>CM047428.1:13983312-15271158 GCA_026168455.1 Theocolax elegans
CAGAATGGAATTTGGAAGAGTACATTGCTTCATTTGATGATAAATTAAAATTACAACATTTATAATATTTGGTTGCTATGCATAGCACTGAAAAATAGTTATGTTATTTGTTTCATGTAATTTTTTGACAGAAAACAAAATTAAATATGAGATTTTATGCGAAATAAGCGATAATATGCTGGAATGTTTAATCAAGCCTATTGGTGATAGAGTTTTATTTCGATGAATTTTACAGCAACCTTTCGAAGCAGAGGAAAATTCATGTTCTAATATACTGCAAGATTGTTCGAATGTAAACCCGAACAGGAAATTGGTAAGCTTTAATACAGTAAATATTAATATTAATTAAATAATTTACGGTTCAGTTTGATTAGAAGGAGAATTCGACATCTTCTCTTTATGTCTAAAAAAATTACGCGTTTACTTACAAGGAGAGGTCAGACCCTTTGGAAAACGGATCCTTTCCAAACTCTAGAATATAATTTCTACTATAAAATCATGCAGAAAGCCGAAAATTTAAAGTCACAATTTAATGATTTATTTAGCGCAAAATATCGTCTAATTCTTATTTCTCCCATAACTTTTGACCATCTTAAAATATTTGAGCTTCCTTTTTTTTAAAACGTATCTACTCGATCTCAGCTTTCTTTCAAAATTTAGTTTATACGTACATCTTTAATTGTTTCTGAGTTATAAGCATTCAAACTCAACGGTTTTTTCGGCGAGATTTTTCATTATTTGCTTATATCTATCGTAAAAATTGGCAATGGACACTAAAACTCCGGCTTTCTGCATGATTTTATAGTAGAAATTATATCTTACACTTTGGTAAGGATCCGTTTTCCAAAGGGTGTGACCTCTCCTTGTTAGTTTAATTAAACAAAACCTCAGACGTTAGATGTAATAAAAGATCGCATTTCTGTCGAAAAAATATTTAAATAATATTGTTTGGCTTTGGTAAAAAGTTATCTACTAAACAAAGAAGTTATAGAGTATTATAATAGAAATTTATAGTTTTAAATAATTTATCGTAATAGTAATATCAGTAATGTAACTTATATCAAATGTAAGGTATTTTTGGTAGATTTCAATTACTTTTGATATAAATGCGAAATGATCATTGACAAGGAGAAAATATATCCATAATTTTTAACTGTTATTTTTTCTTTATTAACCTTTTATCTGTATACAATGTATAGCTTGCCAATATCAATGATACTGTTGAAAAGAGTGCTAAATTAGATATAGAAACCGTGGAGAATTCAAATAAGGAGGGAGAACGAGATTTGGAAGTAGAAGAAGAAACGTTGGGTACCAACATTGGTCCAACGTTGGGTACCAATATTGATTTAACGTTGGATACCAACATTGGTCCAACGTTGAGTACCAACATTCCAAACCAACCATGGCACAGGGATGGGCGATTCTACTCGATTCTCTAAAATTTATTCGACTCTATTTTTAAAGTATCGATTATTTATTCACGACAAGTGGTTTACAATACTTAGAACACGTAAAACGGCAAAGAACCAATACGCAGAGCAGGATGGTGTAAAAACCATGCGGTGCCCTACCGTATTCCAATTTACGACGTTGAAAAATGTATAAGTATCAAAGACTGAGTACTGATAATATAATAATGTAAAAATAGTAATAGTGAAATAGTGTTTATAAGTAAACAGAAATCTGTATAATCATAGAGGCTATTAGTATGTACAGCATAGCTATTACATTAAAGCATAGATTAACGAAAAACTAATTTTGAAAACTTAATCTCCAAGTATTTTTAATTTTAAATATTCAACCCAATTTCTTGTATAAAATTATATAAATGTGTATCTAATACAAGGGCAAGTATTATGTAGATGTCAATAGAAATTTTTTATATATGTATTAGAGTTTCACTTTTAGTAATTTTATTATTCATTATTAAATATGCCATATAGAATTTGTGCCTCTTGACAGTACTTTATATAAAACACCTTCCACGAAGGTGTCAGCATTCGCAAGTATGGTTTCCAATAACACTTTTAAAAATGTTATCTGATAAAAAAATCTTTAATTCTTACTCCAATCCTATTTCTACTTATGTTTGCTTAAACTTCATACAGTTTCTGCAATAGAAAATACTGAAATCAAATCGACATAAGCAACAAGTATCTTTAATTAAATATTTATATATTTTTTTTTTGCTTAAACTCCATAAAGTTTCTGCAATAGAAAATACTGAAATCAAATCGACATAAGTAACAATTATTTTTATTTAATATTTATATTTTTTTTTTGTTTAAAGTCCGAAAAAAGTTCCTGCAATAGAAAGTACTGAAATCAAAGCGGAATAATCGACAAGTATTATTTACCATGTAATACATTGTATTTTTTTTAATTAAACTTTTATATATTTTGCTTAAAATTCATTAAAAGTTTTTATTAATTTCCACAAAACTGAAAAAAGGAATCTTCTTTTTTTTGTGTTCTCTTTAACCCTTAGAAGCATACATTTTTCTATTCGATATTTTGGCCTGAAATTTCTTACTCGTGGGTTTTTGGGGTCGCTGAAAATGAATATGTGGTTGGAAAATGGAAATTTTCACTTCCAAGATGGCGGATTCAAAATGGTGGACGAAAAATGAAAAAAAAAGATTTATTTGTATCTGAAAACGATTACTCAGGGGTTTTTCGGGTTGCTGAAAACAAATATGTTGTCAGAAAATCGAAATACTTATTTCCAAGATGGCGGATTCAAAATGGCGGATAAAAAATTTCAAACCAAGCTTTATTTGTATCAGAAAAAGTTTATTCAAGGGTATTTGAGACTGAAACATGAATATGGGGTCAGAAAATAATCTTAACTTCTAATAATATAAATTCAATATAGTAGACCAATATTTTTGAAAAATTATAGATTTTGTCACTCAAATTTTTTTTCTAAAAATTGTCATGGACGGTAATTACAATTATAATGTTAACTATGGTTCAATCTTACAAATGTAAGTAAGAAAACTGGTATTGTAACTTTTATATTTAAAAATTGTAAACATTTTATGAAAATTAGATAAGTATTTTTCAAAACAAAATCAAACGCGAAAGTTCTACATCATATTTTTTAGATAATTCAAAGATTGAAAGCAATAGACTTTTTGTTCATAATAAGAAATGTATATTAGTAAATTGTATACCTACATACAATTGTTATAACTTACAAATGAAATATTTTTTTATTTGAATTAAAATTTTCCGTAAATTACAACCTCTCCTTTATACAACCGAAAAAATTAAATCCACGGTAAACATTTTATAAATGTAATAGTACGATACAAATATTGATGACGTGAATTATAAATAAACTGTTTTGACATCAAATACATAACAATCAAAAGAAGAAAAATTATATAAGTGACTCAACGAAGTAACGTAGAGAAAATGCGCAAAAGAATAGAAATAGCAGAAATTCCAAGTGATCCTGAATCGGATGATGGTCTGTGTCCCTCTGACGATGAAAATCAAGATGATAATAATTTAGAAAATAGGAAAAATACGTCCAAGAATGTTTCTGGCGTTATTGAAAATCTTTCAGAAGAGAGTGATAATGACGATTCAGAGTCTGAGGATTTCACAGATGGATGGAGGAGTGAAACTTTGCCAAGGTGTGATTTCCCATTTACTAAAGAATCCGGACCAAATATTCCAGACGATGCTACCACTCCATTTGATATTTTTCTTTGTCTTTTTCCCCACACCTTGTTAGATCATATTCTTGAGCAAACTAATTTATACATGACACAAAAAAATAGTAAGCAAGATTTTATTACTAAAGATGAATTATTAATTTTTTTTGGAATCAACATCCTCATGGGGGTAAAAAAATCACCCTCTTATCGTGATTACTGGTCGACAAATTCTCAGTTACATGATCCATATATATCGATACTGATGACGGTAAATCGATTTGGACATATTTTGAATCATCTTCATCTAAATGACAACACAAAAGAACCAAAAAAAGGTGAACCTGGTTATGATAAATTATATAAAATTCGACCACTCATAGATACGTTGAATGAAACGTTCAAACAGTGCTGGAAACCAGGTAAATATCAATCAGTTGATGAAACGATGATCAAATTCAAAGGGCGAAGTAGTCTAAAGCAGTATATGCCTAATAAGCCGACAAAACGTGGATTCAAAGCTTGCACTAGAGCTGATGAATCTGGTTTTGTGTGCCAATTTCAAATTTATACAGGCAAAACTGATAGCCCTGAATCACAATTAGGCACTCGTGTAGTAAAAGATTTGACAAGAGACCTTGTAGGTAATAACCATGTAGTAGTTCAAGATAATTTTTTTACAAGCACTGATCTCTTATTGTCATTGAAAAATGATAATATATTTTCTGTAGGTACTGTTCGTAAAAATCGACGTGGTTTACCGAAAAGCAAGGTAGCTGACAAATCAACGAAGCCAGGAGAGTTAGAATTTCAGACATCAATTGCAGGACTTCGATGGATAAAATGGATGGACAAGAAGCCTGTTCATTTTTTATCGAACTATCACGATCCAACAGAGGCTTCTGTTACAGACCGGAGGCAAAGGGATGGATCCTTACTTACGGTTCAATGTCCACTCTTATGCACAGATTATAATGACCATATGGGCCACGTCGATGAAGCTGATCAAACAATCGCTGCTTATAGAATTGATCGAAAATCTAAGCGATGGTGGATGAGACCATTTTGGCATTACGTAGACACCTTAATTGCTAATGCATATGTTATTTATGTTGCAAAAGATCTACGACCTACTATGACACATAAAAAATTTAAATTGCGTCTTGTGGAACAATTAGTAGGTAAGAAGTTGCCAATAAAGAGAGGAAGAAAAAGTAAGTCTTGGCCTCTTGCGAATAATAGAAAGCCACAAGTAACCCCTGAAAAAAGAAAATGTCAAGCACTTCACATGCCTGTGGTCACAACCAGAAGACGCTGCGCATTATGTAGTACGAAAACAAAACAAGTAAGTACTACATGGATGTGTGAAACTTGTGAAGTACCATAGTGCATCAAACCAACTAAAAATTGTTTCAAATTGCATCATTCAATATAATTGCACTAAAATTTCCGCGTAAACGTAACAAAAATAAATAAAAAAAACAAAAAAAAATAAAAAAAAACAAAAAAAAAATAAAAAAAAAACAAAAAAAAAAAAAACAAAAAAAAACAAAAAAAACGGAACTATAAACTTACCACGTCCTCGTCGTTAGTTCTGGGTAAAGCCAAGAGTAAGTGTTTGTAGAAGTAAGTCAAATTATAAAATATGTAACAAAAAAACAGCCCTACCGTATAAATTACAACCTTTTTAATTCTCAATCGAATATCTCAGATCCGCCATTTTGAATTTTCCAAAATCGACTTTATTTTTAAAGTAAGCGACCTCAAAAACCCCCAGGTCCCTTTTTCAGGCTGAAATAACAATTTTTCAAAGTTACAGTCCGCCATTTTGGATCCGCCATTTTGAATTTTCTAAAATTGACTTCATTTTTCCATTCAGCGACCTCAAAAACCTCTAGATACTAAGTTTCATGAAAATCGGTCAATAAATAGAGCGGAAAATGATTTTTCCGCGAAAAAATCGCGCTTTTGCATATTGTTTGTTTATAACAATTAGTCAAGTAAACAAATTCATATTTTTATGCAAGACTATCAAAGAGAAACCTCTTAGCTTCAAGAAAAGTATAACACCATTACTAGATTAGCAAAAATAAAAATTTTATAGAAAAAAACAGTCAGTCGTCTTGGTGTTACGTATACATAACACCATGCCGCAAAGGGTTAAATAAACAATGTCTATCCTCTCCGTGCTTTACATCAGTAGATAAAAATATTTATAGAATAATAATAATTCATTTGTGCAAAATTAATTTCTGCATAACCAATAAAAAAGTAATTTCTCTCTTTTTTATGCTCTTTAAATAAAATAATACCTGTACCACCGTTGATTAAGTATTTCACTTGAGTTATTTTTGACTTACTCATTTTCTCTTATATATCGATGATAGTAAGTTATCGTGTAAAATAATATGGTCAAATATAAGTAGAAATAGGATGGGAGTAAGAATTAAAGATTTTTTTATCAGATAACATTTTAAAAGTGTGATCGGAAACCATACTTGCGAATGTTGACTCCTTCGTGGAAGGTGTTTATATAAAGTGCTGTCTAGAGGCACCAATTCTATGTGCAATATTTAATAATGAATAATAAAATTACTGAAAGTGATACTCTAATACATATATAAAAAATTTCTATTGACATCTACAAAATACTTGCCGCTGTATAAGATACACATTTATATTATTTTATACAAAAAATTGGGTTGAAAATTTGCAATTAACAACATTGGTCCAACGTTGGATACCAATATTTATTCAACGTTGGATAGCAACGTTGGTCCAACTTTGGGTATTAACATTGATCCAACATTGGATACCAACATTAGTCCAACGTTGGGTATTAACATTGGTCCAACGTTGGATACCAACATTGGTCCAACGTTGGGGACCAATATTTATTTAACGTTGGATACCAACATTGGTCCAACGTTGGATACCAACATTGGTCCAACGTTGGAGGCCAACATTGGTCCAACGTTGGATACCAACATTAGTCCAAAGGTGGGTATTAACATTGGTCAACGTAGGATACCAACATTGGTCCAACGTTGGATACCAACATTGGTCCAACGTTGGGTACCAATATTTATTTAACGTTGGATACCAACATTTGTCCAACGTTGAGGACCAATATTTATTTAACGTTGGATACCAACATTGGTCCAACGTTGGATACCAACATTGGTCCAACGTTGGGTACCAATATTGATGCAACGTTGGGTAGCAACATTGGTCCAACGTTGGGTATTAACATTTGTCCAACGTTGGATACCAACATTGGTCCAACGTTGGCTCTTAACATTGGTCCAACGTTGGATACCAATATTGATTCAACGTCGGGTACCAACATTGGTCCAACGTTGGGTACCAATGTTGATTCAACGTTGGGTAGCAACATTGGTCCAACGTTGGGGACCAACATTGGTCCAACGTTGGGGACCAATATTTATTTAACGTTGGGTAGAAACATTGGTCCAACGTTGGGTAAAAACTTTGGTCCAACGTTGGGGACCAATATTTATTTAACGTTGGATGCCAACTTTGTTCCAACGTTGGGTACCAACATTGGTCCAACGTTGTGGACCAATATTTATTTAACGTTGGGTACCAACGTTGGATACCAACATTGGTCCAACGTTGAGTACCAACATTCCAAACCAACTATGGCACAGGGATAAGCGATTCTACTCGATTCTCTAAATTTTATTCGATTCTTTTTTTAAAATATCGTTTATTTATTCGATTCTTTAAGAATTGATACTCCAGAAACAAAGAATCCATACTCCAAAAACGAAGAATCGATGCGATTATACGACAGCACTTATATGAATCACGAAAATATTCTGTAATACGTGGTTTACAAAACTTAAAACACGACAAGTGGTTTACAATACTTAGAACACGTAAAACGGCAAAGAAACACAAAGCAGAGCAGGATGATGTAAAAACCATGAGGTGCCCTACCGTATTCCAATTTACGACGTTGAAAAATGTATAAGAATCAAAGACTGAGTACTGATAATATAATAATATAAAAATAGTAATAGTGAAATAGTGTCTATAAGTAAACAGAAATCTGTATAGTCATAGAGGCTATTAGAATGTACAGCATAGCTATTACATTAAAGCATAGATTAACGAAAAACTAATTTTGAAAACTTAATCTCCAAGTATTTTTCAATTTAAATATTCAACCCAATTTCTTGTATAAAATTATATAAATGTGTATCTAATACAAGGGCAAGTATTATGTAGATGTCAATAGAAATTTTTTATATATGTATTAGAATTTCATTTTCAGTAAGTTTATTATTCATTATTAAATATTCCACATAGTATTAGTGCCTCTAGACAGTACTTTATATAAATCACCTTCCGCGAAGGTGTCAGCATTCGCAAGTATGGTTTCTAATAACACTTTTAAAAATGTTATCTGCAATAGAAAGTACTGAAATCAAAGCGGAATAATCGACAAGTATTATTTACCGTGTAATACATTGTATTTTTTTTAATTAAACTTTTATATATTTTGCTTAAAATCCATTAAAAGTTTTTATTAATTTCCACAAAACTGAAAAAGGAAACTTCTTTTTTTGTATTCTCTTTAAATAAACAATGTCTATCCTTTCCGTGCTTTACATCAGTAGATAAAAATATTTATAGGATAATAATAATTCATTTGTGCAAAATTAATTTCTGCATAACCAATAAAAATAATTTCTCTCTTTTTTATGCTCTTTAAATAAAATAATACCTGTACCACCGTTGATTAAGTATTTCACTTGAGTTATTTTTGACTTTTTAATATCCTCTTATATATCGATGATAGTAAGTTATCGTGTAAAATAATATGGTCAAATATAAGTAGAAATAGGATGGGAGTAAGAATTAAAGATTTTTTTATCAGATAACATTTTAAAAGTGTGATTGGGAACCATACTTGCGAATGTTGACTCCTTCGTGGAAGGTGTTTTATATAAAGTGCTGTCTAGAGGCACAAATTCTATGTGCAATATTTAATAATGAATAATAAAATTACTGAAAGTGATACTCTAATACATATATAAAAAATTTCTATTGACATCTACAAAATACTTGCCGCTGTATAAGATACACATTTATATTATTTTATACAAAAAATTGGGTTGAAAATTTGCAATTAACAACATTGGTCCAAACGTTGGATACCAATATTGATGCAACGTTGGGTAGCAACATTGGTCCAACGTTGGGTATTAACATTTGTCCAACGTTGGATACCAACATTGGTCCAACGTTGGATACCAATATTGATTCAACGTTGGGTACCAACATTGGTCCAACGTTGGGTACCAATGTTGATTCAACGTTGGGTAGCAACATTGGTCCAACGTTGGGGACCAACATTGGTCCAACGTTGGTCCAACGTTGGGGACCAATATATATTTAACGTTGGGTAGCAACATTGGTCCAACGTTGGGGACCAATATTTATTTAACGTTGGGGAACAATATTTATTTAACGTTGGATACCAACATTGTTCCAACTTTGGGTACCAACATTGGTCCAACGTTGGGTACCAACATTGTTCCAACGTTGGGGACCAATATTTATTTAACGTTGGGTACCAACGTTGGATACCAAATTGGTCCAACGTTGAGTACGATCATTCCAAACCAACTATGGCACAGAGATAAGCGATTCTACTCGATTCTCTAAATTTTATTCGATTCTTTTTTTAAAATATCGTTTATTTATTCGATTCTTTAAGAATTGATACTCCAGAAACAAACAATCGATACTCCAAAAATGAAGAATCGATGCGATTATACGACAGCACTTATATGAATCACGAAAATATTCTGTATTACGTGGTTTACAAAACTTAAAACACGACAAGTGGTTTACAATACTTAGAACACGTAAAACGGCAAAGAACCAATAAGCAGAGCAGGATGGTGTAAAAACCATGCGGTGCCCTACCGTATTCCAATTTACGACGTTGAAAAATGTATAAGTATGAAAGACTGAGTAATGATAATATAATAATGTAAAAATAGTAATAGTGAAATAGTGTTTATAAGTAAACAGAAATCTGTATAATCATAGAGGCTATTAGTATGTACAGCATAGCTATTACATTAAAGCATAGATTAACGAAAAACTAATTTTGAAAACTTAATCTCCAAGTATTTTTAATTTTAAATATTCAACCCAATTTCTTGTATAAAATTATATAAATGTGTATCTAATACAAGGGCAAGTATTATGTAGATGTCAATAAAAAATTTTTTATATATTGTAACGGTATTTTTAATAAATATTAATATATCGTTATTCACTAAATTAATAAGTATAATAGTCAATAAGCATGTTAAAGACTATATCTCGTGAGGAGGTTGGAAATAGGAAATAGTTGGCATATTTAATAATTAACAATATACGACCGAATACGAATAACTAAATAAGCGAACTTTATTCATTAATATCTAATATAAATTATGTACATCTTAACTATAACCATTATTTTATCGTTACGCGAACATTTTCTAAGATTCTCAATCGCGTGGTACACAAATCCCATCGACCGTTAATATGGCGTCGGTTTAGCCTCGCGTACCTTGATAGATACGCGTCAGCATCACCGTGGCGCCGATATTATTTGAAATAAAATAACTACTCAGGTCGTCACCACACGCACCCGGTCGCACTGCCTTTCGGCGTGCGGGATCAGGGCAATGCAGAAGAAACCAATGAGTACAAATATAACAATAGTAAATTAAAATAATAATAAAATTAACTTTACCGGAATTTTTACCATAATACTTGGCTTCCTCATAGCGACAATAGAGTTCGAGTATTTAATCACGACTGAATATCAAGAAATCCGGAAGGGAACAAGAAGGAGATCGCAGGATCTCGTCGGTTTTATTACAACACCGACGCTTTTCCCACTCATGATCCCTCGATGGCTGGAGCATGCTGATTGGACATCCTCAACATGCGCCGAAAAATCGCGATGTCACGACAACATGTCAGCCGCGCGAAAATCAAAAATATATATTGAGTGAAGGCAGGTGTTCATTGCAGACACCTCCTAACACCCAACATGTAGCCTCCACCTCCATGATCTCGATACGCACTCAAGAATCCCCTCCACAAATGCTTTCTACTCGTGGAGGCACGAATCATATTCCAAGCGCAGCACGGGTTGCAATGCTACTCACGGTTCGCATGCGCGAACCGCCCGAGCATGCTACTATTTGCTGAGATTTGCACTGCGCATTAAATGCGCGAAAATATGAATTTTTCATTTATTATCTTATACATAATGTTAATATTCCTTATAATTACTAATTCTATTTAAATAACCTTTAACAGTTCCAATAATCAATATGGGTAAATTACATTCTAACACTAATAGTTTATCTATCATAATTCGCTTTTATATAATGTATATCATTTTCTATAAATACTACGTTATATCGTGTATCTGTCTTTGTCGCTCGTTCAAGACTTGACGACAAAGACAGAAAATCATTCTCCCCCCAGGTGATAATTCGCCTCACCTGGGTCATGTTCCTGGAGAGGTCGCACCTACCATCATGTATTACAGGAAGGGAAGCGTCGTCTGCGCGTGGGGGGGAAGTCGCGCATCGCATACGACAACATGGCCGACCTCGTCTCCGTGACTACACGTGTAGTCTGCTTCGCGAAAAGCCTCCGGTGTACCGACACCGTCGAGGCCTTCTCCCGCGTATTTATTAATTAATATTTCTCTTTTGACATGCAATGTCACAATATGTATTAGAATTTCATTTTCAGTAAGTTTATTATTCATTATTAAATATTCCACATAGAATTAGTGTCTCTAGACAGTACTTTATATAAAACACCTTCCACGAAGGTGTCAGCATTCGCAAGTATGGTTTCCAATAACACTTTTAAAAATGTTATGTGATAAAAACATCTTTAATTCTTACTCCAATCCTATTTCTACTTATGTTTGCTTAAACTTCATACAGTTTCTGCAATAGAAAATACTGAAATCAAATCGACATAAGCAACAAGTATTATTTACCATGTAATACATTGTATTTTTTTTAATTAAACTTTTAAATATTTTGCTTAAAATCCATTAAAAGTTTTTATTAATTTCCACAAAACTGAAAAAAGGAAACTTCTTTTTTTGTATTGTCTTTAAATAAACAATGTCTATCCTTTCCGTGCTTTACATCAGTAGATAAAAATATTTATAGAATAATAATAATACACTTGTGCAAAATTAATTTCTGCATAACCAATAAAAAAGTAATTTCTCTCTTTTTTATGCTCTTTAAATAAAATAATACCTGTACCACCGTTGATTAAGTATTTCATTTGGGTTATTTCTGACTTACTAATATCGTCTTATATATCGATGACAGTAAGTTATCGTGTAAAATAATATGGTCAAATATAAGTAGAAATAGGATGGGAGTAAGAATTAAAGATTTTTTTATCAGATAACATTTTAAAAGTGTGATTGGAAACCATACTTGCGAATGTTGACTCCTTCGTGGAAGGTGTTTTATATAAAGTGCTGTCTAGAGGCACAAATTCTATGTGCAATATTCAATAATGAATAATAAAATTACTAAAAGTGATACTCTAATACATATATAAAAAATTTCTATTGACATCTACAAAATACTTGCCGCAGTATAAGCTACAGATTTATATTATTTTATTCAAAAAATTGGGTTGAAAATTTGCAATTAACAACATTGGTCCAACGTTGGATACCAATATTTATTCATCGTTGGGTAGCAACATTGGTCCAACTTTGGGTATTAACATTGATCCAACGTTGGATACCAACAATAGTCCAACGTTGGGTATTAACATTGGTCCAACGTTGGATACCAACATTGATCCAACGTTGCGGACCAATATTTATTTAACGTTGGATACCAACATTGGTCCAACATTGGATACCAATATTGATGCAACGTTGGGTAGCAACATTGGTCCAACGTTGGGTATTAACATTTGTCCAACGTTGGATACCAACATTGGTCCAACGTTGGATACCAATATTGATTCAACGTTGGGTACCAACATTCGTCCAACGTTGGGTACCAATGTTGATTCAACGTTTGGGTAGCAATATTGGTCCAACGTTGGGGACCAACATTGGTCCAACGTTGGATATCAACATTAGTCCAACGATGGGTATTAACATTGGTCCAACGTTGGATACCAACATTGGTCCAACGTTGGGGATCAATATTTATTTAACGTTGCATACCAACATTGGTCCAACGTTGGATACCAAAATTGGTCCGACGTTGGGTACCAATATTGATGCAACGGTGGGTAGCAACATTGGTCCAACGTTGGATACCAAAATTGGTCCGACGTTGGGTACCAATATTGATGCAACGGTGGGTAGCAACATTGGTCCAACGTTGGGTATTACATTTGTCCAACGTTGGATACCAACATTGGTCCAACGTTGGCTATTAACATTGGACCAACGTTGGATACCAATATTGATTCAACGTTGGGTACCAACATTGGTCCAACGTTGGGTACCAATGTTGATTCAACGTTGGGTAGCAACATTGGTCCAACGTTGGGGACCAACATTGGTCCAACGTTCGGGACCAATATTTATTTAACGTTGGGTAGCAACATTGGTCCAACGTTGGGGACCAATATTTATTTAACGTTGGATACCAAAATTGGTCCAACGTTGGATACCAATATTGATTCAACGTTGGGTACCAACATTGGTCCAACGTTGGGTACCAATGTTGATTCAACGTTGGGTAGCAATATTGGTCCAACGTTGGGGACCAACATTGGTCCAACGTTGGATATCAACATTAGTCCAACGATGGGTATTAACATTGGTCCAACGTTGGAAACCATCATTGGTCCAACGTTGGGGATCAATATTTATTTAACGTTGCATACCAACATTGGTCCAACGTTGGATACCAAAATTGGTCCGACGTTGGGTACCAATATTGATGCAACGGTGGGTAGCAACATTGGTCCAACGTTGGGTATTAACATTTGTCCAACGTTGGATACCAACATTGGTCCATCGTTGGCTATTAACATTGGTCCAACGTTGGATACCAATATTGATTCAACGTTGGGTACCAACATTGGTCCAACGTTGGGTACCAATGTTGATTCAACGTTGGGTAGCAACATTGGTCCAACGTTGGGGACCCACATTGGTCCAACGTTCGGGACCAATATTTATTTAACGTTGGATACCAACGTTGGATACCAACATTGGTCCAACGTTGAGTACCAACATTCCAAACCAACTATGGCAAAGGGATAAGCGATTCTACTCGATTCTATAATTTTATTCGATTCTTTTTTTAAATTATCGTTTATTTATTCGATTCTTTAAGAATTGATACTCCAGAAACAAAGAATCGATACTCCAAAAACGAAGAATCAATGCGATAATACGACAGCAATTATATGAATCACGAAAATATTCTGTATTACGTGGTTTACAAAACTTAAAACACGACAAGTGGTTTACAATACTTAGAACACGTAAAACGGCAAAGAACCACTAAGCAGAGCAGGATGGTGTAAAAACCATGCGGTGCCCTACCGTATTCCAATTTACGACGTTGAAAAATGTATAAGTGTCAAAGACTGAGTACTGATAATATAATAATATAAAAATAGTAATAGTGAAATAGTGTCTATAAGTAAACAGAAATTTGTATAATCATAGAGGCTATTAGTATGTACAGCATAGCTATTACATTAAAGCATAGATTAACGAAAAACTAATTTTGAAAACTTAATCTCCAAGTATTTTAATTTTAAATATTCAACCCAATTTCTTGTATAAAATTATATAATGTGTATGTAATACAACGGCAAGTATTATGTAGCTGTCAATAGAAATTTTTTATATATGTATTAGAATTTCATTTTCAGTAAGTTTATTATTCATTATTAAATATTCCACATAGAATTAGTGCCTCTAGACAGTACTTTATATAAAACACCTTCCACGAAGGTGTCAGCATTCGCAAGTATGGTTTCCAATAACACTTTAAAAATGTTATGTGATAAAAACATCTTTAATTCTTACTCCAATCCTATTTCTACTTATGTTTGCTTAAACTTCATACAGTTTCTGCAATAGAAAATACTGAAATCAAATCGACATAAGCAACAAGTATTATTTACCATATACTACATTGTATTTTTTTTAATTAAACTTTTAAATATTTTGCTTAAAATCCATTAAAAGTTTTTATTAATTTCCACAAAACTGAAAAAAGGAAACTTCTTTTTTTGTATTGTCTTTAAATAAACAATGTCTATCCTTTCCGTGCTTTACATCAGTAGATAAAAATATTTATAGAATAATAATAATACACTTGTGCAAAATTAATTTCTGCATAACCAATAAAAAGTAATTTCTCTCTTTTTTATGCTCTTTAAATAAAATAATACCTGTACCACCGTTGATTAAGTATTTCATTTGGGTTATTTCTGACTTACTAATATCGTCTTATATATCGATGACAGTAAGTTATCGTGTAAAATAATATGGTCAAATATAAGTAGAAATAGGATGGGAGTAAGAATTAAAGATTTTTTTATCAGATAACATTTTAAAAGTGTGATTGGAAACCATACTTGCGAATGTTGACTCCTTCGTGGAAGGTGTTTTATATAAAGTGCTGTCTAGAGGCACAAATTCTATGTGCAATATTCAATAATGAATAATAAAATTACTAAAAGTGATACTCTAATACATATATAAAAAATTTCTATTGACATCTACAAAATACTTGCCGCAGTATAAGCTACAGATTTATATTATTTTATTCAAAAAATTGGGTTGAAAATTTGCAATTAACAACATTGGTCCAACGTTGGATACCAATATTTATTCATCGTTGGGTAGCAACATTGGTCCAACTTTGGGTATTAACATTGATCCAACGTTGGATACCAACAATAGTCCAACGTTGGGTATTAACATTGGTCCAACGTTGGATACCAACATTGATCCAACGTTGCGGACCAATATTTATTTAACGTTGGATACCAACATTGGTCCAACATTGGATACCAATATTGATGCAACGTTGGGTAGCAACATTGGTCCAACGTTGGGTATTAACATTTGTCCAACGTTGGATACCAACATTGGTCCAACGTTGGATACCAATATTGATTCAACGTTGGGTACCAACATTCGTCCAACGTTGGGTACCAATGTTGATTCAACGTTGGGTAGCAATATTGGTCCAACGTTGGGGACCAACATTGGTCCAACGTTGGATATCAACATTAGTCCAACGATGGGTATTAACATTGGTCCAACGTTGGATACCAACATTGGTCCAACGTTGGGGATCAATATTTATTTAACGTTGCATACCAACATTGGTCCAACGTTGGATACCAAAATTGGTCCGACGTTGGGTACCAATATTGATGCAACGGTGGGTAGCAACATTGGTCCAACGTTGGATACCAAAATTGGTCCGACGTTGGGTACCAATATTGATGCAACGGTGGGTAGCAACATTGGTCCAACGTTGGGTATTAACATTTGTCCAACGTTGGATACCAACATTGGTCCAACGTTGGCTATTAACATTGGACCAACGTTGGATACCAATATTGATTCAACGTTGGGTACCAACATTGGTCCAACGTTGGGTACCAATGTTGATTCAACGTTGGGTAGCAACATTGGTCCAACGTTGGGGACCAACATTGGTCCAACGTTCGGGACCAATATTTATTTAACGTTGGGTAGCAACATTGGTCCAACGTTGGGGACCAATATTTATTTAACGTTGGATACCAAAATTGGTCCAACGTTGGATACCAATATTGATTCAACGTTGGGTACCAACATTGGTCCAACGTTGGGTACCAATGTTGATTCAACGTTGGGTAGCAATATTGGTCCAACGTTGGGGACCAACATTGGTCCAACGTTGGATATCAACATTAGTCCAACGATGGGTATTAACATTGGTCCAACGTTGGAAACCATCATTGGTCCAACGTTGGGGATCAATATTTATTTAACGTTGCATACCAACATTGGTCCAACGTTGGATACCAAAATTGGTCCGACGTTGGGTACCAATATTGATGCAACGGTGGGTAGCAACATTGGTCCAACGTTGGGTATTAACATTTGTCCAACGTTGGATACCAACATTGGTCCATCGTTGGCTATTAACATTGGTCCAACGTTGGATACCAATATTGATTCAACGTTGGGTACCAACATTGGTCCAACGTTGGGTACCAATGTTGATTCAACGTTGGGTAGCAACATTGGTCCAACGTTGGGGACCCACATTGGTCCAACGTTCGGGACCAATATTTATTTAACGTTGGATACCAACGTTGGATACCAACATTGGTCCAACGTTGAGTACCAACATTCCAAACCAACTATGGCAAAGGGATAAGCGATTCTACTCGATTCTATAATTTTATTCGATTCTTTTTTTAAATTATCGTTTATTTATTCGATTCTTTAAGAATTGATACTCCAGAAACAAAGAATCGATACTCCAAAAACGAAGAATCAATGCGATAATACGACAGCAATTATATGAATCACGAAAATATTCTGTATTACGTGGTTTACAAAACTTAAAACACGACAAGTGGTTTACAATACTTAGAACACGTAAAACGGCAAAGAACCACTAAGCAGAGCAGGATGGTGTAAAAACCATGCGGTGCCCTACCGTATTCCAATTTACGACGTTGAAAAATGTATAAGTGTCAAAGACTGAGTACTGATAATATAATAATATAAAAATAGTAATAGTGAAATAGTGTCTATAAGTAAACAGAAATTTGTATAATCATAGAGGCTATTAGTATGTACAGCATAGCTATTACATTAAAGCATAGATTAACGAAAAACTAATTTTGAAAACTTAATCTCCAAGTATTTTTAATTTTAAATATTCAACCCAATTTCTTGTATAAAATTATATAAATGTGTATGTAATACAACGGCAAGTATTATGTAGCTGTCAATAGAAATTTTTATATATGTATTAGAATTTCATTTTCAGTAAGTTTATTATTCATTATTAAATATTCCACATAGAATTAGTGTCTCTAGACAGTACTTTATATAAAACACCTTCCACGAAGGTGTCAGCATTCGCAAGTATGGTTTCCAATAACACTTTTAAAAATGTTATGTGATAAAAACATCTTTAATTCTTACTCCAATCCTATTTCTACTTATGTTTGCTTAAACTTCATACAGTTTCTGCAATAGAAAATACTGAAATCAAATCGACATAAGCAACAAGTATTATTTACCATATACTACATTGTATTTTTTTTAATTAAACTTTTATATATTTTGCTTAAAATCCATTAAAAGTTTTTATTAATTTCCACAAAACTGAAAAAAGGAAACTTCTTTTTTTGTATTGTCTTTAAATAAACAATGTCTATCCTTTCCGTGCTTTACATCAGTAGATAAAAATATTTATAGAATAATAATAATACACTTGTGCAAAATTAATTTCTGCATAACCAATAAAAAAGTAATTTCTCTCTTTTTTATGCTCTTTAAATAAAATAATACCTGTACCACCGTTGATTAAGTATTTCATTTGGGTTATTTCTGACTTACTAATATCGTCTTATATATCGATGACAGTAAGTTATCGTGTAAAATAATATGGTCAAATATAAGTAGAAATAGGATGGGAGTAAGAATTAAAGATTTTTTTATCAGATAACATTTTAAAAGTGTGATTGGAAACCATACTTGCGAATGTTGACTCCTTCGTGGAAGGTGTTTTATATAAAGTGCTGTCTAGAGGCACAAATTCTATGTGCAATATTCAATAATGAATAATAAAATTACTAAAAGTGATACTCTAATACATATATAAAAAATTTCTATTGACATCTACAAAATACTTGCCGCAGTATAAGCTACAGATTTATATTATTTTATTCAAAAAATTGGGTTGAAAATTTGCAATTAACAACATTGGTCCAACGTTGGATACCAATATTTATTCATCGTTGGGTAGCAACATTGGTCCAACTTTGGGTATTAACATTGATCCAACGTTGGATACCAACAATAGTCCAACGTTGGGTATTAACATTGGTCCAACGTTGGATACCAACATTGATCCAACGTTGCGGACCAATATTTATTTAACGTTGGATACCAACATTGGTCCAACATTGGATACCAATATTGATGCAACGTTGGGTAGCAACATTGGTCCAACGTTGGGTATTAACATTTGTCCAACGTTGGATACCAACATTGGTCCAACGTTGGATACCAATATTGATTCAACGTTGGGTACCAACATTCGTCCAACGTTGGGTACCAATGTTGATTCAACGTTGGGTAGCAATATTGGTCCAACGTTGGGGACCAACATTGGTCCAACGTTGGATATCAACATTAGTCCAACGATGGGTATTAACATTGGTCCAACGTTGGATACCAACATTGGTCCAACGTTGGGGATCAATATTTATTTAACGTTGCATACCAACATTGGTCCAACGTTGGATACCAAAATTGGTCCGACGTTGGGTACCAATATTGATGCAACGGTGGGTAGCAACATTGGTCCAACGTTGGATACCAAAATTGGTCCGACGTTGGGTACCAATATTGATGCAACGGTGGGTAGCAACATTGGTCCAACGTTGGGTATTAACATTTGTCCAACGTTGGATACCAACATTGGTCCAACGTTGGCTATTAACATTGGACCAACGTTGGATACCAATATTGATTCAACGTTGGGTACCAACATTGGTCCAACGTTGGGTACCAATGTTGATTCAACGTTGGGTAGCAACATTGGTCCAACGTTGGGGACCAACATTGGTCCAACGTTCGGGACCAATATTTATTTAACGTTGGGTAGCAACATTGGTCCAACGTTGGGGACCAATATTTATTTAACGTTGGATACCAAAATTGGTCCAACGTTGGATACCAATATTGATTCAACGTTGGGTACCAACATTGGTCCAACGTTGGGTACCAATGTTGATTCAACGTTGGGTAGCAATATTGGTCCAACGTTGGGGACCAACATTGGTCCAACGTTGGATATCAACATTAGTCCAACGATGGGTATTAACATTGGTCCAACGTTGGAAACCATCATTGGTCCAACGTTGGGGATCAATATTTATTTAACGTTGCATACCAACATTGGTCCAACGTTGGATACCAAAATTGGTCCGACGTTGGGTACCAATATTGATGCAACGGTGGGTAGCAACATTGGTCCAACGTTGGGTATTAACATTTGTCCAACGTTGGATACCAACATTGGTCCATCGTTGGCTATTAACATTGGTCCAACGTTGGATACCAATATTGATTCAACGTTGGGTACCAACATTGGTCCAACGTTGGGTACCAATGTTGATTCAACGTTGGGTAGCAACATTGGTCCAACGTTGGGGACCCACATTGGTCCAACGTTCGGGACCAATATTTATTTAACGTTGGATACCAACGTTGGATACCAACATTGGTCCAACGTTGAGTACCAACATTCCAAACCAACTATGGCAAAGGGATAAGCGATTCTACTCGATTCTATAATTTTATTCGATTCTTTTTTTAAATTATCGTTTATTTATTCGATTCTTTAAGAATTGATACTCCAGAAACAAAGAATCGATACTCCAAAAACGAAGAATCAATGCGATAATACGACAGCAATTATATGAATCACGAAAATATTCTGTATTACGTGGTTTACAAAACTTAAAACACGACAAGTGGTTTACAATACTTAGAACACGTAAAACGGCAAAGAACCACTAAGCAGAGCAGGATGGTGTAAAAACCATGCGGTGCCCTACCGTATTCCAATTTACGACGTTGAAAAATGTATAAGTGTCAAAGACTGAGTACTGATAATATAATAATATAAAAATAGTAATAGTGAAATAGTGTCTATAAGTAAACAGAAATTTGTATAATCATAGAGGCTATTAGTATGTACAGCATAGCTATTACATTAAAGCATAGATTAACGAAAAACTAATTTTGAAAACTTAATCTCCAAGTATTTTTAATTTTAAATATTCAACCCAATTTCTTGTATAAAATTATATAAATGTGTATGTAATACAACGGCAAGTATTATGTAGCTGTCAATAGAAATTTTTTATATATGTATTAGAATTTCATTTTCAGTAAGTTTATAATTCATTATTAAATATTCCACATAGAATTAGTCCCTCTAGACAGTACTTTATATAAAACACCTTCCACGAAGGTGTCAGCATTCGCAAGTATGGTTTCCAATAACACTTTTAAAAATGTTATCTGATAAAAAAATCTTTAATTCTTACTCCAATCCTATTTCTACTTATGTTTGCTTAAACTTCATACAGTTTCTGCAATAGAGAATACTGAAATCAAATCGACATAAGTAACAATTATTTTTATTTAATATTTATATTTTTTTTTTGTTTAAAGTCCGAAAAAAGTTCCTGCAATAGAAAGTACTGAAATTTAAGCAGAATAATCGACAAGTATTATTTACCATGTAATACATTGTATTTTTTTTAATTAAACTTTTATATATTTTGCTTAAAATCCATTAAAAGTTTTTATTAATTTCCACAAAACTGAAAAAAGGAAACTTCTTTTTTTGTATTCTCTTTAAATAAACAATGTCTATCCTTTCCGTGCTTTACATCAGTAGATAAAAATATTTATAGAATAATAATAATTCATTTGTGCAAAATTAATTTCTGCATAACCAATAAAAAAGTAATTTCTCTCTTTTTTATGCTCTTTAAATAAAATAATACCTGTACCACCGTTGATTAAGTATTTCACTTGAGCTATTTTTGACTTACTAATATCCTCTTATATATCGATGATAGTAAGTTACCGTGTAAAATAATATGGTCAAATATAAGTAGAAATAGGATGGGAGAAAAGAATTAAAGATTTTTTTATCAGATAACATTTTAAAAGTGTGATTGGAAACCATACTTGCGAATGTTGACTCCTTCGTGGAAGGTGTTTTATATAAAGTGCTGTCTAGAGGCACAAATTCTTTGTGCAATATTCAATAATGAATAATAAAATTACTAAAAGTGATACTCTAATACATATATAAAAAATTTCTATTGACATCTACAAAATACTTGCCGCAGTATAAGCTACACATTTATATTATTTTATTCAAAAAATTGGGTTGAAAATTTGCAATTAACAACATTAGTCCAACGTTGGATACCAATATTTATTCAACGTTGGGTAGCAACATTGGTCCAACTTTGGGTATTAACATTGATCCAACGTTGGATACCAACATTAGTCCAACGTTGGGTATTAACATTGGTCCAATGTTGGATACCAACATTGGTCCAACGTTGGGGACCAATATTTATTTAACGTTGGATACCAACATTGGTCCAACGTTGGATACCAATATTGATGCAACGTTGGGTAGCAACATTGGTCCAACGTTGGGTATTAACATTTGACCAACGTTGGATACCAACATTGGTCCAACGTTGGATACCAATATTGATTCAACGTTGGGTACCAACATTGGTCCAACGTTGGGTACCAATGTTGATTCAACGTTGGGTAGCAACATTGGTCCAAAGTTGGGGACCAACATTGGTCCAACGTTGGATACCAACATTAGTCCAACGTTGGGTATTAACATTGGTCCAACGTTGGATACCAACATTGGTCCAACGTTGGGTACCAATATTGATGCAACGTTCGGTACCAACGTTGGATACCAACATTGGTCCAACGTTGGGTACCAATATTGATGCAACGTTCGGTACCAACGTTGGATACCAACATTGGTCCAACGTTGGGTACCAATATTGATGCAACGTTCGGTACCAACGTTGGATACCAACATTGGTCCAACGTTGGCTATTAACATTGGTCCAACGTTGGATACCAATATTGATTTAACGTTGGGTACCAACATTGGTCCAAAGTTGGGTACCAATGTTGATTCAACGTTGGGTAGCAACATTGGTCCAACGTTGGGGACCAATATTTATTTAACGTTGGATACCAACGTTGGATACCAACATTGGTCCAACGTTGAGTACCAACATTGGTCCAACGTTGAGTACCAACATTCCAAACCAACTATGGCACAGGGATAAGCGATTCTACTTGATTCTCTAAATTTTATTCGATTCTTTAAGAATTGATACTCCAGAAACAAAGAATCGATACTCCAAAAACGAAGAATCGATACGATTCTACGACAGCACTTATATGAATCACGAAAATATTCTGTATTCCTTGGTCTACAAAACTTATAACACGACAAGTGGTTTACAATACTTAGAACACGTAAAACGGCAAAGAACCACTAAGCAGAGCAGGATGGTGTAAAAACCATGCGGTGCCCTACCGTATTCCAATTTACGACGTTGAAAAATGTATAAGCATCAAAGACTGAGTACTGATAATATAATAATATAAAAATAGTAATAGTGAAATAGTGTCTATAAGTAAACAGAAATCTGTATAATCATAGAGGCTATTAGTATGTACAGCATAGCTATTACATTAAAGCATAGATTAACGAAAAACTAATTTTGAAAACTTAATCTCCAAGTATTTTTAATTTTAAATATTCAAACCAATTTCTTGTATAAAATTATATAAATGTGTATCTAATACAACGGCAAGTATTATGTAGATGTCAATAGAAATTTTTTATATATGTATTAGAATTTCATTTTCAGTAAGTTTATTATTCATTATTAAATATTCCACATAGAATTAGTGCCTCTAGACAGTACTTTATATAAAACACCTTCCACGAAGGTGTCAGCATTCGCAAGTATGGTTTCCAATAACACTTTTAAAAATGATATCTGATAAAAAAATCTTTAACTCTTACTCCAATCCTATTTCTACTTATGTTTGCTTAAACTTCATACAGTTTCTGTAATAGAAAATACTGAAATCAAATCGACATAAGCAACAAGTATCTTTAATTAAATATTTATATATTTTTTTTTGCTTAAACTCCATAAAGTTTCTGCAATAGAAAATACTGAAATCAAATCGACATAAGTAACATTTATTTTTATTTAATATTTATATTTTTTTTTTGTTTAAAGTCCGAAAAAAGTTCCTGCAATAGAAAGTACTGAAATCAAAGCGGAATAATCGACAAGTATTATTTACCATGTAATACATTGTATTTTTTTTAATTAAACTTTTATATATTTTGCTTAAAATCCATTAAAAGTTTTTATTAATTTCCACAAAACTGAAAAAAGGAAACTTCTTTTTTTGTATTCTCTTTAAATAAACAATGTCTATCCTTTCCGTGCTTTACATCAGTAGATGAAAATATTTGTAGAATAATAATGATTCATTTGTGCAAAATTAAATTCTGCATAACCAATAAAAAAGTAATTTCTCTCTTTTTTATGCTCTTTAAATAAAATAATACCTGTACCACCGTTGATTAAGTATTTCACTTGAACTATTTTTGACTTACTAATATCCTCTTATATATCGATGATAGTAAGTTATCGTGTAAAATAATATGGTCAAATATAAGTAGAAATAGGATGGGAGTAATAATTAAAGATTTTTTTATCAGATAACATTTTAAAAGTGTGATTGCAAACCATACTTGCGAATGTTGACTCCTTCGTGGAAGGTGTTTTATATAAAGTGCTGTCTAGAGGCACAAATTCTATGTGCAATATTTAATAATTAATAATAAAATTACTGAAAGTGATACTCTAATACATATATAAAAAATTTCTATTGACATCTACAAAATACTTGCCGCTGTATAAGATTCACATTTATATTATTTTATACAAAAAATTGGGTTGAAAATTTGAATTAACAACATTGGTCCAACGTTGGATACCAATATTTATTCAACGTTGGGTAGCAACATTGGTCCAACTTTGGGTATTAACATTGATCCAACGTTGGATACCAACATTAGTCCAACGTTGGGTATTAACATTGGTCCAACGTTGGATACCAACATTGGTCCAACGTTGGATACCAATATTGATGCAACGTTGGGTAGCAACATTGGTCCAACGTTGGGTATTAACATTTGACCAACGTTGGATACCAACATTGGTCCAACGTTGGATGCCAATATTGATTCAACGTTGGGTACCAACATTGGTCCAACGTTGGGTACCAATGTTGATTCAACGTTGGGTAGCAACATTGGTCCAACGTTGGGGACCAACATTGGTCCAACGTTGGATACCAACATTAGTCCAACGTTGGGTATTAACATTGGTCCAACGTTGGATACCAACATTGGTCCAACGTTGGATACCAATATTGATTCAACGTTGGGTACCAACATTGGTCCAACGTTGGGTACCAATGTTGATCCAACGTTGGATACCAACATTAGTCCAACGTTGGGTATTAACATTGGTCCAACGTTGGATACCAACATTGGTCCAACGTTGGGGACCAATATTTATTTAACGTTGGACACCAACATTGGTCCAACATTGGTTCAACGTTGGGTACCAATATTGATGCAACTTTGGGTAGCAACATTGGTTCAACATTGGTCCAACATTGGTCCAACGTTGGGTACCAATATTGATGCAACGTTGGGTAGCAACATTGGTCCAACGTTGGGTATTAACATTTGTCCAACGTTGGATACCAACATTGGTCCAACGTTGGCTATTAACATTGGTCCAACGTTGGATACCAATATTGATTCAAAGTTGGGTACCAACATTGGTCCAACGTTGGGTACCAATGTTGATTCAACGTTAGGTAGCAACATTGGTCCAACGTTGGGGTCCAACATTGGTCCAACGTTGGGGTCCAACGTTGGTCCAACATTGGGGACCAATATTTATTTAACGTAGGTCAGCAACATTGGTCCAACGTTGGGTACCAACATTTGTCCAACGTTGGGGACCAATATTTAATTAACGTTGGATACCAACGTTGGATACCAACATTGGTCCAACGTTGAGTACCAACATTTTAAACCAACTATGGCACAGGGATAAGCGATTCTACTTGATTCTCTAAATTTTATTCGATTCTTTTTTTAAAATATCGTTTTTTATTCGATTCTTTAAGAATTGATACTCCAGAAACAAAGAATCGATACTGCAAAAACGAAGAATCGATACGATTATACGACAGCACTTATATGAATCACGAAAATATTCTGTATTCCTTGGTCTACAAAACTTAAAACACGACAAGTGGTTTACAATACTTAGAACACGTAAAACGGCAAAGAACCACTAAGCAGAGCAGGATGGTGTAAAAACCATGCGGTGCCCTACCGTATTCCAATTTACGACGTTGAAAAATGTATAAGTATCAAAGACTGAGTACTGATAATATAATAATATAAAAATAGTAATAGTGAAATAGTGTCTATAAGTAAACAGAAATCTGTATAATCATAGAGGCTATTAGTATGTACAGCATAGCTATTACATTAAAGCATAGATTAACGAAAAACTAATTTTGAAAACTTAATCTCCAAGTATTTTTAATTTTAAATATTCAACCCAATTTCTTGTATAAAATTATATAAATGTGTATCTAATACAAGGGCAAGTATTATGTAGATGTCAATAGAAATTTTTTATATATGTATTAGAATTTCATTTTCAGTAAGTTTATTATTCATTATTAAATATTCCACATAGTATTAGTGCCTCTAGACAGTACTTTATATAAAACACCTTTCGCGAAGGTGTCAGCATTCGCAAGTATGGTTTCTAATAACACTTTTAAAATGTTATCTGATAAAAAAATCTTTAATTCTTACTCCAATCCTATCTCTACTTATGTTTGCTTAAACTTCATACAGTTTCTGCAATAGAAAATACTGAAATCAAATCGACATAAGCAACAAGTATCTTTAATTAAATATTTATATATTTTTTTTTTGCTTAAACTCCATAAAGTTTCTGCAATAGAGAATACTGAAGTCAAATTGACATAAGTAACAATTACTTTTATTTAATATTTATATATTTTTTTTGTTTAAAGTCTGAAAAAAGTTCCTGCAATAGAAAGGACTGAAATCAAAGCGGAATAATCGACAAGTATTATTTACCATGTAATACATTGTATTTTTTTTAATTAAACTTTTATATATTTTGCTTAAAATCCATTAAAAGTTTTTATTAATTTCCACAAAACTGAAAAAAGGAAACTTCTTTTTTTGTATTCTCTTTCAATAAACATTATCTATCCTTTCCGTGCTTTACATCAGTAGATAAAAATATTTATAGAATAATAATAATTCATTTGTGCAAAATTAAATTCTGCATAACCAATAAAACAGTAATTTCTCTCTTTTTTATGCTCTTTAAATAAAATAATACCTGTACCACCGTTGATTACGTATTTCACTTGAGTTATTTTTGATTTACTAATATCCTCTTATATATCGATGATAGTAAGTTATCGTGTAAAATAATATGGTCAAATATAAGTAGAAATAGGATGGGAGTAAGAATTAAAGATGTTTTTATCACATAACATTTTTAAATGTGTGATAGGAAACCATACTTGCGAATGTTGACTCCTTCGTGGAAGGTGTTTTATATAAAGTGCTGTCTAGAGGCACAAATTTTATGTGCAATATTTAATAATTAATAATAAAATTACTGAAAGTGATACTCTAATACATATATAAAAAATTTCTATTGACATCTACAAAATACTTGCCGCTGTATAAGATACACATTTATATTATTTTATACAAAAAATTGGGTTGAAAATTTGCAATTAACAACATTGGTCCAACGTTGGATACCAATATTTATTCAACGTTGGGTAGCAACATTGGTCCAACTTTGGGTATTAACATTGATCCAACGTTGGATACCAACATTAGTCCAACGTTGGGTATTAACATTGGTCCAACGTTGGATACCAACATTTGTCCTACGTTGGGGACCAATATTTATTTAACGTTGGACACCAACATTGGTCCAACATTGGTTCAACGTTGGGTACCAATATTGATGCAACGTTGGGTAGCAACATTGGTCCAACGTTGGGTATTAACATTTGTCCAACGTTGGATACCAACATTGGTCCAACGTTGGCTAGTAACATTGGTCCAACGTTGAGTACCAACATTCCAAACCAACTATGGCACAGGGATAAGCGATTCTACTTGATTCTCTAAATTTTATTCGAATCTTTTTTTAAAATATCGTTTATTTATTCGATTCTTTAAGAATTGATACTCCAGACACAAAGAATCGATACTCCAAAAACGAAGAATCGATACGATTATACGACAGCACTTATATGAATCACGAAAATATTCTGTATTCCTTGGTCTACAAAACTTAAAACACGACAAGTGGTTTACAATACTTAGAACACGTAAAACGGCAAAGAACCACTAAGCAGAGCAGGATGGTGTAAAAGCCATGCGGTGCCCTACCGTATTCCAATTGACGACGTTGAAAAATGTATAAGTATCAAAGACTGAGTACTGATAATATAATAATATAAAAATAGTAATAGTGAAATAGTGTCTATAAGTAAACAGAAATCTGTATAATCATAAAGGCTATTAGTATGTACAGCATAGCTATTACATTAAAGCATAGATTAACGAAAAACTAATTTTGAAAACTTAATCTCCAAGTATATTTAATTTTAAATATTCAACCCAATATTTTGTATAAAATTATATAAATGTGTATCTAATACAACGGCAAGTATTATGTAGCTGTCAATAGAAATTTTTTATATATGTATTAGAATTTCATTTTCAGTAAGTTTATTATTCATTATTAAATATTCCACATAGAATTAGTGCCTCTAGACAGTACTTTATATAAAACACCTTCCACGAAGGTGTCAGCATTCGCAAGTATGGTTTCCAATAACACTTTTAAAAATGATATCTGATAAAAAAATCTTTAACTCTTACTCCAATCCTATTTCTACTTATGTTTGCTTAAACTTCATACAGTTTCTGTAATAGAAAATACTGAAATCAAATCGACATAAGCAACAAGTATCTTTAATTAAATATTTATATATTTTTTTTTGCATAAACTCCATAAAGTTTCTGCAATAGAAAATACTGAAATCAAATCGACATAAGTAACATTTATTTTTATTTAATATTTATATTTTTTTTTTTGTTTAAAGTCCGAAAAAAGTTCCTGCAATAGAAAGTACTGAAATCAAAGCGGAATAATCGACAAGTATTATTTACAATGTAATACATTGTATTTTTTTTAATTAAACTTTTATATATTTTGCTTAAAATCCATTAAAAGTTTTTATTAATTTCCACAAAACTGAAAAAAGGAAACTTCTTTTTTTGTATTCTCTTTAAATAAACAATGTCTATCCTTTCCGTGCTTTACATCAGTAGATGAAAATATTTGTAGAATAATAATGATTCATTTGTGCAAAATTAAATTCTGCATAACCAATAAAAAAGTAATTTCTCTCTTTTTTATGTTCTTTAAATAAAATAATACCTGTACCACCGTTGATTAAGTATTTCACTTGAACTATTTTTGACTTACTAATATCCTCTTATATATCGATGATAGTAAGTTATCGTGTAAAATAATATGGTCAAATATAAGTAGAAATAGGATGGGAGTAATAATTAAAGATTTTTTTATCAGATAACATTTTAAAAGTGTGATTGCAAACCATACTTGCGAATGTTGACTCCTTCGTGGAAGGTGTTTTATATAAAGTGCTGTCTAGAGGCACAAATTCTATGTGCAATATTTAATAATTAATAATAAAATTACTGAAAGTGATACTCTAATACATATATAAAAAATTTCTATTGACATCTACAAAATACTTGCCGCTGTATAAGATTCACATTTATATTATTTTATACAAAAAATTGGGTTGAAAATTTGAATTAACAACATTGGTCCAACGTTGGATACCAATATTTATTCAACGTTGGGTAGCAACATTGGTCCAACTTTGGGTATTAACATTGATCCAACGTTGGATACCAACATTAGTCCAACGTTGGGTATTAACATTGGTCCAACGTTGGATACCAACATTGGTCCAACGTTGGATACCAATATTGATGCAACGTTGGGTAGCAACATTGGTCCAACGTTGGGTTTTAACATTTGACCAACGTTGGATACCAACATTGGTCCAACGTTGGATGCCAATATTGATTCAACGTTGGGTACCAACATTGGTCCAACGTTGGGTACCAATGTTGATTCAACGTTGGGTAGCAACATTGGTCCAACGTTGGGGACCAACATTGGTCCAACGTTGGATACCAACATTAGTCCAACGTTGGGTATTAACATTGGTCCAACGTTGGATACCAACATTGGTCCAACGTTGGATACCAATATTGATTCAACGTTGGGTACCAACATTGGTCCAACGTTGGGTACCAATGTTGATCCAACGTTGGATACCAACATTAGTCCAACGTTGGGTATTAACATTGGTCCAACGTTGGATACCAACATTGGTCCAACGTTGGGGACCAATATTTATTTAACGTTGGACACCAACATTGGTCCAACATTGGTTCAACGTTGGGTACCAATATTGATGCAACTTTGGGTAGCAACATTGGTTCAACATTGGTCCAACATTGGTCCAACGTTGGGTACCAATATTGATGCAACGTTGGGTAGCAACATTGGTCCAACGTTGGGTATTAACATTTGTCCAACGTTGGATACCAACATTGGTCCAACGTTGGCTATTAACATTGGTCCAACGTTGGATACCAATATTGATTCAAAGTTGGGTACCAACATTGGTCCAACGTTGGGTACCAATGTTGATTCAACGTTAGGTAGCAACATTGGTCCAACGTTGGGGTCCAACATTGGTCCAACGTTGGGGTCCAACGTTGGTCCAACATTGGGGACCAATATTTATTTAACGTAGGTCAGCAACATTGGTCCAACGTTGGGTACCAACTTTTGTCCAACGTTGGGGACCAATATTTAATTAACGTTGGATACCAACGTTGGATACCAACATTGGTCCAACGTTGAGTACCAACATTCCAAACCAACTATGGCACAGGGATAAGCGATTCTACTTGATTCTATAAATTTTATTCGATTCTTTTTTTAAAATATCGTTTATTTATTCGATTCTTTAAGAATTGATACTCCAGAAACAAAGATTCGATACTCCAAAAACGAAGAATCGATACGATTATACGACAGCACTTATATGAATCACGAAAATATTCTGTATTCCTTGGTCTACAAAACTTAAAACACGACAAGTGGTTTACAATACATAGAACACGTAAAATGGCAAAGAACCACTAAGCAGAGCAGGATGGTGTAAAAACCACGCGGTGCCCTACCGTATTCCAATTTACGACGTTGAAAAATGTATAAGTATCAAAGACTGAGTACTGATAATATAATAATATAAAAATAGTAATAGTGAAATAGTGTCTATAAGTAAACAGAAATCTGTATAATCATAGAGGCTATTAGTATGTAAAGCATAGCTATTACATTAAAGCATAGATTAACGAAAAACTAATTTTGAAAACTTAATCTCCAAGTATTTTTAATTTTAAATATTCAACCCAATTTCTTGTATAAAATTATATAAATGTGTATCTAATACAAGGGCAAGTATTATGTAGATGTCAATAGAAATTTTTTATATATGTATTAGAATTTCATTTTCAGTAAGTTTATTATTCATTATTAAATATTCCACATAGTATTAGTGCCTCTAGACAGTACTTTATATAAATCACCTTCCGCGAAGGTGTCAGCATTCGCAAGTATGGTTTCTAATAACACTTTTAAAAATGTTATCTGATAAAAAAATCTTTAACTCTTACTCCAATCCTATTTCTACTTATGTTTGCTTAAACTTCATACAGTTTCTGCAATAGAGAATACTGAAGTCAAATCGACATAAGTAACAATTACTTTTATTTAATATTTATATATTTTTTTTGTTTAAAGTCTGAAAAAAGTTCCTGCAATAGAAAGTACTGAAATCAAAGCGGAATAAACGACAAGTATTATTTACCATGTAATACATTGTATTTTTTTTAATTAAACTTTTATATATTTTGCTTAAAATCCATTAAAAGTTTTTATTAATTTCCACAAAACTGAAAAAAGGAAACTTCTTTTTTTGTATTCTCTTTAAATAAACATTATCTATCCTTTCCGTGCTTTACATCAGTAGATAAAAATATTTATAGAATAATAATAATTCATTTGTGCAAAATTAATTTCTGCATAACCAATAAAAAAGTAATTTCTCTCTTTTTTATGCTCTTTAAATAAAATAATACCTGTACCACCGTTGATTAAGTATTTCACTTGAGTTATTTTTGATTTACTAATATCCTCTTACATATCGATGATAGTAAGTTATCGTGTAAAATAATATGGTCAAATATAAGTAGAAATAGGATGGGAGTAAGAATTAAAGATTTTTTTATCAGATAACATTTTAAAAGTGTGATTGGAAACCATACTTGCGAATGTTGACTCCTTCGTGGAAGGTGTTTTATATAAAGTGCTGTCTAGAGGCACAAATTTTATGTGCAATATTTAATAATTAATAATAAAATTACTGAAAGTGATACTCTAATACATACATAAAAAATTTCTATTGACATCTACAAAATACTTGCCGCAGTATAAGCTACACATTTATATTATTTTATTCAAAAAATTGGGTTGAAAATTTGAATTAACAACATTCATCCAACGTTGGATACCAGCATTGGTCCAACGTTGGATACCAATATTGATTCAACGTTGGGTACCAACATTGGTCCAACGTTGGGTACCAATGTTGATCCAACGTTGGATACCAACATTAGTCCGACGTTGGGTATTAACATTGGTCCAACGTTGGATACCAACATTGGTCCAACGTTGGACACCAACATTGGTCCAACATTGGTCCAACGTTGGGTACCAATATTGATGCAACGTTGGGTAGCAACATTGGTCCAACATTGGTCCAACATTGGTCCAACGTTGGGTACCAATATTGATGCAACTTTGGGTAGCAACATTGGTCCAACGTTGGGTATTAACATTTGTCCAACGTTGGATACCAACATTAGTCCAACGTTGGCTAGTAACATTGGTCCAACGTTGGATACCAATATTGATTCAACGTTGGGTACCAACATTGGTCCAACGTTGGGTACCAATGTTGATTCAACGTTGGGTAGCAACATTGGTCCAACGTTGGGGTCCAACTATGGGGACCAATATTTATTTAACGTTAGGTAGCAACAGTGGTCCAACGTTGGGTACCAACATTTGTCCAACGTTGGGGACCAATATTTATTTAACGTTGGATACCAACGTTGGATACCAACATTGGTCCAACGTTGAGTACCAACATTCCAAACCAACTATGGCACAGGGATAAGCGATTCTACTTGATTCTCTAAATTTTATTCGATTCTTTTTTTAAAATATCGTTTATTTATTCGATTCTTTAAGAATTGATACTCCAGAAACAAAGAATCGATACTCCAAAAACGAAGAATCGATACGATTATACGACAGCACTTATATGAATCACGAAAATATTCTGTATTCCTTGGTCTACAAAACTTAAAACACGACAAGTGGTTTACAATACTTAGAACACGTAAAACGGCAAAGAACCACTAAGCAGAGCAGGATGGTGTAAAAACCATGCGGTGCCCTACCGTATTCCAATTTACGACGTTGAAAAATGTATAAGTATCAAAGACTGAGTACTGATAATATAATAATATAAAAATAGTAATAGTGAAATAGTGTCTATAAGTAAACAGAAATCTGTATAATCATAGAGGCTATTAGTATGTACAGCATAGCTATTACATTAAAGCATAGATTAACGAAAAACTAATTTTGAAAACTAAATCTCCAAGTATTTTTAATTTTAAATATTCAACCCAATTTCATGTATAAAATTATATAAATGTGTATCTAATACAACGGCAAGTATTATGTAGCTGTCAACAGAAATTTTTTATATATGTACTAGAATTTCATTTTCAGTAAGTTTATTATTCATTATTAAATATTCCACATAGTATTAGTGCCTCTAGACAGTACTTTATATTAAACACCTTCCACGAAGGTGTCAGCATTCGCAAGTATGGTTTCCAATAACACTTTTAAAAATGTTATCTGATAAAAAAATCTTTAATTCTTACTCCAATCCTATTTCTACTTATGTTTGCTTAAACTTCATACAGTTTCTGCAATAGAAAATACTGAAATCAAATCGACATAAGCAACAAGTTTCTTTAATTATATATTTATATATTTTTTTTTGCTTAAACTCCATGAAGTTTCTGCAATAGAGAATACTGAAGTCAAATCGACATAAGTAACAATTATTTTTATTTAATATTTATATATTTTTTTTGGTTTAAAGTCCGAAAAAAGTTCCTGCAATAGAAAGTACTGAAATCAAAGCGGAATAATCGACAAGTATTATTTACCGTGTAATACATTGTATTTTTTTTTATTAAACTTTTATATATTTTGCTTAAAATCCATTAAAAGTTTTTATTAATTTCCACAAAACTGAAAAAAGGAAACTTCTTTTTTTGTATTCTCTTTAAATAAACATTATCTATCCTTTCCGTACTTTACATCAGTAGATAAAAATATTTATAGAATAATAATAATTCATTTGTGCAAAATTAATTTCTGCATAACCAATAAAAAAGTAATTTCTCTCTTTTTTATGCTCTTTAAATAAAATAATACCTGTACCACCGTTGATTAAGTATTTCACTTGAGTTATTTTTGACTTACTAATATCCTCTTATATATCGATGATAGTAAGTTATCGTGTAAAATAATATGGTCAAATATAAGTAGAAATAGGATGGGAGTAATAATTAAAGATTTTTTTATCAGATAACATTTTAAAAGTGTGATTGCAAACCATACTTGCGAATGTTGACTCCTTCGTGGAAGGTGTTTTATATAAAGTGCTGTCTAGAGGCACAAATTCTATGTGCAATATTTAATAATTAATAATAAAATTACTGAAAGTGATACTCTAATACATATATAAAAAATTTCTATTGACATCTACAAAATACTTGCCGCTGTATAAGATTCACATTTATATTATTTTATACAAAAAATTGGGTTGAAAATTTGAATTAACAACATTGGTCCAACGTTGGATACCAATATTTATTCAACGTTGGGTAGCAACATTGGTCCAACTTTGGGTATTAACATTGATCCAACGTTGGATACCAACATTAGTCCAACGTTGGGTATTAACATTGGTCCAACGTTGGATACCAACATTGGTCCAACGTTGGATACCAATATTGATGCAACGTTGGGTAGCAACATTGGTCCAACGTTGGGTATTAACATTTGACCAACGTTGGATACCAACATTGGTCCAACGTTGGATACCAATATTGATTCAACGTTGGGTACCAACATTGGTCCAACGTTGGGTACCAATGTTGATTCAACGTTGGGTAGCAACATTGGTCCAACGTTGGGTATTAACATTGGTCCAACGTTGGATACCAACATTGGTCCAACGTTGGATACCAATATTGATTCAACGTTGGGTACCAACATTGGTCCAACGTTGGGTACCAATGTTGATCCAACGTTGGATACCAACATTAGTCCAACGTTGGGTATTAACATTGGTCCAACGTTGGATACCAACATTGGTCCAACGTTGGGGACCAATATTTATTTAACGTTGGACACCAACATTGGTCCAACATTGGTCCAACGTTGGGTACCAATATTGATGCAACTTTGGGTAGCAACATTGGTCCAACATTGGTCCAACATTGGTCCAACGTTGGGTACCAATATTGATGCAACGTTGGGTAGCAACATTGGTCCAACGTTGGGTATTAACATTTGTCCAACGTTGGATACCAACATTGGTCCAACGTTGGCTATTAACATTGGTCCAACGTTGGATACCAATATTGATTCAAAGTTGGGTACCAACATTGGTCCAACGTTGGGTACCAATGTTGATTTAACGTTAGGTAGCAACATTGGTCCAACGTTGGGGTCCAACATTGGTCCAACGTTGGGGTCCAACGTTGGTCCAACATTGGGGACCAATATTTATTTAACGTAGGTCAGCAACATTGGTCCAACGTTGGGTACCAACATTTGTCCAACGTTGCGGACCAATATTTATTTAACGTTGGATACCAACGTTGGATACCAACATTGGTCCAACGTTGAGTACCAACATTCCAAAACAACTATGGCACAGGGATAAGCGATTCTACTTGATTCTCTAGATTTTATTCGATTCTTTTTTTAAAATATCGTTTATTTATTCGATTCTTTAAGAATTGATACTCCAGAAACAAAGAATCGATACTCCAAAAACGAAGAATCGATGCGATTATACGACAGCACTTATATGAATCACGAAAATATTCTGTATTACGTGGTTTACAAAACTTAAAACACGACAAGTGGTTTACAATACTTAGAACACGTAAAACGGCAAAGAACCACTAAGCAGAGCAGGATGGTGTAAAAACCATGCGGTGCCCTACCGTATTCCAATTTACGACGTTGAAAAATGTATAAGTGTCAAAGACTGAGTACTGATAATATAATAATATAAAAATAGTAATAGTGAAATAGTGTCTATAAGTAAACAGAAATTTGTATAATCATAGAGGCTATTAGTATGTACAGCATAGCTATTACATTAAAGCATAGATTAACGAAAAACTAATTTTGAAAACTTAATCTCCAAGTATTTTTAATTTTAAATATTCAACCCAATTTCTTGTATAAAATTGTATAAATGTGTATCTAATACAACGGCAAGTATTATGTATCTGTCAATAGAAATTTTTGATATATGTATTAGAATTTCATTTTCAGTAAGTTTATAATTCATTATTAAATATTCCACATAGAATTAGTGCCTCTAGACAGTACTTTATATTAACACCTTCCACGAAGGTGTCAGCATTCGCAAGTATGGTTTCCAATAACACTTTTAAAAATGTTATCTGATAAAAAAATCTTTAATTCTTACTCCAATCCTATTTCTACTTATGTTTGCTTAAACTTCATACAGTTTCTGCAATAGAAAATACTGAAATCAAATCGACATAAGCAACAAGTTTCTTTAATTAAATATTTATATATTTTTGTTTTTGCTTAAACTCCATATAGTTTCTGCAATATAGAATACTGAAGTCAAATCCACATAAGTAACAATTATTTTTATTTAATATTTATATATTTTTTTTGGTTTAAAGTCCGAAAAAAGTTCCTGCAATATAAAGTACTGAAATCAAAGCGGAATTATCGACAAGTATTATTTACCGTGTAATACATTGTATTTTTTTTAATTAAACTTTTATATATTTTGCTTAAAATCCATTAAAAGTTTTTATTAATTTCCACAAAACTGAAAAAAGGAAACTTCTTTTTTTGTATTCTCTTTAAATAAACATTATCTATCCTTTCCGTGCTTTACATCAGTAGATAAAAATATTTATAGAATAATAATAATTCATTTGTGCAAAATTAATTTCTGCATACCCAATAAAAAAGTAATTTCTCTCTTTTTTATGCTCTTTAAATAAAATAATACCTGTACCACCGTTGATTAAGTATTTCACTTGAGTTATTTTTGACTTACTAATATCCTCTTATATATCGATGATAGTAAGTTATCGTGTAAAATAATATGGTCAAATATAAGTAGAAATAGGATGGGAGTAAGAATTAAAGATTTTTTTATCAGATAACATTTTAAAAGTGTGTTTGGAAACCATACTTGCGCATGTTGACTCCTTCGTGGAAGGTGTTTTATATAAAGTGCTGTCTAGAGGCACAAATTCTATGTGCAATATTTAATAATTAATAATAAAATTACTGAAAGTGATACTCTAATACATATATAAAAAATTTCAATTGACATCTACAAAATACTTGCCGCTGTATAAGATACACATTTATATTATTTTATACAAAAAATTGGGTTGAAAATTTGCAATTAACAACATTAGTCCAACGTTGGATACCAATATTGATGCAACGTTGGGTAGCAACATTGGTCCAACGTTGGGTATTAACATTTGTCCAACGTTGGATACCAACATTGGTCCAACGTTGGATACCAATATTGATTCAACGTTGGGTACCAACATTGGTCCAACGTTGGGTACCAATGATGATTCAACGTTGGGTAGCAACTTTGGTCCAACGTTGGGGACCAACATTGGTCCAACGTTGGATACCAACATTAGTCCAACGTTGGGTATTAACATTGGTCCAACGTTGGATACCAACATTGGTCCAACGTTGGATACCAACATTGGTCCAACGTTGGATACCAACATTGGTCCAACGTTGGGGACCAATATTTATTTAACGTTGGATACCAACATTGGTCCAACGTTGGGTACCAATATTGATGCAACGTTGGGTACCAACGTTGGATACCAACATTGGTCCAACGTTGAGTACCAACATTCCAAACCAACTATGGCTCAGGGATAAGCGATTCTACTCGATTCTCTAAATTTTATTCGATTCTTTTTTTAAAATATCGTTTATTTATTCGATTCTTTAAGAATTGATACTCCAGAAACAAAGAATCGATACTCCAAAAACGAAGAATCAATGCGATAATACGACAGCAATTATATGAATCACGAAAATATTCTGTATTACGTGGTTTACAAAACTTAAAACACGACAAGTGGTTTACAATACTTAGAACACGTAAAACGGCAAAGAACCACTAAGCAGAGCAGGATGGTGTAAAACCATGCGGTGCCCTACCGTATTCCAATTTACGACGTTGAAAAATGTATAAGTGTCAAAGACTGAGTACTGATAATATAATAATATAAAAATAGTAATAGTGAAATAGTGTCTATAAGTAAACAGAAATTTGTATAATCATAGAGTCTATTAGTATGTACAGCATAGCTATTACATTAAAGCATAGATTAACGAAAAACTAATTTTGAAAACTTAATCTCCAAGTGTTTTTAATTTTAAATATTCAACCCAATTTCTTGTATAAAATTATATAAATGTGTATGTAATACAACGGCAAGTATTATGTAGCTGTCAATATAAATTTTTTATATATGTATTAGAATTTCATTTTCAGTAAGTTTATAATTCATTATTAAATATTCCACATAGAATTAGTCCCTCTAGACAGTACTTTATATAAAACACCTTCCACGAAGGTGTCAGCATTCGCAAGTATGGTTTCCAATAACACTTTTAAAAATGTTATCTGATAAAAAATCTTTAATTCTTACTCCAATCCTATTTCTACTTATGTTTGCTTAAACTTCATACAGTTTCTGCAATAGAGAATACTGAAATCAAATCGACATAAGTAACAATTATTTTTATTTAATATTTATATTTTTTTTTTGTTTAAAGTCCGAAAAAAGTTCCTGCAATAGAAAGTACTGAAATCAAAGCAGAATAATCGACAAGTATTATTTACCATGTAATACATTGTATTTTTTTTAATTAAACTTTTATATATTTTGCTTAAAATCCATTAAAAGTTTTTATTAATTTACACAAAACTGAAAAAAGGAAACTTCTTTTTTTGTATTCTCTTTAAATAAACAATATCTATCCTTCCCGTGCTTTACGTCAGTAGATAAAAATATTTATAGAATAATAATAATTCATTTGTGCAAAATTAATTTCTGCATAACCAATAAAAAATTAATTTCTCTCTTTTTTATGCTCTTTAAATAAAATAATACCTGTACCACCGTTGATTAAGTATTTCACTTGAGTTGTTTTTGACTTACTAATATCCTCTTATATATCGATGATAGTAAGTTATCGTGTAAAATAATATGGTCAAATATAAGTAGAAATAGGAAGGGAGTAAGAATTAAAGATTTGTTTATCAGATAACATTTTTAAAAGTGTGATTGGAAACCTTACTTGCGAATGTTGACTCCTTCGTGGAAGGTGTTTTATATAAAGTGCTGTCTAGAGACACAAATTCTATGTGGAATATTTAATAATGAATAATAAAATTACTGAAAGTGAAACTATTATACATATTTAAAAAATTTCTATTGACATCTACAAAATAAATACCGCTGTATAAGATACACATTTATATTATTTTATACAAAAAATTGGGTTGAAAATTTGCAATTAACAACATTGGTCCAACGTTGGATACCAATATTTATTCAACGTTGGGTAGCAACATTGGTCCAACTTTGGGTATTAACATTGATTTAACGTTGGATACCAACATTAGTCCAACGTTGGGTATTAACATTGGTCCAACGTTGGATACCAACATTGGTCCAACGTTGGGGACCAATATTTATTTAACGTAGGGTACCAACATTGGTCCAACGTTGGGTATTAATATTGATGCAACGTTGGGTAGCAACATTGGTCCAACGTTGGGTATTAAGATTTGTCCAACGTTGGATACCAACATTGGTCCAACGTTGGCTATTAACATTGGTCCAACGTTGGATACCAATATTGATTCAACGTTGGGTACCAACATTGGTCCAACGTTGGGTACCAATGTTGATTCAACGTTGGGTAGCAACATTGGTCCAACGTTGGGGACCAACATTGGTCCAACGTTGGGGACCAATATTTATTTAACGTTGGGTAGCAACATTGGTCCAACGTTGGGTACCAACATTGGTCCAACGTTGGGGACCAATATTTATTTAACGTTGGGTAGCAACATTGGTCCAACGTTGGGTACCAACATTGGTCCAACGTTGGGGACCAATATTTATTTAACGTTGGATACCAACATTGGTCCAACGTTGGGGACCAATATTTATTTAACGTTGGGTACCAACATTGGTCCAACGTTGAGGACCAATATTATTTAACGTTGGATACCAACATTGGTCCAACGTTGGGGACCAATATTATTTAACGCTGGATACCAACGTTGGATACCAACATTGGTCCAACGTTGAGTACCAACATTCCGAACCAACTATGGCACAGGGATAAGCAATTCTACTCGATTCTCTAAATTTTAATTCGATTCTTTTTTTAAAATATCGTTTATTTATTCGATTCTTTAAGAATTGATACTCTAGAAAACAAAGAATCGATACTCCAAAAAACGAAGAATCGATGCGATTATACGACAGCACTTATATGAATCACGAAAATATTCTGTATTACGTGGTTTACAAAAACGTAAAACACGACAAGTGGTTTTACAATACTTAGAATACGAAAAACGGCAAAGAAACACTGAGCGGAGCAGGATGATGTAAAAACCATGCGGTGCCCGACCGTATTCCAATTTACGACGTTGAAAAATGTATAAGAATCAAAGACTAAGTACTGATAATATGATAATATAAAAATAGTAATAGTGAATGAGTGTCTATAAGTAAACAGAATTCTGTATAATCATCGAGGCTATTAGTATGTACATCATAGCTATTACATTAACAGCATAGATTAGCGAAAAACTAATTTTAAAATTTAATTTTCAAGTATTTTTAATTTCAAATTTTCAACCCAATTTTTTGTATAAATTATACAAATGTGTGAATCTAATACAACGGCAAGTAGTTTGTAGAATGGCAATAAAATTTTTATATATGTATTAGAGTTTCACATTTCAGTAATTTTATTATTCATTATTATATTCCACATAGAATTTGTGCCTCTCCTAGCACCAGTAATTTATATAAACACCTCCACAAGTGCAACACGCAAGTATGGTTTTCCATCACACTTTAAAAAATGTTATCAGATAAAAAATCTTTAATTCTGTACTACCAATCCTATCTATTTATTTCCATAAACATCATACAGTTTTGCAATAAGAAAAATACTGAAATCAAATCGACATAAGTACCAATTTTTTTATTTAATATTATAAAAAACATTAAATAAATAAAAATAACAGTGTATTATATTTTGCAAACATGTATATAACTTTATTTAATCTTAGTCAATTACACAAAGTTTATAGATACGAAATCTTGTCTACATATACTGAAACAATTACAAAAAAATTAAAAATAATCGACATGATAAACTTACACTGGATTAGGAATTTTAATTTGTTATTTTTTAATACGTAGTAACACGTATATCATTACGTACAATTTTTTTCCACTATTCCTTAATAAACTACATCAATCTGCTAACAAATGTGTTTATTTTTCTACATGAATAATATTTTCAACAACCAATTTAATATAAATTTTAGTTGACCCTTTTACATATATTCATGCTCTCTTATATATCGATGATAGTAAGTTATCGTATAAAATAATATGGTCAAATCTAAGTAGAAATAGGAGGGAGTAAGAATTAAAGATTTTTTTTTTCAGATAACATTTTTAAAAGTGTAATTGGAAACCATACTTGCGAATGTTGACTCCTTCGTGTAAAATGTTCTATATAAAGTACTGTCTAGAGGCACAAATTCTATGTGGAATATTGAATAATGAATAAAAAAATTTCTATTGACATCTACAAAATACTTGCCGCTGTATAAGATACAAATTTATATTATTTTATACAAAAAATTGGGTTGAAAATTTGCAATTAACAACGTTGGTCCAACGTTGGATACCAATATTTATTCAACGTAGGGTATTAACATTTGTCCAACGTTGGATACCAACTTTGGTCCAACGTTGGCTATTGACATTGGTCCAACGTTGGATACCAATATTGATTCAACGTTGGGTAGCAACATTGGTCCAACGTTGGGGTCCAACATTGGTCCAACGTGGGGACCAATATTTATTTAACGTTGGATACCAACGTTGGATACCAACATTGGTCCAACGTTGAGTACCAACATTCCAAACCAACTATGGCACAGGGATAAGCGATTCTACTTGATTCTCTAAATTTTATTCGATTCTTTTTTGAAAATATCGTTTATTTATTCGATTCTTTAAGAATTGATACTCCAGAAACAAAGAATTGATACTCCAAAAACGAAGAATCGATGCGATTATACGACAGCACTTATATGAATCACGAAAATATTCTGTATTGCGTGGTTTACAAAACTTAAACACGACAAGTGGTTTACAATACTTAGAACACGTAAAACTGCAAAGAACCACTAAGCAGAGCAGGATGGTGTAAAAACCATGCGGTGCCCTACCGTATTCCATTTTACGACGTTGAAAAATGTATAAGTATCAAAGACTGAGTACTGATAATATAATAATATAAAAATAGTAATAGTGAATTAGTGTCTATAAGTAAACAGAAATCTGTATAATCATAGAGGCTATTAGTATGTACAGCATAGCTATTACATTACAGCATAGATTAACGAAAAACAAATTTTGAAAACTTAATCTCCAAGTATTTTTAATTTTAAATATTCAACCCAATTTCTTGTACAAAATTATATAAATGTGTATCTAATACAACGGCAAGTATTATGTAGATGTCAATAGAAATTTTTTATATATGTATTAGAATTTCATTTTCAGTAAGTTTATTATTCATTATTAAATATTCCACATAGAATTAGTGCCTCTAGACAGTACTTTATATAAAACACCTTCCACGAAGGTGTCAGCATTCACAAGTATGGTTTCCAATAACACTTTTAAAAGTGTTATCTGATAAAAAAATCTTTAATTCTTACTCCAATCCTAATTCTACTTATGTTTGCTTAAACTTCATACAGTTTCTGTAATAGAAAATACTGAAATCAAATCGACATAAGCAACAAGTATCTTTAATTAAATATTTATATATTTTTTTTTTTAGTCCGAAAAAAGTTCCTGCAATAGAAAGTACTGAAATCAAAGCAGAATAATCGACAAGTATTATTTACCATGTAATACATTGTATTTTTTTTAATTAAACTTTTATATATTATGCTTAAAATCCATTAAAAGTTTTTATTAATTTACACAAAACTGAAAAAAGGAAACTTCTTTTATTTTATTCTCTTTAAATAAACAATGTCTATCCTTTCCGTGCTTTACATCAGTAGATAAAAATATTTACAGAATAATAATAATTCATTTGTGCAAAATTAATTTCTGCATAACCAATAAAAAAGTAATTTCTCTCTTTTTTATGCTTTTTAAATAAAATAATACCTGTACCACCGTTGATTAAGTATTTCACTTGAGTTATTTTTGACTTACTAATATCCTCTTATATATCGATGATAGTAAGTTATATGGTCAAATATAAGTAGAAATAGGATGGGAGTAAGAATTAAAGATTTTTTTATCAGATAACATTTTTAAAAGTGAGATTGGAAACCATACTTGCGAATGTTGACTCCTTAGCGGAAGGTGTTTTATATAAAGTACTGTCTAGAGGCACTAATACTATGTGGAATATTTAATAATGAATAATAAAATTACTGAAAGTGAAACTATAATACATATTTAAAAAATTTCTATTGACATCTACAAAATACTTGCCGCTGTATAAGATTCACATTTATATTATTTTATACAAAAAATTGGGTTGAAAATTTGCAATTAACAACATTGGTCCAACGTTGGATACCAATATTTATTCAACGTTGGGTAGCAACATTGGTCCAACTTTGGGTATTAACATTGATCCAACGTTGGATACCAACATTAGTCCAACGTTGGGTATTAACATTGGTCCAACGTTGGATACCAACATTGGTCCAACGTTGGGGACCAATATTTATTTAACGTTGGATACTAACATTGATCCAACGTTGGATACCAACATTGGTCCAACGTTGGATACCAATATTGATGCAACGTTGGGTAGCAACATTGGTCCAACGTTGGGTATTAACATTTGTCCAACTTTGGATACCAACATTGGTCCAACGTTGGATACCAATATTTATTCAACGTTGGGTACCAATATTGATGCAACATTGGGTAGCAACATTGGTCCAACGTTGGGTATTAACATTTGTCCAACGTTGGATACCAACATTGGTCCAACGTTGGCTATTAACATTGGTCCAACGTTGGATACCAATATTGATTCAACGTTGGGTACCAACATTGGTCCAACGTTGGGTACCAATGTTGATTCAACGTTGGGTAGCAACATTGGTCCAACGTTGGGGTCCAACATTGGTCCAAAGTTGGGGTCCAACATTTGTCCAACGTTGGGGACCAATATTTATTTAACGTTGGATACCAACGTTGGATACCAACATTGGTCCAACGTTGAGTACCAACATTCCCAACCAACTATGGCACAGGGATAAGCGATTCTACTTGATTCTCTAAATTTTATTCGATTCTTTTTTGAAAATATCGTTTATTTATTCGATTCTTTAAGAATTGATACTCCAGAAACAAAGAATTGATACTCCAAAAACGAAGAATCGATGCGATTATACGACAGCACTTATATGAATCACGAAAATATTCTGTATTGCGTGGTTTACAAAACTTAAAACACGACAAGTGGTTTACAATACTTAGAACACGTAAAACTGCAAAGAACCACTAAGCAGAGCAGGATGGTGTAAAAACCATGCGGTGCCCTACCGTATTCCATTTTACGACGTTGAAAAATGTATAAGTATCAAAGACTGAGTACTGATAATATAATAATATAAAAATGGTAATAGTGAAATAGTGTCTATAAGTAAACAGAAATCTGTATAATCATAGAGGCTATTAGTATGTACAGCATAGCTATTACATTAAAGCATAGATTAACGAAAAACTAATTTTGAAAACTTAATCTCCAAGTATTGTTAATTTTACATATTCAACCCAATTTCTTGTACAAAATTATATAAATATGTATCTAATACAACGGCAAGTATTATGTAGATGTCAATAGAAATTTTTTATATATGTATTAGAATTTCATTTTCAGTAAGTTATTATTCATTATTAAATATTCCACATAGTATTAGTGCCTCTAGACAGTACTTTATATAAAACACCTTCCGCGAAGGTGTCAGCATTCGCAAGTATGGTTTCTAATAACACTTTTAAAAATGTTATCTGATAAAAAAATCTTTAATTCTTACTCCAATCCTATTTCTACTTATGTTTGCTTAAACTTCATACAGTTTCTGCAATAGCAAAAACCGAAATCAAATCGACATAAGCAACAAGTATCTTTAATTAAATATTTATATATTTTTTTGTTGCTTAAACTCCATAAAGTTTCTGCAATAGAGAATACTGAAGTCAAATCGACATAAGTAACAATTATTTTTATTTAATATTTATATATTTTTTTTGGTTTAAAGTCCAAAAAAAGTTCCTGCAATAGAAAGTACTGAAATCAAAGCGGAATAATCGACAAGTATTATTTACCATGTAATACATTGTATTTTTTTTAATTAAACTTTTATCTATTTTGCTTAAAATCCATTAAAAGTTTTTATTAATTTCCACAAAACTGAAAAAAGGAAACTTCTTTTTTTGTATTCTCTTTAAATAAACATTATCTATCCTTTCCGTGCTTTACATCAGTAGATAAAAATATTTATAGAATAATAATAATTCATTTGTGCAAAATTAATTTCTGCATAACCAATAAAAAAGTAATTTCTCTCTTTTTTATGCTCTTTAAATAAAATAATACCTGTACCACCGTTGATTAAGTATTTCACTTGAGCTATTTTTGACTTACTAATATCCTCTTATATATCGATGATAGTAAGTTACCGTGTAAAATAATATGGTCAAATACAAGTAGAAATAGGATGGGAGTAAGAATTAAAGATTTTTTTATCAGATAACATTTTAAAAGTGTGATTGGAAACCATACTTGCGAATGTTGACTCCTTCGTGAAAGGTGTTTTATATAAAGTGCTGTCTAGAGGCACAAATTCTATGTGCAATATTCAATAATGAATAATAAAATTACTAAAAGTGATACTCTAATACATATATAAAAAATTTCTATTGACATCTACAAAATACTTGCCGCAGTATAAGCTACACATTTATATTATTTTATTCAAAAAATTGGGTTGAAAATTTGCAATTAACAACATTGGTCCAACGTTGGATACCAATATTTATTCAACGTTGGGTAGCAACATTGGTCCAACTTTGGGTATTAACATTAATCCAACGTTGGATACCAACATTAGTCCAACGTTGGGTATTAACATTGGTCCAATGTTGGATACCAACATTGGTCCAACGTTGGGGACCAATATTTATTTAACGTTGGATACCAACATTGGTCCAACGTTGGATACCAACATTGGTCCAACGTTGGATACCAATATTGATGCAACGTTGGGTAGCAACATTGGTCCAACGTTGGGTATTAACATTAGACCAACGTTGGATACCAACATTGGTCCAACGTTGGATACCAATATTGATTCAACGTTGGGTACCAACATTGGTCCAACGTTGGGTACCAATGTTGATTCAACGTTGGGTAGCAACATTGGTCCAACGTTGGGGACCAACATTGGTCCAACGTTGGATACCAACATTAGTCCAACGTTGGGTATTAACATTGGTCCAACGTTGGATACCAACATTGGTCCAACGTTGGGGACCAATATTTATTTAACGTTGGATACCAACATTGGTCCAACGTTGGATACCAACATTGGTCCAACGTTGGGGACCAATATTTATTTAACGTTGGATACCAACATTGGTCCAACGTTGGATACCAACATTGGTCCAACGTTGGATACCAATATTGATGCAACGTTGGGTACCAACGTTGGATACCAACATTGGTCCAACGTTGAGTACCAACATTGGTCCAACGTTGAGTACCAACATTCCAAACCAACTATGGCACAGGGATAAGCGATTCCACTCGATTCTCTAAATTTTATTCGATTCTTTTTTTAAAATATCGTTTATTTATTCGATTCTTTAAGAATCGATACTCCAGAAACAAAGAATCGATACTCCAAAAACGAAGAATCGATACGATTATACGACAGAACTTATATGAATCACGAAAATATTATGTATTACGTGGTTTACAAAACTTAAAACACGACAAGTGGTTTACAATACTTAGAACACGTAAAACGGCAAAGAACCAATACGCAGAGCAGGATGGTGTAAAAACCATGCGGTGCCCTACCGTATTCCAATTTACGACGTTGAAAAATGTATAAGTATCAAAGACTGAGTACTGATAATATAATAATGTAAAAATAGTAATAGTGAAATAGTGTTTATAAGTAAACAGAAATCTGTATAATCATAGAGGCTATTAGTATGTACAGCATAGCTATTACATTAAAGCATAGATTAAAGAAAAACTAATTTTGAAAACTTAATCTCCAAGTATTTTTAATTTTAAATATTCAACCCAATTTCTTGTATAAAATTATATAAATGTGTATCTAATACAAGGGCAAGTATTATGTAGATGTCAATAGAAATTTTATATATATGTTTTAGAATTTCATTTTCAGTAAGTTTATTATTCATTATTATATATTCCACATAGAATTAGTGCCTCTAGACAGTACTTTATATAAAACACCTTCCACGAAGGTGTCAGCATTCGCAAGTATGGTTTCCAATAACACTTTTAAAAATGTTATTTGATAAAAATATCTTTAATTCTTACTCCAATCCTATTTCTATTTATGTTTGCTTAAACTTCATACAGTTTCTGCAATAGAAAATCCTGAAATCAAATAGACATAAGCAACAAGTATCTTTAATTAAATATTTATATATTTTTTTTTTTGCTTAAACTCCATAAAGTTTCTGCAATAGAGAATACTGAAGTCAAATCGACATAAGTAACAATTATTTTTATTTAATATTTATATATTTTTTTTGGTTTAAAGTCCGAAAAAAGTTCCTGCAATAGAAAGTACTGAAATCAAAGCGGAATAATCGACAAGTATTATTTACAATGTAATACATTGTATTTTTTTTAATTAAACTTTTATATATTTTGCTTAAAATCCATTAAAAGTTTTTATTAATTTCCACAAAACTGAAAAAAGGAAACTTCTTTTTTTGTATTCTCTTTAAATAAACATTATCTATCCTTTCCGTGCTTTACATCAGTAGATAAAAATATTTATAGAATAATAATAATTCATTTGTGCAAAATTAATTTCTGCATAGCCAATAAAAAAGTATTTTCTCTCTTTTTTATGCTCTTTAAATAAAATAATACCTGTACCACCGTTGATTAAGTATTTCACTTGAGCTATTTTTGACTTACTAATATCCTCTTATATATCGATGATAGTAAGTTACCGTGTAAAATAATATGGTCAAATACAAGTAGAAATAGGATGGGAGCAAGAATTAAAGATTTTTTTATCAGATAACATTTTAAAAGTGTGATTGGAAACCATACTTGCGAATGTTGACTCCTTCGTGGAAGGTGTTTTATATAAAGTGCTGTCTAGAGGCACAAATTCTATGTGCAATATTCAATAATGAATAATAAAATTACTAAAAGTGATACTCTAATACATATATAAAAAATTTCTATTGACATCTACAAAATACTTGCCGCAGTATAAGCTACACATTTATATTATTTTATTCAAAAAATTGGGTTGAAAATTTGCAATTAACAACATTAGTCCAACGTTGGATACCAATATTTATTCAACGTTGTATACCAACATTAGTCCAACGTTGGGTATTTACATTGGTCCAACGTTGGATACCAACATTGGTCCAATGTTGGGGACCAATATTTATTTAACGTTGGACACCAACATTGGTCCAACATTGGTTCAACGTTGGATACCAATATTGATTCAACGTTGGGTATCAACATTGGTCCAACGTTGGGTACCAATGTTGATTCAACGTTGGGTAGCAACATTGGTCCAACGTTGGGGTCCAACATTGGTCCAACGTTGGGTACCAACATTTGTCCAACGTTGGGGACCAATATTTATTTAACGTTGGATACCAACGTTGGATACCAACATTGGTCCAACGTTGAGTACCAACATTCCAAACCAACTATGGCACAGGGATAAGCGATTCTACTTGATTCTCTAAATTTTATTCGATTCTTTTTTTAAAATATCGTTTATTTATTCGATTCTTTAAGAATTGATACTCCAGAAACAAAGAATCGATACTCCAAAAACGAAGAATCGATACGATTATACGACAGCACTTATATGAATCACGAAAATATTCTGTATTCCTTGGTCTACAAAACTTAAACACGACAAGTGGTTTACAATACTTAGAACACGTAAAACGGCAAAGAACCACTAAGCAGAGCAGGATGGTGTAAAAACCATGCGGTGCCCTACCGTATTCCAATTTACGACGTTGAAAAATGTATAAGTATCAAAGACTGAGTACTGATAATATAATAATATAAAAATAGTAATAGTGAAATAGTGTCTATAAGTAAACAGAAATCTGTATAATCATAGAGGCTATTAGTATTTACAGCATAGCTATTACATTAAAGCATAGATTAACCAAAAACTAATTTTGAAAACTTAATCTCCAAGTATTTTTAATTTTAAATATTCAACCAAATTTCTTGTATAAAATTATATAAATGTGTATCTAATACAACGGCAAGTATTATGTAGCTGTCAATAGAAATTTTTTATATATGTATTAGAATTTCATTTTCAGTAAGTTTATAATTCATTATTAAATATCCCACATAGAATTAGTGCCTCTAGACAGTACTTTATATAAAACACCTTCCACGAAGGTGTCAGCATTCGCAAGTATGGTTTCCAATAACACTTTTAAAAATGTTATCTGATAAAAAAATCTTTAATTCTTACTCCAATCCTATTTCTACTTATGTTTGCTTAAACTTCATACAGTTTCTGTAATAGAAAATACTGAAATCAAATCGCCATAAGCAAAAAGTTTCTTTAATTAAATATTTATATATTTTTTTTTTGCTTAAACTCCATAAAGTTTCTGCAATAGAGAATACTGAAGGCAAATCGACATAAGTAACAATTATTTTTATTTAATATTTATATATTTTTTTTGGTTTAAAGTCCGAAAAAAGTTCCTGCAATAGAAAGTACTGAAATCAAAGCGGAATAATCGACAAGTATTATTTACCATGTAATACATTGTATTTTTTTTAATTAAACTTTTATATATTTTGCTTAAAATCCATTAAAAGTTTTTATTAATTTCCACAAAACTGAAAAAAGGATACTTCTTTTTTCGTATTCTCTTTAAATAAACAATGTCTATCCTTTCCGTGCTTTACATCAGTAGATAAAAATATTTATAGAATAATAATAATTCATTTGTGCAAAATTAATTTCTGCATAACCAATAAAAAAGTAATTTCTCTCTTTTTTATGCTCTTTAAATAAAATAATACCTGTACCACCGTTGATTAAGTATTTCACTTGAGCTATTTTTGACTTACTAATATCCTCTTATATATCGATGATAGTAAGTTACCGTGTAAAATAATATGGTCAAATATAAGTAGAAATAGGATGGGAATAAGAATTAAAGATTTTTTTATCAGATAACATTTTAAAAGTGTGATTGGAAACCATACTTGCGAATGTTGACTCCTTCGTGGAAGGTGTTTTATATAAAGTGCTGTCTAGAGGCACAAATTCTATGTGCAATATTCAATAATGAATAATAAATTTACTAAAAGTGATACTCTAATACATATATAAAAAATTTCTATTGACATCTACAAAATACTTGCCGCAGTATAAGCTACACATTTATATTATTTTATTCAAAAAATTGCGTTGAAAATTTGCAATTAACAACATTGGTCCAACGTTGGATACCAATATTTATTCAACGTTGGGTAGCAACATTGGTCCAACTTTGGGTATTAACATTGATCCAACGTTGGATACCAACATTAGTCCAACGTTGGGTATTAACATTGGTCCAACGTTGGATACCAACATTGGTCCAACGTTGCGGACCAATATTTATTTAACGTTGGATACCAACATTGGTCCAACTTTGGGTATTAACATTTGTCCAACGTTGGATACCAACATTGGTCCAACGTTGGATACCAATATTGATTCAACGTTGGGTACCAACATTGGTCCAACGATGGGTACCAATATTGATGCAACGGTGGGTAGCAACATTGGTCCAACGTTGGGTATTAACATTTGTCCAACGTTGGATACCAACATTGGTCCAACGTTGGCTATTAACATTGGTCCAACGTTGGATACCAATATTGATTCAACGTTGGGTACCAACATTGGTCCAACGTTGGGTACCAATGTTGATTCAACGTTGGGTAGCAACATTGGTCCAACGTTGGGGACCAACATTGGTCCAACGTTGGGGACCAATATTTATTTAACGTTGGTTAGCAACACTGGTCCAACGTTGGGGACCAATATTTATTTAACGTTGGATACCAACATTGGTCCAACGTTGGGGACCAATATTTATTTAACGTTGGATACCAACGTTGGATACCAACATTGGTCCAACGTTGAGTACCAACATTCGAAACCAACTATGGCACAGGGATAAGCGATTCTACTCGATTCTATAATTTTATTCGATTCTTTTTTTAAATTATCATTTATTTATTCGATTCTTTAAGAATTGATACTCCAGAAACAAAGAATCGATACTCCAAAAACGAAGAATCGATGCGATTATACGACAGCACTTATATGAATCACGAAAATATTCTGTATTACGTGGTTTACAAAACTTAAAACACGACAAGTGGTTTACAATACTTAGAACACGTAAAACGGCAAAGAACCACTAAGCAGAGCAGGATGGTGTAAAAACCATGCGGTGCCCTACCGTATTCCATTTTACGACGTTGAAAAATGTATAAGTATCAAAGACTGAGTACTGATAATATAATAATATAAAAATAGTAATAGTAAATTAGTGTCTATCAGTAAACAGAAATCTGTATACTCATAGAGGCTATTAGTATGTACAGCATAGCTATTACATTACAGCATAGATTAACGAAAAGCTAATTTTGAAAACTTAATCTCCAAGTATTTTTAATTTTAAATATTCAACCCAATTTCTTGTACAAAATTATATAAATATGTATCTAATACAACGGCAAGTATTATGTAGATGTCAATAGAAATTTTTTATATATGTATTAGAATTTCATTTTCAGTAAGTTTATAATTCATTATTAAATATTCCACATAGAATTAGTGCCTCTAGACAGTACTCTATATTAAACACCTTCCACGAAGGTGTCAGCATTCGCAAGTATGGTTTCCAATAACACTTTTAAAAATGTTATCTGATAAATAATCTTTAATTCTTACTCCAATCCTATTTCTACTTATGTTTGCTTAAACTTCATACAGTTTCTGCAATAGAAAATACTGAAATCAAATCGACATAAGCAACAAGTATCTTTAATTAAATATTTATATATTTTTTTTTTGCTTAAACTCCATAAAGTTTCTGCAATAGAGAATACTGAAATCAAATCGACATAAGTAACAATTATTTTTATTTAATATTTATATTTTTTTTGTTTAAAGTCCGAAAAAAGTTCCTGCAATAGAAAGTACTGAAATCAAAGCGGAATAATCCACAAGTATTATTTACCATGTAATACATTGTATTTTTTTAAACAGAAATCTGTATAATCATAGAGGCTATTAGTATGTACAGCATAGCTATTACATTAAAGCATAGATTAACGAAAAACTAATTTGGAAAACTTAATCTCCAAGTATTTTTAATTTTAAAAATTCAACCCAATTTCTTGTATAAAATTATATAAATGTGTATCTAATACAACGGCAAGTATTATGTATCTGTCAATAGAAATTTTTTATATATGTATTAGAAATTCATTTTCAGTAAGTTTATAATTCATTATTAAATATTCCACATAGAATTAGTGCCTCTAGACAGTACTTTATATTAAACACCTTCCACGAAGGTGTCAGCATTCGCAAGTATGGTTTCCAATAACACTTTTAAAAATGTTATCTGATAAAAAAATCTTTAATTCTTACTCCAATCCTATTTCTACTTATGTTTGGTTAAACTTCATACAGTTTCTGCAATAGAAAATACTGAAATCAAATCGACATAAGCAACAAGTATCTTTAATTAAATATTTATATATATTTTTTTTGCTTAAACTACATTAAGTTTCTGCAATAGAGAATACTGAAATCAAATCGACATAAGTAACAATTATTTTTATTTAATATTTATATTTTTTTTTTTGTTTAAAGTCCGAAAAAAGTTCCTGCAATAGAAGTACTGAAATCAAAGCAGAATAATCGACAAGTATTATTTACCATGTAATACATTGTATTTTTTTTAATTAAACTTTTATATATTTTGCCTAAAATCCATTAAAAGTTTTTATTAATTTACACAAAACTGAAAAAAGGAAACTTCTTTTTTTGTATTCTCTTTAAATAAACAATATCTATCCTTCCCGTGCTTTACGTCAGTAGATAAAAATATTTATAGAATAATAATAATTCATTTGTGCAAAATTAATTTCTGCATAACCAATAAAAAATTAATTTCTCTCTTTTTTATGCTCTTTAAATAAAATAATACCTGTACCACCGTTGATTAAGTATTTCACTTGAGTTGTTTTTGACTTACTAATATCCTCGTATATATCGATGATAGTAAGTTATCGTGTAAAATAATATGGTCAAATATAAGTAGAAATAGGATGGGAGTAAGAATTAAAGATTTGTTTATCAGATAACATTTTTAAAAGTGTGATTGGAAACCTTACTTGCGAATGTTGACTCCTTCGTGGAAGGTGTTTTATATAAAGTGCTGTCTAGAGGCACAATTCTATGTGGAATATTTTATAATGAATAATAAAATTACTGAAAGTGAAACTATACTATATATTTAAAAAATTTCTATTGACATCTACAAAATAAATGCCGCTGTATAAGATACACATTTATATTATTTTATACAAAAAATTGGGTTGAAAATTTGCAATTAACAACATTGGTCCAACGTTGGATACCAATATTTATTCAACGTTGGGTAGCAACATTGGTCCAACTTTGGGTATTAACATTGATTTAACGTTGGATACCAACATTAGTCCAACGTTGGGTATTACATTGGTCCAACGTTGGATACCAACATTGGTCCAAACGTTGGGGACCAATATTTATTTAACGTAGGGTACCAACATTGGTCCAACGTTGGGTATTAATATTGATGCAACGTTGGGTAGCAACATTGGTCCAACGTTGGGTATTAAGATTTGTCCAACGTTGGATACAACATTGGTCCAACGTTGGCTATTAACATTGGTCCAACGTTGGATACCAATATTGATTCAACGTTGGGTACCAACATTGGTCCAACGTTGGGTACCAATGTGATTCAACGTTGGGTAGCAACATTGGTCCCACGTTGGGGACCAACATTGGTCCCACGTTGGGGACCAATATTTATTTAACGTTGGGTAGCAACATTGGTCCAACGTTGGGTACCAACATTGGTCCAACGTTGGGGACCAATATTTATTTAACGTTGGGTAAGCAACATTGGTCCAACGTTGGGTACCAACATTGGTCCAACGTTGGGGACCAATATTTATTTAACGTTGGATACCAACATTGGTCCAACGTTGGGGACCAATATTTATTTAACGTTGGGTACCAACATTGTCCAACGTTGAGGACCAATATTTATTTAACGTTGGATACCAACATTGGTCCAACGTTGGGGACCAATATTTATTTAACGCTGGATACCAACGTTGGATACCAACATTGGTCCAACGTTGAGTACCAACATTCCGAACCAACTATGGCACAGGGATAAGCAATTCTACTCGATTCTCTAAATTTTATTCGATTCTTTTTTTAAAATATCGTTTATTTATTCGATTCTTTAAGAATTGATACTCTAGAAACAAAGAATCGATACTCCAAAAACGAAGAATCGATGCGATTATACGACAGCACTTATATGAATCACGAAAATATTCTGTATTACGTGGTTTACAAAACGTAAAACACGACAAGTGGTTTACAATACTTAGAATACGAAAAACGGCAAAGAAACACTGAGCGGAGCAGGATGATGTAAAAACCATGCGGTGCCCGACCGTATTCCAATTTACGACGTTGAAAAATGTATAAGAATCAAAGACTAAGTACTGATAATATGATAATATAAAAATAGTAATAGTGAATGAGTGTCTATAAGTAAACAGAATTCTGTATAATCATCGAGGCTATTAGTATGTACATCATAGCTATTACATTACAGCATAGATTAGCGAAAAACTAATTTTTAAAATTTAATTTTCAAGTATTTTTAATTTCAAATTTTCAACCCAATTTTTTGTATAAAATTATACAAATGTGTATCTAATACAACGGCAAGTATTTTGTAGATGTCAATAGAAATTTTTTATATATGTATTAGAGTTTCACTTTCAGTAATTTTATTATTCATTATTAAATATTCCACATAGAATTTGTGCCTCTAGACAGTACTTTATATAAAACACCTTCCACGAAGGTGTCAACATTCGCAAGTATGGTTTCCAATCACACTTTTAAAAATGTTATCTGATAAAAAAATCTTTAATTCTTACTCCAATCCTAATTCTACTTATATTTCCATAAACTTCATACAGTTTCTGCAATAGAAAATACTGAAATCAAATCGACATAAGTAACAATTATTTTTATTTAATATTTATAAATAAAATTAAATTAAATAAAAATAACAGTGTATTATATTTGCAACATTGTATATACTTATTTAATCTTAGTCAATTACACAAGAGTTTATAGATACTGAACATATTTCTACATAATACTGAAACAATTACAAAAAATTAAAAATAATCGACATGATAAAACTTACACTGGAGTAAGGAATTTTAATTTTTATTTTTAATACGTAGTAACACGTATATCATTACTTACAATTTTTTCACACTATTCCTGTAAGAAGCTACATCAATCTGCTAACAAATGTGTTATTTTTCTACCAGAATAATATTTTCAACAACAAAAATTAGAATATAAAATTATTCTTTGACCATTTTACATATATTTCATGCTTTTTTATGATGTTTCACGGAAAGGAGATGAAGAATTTTTCATACAAAATTACTAAACTCAGCTAATGCATCGTATGTATTCAATTATTCTTTCAAACAAATAATTATACATAATAATTGAATTTATAAAAATTTTTTTCAGATTAAAATTCTTGCTAAAAGATTTATTTTCACTTTTTATTAATTTTGTTTTATTTTCAAAAATCTTTTATAAAAAAGAATTTTAGTAATTGCAACCAAAAAATATAAATGATATCCAATAACAATAATAAAAAATTGAATATTAATTATAAAAGTTATTTTAATATTACATTTAGTATTACATTAAAAAAATGAAAGAAAAATAATATTTTAAATTTTTTCACCACCTTCCTGACGCATTTTACATCTTAGAAATAGAAGATGATGAAAAATGTTTGTAAAAAAAATCTATATAAATGTAATAAAAAAAAAATAAAACGTATCGTCAAATAAAATATGTATTACATTAAATTATATATATTATATTACATATATTATCAAAATTTATTAGAGGAATATTACTGTTTTTATCAATGTTCGTATTACTGTATAACACGGTATTTTCTATATAAGAAAATGTTCCCGTACTCCCGTGTATAATTATTTTAAATACTTACGGCACTGTTTTATTTGATCCCAGAGAGAATTCCGGGTAACAACTTACACCTACCTCGGGAATAGGAAAGGTGCTGGACAATAAATAAATACAATATAATTGAATAAAACTCTACTTTTAATTAATAAACTCTCGATTGTTTACAGATAACATAGATATATATATTTAATCTCACGCGCTTATTATATCAACACTCTCGGACGCGATAGTTTAAAACGTACGCGATCACTCTGTTTCTCTCACACACACTCCGCGCTCGAATATACGACGGAGATGTAAAGCCGCGCGCACCACCGCGCAGCTCAAAACAATCTCGTCGTATATGTCTCTACACTCGCGATCACTATATTTATCTCTCTCTCTCACTCTCGTATCGGCACTGCACTTCCCGTCGCGATTCTCTCTTTCTCTCTCTCTCACACACACACGCACACTATAAACGTTATTACTCAATAAAGATCCACGCCTAACTCGCGATCGAGCAACCGATAATAAACTATTTTTCTTACCCTGGTTGAGGACGATCTCGCAGGCCGGTGTCGACCGCTTGCTCGCGCTTCTCGTCGCGCTATCTCTCTCACTCTCGCTCTCGCCTCACTCTCGCCCTGTGGTCGCTGCTCCTAGAAGTGCGCCCTCGTCTCAACCCCAAGACAATGCGTGTCACTCCTGAAGGAGGTCTCCTCAGCTCCTCGGGTCGGTTGTCGGCTGTCCACACACACACGGGTCGGTTCTGCACATCCGCGCGCGATCGCTCTCCGCGAGATACTGACTCGGCGGCGTAACCGATTTCGCCGCCTTCCCGATCGTCTCGATATCGAGCCTTTCAATTGGCCCTTTGTTTCAGCAAGGGCCAATAGAAAAGACTCTTACTTTTTGGCACTCTACGTCACTACCTCTCCCATGAGCTCGACCGCTGCTTGCCCCTTTTTTTATACGCTTCGGGGACTTGTTTTTCAACAAGTTTTCCCCGAATTGTAAACGGGCAAACAGGCATCGAGAAACTTCTTAAAATAATGCCTCGCGACAATTTACATTGTCGCAACTGTGACCGCTTTTTTTACCGAAAACCCCTATAAAATTGTTTTCGAATTTTTTAGCTAAACCCCCCTCTTACCCCCTACCACTCAATCAGTACACGGGGAAAAATTAAGACTGGTTGTCATATTCAATGTTGACCCTTCTCCCACCTTCCTTCATCTTTAAAATAAGGGATAAAAAAGTGTGGTTGTCATATTGTTATTCACCTGTACCGAAACCTCATATAATCCCGAAACATCCAGAAAATCCCTCAGTTAGTGAATTTATCCCGAAATACAACAGAAATCCCCGATATGACCTGGAAATCCCGTAATTGGTGGATTTATCCCCGCATACCTAAGAAATTAGTGAAATATTTATAAAATCCAGTAATTGGTGGAGTTATCCCGAAATAACTCAAAAATTCCCGAAATATTCAGGAAATCCCGTAATTAGTGAAGTTATCCCGAAATATCAGCGTTAGCCCTTCCACTCCACAAATACTCTTAATGCTTACAACAGGAGACCGGACACCGCCGCGGGACACCGGACACCACCGCCGGACACCGGAGAACGGATGAATATGACACATAGAATTTGTGCCTCTAGCCAGTACGTTATATAAAACACCTTCCACGAAGGTGTCAACATTCGCAAGTATGGATTTCAATCACACTTTTAAAAATGTTATCTGATAAATAATCTTTAACTCTTACTCCCATCCTATTTCTACTTCTATTTTGCTTAAACTTCATAGAGTTTCTGCAATAGAAAATACTGAAATCAAATCGACATAAGAAACAAGTATCTTTAATTAAATATTTATATATTTTTTTTTGCTTGAACTCCATAAAGTTTGTGGAATAGAAAATACTGAAATCAAATCGACATAAGTAACAATTATTTTTAATTTAATATTTATATATTTTTTTTTGTTTAAACTCCGTAAAAAGTTTCTGCAATAGAAAGCACTGAAATCAAAGCGGAATAATCGACAAGTATTTTTTACCATGTAATACATTGTATATTTTTTAATTAAACTTTTATATATTTTGCTTAAACTCCATCACAAGTTTTTATTAATTTCCACAAAACTGATAAAAACGAAACTTCTTTTTTTGTATTCTCTTTAAATAAACAATGTCTATCCTTTCCGTGTTTTACATCAGTAGATAAAAAATTTTATAGAATAATAATATTTCATTTGTGCAAAATTAATTTTTGCATAACCAATAAAAAAGTAATTTCTCTCTTTTTTATGCTCTTTAAATAAAATAATACCTGTACCACCGTTGATTAAGTATTTCACTTGAGTTATTTTTGACTTACTAATATCCTCTTATATATCGATGATAGTAAGTTATCGTGTAAAATAATATGGTCAAATATAAGTAGAAATAGGATGGGAGTAAGAATTAAAGATTTTTTTATCAGATAACATTTTTAAAAGTGTGATTGGAAACCATACTTGTGAATGTTGACTCCTTCGTGGAAGGTGTTTTATTTAAAGTACTGTCTAGAGGCACAATACTATTTGGAATATTTAATAATGAATAATAAAATTACTGAAAGTGAAACTATAATACATATTTAAAAAATTTCTATTGACATCTACACAATACTTGCCGCTGTATTAGATACACAATCATATTATTTTATACAAAAAATTGGGTTTAAAATTTGAAATTAACAACATTGGTCCAACGTTGTATACCAATATTGATTCAACGTTGGGTAGCAACATTGGTCCAACTTTGGGTACCAACATTGGTCCAACGTTGGGTACCATCATTAGTCCAACGTTGGGTACCAACATTGGTCCAACGTTGGATACCAATATTGGTCCAACGTTGGGTACCAACATTGGTCCAACGTTAGTTACCAACATTGGCACAACGTTGGGTACCAACATTGGCCCAGCGTTGGGTACCAACATTGGCCCAGCGTTGGGTACCAAATTTGATTGAACGTTGGGTACCAACATTGGTCCAACGTTGGGTATTAACATTGGTCCAACGTTGAATACCAATATTGATTCAACGTTGGGTACCAACATTTGTCCAACGTTGCGTAACAGTATTGGTCCAACGTTGGATACCAACATTGGTCCAACCTGGGATACCAACATTGGTCCAACGTTGAGTACCAACATTCCAAACCATCTCTGGCACAGGAATGGGCGATTCTACTCGATTCTCTAAAATTTATTCGATTCTTGAAGATCGATCCTTCAGAAACAAAGAATCGATACTCCAGAAACGAAGAATCGGTACGACTATACGACAGCCCTTATATGAATCACGAAAATATTCTGTATTAAGTGGTTTACAAAACGTAAAACACGACAAGTGGTTTACAATACTTAGAATACGAAAAACGGCAAAGAAACACTGAGCGGAGCAGGATGATGTAAAAACCATGCGGTGCCCGACCGTATTCCAATTTACGACGTTGAAAAATGTATAAGAATCAAAGACTAAGTACTGATAATATGATAATATAAAAATAGTAATAGTGAAATAGTGTCTATAAGTAAACAGAAATCTGTATAATCATAGAGGCTATTAGTATGTACAGCATAGCTATTACATTAAAGCATAGATTAACGAAAAACTAATTTTGAAAACTTAATCTCCAAGTATTTTTAATTTTAAATATTCAAACCAATTTCTTGTATAAAATTATATAAATGTGTATCTAATACAACGGCAAGTATTATGTAGATGTCAATAGAAATTTTTTATATATGTATTAGAATTTCATTTTCAGTAAGTTTATTATTCATTATTAAATATTCCACATAGAATTAGTGCCTCTAGACAGTACTTTATATAAAACACCTTCCACGAAGGTGTCAGCATTCGCAAGTATGGTTTCCAATAACACTTTTAAAAATGATATCTGATAAAAAAATCTTTAATTCTTACTCCAATCCTATTTCTACTTATGTTTGCTTAAACTTCATACAGTTTCTGCAATAGAAAATACTGAAATCAAATCGACATAAGTAACAATTATTTTTATTTAATATTTATATATTTTTTTTTGTTTAAAGTCCAAAAAAAGTTCCTGCAATAGAAAGTACTGAAATCAAAACGGAATAATCGACATGTATTTTTTACCATGTAATACATTGTATTTTTTTTAATTAAACTTTTATATATTTTGCTTAAACTCCTATTCTGAATCACTTGTCGTGTTTTAAGTTTTGTAAACCACTTAATACAGAATATTTTCGTGATTCATATAAGTGCTGTCGTATAGTCGTATCGATTCTTCGTTTCTGGAGTATCGATTCTTTGTTTCTGGAGTATCGATTCTTCAAGAATCGAATAATAAACGATACTTTAAAAAATAATCGAATAAATTTTAGAGTATCGAGTAGAATCGCCCATCCCTGTGCCATAGTTGGTTTGGAATGTTGGTACTCAACGTTGGACCAATGTTGGTATCCAACGTTAGACCAAAGTTGGTATCCAACGTTGCATCAATATTGGTACCCAACGTTGAATCAATATTGGTATCCAATGTTGGACCAATGTTGCTACCCAACGTTGAATCAATATTGGTATCCAACGTTGGACCAATGTTGGAAATTACAAATTTTCAAACCAATTTTTTGTATAACATTATATAAATGTGTATCTAATACAACGGCAAGTATTTTGTAGATGTCAATAGAAATTTTTTATATATGTATTAGAGTTTCACTTTCAGTAATTTTATTATTCATTATTAAATATTCCACATAGAATTTGTGCCTCTAGACAGTATTTTATATTAAACACCTTCCAGGAAGGTATCAATATTCGCAAGTATGGTTTGCAATCACACTTTTAAAAATGTTATCTGATAAAAAAATCTTTAATTCTTACTCCCATCCTATTTCTACTTATATATGACCATATTATTTTACACGATAACCTACTATAATCGATATATAAGACGATATTAGTAAGTCAGAAATAACCCAAATGAAATACTTAATCAACGGTGGTGCAAGTATTATTTTATTTACAGAGCATAAAAAAGAGAGAAATTACTTTTGTATTAGTTATGCAGAAATTAATTTTGCACAAATGAATTATTATTATTCTATAAAATTATTTATCTACTGATGTAAAGCACGGAAAGGATAGACATTGTTTATTTAAAGAGAATACAAAAAAAGAAGTTTCCTTTTTTCAGTTTTGTGGAAATTAATAAAAACTTTGAATGGATTTTAAGCAAAATATATAAAAGTTTGTACTTTCTATTGCAGAAACTTTTTACGGAGTTTAAACAAAAAAAAATATAAATATTAAGTTAAAAATAATTGTTACTTAGGTCGATTTGATTTCAGTATTTTCTATTGCAGAAACTTTATGGAGTTTAAGCAAAAAAAAATATATATAAATATTTAATTAAAGATACTTGTTGCTTATGTCGATTTGATTTCAGTATTTTCTATTGCAGAAACTGTATGAAGTTTAAGCAAAATATAAGTAGAAATAGGACTGGTGTAAGAATTAAAGATTTTTTTATCAGATAACATTTTTAAAAGTGTTATTGGAAACCATACTTGCGAATGCTGACACCTTCGTGGAAGGTGTTTTATATAAAGTACTGTCTAGAGGCACTAATTCTATGTGGAATATTTAATAATGAATAATAAACTTACTGAACATGAAACTCTAATACATATATAAAAAATTTCTATTGACATCTACAAAATACTTGCCGTTGTATTAGATACAAATTTATATAATTTTATACAAAAAATTGGGTTGAAAATTTGAAATTAAAAATACTTGAAAATTAAATTTTCAAAATTAGTTTTTCGTTAATCTATGCTGTAATGTAATAGCTATGCTGTACATACTAATAGCCTCGATGATTATACAGATTTCTGTTTACTTATAGACACTCATTCACTATTACTATTTTTATATTATCATATTATCAGTACTCAGTCTTTGATTCTTATACATTTTTCAACGTCGTAAATTGGAATACGTTCGGGCACCGCATGGTTTTTACATCATCCTGCTCTGCTCAGTGTTTCTTTGCCGTTTTTCGTGTTCTAACCCAAACAGCACAGAATAGTACGTCAATATTACAGAAATATTTCATATTAAGATTCGGAATATTACAATAATATTAGAATGAAAGATTACTGAAATATTGTTATGTCCGCGAATTTCTTACTTTGTAATATTCCATGCATTATTACGGAAAAATTATTGTAATATTGTGTGAAATTTTTCGCGAAATATTCCAGTAATGTTGATGAAACATTTCAAGTATTTGCTTAAAAATGCCTACTAATATTACGTTAATCTTACTGGAATATTTCAGTGTAATATTTTGCGAAACATTCCAGAAATACTAAAGAAATATTTTAAATACTTTCTTGGAAAGGATCACTGAAATATTACGTTAACATTACTACAATATTTCAGTGTAATATTTAAAGAATTATTTCTGAAATACTGATAAAACATTTCAAGTAGTTACTTGGTAAATACTATTGAAACGTAACGTTAATCTTACTGCAATATTTCAGTGTAATATTTTGCGAAACATTCCAGAAATACTAAAGAAATATTTTAAATACTTACTTGGAAAGTATCACTGAAATATTACGTTAACATTACTACAATATTTCAGTGTAATATTTAAAGTATTATTTCTGAAATACTGATAAAACATTTCAAGTAGATACTTGGAAAATACTATTGAAACGGTACGTGAATACTGCTGTAATATTTGAGTGTAATATTTCAAGAAATATTTTGACGTTTTTATGAATTATTTCAAATGCTTACTTGAGTAGGAGCACTGGAATATTATTTTAATATTAGCATAAAGTATCAAAGTAATACTACAATGTGTCCATAAAGTTTTATTGTAACAATCATAATAATATTTCTACAGTATTGATAAAATAAACTCAACGAAATATTACCGTAATATTTCTAAAACATTTAATTTTGTTTTTTCCTGAAATTTTTATTTAATATAAATAAAATAATTGGAATTTATGATGCAGAAGGTTTGATGAAATATTTCATTAATACGTCCGTATCTTTGCAATATAATATTTCATGAAATATTTCAAAAATATTGGTATTTTGGATTCTAGATTGGATATGCTATTGATAAATGATACAATAATTTCTTTTAGGTAACTTATATTAAATAATATTTTTCATCACGGACATAAAAAAATATTATATTATATTTTAAATAAATATTATATTTTTATGATAATTTGTTAAATAATATATGTATTACAGGGGTCAAAATTTGTAAATAAGTTAATAAGTACCATTTTTATAATTTCGCTAAATTAGAAAATAATTGAGGTCGTAATAGGGTTACCATGTAAATTTTTCCTGTTCTATACTATCTTATGTGAATGAAGTCATACTGTGCTAGTGCAACTAAGAGAAAACATACATCTATCTGGTAATAAACCTGGTTTGCAATAAAAATATTTCTTTTATCACTGAAGTTCCTAATAAGTAGTTGAAATAGGATATTAAAATAGGAAATAAAATTTAAACAGTATTATGAAGTACAAAGTAGATAGATTATTTATTAGATTATTATTGTTAGATTATTATTATTATTGATTAGATTATTATTTGTAGTAGTAGATTGTTTACTACAATACAATATTACATTGCAATATTACTTATTCGGCAGGCGGTTGCATGAGCTCGAATTTCCTTCTTGAATTACTTTTGCTGAAATTAAAAACATAATTATAAATTAAAAATAGAATTAATAAAACATATTATTATTTTTCTAAAATATAAATATTCTAATTATAATTCATAACTAACTAATTTATCTATTCCCTGCTTTGACAATATAGTTGATGCATTTCAATTGATTGATAAAATTATGTAAATAAAATGAAATAATAATATAATAAATATAATTAAAATAATGCAATAATATACATTTATTTTTACCGACACGGTGGCGGAGTGGCGGAGACGCACCTCGACCGATCACGAAAGTTAAGCAGCACTGAGTGCGGTTGGCACTTGGATGGGTGACATCATTCTTGTGCGGCTTTCGCGATCGGTTAGGTGTTTTTCCATACTTCACAACGTGAGCGGAAGGTGTGGAACATTCGGTTTCGGTGTTTGGGCCTACGTAAGGTGACCTGAACATCTAAACAGAATGTTTCAATACACCGGCCGTCTCGGGGAAGGTTTTCCTACGAGGTTTTCCCTTCCTCACGGGCATAACCCCGGGCGAATGCGTGACGGTGGGGACCGGGAGGGGAAAAAACTGGAATGTCTTCACCCCCACACATAGATGGTAGGGGTGTCCCTGTAAAAACCCCTTTAATAATGGGTATACGGGGTGATGAGCAGAGAATAAAAAAAAAATATACATTTATTTTTTGTATAATTTTTATAACATTATACTTTAAGATTAAAAAAAGTTATACCATCACTTGCATGAAAATGAAAACATTGTTTTCATGGTTAGAATTTTATCAATGTTTGTCTCTCTCTCTCTCTCTCTCTCTCTCTCTCTCTCTCTCTCTCTCTCTCTCTCTCTCTTTAGGCTTTTTATGATTCCCTGCAGGAGGAGTAAGAGGATACTTGTGAAAAGTATAATATTGCTTCCTATATCGGAATCGTATAAGGCTCTAACATTTATGACATTTATTTTTCAATATTAGTGCTTGAGATTGTACGAAAATGTGATAATTACAATGATAGTTTAGTCTGATGAACTGATCTGTGATTGATATGTGACTGTTGATGAAATATTAATGGGTCACAAATTTTCTAAATTATATAAGTTTTAAGTTTTGAATTTTCAGTTGTATAATATTGCCAATGGTAAACCTTTCTGTAGAGTGTTATAATGTTATATGTCATTTCATACTTTTAATCATTTATATCTAATAAGATAAAATGAATCTTAAAGTGTAAAAGTGGATGTTAGAGACATGCATACATCTGATAGCATATTCTCAATCACTGATTGTTCTACATTAAGCTTATTTTCTACTAATATTATTCATATGTAACTCAGAGTTATTGATTTAATTATTCACTTTCAGCGTAAATTTTTATATGTTTATTTGTATTGTAATTATATATGTATATTTGTATATTATATTCGTGCCATTCGGTCGGTTAGGCCTTGGCAAAATAAATATTAGTTATCAATCAATCAATCTCTCTCTCTCTCTCTCTCTCTCTCTGTCTCTTTTATTTTTATTTTATTTTATTCTGTTCTATTCTTATTCTTGCGTATTACTGAAATTTATTTTGTTATCTAGTTTTAAAAATGTACTCATTGTTTTAATTTACGTATGGTGCCTATGGGGTTTCTACCCCTTAATGGCCTAATAAATAACTCAATCAATCAATCAATCTCTCTATCTCGCTCTCTCTTTCGTCGAGAAATCAAAGGTTGACATGCTGGTATACGGTAAGAGCGACTATGAAGTCCTTATCTTGCAATAATATCTGCATTGCAGTACAATAAAAAATACCGAAACGGAATAACGTGAGGTATTGGAAATAATTTCGTAAATAAATAATTGTAATTCATAACTTTTCACACAAAATCTGTCGGACGATTCAGCTGTGACGAAAGTGTTCACCTGAAACTAGCTCCCTCTCACGGCCACGTGTCAACTACTTCTATATGTTTTTACTTCCGTACGCGTTCTCTCACAGAGTGGAAAGCATTGTATCTCTTTCTATCTTATGGATTTTCCATACTATTGCTATCTCTTTTTGTTTCGAGTTGACTATATATAAAAACGGAGAAGACAAAAATCGAGTAACGAAAATCGACATCCAATTTCTTTATCGCGACTTTTCTTAATTATGCGTGAATGAATTCGGACAAAATTAGATGTAAACAGAAGATAAATAAATAGGAAAAGTAATGTTTCATAGATTTCATGAAAATAAATAGTATATAATAAACGGTTATGAAATGAAAAATATGAGGATTGAGTTAGCTGTATATATGGCTTACGCGCCCATACTTGCGTCGGGCACTATCGCGTCCTTTGATATATGATAAAAAATTAAGTATGTTTGCCGTTTGCATTAGCACTACCCAGAGTTTACCATATTAACGGAAACCAGTGTACGATAAAGTGCAATCAGCACCCAGAATTACTATTAGAGCTGATACCCTGTAATAGTGACTTCAGGAGCCCCTACTGTGGAACCTATTGCGTTTAGAGCTTTGTGCCCGTCGAGACTTTTGTTCAGGACGCCAAGACACACAACATATAAAAAATTCAGCGAAATTTACGGAAACCACATTTCCCATAGGAGTGTTATGGGGTCCTTTGCCACATACTAATAGTTCCTCAATGTACTACAAGCGTAAGATTTCCATATATAATTTTACTATTTACAATTTGGCAACAAAGGAAGGAGAATGCAACCTATGGAATGAAACCATTGGCAAATGGGGAGCTAATGAAATAGGTATATTTTCTCTCATTAATGATTCTTTCCTAGCCCCGAAAGAGAATTTTTGATTTTTATTAATTAATAACATATTACTCAAATGGGAGCTTTGAAAGTTTCTTTGCATGTGATTTAATGAAAATTAAATTTTTATCATTAAGAAGATGTGATATCCAAATTTAAGGAATTTACCTTTAAAATTCGAAATTTTTTTGCAAATATGGACCTTAAATTTTGAAATAATTCATATGTGACACTTGAATGACATAGAAGAAGCTGGCAGAGCGATTTTTAAATAAAAATGAATTACTTTTATATTTATTAATAATTAATTATCACTTTTTCGGTAATGATTAATTATTAAATTGATCCTTGCAGCTGCCATACAATCTCAATTGCTTAAAGGTAATAAATTTTGAAAATTTACACTTGATCTTTAAGAAAGATTTTTTTAAAAAGCCAATCCATTGTTATTTAATAAGTAATTATAGGTTCCATTTTTTAATTTCACATCTTCTTAAGTCCCCTAAATACTACGATGAAGTTACTGCAATAGATGCATTCGGTACACGTGTAAAAATAATAATTTTTATACTAGTGTGAATTGTATCGCCCGAGTAGAGCGTGAGTGATACTCGCACGAGTCAAAAATCATCTTTCGTGCGTGAATCGAATATTTTTTGATAATTTATTTTGATGAAGTTTATATCACTACATTTGATAACATTATTGCATCCGATGTTTCTTTTATTTTCATTTAGTTTTATATCTATTTAAGCATTTTAATTTTAATTACAGCTAGCTGTTTGTGGCAATTTATCGCTAAAAAATCTTTGAATGGAATCAAAGAATTTCGTTTTTACTACGATAATTGTGGCGGACAAAAACGTAATCAGATATTATACTCAATGTACTTGAGAGCAGCTGTTGATTTTGAAGTAAAAATTATACACAGCTACTACTTAGCCCACTTAGAATAATATTTTGCATTATAAAAAATGGTATAAATAATATCAATCTTAATATCGTTGATGAATTAATAAAATTTAAGTACATATTTTAAATAATTTAACTAGCCAAGATGCTCACTTCGCTCGCAGTTAAATAGTATTGTTAACATAATAATTCTTTACCATCAAATTACATGTAATGTAATATTCAAAAAATTACTTTTTATAAACTATATAGTAAAATAATTTATAGTACTAGTAATTAAATAAATATTACAATTATATAATTTGTTGGGATAAATCCGTAATAATTAATAGAAGAATGATCATTTTTACTATTTATATCATTAACAATTTTTGTTACTCCCAATAATTAATTCTAATATTATTATTTACATTAATACCTGATAAACTTTATATAATTCATAATAGATCGATTCATATTAATAAATTATAAATTATAACATTCCAATTAGAATTTAAAATATCACATGTACTAGGATGACAAATATTAGAAGTTCAAATAGAAATAACGATTTGTTTTTACAATTTTTGATATATTGTTTTGTTATATTATTTTTGATATATTGTTTACTTATATATATATCCCCATTAAAAAATCTCACTGGAGATCTCAGATCATATCCCAGGTAAGATATCATACCAAAAACTCATTTCAGCAATTTTTCGTTCATTACACGTTTTAAACCTTCTTATGTCGATTGATAACTTCTTTAAGTGGGTATCATACTCAATTACAAATACAAATTTCGCACCAGAAAATAGCAGACGAAAAAACAACTAATTTACTTATAAAAATTAATAAAAACAAATTTACGCAAAAACAGGAGTTAGTTGCCCTCCGTTATGTAATTATCTATCATTTTACAAAGCTTCAAGTTACTATAACAACATGTCACCGAGAAAACCTTGAAAAATGCAATATTCTTATAATTTCTTGTATGAAAAATAAAATTCAACTCTTCAGACATTTTCGAAATTTTAATGAAAACAGCTTCAGCCCGGATTTGAACCGGGACCTAGCTCTTACTCTCGCACTCTATTACTCTAACTTTCGTTTTCTCTCTATCTCTCATTCTCTCTATCTCTCATTCTCTCTGTCTCTCATTCTCTCCATCTCTCATTCTCTCCATCTCTCATTCTCTCCATCTCTCATTCTCTCCATCTCTCATTCTCGCCATCTCTCATTCTCTCTATCTCTCATTCTCTCTATCTCTCATTCTCTCCGTCTCTCATTCTCTCCATCTCTCATTCTCTCCATCTCTCATTCTCCCCATCTCTCATTCTCTCCATCTCTCATTCTCGCCATCTCTCATTCTCTCCATCTCTCATTCTCGCCATCTCTCATTCTCTCTATCTCTCATTCTCTCTATCTCTCATTCTCTCTATCTCTCATTCTCTCTATCTCTCATTCTCTCTATCTCTTATTCTCTCTATCTTTCATTCTCTCTCTCTCCCTCACACAGACTCTCATTCTTACTCATTCTCACTCTCTCTCTTATCGAGTCAGATGTCAATCACTCCTTCTACTCCTAATACGTCTAAAGGCCTAGTTTGTAAGGTCTCATCACCGGCTGTCAGAGACCTAATTGTTGACAAAGCGCATTTGCTTAAGGGTGCATCGGTCTCTAGTATCTTTGGCGTGGGAGGAGATTCCTCACTATTTATCAGGCCGCTGTGGCCGAAGACGGTTCATGCTCTTTGGATGAAGTCTCTGCGCAGAGCTAAGGGAATCGGATACTTGCGCCCGATTGTTAAAAATTGTACGGTATTCATGCGCAAAGAAAAGAAGGGTGCTCTACTTCGCATTAATACTGAAGCTGAGCTTCTCTCTTTATCGCCAAATCCTTCATTACCTAGTGCCACTCTTCCTCCCTTGTGAAGGACAGCTGGTCAAGCGACTCTACCTCATGCACGTTCATACTCTCGTTCTTTCTCTATCATTCATATTAACATCAATCGTCTCAAGACTCACTTTGCATCTATCGAATCATTAATACATCCTCAAGCCTACGATGTGATAGCGCTCACCGAGACCTTTCTAATGGAATCGGACTGCTCTGACATAGTAAAATTGCCTGGATACACTTTATACAGACTTGACCGGGTGGGCAAGGAAGGAGGGGGTGTTGCTGCTTATGTTAAGGACGAGTATAAAGTTAAGATGTTGGCCCACTCTGATAAAATGTTCTCGAACTCCCCTGAGTTCATGATACTACATATCGTCGGTAAATCAATTTCGTTGATCCTGTGTGTTGTTTACAGGCGGCCAACAGCTTCTTACCCCATTGCTTTCTTTGATTTATTATCTGATATCCTTCCTTCCCATAGGCTTGCTGTTATAACTGGGGTTTTCAATATTGATATGAAATCCCCAAGTGCTGCGGCAGACATGATGAGAGCTAATATAACTGGTCTCAATTTATCTCTCGTCACTTCAGATCCAACTCATCATGCCGTTTCAACATTGGGCTTCTCACATACTTGGCTTGATCTCTTCCTTATCAGTGACCCATCGCCTGAGTATTTGTATTCTAAGTCATTAACCCCTTTTGCTGCGGGACACGACTACATTACATTACATTTACAAATTAATAAAGACCCGCCCAAAATAAAAAAGTATTGGTCACGTGATTTGGAGGGGATCAACCTCCAGGAGTTAGCCGATACATTCGAGGCTATTTTTAGCTCAAGCACAGCTCTCTCATCTCATCATTCTCCTGAACCATATTCTTCATTTCATTCAGAGTCGTCTGACCAGGATTTGGATCTGAATTTGAATTTGAATTTGAACTCAGAGTCAAACTTGATTTCTTCCCCATTACCTTGCTCTCCTGTTAATCTTTCACCTCACGCACCTTATCCACTTATCTCCTCTCATTACGCAACACCACTTAACCTGTCATCGTCCAACCTATTCTCTGCACATCATCGCACTCAATCATTCTGCATGTCGTCACCTAATTTATTACTCACTCAGTCATCTCTCATGTCCTCACCTAATTTATTATTCACTCCTCATAGCTCTCATTCATTAAGCTCGGTGCCACATAACTTACCACTTTCTCATCTCGATCTTCATTCGCCTACGCATATTTACACTTCTTCTTGTGCTGATCTTTCCGTCCACCTCCTGACTTCCGTTTCTCACCTCATGGTATTTGCTCTTTCTGCTTTTGATACTATCGCGCCGGCTAAGCTGATAACGGTCGGCAATAAATCTAAGCCATGGGTGACAGCGGAGGTTAGAAGGCTTATTAAGGCCAGGAACTTGGCGTTTAAAAACTTCAAAATTTCTAACCATATGGAGTTTTATGAGAAATATAAGGCTCTTAGGAATAAAATCTCTAATCTTCTCGATAGCAATAAGTATAACTATTTATCTAATAAATTAAAGAGCGCTGTAAACCCGAAAGCGAAATGGAGAGAATTAAAAAACCTTGGTCTCTGTTCTAAGCCTAACTCATCGCCGCTGGATTATTTCTCTACCCAGGAATTGAATAATCACTATGCCTCCATTTCCAATCGGGTTCCTCCGCTCTCATCCTCTTTTTTAAACTCAATCCTTTCCCCTGTTTCCGTCCATTCTAGTCCATCCTATTTCGATTTTAACGTAGTTAGTCCCTTGGCAGTTCAGCGTGCTCTTTTTAATGCGAAGTCAAGGGCGGTGGGGACGGATGGACTCTCTGTGGCGATGCTCAAGCTCCTTGAGCCGCAACTAACCCCACAACTCACATCACTCTTTAACGATATGTTGTCGATCGGATATTTTCCTGACTGTTGGAAGAGGTCGCTTCTTTTACCATTGGCGAAGTCGAACAGGATCGAATCATGCTCGGACACTAGGCCTATTGCTAAACTCTGCGAAGTCTCTAAATTACTAGAACGCCTGGTTTATTCGCAGTTTTCATTTTATCTTGAGTCAAATCATTTACTGATAGACAGACAAGCGGGGTTTCGCAGAGGTCATAGCACGCAAACTGCACTCTTGGGTGTCCTCGATGACATCAGAAGGGCTATTGACTCACGATTAATCACTATATTGATCCTGTTCGATTTCTCCAAGGCATTTGACTCAGTACCGCATGGTCCACTATTACTTAAATTGCGTGATGTGGGTTGTTCGCACACTGTGTTGAAGTGGTTTTATCACTACTTGGTTGGTCGTTCACAGGCCGTTGTGGACGAGTTGGGAGTCTGTTCCGATTGGCTTGAGGTAAATTCGGGCGTACCGCAGGGCAGTGTCTTGGGTCCCTTACTCTTTTCGATTTTTATTAATGACCTCCCTAATGTACTCGTATTTAGTAAGTACATGATATATGCTGATGATGCCCAGGTTTATTACTCTTTTCCCCCTGGGGAACTTGAACTGGGTATACAAAGAATCACTCATGATGCTAACGCTATAGCATCTTGGGCCTCCACAAATGGTCTAAATTTAAATGTGAGCAAAACCAAAGTAATGATTCTGGGCAGTAAAGCTTATATCTCGCGTATCGATCTAGCCACTGCCCCGCGAGTTAAGCTTCTGGATAGCTACCTTAATTATGAAAATCAGGCAAAATCTCTGGGTGTCTGGCTACTTCCTACCCTGGACTGGTCCAAGCACGTTTTGGCCATTTCTCAGAGGGTTCACGGAATCCTGCGTTCATTCCGTTTCCATCGAAGGGCCTTATCTAGGAATACCCGCAAATATCTTGTTGAGGTCTTAATTTTTCCTCATTTTGATTACGCCTGCGCAGTCTATAACGACTTGGACCGGACCAGAAACTTAAAGCTCCAGAGGCTCCTCAACGCGTGTGTTAGATTTGTTTGGGGAAATTTACGTAGGCTCGATCACGTTACGCCATACAGATTGGAGTTGGGATGGTTATCTGCGGAGTCGAGACGGTTATTTTTCATTGGTTCTTTATCATTCAGCATCCTGTCGCATAATTCCCCTCATTATCTTTCCGATCATTTTATTCGTTTCAGTAGCTCATCTGATCAGCATACTTCATCTCGTCATCCTCCTAAACCATTGACATATCATCCACCTCGTACTGAATCGCTCCATAAATCTTTCGTAATCACTGCATCTAAATTTTTAAATTCACTTTCTATCATGTCGTTTGATCCATCTCATATTAACTCGTTCAAAAAACTTGCCTTCTCTCATCTTCTTAGTCTCGACTCCGCGGCCTGGGAGGAGAGAGTTGCGACTGAGGGCTTAGTCCGTCCCCAATTTAGCGAGATGAGCGAGGACTGCGATTAATTGTACTCCGTTATTGTAACTTTATTGCGCTGCGCTCCTGTTATTTTTGTTGTTATTTATTTGTTTTCTTGTTTACTTTTTACACTGTTTTTATTCATCTTTCGCTTTTATGCATTGTTATTTTTATATACATTGTTATTTTTATATACATTGTTATTTTTATTTACATTGTTACTTTTATATACATTGTTACCTTTATTATTTTTATTATTTTTACTGTTAATTTATTTTATTCTGCGGCGTTCTTATACTGCGACTTTGCTCATGTTATTATATTTATATATTCATATTTTTATTTTTATTTTGCGTTTGTTATATTTTTATTATTATTATGTTTAATCTTGTATTTTTTATTGTTTTTGTATCTTTTACATTGTATGTATTTTTGTGTTAACAGGGTTTCTACCCTAATAACCCAATAAAGTTTCTATCTATCTATCTATCTCTCATTCTCTCTCCCTCATTCTCTCTCTCGCTCTGTACCTCTCGTTCTCTGGCTCTATCTCTCATACTCTCTCTCACTCTCTCTCTCTCTCTCTCGCTCTCTCTCTCTCTCTCTCTCTCTCTCTCTCTCTCTACGTTACAAAGGCAGTTGTCTCCTTGTGCGTGCTCGAATTTTGCTGACTAATAATGCTTTAATTATTCCTCACTTTGACTATGCTTGTCTCGTATTTTTAAATCTTCCATCTTATCTTAATATTAAAGATTTATTTTTCATCTAAAACGTGAGGTAGCATTGCAGCCTTTCTATGATCAGCTAAACTGGCTTCCATTAAGTGTTCAACGGAAATATTTCCTTAGTCTTTTATGTATAAATTGTTGGCCACCCAAACACCTCAATATTTATTCGATAAGCTGGCTTTTGTTGGCATTGAATTGCGTAGATCCAAACGAGTAAATACTGTTTTTAACCTACCTAATGTTAAGAATCTTGCGTGTAAATCTTCGTGTATTTATTTAGCAATGGAAACGTGGGATAATATCATATCTAGAATAAGAGAGTGCTCTAATGTAAATATTTTAAAAATGTATTATAAAAATTTCTCCATGAGGATGGATAGCGACTTATCCGATTTTATGTCCAATGCTTGCGACGTAGATTATTTTCATTTTAATTTAGCGTGAATTATTATGTTACATATGTATTATCGGTTATATTAATTCTTCTTTAGTTGTCTAATTTATTTTATATGTTCTATTTTATATGATTAGAGCCATCCGGTTGTATCAACTTTGGCGCAAATAAATATAGTTATCTATCGATCTCTCATTCTCTCTCTCTCTCTCTCTCTCTCTCTCTCTCGACCTCTAATTCTCTCTATCACCTGGATATATAAGTTTAAGTTTAATCAGCATTGCTGTGTTATTTCATCTGTCATTTCTTCTGTATTTCATTGCGTCATTATACGTCATTTTTGTTACTATTTATTTATTTATTCATTGTATTCATTATATATATTCTTTTTTATTTTATATTGCGGTTGATATGCGAACGATAACTATTTTGTTATTTAACTATTTTGTTATTTACTTTTAAGTTTTAATTTATTAATCTATTAATCAATTGTACATATATTTTATTTTGTTATTTTAATTCTTTACTCTGTCATGGTTTTTATTTTATATTTTTGTTATGCAATTTTATATTATTATCTAGTTTTAAAAAAGTTTTACTCTATGTATCAGTTCGCTTTAGTGCCTATGGGGTTTCTACCCCATAATTGGCCCAATAAATACATCAATCAATCAACCTCTCCCTCACGCTCCCTCACAAACCCTCATTCATATTCACTCTCTCCCTCTTACAGTCCCTCATTCTTACTCACTCTTACTCTCGCACTCCCTCACTCTCCCTCATACCCTCTCTCTCTCTCTCTGCCTCTCCCTCCCTCTCTCTCTCTCTCTCTCTCTCTCTCTGTCTGCCTCTCCCTTCCTCTCTCTCTCATTCTCTCTCTCTCTCATTCTCTCTCTCTCATTCTCACTCTCTCCCTCACACTTCGTCTGAAAAATACACAGATAGTTGTCCATTCTCGAATCCACCAGTTTTGTAATAAATTAGTTTTGTTATAATTAATTTTGAATAATATTTCATTTCACTAAATCTCACTTAAATAGTACAAATTTACAATCATTTTTTATTATTTAATTTAATAATTAGGTAATCTAATAATTTTGTAATGTAATTGAAGTGTTATTTACAAAAATAATATTTGATCACTGAGGCTGCTTTCCCTAAAAATGTCAAATGGAACGAAAGCATTTTGTGCACAAAAGCGTTTGCCATAGAATAAGTATTTTTTTCGGTTTGTATTTTTTTGTCAAAAACTAATCAATAGATTTACTAATAATAGAGTTAATTAATTAGTTTATTAGAGTTTCTGTCTTTCTCCCTCTCTTTCTCTCTCTCTCTCTCTTCCTTATTTGCTCACTTATACTGAACAGCTTACTCCCATCAAAAATAACTAATTTTTGCAATCCGTATATTAAGTTGTGCAAGTTAAGCGAAAGAATGATGTCAAATCAAAGAAGTTTATTATAGTGTATAATAAAAAAAGAATCAATTGAAAATAATTTTCTTTTTCTTTGTAGGGCTGAATTATCTCCTTCTTCGGCACTTGTCCGAATTAGAACCTTTTTCGCCGCTCAAACGAATTAGAACCTTTTTCGCCGCTTACGCGAATTAGAACCTTATCCACCGCCCGTACGAATAAGCACCTTTTTCGCCGCTCGAACGAAATAGCACCCTTTTCGCCGCTTGAGCGAAATAGCACCCTTTACCTCCCAGCCGATGATATGAAAGTCACTAATATAAATTTGAAACTGACACTTGGAATATTTTCTTTGATGTGCTACTGGACATATGTGAGGTAGATAAACGGAATGAGAACTTTAAATCCATGAAATATTTAGTGACTTTGGAGAATGCAACTGAAGGTAAATAACAATTTTAAGTACAGTTGTTATTTTAATAATTGTTTTTAATAATTTTGTGTATTTATATATATGAGAGGTTAAAATCATGTTTTGAATAATAATAATAATAATAATTTATTATGGCAATTCTAAAAAGTATATTAAATATTTATTTTATTAAAATAATGTTCTACAATTTATCTTAATTAAAATATATTTATACAATGTAAGAATAAAATTATAATAAAAATATTATATGATCATCAGCGTACTGAAAAAATTCACATATCTACACGGAGAGAAATATTTAGTAAATATTACAAAGCAGTTTGGTAAAAATTCCTAAACTCTTAAGTAATGTGGTAACAAACTGCGAATCTCGTAATTTTTACTAGACTAAACTGTAATTTTAATTTTTTTTTTTAACATCAGAAAAAAAATTTTATTTCTTTCTTATTATTTATTTTCGAGTTTATGTATATTATTCGAGTGTTATGAATATTTTAAATATTTAAATAAATTTTAATTAGTGAAAAAAATTCTGGATGTCATCGGGATCGAACCTGCGAAGTTTGGGTTGAGAATCCAAGTCCTTACCATTACGCCACCGCGTTGCTTGCATGTGTTTCATCGAATCGTCCTTTTAAAATAAACAAACGAACGACGCAATTCCAATAAACATTTTAACCTAAAGATCGCAACTTTATCGCTTCTTTTCGGTATCTCGTGCTGTAAAATACTCTCCGCAACTGGTTCGAAAAGGCTTTTTTACGAAACTCTTTACAGCCTTCAGTTCGTATTGTAAACCTCTCATTTAATAAATAAAGTTTTTCCGCACCCGTTGCGAAATGTACTGTTGTTTATAGAATTTCGTAAATAGTATAGGAAAATATCAGAGTTAAGAAAATTTACAAGCTTATTTGTAAAATTAAGTACGTTAACTCCACAAATTTTACTACATTTAGAGTAAATTTTACTATATTTACTGTAAATTTTACTTGGCAGTCTAGTAATTTTTTCGGTTTTTTATAAAATAAAGTTCTAAGCATTTTAAATCTTTCTAGGACTGTTACGTCTTATTTATAATGATTTTCCATTCATTTTTGTATGTTTATTAAGAAAATTAACTTCAATAGTATGAAAGCTTTGTTTGTCAAATTGAGTTGAAACAAATTGAAATAATATGAAATAAAAAAAGAGCTAATAAAATAGCCTTTGTAAATTACAATTAGGATTTTTAATTCTCTGACTTATCATAATTACAAATTGATTATTTAACAATCACTAGTTGACTAATAATATCAATTGACAGCTTATAAAGGTTAATTAAATTTAATTATAATATAAGCGTAACAATTTTTAGTGCCAATAGAGTAATGTATTTTAGATAACATATTTGAAGCGGTTAGAATATTTTTTGAACATTTTTCTGATTATTACATTATGTGTCAGATATTTCTTTTACATATTAGATTGACATTTTATAGGCCTTGAATAAAATTATTTTCATAATCTAAGAGTTGTCTATATAAAAATATTAAACAAATTGCAACAAACTAAACTGACTAAACAATGTAATTTTATTCTCAAAATAAAAAATAAAAATTCTTCTAGTTAAAATAAAAGTTATAACAGTATAAGTTTTTGTATTAATGATAGCTTTAGTTGTTGTTTCAACAAAAATAATAGATGTTTGCTTCAAAACATTTCACGTATATCACTTAGCCTACCCAGTTGAAAGCAACCATATCTGGTTGTTAATCCAAAAATGTTACTACAATTTCTCCACTTCATGGGATCTTTCTATTTCTTACATTGCATATATAATAGCTGAATTTGTTAATAAAAAAATAATTGATGAAACTGACAGCGCAAGTCATGCTTCTATTATCAACAATCCAACTGCTGATTGCACAAATAATTACAATTTGGAAGATAAACATTAATAGTGTGAGTTTTTATTGTTTTTAAATAAATATTTACTTTTTTATTAATTGAAGTTGACCAATTTTGCATTTTATATTTTGAACAGATTAATCAATTTATTGAAAGGTTGCAAAACATTCAAGACTGGTTATTGTTAGAGTAATATCAAGATTAAAAAATGTTGACTACTATTTAAGAAAGAATTAGTTCCTAAGTATATATACTCTGAAAGAGTAAACTTTGTTTAATTTTAGTCGAAGGTACGGAAACGTTAATTCAATACAACAGAAAAATAAAAGATAGGATTATTAGTGAAATTATTTTATTTTACAATATTCTTAAGATTTCCTTAGTGTTAGATGACATAAATTTAATCGGTATATTCGAGACTTTAAATTAAGTAAAATCTAATCTAAATATAATTTATATTTTTAATATAAATTAAATTTATCAGAAATGAATATTAAAATAAAGTGTCCATTTTGTGAAGTTGAAAAATTAGACCAATTTTTTTAGCTCATATGAAAGCACACCATAAATTCAATATGAATAGCGAGTTATCTTGTATATATTCTCATTGCTCAAGAAAACTTCAAAACATTTATTCGTACAAAAAACATGCAATATCTGTTCACGGTATTATAAGTGCACAAAATTACACCAAAAATATAGTGTGTGAGGCAATTCATGAACCGCAAAATGTTCAAAATGATGATAGTAATGTTTCGGAGATTAATGAAAACATTTATAAATTACTTTCGGACGTATCAAATAGCTTAGAATTATATTCTCACATGTTCAGTAAAGAATTTCATAAATTTGTTTTAAATAAGGTTGCTGAATTGGTAGGAAAACTTTACGCACAACCGAAGTTAAACAGGAAAATGGTTCACAATATAATGCACCTAATTAGTAATTTTTACAGTTCTACTTGTTTCGAAATGATAAAAAAAATATGAACATGTCAATGGGTTCTCCGACATGTTTGCCGTTCTTCAAAATTCATTTAACAAGTTTAAAAACGAACATATGACTTTTAAATTTTTCATTAACAAGGGATGTTCCATTTTACCAATTTCTATACCTATACGATGTTATTTAAATTATGCAAGTAATAGAAATCCTAAAAATATGGAGTCATTTAGTAATATACAAGTAGTACCAATAAAAAAAGTATTAAAAAGATTTTTAAAATTGCCTCATATATTAGAGAGCATTTTATCACACATTCAAATTTTGAAAAAAAATAAAATGCATAGTTCGCTTTTACAAGTACATTATATATACAAGTACAATATTATACATTGATGACTTAGAATTAATAATGCATTAGGTTCGCGGAAAGTAGTTAACGGGGTGCCATAGTCAATATTTATCCTCCCTACCATATCGGCATACATGATTATTAGTAATAAATTTGTAAATAAAATAGTATGTGAAAAAATAAGGGAAGAGGCGCCTTCGTTTATTAATAATCTAACTCTGTGCTGAATTTCAGATTAAAATTATATTGCGTTTTGAGAAAAGTCTTACCAAAAATGTGAACCTAACCTCAACGAGGTGAAAAGATTTGATATTTTTGGTAAGACTTTTCTCAAAAACGCAATAAATTTTAATCTAAAAATCAGTACACAGTTAGATTGTCAATAAACGAAGGCGCCTTTTCTCTTATTTTTCACATACTGTTCTAATTTTTTGTTAATAATCATCAAAAATTGAGTATGGAACCCCCTTAATAAAATTTGTTGTTTATATTATACAATATTAGGCTTACCTAATGAATATTCAAGTCAGATCGTCGTACAAAAAACATGCAATATCTGTTCACGGTATTATAAGTGCACAAAATTACACCAAAAATATAGTGTGTGAGGCAATTCATGAACCGCAAAATGTTCAAAATGATGATAGTAATGTTTCGGAGATTAATGAAAACATTTATAAATTACTTTCGGACGTATCAAATAGCTTAGAATTATATTCTCACATGTTCAGTAAAGAATTTCATAAATTTGTTTTAAATAAGGTTGCTGAATTGGTAGGAAAACTTTACGCACAACCGAAGTTAAACAGGAAAATGGTTCACAATATAATGGCACCTAATTAGTAATTTTTACAGTTCTACTTGTTTCGAAATGATAAAAAAATATGAACATGTCAATGGGTTCTCCGACATGTTTGCCGTTCTTCAAAATTCATTTAACAAGTTTAAAAACGAACATATAACTTTTAAATTTTTCATTAACAAGGGATGTTCCATTTTACCAATTTCTATACCTATACGATGTTATTTAAATTATGCAAGTAATAGAAATCCTAAAAATATGGAGTCATTTAGTAATATACAAGTAGTACCAATAAAAAAAGTATTAAAAAGATTTTTAAAATTGCCTCATATATTAGAGAGCATTTTATCACACATTCAAATTTTGAAAAAAAATAAAATGCATAGTTCGCTTTTTACAAGTACATTATATATACAAGTACAATATTATACATTGATGACTTAGAAATTAATAATGCATTAGGTTCGCGGAAAGTAGTTAATAAAATTTGTTGTTTATATTATACAATATTAGGCTTACCTAATGAATATTCAAGTCAGATCGAAAACATTTTTTTATTGCAAATTCATAAAGTAAAAGATTATAAAAAATGTGGCAATAAAAACACGTTTATTCTAGTTATTGATCAATTATCGGATTTAAGTAATAATGGTATTTATGTAAATTACAATAGTACTCTTATCCAAATTTATTTTGTAATTTTTCAATTTGCAAGCGATAATTTAGACAGTCACCGATTACGATCTCGTAAAATTCGCTAATGTTTTAAAAGGTATATAAGGAGCGGATTGTTGAAATTGCAGTGCTCATAACGATTTAAACAGTCATGGACAATTCATTTACTCTAAGTCTTTCGGGTATTTCACCTATTCTTGAAGCTGAATGCTTTCCACCAATTGAACTTTCTCCACATAAAAATTACGTTCTCGGTTTGATAGAACTTTTAACATTTAATTCAATACCTAACATTGATACAGATTGTAATAAATTTACGTAGGATCAGAAGTAATTTCACTTCCAACTGGCAGTTACGAAATTGAAGACATAGACAATTATCTTCGCAAAACTCTAGTTTTTCAAGGAATTTTAATTACATTAAAACCAAACAATAATACTCTACGTAGTGAAATAAAGTGTAGTCATCCTATTGACTTTCAACCAAAAGACTCTATAGGACAGCTATTAGGTTTTACTGTACGAGTTCTCGCAGAAAACATCACTCATAGTTCTGATATACCAGTAACTATTCTCAAAGTTACCTCTCTACGAATCGAGTGTAACATCACCTTTGGTGCATATATAAACGGGAACCGAGCGCATACAATGCACGAATTTTTTCCTGCAATACCATCAGGATATAAAATAATTGAAGTGCCATCGCACGTCATTTATCTTCCAGTCGTTGTGAAGAGCATTGATCACTTACAAATACGCATAGTCGATCAAAACGGAAATTTGGTTAATTTTCTAAAAGATGTGATTAGTATCAGATTACACATAAAGCAAGAACAATCGGTATTCTTTACAATTCTAAAGTTGGTAAAGGGTATAAAAGTATTACCGATTACCGACCACTCATTAGTATGAATAGAGCTTCCAAAGCACTAACACGGCAAAACATTCAGTTTTTAAAAACCCTTGGCTTAAAAGCCGTAAGAATTCCTGGTGGAAAGTAACTTGCATATTCATGTGATGCTTTACGAAGAAAAATGGAGGACATTCTCAGTATACAGTCGCCCGTGAAATTTGATGAAACGATTGAGCATCGCGAGGTACATGCTCACCAACCATACACAGTATCAAATTTTAACAACAGTGATGAGATTCGAATATCTATTCGACATCAAGACTTGTGTATATTACCATCACGCAGTTCTCTATATATTTGTGGACGGTTAGTAAATAAAAATAATAATGTTACTAAAAAAACTGCTTTAGTCAACAACGCCATCTGTCATATGTTTGAGGAAATACGATATGAGATGAATGCTGTAGAGATTGATAAGTGTAAAAATGTTGGTCTTACTACATTGATGAAAGGTTGGGTATCATTGAATCCTAGTCAAACTTCAATTATCGAGAATGCTGGTTTGGATTGATGTTGAAGAGAAACAAAAAATAACAAATGATTCTGGGTACTTTGACGTATCTATACCTCTGAGTATGATTCTTGGATTTGCCGTGGATTACCGAAAAATTGTTGTAAATGTGAAGCATGAGCTTATAATTACAAGATCAAGAAGTGACTTAAATGCAGTTGTACAAATAGAGGCAGAAAATTTTAAAATCCAATTAAATAAAATACACGAAGAGACATTTTCATAGTTAAAGACGGTGCCCACTAGAAAAGCATGCTGTTTGACGGTGGCGACACCAACTATTTCAATGTATCCTATACACGGAACAGACAAAACTAATCGTTCACTGTAAAAAACAGTGTAGCTCATCGTTCCTGTAGCTGAAGCGTCGCGTATTAGACGGTGGAGGGGGTCAATGTTTATGCTGCTACTGCATTAAGAAGCAAGGTGACTAGCTCTCACCGTGTTTTACGCTGAAAATGTTTCTCCGTGTAGAGTGGTATATGCCATATGTATCTGTAAATAATACGTATAAAATTCGTCTGCTCAATCATATTCAAAAGAACAAACCCATTGATGTGAGTTTTCGAAGTTGAAAGTTGTACGAGCATCCACTACTTCCAGCTACAACTAAACATGTATGGACTGTTAAAACTTCTAATCAGTTGGAAAAACCACGGTTTGTCATTCTTGGATTTCAAACCAATCGAAAAGGTGTAGCAACAGCTAATGCGAGCAAGTTTGATCAATGTGAAATTATTTCTCAATTCACAGTATTATCCGTATGGAAACTTAAACGTGAATATAGCTCAAAATCAATACGCTATATTGTATGATATGTATGCATACTTTCAGCATATATTACGATAAAGAGATATTAGAGCCCTTGCTTAAAGAAAGCAGTTCAAAAGTCACATCCCATTAATCGTAATCGATTGCTCAAAGCAGAACGAGTCTTTAAAAGGCGCTCCTGTCGACGTACGCATCGAATTCGAGTCACGAGATAATTTTTCAGCCGCTACGTCTGCTTACTGCTTAATCTTGCACGATCGTATAATTCAGTATAATCCGACAAGTGGTGACGTGAAGAAGCTTGTCTAACATGCAGTACATTGTTGATTTACAAGGTTTTAAGCAACCTGTTAATGATTTCGTAGTAAAGGAATTTGCATTTGTACCACTCAACGAGGACCATGAACCGGTTGTACTTTTGTTCAAGGAACCTTATCCTTCGAGAAGACTTACCGACAAATATAAGCTAGAGAATTCTCAGCTTGCACAAAGTCATAGTCTAACCTGGATGTCAGGAAATATTCCCTACATTGAAGTAGGTAAACATCTTTGAGAGGCTTTGCACGACGCAACTAATATTTTGGTAATGGGTTCACCAAAAAAAAATTGGCTCGAACGCTTTAAATTTAAAGTTTATGACGTTTTGGAGATGGGTAACTTACGGTTACATGACATGAAAGTGGTCACTGTTTGCCCTAATCATAATGGTGCGTACAAGACTAACTGCGCCCCCCACGACGTAAAACTTTTAAAAAAGTTTTACAATGACATTCGATCTGAACGTATGGATTGGGAGTAAGGTGGGGGGATTGTCTAAATAGACAGCAATCACCAGATCTGGCATCATTCAACATTCACCACCAGCATAGGTAACTATATCAGTTCCAAAGGAGAACGTACTTCTCTTGTCGCTAATGACAAAAAAAAGAAGAACATAGTACAGAAGACGGCTTCAGAACGGAAGAAAGTTAATGAAAAATATTCAGGGTATACGAAAAGTGTGAGTTAACCGGTATCTATTACTTATAAGTAATACGACGTGTGCGACTGTCATATGAGTGCTTTTCTTAATTAGTACGATACAATATAAAATAATTACAGTTTGCATTACACATCTCATAAAAAATGAATCGAGGTAAGATATCCTACACCCACTATGTTGAAAGTAACAGAGAAAAAGTCGGTGATGGTAAAGAAAAGACTACGTACGAAGCTAAGCCTGAATCACTTTGGAAAAATGTATCTAGTAATACTCGATCTTTATCTGAGCGAGATGGTTATAAGAAATTTGAGTAATTAAATTCGATTGTTCAAATTTATTAGAAAATTAAATGGAGAGTTGCACACGATCTAATTAAAGTGCACACGATCTAATTAAAGTGCAAATGATTTAATTAAAGTGCAAACGATTGCTATCAATGTTCAAACATTTGCTATCAATGTGCATACGATAACTATCAAGTTGCACACAATCTAATTAAATTACATACGATTTAATTACAGTGTAAACGATTTAATTAAAAGCAAACGATTGCTATCAATGTGCATACAATAACTATCAAGTTGCACACGATTTAATTAAAGTGCAAACGATTGCTATCAATGTGCATACGATAACTATCAAGTTGCATACGATAACTGTCAAGTTGCACACGATTTATTTAAAGTGCAAACGATTTGATTATAAACGAACGTTGCTCGCAGCTAGCATGAAAAGTGCACAGCAAGCAGCCAGCGCAAGATGTTCGTAGCCCCCGTCGATCTCGTGAGAGGGTTTTTGACTGTACGTGCATTCTCAAATTTCGGGAGGGGAGGGGTTTTTTGAATGTATGTACATTCTCGAATCCGGGAGGGGAGAGGTTTGTTTCGACCCAAAAGCTATGGGGTTTCTCGGCTCAGAGCTAGAACGCACATACGTTTTGGCTCTGGGTTATTGAGAGGGGAGGGAGAGGGGAGGGGTTTGGTTTGACCCAAAAGCTATGAGGATTTTGGCTCAGAGCTAGAACGCACATACGTTCTGACTCTGGGTTATTGAGAGGGGGAGTGAGAAGGGAGGGGTTTGTTTCGACCCAAGAGTTATGGGGATTTTGGCTCACTTCCTGGAATTGAGCCAAAACCCCCATAGCTAACCTACTGCCGATAGTAACTTTGAATATTATTGTTCAATTGTCAGTATAGAATTAGAAGTTCAAAATTAACGACATAAGCTACATTTACACAAATGAACTCGTCACATATACCTTTACGTATAAACTTGAAACGGCAAGATGTAGAATTATATCTCGCAAAGGAGAAATTAGGCAAAAAGCATCATAGGGGAAGAATTTCCTAATAAAAAGGAGTAGATTCGAGGTGGTTCTATTCTTTCCAATCTCTTTGATTACAGATTACATCAATATTGTACTTATTAAAATATCATTAAAACTACAAGTTGGATTGAAATTTATTTAAAATTTATTCATTTAAAATCCCAGTTCTTTTAAACTTGTATTGAAGAATAGTTTCATTCTTCTAAATAATATTTTTCGTATATAAATAATATTTTTTGTAGCAGTATTAATTAATCAATTTAATGTTAATTTGTTAATATTATGATATGCTTACATGAAAAAATTACTGAATTTAATCTCATTGTCTGTATTTAAGTAAATTTAGAAAAATTAACTAGATAATCGAATAATTTATTTAGAGAATTTGGGCAATTTTACTCGATTTAGTTCTTACTTACGTTACAATTTTTAATTAATCATATAATTAAAGTTATACCAAAAAAGAAAATTAAACCTACGAAACGTAGTTTTTTTTGCACAGATAATACTTTGTTCGATTGAAAACGTGACAATAAGTAATGAGAATATGAACTTTCAATTAACAAAATTTATAAGAGCAAACTGCAATAATATGAAACAAATAAAGTATAAGTTAATTTAACTTCCCTCATATTGTATGTAGAATCTATTTATGTACATATACGTACACATATATTTGTTTCAATTCAGAAAATATATATTGAGAAAATAAATCGATAGCGGTTGCTTGGTGCGACTTTAAAATCCACTTTGACTGGGTATCGATGCATACGAGTATCTCGTATAAGTATATACATATATATTTGTATAGGTCAACGAGATCGGTATTGCTTTGTGTATCTTGTTATATAGTATAGGAAAATTTGAATTGTCGATCATCAATATGGGATTACTTTGGCCTGACCACGAACGTGTACCGAATTTTCCTGCTACGAGCGTAACGAATTTTTATGTTTTCTTTTCCTATTCTCGAATGTATTAAAGTCTAGCCTTTACTCGCGAAGCTTCTCAAACCCCAATTTGTATGCGAATCCTAAGAATATATTACAAAAAAAGAAATATTACGGTGTGTAGATTAAATGATGTATTTTTGTTTGTACTTTTGAGATAATGGAAATACGTATATATAGACACAATTGTTAAAAAAAGATATAACATTTTCCTCTTAAATTACCACTCGTTTTTGTGCGCGTTAACGATTCGCACATCGATTAAATTTTAACAGTCAATACACTTACACTTAACAAATTTAATCGAATAAAAAATGTTCTCTTTTAATTGCGTTTAATATTAAATATAGCGAATTCAATTAAAACGTTCCACATCTCGTGTGATTCTTATTTAATTTAATAAATTTTCTCAAAACAACGTTTTTCGAGGAATCGTTAGAAAAAAATAATTTTTACGACAGAAAATTAATTTACGAAATAGAAATGGTAATACCGTAGTACACTACATCATTTCGTACTCGCATTCCCATTAAAACTCGCGACAGTCGAATAGGTACCCCAGAGACTGATTATCTGCTATCTGCGATTACTAATTGCTAAGAGTTGGTATAAATAATCACTAACCAACATATATACTTAAAAAAAAAATAAAAAAAATTAGGTTTATATCCATCGGTATACTTCTTTCTGGACTCCTTGTTTTACCACTTGGAATATATACATATATAGGTATATACTGCAGCTTCCTACACCGTCGCGTTTAATTGGATTATCCTGTTAATTCTGTTAGGCTAATGTCTTGTATTCGTATCAGTTGTATCTCGTTTGGAGTACCCCCGAATCAAGCCTTTAGAGAGCCCTTTAGAGAGCCCGCAGGATGGTCGAGACGAACTTTCCCCGTGTGGTATAAGCATTAATAGTAAATATGAGCGTAAACCGAATATGAATACTATACTTACGCTTATATACTACAACTTGAGTGTATACATAATCTATAGGCATTTTTAGATTTATATACAAAGGTTCTATAAATGGCAAATTACTCACCTTTGAATTGTAATACTCTTTGGTTAGATTCATGTCATTTAAGATCCCTGTACAGTCTACTCTATACGCAACATTATCCATTTATTTATTTAAAGAATATCTATCTTCTTCTTAACGGGATGTCGGATCCAAGTTACAGGAATCTACACCTTTTAACATAAAAATTGGGTTGAAAATATTGAATTAAAATCTGAACAAAATTTATATGGGTAGTTTAAAACAAAAACGAGGGCATGGCGTTTTGATTTTTTAAGAAAAAATATATTTGTTAATAATAATTGAATTGACAATTTTTGATGGGTAATTATTGGTCTAAAAAGGCATGAATTTTCAACGCCAAAATCAGAATTTAATTACAGAATTGAAAATCTGAAAAAATTTGAGTATACTGTTTAAAACATGCCTAAGGGCATGACGTTCAGGATTTAAAAAAAAAATTTATTCTTTTTTTTTATAAAAAAAAATATTATAAATGACCATTTTCTGAATCCAACGTCCCCTTAAAAAATTTATTCTTTTTTTTTATAAAAAAAAATATTATAAATGACCATTTTCTGAATCCAACGTCCCCTTAAGTTCTAAAATTATGCAAAGAATCAAGACATTATTCTTTGAAAAAATTATTGTCTTATATAACTAATCACAATGTACCACATTAAAAATTATTTTAAAGACTCAGTGTGCTATCTAAACTATGAGTTTGAATATTATTTAAAGTAGCTATATCAACATAAACAATAGACAAAAGTAATTGGTGTAATTGATTTGAAGGCTAAGTAACGTATCAAGATGTTTCGGATTGATATTGATTTTAATTTATTTATAAATTCATTTGTAAATGGTGACTATATCGGATAACAATAAGATAATATTGATATTACTAAAGTTTTGTACAATTATATAATGGACTGAATATTTGAAAAATTTGCTGAATTAGTACAAATATTATTAGTGCAAAGTCGAGTTAAAAAATACACCCAGATGTTTAACCTTATAGTAACTCTGTTAAGAATAAATGAACTAACTAAATAATATTAAACTTATGGGGTTTTCTCCTTATAAAATAATGTAATACAACATTTTTCAATATTCAATATAATTTTGAATCATTATTATTATACTAAAGCAGTATGAATCTAATTTACTTTGTAAGACATTAGCATTATTGACAGAGAGACAAATTTAAACAAATTTACACGTCATCAGAATGCTTTATATTTTCTCGACTAAATCGTTCCTATAAATTAAGTGTACATCGATTGATAGTTCTCTCGTATATGATAATGAGATGATAGAGGAACAATTACATTTTTAATAATCCTATATATATGGGGTATTCCACGTGAAGTGGTCCGATCAAAATTTTAAAATGCCCCAAATTTTGGGTACACATTGCAAATGTTTTTCAGAATACAGAAAAAAATTTTTAGGTACCGGAATCTATTTGCTCAAAAGTTATTCTAACCTCAAAAAGTGAATTTTTCCATATTTTTTTCAACACCAGCTGGGTTCATCGCTTTTTAACTCAAAATCTATCAACTTTTACTATAGAACATTATATGTAACATTCGTTGCTAATTATGTCTAGAATTAATCCTTCTGGGTTAGAATTTCTAATTTCAAGGTAAATGTTAGATAAACTACATGTCAATATTCAACTTGAAAAAAATCTAACTTCGCCACAATTGATTTTTTTATCCAAAAGTCCAAAAGAAAGCTTGGAGCAATACCTTTCAAATGATCTGTAGCATTTTTATGGCCTTCAATTCTGTAAAAAGTTATGATAATTTAAAGAAAGACAAAAAATTCACAAAAATTAACATGGTATTTCCCATTTAAATTTTTTAAAAAATTTCGTCTTTCTTTAAATTATCATAACTTTTTACAGAATTGAAGGCCATAAAAATGCTACAGATCATTTGAAAGGTATTGCTCCAAGCTTTCTCTTGGACTTTTGGATAAAAAAATCAATTGTGGCGAAGTTAGATTTTTTTCAAGTTGAATATTAACATGTAGTTTATCTAACATTTACCTTGAAATTAGAAATTCTAACCCACAAGGATTAATTCTAGACATAATTAGCAACGAATGTTACATATAATGTTCTATAGTAAAAGTTGATAGATTTTGAGTTAAATAGCGATGAACCCAGCTGGTGTTGAAAAAAACTGGAAAAAGTTCACTTTTTGAGGTTAGAATAACTTTTGAACTAATAAATTCCAGTACCTAAAAATTTTTTTCTGTATTCTGAAAAACATTTGCAATGTTAACCCAAAATTTGGCGCATTTTAAAATTTTGATCGGACCACTTCACGTGGAATACCCCATATGTAATATGCATATATTATATCAAATATGACGGTAATACTTAGAAGAATATTAATATATTAAAATCTTCAATTTAGTTATTATCATAAATTTTTATCACCTCTTACGTATATTATTCTAATATGATAATTTTATCTGAAATATTACTTTTTAAAGAGAGAAGGTTTGATTAAGACTCGTCATACTTCTTTTGCCACAGTTATTTAAGTAAATTACACAAATTTTTTAACTTTATAGATATTTTCACTTCGATTACTGTTAAATTGTATATAATAAAATATATTATTTTTAAACAAATTAAAATACTATTTTTATTAACAATATGTCGTATGCTTTAATATTACAATTTTAAGATACAAATATATAAGTCGGAGATTTTCGGAACCTAGCGTTATGAATTTTAAGACGAATATTATAGAAGAATATTCGTTATTACTTATAAGAATCTCTCTTTTCTCACCCTTCTTGGAGTCTTGAACTTTGCTTGCATTAACCAACTTCGAAAACAACGTGTCAAATAGCTTTTTAAGTGTTGTAAAACAAACAATGAAAAAATATGGAACAGTGTTGAATGCAGTTGGGAATATTAAAGAAGCGAGGTGAAATTTTCTTTTTAAAGTTCGCGTAAGGAGCTTTATTAAACTTGTTTACTTTCTTTACTATAACTAAATTTTATAATTATTATATAATTATTTATATAATAATTATAAATATTATTTCAAGGAATGCGTTTTGTAATTGAACCCTAATTTATCGATGATTCCTAAAGATAATTCATGTAAAACTACTTTTATGCCTTCTAAAATGTCATATTCTTAAAACTATAAACACGAGACGTGAAATATTAGATGATAAATCCAAGACTATATTAACCCTTTTCGTAAAATCTCATTTAATTCGTGAATAAATCAAAGAAAGAGCTAAACTTAGCATTTGTTTGTTTAGATTCAAGATATAAATTCTTAGTTTTGTTCATAGAAAACTTATATATATAGATTATTGCACAAAAATAATTTTTACGGATTGCGAAAAATAAATAGTTAGTTTACATTTTTATACCAAATTGCGAAAAGTGTCATCAACCCAGTAAAACGAAACATTTTTAAATAAAAGCAAAGTGCCCTAGTAGAATTTTAAATATGAAAAATGGGCTTAAAACTAAGAAATGGCCAGTGAAACTGGTCAGGTTCTATCTCAAAATGAAACGCTTTTTCACACCTTTCTTGACCATTTCTTAGATGGACATAACCTTCATCAAATATGAAACAACTTTTCGGGTAATCCTGTAAACAAAACTTAAAGCGTGTTGTGAAATTTGATCGGTTTTACCATTTGTAATAGATACAGACGATTGTTTACGCTATATAAATAGAACTTTTAAAGATATTTCGACGTTTATCATTTTTCTCTCAAATTGAGCCAAATCATTTTTAGGAGCTTGTTCATGGCTATTATTCCTAGCTAAAATGGCCAATTTTTCTTAGTCTACTTAAAATTCCAAAAGCATTTTTGATGGTCAGAAAAGGTTTATAAATTGGAATGAAAACTATGAAATGGGCAGGAAAGGTTCGAAAAAGCGTTTCATTCTTGTACACGACCTGACCAAGCGTCCTAGTTAGTTTATAGATTGACATGAGAACGCTACTCAGTAAATGGCTACAAAATTTTTGTTGATTCCACCAGGGTGGCAGTAAATTTAATTAAAATTATTATCATTGTGCGAAGAGCGTATAATTAAAAATAAATACACGTTAAATGACTGTCGTAAAATCATTATAATTAGAAGGTATTAATTTAAAAGAGCGTCTAAAAACGTCAATCTGATGCTCCTCATTCTTTTTTTATCAACCTTGTAATCATCACGTATGTACTCAAAGTGTAATTTATTTTACGAGAATTGTAATAAAACACTGGTATCTAGCGGTACGTTAAACGAGGAGATTTCAACGGTACAAATAAAAATTTTATGCAAATTTCGCATACTGAATATTCATATTCAGTTTTATGTTAGCTAGCTATCCCACTTTTTCTTATGATCAATCAATGTATTATTCTACGGTATTATACCTTTACGCGACGTTCTAAAAATATTTAGAGTTATAAAAAATTTAAAATATTTAATTAAGTATCGTAAACCGTAATAAGTTATAACTTTTTTTTTCTTATTTATATTTTATTTAATTTATTTATACCCATTACCCGATTATTTTCTGACAGACGATTGTTGTTAACGAAATTACCATTCGTCAAACGGTGAAACGTCATTTTTACATTGAAATTGTATTTATATCGAGTCGGAATACAATATAAAGGTCAGCTCTTACAGTAATATTATTGTATTTTCTTAATGGTATTAAAGAATTCAATGTAATTTAATTTACTTTAATGTTTTTTTTTTGCACATAAACTATTTGTACTAATAATGCATTGCTTTAAGTGTACACAAAATTGGCAGCCATAAGGTCTACAACTTCCGAACAGCAATTTACGCCTAAATTCGTGAGAAAACCACTAATTTTACTTAATTCGCACACCCCAAAAGCAATTTAGTCAGAGTTGTATGTTCTTACATAGGTAGCATTAGTTTATAATTTGTCGTGAAAGATAAATATTTTATCACCTCCGATAGATAATTTGCAATCAATTTTGTTAATTATTTTCTAATATAAACATTTAACACGAGCAAAAATAAAAAAAAGGTATACATTTTAATAATTTCTATTATAAGAGTATTAAAATGTAAAGTCATTTATAAAAAGAATGAAAATTTAAAAAACTTGCAATTGTATTTAAAACGGAAAATATCTATTATACCTCTTTAAAAAGTGATAATAACTTTCTATAGATCGACATATAACAATCGAAAATTGTTGTTCCATGTGGCATGACGGATTGCTCGCAAGAGAAAAATCCGTAGATCGAACATAATAAAACTAACAGGAGTATCGATGTGTATATATAGGTATATATATGTATAAGTATACGAACGCTCAACAAACGATTGACAAGCCTTAAAAGACCAAGCTTACGAACGAAGGTTTCGCGCGATATTTATCGCAATGCTGACGAGGGCACGAAGGCGGAAAGTTACATGAAAGATTGACGAGGTATAGGGAGGAAGGGGTGGTCGCGTACATGTGCGAATGTGTGCGTGCTCGTGTGTATCTATACACTCCTGACAAAATAGCGTATGTGTATTACTGCCGGTAATACGAGAAGGGCTTTTCGACTGACATGGCCAACATCCGCAAACGAGTAGTCCTTATATCGTTTGCTTTCACGTACGTGGCATTCACATTGCTTTACCTTTATCTGCCTTATTTACGAGTTTGCATTTTCGTTTTAATTGATAATTAAAATAGGTCGTTATTCTCATAATACTATTTTAGACTTTTTTAATTAAAATATTTCTACTTTTTACGACTGTCGATTAAAATTAGACGAGGACTGTTAATACAAAGTATATTTTAAATACAGTTACTCTTTTATATTCGTTAATTAAAAGAAAAAAGCGATCTTCAAATACGACATTATAATACCGCATAGTTTTAAATGTCGTTCGTAATAAAAACTGATAATTTACTGAATATGTATTGTTTTTAAAATTAATGATAATAACTAAATTTATGTATATAATAACTCGAAGAAAAATATTTACATTTAACAATTTTTTAGATTTCCTTTATATAAAAGTGGTAATTTTATAACAACGGATTTATCTTTGTAGAGTGCACTAAGAAAAATCGCAAAAGGGATTTTCTTGAGAAAAGTGTCAAGTGAAATGTTCGTCAAAACTGAAATTCCTTTACTTGGCACAAATACTTTGTAAGTTCAAAAATTTTCACATTATATTTTGATAATAATTTATTTATTTTCATAAAATCACCTTTAATTATTGTATTTTTTTTTAATTTTGTTCAAGAACACTACTAAATCTTCCTTTTAAAAAATAAGGATCATTCGCTTTCATAATATAACAATAAATATTATAGGGTTAAATAAAATATAATAAAATATACATCAACTATTTTACACTGCGGTCGTGCTCGCGCAATGTCGATACTCAGCGGTACGGTATACATAAATGTTTACTAACTGCGTTGGCTGTCAGGTTTGAAGCGTCCTTAACATTTGTGCGAAGGCTTCCAAAGTACCGAGGTGGACACAAGGTCCTGGACTTAGGACATCACAGTGTAGTTATATGTCTTCCATATACGGGATGACCAAACAGGTTGTTTAGTTAAGTCACATCTTCATTGCACTCTTCATTTTTATCGACTAAAAATTATGTAATTTGCCAATTAAAAATAGTAAATATTTCAATAATTATTATAGGCATACTAAAATGCTTAAATTTTTCCAGATCAAATTTAAATAATGTAATTCCGAGAAAAAGTATAATATTTAATATTGATTCAATAACGTATAATTGGTCAAAAATGAAAATTTCATATAATTAATAAATCGAGGATTACTTAAAATGTTGAAAAAAATTTATCAAAAGGAATTTTGAAATAGCAAATCCGCGTGGAAAACGAATAGAGTACGAAAGAAAACCATTAAATAATAAAATTTACGGTCGAAGGTAAACAGTTGGCAGTGCCTTCGACAAAAATAAAAAAAATCTCAAAACGGAAAGGTAATAAAACGATCGCCTCGGCATCCGGCTATGAAAAAAGCCTAAAAAAAAAGGAAAAAAAAGAAAAATTGTCACCTATCGTATTCGCAATCGCGAGGTTTCTGGGTTCAAATTGTTTGCGGTCGATAGGCTTTCACCGGACACGCGAACCAACATAAACCGGTGGCAGTTGACAGTTTTTGCTTGATTAATTGTGTAACGCGATGGGTTAACATTAGGAGGTTGGTGCTGAAATAGTTCGACCTGATCTGCTTCCTCTCTCAGGCTCACTCACATGCAGATATGTATACGGATAGATACGAGCGTGCAAAGTTGAAGCCGAGTAAGATTTATAGTGCCCGGGCCTTTTCACGCGCAGGAATTTCGATGAATATGCCATATATACAGATTTGACGGAAACCTGCTCAGCTGTATACGTGAATAATTTCAACACTGTACTATTACCTGCATATATATAGAAATACATATATATGTGCATACGTCTATGTGTATCTTTTATTGGGCGTATTGTGCACGCGATAACACATTGTATTATACGCTTTATTATCCAAGTCGTCACATTACGATATTATCAAGATTTTCAGTTATACCGACAAATATCACTTTTCAAATATATGTCTGACGATATTTAGCGCATTTTCACAATACTATAATTTTCATTTTATTTTCCGTCCAAGTACATAATATTCATCCAAATTCATATTATACGACTATTGACACACTGTAGTGAAATTTTAAGCTATATTCAATCCTCTGATAAACGGTTTTCAATTTCCTGACAAAAAGAAAAAAAAACCTTCTTTTGAAATTTGTTTTCTCGGATAGAAAATAATATTCCCCAGGTTATTTTTGCCTTACAGTTACCATATAAAAACAATGTGGTAGCTCTCAAAGTGAGGCGTATTGAAATTTCAATTTTTCTTGTGCATAGGTTTTGACTGAATGAATTACATGTATCGATTCTCAATGGAATATTTAATGCATGTTTTTGATTCTCATATAATTTTAGAAAAAAACATTCGATATTTTACAAAATATACGGGTGTACAAATTATTATAATAATATTATTCTACCTTAAAAGAGAGATGACGCGATTGTGATCACGTGAGCAGTTAAAAGTTTAAACTATAACAATTTAATATTTATTTCGAAAAAACGATAAATTTAACGAAATATAAAAAAAGAAAAGGAAATATCGCTTGAAAATGTCCCTAGTTTTATAAAAATATAGAAAATTAACAATTGTAAGTTTCACATTTTCTCGCTTTATGTACAATACGTTGACTTAATCAGTAATTTAATCAAAATGTATACTAACTAGTATTAAATATATATAGAAATATATTTAAATTTATTTTTGCACGAAACAATAAAATAAAACAGAAACGTTGTAATTAATTATTCATTTAGTACTAACGAGAAAAAGTCAACGAATTCCAATATTAAAATGTAATTGCAGAATTTAACCAAAATATCTTATTGTAAAGTGTCACCCACTTAATTAAATCGGGAATTGCACGATCATCCTATGTAGTTATCAAAAGGAAGACAAAATCGAATGAAATATTCAAACTACAATCGAGAGCGAGAGAAAATCGGGAATCTATAAATCCGTACCGTATTATCGACGTAGGCGGACACTTGGATGTCATCGAAAAATGTATTGGTCTGGGTTTGAGCGTCAACTTGCAAAAATATACAAGGTTGAAGCGTTAATATAACTCTGTCCATCTTGAAAAAAAATACTGTTATATACAACAGATCGTATCGTTCGGTTACAGAATTATTCTGTGACAATGGAAATTAATAAATGGGCAAAGAGTGTACATGTAAATAGGTACTCGTTCGTTTTTTCAGTCGGTTTATATTTCGAAATCTTTTTAACAGGCTGATCAAACCCATCATTTAATTAACAGTTTTCTTTATCTAATTAAAATTAATAATTTTACAATTTTTTTACAAGTATAAATAACATATGACTTATCGATTTACCGGAGTTAAATTTTGAAGTATTAGACGACAATTAATTAAATAACGTAATAAGTAACATTTCAAACTGATTAAAAAAAATAAACGTTACTGTTGAAAATGAACGTTGTCAAAAGATCACTATATAAACCATAAAGCCGAAAATATCGAGTAAATAAGCTCTCTTTCTATTTAGTATTTATAAAACAGCATTTAAAACCCCCCGTGGAGGTTCGTTCAATCGAAACAACGACAAGCTACCGTATTACAGACAGGTTTTTGGCCACGTCGATGGATACTACGAAACAGATTGTTTTCGGGGGGGTATTGTGTGCGTGTATGTGCCTATGTTATCAGAAAATTTCACGAATCTACCCTTCGGAGGGTGGACAATTGTCAAACTGTCTCGTCGACACGTATTGTATCCAGGGTCGAGCTGTGTACAAAGAAAATGAGAAAAAAATATTATGCGTAGACTGATTGGAAAGTTTTTTTTACATTCGGAATGGTATTAACTTTTTTTTTAACATATAGTTGATATATTCATATAATATACGAAAATGTGTAAAATGACAATATTTTAACAAATTTTATAGTATTTAACGATAATTGTGAAAAAATGGCAATGTGTTGTTTGATTAGTATGATAATATAAAATGAAATACGCAAACAATGATTTGCGTAAATATAAGTAAAATATGCAACAAATATAAGGAGAAGATAAAAGTGTATCACTTATAGTAGGCAAGATTGATAGAGTTCGATAAAATGTAAAAGCGAGGAGGAAGAAGAAGACAGGATACATGGCATATAGAAAAGAGGATGGTTTGTATGTGCCAACTCCAGCGGAGTAATTGAAATAAGTATAGCTACGATGTATATATATATAGGCATATATACCTTAACTAAGTTGTATGCATCTTCGATATACGTAATTTTTACCTAAATTAAAATGGTAAAATCGTTGTAAAAAGGTACAGAGGATACCAAGCAATTGGATCAGGTTTTTGTTTAATTTGTTGATAATCAAAAAAGTAAATGTTAATTAGATAAAATAATAATAATGATATATAATACTCGGTATAATAGCTAGACTGAAAAATTAATTGGAAAGTGATAAAAATTTGTGATGAAAGCTTCTGTAACTTGTATAAAAGATTGATAATGAATGATTAATAAGTTACCGAGGAACACTTTTAGCGTACCTTAATTAATGAATTGCAAACAAGATGCAAACGCGGCGCATTTAAAATAACCGGCATTTAACAATACGTTTATTGGAGATATAAAGATATTTTATTAAAAAGTGTATAGTAATCGGCGATAATAAAAAATATTGACTTTACTCGAGTTACAAATAGAAGGAAATATTTCCTTTATACAAAAATCGATGGCAAACACCTTGGATTTTTCATACATAATAAAAATCCATTTTGCACTCAAATAAGTATATATAAGGAAATCTCCCTATAAGGCTTTGAAAATCTTTGCAGAAAGTTGGAATTGATACACTTCGACTGTACACATCGATCTAAGCGATCAGTTTAAAAAAAAAACGTTTAAACAATTAAAGATCAATTGCAGCTAGGTCAAAAAAATAATCTGACTTTTCTTCTCTGGAAAAGTACGATCCACTCGAAAGGCACGGGCTCGTAAAAATTTGAATTCAATATATATATATAACGTGAGGAGAGATATTGAGTAACATCAACCGGGCGTATAAAAAGAATAGTGCGGAAGACCCCATAGATTCAATGGATAAAAAGTTAAACATTTTATACTGTATATATGTATATGAAACTAGAGGGATTATATAAGTTAAACCGAGATACCGGTATAGGATATAAGGTCGCAACGAGAGAGGGCAGTTATACTACCAAAGTATTATTTCCCTGTCACTTGCAGCGAATTCGTGGATGACTAGTATGCCGTTGTATACGTATAGCTATATAGACGTATGGGTTAGTTTATATATATATATGTATATTCGTCGAACAACGAATTTCCTTTCTTCGAGTCTGGCGGCACTTGAAAAACATCTCGGTGAATGCTCTCCCGAAACTTATTGTTTATCAAACGAGCTGTATCGACATTATTGACGAATGCGCTTTAATAACGCTTTTTATTCCACGTGTATATGTATACCTATATATAATATAATTTTTCCCTGAATACTCGAAGAGGCTATAAATTAATTTATTTATAAAACGCATATAAATCACCCCGTATGTTTTATTGATTTTCGAAAACTATATATGCGTTATTAGGCATTTCGTACGTTGAAGTAACGATTTGAATATTTGATGAATAATTCGCATTAATTAAAATAAATTTAAGCACGATGGTTTCTATAAGTACAGTCAACCTGGGTATATATATATATACATATTATAAATATTATAATAAATGAATATAAATAACATCCATCATTGTAGCGATGCATAATTATATTTTACTGAAATACAATCGAAAAACCGCCTCGTATATAAATTTTAATAATTTAACACACGCGTTCATTAAAACAATCTACTTATTGTAAATAAATTAGTAAATTTAACTCATAATAATAAGCCTAGTAAAATTTTACTTCAATAATATAATTGACACTTTGCTATATTTATAAATATTATAAAAATATATAGGGGAGACTGGGGTATTTTTGTACAGGGGCATTTTTGAATTTTTTAAATAGCTCTTTTATATCGTAATATTAATGCTATAATAGGACGGTTTCTTTTAATAAATGATATTATCTTAAATCCCCCATAGTTACGAGATATTCCGAATCGATTGTTTACGTTTACTCGAGACCTGCCAAAATGAAAATCTCATTTTATTTTATTTGTACTTCTTAGTTGTTGATAGCAAATTTGCGCTGTAGGTTCTATATACCTGCAAATCACACATGTTAAAAGTATTCATACTAGCTTTCTTTTGATCGTAATTACGTTGAAAAATATTAATTCATTGCTGCGTAATGCGTATTTAAAGTTTTTTTCTATTTTGGGGTAATTTTGAACACGAACCCTGGGGTAAATTTGAACATGCTAATTAAATGGGTGCACGGTGATTTTGTGTAGCATATTCATCGCATGGCGAATGTACGTTCAAAAATACCCCAGGGTTGGGGCATTTTTGATCAAAATGCCCGTTTCTTCAACCGTAAAATAAACCGCCCCAGCAATAAATATCGTAGGTAAAAAAATTTGACTTAATAGTTAGTTGCTAGGATTGGAAGTTCCCATGGTCCCAAGTTCAAAATTACATCGTATTCGATCAAAAAAAAATAAATAAAAAAAAAGTTCAAAAATGCCCCAGTCTCCCCTACCATATTCTTGAATAAAATCAAATAAAAGTAAACATTAGTTTTTAGACTTTATATATAATTGTTGTAAATATATATATATATATAAATTGTAGTACAGCATCACTGTATAAAAAGAGCAATAAAATTTTTCGTCAGTTATACTTCTTAATTTCAAGGTATATATAATATATTCTTCGATAGTAATAGAGAAAAAAAGTCCCACGGCACCAAAGTGCATTTGTCAAAATCGCTAACAGCTCACTCGAACAAAAAATAAAGTATCACGATCAAGAAACTTCGAAAGATGAAAAATAATGTTCGGTTTCTACAGTTTTATTTATCCGTGAACAATTTTTCTCAGTCAGCCAATTCTCGTGTATATATATATATATATATAGATTATTTTAAACAGACGAAGCGACGAGATACAGATACAAATGCACCTATATAGGATAGACGTACGTATAAGTATACGGTAACCGCGAAAAAACGAGGTAACGTCTATCGTTGATGCAAAGTAGATCGATATATAGAAAGAGAACAAAAGACATGTAAGTATATAAGAGTATTATACAGAGTGGAGATGAGGCTTGATTATTTGAATTTACGCTCGATTCGTCAACGACAAACAGGTCGACGTAATTATTTGGACTGTAGGAGCGCTAATCAACTACACGCGCGCGCGTTCGTCCGAGTATATCCGACACTGCATAGAATCGAATCGGTCGTTGTATAGGTTCCATTAATCGGCCTAGCTTACAATGGTTTATAAGGACCGCGAGAGAGGAAATATATACGATCCGTTGTTAACCGTCAGTGAAACAGTGAAACCGTCAGTAATTCAAATTCCCAGTTGAAAATATACGTTTATTAAAATAAAAAAAAACAAATGCGTATTTTTAATAAATTATTCATTCTTATAATCACAAATATTATCCATAAGACTGTATACAAACTAAATTAAGCATATTATAGTAATATTCTTTATTAATATATACAAGATTATATCGAAAATTTAAACCTATCATTCAGAAAGTTACAATTTCTTTAATAAAAATAGTTACGTACCTAATATAATTTCATGTAACATTTAAGTGTACATCCATATATGTATCCTTAAATAAGGTTATTTAAAAAACAATATAATTTATAACACATCTAAAATCAATATATATTTTAAAACTGTATGTAAATTATTTTAACGTGTTTGTTTCGAAATTTTTTAAATTTTCTTGAAAATTAAAAAGGATAAAAGGATAGGATAAAACATTTATTTTCTTTACCGACGCAAGGTCCGATAGATTTTGCCCGTTAGATGGTAAAAAAAACTACATAAATTTAAATTTAAATATGTGCACAAGCAACAACAAGAACATAACAATATATATACAAAAAAACAATTTATTAAGACATTAAACATTATCTAAATATAATTAATATAAAACAAATAATTATTTATTTTTTCGTCTCCTTATCTTTCTCAACTTCACCATACTGAACTTTTTCTATAAGTTTGACAGTAAGTGCTGCTTCTTTTTGAAAATTAATCATGTTCTTCTGCACTTCTTTTAACGAGTTATGCACGTCATCAAAGTTCTGCAACGTGTAAATAAAATAATATTTAATATTGCATATTAGTAGTAGTTAATGAGTAATCAAGTAATATTAAAATGTATTATAGTTTAATTTAAACATAACCTTACAGTTTTAAGTTTATGGTACAAGGACAACGTTTTCCCTTTATCGTATACAACTGGTTGCTCATAAAACGAACTGCTAACGGCTGACGAGGCGTCCATTTTATTATTTAGCGTTCTTACAAGTGAACTATAGTTTATTTTTCAAATTTAATGAATGCAAGTAAATAATACAGATACGACGTTTAACACTTGGTGTAAAAGGACAAAGATAAACTCTACTACTGTCTGCTATAAGCATAAGCATTATTTTCCCTCCATTTACCCAAGACATTTATAACTTGACGTAATTAAAGTAACTATGATATTAGCTATATTACCAATTATTATTTTTAAATGCAGAGATTAAAATGAAAAATAATTAATTATTAAATATTCATACTATATTATAAATTTTACGAGAATAATATTAATTATTTTGATTTTAAGGTAATTGCTGCTACAAGAATTATAATTCAAAATGTATATTGTGTTTATTTCGTTGCTTAGGTTGGTAGGAATGAATTTATAGGGTGTGGCAAAATTTAAAGATACGTCATTGTAGGATCAATAAAAATACGTCGTCCATTCCCTTTTTCATTCAATCGTAATACATATAATGATACTACTATTATGTTATATTTAATTGTAACATATTTTACAACATATTTTATTATCTGTTTCATGTAGGTATATATATACGTATTTAGTAGTATATATCATTTAAAAAAAATACCACAATTCAGTAATAAAATCTTAAGTTAGCAGATTATTTTTTTGAAATTATCTTATAGTTATCAATACAATTAATTATTATTGTAATTTTTTAAACTGTGGTATAATTACGTGCAAAAGCGAAGGTGCCGACTATCCTATAAGATAGCATTGATTAAGGTAATAACAACGTTTCAGTGCATCTTACGAAAGAGTATGTAAAATTACAGATAAAAAAACATCCTTGCAAAGAAATAAGTATACCTACAGTAATCGTATATAATTATTAATAAAAGAGAAAAAAAACTATAATAAAAGGCTATAGCGAGCTGGTTTACCATCGAATCGGATCGTATCTATATGAAACGTAGATAACTCGAATAGGTATAATAATATTGGGAATAAAAAAGAGAGAGAGAGAGATGGAGAGAGGGAGAGGAGACCCATCCCATATCCCATATGTACATAATAGAGGTAGAGCATTACACCCCCGCTCGCAGCTAGACAGTCCCACTCCTCTCTGGTGTAAAGTCGTGCGCGCATGCACATAAGCACAACGCGTTAAAGAGGGACGGAACGAGAGCGAGGAGTCACCGAGCGGACACAGGCCACAGCCTCCTCTCTTTCTCTCGATTAGACTTGTTCATTCATTCGTTTGTGCCGTGTGTGTATACACCGCACGGTCGCGCGCGCTCTCTCTTGAATCTCGAATCCCTCTCTCTCTCTCTCTCTCCTCCGTGTAGCAGTGTAGCTGTGTAGCGGAGGAGACTGTAGACCGCCGTCGCGCGTGGGTTACCTTTTATGGCGATCCCACTGAGATCTTGCCGTTTCTTTCGCGCGGTATATACGGTGCGCGCAAGACGAGTCAAGTGATGCTGGACGAAAACGCGTCGACCGAGTGAACAACAAAAAAAAAAACCGCGACTACGAAAACAACGTAAGGGGATCACCGTTTACGAGAGTTATTAGATAATAATTCAACGAGTATAACGACCAGAAGACAAGAAGTAAGAGCGACGTATATAACGTTTTGTTGTGCTTTGTTTTTATAATATCGCGGATCTTCTCTTAAGTGTATATCTATATATGTATCTATACGTATAGATATTCTTTACCCTTTTGCATTCTCTCTTTCTCCCGCGCTTCGTAATGCCGAGAGCTTTGGTTTTCGATGAACGTTTATAGTTTCGCGCTTCGATGAGTGTGTACATATACCTATATATGCTGTGTATATAAATATACACATGTGTATATACGTATTGTATCGTATATATATATATAACGAGTACCTTGGAATGTCACGCATTGACGGTTTTTCGAAGAATTTTTCGGAGGGATAGTTTATTTGTCTTATTTTACTTTTTTTCGTCTGCGATTTCAAAAGAGGTGCCAGTTTATTGAGCAATTCTTATAAGTATATGTTCACGGAGGAGCGTGGGTGATCTGGTTTCCACAGTGTAGATCGATTGGAAATCGTATTCGATTATATTTTGTTGTTTACGTGGGTGGATTTTAATTTTTAACTATTTTTACGATACTTCGATTTTTTTTTTTATTTCATTTTTATTTATTACGTTAATAGCTCCAATTATTATATAACATCAATTTCTCTCTCACCGATTTCGCAATGGTACAAATGAAAATAGAACTTTTTGCTGATGGAGAAAATATATATACTCAAAATTAAAATAGATTTTCCACACATCAAATTTTATTAAGAACTTTTATGTTTACTTTTGTAAATTTTAATACAAATTAATAAAACTAAAACGTTAAAAATACACTTTATAATGTTAAGAATAATAATTATTTGATATATTAATGTACCAAAGAATATAGCTATTAACTATTTATAATACATAATTGCTTCCATCAAATTTTTATTGACTCAAAGGCCTTTTCAATTAAACCTTAATTGACATAGTACATACACAAATTTATCTCATACAATTGATTTTAATATAAAACTACAAAGTGATTACAAATAAAATTCTACTGTAAATAAATTAATCATAAAGTATTTTATTACACTTGATGTTTATTTATCATCTATCATTATTACAATAAACATTAAAAATATTCATATGTATATAATTTGATCTAACTTATTCAAGCTGTAAATAATAGCTACTTATTTTAATTAGTTTTAGATTTAATTTTTTATCTTCATGCCATTAATAAAAATTGTATATGAATTTCAAATGCAAATGTAATGCAAATGTTCATTTTAGATTATGATTAGTCATAAGACTTATTTATGTTTCACCTACAGAAATGAGAAATGCTAGTTTACAATTTTAATGTCCAGATATCATATTCTACTATTAGTATAATAAAGCAAAAGATTTAATCTCCTAATTAATCCAGTATGATACTATCTATTTCATACTTATTTGTGATTTACAAAATTTCTTCATACTTATTCTTATGAGACTTTTATAACAGTCTAACGTTAACTTAGTTAGAACTTGCCAAGAAAATGTGAGTCAGGGTATTAATTATAGAATCCTATATATTTCAATACCCATCTTGTTTTATAGAATTCTGTTACAAAGTTTCAAAATAATTCAGTTAATCATTGTTATAATTAACACATTAAATAATTTTCTTATTTCTGAAATGTGATATATGCTTTGCTTTTGATGTTACTATTACTAATTGTTAACTTATCATTTTTTTACTAATTAATATAATTTCATTGAATTAAATAAAAAATAATTATTGAACACTAACAAGTTTAAAATTAAAATAATTGCTTATAATTTCTATTTAGCAATGAGCAGCATGAACATTAACCCAAGTGATGAAAGGTAATTTGAGTTTCTTTAATACTGTTCTTTTTGTATTTTATTATCACTTAAATTATCAGTTTAAAATTATATTCAACATCTAAGAATAATATTGCATGTTGTTTTTTATAAAACACATGCAATATTATTCTTAGATTTGAATAATTTTAAACTGATAATTTAAGTATAATAAAATAAAAAGAACAGTATTAAAGAAACTCAAATTACCTTTCATCACTTGGGTTAATGTTCATGCTGCTCATTGCTAAATAGAAATTATAAGCAATTATTTTAATTTTAAACTTGTTAGTGTTCAATAATTATTTTTTATTTAATTCAATGAAATTATATTAATTAGTAAAAAAATGATAAGTTAACAATTAGTAATAGTAACATCAAAAGCAAAGCATATATCACATTTCAGAAAATAAGAAAATTATTATGTGTTAATTATAACAATGATTAACTGAATTATTTTGAAACTTTGTAACAGAATTCTATAAACAAGATGGGTATTGAAATATATAGGATTCTATAATTAATACCCTGACTCACATTTCTTGGCAAGTTCTAACGTTAACGTTAGACTGTTATAAAAGTCTCATAAGAATAAGTATGAAGAAATTTTGTAAATCACAAATAAGTATGAAATAGATAGTATCATACTGGATTAATTAGGAGATTAAATCTTTGCTTTATTATACTAATAGTAGAATATGATATCTGGACATTAAAATTGTAAACTAGCATTTCTCATTTCTGTAGGTGAAACATAAATAAGTCTTATGACTAATCATAATCTAAAATGAACATTTGCATTACATTTGCATTTGAAATTCATATACAATTTTATTAATGGCATGAAGATAAAAAATTAAATCTAAAACTAATTAAAATAAGTAGCTATTATTTACAGCTTGAATAAGTTAGATCAAATTATATACATATGAATATTTTTAATGTTTATTGTAATAATGATAGATGATAAATACATCAAGTGTAATAAAATACTTTATGATTAATTTATTTACAGTAGAATTTTATTTGTAATCACTTTGTAGTTTTATATTAAAATCAATTGTATGAGATAAATTTGTGTATGTACTATGTCAATTAAGGTTAATTGAAAAATTGATTTATATAAAAACTACAAGTGATACAAATAACATTCTACTGTATAATAAAGTAATCATAAACAGTATTTAACACTTGATGTTTTATTTATTTCATCTATCCTTAGTAAATTAAAAACATTAAACAATATTCATATGTATAGAATTGATTTCTAACTTATTCAAGCTGTAAATAATAGCTACTTATTTAATTAGTTTTAGATTTAATTTTTTATCTTCATGCCATTAATAAAAATGTATATGAATTTCAAATGCAAATGTAATGCAAATGTTCATTTTAGATTTATGATTAGTCATAAGACTTATTTATGTTTCCACCTACAGAAATGAGAAATGCTAGTTTACAATTTTAATGTCCAGATATCTATTCTACTATTAGTATAATAAAGCAAAAGATTTAATCTCCTAATTAATCCAGTATGATACTATCTATTTCATACTTATTTGTGATTTACAAAATTTCTTCATACTTATTCTTATGAGACTTTTATAACAGTCTAACGTTAACTTAGTTAGAACTTGCCAAGAAAATGTGAGTCAGGGTATTAATTATAGAATCCTATATATTTCAATACCCATCTTGTTTTATAGAATTCTGTTACAAAGTTTCAAAATAATTCAGTTAATCATTGTTATAATTAACACATTAAATAATTTTCTTATTTTCTGAAATGTGATATATGCTTTGCTTTTGATGTTACTATTACTAATTGTTAACTTATCATTTTTTTACTAATTAATATAATTTCATTGAATTAAATAAAAAATAATTATTGAACACTAACAAGTTTAAAATTAAAATAATTGCTTATAATTTCTATTTAGCAATGAGCAGCATGAACATTAACCCAAGTGATGAAAGGTAATTTGAGTTTCTTTAATACTGTTCTTTTTGTATTTTATTATCACTTAAATTATCAGTTTAAAATTATATTCAACATCTAAGAATAATATTGCATGTTGTTTATAAGCTTTTTGTATACATGTAGTTTGATTTTTTTTTAAATTAGTAGTTTAAGTTAGTAACAATAAGTAACAATGCTCTATACTAATATTTTATATTATAAGCTTAGAAATTTTGTAGGAACAGTTATTGTATACGTTAAATTTTTCATGAAAGAGTATAATATTTTAATCTGTATAAGTACAATGATTTATTATGTTTATGTATTTTCAAATAACTTTCATGTGTCATCTTGCAGGGATGATAGCTGCCTTAAGATGGAATTTATTATTCTTATTAATAACATGGATTGCTACAAGTACAGTTGCACAACATATAAAACCAACTGGTACAAATGCTTGTATTACCAAACAAAAGTGCCATGATTGTATCCAAACTCCGAGCTGTGCTTGGTGTTCAATGCCAGTAGGTTTAGATAAATTATATTATTTAGTTTTAACTATTTTTTGTACATAATTTCTAAAATGATATATTTAATTTTAGGATTTTGAAAATAAAAGATGTTTCTTACCACATATTAACACAAGGATATCCGAGGAGTGTCCAGATAATTATACATTTAATCCTGATAATGAATATATTAAAATACGTCATAAAGAACTTTGGAAAGGAAGTTATGAATTAAGTGGAGGAAAACAGGAAGGTTTTAGTTTTGAAGCTGGAGGACATCAAAGTTCAAGCATAAACATTCATTCGCAAGGATCAAGTGGAAGTAAAACATCTTTTAGCAGTAGCAGCAGTAGTAGCAGTAAACAAGAAGCTGTACAACTATATCCACAAGAAATTTATTTAAAACTTAGAATAAGTAGGACAAATGATTATTAATATAAATAGAAAATTTTATTTTGTTAATCATAAAAAATATTTCATGTTATATTTTTATAGATGAAGCTCAAAAAATTAAAATTGAATATGCGCAAGCAGAAGACTACCCTGTAGATTTGTACTACCTTATGGACTTGAGTAATTCCATGAAAGATGACAAACAAAAACTATCAGATTTAGGACAGTTACTTGTTGAAAGTATGAGCAATATAACTAGCAATTTCCGCTTAGGTTTTGGTAGTTTTGTTGATAAAGTTGTCATGCCTTATGTTAGTATGGTACCTAAAGCGTAAGTATAAGTAGAACTTTTTTTTATGTAAAATAGATTTAAGAATAATCTAGTCAACTGGTGGATTATAACTTTTAAATTTTTATGTATTACAGTCTTCTTGAACCATGTGATGGTTGTGCAGCACCATATGGCTATCGAAATCATATGCCATTATCTCAAAATACTCAACGATTTGCTGTATGTAATACTTAAAAATTATATCATTTTATAAATAATTATTGTAAGATATTCTGTAGTTCTATAAATATTTAACATTTTACAGAATGAAGTACGTGATGCTCCAGTTTCAGGAAACTTGGATGCTCCTGAAGGTGGATTTGATGCTATAATGCAAGCAATTGTATGCAGAGATGAAATCCAATGGAGAGAAAAAGCTCGAAAACTTTTACTCTTTTCTACAGATGCAGGTTTCCATTTTGCTGGTGATGGTAAATTAAGTGGTATAGTAAAACCTAATGATGGATGTTGTCATCTTGATAAAAGTGGATATTATACTCAATCGACTGAACAAGATTATCCAAGTATTTCACAAATTAATCTTAAAGTCAAAGAAAATTCCGTGAATATTATTTGGGCAGTTACAGAAGAACAGATAAAAATTTATCAGTCCCTTACAAAACATATACAAGGATCATATGCTGCAAAACTTAGCGAGGACTCTAGTAATATTGTTGATTTAGTTCGAGAACAATATAATGCTATTTCCAGTTCTGTTGAAATGAAAGATACAGCAAGTAGTCATGTTAATATTAAATATTTCTCAAGCTGCCTTGCGGGAGGAGAATTAATTGAAACAAACAAATGTGATGGCCTTAAAGTTGGAAATAAAATAGAATTTACTGCTGAAATTGAAGTAGCTGCTTGTCCAAAAAATCGTTCGGAATGGAAACAAAAGTTCCTCATTTATCCTGTAAGATCTAATTGTAATTTACAAACTCGTTTAATCTATTTCAATTCATTTGTAACTTTTTTAATCATCATATTTATTTATTCAGGTGGGAATAAATGAATCGCTTACTGTAAATTTAGAAATGATTTGCGATTGTCAATGTGAGAACAGTGGTGAACCAGGATTTGAATTCCAATCTCCAAAATGTCATTACCATGGAGATTTAAGCTGTGGTATTTGCAATTGTTATGATGGTTATTTTGGTAAAAATTGCGAGTGCGGGATAGACGATAGGGGTTTGACACACATTGATGAATCTGCCTGCCGTCGTGACAATACATCAACTGTTGATTGCGGTGGTCGAGGTACATGTGAATGCAATGCATGTGTTTGTAACGTTAGAGAAGATCCAACTGAAGTAAGTTAATATTATTAAAAATTAAGATTAATTTAATTTTTATTAGCTTATTGTATAATTTATCTTTCGATTGATTTAACTGAGTCAATATTATGAGTAATTAATTGCACAACGTTTCAGAGAAAATTTGTCTCCTTCAAGTGCTTTCAATATATTACAGTAACATCAATTTGAATTTGTCATTTTAATTATAATTCGTCACTTTTCCAATAGTTACGAAAAATCAAAAATTATCTGCAAGCAAATTATTTCCACTTTTCATATTGCAAATAAATTAAATAAATAAATAAATAATATTTCTAAAAAAAACACATCACAATATAACACTAATTACTTATATTAACTCGTTAAATCAAGCAAAAAATCCTTTCAAAATTACAGTATCATGAGTGTAAAAATGGAGAATTTATGGTATTCTATTTACTTTAGCAAATATGGGGAGATTTTTGTGAGTGCGACAATTTCTCATGCGATCGTCGAAATAACACAATATGTTCTGGTCATGGTAATTGTAACTGTGGTGTGTGTGACTGCAAGCCAGGTTGGAAAGGAGATGCATGTGAATGTAGTACAGATACAAGTACCTGCATGAGACATGGACTTGAATGTTCAGGACATGTAAGTTTTAAAATATAATGTAATAATTGATGGAAACACATAGATAGTACGATTTTTTTAAGGCAATTGAAATAAACTGGATAATTATTTTAAATAGTTCACACCCTGACAAAGTTAGTGAATTTATGTTTTTGATACATGAATATTTTCACAAAAAATATTTATAAGTTTTTACTTAAAATCTTTAACAATCTATAAAAGACAATCTATATAATACATACATTACATTATTAAATATATAATAATAAATAAACATCTGTTTGTAATTCTTAGGGTTACTGTGATTGTGGTAAATGCAAATGCAACGTTGAAGGAGAACATCGTTATTCAGGTCAATATTGTCAAATTTGCCGCAGCTGTCCAAGTCGATGTGAAGAATTAAAACCATGTGTTCTTTGCAAAGCCTACAAAGCAGGAAATATTTCTGAAACCGAATGTAACGTCACCTGCGCACATATTGAAACCGAGATTGTGGAAACACTTGAAGTAGACGTAGAACAAGAAGAAATTGGTTGCTATGGATATGACGAGAAGGATTGCAAATATTACTTTGCTTATTACTTTAATATTACTACCAATAAAATACAAGTAAAGGTACAAAAAGCACGTGAATGTCCACCTCAGGTCTACGTTCTTGGGATAGTACTAGGAGTAATTGCGGCAGTTGTACTTATTGGATTAGCTCTGCTGTTAGTTTGGAAATTACTTACCACTATACATGATAGGAGAGAGTTCGCGAGGTTTGAAAAAGAAAGGATGATGGCTAAGTGGGATGCTGTAAGTTAATTTCTCCTTCTTTTTTCATTATTTTACAATTGTTTGAAGAATATATTAATATTATAACAAAAATATAATTTATTTTATAGAGTGAAAATCCAATATATAGACAAGCTACGTCTACCTTCAAAAATCCAACTTATTCAGCAGGTGGACGTTAAAATAAGTGCTGAGTATGTTAATTAATGTTGAAATTTTAGGCAGCTCTCGACAAACGTAACTAACTATAAAATATTTTACATCAGGTGTAAAAGGGTTAGTTACAGATAACTATTAGAGACTGAAATATTTAAAGTATATAAAAAAATACTGCCATAATATACTTAGACTGCACGACGTGTTGACATTCACACATTTATGTATTTTCGTGATATGTTATACACTAGAACGCGGTTACTTAACATAACATATTAATGAATCTCCAATATGCGCTGTTGCATAAACGACATCGAGAAACACAGGAAAAATTTTTATTTTTGTTCTATTTTATTATTTCCTATGGAAAATAAGCAAAAATAAATTAGTTTAAGAATCACAAACACACGAATAGGGAACTTAGAATCTAATTATCGAAAGATGTCAAGAAACAAAAATTTTTCCTGTGTATTTTATTGTTAAAAGTGCCTTTCGCATTAAAGAGCCTTAATTTTTTAGCCTTAATAATATAGTATTAGAGCCATTGATCAAAGAGTTTTTCATATATTACTCTTTTTTTTAAGAGACAAAATAATGTATTATACGTTTATTGATTAGCATTTAGTTTCAGATATTTATTTATTTACCACATATTGTAACTGGAAGCAACATTTCTTTATGAAAATTCTTCCAGAATTTGTTAAGATTTTTATGTATTTAACTGACCGAAAATTTTTCATATTTTTATACCGAGCCTGAGATTTGATATTCAATAACTTAATATTGATTACCTCTTTGATTGGTCTTTGCTTTAAAAATATTAACAATTTATTATTAAAATTTTATTATGTTTTACAATGATCAAAAAAGACAAATGTAACACACCGTCCAAACAAGATAAAACTTGCATTTTTTACAAACAAACTTACAAATAATAATGAGTAACCAGAAAGTTTACTTTGATGTTTTTTGTTATAGCACAATCTATAATAAATATATCTTACAACAAATAAATTGTTTTTTGTTTCTCTTCAATTTTTTAATATTTTCTTTAAAAATTAATAAAATTTTATGAAATATGAACCACATTCAAATGTGTATTCTTGTAATGTTTGTATGTTATATTAAACATTTTCAAATATTAAAATACTAAATGATTGTATATATTTATTTATTCATATTATTAAAATAATTATTTTGACGATAAATTTTACAAACTGTAATAGAAAATATATAACTATTAAAGTTATGACACTTGTTGAAACATTTATTCGACAACAGAAAATATAACGTCCAAAATAAAATGAAAACCTTGAATTTATATTAATACTGTTAATAAAAGTTGTTAAAATTCTTCAAAACATGTCTGTAAAGGCTTTTTTCTATTTTCATCCGTGTTTTATTAAATTATTTTAATAATTATAATTTTTAAACTATGTATCAAATTTTTGTACATATAATTTAATAAATACTGAATAATCTATAATGTATGTATTATTTCCTAACTAATCCAAATTAAATTGTATTAACATAATTCTTTCTAGAATTCTTGGTATCGTTTATTGAATAATGTTACGATAATATAAGTTTTATTTAGTATAATTTAATAATCAACAGTAAGATTTATGTTATTAAAATTTAAAAAAATTATATATGTCGTATTAAAATGCTTTCATCAGTATCGTCGTTCGCAATCATTGTAATAAACCTCTTCGCAAATAAAATATCTAAATTCAAATGTAATATTTTGAATGTAGTCACATTTAAAAGAAAAGGTATCGAAACGTTGTATCTGAGAAATTTTGGGAATGTTTATAATTAAAAAATAATTGATTATGTATATATATGAGGTAAATACTTATTATTTAACATCAGGTATGCTGTACATAAGATTTTGTTGCTTTACAAATATTATATAAAATACAGTCAATCGTGGTAGAACATTCGCACATGGACGCACGCCTTTACATTCACCCGCATGTGCACTCACATTCCATGTCGGGCTATGAATTTTTGTTTCTTTAATTAAATAAAATATAACTCGTGACTTGATAAAAATTCACCTATATCGATCCACACCTTCCACAACAAAATCGACGCGAGAATAAAAAAAATAAAAAAAATATATTAACGAGAATAGTTATTTAATAATAGCATTACCTTAAGAATAGAAAGTAGTAAAAAAAAATCTACCACGAAATTACATTCATTTAAAAATAAAACAAAGAAACCTTTGTTCTTTTTATGTACAGAAAGTATAACATTTTCAAATTTTACACAAGTTCGATCTTCTATATTTTGTTCCTTATATATCTTTTCGATTATAAAGATGTTCGGAAGAAGCAAACGTTTGGAAGATGTAGTATTTTCTCGAGAATGCAAAATTATCTCTTGACAAACTCGCAGAGCATCCACTTTGAAGAAATATAACAAAGTTATATCTTATATGTTTAACATAAGATATATGTGTATATATATTTATTTAGATATACGCTTAGATTTATGCCAAGACACAAACGGGAAGAGCATATAACGCATCGATTTGTCAAAGATTTATATTCGTAGTGCACTCATTTGTTTAGTCTTTGATAACAAATTTATAAATAAGATGTTAACAGTGAGAAAATTATGTTGTATAGAATTGAAATTTTAACCACAGAAATTAATTGTTCTTCATAAAATAACATTAACAAAATTTCTTTTAACAAATAATTTAATTTATATTATTACACATAATTTGAAAACATAAAATTAATCTCAAAAACTATTAGTTAGTAATTTTTCTAGTACCAAAAATACATTGTAACTTATGTAACCAAAAATTGAAAATGAGTTAGATTCAACACTATTCATTCATCTAGCTTATCTTCCGCGCTGTGCTTGTATTCCACTTTCATTTTCATATGTGTAGAACAGATATATAATATGTAGGAAGACTATACAAAAATATTTTACCACACAAAAATTTATAATTTTTATCTGGGAAAAAATTTAAGATCATTTATTTTTCTTGTTTCTCTTTCTATCTTACTCTATCTCTCGCATACAATTTCTCACAATAAATTTGTATTAATGTAGACAGTTTAAACAAATTAATGTAAAGATATTAATAAAAGTCCAACGAATGTTTCGATAATTTGATAATTCTAAAAACATATACATTTAATTAAATAGTATATTTAATTATATCAAGATTGCTGTATCAAAATAATATTTAATCACGCTGCTGTAATTGTAATGCCATCGCAAACAAATTGTTTTTTAGCGCGATGTCACAAGTAAAAAAACAATTACAAAGTTTCGATGAGAAATCGATTTGTTATTTCCTTTAATAAACTAAGTGATTAAGTAAACATTATCAGACATTATCGGATTTATTTTGTTATATAAAATAATTTCTTAGAGCAGTCTTAAAAATATGGATTTACAAAATAAAGCATTCCTGTCTATTACCAAGACAAAATTTAAATGACAAAAAAAATGAAGACCAAATCAATTGATTGTGAGTTGTCACATAGAATATATTGTCATGAAGGATCTTTTTCTCGCTTCCTGCCTTTTTGTAATAATTTATCACTCGTCTATTGCGCCGTCGATTCAACGCAAATAGGGACATATTTATAAATTCGCAAACACACCATCTTATATAACATTGTAGAAAAATTCAATATTAAGAAAATATCGATTCGTGCAGTACCGAAAGGATTTTTAGTATGTATATTCGATAATCGTGTATGTTTATAAATAAAAAATATAATATCCCGTAAGTACTGGACGAATTATAATTTTTCTTACGCGTAGATTTAAAATAGAGACCAGAAGCGCTTTGATGCCAGACCAAAAAATTGAAAGTGCCGAAAAATCATAAACTTCATTATTGTTTATTTATTTATTTATTTTTCAATTTTTATTTATACGCATATATCACATAGTATGTTTAAAAAAATATACAGACATTTTGTTGCTTTAAAAGTTCGCAACATCGTGCGATCGTTTTAAGAGCTTGTTCTCATTTTTTCACGCGATTATTATACACATAATCGTTGTAGAAACGATAGCAAGTGGAAGAGCCTTAAAATTACGTATATAAATCAAAAAAACAGTAAGATAAAATTTCGAATAAAAAATAAGTATCGACAAAAAATCTAACTTTCGCCATTTTACAACAACTCAGTCCCGTTTGTATTAATTTTATTAGCAAGCGTCGCATTTCTAAATGTACAGTATTTTTCGACGACAAAAATGTCTAAAGTCTGAGTAATACTCGCTTACACAAAATGTTTTATTCATACAAGAAATAAACCTTCGTCTTCGTCGTTGAAGGATTTCATCGAACAAAAGTATCAACGCTTTATCTAAACAATTATAAGTTTTATCTCTCGATTCTTTTTTTTACACTTAATATTTTTGTACAGATAAAGGGACTCAAGAATTTTATTCATTTTATTCGCATTTTCGTTTTTACTTGCTTTAAGGATCTCAATTGTCATGGTTAGCAAAGGAAAAACATAACAAAATCTCCATAAGCTCAAGGGAAGGAACACATAAGATCCCTAAAATTGCGCAACGTTTACTTAGAAACATCAAAATATTCGTATGATTTATTATTTTTACTTTCTCATACATTAAGTTCTTGAAGAAAATAAAACTACTGAGCGTTAAAAACCTTTTTGGGAGAAACGCTTAAAAGAACAGTTGTCGATACAACGTAAAAACGTTAACATTAAACTTTATACAAAAATGAAGTATATTTAATTAAAAATTTGTAACTTCGTCTCGTTCATTATATAGGAAACGCGTAAAAAAGGAACGTACTTATTTTTTATTTTCAATTGTAACATTATTAACCATTAAAATAATATAAGTTTACAGACTAACCAATTAATAGTAACAAAATGCGAAAATCTTTTAATACAATGACTGAGCGTATTCGCAGGGAATAAAAGGCGTAAACAAATATCCGACGATATTTAAAAAAAAAAGTTGACAGTTCGATTGTCGTAATTGATTTTGTGCATGTCTTAAAAGACAATAATATATATGTAATAATAAAAGAGTAGAAAGTTTGAGGAAACGTATATGAGTTAAAGAAAAATAAGAAAATTGATTAAGATATATAAAATCAACTTAAATTGTGATCGAAAAGAAGAAATAGGAATGAAATATAGGAATAAGAATTAATATAAAGTTATTTGTTTAATTACTATAAACTAAAATTTCATAAATTAACAATTTTAAGAACTTGCTACAAGTATAATATCATTATTAATTAATTTTAATTTACAGAAGTAAAACAATTAACGAGTGACTAATTTAAATAGAATTTCATAAACGTAAGTTTTGAAATTACAGAAAAAATGGTACATGCATTCTTATCCCATATTTTGTAACCTAATCTAATTTTCTTAATCATTGAAATATTTTACGCATAAAACAATTTTTTGATATTATGATTAAAAGAAAAGATTAATCAGTTCTGCGCTCTGCGAGTGATCTTTCCCTACAAATATACATATATATGTATTGAAAAACGTATATAATAAATATACAAAAATGCTAACGCGCGTAATGGGAAAATCTTTTTACATAAGGGTATGAGGAAGAATGAAGAATGAAATATAAATTTAGGAAAGGGATAGCGCGTTAAAATGTTGATTCGCATAGCTATTCGATTGCTTCGTAATTAGGTTAGTCTATCGGCGAAAAAGTAATAGTAGAAATATAAATCTTGGTAACGTCATTCGCAAAAAAAAAACCGCAACAATATATAGTAACAGAGTAATTATGTACACGCTAAATATTTTGGTTTATCATCTACCTTTTTATAAACCTTCGTTTACACGTTGAATTCATCGTTTCGATTGCTGGATCTATCTATTCCTTCTTCTTTACAAGAAAAACTAGATTGAATAAAACGGTTAATTAAAAAAGGGAGTTTTTATGTTATATTAAGAATTAAAAAAACCTAACGCGGTTCGTCGTGTATTTATTAAATAACTCTCGCGCACAATCATTCTCGCACACTTATAGGCGCATTTAATCGATCCGCTTCTAGCATTTAAGTTTGTGTCTCTTTAAAGCAATTTTCTCACATAAATCGCAAGTCACAAGGTCATAGTGTGTTCAAGGCGGATCCATGAAAATTAGAAAATGAAACCTAGGCGAGGCGACACACCGACGAAAGGCTTATTATTATTTTTTATTTTGTTTTGCGGTGTGCCCGCTCACACGACAGTCTTCAACGAGGAATGCATTCTAGGAAGATAAGATTTTGGAAAACGCTCCGATGCTATGTGCACATGTACATAAACATATATATTTTATAGTCTCCTCTTGCAGCGCATTCGACTGTCAGTAAGTGAACAAGAGTTGACCAAGTTTACATTTTTATATACTTAACTATGAACATTGTACACTGGAAGAAGATTAACTCCAGGAGATAAATTAATAGCTATTGCGGTTAATTTAATAGCTATACTTTGTTCAGCGGGAAGACGTCTTGTGAACGTTCACCATTGATCATACCATCACCATGTCTTCATCGACGTTGATAATTGTTGGAAAGCTACTGTCAGCTGAACTCTGTCTTTGTATTGGTTTCTTTCTCACAAGTCCATCTGTAGAATATACAATTATATCATCAATTTGAAAATAAATTAATAATGGGTATTTTAGCAAATCGTTATTTTTAGTTTATATTTAGTACCCAACATTTATAAATAAATAAATAAATAAATGATTAACAGTAAAAAGTATGTACATAAAGAACAATACTTATAAAAATACTATTAAATGAAACAAATAGTTTTTGTAAAAATAAAAAATGTTCTTCTAATACTGAATGTTAATTAACGTATTATCCAAATAGAATATATTTAAAATTTTTAATCAAAATTATTAATTATTATTGTATTGATTGAGAATTTAAATTTTCAATAATTTTTGTGTTGTAATCAATATTGTTTTGGTTTTAGTATAAAAAATGAATGTTATAGTAAGTTAATAATCTTATATAAATATTTATATGTATCTTACCAGCAGAGGGTAAGAGATCATCAAGTGAGCCATCATCAAGATCCGTCGCCGAAAGCAGCAGATCGTCATCGGAAGAAGCTCTCGTAAGGCTTGGCAGAGTCGACGTCAACAATGCTTTCTCCTTCTGTATCTCCTGTATATGCCCTACAAGAACTTCTTCCATATCCTCTCTTTCCCTTTCAGGGTCGGTGGTCACATTGTTACCACTCCTTCCGGCAACGACAGCTGACAAACTCGTACTCAGTTCCTCTGGACTGAAAATCTTGGACGAACGAAGACTTGACAGACGATGCGTCGCCGAATGACAAGCCGAATCAAGCGTGTTAATGTCAGCAAGAGTTGTCTTGACAATACGCAGCTTCTCCTGAACAATCGTCTCGACACATTTGGTTTGCCGACCAACATCTTGGAGTGAATCTTGAGCTGGCAGAGTTCTATTCGTACGTAGGATGCAAGGTGCGAAGACGATGGCAAGAGCCGAAGGTGACATGCGATTATCATCCTCGTGTAAAGCGACTCGAGCTAGATGTACTATCAGTCGTTCCATTAAGTCGAAGTTCGGTTTTGGAAGCTTCTTTAGTATTGCGAAGAGCGTACTGTCAGGCAACATTAAATTATTAACAAATTTTGTATAATAATTATTTGTAATTAAAATCAAACATTTCAAAATAAACTTAATTTATTTTTTCAATTGACTTTTAAGGGTAGAGTGAAGTTGAGAAAATATAAAAAATATTTTTTTGTTTTTCAACTTAATGAGCTAAAATAAACTTAAGTGGCACATCTGTAAAAAAAGATATAAACTTTTCTGGAAATGTTTAACAAGATAAAATCATTTTAACCAACTTTATGCAAAAAAATGTATCAAAATTAGTGTTTGGCGCCAAATTCTCCTTGCGGGACATCAATTTTCAGATTTATTTGAAATTTTTTGTGATTATTCTTTCAAGTAATTGTTTCCACAATTACTTTCAAGTAACTTTCCACAAGCTTTTTTATATTACCAGTTTTGTTAAATAAAAAATTAATTTTTTACGCAGTATTAACAATGTTTTATATAAACTTTATTTAAAAAAAAAAACTATTATTTATATGATAAACAAAAAACTATTCAAATTTAAAAAAGCCTGCGTAAAGTTTAAACGATAACTTGAAAGAATAATCACATAAAATTTCAAATTAATTAAAAAATTGATGTCCTGCAAGGAACATTTAGTACCAAACACTATTCTTATTGCAAATGTGTTACAAAAGTTTAAGATTATTAAATTTTGACCTTACTCTACCTTTAAATGTAGGCCTCAACTTTTTTGTTTATAATTCTTATAAATGTATTGAAAAAAATAACATAATACATATCCTTATTATATTATGTTATCCTTTTTGAATAATCTCTTTTAAAAAGAGACTTTACAATACTCCTAAACATAGAACAATTTTTAATCAGAATAAATCACATTCAATTATGAAAACTGTTGATTACTATTATTACAACATTTAATTTCCTTTATTAACATACTTTATTTAACATTTAATTTACCTTATTCGATCTTGAGGCTCTGTCAAACTAGCTGCATGAAGAAAATCATCATAGTACTCGAACGTAAGCAAGGGTTCAGGCATATCTCGGAAAAAGCTCTTAAGCACAGCCGCCAAAACGTGCACCTGATAATTTTCGAAATCCACTTTCTCCAAATCTCCTTCATCCATTTTCATCTTGAGCTCTTTGACTTTTGAACTCACGCCGCTTTTACGGTAAATGCCTTCGGTATACAAACCGTGCATTTCGATCGTTGTGATGAGTCTATCGACGACCAATGGCACCTTACCGTCTCCACAATCAAGCTTGTAAAGTGGAACCCCGAAAACTTTCCGTGGATTCACATCGATTACGGCGCCATCCTTGCCACATTCTGCTGATGCGCGTACATAACATTTTTTGTGGCATGTCAATTTGCAGTCTGTAAATAATGTAATAAAACGCAATATAATTATTTAAATACTAAAGATTTATCTTTTAAGACCGGTTATAGTACTTTCCGATATTAGTGTAAAATTATCTATTACTAAACGAGGGAGTTTTATCGCATGAGTTAAAATAATCTTTCACACGTGTATCGAACAATATTTTTTTATACAGAGGGTTTAAAGCGACTTTTAAAAAACAAATAGTGCGTAAAGTGCATTTTACGCATACTGAGTAAAATAATAAATTAGATATTGATTAATATTGTATCAGTAACTTATTTTGATTTACCAAATTCAGTACTCACTTTGACAAACTAGACCACGCTCAATTGGCCACATAAAGAAAGAGGTGCAAACTTCGCAAGCAGTAGGTATATTAATAATCGTCAGTTGGAACATGTGATTTCCGTGCTTGATTGGTTCTTCTTGTTTTCTCTTTTCTTTTTTGTCTTTCTTTCTTTTACTCTTACTCTGTTTCTCCATTGCCTCCGTCTTTACCAAAGCCATAAATTCATTCATAAATCCTCTAAATGCATTCACTCCCATTGTCAAAGGAAAGTCTTCTTTGAGATTCTCTTGTTTACAAACCGTCTCCATCACATGTAAGAAGTTTGCTATAAGATCCGTATACTTAATATTTCCTTCAAAACCCTGTTGAATGGCCACGCTATATGTGATTACTAAATCGTCCTTGAACTTCCTTAATGCCTGCTTGAATACACGATCAACCTCGCTTGGTGGTTTTTTCCCATCATCCTGACCATCCATGATGTAGATCTTTTTCGTTATAAAATCTTGCATTAACGCAAGTTCCTTTGCGTCAGAAATTATTTTATCCGTACTATCTGAGAAAGCAGAAGTACCCGTGAGACTAAATTTAGAGGCTGCAGCTTGTTTCGCTTGATCGTACGGTGTTCTGGGTGGTTTTCTTTTATTCCTGCGATTCGGCGTATTTGCTGTTATGCAAGGCATTTTCAAAACACCACCGTTTTGAATACATTTAACGTGAAAAGGTTGTTTGCAATCGATGCATTTATAACCCTGGTTAAAAAATTAAATTAATTTTATTAGTGATTACATATTTTTAATATATATGTCAATGTTGATATCATTAAATTAATTAAAACAATAATTAGATTTGATTTATTTTTTTAAATTACAGTTATTGTAGTTAACAACAAATTATTTTTAATCTATTTAAGAAGATTTAATGAATAAAAACCTGTGTAACGAAAGCATCCATTTTTTCACGACAGCAAACGCAAACGTCATCCTTGTTAAATCTTGCAATTTTCCTGAATTGATGACCTGCCAAAATGAATAAATTTCCCTTCCATTCAAGTAAGTTCATTCCAGGTGCAGGTTTCAGATCATTTGGACTCGTATCCGCATTGCCTTTATCTTCGCTTAATCCAGAAACTTTGGTGGCAGGATCAGAATTACGTCGTCGAAGTTCCATAGTAGCAATGGCATTCGAACGAATTCGTTTGGTATTTTTGAAATGAGTGTCTTTTTTGTTAACCGGCCAATCAGTGACGGAACGAGTAGTTGTTTCAAGTTTCGAATCGTCCTTTCGAGGCCAAATGTTTGCCGTCTTGACAAGATCGCTTTCTTTGATGGTACCTAGCAAAACATTTCGAGTATCGGTAGTTGCTTCGTTCACTGATTCGCCCATTGAGCGACATTGAACCTCTCGAGAAGGTCTGTTGCGACGTGCACTTCTCACCTTAAACAAACAAATAGATACAATTACATTTAACTATAATAAATGGATTTAAAAATTAAAAATCTTATAAAAGTTAAAATATGAATTTGTAATATTTGAATATTTATAGTTTTTAATTTATTAATATTTAACTCTTTAAAACGCAAATTACTGTTAGAGATTTTTTATAGTGTTTACCGGCACATCAGGTTCCGACTTTTCCCTTTGTACAGCGAGTGTCACTTTGGCAGGTGCTGTCATACCCGTAACACTTTCATTAAGAGACGCATCACCTTCGGAATTTTGTCTTCTCAAGTAATTATAATCTTTAGGATCCTTTCCATAAGTTTGATCACTCCTCACTCCTACTCCGGTAATAGCGGTTTCATTATCACTTAGCCTCCTTTGATCCCTCCTCATAGGACTATCGAGTTTAACCGGTTGTCCAACAGAAACTTTGTTCACTCTTTCAATTCTGTTGTACCTCTCCTGTTCCGATATATTTTCAGTAATGTTTCTGGGCTGAGTAACATTCTGCGATCTCGTGATCGTTGGTTTCTGTGGCACTTGCAAAGGATACTCCGGAGCATTGTAATCCGGCCTCTTGCGCCAAATGTCAGAATTTGGACTGTGATATTTGATGTCTCTTGGACTCGAGAAAGAAGGTGCACTAGAATTAAAAACAGGTGGTGCGCTATGTACTGCGCTCGGTGTTTCAGCATCTGTTTCTCCGTCGCTATAACCTGTGGATGAACTGTCGGTACGTCGCCCGCTGGATGAAGGCCGGCTCGTCGTTGACGCTGTAGCTTGGTGTTCGACGCTGCTCAATGTACCTCCACGACGAATTCGTGTGCTCGGAATCGGTTTATCATGCGAGTGTTGAGACTCAGACGATTCGACCGATACTTGAGATTCGTAACTCTGGAGACTAGCAAGACTTTCAAGACTGCCCTTACGTTGTTGGTGATCGGTAGAGGTGTTACCGGTATTATTATTATCTGGGTACGAATAAACATCGCTAGATTTCGTTGGCGGTACCGTTTCGTTCGAAATCCGTTTGTTTGAAATAAGTTTTCGTTTTGCCAGAGATAAACTAGTTTCGTGACTTATTTCATAATGCGCACAATTGTCGGTCCTAAAATTACATTCAACGTATTAAACAGTAAATAACAACTATCACTTTCTTAACTTAACATTTTATAGTAAATCATTGCTTATAAGGCAAAATTACTTCATAACTTACCTCAAAGGAGTTACCCGATTATTAAATTCCAGTCGTGATAGCAGATTACTTTCAACAGAAGTAGTATAATTTAATTCATGACCACATGATCTACGAAAAAAAACATAAATATAAAAGTGAATTAATTTTAAAAAATACGAAAATAAGTACAATACTCACTCTCGTTGTTCCTTAATGGCCATACCCCTCTTCTTCTTTTTCATTTCAGTCAGTGCCCTTCTCACATTGTTACCTCTAACGTAAGCTTGGAATTTAATAACGCACCTTCTAAACTTTTTGAACCAATTGTGTTGCTTATATGTTCGCCAAGCAGACTGAATATGAATAGCAGCGTCTATTCGTGTTCTCAAAGATCGGGCTAGTCGTTGTGCCGTTACCATTCGCCAAAACGATTGTATCAATACAGCCGCATTTTTAAGTTTAAGAAATCTTCGTCTCTCGAGACAAGCTCTACACCATTTTTGAATCGTCGTAATACTCGTGATAATTTGTTGGTGCAGCTCGATGTCCAACTTGATTTTCTCGGATTCGCGCAGGAATACTTTTGTTGCTCCTAGCTGGTAGTTGTCTCGATTGAGATTCAAAGTAAGAAGAAAATCGCGAACATCCACTTGAGTACTGAGCAGTCCTTTTGGTAGGAGCATACGATAATGTAGGATGAATTCCTCATAGGTAAGACGTACATTGAAACCAGCTTGTCGAATTCGTACGGTTTCCAGCATTCCAGTATACCTATCAATTAAATACATAAGTAAAGATGTACAAAAGAACATTTTGTATATTATAACTGTATGAAATTAATACTAACCTCAGCTGTCGCTGTACTGTTTCCTCATCAAATTCATTAGGTACTTTATTACTGTTACTTTTAATACACCTTATGAAAAATGGATTTGCTTGATTTAAAGTATCCATCAGACTGTGTAAACTTTGTTGAAATTGAGCTGAAACTGTCATCGGTTGTTTCCTCGCTTTCCCTGGACCTGTTCCATAACTTTGTGTCCTTCCCGCGAGTGTCTTCACCGTCTGTAAATTCTTTAAACCTTTCTTCCCTCGTTCACGCGGTCGAAATGATTTGTTTTTCCTGTGCAACAAAATTAAGATGTTCAATGAGTCTTAGCGTTTACTTCTTTTTACATATACTTTATTGCCCCGTTTTAATTGAATTATATTTAAGCGTGACCCATTGATATCCCTTACAAAAATTTATAGCACAATTTAACACTATTTGCCGAAATAAAGCAATTTGTTATTTTTTATATATATTACAATTTCAATAAATTATAAACTGTGCAATTGTAAATTTACGAATCGTGCTTGCTTTGTGCGCAATTAAAAACAGTGATACTTACGTTTTAAAAGAAGACAATTTTTTTCAATAAGTGCTATCATAAACGAATTGCATTTTTTAAATAAATAATTAAAATGTTTATTTTATATGACAAAATATAATACTACGTAAAGTAAGTTAGTTTTTACAAAAAAAGTTTCCTTATGAAAAGTGAGAAAACAGAAATTGCAACTTGTTTATAATATAATTATATCAAAACTTTTCAACTGCGCGATAAATATTTAAAATTTACTAAAATATGCAAAAAAACTAGTAAAAATTATGCATATAGCTGCGAAATAAATACACTTCTATATCTATATAAATATATTAAAAAGTTAATTAAAATTAATCCTGAATAATTGTAAATGCATGCAAAAAGTATAAACATTATATATAAGTTAGTAATCGTTTCACCCACGAGGAAATTGACTCACCGGTTATGTAATTAGTTAATTTCCTCAAAAAGAAAAAGAAAGATTTACGTACAGAGATATTGTATATAAAATGTCCATGCCATTTTAATAAAATTAATAAACTACGAATTCAAAGGAAAGCGATGAGATTGTAACAAAATGAACACATGAATGAGATGAATATGATGACGATTAATGGATATATTTCACAAGAGAGGAAAATCTATTTTTGCGAAGCGTGGATGTAGAATTATCGAATTCGAAAAGAAATACTGTGTACTTTAATATATAATATGTAAATTCTTAACTACAGTGTAAACAATCAACTCAACCTCGCTGTAAATTACTAAATCAGGGATGGGACAATTTGTATAATTTTTAACAGTAATTGAGATTGATACACGAAAGGAAAGAAGACCCATCCCTGGTGAACGAGCCTAAAGAATCATTAAAGAAACTTGTGTATAATTAATATACATAATCCATGATCTACATATTCCATTACCTATGTAAAATGCATAGTTAAAAACGACCCTTCACCCTCCATAACCAAGACTACGCCTCGCTAATTAGGTGTTGTTTATTTTTCGTGTGGCCAGTGTGTAGTGGAAGCATCCGGTATTACAAATCTCTCAATTCTCAGTGTGTGCGTAGCGTTTTAATATCTAATTTTAAAATCTCTGATTTACAAGAATCATTTATATGCGCCTATGCGTCCGAATCCGTGGAGTATTATTATTGTGTAGAATGTGCAATATTAGTAGTAAATTTTTTAAAAATAATATAACTCGACGGATTTTACGACAAGACATCATCGTTCGGTATGCTCAACTGATTTTTACTCATAACGTATTTTCGTACATCACATGTGAATAATAACACATATGTATTTGTGTATACTGATACAATAAATAAAACGACGGTAAAAAAAGTTGTTACGAGCATACCGCAAATAATCGCATCTATAATTGTAGTAAGGACGGCGCAGTGTCGTTACATACATGACAATTTGATTCGCACGCTCCATGACGCTCGCTTCGTCTTTCGGTAAAGCCCTCGAGTCAAGCTTGTTAGGCCTATTGCGAGGAGGGCCTTGCTGCTCGTGATCTCTCGTGAGCCTTGATGGAGCACTCGGCTGATTAACATAGCGAAACTGTGGCCACGACAAACGATTGTTGTTGTGGTGATGGTGATTGTTGTTTAGGCTGTCGCTATTTTGTGTTACACCGACCGATTGACTCGAAGTTGCATGACTTCGTTGTTGTTGATGTTGTTGTTGTTGCTGTTGTTGGTGTTGGTGATGTTGTTGGTGTTGATGCTTCGGATAACCCTGTCGTTTGGGCGAGCTGGAAAAATCAGGCTCTCAAGCTTAGGCGAGCTCTTGTACTATCGTCTCTATAGGCTCATTGCACCGACGATTGAACGACGTTCGGAAAAGCGTTTTATAAATTATACCAGTCTCAAGCGATAAAGTTCACGATATTTTCTTGAAAAGTTTTTTGAGTGGCTTTTAAGCCGTCCGTTCAACATATTTAACATTTCCTTTTTTAAATTTTATTGCTAACTAGATATTTAATTTATACTTTTAAATAATTTATTTCAATTATATTATTTATAAATCAGTACTCATATTTGTTATAATTAATAGCTATTATAAATATTAAAATATAATATAAGCAATTGTATTTTATTTTTCTTGCGTGATATAATTTTATTAATTAGTATCATATTGTTGAAAAGAATTTACATTGATATAAAGATCGAAAAAAATACCGCTAACAAAATGTATTTGGAAATATGAATTAGTTGTCGAAATATATATATATATATATATATATAAGATTCAGTATATAAAGTCTAAAGTATGTTTTCCTATAAAATCCACCTGAATAACGGATAATTTGTATTGACGTAAATATTTGTTGTAATGATGATGATGAATATGAATTTGATAATTATGAGGTTACTTGGAAGTCATGCTTGAAAAAATGAATATGTGCAATGAACGAACATACCGTAAAAGTTTGAAGTGATATTAAAGTTTTGAGCTACATACTAAATACAAACAATGAATAAACAGATAATTAAATGTTTCGATATGTTGAAGGGTAATCTTGTAAAAACGTAGATAATGTATAAGATCATGAAGGATGTTGATTTACATTGATACGAGATGAACGATGTTTCCATCGTGCATGTAAAGTTTAAGTAGATGCGGCTAACAAACTTAATAAAGGATATAAAAGACTTATTATTTTTAAACAATACATATAGTGGATCGAAGGACCACTTACGCAATTCGGTTAATAGTTAGATTCACTGCAGATAACGTCACAAGATGGCTACAGGGACAAAAGACAATTCGGGCAATATAAAAATTATCTTTTTTCTACTCTGAGAATTAATTATTTATCTTTTCTTTTCGACTAGTGACACATTATTACTTACAAGTGAAGCATTAATGCACAGAGATTAACAAGAACTATATATATATATGATAGATATATTAAATTTTTTCATGTATTTAAAACACATGTTCATAGTATATCGAGATTCTTTTATAAATCTCGTAAATTAGAAGAATCATTACAAAATAATAGAGTGAAATCGTAGTACCAACCTGATTAAGTTTTCATTGGGGGTCCGGTATCTATTCTGTACAGATGCTTTATTTCCATCAGCTGAAAATCCAAAATGAAAAATTGTTAAAGGTTTAAAATATCTAATTAAATTAATGGTTTTAATAATATATCTGTTAATACTTTTTTACTTAAATTGTATAATATCAGTTTTTTCTTTACTAAATTATTTAAAATAACTAAATAAACTGAATGCAATGTATGTAAGGATCATATTTTAGGTTTATTTTAATTGAATTTTGAAATTTATCAAAAAGAAACGCAACAATCTTATCACATTGTTTATAAAATTGATATATAAGATATAGCAAGTCTTCATAATAAAATATGATAATATAAATGACTAACCTCGACCGTGCCTATGTACTCTTCCAGCTTCCTGAAAAGCAAAATGAGCACGAAAGAAAGCGCGAAGTATGGCCCATCGAAAAACAGCTACTGGATCTGCACCAACCAATTCTCGCACAAACGCAAGTGAAGAATTCTTTAATACTCCGACAACTCCGTCAGGCCTCATCAGATCTAGATTTTTTTCCCTCATATTCGAAGCTTGATATTTGACTGCACCTGCGTAATGACGAACGACGAAAGTCCCCTCTCTTCGTTGTGGAGCTTCGTAAAATGGATTGTCTTTATGGACCGAATTAAATTTTTGTAGGAGAGTTTCATTTGTGGCACCAGGAAAACTATATGAAAAAATTATTAAGTAAATTAAGTATAATGAAAAACGCATTACAATCACCGTAAGGTTAGTAAACAATTTAAATTAATCTAAATTATTTTATTTATAATAAAAAAAAAACAAACATAGAATAAAATCAAACTTACTTGCACTGATCATCTAAAAGACAAAGTAGACCATTAGGTTTGCCTTCTATAAGATTTAAGCATCCAGAATTATCGCTGTAACCAATATCTGTCCATCTGATTCCTTGTTTCCTATATTCTCGTTGTTCATACTGAAAGACGTGTTGATTAAAATAATGTTGTAGTTGTTCGTTGGCGTAATTAATACAGAGTTGTTCAAAACTATTGCAAGTTTTAAAGTCTTCAAAACCAAAAATATCTAGTACACCAATACTGTTCCCTTGATGATCTCTCAACGTATCTTTTTTCGATAACAATGCATGATTGACCTGTAATTATTTATATTAAGATTATTGCTCTATTACTAAAAATAATGTACATCAACATATACGCCACTGAATAATATAAATAAACCTACTTGTAAGACAATCCAATCAAAAAGAGCACCATATAAACATTTAGCCATAGCATCTCTGGCTGCAATTGCTTCAGGAAGTCTGTAGTTTATAACTAAAGTCTCACCCGAAGCCCTTGCTCGCTTGGCTGTTAGAGCTGCTTGAAGAGTTTCTTGTTTTACTCTAAGAAGCTCTGATATAAGGGCAACCACTTCAGGATTCTTTACACCTACTGCTTCATCATGATGATGATACGATTTCCTAGGTTGAAATTCCACGTTCCCTATTGGAAAAAAATTTCACAGTAATACAATTATTGAAAATGAAATTTTGAGAATATGCAAAAAATATTGAGAATGTAAGTACCAAGTAATAATACAGCTGACAAAACTGCGAAGAGTCGTCTCTGTTTTTCTGGAGTGAAACCGACCATCTCCATCGATTGCTTCAGTCTTGAAAATTCGTGTCGCTCGTCAATGTTCTCTAATCCATAGCAACCACTTTTGTTCAAATAATTATACCATTCGCAGTTCCTAAGATGCAAAACTTGCTTTTCTTGTTCGTTCGCGCCAGCAAGTAAATAATAAAAAACGTGATAGTTTCTTTCGTTCCTCCCTTGCGAAACAATTCTTGACTTTTCAAGAAGATACTTTTGCACCACAGCCCTAGAATAGTTTGCACATAGCTTCAAACATTTTTTCTCTAAATTTAGTAATTGATACTTTTTTTAATCCAGAAAATGATTTAATACCAAATGATGTCACGTAAAAAAGATTGAACTTCAAAAAATATTTATGATAAATTCCTTTTGAAAATTACGATATTTTAATTATTAGCAACGATATTAATCAAAAGAATAAATGGATTATTGAGTTTCTAGGATGAAAAATATTAAATCGATCAATCAAGTAAAAATAATGAATCAATATTTAAATGATTTACATATATTTATTTTTCATAATTTCGCTAATTTCTGATGGATAAGAATAATTAAATTATAATTGTTATGTCTACTCTCAAAGAAAAATTCATTTTTGGGATAGAAGGTACAACTGACAGATTCATGTATATTTCAACTTACCCATGAACCATTCCATTTTCTTTATAATTCACTTGGATGAATTTGCCAAATCGACTGCTATTATTATTATGTGCAGTTTTCGCATTGCCAAATGCCTCGAGCACAGGCCCAGCACTTAATATAGTCTGTTCAACTCCACTACCATGCGAGCCCTTTTGGCTAAGAGCCGTCAAGTGATGAAGCAAAAAATTCGTCGATTCGGTCTTTCCTGACCCACTTTCGCCGCTTATCACTATACACTGATTCTTTTTCTCCTTCAACATACACTGATATGCAGCATCAGCTATCGCGAATATATGTGGAGGTATATCTGGGCCTAGCCTTCGATTTTGGTAAAGATTTACGTATTTCGGATTGTAAATCGGGTAGAATTTGAATGGATTCAAGGCAATCAGTATGCTACCGACGTAGGTATAAATATTGCCAGCAAGAAACCGAGCCCTGAGATTGTCCAGAAGAGTCTGCTCATTGAGATCCGGAAGTTGGCATAAGTCTGGATACTCCTTATCACGAGGCTGGTATAAGAAACGATTGAAATAGTCTTTAAGGAGTTGAGGATCCATTGGAAACCTACTGTCGGACCACAGGTAGTCTGGTTGTTTTTTCCTAAGGTAGAACCTAAAAGATATAAATGTAAATTTTAATTTATATTTCAGATTCACACTATCAAATATAATAGTTTTAAGAAAACACATTTATCTAGAGTAATCTATCTAATAATTGCTTAATTGCTTCCAAGGTGCATTTTACAATATAATACAATTTATAATATAATTTTGTATATATAAATGTATTTTTAATTATAATATATTTTAAAATAAATTATATTACTTGTAATATTCTTGTTGAGAAGCATTCTTCTTTGGCCAGAGCAACATAAGTGCAACTGGACACTCTGTAGGTCCAAGCCTTCTCTCCTTGCATTCCTGCCCAACAGCATTGCCAATAACCTCTGCCAATTCATATCCATTGGAAAGATTGCCATCAACAAGACTAAGCCTTTCAATAATGCATTCTACTATTTCAGCGGAAGATGTCTGTTTAGTGGCCCTAATGGAAAGTGCTTCGTATTCGGCGCTCCATTCGCCTACGAATACTTGCACCACACCAATACTATTGTTGTCCATATCTATTAACCCTACAATATTATTATAATTTATATAAACATCTTACTAATAATAAAGTTAATATTATAATGCAGAACATTGAATATACATATTTCAATAGCTTAATAAATGTCTTATATTTCTATTTATTAAACTCACCTGACAGTTATAGGGTTATCAGATTTGTCCTCTGTCATCAGTAGAGTATTGAAAATATGATAGTGCTTCTTTCTCCTGATGTTTAAAAGCCATTTTGTTGTGAAATTGTTCTAAATTCTTCATATCCATTTTTTGTTTTTATATAGTACTATTATATATTCTCACTTAAAATTATAAATATCTTGAATTTTGCCAGTTTTTATGAATACATTTTTCACAAATTTTCGTCACTTAATTTTATTCTGCATGAGAACCTTTTGCTTTTTAAACTATTTAATTTTGCTTTACATTAGTTATTTATTTAACTCAATCACTATGTACACATAAATTTAAATACTATCATTTATTTTGCTTTGCAATTGTTTCAACAAAGAAAGTAAGAAATTCCAGTTTTCTTTGTATTTTAGTATTAAGAGAAAATGTGAGCATTAAAATAGTTTTGTTTGATTCTATATTGTGTAGAGTATTTAGATAAGTTAAATAACATAATTATATATAGAATATATTTAAACAGCACCACTTCTATTAACTTTTAAAGTATTATCGCAGCATTCATTATGTCAGTTGGAAACTGTGCGTGGGTATGCTATTGTGTTGGCAGGCAGTAACTTGGTTTCCTCACTGGACACAAAAATCTATAATTTCCTACGTGTTTAGCCTTTTCAACACTCTTGAGTATTTTAACACGTTTATTGCAGAAGTTTGCTCATATTTTTACACTGGAAAACAAAAAAATAGCACATTATCAATAAAATATATATGAAAAGAAATTTATTCAAGTAATAAATACATAGAAGATTTTGATTATAAAGTATTTCATTATTTTATTACAAAAACATTAAAGAAATTAATATAAATTAAATGTTTATTAAATTTATCTTAAGATCAAAAATAAACAGTTTTGTATTCAAAGTGTTGGAGGCAAGCCAATTTTATTTTAAATTTAATTTAATATTAAGCTATTATAACTAAGAAATAACAAAAATTTATCAAATAATATTATTAAATCAAGAAAATAAATAAATGTAATTATTTGTCTAATACAGCAGTTAATTATGATTAAATCATGTGCTACAGTAACCAAAAATTATTTTGTACTGTTATTTATAGAATAAATGCAAAGTGCACCAAAATCACAAATAAAAGAAACATTAAAAATAAAAGTTTTAAATTGCTACTTAACAAAATAAAAACATAAATAGTTTTTAAAAAGTACAAGATTTGCTATCTTCTTTGATATTCGCAAAAGATAAAGTATCTTATCACAACAGATTCTAAAAAGAATCCTATACTACTGTGTAATCTATGGCATACAAAACAAAATAAAATTATTTCAGTTCTATAATTATAAAGTTAAATAGCCTTGAATTAATAGTAATATATTTATTTGTTTTATTCGCAAATAAAATTTACTTTTTGATACAAAACAATAATCAATAATAAATGATATACAATTTACATTTAACCATGTGTTTAAATATTTATCTAATTGCAGTAAATTTCATTTTCTATTTTTCATTAAAATTACTACATTAAGTTGAATTATTACATAAAGTTTCTTAAAATTCTTTGAACAAGACAATAAAATAGTATACGAGTAAAATATAAATATTTATATCCAATACATCCAAACTATATTATAAATACAAGAGAAACATCAATTGTTTACAGTATAGCATTATAAATAAATAAAAATGGATGTATATTTAGAAATTACTATTTATAATATGTTAAAGCAACCTGTCGATAAAATCTCAGATATTGCATCTACCTAAATATAGTTATTTATTTATTAAAGTATTTGCGGTGTATTAAAAAATCTATAGATTTCTTCATTCATGGAGCATCATTCATAGATAGGTCAATTTACTTATTCACTACAGTTGGTTTTACGTGTTTGTACAAAGCAGAAAGCTATACATTGTTATAAAGTAATGGATTAGGATTAAAAAACTGGATCGACTATCAAATAAATGACGGATAGTGCTCCACGAATGTAAGTAGTTAGTTGTACAAATAAAAAATAGATTGAAAGATGTTGAAAACTGTTCCATACACGGGGCTGATTTATTTTAGTTACTGATTCATGCTATTATCCAAATGTATACCAAAGGAGAAACTATATTCTACAACCAAAAACCACCTGATACATTATGTCAAAAAGTAAAAAAAAGTAGATAAAAGGAAGAATCCGCGAAAAATCGAATTAGAAAATGAAGAAAAAGAAAATCACATGCACCTGGGGGTCGAGAAACATCCGACGAATTGACTGAATCACACACCAGTCACCACACCAATGAGCATTATATGTATATATACATGTACAGAGAAAGAGAAAGAGAGAGAGAGAGAGAGAGAGAGAGAGAGAGGTTGTTAAGGAGAGTACAAAAAAGCGCAAAAGGTGCGATTAAAAAATTTTGTCACAAAATACACTGATCTCCCTCCCTCGTGAACAGAAAAAAATAAAAGACGTTAAACGGTGGTATCTCGGTTACCTCGAGGATAGGTCCCGTAGGTACAAGCCGAGGAGGACGGGACGCTCCGCACATTTTGCACAGAAATGCAGAAAGAGAGAAAGAGAGAAAGAAGAGAGAGAGAGAGAGAAAGAGACACAGAAAGAGAGAGAGAGAGAGTGTGTCCGCGAATCTCTCTGCTCTCTCTCTCTCGGTGCGTCAGTGTGTGCGTATGCCGTATGCGTCTGTCTCTCTCTCTCTTCCAGTTCCAGGTTATAACGATCCTCGTACGAAAAAGGGTTGATCTCCGGCCGCATCCGCAGGTCTGTCAGGTATTCCACGAGGTCTCCGAAGTCCGACGACCGACACTCAAGTTAAATCTCGTGAGGTACGTGCACAGTTCGTATAAGATCGGTTACCCGGAGAAAGAGAAACGAGCTCTCGGTTGGTACAAGTTCTTTCGTTCTTTCTCCCTCCCACTCCGCGCGCGCGCCGATGACCTAGTGCATCCTCCCCTGGGTCGCTCCTTCTCTCTTCTCGACTCCTTCCCTCTCTCTCGCACTCCCTCTTCTTCTCCCTTTTTTCTTTCTCTCCTCTCCTCGCGACGAGAGAGGACGTGTGCGCACGCACACGGACGGAGGAGCAAGCAGCAGCTCGCCAAACCAATAGTTACCAGCCCAGAGAGCGAGCGCCGAGCGCCGAGCTGAGCTAAGCGGTGACTCGGAGTCCGGAGAGCGAGAGGAGAGGCGAGTCAGGCGAGCGAGCGAGAGCCACACGGCTGACACGGCACGGGTATACACGACGGACGGACACGGCGCACGAGAGATATCGAGAGTACAACACGATGGATCTTTTATGTACATGTACCATGTACCTATACACACTCTACAGTCTACAATCTACACTATGCTATATACTGAATACTGATATACGATATATATATGTACATATTGCGAATAGGGCTGCCACCTTCCTCAATGAAAAATTGATCGAGTTTTGGTATCGATAACGCGGAACGCCGCGCACTTTGGAGTTTCGGTTTCGGTTTCGATCTCCCAGCTCCCTTGAGCTTTGACACTTGTTACGTTAAGTACCTAAGTATATAAGTAATTTACAAACGGTTCACGCATTTCGATATATAGGTACATAAACGAAAACCTAACCGAGCTCAGTATTAACTATATTAACTCAGTTCAGTTCCGGACTGTACTCTGTAGGCCGGTCTTTCATCTTTCTTTTCCCTGCAGGTGGTACTACTATTTACGTATATACATATATACTTGTATACACGAATATATATATATGTATATTTTTTTAACACTATATATATGTATATAGGTATAGTGCTTGTAGTAGTTCTCGATGACAAGTAAGCCACGTGCACATACTCGGTCAACCAATTCGAGAGATTTTCTTTTTATTTTTCCCAAGGGCAACTTTTCATCCAAGGTATTATTAACCTCATCGATACCTAAATATAGATATTATAAGATTTTAGGGAGACGATCTACAGATATATACTCTCTTGCCTGCAGCCTGGTGCCCTACAGACGTACAGTATATATTACATACCTGATGTACATACACATACGTGAATTTGTACACACTACGTCATCATTGCGCGAGTGCGTTTATAATATACCTGTATATTTCTTGGTAAAGCGCGACTATTTGAATACCTCTGGATTGCGTGCTAATACACTTGTTGCGCGGTTTACCTAGAACTTTTATATTTCTGTATCATTTATAAAGAAGTTACAGAACTATATATAGTTACTATATACAATATGTAGGTACTTCTAATATGAAGCACGTAACTGTATACATGACTAGAATTAGTACTTTTAACCCATTAACGCGCAAAAGTGCACAAATTTTTCTTAAATTTCAAACTTATTATTTGATGACTAAAATGTAGCCTATAAATATGCTGACTTTTTTCTAAATAGTTTTTGATCTGTTCTTTCAAATGAGGTCGGGATAACTGATCCATCCTTTTTCGAAAAACAATTGTGATTTTTTTAATACAAAAAAATGTTAAAAATTTAAATGTATAAAGTATAAATAATATAAAATTTATCTATTGTTGGTACACGTTTTAGTTATACTTTGACTCTGTATTTTTTATTTTTTAATATTAGATGAACAAAAAATTTGGTTTCATTCGAAAGTGTATGGAAAAATAAATAATTTTCTACATTTTTCTTATTTTTTCGTATATTTTCATAGAAAACAAATTTTTGGACTATCAACATTAAAAAACCCGCTGCCAATTAATTGACACGTAGCTTCCTCAAATGGACATGTCGATCCTATATTATGTAATATATTACTCCAATATAGTATTATTTAAGTATTGAAAACAATATGTTATAAAATTTCTAAAAGTACTATGCTTTTCTGTTTGAAACTTATATAGCTATATAGTTGTAACTTGCTAAAAAAAATTAATGTATTTGCGAAATAAAAAAAGTACACAATTTATATGAAAAATATAATAAAAAAAGTATTAAAATAGGAAAATAAAGGTCATTTCGTCAATTCTCAATGAAGGAGATGTAAACCCATTAAAACAAAATCACTATTTATTTTTTCTCAAGCAAACAGTATACTTTATCGAAAAAAACGCTCTGTAACGGTGTAGTATTTACATTAAAGATAGTCTATGAATTTTTTTAAATTTTTTTATCAATAAATCAACGAGATTTTTGAGCAGCCGTGCAGCATTATTTTTAGCTATATATTACCGACCAAAAAATGGTTATTTCTATATAATTCATTTTAAATTAATTACTTTGAAACAATCGCTCTGTAACGGTATTCTATTTGCTTTCAACATTATCTCTAAATTTTTTCAGATTTTTAATTCCATTAGTTTTTTAAATTTTTGGGATTTTAGAGGTAGGTTTCTGTAATTTGGGTATTACATCGCCTTAATATTATTCATCATCCTCTGTTTCAAATATTCCAAGACTTTTTCTTCATTATAAGAAAATTATGTAGAATCAAATTGAATTTTTCATCAAATGGCATAGAATTTTTTAGATGGCATCAATTAAAAATATAAAAAATTTTTTTTACTTTTTCTTAAATTTTTTAGAAACATTTTCTTCCAAAAATACTATAGTTATAATATTGAACACGTGATTATCAATGAATTGACAGCGGTTTTTGTTCTTAATAAGAAAATTCTGTTTTATTAGACTGAATTTTTCGCAACTGACATAAAAAACGTTTAATAGTATCAATTATTAAAAACATAAAAATTTAACTATTTTTTTGCTTTTCTTTGGATTTTCTAAAAACATTTTCCTCCAAAAATATGGTTAGTTCCACATTAGACTACTTTATAAATAAACAAAATTTTAATAAAATTTACATTAGCTAATCGTTTTTTCAACATATTTGATCAATTATTTTCAGAGATATAAGCAATCAAACTTTTTGAACAAAAATATTTAATGCATTAATAACTTATGTAATTATAGATATTTTGAACTCAAAAACAATAGGAATTGAAACTACCAAAAGACTATTCTTTCCAAAAATTTCTAGTGGTTTAAATGCTTTGTATTCCTGAAAATGTTAGACATAAAAACCCCTATTATCACATTTTAATTTTTTAATCAAAACTAATCGATACAATTACTTGAAATTTTTATAGTTTATGACAATTAGATGGTTCTTTTATCATACATTTTTTTCAGCGCATTTGACTGATTAATTTCCAAAAAATAAAATATTTAAAAAAAAATTATTTTTTTCGAATAACAAAAAAATTAATAGAAATAATTTGTCAATCCAACATCGAGCAGATTTTTTTTATTCTGTATAAAGTACATTTGGTCCAATTAAAACAATTAATAATATTATCAAAATTTTTGATAATACACACACACACACACACATATATCCATACAGACATTTTCTAAAAACACGTGATGTCGAGCTGTCGACTCCTGACATGTTAAGACTATACTTATAACATGTTTTTAGCGAGTGGATAAAATTATACTATTGCAAAGCTTCCTCTATAAGGAAGCAAAATACAGAGTGAAAGTATAACTAAAAAGTGCACCAAGAATCGCAAATTAAATTATTAATATGCATATTGTATTATAGATAAGAATTAATTAAAAGAATAAAGAAACAAATTTTTTTTTTTTTTTACTTCCAAATAATCATAACTGTTTTTCGAAAAAGGATAGTTACCCGGCAGGTTACCGAGTGAGCAAAAAAAAAAGATAATTATTCCATTTATTTAAGAAAATGCGCAAATTTATGTAAAATCCGAATACTAATTAAATAATAAGTAAATCTACAAAATTTCTGCACCGAAAATATAGGATTCTCCATGATTCTTCGGTGCAGAAATTTTTCAGGGTGTCTTTGTTGTATTGACCTGGATCTTTGTAAAATGACTTATCATTTAATTATTTAGTGCAGTTCTGTATTCAGGTTTTGCATAAAATTGCATATTGTTTAAAATAAATGTAATAATTACCTTTTTTGGCTAGGTCGGTAATCCATCGGGTAAACCACCCCTTTAAAACTTAGTTATTTTGGTTGATAAAGATATACGAAAATATGGTACCAAAAACAAAATTTAACGGGATGTCGGATCCAAGTTACAGGGATCTACACTTTTCAACATAAGAAATATGTCGGAAATATTGAATTAAAAATCTGAAAAAATACATGCGGGTAGTTTAAAACAAAAGTGAGGGTATGACGTTTTGATTTTTTAAAATAAATTAATTTATTAATAATAATTGAATACACAATTTTCGGTCGGTAATTATTGCTCTAAAAAAGCACGAATTTTCAACGTAAAAATCAGAATTAAATTACAGATTTAAAAATCTGAAATAATTTGACTATACTGTGTAAACCATGCCTAAAAGCACGGTGTTCTAGATTTTTCAAAAAATTTATTCTTTTTTTTATAAAAAAATATTAAAAATGATCATTCTCTGTGTCCGACATCCCCTTAAATATATTTGAACATTCACGATTAGGAAATACAGAAATATATAGGGGTTATCGTGTAAAATTTGTACATATCGGTAAAAAAAAACCTCGAAAATTTAAGATTTAATATGTAAAATTAATAAGACAATCCTTCATTTATATATTTTTATTCACAAAAATTTAAATAAAACATAATTTTTATACTAGCAAAAGTCGTTAAAATATTTAAAATTAATGTTTAATTACTAAAAATTACAATTTAAATGTTAAATAAATAATTTTAATTAATCTCTTAATTAATTACGAAGTACCTCTGGTGAATTAGTGCTTTATTTATAAATAAATAAGAAGACTTCATTTATTAAATATGATAATACTTATTTTAATTGTTCTAACAATTTGTATATCTTTTGCTCATACTTTGGGAGATGATGGCCAACGCTGACTTAGTCCAATCTTCATTGTCGGAAGCGATGACAACCTTATGACAACGTTTGAATGATTGCTGAGTTCACTCTTAATAATTCAATTTTTAATTGTTAAATAGAACATTTGTACCTCTAATAATTCAGTCGGTACAAAAAACTTCAATAAATCGATCGAACCAGATTTGAAAACGTACCCTAAAGAAATAATTGCGATTTTATCGTTCTACCAACGCAAGCTAAACATTCTCTCTAGAACCTCTTGTTCCTTTATCACTGTCTATCTTCCTATAATTACTGACTGTCGACCAATTAAATAAATTTAAATCAATTTAACGCGCCGTTTTAATAGTAATTCATTTTCATTTCTCGTGTACATATAATTAATACTCTCTAGACGACTTTTGTAATTTTCTGTACCTTTTTGAAATTGTATAACATAAAATGTAAAGTTATTTGCGTCATATTTACTCGATATTTGCTTAATTATAAAAAATAAATATTTACTTGCTAAGTTTACGTATGCAATTTATTTAATTATTAATAGTTTATTTATAATATTATAACTAAATTTTTATAATTACACAAGATTATTTAATTAGTATTAAAAATAAAGAAAATTTTATTCCAGATGCATTTTCAATATGTTTCTATTTTCTTAAACTCAGTTATTATTATTTCTTTTCAGTTGAATTGTATACCTATATATATAGCATTATCCCCTCTTTTTTAGGATACACATCAATAGGGGAATACCAGAGTTTAAGGTTCAAACAAGATGATCGTAGATACGGAAAAGTACCATGAGTTTACAAACACTTTTGCAGATATTTCACAAACATACATAGATCAAAAAGTTTTGAACACACTTAAAGATGATTATAAAAAAACAATAAACTCTGAACGCGAAATTGAAAAGATAAATAATGTTAAGTCATTATTGTTAGTGTTGGAGAAACGTGGACTTTTACGATACAACAAAATTGAAATTGTAAAGATTATAGCACAAACCTATATAAAAAATGAATCCATAAACAAATTAATTTCTGATTATGAACAGTGGCTCCAAAATAATTGTACAAAGATAAATAATTTGTATAAGAATTGTAAGTCATTTAATTCTATTAATATATTTACATTTAATTTATTAATTTTGTTAACCACAATGCATTTATCTAAATGCAATACTGCTGTTTAATATTATTATCATATAGCTATAAGATTATTAATAATTACTAATTATTTTACAATAATTTTAATTATAAACATTTGAAACTACTAACCAAAAATGTTGCATCAAGTGCATCAGACACTGATACTATGATACTTATTTTATTGATTTTCAGCAATTGTTCTAAAAGTTGAAAATGCTAATCCACCTGTGAATCAATCAGAATCTAAAATGCATCAACAAACAGTAACAGGAGTTGTATCTGGACCAGTTACAATAAATCAAATACAATTCTGTTATACTCAAAGATCTGAAAATAAAGACCTTGAACTACAAAATTTAGGTGTGAAATGTTTTATTAGACTATTCAATTCTTTATACCTGCATCTGAAATACTTATATACAATCTATATGTACAAAGTCAAACTCAAACAATTATATAAAAATAAATATTTTATTTTTAGTCTTAAACAAGTTAGCGGTACAGATAGATAAACATTGGATAGATGTCAGTAGACAATTGAATCTTAGGGAAATTGATATTCAAGAAATAGAAACTAAATATTTTCATGAACCTAGATGTTATGAAAAGATGTTTAAAAAGGTAAAAATAGTTTCTTTTGTAACACGTTAACAATAATTATCTAAATTTTATTTATAAAAGTATGTATTTCTAGGCTCTAAGGATGTATTTTTCTACAAATCCAAACAATTGGAGAAGTAAATTGACAGAGGCTTTAGATAAATGTAGAAGAAGAGACTTAAAAATCATTGTTCAAGATTTACTAGACGAATTTGATAGTTGACATACTGTTCAAAATCAATTTAAACACAAATTTAAATTATATATTAGTGTTTTGGTGTATGTATATACTTCCTATATTATATTAATTAGTATTAAAATTATATAGTTTTATTATTATTATTTAATTATTTAAGGCTTTAATATATTCTTATTAAAATAATTGCAAATTTTATTTATATAAAGTGTATTTAATCGCAGTATCTTCAAACATACCATACATAAGAAACTGAATTACATAAGTTTTATGACAACGGATGTTTAGTACATCTAATTGAAAATGTAGCATGTGAATAATGATAGAATGAATAGGTTGCTGTGTATTATTATAATTAGCTTTTAAGTAAGCAAACTTATAATCCAATTAAAACATTTTGAGTTGATCTTATTTCAAAGAGTTAATTTAACAGCAACCTACACTTATCTCACCAATCATACTCATGTATATCTTACTTATTACATATTCGTACATCTTCTATATTAATCCATCATTCAGCAATTATTTTTTTTATAACTTCACTTTTTTTTATTAAACTTTGCTTGACACTTTCAAAAAGTTTAATTGGTAACGACAAAACAATTCCACTTGGTTTATGAATTTTATGTCTGTCAATGTCGGATTCCAGCCAGTAATTGGATCTCAATAGATAATCCATGAACAGAACAGTACAAATAAAGTTGTGATAACAGTTGCACTATTGCCTTAAACCGTGTAAGTGGTTTTGCTCATACTTCCTACCTTTGATCTAGTATCTTGATGTATTTGATATTGAATTTGCAATTTTGGTGCAATCCTTAGTCTTTCTCTCAACTTGCGTCTGCAAATATAGAAATGTAAAATTTGTTGTATGTAATGTAAAAATAATAATTTTTTAAATAATTTATTATCACTTAGGGATTATATTTATATAAATTTAATATTTAATAACATTTACTTTTTCTCATTTTTCTATAATATACTTTGTTGTACAAATTTTACAATACATATTAGATTACAAGCCACAAATACTGATATTAATTGAAATATTAATGCTTCTAATTTAATTATATTATTCTATATATATACTGTTTTACTATATTTTTAACAATACTTTCAAGTAATTAATAGCAAGAAAAAAATGAATCAATATTTACCCAATTTCCATAACACTTGGACTAAGGGCATTCGCCGTCCAAAGAGCAATCTTGTCTTGCCTTTGCCTAACATTAACTACTGCTCCACAGACATCATCTGAATATTCATTGAATCCCTCACCAATCATACATAGTAAAATTTCTAACCACAAATTATCTAAGTCAGAGGATCTTTGCTTCCTTTCTAAAGTAATCAGCCATCTACCTCCATTCTTGTTAGCATCATCTTCCCACATTGGTCTAACACCTTCTTTAAACATACTATAGTCGCATCCTTGTCTTAGTTCTGATGCTTGTTTAATATGATTGTACAAACTAAAAACAAAATTTTAAAACATGCTTATTAATTAAAATTATTAAATTACAATTTAATCTTTAGATGAGTAAATATAAATTGATATTAATTTAAGTATGTTACACTTTGTATGATATATTATATATTTCTTATTTGGTAAGTGATTTCTATTTATGTAACACTTAAATTTTATGCTTTTCTAAAAATAATTTTGTTCACATAACAACTGTGGTATTTAATTGAAGTGAAAAGACTTGAATAAATAAATATTGTATTTATATTGTTAAAGATGCAGCTTGAATACAATACAAATCTTAATATTGACTTAATTATTAAAAAAAAAATTAGATATTAGTTATATTTGACAGAAAATTATTTTTAATGTAAAGGTTAGGTTTGTGGCCATATGCATACAGCAATAAAAAATTTATGAAATTATAAAATCTGTAATAAACTTTCTAAATCTATAACAGAAATTAAATAATATTAAAGATCAAATCTCTATTGTACATTAGAATTTAAACTCCAAAATAATTGATAATAGTGGGTCATAAGTAATTGAAGTACCTCCAAAAATCTTCAGCTGTATCAAAGCTGGTAATTTCTCGCTGGCTTTCCTCCCAGGTTTTGTTCTTGTCCAATTCGTAATACCACAATGTCCATGTATTTTGTAATGGATGTTTAATCAAAAGCTCAGGTGGAAATTCTTCCATAGGAGTCTCTTCTTTTTTCTCAACCTCCTAAAAAATATTACCAAAATAATTTATAATAAATTTACCCAAAGGGAAAAAGATATACACACACGCACTAACAAAAGGAAAATATGTAAAACAAAAGTAATATTTGGCGTACCAATTGACATACAGTCTCAGTAGGAAGCATAGCTATAAAATATCGAAAATCCGGGTTTTAGTAAAGGGCAAAGGGAAAATAAACGTCTCGGATTACGAAGCAACAAAAACTTAAATGCCACGAGTTAAACGTCAATTTTGATCGGTTTCGTGTACTAGTTTATAAACCTGAAATAACGATGAAATCGCGTCTCGCGAGCAGAATTTTTTTGGAAGATTATTATTTAAATTCTACTGGAAGCGAAGTAAATACAAGGGTTATATGCCCATTTGGAGGCAACTAAGCAAGCGCCATGCAACAAACGGACTATGATGTCTGATATAGTATCGTGTCTCGTGTCGCATAGCGTAGCGGTGTCCGGTGTGCAACTCGCGAGTATAGAATCATGACTGGGAGTGGGAGCGTGGAACTACTAAGTAAAATACACTAAAGTAGTTTACCCGATATCACATTTTATAAACAATTATGAAATTTCAAATACATTTTGTGATTAAATGAAAGTTATTTATCTCACATGACAATTTATCTTAAGTACATGGTATGGTGAATTATATACCTACTTATTCCTAAACTTGGGCATTCGTAAGTCATAAATTGTTTTTATTGCAACCTTACTTGATCAATGGTTATCTAACGTTTTTGTACATTAGTAATTGTTAATAAAATCGAAAATAAATTATCTTTTTTTTAATCGATACTGCAATTTTAATTAGGTTTAGGTATATTAGATATAACAAAATATTGTATAAATGTCTAAGGTAAAAAATTTGTGGATGATATTTAAAGTAAGTAAATTTATTTTTGTAAGTCAACCCATTGTTAATTATAAACTAAACAGCAGTATCAATTATTTGTTCTTAACATCTCTTTAACACCAATATATATATATATATATAGAGTATATTACTGGCGTAAATATCATGCATATAGGAATAAACTACGTGTATAATTTTTGTGTACACATATATGTTAATAAATCACTTATAAATGAAACTAAGGGTTGGATTTAATGCTACCGATTTCTCGTTACGAAATAGCGATTTTCCATATGCTATTATAATTAATTCAAGGGAAAAAGAAATTGATAATTTCTCTCTAACGCTCATTGACAGCATATGGAAAACTGCTGCGTTACGTCGAGAAATCGCCGCCACCATTGAATCGCGTCCTAAATGAAAGGAAGAGAGAGGGAGTGGGAGAGAAACGCGAGAACATGCTAGTGTGTTCCCGAAACCGGAGTTCTGCTACGTGTGTCTATGTATATGTGTGTATATATATATGTGCATATATATATATATATATATATTATATTATATACAGACATATATACCAGGTCGTCGATGATATTATGTACCTCAATTTCCTCTGTACTCGTAGCCATTTGTTAGTAATATAAAGCCTAACGGAAAGGTACGACAAAAAAGAAGCACGTGGATCAAAAAACTTGATAGCTTATCTGTCACTTTGGAGGGCCCCGCACTCGGGACATCTGCCGACTGACATCAAAATTCCTAACCCTACTTATTTAAGCTTTCACGACGCATGTAATATGTGTGTGTGTCTACACACACAAACACGTGTGTATACATATATATACATGGTACTTAAAATCTCGATTCATTCGTAACCTGAAGTTCACAATATTTTTGAAAGTTTTAATTTTGACATTTTTTTGTTCACGTGATGGTTTGTTTATAGAAAAAATTAACGATTTTTTAATAAAAAATTTTTTTAATTTAATATTAATAATATATTTGAAAATTGAAAAGAAAAAAAAAGTATTTCAAACGATTGAAGTCTACATGATTTATGGATAATCAAAAAATTGTACTGTTAGGCAAAATGAATAAAAGCGTCAATTTTACTTATATTACAAATTATAATAAAGTAACGTGCATTTATTATTATAATTAGTTTGTTAAATTATTGGTTAACACATTAATTGATAGCTAGTAATATTAACTATAAAAACTAAATAAATAAAATTTTATTTGATTCATCTTTTCCAAGAAACTATATGTAAACATAAAATTATTGGAATTCTATAATATTAAAAGTATCAAATTTTATTATTTATTACATTTTCTTGAGTTGATGAAAATGTAATTGAAAGTCACTAAAAATACATAAATTATCGAAAATTTTATTTAACACAAAATCTAATATGATATTAATTAAATGGAAATATACTTTTAAAAGTTGAAATAATACTTATTTACCTCTTTACATTCTTCTCGTTTGATAATCATATTCTTGCGCGAAAAAAATAAAAAATATAATCCTTAAATCTAGGTAGTGTTCTGAAATTACGTGATGTTAACGTACCGATTGAATGCACTGATAATTATCTTAAATATTTTAGTAAGAAAGTTATAAGATGAAGAATAAATCGCGAGATCAAGAGCCGTGTCAAGAGTTTGAGACACTCGAGTGACCGCGGGTATGGTATCTGCGATAAAAGGACCTCGCACGAGGGTTAAATTTCAGTCTTACGGAAACGGCCGAAACATTCCGACGTCTAGCCGAACCTCGTTGGCATCCCTGTGCGTCGGTGGTAGCGACCACGACTTTACCCCTATTGCGTTGTTGTTGTTGTCTCTGCATTTTCTTCGCGCCTTGAATTTCCATGCGAATAACACAATTTAATTATCGGTCACGTAACTGCACTAGCTATACTTATACAAAATTAAACGAATCTCTAGTTTATACAGTATTTAGTCACCAGCATGAACCGATCCGTGAGTATATTTAAAATGATCCCGCTCCCTCGACAGTTTACCTGATATATAATGTGTGTCTTTTTTCCGCTCTTCATTCATTTAGGTTAAGTTGCGTTTTGTGTTTGTTTTCAAAAATTATTATTTTTCATCTCGTTGCTAAGCTATCCAAATATATACAAATATACAATTAACAATCCTATAGATAATCCGCAGAATTTGAATAAAAGTTCTTAGGTAAAAAGGCAACCAATCGTATGTCATTATCAATTTTGCTTTTCATTTGTTTCGATTTGAATTGATTTTGAACATCATACTACGCGATTTGGATTTGCTTTTCTAAACATGTGCATCAATCTAATATGTATGTAGATATGTGTATGTGTGTGTGTACATGCATATATATATATATATGTATATATATATAGGTATATATAAACAAACGTAAAACTAAACTGAAGGGCAATGTTTACAATTATTTTTTAGATGGTCGAGGAAAACGGAGAGGTCAAAAATGGATCGTACGTCAAACAAGAATCCGTCGGTTATGGATATGACACTTCCTATGTCAATTATTCTACCACAACATCCGCGGCAACGAATCTGAATCAACCCTTGCCAGGACAACCACCGTTACCACCTATGCCACCTCCCCAAAATACAGTTCCACCACCTCCTAGTGTGTTTGGGCCAGTTCCTACTCAAGTTACACAAATTCATGCTTGGCCACACGCACCTGCATGGCAGTGGATAACTCCACAGGCAGCACCTTTACCACCTCAGTCTGCTAACAACATCGCAGCCGCTGCATTTCAAAGAGAAATGCCTTTAAGAAATAATTATGTTAAACGGGAAAGGTTTAATCACAATCGAAATAATGCTTATCAACAGTGGGGAAATTTTCATCGAAAAAACCGAAGGCTACAACGTTATGAACAGGCTCAAAATCAATTTGATCAGGCTTCCTATTTTGGAGCTGCTTTGACGAATAGTCTTGGTTTAGACTGGCAAAGAAGTAACGAGGCATTAATGGGACATATGCAATTACCTATGCAAAATCAATTACCTCATGGAACAGGAGCAGGTGCTGGTGCAAGAAGACCAGAAGAGACAGGAGACCAAGATATTAAGGTTAATTTTATTGGTAAAAATTAATTTGATTGACTTTTTTGTTTATGTATATGTAATATATTTACGTTTTTAGGACGAAGCTATTGTCAAAAAGAGTAAACAACGTAGGCCAATGTCATTAAGTTATCCAAGCCGTCCATGGAATCGTGATGATGCTGAAAGAGCCCTAAAAATTGAAAATGAACATAACAAAACCGTAAAAGCACAGAGTTTAATAATTAAATTTCCTGATCCTGCTTTAAATAAGGACATAGTCAGAGAATTTCATCCAGGGATACAAAACATACATTTTCAAAGTCCAAGTGGGCCTCGGTATTGTTTCATACAACTGGCAGAAGATATAAATATAGATCAAGCCATTAAAGAATTAGAAAAAATTCGTTTTGGAGTTGGCCATCTAAAAGTAGAAAGAAAATCTTTAAGAGATGAAGATAATCCTACTCCAGAAGAAATTGATCCTTTTACGCTTTACATAGGTAATTTACCAGAATCCGTCAATGTAAATGAAGTAAAAAGTAAATTTCCTACAGCAGCTAGAATTGATGTGGGATTTGCACAAAAAATGCGAAATACTCGGTAAATATTTTAATCATAATTTGCAGTTTTATTAAAAGTGTTTATTATCATTATTGTAAAAATAAATTGTTCTGTTTACAGATATGCTTTCATTAGGTATAATAGTGTAGATGAATCGATAGCAGCTTATAAAGAAGCTCATAATTTAATGTGGGATACCAGAAGTATTATTGTTAGATTTAGGAGGCAGCAAGGCAATACTTGTCTTCCAGGAGAACCAAAATCAAACCCAAAGAAAGTTAAGAACGAAAATCCAAAGAATGTTAAAGATGAACCGTCGTCCGCTGTCAATAAAGCTGATAAGAAATTAAAAGAAGAAAAAGACAAAGATCATGTTACATCGTTAACAAATGAACGTCTACAGTCCAAGTCGAATGTAGATAAAAGTCCAGTGCAAAGTAATGTTTCAGTTGTTGATTCCGAAAAATCAACACCTACATCAAAAAATAATCAGGAGCAGCAAACTGAAACAAGGGTATTAAACGTTTTTAAAACATTTTTTATGCATAAATATAATTAACTTATTTATATTAAAATAAAAAAAAGATACATAATTAATATAGCTATAATTTTATATTACAGACTGAGTCACCACCATCATCTACTATACAAGATAGTGTAACCACTATACAGCATGATATAAATCTAGTAATAGCAATAAAAGAAGAGCCTATAGATTATGATGAAATGAATGAAATATCCATGGATGAAGATGATGACGACGATGATGAAGAAGAAATATATAATCAAGAAGGTGATGAAGATGATGAAGATAGTGATTATGATGAAGAATTAAATGATATAAAGTCACCTTTGCATGATAGTTCTGGTAAAAAGTCAATAAAAGATGATATTCCATCAGATGTAAGTATCATAAAAAGTTTAAGAAAGTTGACTTGATTCAATTTAATAAATTAAAAATTATTATTCTTTTAGCATCTGGATAAAATGTTTGCTGACTTAGAAAATACTGCTGGTGATATTGGATTCTAATTAATTAAACAATTAATTGTTTTATCCCCCTTGATAAAACCAAATTATACAATTGATTTTAATATAATTTGTAAATAGTATATACAAGTGTATCATAAAAAGATGATCAAATTCTCGATATTATGTTTTACGACTATTGGCTTACACTAGTAAGTCTAGTAGAGAGCATCCGACTTTTATAAAGTACCTATACCTTATAAATTTTAAATACAATGTATACTTATGCATCTTCTTTTTTCTTCAAATGTACGAAACATTTATAATGTACATCTCTCAATACTATCGTAATTAAATTTTTTATTTTGTATATTACCTACTGTTTATTTATTTTAAAACCCTTATTAAATGTAGATAATTATAAGTATTTACATTTTTTAAACTATTAAAATTTAAATCTCACGACATTATGCATATAAAATAATATAATTTTGAATTCCTTGCTGGCTTGGTAAGAAAACCTTTTGGAAATAAAATTCCTAACGACCACTTCCTCCCCCGATATGAATGCCATCTACTTCCTGACGGTCATTTTCGCGCGCGTCAAAGCAAAACGCGCGCTTTTCTCCCTCCAAACTCCAAAGCTACGCACTTTGATCGAAAAAGTCGTCGAGGTCGAGACTCGAGCCGGCACTTGTTGCACTAAGTATACCTACGTTTCGTTAATTCCCGTCCAAGTTCCCGTTTACACGGTATCGTAAACTCACGTAAATTGTAAATAAAATCAATACACAATGTTCGAAGCACGATTGGCTCAAAGTGCACTCTTGAAGAAGGTCTTGGAGGCCGTTAAGGATCTCCTGACCGAAGCGACTTTTGATTGCTCGGATTCGGGTATCCAAGTACAAGCAATGGACAATGCTCACGTATCCCTCGTGTCGCTCAACCTCAGGAGCGATGGTTTTGACAAATATAGGTGCGACAGGAACTTGTCGATGGGTATGAATATTGGAACGTGAGTACACTTGTTGAAGGTTACAATTGTTTAAAGTAATTTCTTATTTATTATTATTATTATTATTTATCTCAATTAACATTGTAGGATGACAAAAATTCTAAGGTGTGCCAGTTCAGAAGATACAGTTACGCTTAGGGCATGGGACAATCCAGACAATATTATTTTTCTGTTCGAATCGCAGAACAAAGAAAAATTGGCTGAGTATGAGATGAAACTTATTAATATGGACCAAGAGCATCTTGGTATCCCAGTATGTTCTCAATTGAAAATATTTATTTTATTCTAATTAAGAATAATGTGAATTTAATGCTATAAATTATTTACTTTTTTTTAGGAAACTACATACTCGTGTGTTGTTAAACTACCATCCCAAGAATTTGCCAGAATATGCAAAGATCTAAGTCAATTTGGCGAAGCCATTACCATTGCATGCTCCAAAGAAGGAATTAAATTTTCAGCGGCTGGAGATTATGGAAATGGTGAGTAAACTTATATGCACATACCTTAAGAGTGTAGTTTGCAGTTAAATGTGTAACCTGCAGCATTATTAAATGTAAACCTTTCAAGTTCAAGGATGGACTCAAACTGAAGAATTAACTAGACTTCTTTGAATGCCAGATGGCGTTCAAAGATTCTTACAAAGTAAAATAGTTGTTGACATATTGTATGCCTTTGAAAATTTCAATTGAATTTTCTTAAATGTTTGACCTTGAAATATCTCTTGTGTTTATACTTGCTATGTAATACTGAATTAAGAGTGGAGATTGATGCGATACTTACCAAAATAAAAATTTTATTTTAACTTGACACTTTAAATAGAAATAAAATAAAAAATTCACTAATAATTATTTAATTATATTATACATTAAATTAAGCATTTAGAGTTGAATTTTTAAAAGGATGAAATAAATTTTGCATATTAAAATATATATAAAATATACATAATAATGTTCAATATGTTTTTAAAATAGCAAACATCAAATTGGCACAAACAGCAGAAGCTGATAAAGAAGAAGAAGCTGTCATTATAGATATGCAAGAACCAGTCAAATTAACGTTTGCATGCCGGTACCTCAACTCTTTTGTAAAAGCTACACCACTTTGTGCACAAGTAAAACTGTCGATGTCGGGTGATGTGCCTTTAGTATGTGAATATCAAATTGGAGATATTGGTCATATTAGATATTACCTTGCTCCTAAAATTGATGATGAGGAAGAGAATTGAGAGCTATATTTGTACATTTTTATTAGAAGTTCCTCAATTGCTAATCCCAGTCATTTTTTATTTATTTACTTTTAAACCAAACTCATGCTCTCATTTGTAAAATATCAACTTGTTAAATTATATTGAAATTGTTCAATTTTAAATTCATATAAGATATGGTTATAGAAATAAAAACTACATTTTTACAAGTATTTCGAAGATAATATATTGAAATTTTACATTTAAAATTCATTTGGCTTGTCACAGTATTAGCGCAATACAGAATTGACACTAATTTTGTAGTAAGATGACATAGGTACGATTAATAAATTAACGATGTACATTCTTACGTCTTGATTGACTGCGACCATGGTTTTTTGTTTTATTAATTTTTTTGATAGTATCGCATTTTTAATGTATAAGAACTCAATATATATTTTCAAAATTTTTTGATAAATTTCGAATATATTCATTGTTGCTTCCTAGCCTAATTAAAGTTCAAAATTCCTTACAGAATAATAATCGTCATGTATCTTTAGACTTAATTTCTAAATGTATAAGCTATTTTAATATAAAAATACATAATTAGCTTACGAACTGTGGGAATAAGTGGGCTACCACGGATGGAATAGCCTAGAAGTATACAGTTAAATCTTACATATTTGGATTTCGAATAATAAATCGCTAAGTAAATTTTTTTTTATTGAAGAGTGTTTAATCTAAAAATTATTTTACACGCAAGTACTTATGTAGACTTATAGGTACTTTAAAATCACTCGTCTTTGCTCTTTATCACGCTCACACTCGACTCACACATCTATTTCAAGTAAATAGATTTTTTGGTATTAGTATATGCAAAGAATTTTTTCTTGTAGCAACAAAATCCAAATACTTTGGCAATATTTGTCAGACTCCTTGATTTTTTTAATCTTGGTATTGTTTAAAATTATTGATAAAAACAAAAACGAACGAATTACGAACGCAAATAAATATGTAAGACTCGTTCATAAAAATAAATACATTTCGATAACGTATACGTAAATGTACATAAAGTAAATCGAAAATCATCACAACAAAACGTATAAATAAGATTTTTAAATTGAAAAAAAGTTTACTAAAAAAAAGTACAGCAATACCCTGACTTATGATAAAAGCTTAGAAATTTGATTCTATTTGAAAGCGTCAGACCTCCGGTTTCTCTTTTATACAGCAACGAACATTCAATACCTCACCGTTTATCGAAAAGAAAAATATATTACTTTTATAATGGAGGGTGTTCCTTTAAGCATTTTTGTTGCCGTTGCTTCCATACAAACTCGGATGCACGAATTTATCGTGTAACGTTCGCAAGTGCCTCAGAAGATTACTCTTGACATTGAAACCCTTTTTGCAGTAGGAACAAAGAAACGGTCTTTCGCCTGTATGTGTCCTTTGGTGAATTACCATCGACGCATGGCTTGGAAATACTTTCTGGCAGATATTACATAATTTTTGGTGACTGTGTACTCGTTTAGGTTTTGGCGGCGCTGAATTGTTCATTAGTGCGAGTTGTTCCTCGGTGTGCTCTGTTTGAATATGGCGTACCCATTCTTGAGGCGTTGGATACATGTTACCACATAGGTCGCATTTTAGAGGTGGAAAGTCTTTGCTGTCGTCATCTGAATCACCCTGTTTAACAATATTAATTGTTTACTTTTACCTAATGAATTAAATTTAATAACCATCTAATAAACCAATGATTATTTATTTTGTAAATATTGATACAAAGTAATAATAGTAAGGAATAAATGCATTACATAATAACTTTAATTTGGAATATAGAAAATACTGGAAATTTAATAAGGTCAAGTTTTGTGATACTTTAGTTCGAAAGTATTTTATACTAAAATATTAAGATATGCGTTTGAAAATGATCAGTAACATTTTTATTCAATAACATAACGATAACAAAAGATAAAATTTTGCATGAAATAGATAAAAATTTCTTACAATATGATACCATTAAAAACTGTACATAAACCTTTCTATTAAATAACAATTACTTTTTTAGATTACTGCACTTAGGAAGGATAATTATTGCATCTTTAATATTATTTTAAGTAATGCTTTTTTCTGAAAACATTTGAGTCATAAAAATGGTAAGAAAAATTACCTTTCGTTTTCTTCTTCTGTTTTCCGTCATGTCTGCGTGTGTAAATTCTATATGACGAACCCAATCCGAAGGTCTGTTAAACGTTTGACTACACATATCACACGTAAGCGGTGTATATTCTTCCTCTTCCATATCACCATCTTCATCTGCACTATGAACTATTTCCTAAAAGTACAATGAATATATTAATTATCGAAGAGATAATTTTTATAAATAAACTTACCGGTTTGATATCTATTTCATGATCTATGGTTAAGGAATCTGACGGGTCGATCGTTTCTTCCCAATTTATCGGTTCTTCTTTTACCAGCATTTCCAAATTCAACTCGGTCTGTAATAAAAATAAATTAAAAAATAATTTATGCCTTAATGTGCAGTAAGGAAGATCCAGAAAATTTTTTACCAAACATTTATACACGTAAAACAGACAATATTTTTCAAGCTATACTTTTATTAAGTATTCATTTTTAACAAAAAGTCACATTAATAAAATTCTAAATATAATAATCTATATCAATTATAAAATATTTAAATGTTATAGTAAATAAAACAAAAATCTTATGTCTTTTATATATTTCCCAAAAATTTAAAAATTTTTAAAAACTAATATGTATTTTTATAACAAAAACCAATTCCACTTGTTTGTACTTGTATTTAAAGGATATATAAATGTCGATTAAATTTAAATCTTTGGAAACATTATATAGATAATAAAGAAAAAACAACTTACGCTCTCTCCAACATCGCTTTTAGATTTAGTCGAGTCTGCATCACTGCTGGTACTTTTCCTTTTTTTCCCATTCGCCTCGAGATTCTCTTTGTTTTTGTTAAGCTCCGAAGTTTTACCATCGTCCGAGATTTTCTTACACTCGGTGACTTCGGGTTCCTTATCTTTTTCCGGGCCTTTTCTCTCGTACGTTTTGAGAGGCGTCGTACCCGAATTTTGTTGATTCGAAGTAGACTCGGGCTGTTGACTCGATTCCGCATTTTTTTCCGCAGCATTCGGCTGGATCAATTTGATCTTTTGAATTTGGCCGGTGAGCGGTGCTTGTTCTCGCTTATCCCTTGTGACCTTTTGATTGTTAGATTGTATGTTCTCTTTTTTACTACCCGAATTTGAACGCCAAAGTCCCCGTACTCGCAGGATATCACCAGCTTTTAATACACCCTCGAGCTGATCGTTCGTTACCGTTGTTTCACCGCTGTACATATACTGGATAAGAATTTTTAGGGTACGGTAACCGATTTCCGTCGGCAGGACCTACAAAATCTATGTGTCATTTATTCCATTCAATAATAATTATGGGAAGCGAGGATATTGGAATATTGCAACTTACCACGATGATGGGGGCATTTGAATTAGCGCTAAAGTGGCATGTTTGGAATATGTGGCTGAGGTAAGATGAACAGGCTGCTAAAACGAATCGATGGGCCGCTACATGTCTACCACAAGATGTAGCCAATAGGACATCGGCGAACGATTCCGATTGCAGCAACGTCGCCACAGAGCTATGAAGATGAGCTCCATAACTGTGCCACTTTAGCTGAAAATTCTCCGACGCGGGAATCCCTATTTTCTCCGTTACGATATCTGGAATCAATTTAAACATTTATATAAGATTATAACCCTACACGTTCAATTTATTTTTATTCTTGTATTTACATTTTATTTTTTCCTAATAACTAATAAAAGTTAATCCAGACTATTATTACTATTACTGTGTGCAAGCAGGGTATAAACAAAACCGTTAAAGCAAAAAAAAATACAAGTTTTTCTATACTTGATGGTAAAATTTTAAAGTCACTTAAATAATAAGTACCTAAATCAGATTATGCATCCCACATCTACATTCAAAAGGTCAGATGCTGTCATTTCGTTATCGAACATAGAAGAATTCAATATACGACAATTGATGCCATTCGCAAAGATTGATCAAAAAATAAATTAATACGAATGTACAAAAGAATAATAACAATAAGCATTTGAACTTGAGCAATCTTAAAATCTCGGAAAAGAATAAGATCAAAGTAGTTGATGATCATTAAACTGGTGATATTTCAACAATCTGTATAGTGCAGATATTTATTACAGATACCATGAGGGATTCTTCCCGCATTGCCTGTATACCGTATACAGTAACATAACATAAAATATACATTTATAACCTAGATTCATAAATATTGATCGATCATACAAGATATCGGTGATTATTTTAAAATATACAATCGTATCAAGTTACATGGAAAATTTACACAAGGTATTAAAACTACTTTTTTCTGAATAAACGTTACATATACGTTTTTTTAAATAATTTAATAAAATTTCGTGAATAAAGATATAGAGTAATAAATGAATAAATTTTTCACATACACGTATAAATTTAGGAATCGCGGTAGATTGACAAACATAAAAAATAATACGATTTACTTTATGACATGTATAAAATGGCTATACTAAAATTTATATTTGTAAAGTATAATAACGTTTGTTCGTTAATGATTTTAGAAAAAAGGTAAGGTTGGAATATATACGGACGAATAAACGAGAGAGAGAGAGAGAGAGAGAGAAAGAAAAAAAGGACGAAATATCGAACTGATCGATGTTAACGAAAGAAAAAGGGAGTCCTGCGCGTCAACAACATCCCCTAAAAGAGCTCGCAGCACGCTACTGAACACGATTATATACACCGAAACGAACCGAATATACACACTTTATATAGGTGCTAATAAATTTATTAATAATTAATTCAACGATACCTAAATTATTATTTTCGTATTCGAAAAAATCTATTTACGAAATATCCGTAAAAACGTATAAATGTTAAAGAGTTGATATACAAAATAATAAACATAATAGCGATGGATTTTAAATTTCGTACTCCTCGTAAATTGCAAAATATACAAAGTGTATATATACTTAAATACTGAAAAATCTTAAGATTGCCATATACCGTAAACAGTAAATTAAATTAATATTATTAAATATAAGCGAGATTTATGATTTATCAATGATATATAAGAATTAGCGTGCGCGTGTGTACGTGTATATACGTAGTAACGGTTTCGGTTACTGACACTGTGGAAAAGCGTATACCTATCTATCGATCAATAAGTAAATTTATTTCGCACCTGAAACACGACGATCAATAAACCGAATCTAAGGTATGCATCGTTTGCACGCAACTAAATTCATATATATATATACACACAAACTTGGACTAGCTTAAGGTATCATCGAAAAACTATGTACGAGTTTTTATATAGTTATCTGTTTAAATCGGCAATTAAATAAAACGTATTCACAATCACATCCGGCAAAAAAATTAAAATAAATCATTATGCATGATGCATATAGCTACTTATATAAGTACATATACATATACGCGAGCGCGCGCGTGTGTTTGTGTGTGTGTGTGTAGGTTGCAGAGAGTCGCACACACGCACGCACGCACACACAGACACACAGAGGAATATGTATACATACACATATACATATATATCTGACGTAACAGCGCGTCATATAATATCGACTGGTTAGTTCGGTCCGATCGATCTCAACCCCGCTGTCTCGACGTCTCGCCCGGATAATCCCGCAACGCCTTTTGGCTCTCCTACGTAGCCCTTCTTCGTACTTTGATAGTTTTAATGAACTTGCACCATATCATACGATATTGTTACCGCTACCCCTCGAATATTGATTTAATTTTACGGGATTACGGATTATTTATCTTTTTTCCCACTCGTTCGTATATTGTATACCTACTGCATTTAATAATTACTACGTGTAATTTATATTATACGATTCGACTTTACAATGCTGAATGTACATATACAAATATAAGTATTACGCGCGCACTAAACCATACTGAATATTTCGAAAAATTATAATTTTGTTTCGAATATTCCACCTACGCACATAGATAATTTAGCAATAAATGAATATTAGTTTTTAATTTGAAACTTTATACTTAAATTTCGTTAATTTTAAACGCGCCCAAACATTATTACAAGTAATCTTAAAAAAATGTATTCGATACCATAATTAATACTTTGTTTTTGTTTACAACGCGTAAGCGTTCGACATAGTTGTAACTAATTACTTAGTACTTACTTACACACAATGAATAAAATAAGTTTTGTTGTTTTTTTTGTTTGCGTTTCATTCTACTAACCCCAATCATGCAATTGGTAGAGAAACCACACGACGTTGCATTTAAGGGTTACAGAAACAAAGGTATACGTTTTTCTCACCCGAACGTGCATAAGTAGTTATCGTTTATCTGATTCGGGTAAAAAAATTAGTAAACAGTTGCGTATACGTGTCCACATGTGTGCCAATGTTTTCAAGAGGTTAACCACTCCACTACTTAGTACTTACACAGATATAGCACCGTTTTATTATATACGACATTCATCTCATTCTAGCAACGTACTTATTTGAAGATTAGAAACGCGGTCACTATTTTATCGATTGAAAAATAGTTATATTATAGGCAATAATGGCAAAACGATGAGCACCGCGAGAGATTATTTTTTGTTGTTACTGCGAGTAACCCTGTAGTTAGAAGAATAGCAACGAGATTATTAAATATAGATAGATACCTATACGATTTTCCGAGATGATTCGAAAGGATGCGAGATGCGAGTATCTTTTATACGTATATAGGTAAGTGATGTGTATATATCACGGAAGACCGAATGGCATCGTCTACTAAACAAACTCCCATAGTTATAGCATCTCACCGACTTTCGTATGTACATTGTATTTATACAAAAAAAACGTATGTAAGTATAACCAGCGAGAAACAGATAAATTTCAAGTAGTTGCGGCTACACGTTATACATATAAATGCGTACAGTTTTATAAAAAAGAATATTGTGGGTTGATCGATGAGCATCGTATCGAGCCGGGCCGGGCCCCAACAATAACACAAGGAGAATGTCGACTATAAATCACAATTGTACGTACTTAAGTACAATAATACTAATAAAAAAAACTGTAAATCGCGATTCGCAACGTTATAACGTCTCGTGCACTGTCATTTACTCATTGTTTTCATACCTGAGGACATATCTCGAGCCAGTGGAACTGCAGGAGGTCGATTGTCGATGAATGTTTGAAGCCCGCACAACTACAATTAGATGTAGGTATATCGACTGCGCTTTTCGCGTAATATCTGGATCCAGAGGAGAGGCAGAGCCCAGAGGCACAGGTAGCCGCGCGCGCGGTCGGGCACACACGGGGACACAAAGACACACGCGCGCACACACGCACTGCACTCTGCAGGCTATCGAATAATCTTGTACGCGTAATCGTAAATTCGGAATAATTCCGAAAGGGTGAGAAGGCGGTTTCAGAGTTCACCCGCTCGGCGTCTCGCTCGCACTGACGGTGCCAGGCTACCAGATATGACTATGAGCATCGAACCGCGGTGCGCTTACGGGCCTAAAAATCGATATTTCGGTCTTTGCTCCATCCACGCCGCGCGGCTGTCCTTTTTCTCTCCTCTCGCTCTCTCTCTCTCTCTCTCTCTCTCTCGTCGGTCGACTCTCCCCCTCCCTCTGACACCCCTAGCGCGCGCGCTCCTCTCTCTCTCTCTTTCTCTCTCGCTCTCTCTCTCTCTCTCCTTCGTCGCGCGCGCTCCAGGTGAACGCAATTTTCGATATATGTATATATACGGAATACGGATGTACTTGGATACACCTACCCCTGTGTACGTGCGTGTATACACGGATATACCGAACTATAATACTTTCTCGTCGATTCGTCGATTCGATCTCTGAATCGTACTATACTTACACCCGCTCTCTCTCTCTCTCTCTGTTCATTAAATATCGATATTACTGACGTTTAATTCATTATTTGTTGTAAGTGCATTTGGCAAAGACAGTTGAATAATTGGTTTAACCTAGAGTGCGGGGGGGGGGAAGACGGTAAAAATAAGAATGAGACGAAGAAGGTAACAAATGTCCGAGATTACAAGTTTATTAATAAACGTAAATAAAAGAAGGATGAAGTTACAAAAAGCGAAGGGTTCGCGCGCACACACATATACGAGCGCAGCAGCGCCGCCCTAGGGTGCCCCCTGTTTTCTCGTCGTCATCGATTTTCTCGCGGCTACCAATCGCACGCATCCATTTATCGCATCGATCGCGCCGAGCTGATTTCACCGGCGCGCACGTTTCTCGCTCTCGCTCTCTCTCTCTCTCTCTCTCTCTCTCCGTCTTCCTCCTTTCTCACTCTCTCGCTCTCTTTCTGGGCGCACGTTTTTTCAAATCCTACTTTATAGTATATACCCCTCAATCTCTCCCCAACTCTCACTCTCTCTCTCTCTCTCTCTCGCCCCCCCATCCCCCTATCCCCCTTCACCCTCCGTAAACCCCACTACCGCGACTCTTCTTTGTATCTTTCTTTCCTTGGCGATTCGCGATTTATTATCCCTATAGTCCTGCGCTCGCGTTAGGGGATAAATACAACTTGTGGAAGGGAGAGATGTACATAAGTATAATAATACCGAATACGCATCTGTGTTTGTGTGTATATATATTCTCCCCCTCTATTTTCGCAAATGTACAGCCGGTTTTCGCCCGGCAAACTTTTCGCTAACGCGCGTCTTTGGTTCTTTTGCACAACTATTCTACGACTCCGTTTACTTATACTTTTCGGTCCGCGTGTTTTCCAAACATACGCAATCTATGGATATATATGTATATATATATATATATATATATGTATCTCGGTACTGGACTCTCTCGTTGCAACGCTTATTATACGCTTATGAGAATTTTTATTTTTTATTCCACTCTATACGTTCCGAGACGGGGGCGAGTTTTAGTCTCAACCGCGTGACTCGTCATATTCAAACGAATTAAAATATTTGTTAATTGCATTGTAATATATCGAACTACACGTTTCGACCGATTAAGTTAAAATTTCGATATCATAATTTGTAAACAATATTATTTATGAATTTGCTTTCTGAGTAATTGTCATGAGAACCTGATTATTCGTAGATTGTTATCTTTAAAACACTATACGTAAGAAATAATTAAAAAATAACAAAACCATAACTTCTTTTATATAAAAGCGCTTTATTAGCAATGAGATTATTATTGTATATTATAATACGCACGCGTAATCAAAAAATTATCAGGGTATATACATTTACATACTGCACCTATTATAACTAAGGCAATTTTATTACAGTATAAACAAAAGGAATATTTAACAAAAATTTGTGTTCTACTATAATGCTCGAGTACCTATATATCTTCTTTTTCTTGTATTCGTTCTTTAATTCCTTTCGCGAGGAATTAACTTTTTGTGTAAGACGCGCACATACGGCTGCATTACGCTTTTCCCCCACTCACTCTCGCCTATACTTTTTTTTTATCTACATACTTTCTCGGGGCTTCCTTTTTGTAATTTTCAATTGTTACGAATCTCTATAAGGTTGTTCGCGGACGGTTACGTGATGCGAGACTTTTTACTAAAATATCAAATCGTGACACATGTGGTTGTATTATTTTATAAATATGTCCGTTTATTTTTGCTCACTTAATCTCGAGCATATAGTTTAATTATAAAATTGTCTATAGGAACCTGCGGTCTCGTTAACGTAATTATAGCGGTGATCGATTATCGATGTTGATTACTTTAGAAATTATAAAATTTTATTTAACTGGGTGCCTTTATCCGTATATATTTTTATGTTTACAAAAATTCGCTCGTTCTACATTAAACTGTGGGCACCAATTAAATACCAAATCTGACGAGCGATAAACCAAGATATTGTAGTTTTCTATAATTTATTGGAATATTTTATCAAATACTGTTTACAATACGTCAGAGAGCAGCGATAAACTGGACGTATGCAAATTCACAACAACTTTTTTATGTAAACATCTACATTTATAGTTGCAATTTTTTTAAGGTACATTAAGAAATACATCTCTTTTTATACCACAGTAAAAATGAATATAAAAATAAATAAGATTATACAGTATTGCAATTTAAAACAATATAAAATATTTTAATCGAAATTAAAAGAAAATCAACAGGATATTTGTCATAATCCTAACAAGAAAAAAAAAGTAGTGAAAAAAGTGCTTATAGAGAGAAATGTAAACGTCGAAGAAACGATATAATCATGCGCAAGCGCCACGGGAGAGATCCCTACTCTATCTCAATGCTTGCAAAAAATTCGATTGTTCTCTCTCTCTCTCTCTCTCTCGATGCCATAAAGATTTTTGGACGTGTACATCGAGGGTCGAGGGTTATCCGGCGTCGATTCAATCGAGGAAGACGCTCCACGCAATTTCAAGGGCATATCTCATTTAGTTATAAATGCGAATTTTCACGAAGTTTACATATATAGAGTAAACTTATTCATTTTTAATATTACACATCCATTTATAGACACATTATGGAATATTCACGTACCTCGAAGAAAATTATAAGTTATATAGGATTTAATATTAAATTTTCCGTATACTTAAGTTATATATTTAAATTATTGTTAAAAGAAAGTGCTCGAATTTAGCTTTAGCCTCCTCTTGTAATCTATATTTTTTAAATCGGTATACAAATGATATAGTCAAATCTTTAATAATGCTCAGTTGAAATATCTGTACTCGAAGCACGCGCGAACAAAATTATAACTTTAATATAATCTTACTTTATTTTACTTATTTAAATCTTCCGTAAAATATTACACCTCAACTTATTCGACCAAATATCGATATTTTTTATAATTTTACGAGTTTAAAAGATAATTAATTATAAGATTTCCGCGCGTTTAAATTTCAAAAGTAGATGTGGTCCGTATGTGGTCGGACCTGTATACATAACCACCACTTGTACGTATGTAAATCGATGCAAATGGTGAGCACCACTTGGTGAATTAAGTGGAATATCAGTTATATATTATACTTGCAAAAAACGAAAGATAAAATTTATGAATTCTCATAGTGTTTTTGTATACGCGTATATTACCTGAACGATTGATACAATTCTAAAATAGGATCGATACGGGATCATTCGCGTTATATAGTATGATTTCTCGTTGTTAAGTGTATAAGTTCGTTTTATTTTCAATAAGATTTTCGAGCGCGCGCGCTTCTACTGCATTGCGTCGACCGACCTGATTTTGTGAGCGGGCTCGATAACTCGTATCGTACTGTGTCAGTATATACTTATAACTTTAACGCTAAATAATCAATTTCGTATGGATCGATCACTCTCTTTCAAACGGCTAACGTACCGACTGCTTCCTTAATTCTGTTTTACCGACTTTTGCGCTACGTTCTTCAGGAGATGTATATACTTATAGTTCGTAATTTAATCATTTTTTATAACTATATACACGAAATAAATTATACAATGTGTTATGTATATTATTAAAGTATCACAATTTTTGTCAAATTCTAATTACCGATGAAATCAAACGTTTGTTTCATGAAGTTATATACAAAGCATCACTTACAGTATATAAGCTTTAAAACGCTTTAAAATTGTCAGTCGATCGATGAATCACCCTAATTTTCCAACACCGTAATATTTTGGGTGTCTTTTTATGCGTAGAGTACAAAAGTGTTGCAGTTTCCTTTCGTTACCGCATTTAGATCGGCCAGGATTATCGATCGCTTCGATTTCCAAAGCTTCGCAACCCCTTTAAAGTAGAAAAAAAGGTAGGAGCATGCGTGCACGATGAATTTGACTCGCCCCCGCGTTCGATCGATTCGCGGCTTATTAAAATCCAGATTTCGTTCGCTCAACGTCGGATACAAACGTAGTATTTACTTTGAACTCTACTTTATTACGATATATATTTTTGAAAAAAAAGTTTCATTGCTCATTTGGGTATACGAGTAAATAAAATAAATTTAAATACATTTTTAATTTATCTATTTATGTATTTTAATAATTATATATTCTTCGTTAATCGTCTATAATAGTTTTTTTATTATTATTATTTGAAATACCCTATATATACTTATGTAAAATATATTTTTTATAGTTTTTTTATAAGTATATATGTGAATTGAATTACTATATGTATAATATATATATATCAATTTTATATATCTTGCATAAATAAATAATTTTATTACTTATTTATCTATTCTTACGCAAATATGTTTTTTTGTATATAAAGAAATGTATAATATTAGATAACGCAGCGTTTATCATATAATAAAATACGATTCGCAACGGATCGAATTTTAATTCTTATGTCATTATTAAATGCACGCAATATCAATTGCATTGAAAATGTTGAGTTTGATCAATCAATGTTAAGTACAACAAATCGTTGTTTTGACTATAATATGATATTCGCATTCTGCAGATTTCAAAGCTGATAAATCTGTCCGACCCTGTAATAGTTATTAAGAATGCGATTACTCGATTCGCTATATGTATAATCAATTAAGACAATACGTATTGTATTTATCGATTAAGTAATTAATCAAATAAAAATCTAGATAATGTGGTAAGTATTGCATTTGTAAAATGAAAAGTGTATACACTATATACGCTATTTTGGCCTTTTTAGATTTGATTAATACATGATATTAATCGTATCATCATCTATTAATGTACGATTTCACGTGATAGTATTATATTATCACGTGCAATTGGGATAAGTAAGGGACTCAAAAATACGTTATACGTAAATAATGTATAAAGTATTTTCCTATAAGATCTGAAAGGACATTTGAGTTTTTGCCTGAATTTGTAAGGGAATTTGCAGTTCGAAAAGAAAAAAACGAATACTTGGATAGCTATAATTACTGATATTTCTAACTATTAACAATGACGATGACTCGCGTGTAACAAAAGAAAGTAAAATAAATAAGTATATGAAAAAATGCGAATCATCAGTTGAACACCTAAGGGTGTATGCGTATATAAGTAATAAAAACAACTGTCAAACGTATAGGCGGGCGCGCGTATAGGTCACGTGTTCGGAATAACACGCGTTGCGCAATGATGTACAATGGTTGAACCGCCGCGCATCCTAACCTCAAACTCCCACCATCAGCTGGCGCTCTCTGTACACACATCTACCTATGTGCTGTGCTATGTGTACCTACCACCTCCGTACTGGCGATAGGTACTCCACAGTCTCACCGAGAGAGAACTAAGAGAATTTCCCTCGAGTCATACTTAGTCGTCGTCGTGCGTGCGCGCCGTGAGAAAAAAGGCATCGTTCCTGCGCGTGTCACTCACCTCTCTCTCTCTCTCACTCTCTCACTCCTCTTCTCTTCTCTTCTCTTCTCTCGGGACTCGGATATTTAAAACCTCTCGGTCAGTCTCTTATTCTCTCTCTTCTCGGCGAGTCGCAGTGTTTCTGCAGTCCTCTTTCCGTCTCTCTTCTCTCGAGAGTGCGTGGATTCAGTGTTCGAGTACTCGGTTGCGGAGAGTGATCGTGAACTCTCTCGGGTTACTCGTGACTCGTGACTCGTGAGTGAGTCGTGATAAACCGTAGACGTAATTGTTCCAGGAATGACTCGAAATTAGTGTGCCTGCGTGGGAGGCCCGGACAAATGACGGACGCTTGACCCAGTTACCGCGAGGCGCAGCGATGGATTTTCGGGGTGCGCCTCCCGGTGCCACCGGTCAGGGCGCTCGCATTTATCCATCGGTATTTGCGACTCGATCATCAACCTGACGAGAAGAGCAATAATCATTTGGGGGGGACTGGGGACTGGGAAGACACAAGGGAAACAAGACCATTTGATATTACACACACATCCATAAACCTACGTGAGTATGTGCAGTCATTTACTTTTAACTTTTTTATGCACACACCCTCACCTTCGTCACTCCACAGTCCTCTCAAATCGACGTCACTTTTTACAGTTACTTAACATTCGATTCCACTGACTCTGGAAAGTCTGGAATCTAAGGATGAACAATACATATACGATATTATATATACCTATATATGTGTCTGTGCGACCGTGTGTGCATATGTAGTATGTATGTATGTGTGTGTGTGTGTGTGTGTGTCCCTGTATATATTACTTACATACATGCCTATATGTATATGTACACAAGTTGAGAGATATACAACATCTCGCTTCCTTGTTGCTTACTTACTTGGCCGACGCCTAAAAATCTACTCAAGAGAGAAAGCGTAATCTATCCAACTACCTGTTTTCTGCATCCTGAACTACAGTGCGATTTCCTTGTGACAATTTTTTACCCCTACTTACTTACCTTTTTTGTACCTTTCCCGCTAACTGCACGTATTCGATTCGATCACACTTGTTGATTGTATCTTATAATGCGATACGTTTAACTATCATTTCCCAATTACGATAATTCGATTTCGCTATTTGTTTACCCGATCTAGGTTACTTACTTGCCGAAATTTTCTCAATATCACGATAATAAGCGCTTGTACTTATCAAGTTCTCACCATGTACTTATTGTTTCACCTGTGTGTTACTCAAACAATTAACTTAACGCTTGGCATCAGTCAATAGATTTTAAGATTCCTTGTTTCTCTATTTAATCAATATTTTCCTTAAAATTAATTCTTGGAATAATAAAATAGATTCTATATTAATATTCTGCTTTACGTACATTCTGACACATGCAACATCTAATTGTTGTACATTTTGATTTTTCTTCCTCGTTCCTGCTTCATTATAATTAGTATTGTAATTACTTTATGCTGTGAAGGCTACATTAGAAAGTTTACATACTTGTACTTAAACTATTCTTTAATTATTCATTCAACCATAGTATTAAAAGTTTTATTTTATTACACCTAAATGCCTAAAATATAAAATGCACTTTCTGCAAATGTTATGTGAAAAATTATAAATTCATTATATATAAGAATTATAATGTTTGAATAAATTTGTTACATCTGTGAATTAAATTGATTTTAAATATTTTTCAAGTACTTTAATTTGGATTCACATAAAAGAATATTAATACTCTCTATATCCAAATTAACCCTTTATCTTCGTAGAATTTGAATTATGTTGTTAAAAACAGTAATTTATTAGTTAATACAAGTTTTATGCATTTATATTTATTTTCTATTTTAAAAAACACAAATAAGAAATATAATATTATTAAGACAATTAAGTTTATATACCTAAGTATTTTGTTTATTTTAAATTAATATTGCAAAAAAGTAACTCAAAAACTAAAAAAAATATATTTCTTGTAACATTTATTTTATGCAATTTATTTATACTTCTTTTGCAGATGTTTTATTATAATAGATAGCTAATTCAAAATGCCTCGAATTACTCGAAAGTGGGAACTCTTCCCTGGCAGAAATCGATTCTGCTGTGATGGAAGAGTTATGATGGCACCTCATACTGGTGTGTTTTATGTCACAGTATGTTTGATCGCTGGTACAAGTGGACTATTTTTTGCCTTTGAGTAAGAAATTATTTATTATTTATTATTTTATCAATGAAAAATATAATTATATATTTATAAATGTAGTGGAATAATTTGTATTCAAGGTTTGTTGTCTTTTGATACAAAAATAAAGAAGGCTGTCAAAACAATGAAATTGCCTGTTATTGAAATAATATTTACATATTAAAATTAGATTTATTTTCATTTTATCTAATTTTAAATTTTAGTTTAAGTTAATAATTACTAGTTTTAATCACAATATATATTTTCAGCTGTCCATTTTTAGCAGAGAATATAACACCTGCAATACCAGTTATAGGTGGCTTGTTATTTATCTTTGTAATGTCTGCACTTTTTCGGACTAGTTTTAGTGATCCTGGTGTTATACCTCGTGCAACACCTGATGAAGCAGCGTACATCGAAAAACAAATAGGTATAATTAGTTTTATTGTACAAATCAATAATTACGATAATTTATAAATATTGTAATTCATTTAACCAATTTTCAAATTTATTTAGAAGTGCCAAATAATGGTAATTCACCAACATACAGGCCACCACCTCGAACGAAAGAGGTATTGGTGCGAGGGCAACCTGTAAAATTAAAGTACTGCTTTACATGTAAAATATTTAGACCTCCAAGAGCGTCACATTGTAGTTTATGCGATAATTGTGTAGGTGAGTGAAAATTCAACTGTATTATTTGAGCTTAAAGCAAATCGAAGAACAATTCAAATGTGGTAAACAAATAAATTTTAAATTCTACAGAAAGATTCGACCACCATTGTCCATGGGTAGGGAACTGCGTAGGACGTAGAAATTATCGCTACTTCTATGCATTTATAGTATCCTTAGCATTCTTATGCGTTTTTATATTTGCGTGCGCAGTTACGCATCTTATAATGTGTGAGTAATGTTATAAATTATTCTACCCTTCACTGATAATATATTGTAGCATATTTAAAATATTGCGCTTTTCATTTGCAGTAACGAGAGATAATAAGCCTTTCCTAGAAGCTGTAAGATTGTCTCCAGGTAGTGTAGTTGTTGGCGTTGTATGCTTCTTTTCTGTTTGGAGTATTTTGGGATTGGCAGGATTTCATACATACCTCACAACAAGTAATCAAACCACTAATGAAGATGTAAGTTAAACTATTTTATATATCAAAGATATTAAAATATATAGAAATAACATCTAACCTAATTGTCTATACAACTTAACAATTTCTAAATGTGCAATTGACATAATACAACATGTATTAATTTATCAATGCTACCTTTTTTTTGTAGATTAAAGGTTCCTTTACAAGTAAGATAGGACAAGAAAGCTTTAATCCATACAGTCAAGGAAACATTTGCGGAAACTGTTTCTACGTACTTTGTGGCCCAGCACCTCCTAGCCTTATTGGTAATAATTTAATTTTAGTAATAATCAAAAAATATTTAGTTTAGTTTTATTAAAAATAAACAATTTTATCTATGTAGATCGAAGAGGCGTCGTAACGCCGGAATATAGAGCTGAACAAGAGAGAGTTAGCGAAGATTGTGTAATAACCAATAATAAGACTTATGGAAATGTGAAAATTGTACAGCCACAGGTAACGTTGTTTTTATTAATTTACCAATTATACTATACATACATACTGACTTGAAATTTTTTATTACATACTATTTATTTTTGATATAAAAGGTCTTAGAAAAACCTAAATTTAAAATTGTAAAAACACAACCAAAATTCACACACTGAACACACAACAAGTGTCATTACTAGGTAAATTCACAACATTTTTTCATACGCATTTTAGTTCAATTTTGTAGTAGTATTGATTTTGTGTAGCATTTAAATGTCTTAAAAGTGAACAATGCAATAAATCTGTCAGTTAATTAGTTTTTGTATTTGAAATATGTAGAATTTAAATATATAAAATAGGAAGAAACATTTTACTGTTTGCAGGCTTAGCATAATTTGTAAAACGAAATATATTTCGAGAGTTAAAAGTGCATGAATCTCGATTGCTTAAACGTAATTAGACGTGGTACATATGTGTTTAGTAGGTATTTATTTAATTATTAAAGAAAACATAAGTTGCTTATAATAATTTTATTTGTTTCCTTAATATAAAGTAATTTTTATTTTATTCCAGTTTCTTGAAATGTTTGTATATTATGAATTAAAGATACCAAAAATTACCTTACTTTGTATTCATTAGTTTGTTTATTAAATTAGAAATTTAATTATTAAATTTTTATTTGTTTATAAACAATGCATGCAAATGTTTAAATAGGCTAACATATATATGACATAGTTTGATTTGCCCAGTTATGTGATTATATATTTAATTGGGTATTTATAAAACATCATGAATCACGTATATAACTATACTTAACAGACATAATACAATCTAATTGAATTTTTTTAACTATAATTGAAAAAAATAAAACTAAGATTTATGTAGATTTCTGAAATAATAAATAGACATTTCCACAATCAAGCCTCCTAAATTGCCCTAAAGCGCAGTTTAAAAATAATAAAATTTAAAAAATTTCAGTCCAACGGGACAGCAGTACCAATATCCAACAACACCGAGATCGCAGGCTCGAGTAACAACCTCGTGACAACGCAAACTATTCAAGGATTGCCAGTTCAACAACAACAACAACACCTCGAGTCGATAAACGGTGAGTCAATCGGACATTCTCAGTACGAACTACCAGCGTATGTACCTTGGGCCGAAGTATCGAAACCTAGTTTTCGTTGCGAGGAAAACCTGCAGCGTTACCCGCGACGTTGCAGGGATGAATATTACCACCGATGCTCCGAAACAAATCTCGAGTATATGCATCCGGCTCTTGAAGAGCCCAGGTACGCGACGGATTTACAAAAGTTTCCTCAGCGTTATTCGGAGGACCCGTCGCATCCGAGATCACAACCGAGCGTTAAATATCGGTGTCCGGAGCACCACGTCTCGTCTTACAAGTATCCAACTGGCTACTTGGCTAATCGAATACTCACCCCAGGGGGTTTACCTATGATCGGTCATACCGCGATTGGGCTTGTAGTTAATAAATTCGGATCAGGCCCAATAGATCATCATTATCGTGGCGAGCATCATCATTACGCGCATCATCAATATCTTGAACAAGCTGGATTTTGCCCGTGCGAAGCTACTGGTAGTTTAAGCAGGGACGAGGAGGATTATTTAGATGGACGGTGTATGATGAATAATTCGATGAGCGATAGCGATGATATTTAAGCATCTCGAAAGATTTTTTTAATATTGCTTTTTTAATGTTTATTATATGTAATTTATACTACATTTATTCTAAAAGGTCTGTTTAAGGAATTCAACGGTTATATAATTGTTTTATATTTAAAAAAATGTTCAAAAAATTCTAAACAAGATATAACTATTTAATCATTATAACATTCTAACATCGTCATTATATTCAAATCAGTTTTTATATCTATTTATGTAATTGAATTGTAATAAGAATTAATCTTCTATTAATATTTACATTAAAAAATATTATGAAAATGATAAATTTATATGTATAAATTATATACAAAGTGACTTAAAAATTTAATCAAATACTCTTTTCTTATTTTTTTAACAGTTCGAAGATCTTAATAGAAATCTGATCTACGAAGTTTCTATAAAAAAATTACCATTTATTTGCTAATTAAAAATTATTTAATTTAAATAATAATTGAAGTATTAATATTTGTATTGAATATTTCAAATTGATTATAATTATATTTTTTTACAATTGCTATTCGTTCATACATAATTCTAAATAAATTATATTTGACATAATGTATAAACACCATGAATCCTCCTAGTCTAAGAAAAATTCTATACAGTTAATTAAAAAAAATAAATAAAATAATAAACATCTCGTAAAGATATTTACATATGGAGAGCAAGGAATCAATTGTGATTATTACGTTAACGTAGCACTGTAAAATGATTAGTGAATAAGAACGTTAATAACACGATTTTAATTATTCGTATAATCAATGTATTTTAATACTCACTGTCTGAATGTTTTTGCATTATTATACGTGATATATAATTCACTTAAGTGTTAGATTTACATAATACATATTAATGTCAATGTTTCTACTTATTCACTAATCATTTTAATATTTGTGGTTACCAGTGATTTAAATATTTATGTAAAACTATTTATCTCAATTAAGAACACACGGGAACAGTAATTAACTAAATCTTTTATAATATAAAATATACTGTAATGTATAATTATAATACATAAGAGTTGAAAGAATTTGCTACATTAAAATGCATTTATTGATTATAAAATAATATTTAGATATTCGAGGTATATGTATATTTAAATATTTAATTGTTAATCAAAAATCATAAAAACCAAAGAAATATTTTTCTGAATAAAATAGATTTATAAATAAATGATCCTAATATATAAGCAATCAGTTTAGTACTTATATGCTTGAATAAAATATTTTTCTTTTACTTTAGTAAACAATATTTTGTCACGAATACAGTTTTATTTGAAAACGTAATGTATTTATAAACTTAATTAAAGATATTGTTGCATTTACTATAAAAATATTAAATTCAAATTTTAGCATTTTTAAAATTATAATAAATATGTAATACAATTTAAAATAATATGTATACACACATACACATATATATGTGTGTGCGTGTGTATGTGTGTATAGATAGATAACTGTATAATAAAAATATATATGATAAATTAAGAAGTTTCCCTATATACTAGCTTTATAAATGAAAGTGATAAATGCGTTCCTCGCTACTAAATTGTTTATATATACATATATATTATAAAGAACTGATTACAATAAAATTAAAGAAATTAACAACCCGAGGAACGTCAATATTTAATACACATAATAAAGTTTTACATAAATGTAAAAGAGACACTTTGATTCTGAGCTATCCATGACATTTTATATTGCAGGACTCTTTAAATATAATATATATATATCCTTAAAGATATATATAAACACAGTAATGTACAATCGGGCACGATCATACGAATTTTTCGTGCGGGTATTGTCGAAGAGTAGTTAGCAAAATTTTCTTTCGTTCGTCTCACGTACATACATCGTATTGAATCGTATATCATGTTACTAATATTGCGTCAAAATTTTTATACATTCGTCTGTTTGTATAAAAGAGTCATTATTAGGAAATCAATTATTAGAATTTAATAATATTTATTGTAAAAGAATAATTAAACAATCTAATGGTGCTTGTTGCATAGTTTATCAAGGTGACTTTATGGCGATTTTTCTATTGGATATTGGAATTATTTATTTATTACATATCGATTAGTGTCAACATAAGAGGTCATTATATATAAATGTAGTTTCAAAAACTGCAAAGAATAGACAAACTTATTTAAATATGATTCCCAAAGTTGTCTGTTCATATCGCCAAACTGTCACTTTATAAGTATACACCTATGAATTTAAAATAATCTTTCGTTTTTTTATTTAATCGGGAGAATAAAATAAGTAATTTCCTCATTTCGATTAAACGCGATGAAAAGTAATATCTTACAAAATCATCATAGGTATATACTTTGAAAAACCGAAAGGAAAAGAACCTAGTGAAATTACGTAGATGCATACGACTAATTTACGTAGAATTTTGCATCGCATATATATACATACTTGTTGATCTGTAAACTAGTCATACATTGTAGAATCGATATAAATATGAAACGTATAAATTAAGCTGAAGTAGACAAAAATATAAAAAACAAACAAAAAGGAAAATAGTGATGACTCAAATAAATCTTGTTTCTCTGTTGCTTGTTAATTACGTCCGATAAACGAGGGCTCGGTGCATACAATTTCGGTAAGTTCAACATATCACATAATGAAAGCATCCCCCCCCCCTTCACCCCTCACAGAATTGTTCGTTTATTTTATAGTTTATTAATACATTACACGAATGGTGGCGATGAACAAACTGTTTTATACCTATATATACATTAACAATTTGTGTGATTTTTTTTCTTTGCTATAATTAATGTACTCGTGACTATATATTAACTATTATAGTGGATGACTAATTAGTGCAATTTTTTTTCTCCATCTTACTTTGATTAATTTTTACTAAAATTTTTGTTTAATCTGGTTTGCATTGTCGATTTTTTCTAACACGTATGAATTATTAATATATATATTTTTTTATTAGATGTTACAATGTATCTGTTGAATTATTATTAATTAGGAATAATTGATTTTTAAGCACATATATGGAGATGTCGAACCCTGAAAGTAGTTTTTGCAAATCTTTTTAGATTCGTAAATTAATATATTTTTGGGCTAATGTTATTTACTTTCTTTTACCTAAATTAAAGTTACAAAGTGATAACAACTCGAAATTTTCTTTTCAATCTTAATAAAAGTTAGAATTTAATATTTTAGGTACAACATAAATTGAGGTTGAAAAAATCTAGATTATCACAATTTGTGCTCGACATCCCTTAGAAACAAATAATTTAATATTCACTACTATACATGTGATACATACATATTACGTATTTCTTAGAACAACTTTAGTTAAAGATGTTATTATATAATTCAGTTATAGACAATAGATTATTTTATAATGCACATGGTTGTATTAATAATTCAATATTTTTATTTTCACTAATAATTAGTATGTAAATAAAACTATACATTCGTTATATATATATATGTACATACACACATATCACAAAATCGAAGATTATATAAAATAATATATTAAATATTTATTTATTTTTATATTTATAGACAGTTACATGTGTTTAAAAATTACTCAATTTTTTCTAGCGAAACGCTACGTTAAGTTTTAAGCACAATTTCTAGTAATTTTAGTAACATCTATAATTATAATTTGTAGCTCGTTTATGCATTGCAACAAAACTGATCAAAAAGTGACGTTATGACTATAAATACCAGGATGTAATAAGAAAAACGTCCTTCGCAACGAAGAAATAAATAACAATAGACAATTTATAATCGATTCGTGATACTTGTGCAAAAAAATATAACAACTGAAACAATGTTCAATTATTAATGTACATTATATACATATAGGATTGCGAATCGAAAAGTGATTATACGAAAAAATCGTAGTAGTATATAATTCAATGATACTTATATATTAATAAAATGAATCGCGTGTAGGAATATTTAATGTAAAATCAAGTAAAATGTATAACGCGTGCAATTAATATTATTTACAGGTAGCACACGAAGCAGCGCGAGTCAATTCGATATAGGACAATTCGGACTTGCGCCTATCGACATTGATGAGATCGCACCTTTACCGCCTCGACCGAGCGTTTCGAGTTCGGTTCTCGAAGCTGCAGCGTTACCTCAAGTAGCTACGGTGGTAACTCCGTTATCGGCATCCCGACTAAGGCTCCTTCAGGATACAACAATGATCGAGTCTGCCCTTGATCTTGATTCTCTTGAGGAAACGAGCCTCGGTCGGGGTAGCCAAGCTGGGCTTATCAAGATGCCTGCAATCTAATCAGACTGAGCCCTAACTCGTTTTTACGTTATGGGGTGCCTATGCATATCTACCTATATTTTACATTAATATTATTACTTTCACTGGCGAAATCATAATTTATCATTTTCATTAATTATAATTATAGTAAATAGCTGGATATATCTTATCAACATCAATATACCGTTGCTTATGATATTAAAGTATCATATTATAGTAAAAAATTAGACTATTTTTTTACTAATTATTTAAACTGTTAAATAGAGATACAAACATTGACAAACCGTTTTATTAACATATATATTTATTCAAAAAAAATTTTTTTAATCCAGCGTTTTGAAATTTATGTAGATAATATAATTTCTAGTAAATTTTCATACTATTTTATTTTTATAAATTACCTGGATTGTACAATTATAAAAACAATACAATTAATTTGTTTAGAATCAAATTTATATTTTATAGATTTATTATTATTATCGTGACGTAATCAGCTATAGTAATACAGGAGCAAACATAGGCACCCTGGATCGTATAGCAATATTTCCCTTTATTTTTCATTTCTTCGTTCCTTTTGTACAATATTGTATAATTTTTGTGAGTCCAAGTTAGAAAGTTTCATTGAAGTTAATGAGTGTATCAGTTTAAATTTCTTTATTTACTTTTATTCAATTTGTGTTCGCAACACTATAAAATAATTATTGTAATGTATTAAAATATATTTAACTCATGTTCAATGAAACGTTTCAACAAGGATTAGAAGACTTTACTTTATTATTCATTGATAAGGAAAATATTGTAAAATTAGATGGTTTAAGAATATGCAACAAAATTTCCATTCTCATAAAATTAATTGAACTGCGTAATCATAAAACTAATATGATAAGTGTTATCTAAATGCAAAACTTATCAATCATAGATTAATTTTGAAAGAAATTATATTTTATATACTTATATTGGTTTACTTCAATTTGCTTTATACGAATTTTACTTTATGATATGTATAAAATCTTTGTGACTATTTACACACGCAAATTAATATTAATTATTATTCACTGGTAACTATTTGAAAACAACTTTTTTTTTTATAATTTTGTTATAATTTACGTTGCAATCAATAAAGAAAAGAGATTAAAATTCAGTTTATTTTTTTAGTTGTAATTTGTATTATACCTAATAAACTCCGTCCTTAAATATTAATTTTATAATTTGGACTTAAAATAATTGTTTTCTTAGTGTAAATAGTCAAAGCATTTTGGTTACTCAAAATATGCAAGTGAATGTGTATTACATAAAATAAAAGTGTAAAGCAATGAAAGTATATAGTAGATGAAATTGATAATTTAATATTTTATGGTATACATTTATAGAAACCCTCACTTTAACGTGTTTAGTTAATGCTCGCGTATTTATTATATCTAGAATATCGAGTATTAAAAATTAGAAATTAGAAAAAATATGTTGCGTCGAGATATGCGAATATGCGCAATTGTTGTTGTAGATTTGTATCCCGTATCCTTTTTTTATATTCTATCATTGTGCAATTGTCATTTACATACTAATTGATATAAGAATTCGCAGAGGGTACAAACATTATCAGCACCTGTTCATTCGCACCTGACATTGAATATTGTTATAAAATAATATAAAGAAAGGAAGTTCCTTTCCTTATAAATAAATGAGTGGACGTCAAAACATTGGCTAAAGATATAAAATAATATATTTTAGGCAAGAATGTTTTGGTGAGGCAGTATAAATTTGAAATCCACCATCTAAATAGGGTCTCAATTTCTATTTTTATTATTCGTTGAAAACGTGTTATTATTGCATTGTATATTTTTAATGTTCGTTGAGCGAGCTTTAATGAAAAGGGAAGCTATATTGTATAAAGTAAATTTTCATAATAAAAATTTGACGTTTTTTAATATCTGGAAATGTTACTGTTGTAAGAAATGTGTTTGATTATGCAATTATACACTGCCCAACTAATGATTTTTGTACATCAATTCCACGTTGCTTATTCATTAAACTATAAATACAAGTATTTAAGCTTGCATTTGAATATTAAAACAATTTTACAATTATAAAAGCGTTTTTTATATTTGAAAAAATTATCGATACGAAAATATTGTCGGTACTTTGCAAAAGTGAATTGTTTTTGTATATACATTCGTGTATATAGTTTTTTATGTACATATATTATAAACATTATTATGTAAGTGTAGTATTAAAAGAAGAGGATTAATTTAGCTTAGTGTTATGTATCTATAACCATAAAACTTTTATTAGAAATGCATATGTATTTACATTGTTTCAGACTGTTCTTATTTATTGTAAAACATATAAATTAAATGCTAAAAGTTTAATTTTAAAAATTTGTACAATAGTTCACTGACAAGTATAAAAATATCCAACACAACACAAAAAATTTTAACATTAACCTCACTATTAAAAATCTTTTCCTTAAATTAAAATTTTTCTAAAATCCATTGCGTAAAAATAAATTTAAATAGGTAAAGCTACTATCTTTTACATTTTTTTTATACAAATTGTGTGCTAATGTAAAAATATTAAGTATCTTACAGCATCATCGAAATATATGCATATGTATACATTTGAAATTGAGTTATTAAATTATAAATCCTGTCTCTCTGGATACAACTGATACACCAAAATTCCAATTATTGCAATGATAAATGCTATAACTAGACCTGCAATATATAATGTGAATTGATGATTTGTTACAGTTTCCTTGTTAAGGTCCACTGGAACAGTCTTTGCTTCATTTCGACAATAAAATTCTGCTGGATCTATAATAAAAAATATATATTTAAATATTTATATTTTGATTTTGTAAATTTAAAAATTATATAATAATACATATAATCAATATAATACTAACCAACTTGTTGTTCAACATCTTTTTCAATTTGATTTTCAAATACTTCAAGATCCAACAGTTCTTTTAATACTACTAAAGATTCCTGTGGTCCTTCGCCAGGGAACAAATAATCAGACAAAGTTACTTTACTTTGTGGCAATTCTACAAGTACTCTTCTTGGTGGTTCATGCAAGGTGATATTTTCTGGAAGAAAGTTGTAACAATAAAAATAATAATTGAAAATTATTGAGTATCTTAATCATTATAACTTTGTTTTACCTTCAGGAGATCCATTCTCTTCTTCAATTACACTATCCCAATGCAATTCTAGTCTGCTAGCTAAAGAACGAAGAATATCTTGCTTTATTGCATTTGTTGCTTCTTGGATTGTTGCTTTTAAATGAAGAGCTGTCCTGCTAGCTAATTGACCCATTAACCGCATTGATGCACTACAAGATACTATTTTAACACTTTCCTTTATGCTTTTTAAAGCCTACAATAACAAAATTATTAATTTCTTTTTTTTTCTGAATAAAAAGTATAAAAAGTGTAAAAAAATTTTGCTTACACAAGGTAAGTAAATTCCAACTTGAAAAACTTTATTTACATCTTCCTCATCTTTATCTTTTTTATTTTTTTTCTTTTTACCAATTGTTTCCACTAATTCATCAGAAGATCTATTTTCACCTTCAATGACTATAAGAGCAGAATTTATCATGTCTGAAATTTTTTTAATAATATCCTAAAAGTATAATTAAAAAATTGGCAAATAAAAATTAAATAATTAATTATTGATAAAATATTTGAAGTTTATAACAACCTGTAACTGCCTTTTTAATGTAAGTGGCACTGTTTCATCTGAAATTGGAAATAAATGATCTAAATCGACTAGAGCTTCAAATTGATGCCATTTTGTGGGTTTTTTTTGGAATTTCCATTCAGCTGGTTTTAAAATTCCTCCTGTGCGTGTATCTATAGACTTACAAATATATCTGTAAAAAATTAAATTAATGTATTAATACAGAAAGTAGAGTTTAATGCACTAAATAATGTATATTTACTGTTTTGTGCAACTGTTAAAGCTTAATATTAGATGCTCATGATTACTGTTTCCATACAAATAAGTATTTGAAGACAAAGTTTTATGTATAGCAAACAAAACCGACTTAAGTTTTTGAACACAGCTACTATCACTTAAACAGTCACCAGGTCCTACGACAAATATTCCTAAAACCCACATGCCACCTGGCAACATTCTTGTTACCTACAGCACAATCAAATTGGTTAGAATTTGTAAATCAATAATTTACAACATTAATGAAAAATAAACTGTACATGTTTTGCGTGATCTGCTACTAAATTAACATCAACATCTTTTATTGACTTGATATAATTATCAGCAGTATCTTGTAAAGCACTCATGGGTGACCGTATAAGTGGCTCTTCCACAACATCTGCATTAGGCGTAGGCAGTGTTCTTGCTAAATGAACTATGAAGTCTTTTACTTCTGTGCTCTGAAAATAAACAAAATAAATTGAAAATAATTACTAAATAAATATAAGTTTCATAAAATAAGGAATATTATGTAAATACACTTATTTGTTAGCAAGGTGTGTATAGGAAAATAAATATTTAGAATATTTTAATTATAATGTTAATCAGTGAGTAAAAATTTTAATGGCTATTAAGTTTTTCTTACAGTTATATACTCAATTAGAAAAATGTGTCATCGGCATTGATATAATGTCATGAATTTAGTAAAGCAATATTATATAGATATTATTTAGTAAATAAATAAATGAATAAATTAGCAAATACTTGCTTAACCATAGTTTAACCAAATTCCATAAGTATTTGTTATTATTAAATAGAAAAATCCAATTATGGATATCATAATATGAGTTTAAGAAATAGTAAATCCAATTTTAAATGCAACTAGTGTGACAGCTGCTCTCAGTATGAATAAAAAGCTCGTCAACCTGGCCTAAAATGAGTCCAACACTGTAAGCGTCCGGACCACCAAGGGATTGCAAATATTCCAGGAGGCGCTCCTCCGCGAATGCTGTTCGTCCCATGTTTGTGCTTCTAACGAGGTTTTCCTTATAAGTATCGTTGAAGAAAATAATAAGTTTTCTTTCCTACACCCGAAAATGTGCGCGCGCTTAGTTTACCGCTCTCGTCGCTATATATACAACCATATATATAAAATATGCCGAACTGGCAGACGTGAATTTGTGCAGCCCTATATATTTCTCTAATGAGTTTTACGAAGGTACCTGTTTTACCGATCGAACATATCAAGAATTTGCAGTTGCATATGAAAAATTATCAAGCAGAATTAAATGATATACAATTTGGGACACGGCTTGACAGCTGATACCTATTGCCTTTGCATTGCAGGAAAAGTATGATAAATTATATACAATTGAATTATATTACTTATATAATATTTATTAATAATCATCAAAAAAATGACCTGTATAAAAATACATTAGAACAATAGATGAGCTTAAAACTTAATGTTTATTAAATATAATTCTTTTGACATATGATGGATATATTGTTTTTCACTTTTTCATTGTACGCATAATTTGGTCTTAATTCAAGACTTCAAAAGCTACATTGTTAACATTATCACAGCTATACTTATATAGTCTGATTATAAAAATTAATAATATAAAAATAAATTTCAAGATAGCTTATGTATTGTAATAATTGTTAATATATATGTATATATGTACAGCATAATGTTTAATCTAAATTAATTGTTAGATTCCTTTCTTAATCTTTCAATTAAAGTTGTTACAAATTTTCTTTTTCCAGATACTAAATCCCTCACATTATCACAGTCACAACCTTCAATTTTCTGATTTTTGACCACATACTCAGCTATGATATCTGCAAAACAAAGAACAAAAAGACCACAATCGTATCCATTTTCCTGTTGAGGACAATCAATTTCTGCAAATCGTCCATAGCCTTTTTCAAGTAAATAACTCATAATGCCTCTGGAAAAATCCCTTGCAACAAATGTATTCAGTCCACTGGAAGAATCGTAATAAAAGCAAGTTTTTTCCAATTTAGAAAAAACCATTAAACTCCAATGTGAACCTCCAGCTGTGTTTCTACTGTTACAGTCATTTACAGGAAAGAAAATAAATTCTTTTTCCTTAGCTTCTATGGGATCGAGAAAAGTTGGATATTCTTGTGCGTTAGTCAATTTCAATAATTGAGTTAGTTCAGGACTGATGAATAAAAGCTTAGGATTTGACTCTTTATACTTTTGTCCAAGGTATTCAAAATAAAATCCAATAACTGCATCGTTTAGCCAAAATGGTCCATTTAACAAATCCACATCTTCTTGTCGTAAAAGACAATCATGATAACTTAAAACTAAATCATTATCCTTATACCTTGACATTTTCTACTCTGAAAACAAAATCATTTGATTAAAAATAATGAAATAAGAGATATTGATATTAAGAGAGAAACCGTTTTCGAAAAATATTAAAATACATTTAAATAAATTGAATTAATTAATTGATAAAAATTACTTGATCAAAAGTTTTGCTTTCGTTCCAACTATACGTGCGAACATCCATACACAAAATATACCATAATTGCAAATATGTAGGTGTATATATATATATATACACACAAAGGTATATTCTAACCTAAAAAGTTGTCTTGTACTTTCGAAAACTTTAGGTATACTTAAGTATATAAGTACCTATACTTATACTTTCAGTAAAAAATATACGAAGGACACCACCCCCCTTCCAGCCGTAAAATATATGTTATTTTAAATAAAAAAAATATACATCGATAAGACCCTAATTGCACAGTTTATTAATAGTCTTTATTAAATTTGTACAGTTATACATATCCCATAAAAAATATTGAAAATATGGTAAAATCAAAAACTTTAAACGCTTGTAACTTGGCTCCTATAAGGTTTATGAAGCATTAAAATGCACAGAAAAATTGAACAATTATTTTTTTAATTTGTACATCATCAATTTATCGTAAATAATTATTCGTTTTGGCTTAAATCGATAAAAACTGTAAAACAGAATGACTCCCAAGTTTCGAGCATAATGCGCATGCGCAGTGCAGCCCGAACTAAGTGAGGCAACTTTCAAAAATGCTAATTAGACAACAAAAAATACTACTCCGTTTATCGTAATTATTTGAATCGTTCAAAAGTATTTATATTTACATACATTTTTTAAAGTTTAAGCCGTTAATGTATTCACAAAATCGCCTCACATCTAATTTAATATAAAAGGCCATAAATTAATCAATGAATTAATTAGCTAATTTAAGTTTACTAATGATGATAAAATATAAAATTGTCATCATAAAATTATAAAATATATATACATAGCGAGTAAAAAGCAGTTCACTACCTTACCGACGGCCGATGAAACTTATTGTAAAACCACTAGATGGCGCCCTACTATTGTTTCCAGTTGAAACAATATTTTATTTTTTAATTTTAAATGAAAGAAAGGAAGTTTAATGACAAAAAAACTATTTCATTTACATATTTTTTGTATTTATTATATTAATAATTATTATAATTATTGAACAGCATGCTAGAGAGCATACTAGTACATATAATACATATAATACATATCTTATTAAAAGAATCTTTATTTTAATGTATTTACTATTTTCAATTAAATAACAAATTTAATTGATTACAAATTTACATACAACACGATATTATCTTCCTGCACACTGTACCATCTGGTTGGTTTGAGGTGGCACCAAGTTTGCTGCAATTTTTTTTATTTAAAATAACATATATTTACGGCTGGAAGGGGGGTGGTAGAATTTCCTACTCTGCAAGAACTGTGAATGTTTATATATCATTTACAAACTATTGTTTACGCTGGAAACAATAGTAGGGCGCCATCCAGTGGCTATTTACAATCAATAAGTATACCATCGGCCGTCGGTAAGGTAGTACTCGCTACAATATATATATATATATATATATATAATTTTATGATGACAATATTATATTTTATTATTATTAGTAAGGGACAAATGATTAAACGAATATGCGACAGATCAAAATTAAATTTTAATCTTTTATTAACATTAAATACTTACGAAAGCTGCTGCACTTAGCTCGGGCTAGATTGCGCATGCGCATTATGCTTGCATCTTGGGAGTCGTGCAGTTTTACTGTTTTTATCGATTTGCATGAAAACTAATAATTATTATCAATAAATTGAAATTGTACAAATTAAAGAAAAAAATGTTCAATTTTCTATGCATTTTAATGGTTCAGAAACCTTATAGGAGTCAAGTTACACGTGTTTAAACATTTTGTATTTGACCAGATTTTCAATATTTTTTTTCTGCCAAACATAGAACTGTACAAATTTAATAAATATTATTAATGAACTGTACAATTAGGGCCCTATCGATGTATATTTTTTTTTTTTACAATATCATATATTTCACGGCTGGGAGGGGGGTGGTACGAAGGACAAGGAATGGGCTGGATTAAATTTTATAAAATGAAGCTAACTTCACATTTGCAATGAGTTTCTGCAAATCGTCCATAGCCTTTTTCAAGTAAATAACTCATAATGCCTCTGGAAAAATCCCTTGCAACAAATGTATTCAGTCCACTGGAAGAATCGTAATAAAAGCAAGTTTTTTCCAATTTAGAAAAAACCATTAAACTCCAATGTGAACCTCCAGCTGTGTTTCTACTGTTACAGTCATTTACAGGAAAGAAAATAAATTCTTTTTCCTTAGCTTCTATGGGATCGAGAAAAGTTGGATATTCTTGTGCGTTAGTCAATTTCAATAATTGAGTTAGTTCAGGACTGATGAATAAAAGCTTAGGATTTGACTCTTTATACTTTTGTCCAAGGTATTCAAAATAAAATCCAATAACTGCATCGTTTAGCCAAAATGGTCCATTTAACAAATCCACATCTTCTTGTCGTAAAAGACAATCATGATAACTTAAAACTAAATCATTATCCTTATACCTTGACATTTTCTACTCTGAAAACAAAATCATTTGATTAAAAATAATGAAATAAGAGATATTGATATTAAGAGAGAAACCGTTTTCGAAAAATATTAAAATACATTTAAATAAATTGAATTAATTAATTGATAAAAATTACTTGATCAAAAGTTTTGCTTTCGTTCCAACTATACGTGCGAACATCCATACACAAAATATACCATAATTGCAAATATGCAGGTGTATATATATATATACACACAAAGGTATATTCTAACCTAAAAGTTGTCTTGTACTTTCGAAAACTTTAGGTATACTTAAGTATATAAGTACCTATACTTATACTTTCAGTAAAAAATATACGAAGGACACCACCCCCCTTCCAGCCGTAAAATATATGTTATTTTAAATAAAAAAAATATACATCGATAAGACCCTAATTGCACAGTTTATTAATAGTCTTTATTAAATTTGTACAGTTATACATATCCCATAAAAAATATTGAAAATATGGTAAAATCAAAAACTTTAAACGCTTGTAACTTGGCTCCTATAAGGTTTATGAAGCATTAAAATGCACAGAAAAATTGAACAATTATTTTTTTAATTTGTACATCACAATTTATCGTAAATAATTATTCGTTTTGGCTTAAATCGATAAAAACTGTAAAACAGAATGACTCCCAAGTTTCGAGCATAATGCGCATGCGCAGTGCAGCCCGAACTAAGTGAGGCAACTTTCAAAAATGCTAATTAGACAACAAAAAATACTACTCCGTTTATCGTAATTATTTGAATCGTTCAAAAGTATTTATATTTACATACATTTTTTAAAGTTTAAGCCGTTAATGTATTCACAAAATCGCCTCACATCTAATTTAATATAAAAGGCCATAAATTAATCAATGAATTAATTAGCTAATTTAAGTTTACTAATGATGATAAAATATAAAATTGTCATCATAAATTATAAAATATATATACATAGCGAGTAAAAAGCAGTTCACTACCTTACCGACGGCCGATGAAACTTATTGTAAAACCACTAGATGGCGCCCTACTATTGTTTCCAGTTGAAACAATATTTTATTTTTTTAATTTTAAATGAAAGAAAGGAAGTTTAATGACAAAAAAACTATTTCATTTTACATATTTTTTGTATTTATTATATTAATAATTATTATAATTATTGAACAGCATGCTAGAGAGCATACTAGTACATATAATACATATAATACATATCTTATTAAAGAATCTTTATTTTAATGTATTTACTATTTTCAATTAAATAACAAATTTAATTGATTACAAATTTACATACAACACGATATTTATCTTCCTGCACACTGTACCATCTGGTTGGTTTGAGGTGGCACCAAGTTTGCTGCAATTTTTTTTATTTAAAATAACATATATTTTACGGCTGGAAGGGGGGTGGTAGAATTTCCTACTCTGCAAGAACTGTGAATGTTTATATATCATTTACAAACTATTGTTTACGCTGGAAACAATAGTAGGGCGCCATCCAGTGGCTATTTACAATCAATAAGTATACCATCGGCCGTCGGTAAGGTAGTACTCGCTACAATATATATATATATATATATATAATTTTATGATGACAATATTATATTTTATTATTATTAGTAAGGGACAAATGATTAAACGAATATGCGACAGATCAAAATTAAATTTTTAATCTTTTATTAACATTAAATACTTACGAAAGCTGCTGCACTTAGCTCGGGCTAGATTGCGCATGCGCATTATGCTTGCATCTTGGGAGTCGTGCAGTTTTTACTGTTTTTATCGATTTGCATGAAAACTAATAATTATTATCAATAAATTGAAATTGTACAAATTAAAGAAAAAATGTTCAATTTTTCTATGCATTTTAATGGTTCAGAAACCTTATAGGAGTCAAGTTACACGTGTTTAAACATTTTGTATTTGACCAGATTTTCAATATTTTTTTTCTGCCAAACATAGAACTGTACAAATTTAATAAATATTATTAATGAACTGTACAATTAGGGCCCTATCGATGTATATTTTTTTTTTTTACAATATCATATATTTCACGGCTGGGAGGGGGGTGGTACGAAGGACAAGGAATGGGCTGGATTAAATTTTATAAAATGATGAAGCTAACTTCACATTTGCAATGAGTTGTACCTGCTGTGGCTGCAGCTGGTGCACAAGTAATATACGAAAGCGGTTCGCCGGATCGAACTAAATTGAATTAAAATTTGAAATATATAGGTAAGTATATATACCTGATAGTCTAAATACACAAATGCAAGAGATCAGAGAAAATAAAGAAGAAACATTTAAAATAAAAATAAAAATTGAAAACATCAAAGTGAGCGAAGTTTATTTAAAATAAAGAATAAAAACATAATGACTTTTTTAATAACTTGAAATGAACCACTGAGTTCTAACGACGTTAAAAGTGCAATTCAGAAGTAATAAGTGAACTATAAGTACTTCGAATTTTTAAAATAATATTTTAATAACCGCGTTCTTGTAGTAATTGCCGAATATGCAGTGATACAATATAGATTTTTAAAAAAAGTAACGAGAAGATACTGACGAGGAAAAACCTGACTACTCAATGAGGAAAAAATGACATAAGGAAACTATAATGATTTACGCAAAAATTAAACCATTTAATTTTCATTGATTTATCAAATATGAAAATTAAATAAAATTAAATAAAATTAATAAAATTTTCATAAAAGTAAAAAATTTTATTTTTAGGTAAATAAGAATAGGAAATGGCATTGAAATTCTTTTCTCATTCAGAAAGAGTCCTGAAATGAACATTACTTTACCTTCATCAGACCAAAAATAAACAATATATATATTACATAAATTATAGCAGTAGTAATTTATTTAAACTACCGTTAAAATCTTAGATTCAACGAAATAAAATGTGTTCCAATTTTAATGTTATTCATATCCCTGGTCTAAATAATGTCCCGCTGAAGTTAAAGTCCGAATATGCATTTTTTTATTATTTCAACAAGCAAAAACTTGACACACAAAAATTTGAATATGGTTCACCTGAAAATTCCTGGTAGCATCTGCAAAGAACAGATGTAAAATATGAAAATTGAAAATTTTTTAAAACTCAATGGTCTGGTTTTATGTAAATATGTTGGAAGTTTTAATAAAGTATACATCAAATAAATTTTTAATGCATTACGAGACAAAAAATATGTTATTATTTAGTCGATGTATCGGATATTAAAATACCCCGAATTATTAACTTGCGAAAAATTAATAAAATTTAATAAAATTGCCATAAGTCACGCAAAAGTATTGTAAATCAAAAGCGAGATGAGTTATTCAAAGGAATTTTTATATTAATTTCTTTTGTATAATATTTGTGTAATTTTCATTTTGTGAATAATAAAAATGTTTATCCGCTAAACGATCCCTGTCGTGGTAATCCAAGAGAAAAAAGAAAACGTTAGACGACGACGATCGAATAAGTAATAGGTAATCGATACGCCGGATAAATGAATAGGATATATAGGTATATATATATATATATATATATATATATATATATATATATATATATATATATATATATACAAGAATTAATATACTAATTAAGGATGCGGCGATGAAAACCGATTGTTTGTCGGTTATAATCAAAAGTAAAAGTAAATAATAAGATCCAGTAAACCAGTCCCTTGGGAGGACGCAGCTTCCGTATCAGAGTCCGTACGTGTACAAGGTATATACATGCATTGATACATGCGGTATATAGAGGAGGGTGAGGGATCGGAAGTAGAAACGTATTGGTATATACCGTATGAAACTATAACTTTTACCTATATCGAAAGGGTGAGGATTCGAGGATACAAATGTGATATATTTCGATCGTACCGAGCTACCGAGTGATTCGTGTAGATCGATCGATGGTCATTGGTGTTCGATGTAGGTATAGGAGAGTATAGGTAAGGTGGGACACGAAGAGGCCCCGTGACCTACTTGATGGGCAAGGCGTTAACGGTACTAGGCCCCCAAGACTCCCAAGAGCCCGAGAGGTGACCTACTCAACCATCCGACGACGGTGAAACTCGTCCGCGAAATCGTCGTACCGAACGGGGGGGAGGGAGGGAGGGGCCAACTGGCCTAAGAGGAAGGAGGAGGCGGGCCCCCCTTAAGCCTTAAGTCAGTGAAATCTCCGTTTGGCTCTCTCTCTCTTGAACCCGGCAGTCGTCGCCGATCGTCGTTGCGTTCAAACGATCTTCGCGCTTCATTGTCAACGTTTACGTTTACGCCTATACACACGCACACGCGCGCACATAATACACACTCCACACGCACACACACACGCACACACGCATACAGCATGGGCTTCTTATTGGCCCTTATTTTACTCATTATGGTGTGTATATTTTCTTTTAATTTCTTTTAAAATAAGCCCGCGGGTGTTTCGTCGTCGATCATTCGTTCGTTTATTGTTTAAGGGTGCTACCTATATGTGCTATGTTCTGTGCTATGTTTTTTCCAATTATTCTTTTCATATAGTGAACGTTTTGCCAAATTTGGAAATATCCACCGAAGAGAGAGTATTGTTGTACATATAGTTAATTATATTGATTATACCGTTGACAGTCTATGTTTAAAGTGTAATAGCATATAGGTATAAACGAACAATTCAAATTTTATTTTACCCCAAAATTCCTGTATACGAATAAATCGAAGTTGCCGCTGTACGGAGTATGCTAAATAAGTACTCTTTTCACCAATTGCATTACATGGATAAACGTGACACATGTATATTACCACACGATAATTCACTGATTAAGATTGAAGTTCGTTAAAATTTTATATTTTTGACAAGTATTTTCGACACGATTTTATGTTATTAATTTTTACTTACAAGTCGACACCTTGCAAGTACAATCTATATTCTAACTATATTATTATTTGTAACTTATATCTTTCAATACTTAATTTATAAACAGAGTAATTAAAACAGTCAGAATTTTATTATATCATATTAAAACGTTTATCTACAAGTCCCTAGAAAAAAAAAATTATTTTTACATATACATACTATATAATACGTGTTTTACGTTAAAATAAACATATAAAAATAGACAAATATATCGTCGTATTAATTGCAAATACTCGATATATATAATAACGTCAAAATATGTAGACCGATGTGTGATGTATGTATATAGGTGTGTATCTATATGTACCTTCATAATATGAATAAGCATTTATTTGACTTTTACTTGTCATCAGTTTCAATTCACGTTCTTCGACTCTCGATTCTTGATGTACAGTATAGATTAACTCGCGTTAACGATCCACACGTATATAGATCACGCGTATCTCCACACATTCGAAAGCAATAAATCGGTTCGAGAAAATATGTTACTTCTGAAAGCTATGTTACGCGGTGTTTAATATAAATTACCCAAAAATTTGAAGAGAATTTGCGAAGAAAAACGCTTTGAGTTAGAAAGTGGGGAAAGTTTCACTGCGAGAAGTTTAATTAGGAACGTTAGAAACAAAAAAAAATAAGGATAAACGTTTTACGGGAAAATGGGGATAAGTTTCAAATTTATTAGTTTTACACGGATTGAGTTTAGTTCAATTTGGTATATACGTGAAATAGAGTGACTCGTTAATGAAATATGGATCGTGTGGATTTTTGTACAAATGCAATGCGTGTTACAAAAATGTAATTGTTATATAATTAATCAATCGGTGCAAAGTACAATCGACGGTAATTTTTAATACACCAACTTAACGATGTTTATTAACGATAATTATTGATGTTATTTTTTTTTAGTATTCTCGTCGTATATTCATCTTCCTCTTTTCTTGCACAAAGTATAAAGAAACGATAATTTTTCAAACGAATGAGAAAGAAAAATGTGGTTTAATCTCGCAGTAAATAATATATAATAATTTAAATTCTAATAAAGATAAATAAATTGTTGTTATCTAGAATCTAGAAAATGCATGAAAAATCATGCAAGATTGAATGGTCGATCAAACAGAGAATGTATTATTTATTTATTATTATTTATAATGGAAAAATAAAATCGTCGATTAACTTGAAATCGACGATACATAACGATATTAACGTTGACAACTGTAGGTATAGATAGGTATAGAGGCGTGAAAAGTTTGCGGTGTAGAATAAACTCGTCAACCAGTTGTCAAAATCCACGCATCGTATCTGCATGTTCGTTAATATAGATATATACCTATATATTATAATGCATATAGGTACACGTTGATGCGAGCGTCGAAAGCAAGAGAAACCGGTGTAACGGGACGTCCTCTCGATAAGCCAGTAACTTTCAGCGTATATATGGAAAACCTGCATGGCACTTGTACCTATATATTTTAATGATTGCGTTAACGGTTGAAACCTTTTCAATTCACTTTTTGTTTCTGTTGTACATGTATATGTATATAAGATGAACAAGTATGCACGCGCAATTAGTAGGAAGGTATATTGCGCCCGACCAACGGGATCAATGATTCATTTCGATTTTTATACTTCTTACATCGCTTTGTATCATTATGCATACTATACATAAATTATAAACACAAATGTGTGCTTTTACATATGTTGTGCTTGTATCATACGTTGAGCATCTTAATTTTCACGATCAATCAATTGTCCAACTCTTCAATTTTGAGTGATAAAATAGAAATTAATACCAGTAAGCGCCGAGCCAACTAGTCGATTATTGCGCATTTCTAAAGCTTTTCTTTATTTTCTAAACATCAAAAGTGTCGATAGAATAACATCATTTGTATATACATCACTTTTTACTAAGTATAACCGCAATTTTTATATATTTTTAAGATCTTCGATATAAGTAAAATTTCATATACACCACGTAATGCGGGTGCTCCTGATTTAAAATTCCGTGAAAAGCAATAAAAGTAGACAATGAAATTGAAGAAAATGTATAATGATACAATAATTTTTTCAACGATCCAAAATTTATATTATTAAACAAAACCTTATTTTCATGATCGATTTTTGTTTACGGTACCTATATATAAATTTAACGCAATCATAAATTCAAAAAATTTTCATAAAATTATTAGACATAATCAAGTATACTTTTTTTTGGAAAATTGAAAATCGTAATAGAGAATACTTCTAAGCATATATACGTATCTTTATTCTATGCAAAGTGAGACCGATATTTTTTGTCCGTAGGTGAAAGTGTTTGGTTAGCTATATATATAAACACACATATACAAATACGCAAAACTAGGAAGTTCCATTTAAAAGTTTGACCTTAATACATAAGTATATGATAATATCCATCCATGACGAATTGGTACATCTTACACTTTTATAATTCTTTTTTTAAATAGAAAATACTTAAACAAGGTACATTATTATAATATATGTAGTTGCAATAAAAGTGAATATTGACATGTAATATTAAAGATTAATGTCGTTTAAATACTTTAATAATAATAATACTAATAATAATGATAATAATGATAATAATAACATTAATAATAATAATTCTATATCATTGTTACCCTAAATTAAAATTATAATGTTAATAAGGAGATTATGCATATTATTGAAAAGAAAAATTAATAAAGATAAGTCATTTGTTATTAGACGCTAACGGGAGAGATGACGAGCGGCAAATTCGTATTAGCCGAAGGTGGTCCAAGCACTTTTGGTTACGATGCTTCATCAGCATGCAGTAAACCGTACTCCCGAATCGGTCGGGCCCGCCTTGAAAATTTACCATGCGATTTTCGACGAGAAAATTGGTGTACTATCGCTGGTAACACCTATCCTTGGTAAATATATTTTTTATCGATTTGCGTAGGTATATATAATATATCTGTCAAATAACAATTAATTATTTATAAGATATCGTTTTAGTAAATATATTTTTTTCTATGTTATACATTCTTAAAGTTTAATTTTATAGAATATCACTTTGGATTACGAACATGTATTATTGGTATTTGAATGAGATTTGTTGTAGAAAAAAAATACTAGAAATTTTAAGAAATTTTTTTGTAGGCAGGCGGTACGAAGATTTGTTCAAGAAAATCAAGGTTTGATGAGGCGTATGTACGGCGATGAAAAACATATCAATGTTATGAAAACTGAACTGGAGAAAAATGACGTCGAACTTGAACTTGTCGACGAGAATGACCATAATCCATTGTTTTCGGATGATACGAGGTAACGCAGAAAAACATTTTCGTTTATTCATGTTATAAGCTTCCACCTTTACTCGATTAAGATATTTTTATAGTAAAGTTGAAAAATTTGGAAAGCTTAGATAATTGGAGAAAGCGCAAATTTTGTAAATACTTCATTACGAATGCACCGTAACATACCCAATTTTTGAACAGTTACGTCCAATTTCTAATCACAATTTGACATATACAAAAACTCATAATAATAGACATATAGAAATTTGAATCTAAGAATATTTCCAGTATTTACGAAGATAAAAGCGATTTTATTAGATTTTTTTCACTTTTTCATTTTTAATACCCATTTAATAGTATATAACTAAATTTAACTAATCTCTATTTAAAAGCTCAAAAATGGGAGAAAAATAGGATTTTCCATTAATCAATGGTCATAAAATGGGGGAAAAACGTTGTTATCGATAAGAAAAAAACAAGCACATTTGTCGCCTATTTTTGCCCGTTCTATTTAAAAACAATCTATTTAATACTTATTTAACGGCATACAATTTCTAGCAGAATTTTTTGAAATAATATATAATAAGGTTATCCAAACACGTTTTATACATAAAATCATTAAATATTAAACTAATACTGATCAAATTATGCCAAATAATGACACTTATGTCAGCTTATATTAGTTTTTATGACAAAATGTGCTAACCTGTGCTAAGAGGTTAAACTCTGCTATACATGGTTATGCTTTAGTACCAAATATACGAATTGACAAGGCCGTTTTACGAAAAATTTACGGCACTGTTTTGCTTAATATCACACAATTTTCATTTTCACTAAAATATATAAGTAATATAATATAATATAATTATAATAATATAATTATAATTAATAAGTTGTTTAGTTATACATATATACATATTTAGCATATACCCCAGTGGAAATTTCAAATGTGTCAAAATGTGTCAAAATGTGTCAAAGTATGCTAAAGTGTGCCAGAATGTGTTAAAATGTATCAAAGTGTATCAATGTGTGAGTTTTTGCACCCACTCATCATCAAAATTTATATATTTTGGTAAACTTTGATACATCTTGATACATTTTAGAACATTTTAATACAGTGTCATACATTTTGCTACATTCTGGCACACTTTGATACATTTTGATACATTTTGGCACATTTTGTCACAGTTTGATACATTTTGATACGTTTTGATACATTTTGATACATTTTAGTACATTTGGTACATATCAAGCAGTGGTAAACAATTTATATATAAAAAGAATAAATATAATAACTAACAAGTTATAAAAAAGTAATAAAAAATAATAAGTTTTGATAAAAAAATTATAAAGGCCAGATTAAAAATGTGCCAAAATGTGCCAAAATGTATCAAAGTGTGCCAAAACATTTTAAAGTGTATCAAAATGTGCCACTACTCGAGTGAAAAACTACAGCTATACTTTCGCACACTTTGGCACATTTTGATACTTTTTGGCACATTTAAAATTTCCACTGGAGTATTTAACGAATATAACAATATTTGTAAATTTTTTAGCAGCCTGTTCGATCAATATCCATTCGACTACGAATACGATAACGAAAAAAGTCGTGAATTTTTATCACGATCACTAAACCCCGTAACATCCGGTAAACTCGAAAAATCAAAATCTACCGAAGATTCAACTTCAAAATATTCGTCCCATCCAAATGAAACTCCAACCTCTGGAACAACGAGCTACGCAACCTCCACGACAAAAAGTACAAGCACACCGATACCTAGTACAACAACCCCAATGGTTAGCTTGGCTCAAATAGCAAAAATCCAAAATTTGAGCATCAACGAGATTCCAGGGCAAATCGATCGTTTTGATTCGGATGTTGACGAGCTGACCGAAATACCTGAAACTGCGGTTGAAACGACGGTAGATCCGGATGACGTCGTAGGATACTCAACGATGAAAATACTGTCATCCTCGGAGAGGATAGATGAAATAAACGATGGGCTCGATGCTGACATTACTGGCAACGAATCCCAACAGCAGCAACAATTTAGACCTAGACCAGAATATCGACCACCAGATTCAACTGGGCCAGACGTACCGGAATCTATCGAGGGCCAACTATTTCAAGACGTTGCGGCTAAAGATAAACAGGAACCTCCGGTTCTTAAAGTTCGCGGAATGTAAGTTTTATTATTTACGTTACATTATTCATTTCTACCGGAAATTATAAAATTATTTTGTCCTATTTTATACAACATTGGTAATTATTTTGTACAAATGGTCAGAAATGCTTGTCCGGTCAAGGAAGAAGTAGTGGCACCTTTCTGGGCTAACAACACGAGAGGCGAAGTTCTTGCTTTGTTAAATTTGTACCCGTTTGAACAGTACGTTCACTGGGAAAAGTGCACGTAAGTGTTATTTCAAGATATTCTTTTAATACAAATCGCATTGATACTATATAAAATGCATAAATTAATACCGAGTTAATTAATAAAATTGTACTCGACAGACACGAGAACAAGCAAATGTATTGCCGAGATGGGTGTAGGTGCGAGCAACAGTATAGGCTACATCGACTTCTTGCTTACGACCCGAACAACGAATGTCGAGGGATATTTAGCGATTGGTTTAAATTTCCAAGTTGTTGTATATGTAGATGTTACGATCTACCTGTTGAATTTCGGGTTACATCAAGATCACCTCGTACGGTGCATCGGCAAAGGCTTAAGGTCCGAGCGCCTAGGCCTCCACCGAAACAGCGAATTCGCAATTAATACCTTTTTGTTAATTAATATTATTATTATTATCATTATCATTATTATTATTAATATATTTGTACGTTTAGTGGGAGCGTTAAGTTATCTCGTATAACGTTTCTTTATTTTTATACTGAGAACAATGCTTTAGCTAACGTTACTGTATTTTATATATTTTTATAATAACAGAATGTTATAAATTAATACGAAACCGTCATTTAAATTCAATTTAAAAATACTTTTGGTTGGTAGTAATTTTAGCTAAAGTATATTTTCTTACTATTCGTTAGAATTGTATTATTATAGTAATTCTCGAAAGAATTAGTATATTACATACCATGGCCAGTAAAATAAGAAATGTCTCAGATCACATGTAATTGTCGGCCGAGGCGAAGCCGAGGTGGACGATCGTGTGATCTGAGGCTTTCTTTTTTACTGGCCAAGGTGTGTATACTATTTTTCTGCTCGACGTTGCCGGAAAACGGCGACTTCAATTCGCGCAACGGCCGGGAAGTTGCCGCTTTCCGGCCGGAGGGCAGAAAACGTATATTTTATTTATTTAACAATTATTTAATCGGATAAGATACTTAATGTACATAGCTTTCATAAGAAAAGATTTTTATTAACGACAAATTTTATTAACGTAATTTTATTTTATTTATCGTGAATTTTTTATTAATGTATTATAACCATCTTTGAATTTTGACTTTTTTTATATTAATTAATACTAGCAATGACAATTTAATACAATTAAATTTAACGTTATCGCATATAATTATATTTCTTTAATTGTAACAAAAGCGTAATAAGTATTTAATTGTTAATTAACAAGTTAAAATTAACAATCAAAGTTAAAAGTTTTCATCGAGTGCTTCGAAGTAAATCTTTTTTTTAATATATTGAACACAGAAAACCAGCAGTACCAATGGCTAAGAATTAGTAATATTTAATAAATGTTAACACTATTTAATCATAAATATTTATTGAAAATTACTAAATTTACTAGGTTTACGACATGTATATTGAACTTACCTAAGTTAAATTGTAATTTACTATAATTTAATAATACAAACATTTACTTAAATTATTAAACTTACTATATTTAATTAAGGCTCGTGATAAAATGATTGCGCCATTTCTTTAATATATATTTTAATAACTAATTTTTTATTAACGTATACGTATAATCAAAAATATATGTTTTTTTCTTGTATGTTTAATGTTATTGTAAATTGACACAACGTTTTTTATGAAACAATAAAATAAAAAATTATCACTTATTACACAATTATGTAATTAATGTGTTGATGAATAAATCTTGGGTTTAAAAAATAAAAGGAAAAACCACAATATGCTCGTATAGGATCGTTTTTATTCCGTTTTTGTTTTTCATCTTCATATGGTAAGAACGTATATATTCTCTTACAAGAAATAATTATAATAATATAAAGAAATAACGAATGTTAATACTTTGTTTTTGGGCATTCGCGCAAAAAAGTAGCTCAACATTTTTTTTAAACTAATCGACGCGCGAAATTTTAAGATTCGTATACCTGTATATGTATATATTCATATACTTAAAATATAAAAATCGAAAAATTTCGCCCGCGATTCCCACGCACTCGCAATCACACCATCGCTTCGCGAATGAAAGAGGTTGTATTTACAGTATGATGATATATAGCAATATAATTATATATGTATAACTTTTTTATATTTATATATTTATAATAATAATAAATGTATAATGTAAATAATCGAAGCGTACATAATAATAATGTTAATTTATTTATATATATATATAAACATTTATGCGCTGTATAAAGAAAAATGTATAAATAGAATTATTTTGTTTTCCTTCTTTTTTGTATATAAACGTACAGGCAATGAACATTTGGTATCAAAACCATTGGATGAAAAACTATATATATATATAAATTTGTTTAACGTTTGTAAAAAATTTTTGTGCGAAAAATGCTTAAGTAAATACGATAATTTCCGAGTTGACTTTTTTACTGGGTTTACAAAATAAAAAGAGGATCCGATACGATTTTATATATTTTTTTCTCGCAGTGCAATTAATTTTTCTGTCGGGGTGGATTACATGACCCGGTTCGGATGTTTTTCTTATTTATGCTACGTAGTTTTGCACATAAACTGGAAGTCTCTGAGAATTGTCTATAATTTTATTTGAGCGTCATATACATCGAATGGCTTTTGAGAACTGAAAAATAAACAGTTTCTATTATTATTTTTTAACGATTATTCTCTTTTTTCATTCGACGAAAGATTTTAAATTGTATGCTTCTTAAATGTACCTTATGAATGAAATCATTGCAATTAATTCAATTAAATTATTTTCAATTGGTTTTAAACATGTTCATTTTAAACAAGTTCAGATTAAATTTTTCAAAACGCAACAACCATAATCAAAATTCTTTTAAGCAATATACAATATTAATATGTAAATTTTAAAAGATTTTCAAAAATATTTTTTAATACGAAAGAGTTATTCATTATTACCATCCGAACAGTTAACAGCTTAAAAGTACTTATTAACATTTTTTTAAAATCTACTACATTTGTTTCTTGTTCGCTACTTTTTAGTCTTACAACAATTTGAGGACGCATTTTCAAGGAAACTATGAATCAACTTCAGCGAAAACATTTTTTGTTTTTTTTTAAGAAGTTTCGATGTTTTTTCATATCTGCTCTACATTATTGAACCATTATAATAATCGTCCCAACAATTTAATCGTTTAAATAGTTATACGCATCTCTATTCCAGTTGATAATTCTTTATAAGGATGTATGTATTTATATATACATACAGTTATCTATTTAAGTATGTCTCAAAATTGATTCTATTGCATGCTTGGTCGTTTTGGAACAGGCCACGAGTGCAGCCACGGTGTCGACCAAATTCAAAAAATTAATTAATAATAACGCAATTGTCCAATTAATCATGATTTTTCTTCTGCCATATATATATATATAAAAATTACAACATAATTCCATCGTGTCTTATCACATTCCGGACCCTGACGTTTCGTATACAAAACAATCATTTTCATCAATCTCTATAATATGTTGATATTTACAAAAATATGTCTTTTTGAAAAAAGACATGTATCGTCCATTATCGTTAATAGGTTGCATCATAAAATACAATATATTTTATTATTAAAAATACTTGTATGGGTGTGTTCTATATGTGATCAAGGAAGTTGATCGTTGTTGTGGACAACAACCGATTGTCAGTGAGGATACCGAAGTCTATGCTTCGACTATAATTTCAATAAATGTACGATTAATTATAATTTTCACAATTTGTCGTCGAGTATGGGTACACAGCGAAATGGGATTCTAAGTGTTTAATTGTCTGCTTTACCGACGAGATTAACTGATTTTATACTGTATCCTTATGTTGTTATTTTTCTACATTTTGTTTTTTGACGCTACTTTAAAAAGGTAAATTCTTAGTAATCTAATAATGCAGAAATGGTTTATAACATTTTAATCAACTCTGTCGGTAAAGCAGCAAATGCTATTCTTTCGAGCCATTAGTTATTAAAATTTTCGTAATGTAAGATTATTTGGCATTCGAAACTGTTTTGTACATTGGCAAGGACTGACAGATTTAACTGTGTACCGGAGGGAAGTTACATTATTATCGTATACGGTTCATCAAACTGGTATTTAACAATTTTTTTTGTTTGTTTGTTTATAAAAGAACAATTTTTTATTTTAAAATGACGAGGTTGCATGGGCAGTATCGATGCGGTTGAAGAATGACGTGCTTGTAAATAAAACGAGATAAATTCATTTTAACATTGTTTTTCTGTCCGAATGACGTTTGCGAACTTTGAAGTATGCATTTCGATTCTGACATTTCACAATTCTCATAGAAAATTGACCTTTTTTAATTATGCAAACTACATTTCTTCAGTTAGTAAGTTTTAGCCACATGGCAAGTTTCTATTCTAGCACTCCTTTCATTTAATAAAACAACCTATTATTGTAGTAATTGGACCGACAGATCGCACAACCATGAGTTCTATCATGCAGATTATTAAACTATATGTATACACACACGTATCATTAGAGTAAAAAAAAGCTAAGCGTATTTCGAAATGACAATTAATGTTTAATAAATTTTCTTTAATAAATGTATTGTACACTTTCGTACAAGTAATTCAATTTATATGTAAGAACATACAAAAACCTATCATTTGATAGAAATTTAATTTTTTCATACATACTTGACAAAGAAAATTGGCTTTCGATTCTTTTAAATTGTATGAACTTTAAATATCAATAATACAAACTTTGATAGATTTAACATTATTCATACTAAAACTAAATCAAATATCAATCTACCGGTAACGTTTGATGTATATATATATTTATAAAAGCAAACGTTTCACAAGCACTTGCGGCGTATGAAAAATGGAAACGAACTTTATAAAAAAATTATTTGTACACGTAGTGACAGTTTGTAAGTAGCTTATCAAAAATTGTATTAAAATATTGTTTTGAAACGGTTAGTAGTTTGTAACAGTAAATAGTCAACAATTGAAAAATGTGTTTGTATCATACTCATATTCAAGGGTAAGAATCATTAACTACTGGAAATAAGTCACGATAATTTGTTTCGCTAGAATAACAATGTCTATTAAAGATATGACTAGATAAACAATTCTAAATTATTGATAAAAAATGAAAATATCAATTTAATGGACAATTACATGAATTAAATGTATAGTCAAATTAATTTATATACAGTTTCTCATTTAGTTAACCAAATAGATACAAAAAAAAAGTTTAGATGCATAATAACACAACGTTTTATTTCCAACAGCTCAGTTATAAACCACAGGTATGAGTAATAGAAAAAGCTATGGATATTAAGAAGCTCGACAAGAGACGAATGAATTGCATATTTCAAAGTTATCACAAACGTGCTTCGTCGTCTGGAACCGCAAAGAACTGTCGATCCTACAAACTCTAGAAATTTTTTCATCCCTTACACCTCGTATCGTACGATTTAGTTTCGGTATTTCACAGCGGCAAAAGGCACCAAAACGAGAAAATTCTGACGTTTCAGGCAACAACAATGGCTTAACAAATTTTTCACGTCTAAAAAACTACAATCTGGCACAACCATTTTTTTCAACGTCCAATTTGATAGCATGTTTTTTTAATAGATCAACAATAACCCAGTGTATAACGTTTGGAAAAATACGATCAGAGCAGCCGATCGATACATTTGTGTAAATACTGAAATGCTTATATTGCTTTACTTATTTTTTCTTTTATAAAAATTTATTACTCGTAAGCAAATCTTTCGCAGTGTTATACGAGCTCGTTATAGGAACGACGATCTTCGACAATTCTTTTATAATTGTAATATTCAATTAAAAGCAATTAAAGTTGCTTAGAATAAAACAAACGTTTATTTAATGGATTAATGATATGTTGAATTTTTCGACTGCAAGATGCATATGTTTCATAGTATTATGATTTTTCGATTAACATTGCTTGTTTCTACGCAAAATATAACTGAAATTTTCACAATGCGGTTATTTTCAATATGTGTGATTTAAAAAGCCAATAATATATGTTCAGTATAGAAATATTATGTAACAAAAATATCGTTTATGAGTTATTAATAGTTATTGAAAGGCGATAGCTGAACTCGACAGTAAAGGATACGAAAGTAACAAGTCGCTATTTTCAATGTAATTAGAAAAAGCCCGTAATAGCGAAACATCCTGTAGAAAATAGGAGAATACTATTTAAAGACTAGTCGCGATTTTCGTCTCAACGATTCGGCATTTACTCACAATTTAATAAGTAAAACAAATTAGTGTGAATAAATTATAATTTATTATAATTTATTATAATTTATTTATCATTGAGGAAAAAATATGTAAAAGCAAGACTTAAAATGTGTTCAATTTTCTAAAAATATTTTGAGAACGTCAAGTTTTAAAAATGAAATATAGTTTAGTTTTCAATTAAAAGAAAGGTATAAAATATACCTATTAATAAAAGTTTAACGAATCGTCAAAACGTAATCCTCTTGCCACGGAGTTCCATTTACGTATATTAATATATTACCGACAAATGCTTTATATTATCATTACAGTGATATCGCAACAATAATAGCGTAACGCTTTGTGTACATATATATACATATGTATACATGTATATGTGCATATGTATACATATATGTACATATATACTGTAAGAAGCAACGACAATTGACTGTCGTTAACAAAGATTGCTTCAACGGCAAAAAAATCCTATTGCAAGTAACTATTTAACATCTAGTTTAGTTTTTAACTTCTACCGAGACTGTTTTGGGATTAATTTCGAAGGATTCAATAAAGCACAATATCGTCTGTATATATAATAAAATTTAAATCAAATCAGTTTTTAATAAAATATGTAGTATCTATACATGTGTGTAGATTATTAACTTGTACAAAAAGTAAATAAAAATAGTCATGTTTCGAATCCTTAAGATATATATAGATTTTCTATTTTTATAAAATAATATTAAATACCAAAAGTCTCGATAATTCAAAGAGAATCCTTGCAAGTAGATTTAATCGCTACCTTATTCACTTACGTAACGTTTTGTAATTAGCTTATCATTAAAGAGCGGACCAAACCGTGCTTATTGCATTTTACAATAAAAGTGCGCCTTTAAATATACAACTTGGCTTATATATTTCGTGCTACAATTTCTCTTATTGCTCGAAAATATGCAGGTATTTTTACCGTTTACGGTAATGGATAGCTCAAATGATATGTGGTCGAAGCAAAATTTCTTTATCACAGAGTAATATGTGATAATTAAAAAAACATAAATTAAAAAACGCGTCCTTCTATCCATTTTCCGCATTACGGATTAATTTATAATTTAGAAAATAAAAGTTGTCGAATAAAAAAAATATCGTTTCTTTTCTCCTGCTAATGTATCTTTTATATCGATTTGCATAAATTCTTGTTGCTTTAGAAGAACTTTTTATTGCACTTATGTATTTATATAAAAATAGAATTGTATTTTTATTCAATTCTTTCATAATCTATTAGATCAATTACTTTTGGATTTTATGAAATTATTTAATGCAAGTCATTCAATACAGAATGACTAAACAACAAAATATACATATTTTTCCCAAATGTAAATAGTTTACAAAAAAAGTAGATCTTCTAAAGTGACAAAAAACAATTGTATCCGACACTCGTTTCATCATACTTTACCCTTTAATCCATAAATTTTTGGTCTCGATTGTTTACAACTTACGCCTAAATATTGTCACGTTAAAAAACTAAATTTGTCCCTTTTGTTCCGTAATATCGCCGCGCCGCGATCTTGCGGGATTCACATAAAATATCAACGAGTTAAACCTCGTTGATCAATAATACAATGTTAAAGCTAATCACCTCGTGCGGTTGCTCGACAAAATTACGTCTTTAAAGAAAAAAACAAACACGCTATTCGATAATAACAGTCACAACAAGGACGGTAACGAACGACTAAATCCTTATCCACATCAGCCGCGTCGTCTAAGTTACACACTTGCACCGTGTTTTGAAATTCGAGTCGATTGAAATATAAATTCGCTTGGTAAAAGTACTTACTACTTTAAAAGAAAATTAAAACAAGTCTGTACAGAAAATAGATAAAAAAAGTGTTGCAACCTACTTTCATCTCTACTTTTTCAAATAAAAATCCAAAGTACAATTGACGCAAACAATTCTTGACATTAAAAAATTGTACTCAGGAGATAATTTATAAATAACTTAATTAAAGAAAAATGTTTAAGAATCCCCTATTAATCTCTGTGAGTGCTGATCCTTTTGTACACCAAATCGGATAGGTATATGTATATCATGTTTTCCCGTTTGCTAAACATACACAATATTTACAGGAACTGAATAAAGTCACAAATCAATTCCGTTCCATGAGTACAACGAATTCATTCCAAATATGGGCCATTATACGACGTACCATGGTCTCATTTCGCTGCCCGTCTCTCACGCTATATATCACACTGTAAGAAGCTCGCGCACGTCAGGAAATGCACGAGTCGCAGTTTCACTCGAAAAATAATACGTGGCCTACTAACAAGCGCTGGAAAAATGTTAATAAAGATAATAAGAATCATACAAAATAAAACTGTACAAAACGGTAAGTCAATGGCCACGCGATCGCAACGAATAAGTCGAAAGTTAATGAGTGAACGCGACGACGCGCAGAACAAATCGAAACGAGTGAAAGAAATGAGCAGAAAATGGTTCCCCACCTACGTAGTGAAATGCAAGGTAGGTACGAGACCGCAAACATAAAATTCCAACGACTTTAGTTGTTTGGCTTGAACGACGTAAGGGCCCCCAAATGGAATTTAGATTGATTTCCATTGTGGTTTGTGGGAACCCCCCCTTGAATGTCAGGGAAGACCCCGAGGTACCCATAGCGCTTTGCTCTGCTCTTCGTCGACCGAAGCTTTTACTTGCGTACATATGTATGCTATGTTCACTCCAGCCGGAATGATTGCTGAAACATACATTTAACTTTTATAATTTATTTGAACAGAGTAACATCAAATGATTAAAAAATATTAATCGAGACATTGTTTTTTAAGTAACATTCTATTTGTGCATAAATATTTAAAATAACGTAAAATATAAAATTTCTAAATATATTATTGTGAATGCTATACTACTAAACATGTACTCACCGTTTATAAAATGTCTATATTCAGATTCGAGTTTCAAAGCATGCTCATACATTTCTTTTGCAGCCTTAGCGCTGACTTTGTCACTAGGATAACGTGAGTCTTTCACCTCTTTAATTTGCTTTGTGCTCTTAAATTTGATCAATAATACTATGGGATATATCTGATGCCTGTGGAGTCGTTCGAGCGATGCTACTGATATATCCAAAATGCAATGAGAACTCTGAAGGAAAAGTGCCAATAATAAATTTTTTTCAGTTACCCAAATCTTAAACTATAAATAATAAAAATAATACTCACTTTGTCACAGATATCTTTCACAGCTTGCACTGTTGTGCATTCAAAGTAACTACCTTTTTTACGATAGTCTACGTAGAGTGAATCTCGTAAACCTTGCTCCAGAGTTGCTTGGGAGCAATGCATCGCCTCTGGCAAACACCTGGTGAACTGACTTGGGAATTCTTGTAGAAGCTTCGTTGCTACGCACTCGTTAAGTGGGCCGACTATTAAAACTGGTCTTAGCGTTGGATCTAAAAGTAAAATGAATATTTCAATCTATGATATCGTTTCAAATTAATTAAAGTCAACCTCTAAATTATAAAAACAAAAGTCTTACAGTCTAGCCTTTCGACGCGTTGATAACTCAGTGGAAGATTCTCTTCATTTAAAGTTCCACTATCACTGTACCAACCCATGTTGACACCAGTGAGATGCGATAATTCTTTGCTATCCCTACTTGATGAGCGATGATGTTTCTTTCGCCTGAAGAAGCTTCGCCTTGCACTTGTAGTTCCACGCCTTCCTGCATCTGTTTCCAAGTCTCCTAATGACCTTCGTAAAAGGAGCTCTTCTTCGACCCTAAATAGATGAATTTGAATTAATACTTTTTAAAGTTCTATCATTATGTTTGATTTTTATTATGTATTATTTTTAAAATTAAATACAAAAATTTGGGAAAGATTATATACTAATAATGCACTTAAAAATAAAATAATGCTTTTAACGCTCAGTTATAATGATTAACGCTTTCTTCACTTCTTACATGTTAAATTGTGCAATTGGTATTGTTTCGTTCCGTGACGATACGATGCGCTTCGTTTTTACATCAATAATTAATTTATTAGATGTATTAAGATGCAAAAAAGAGAAAATTTAAGATTAAAATTTTTTGCGAGTGTTTTAATTTTTTTGTAATGAAAATACATAAAATGTAATTAGACAATTATATAAACAAAAAGTAAGGTAATTTTTAGAAAAGTTAAGATTTCGAGTATGAAGGAGAGATTTTATAAATGTGAAGGATGTAAATGTCCAAATATTAATTAATCGTTTGATTTTGATGATAAAATTTAATTGTCATAAATAGGAAGGTTGGGTAAATGTGGAACAAAATAAAGGTTAATTGCCAATGTTTCGTAGGTTGTATATAAAAATATTTAGGCAAATTTTTAAAATATATATATATGCGAGTAAGTTGTATGTAATCTAAGTGTCCAGTTGCACCACTATAATTAATTTAATTTAAGTATTTATTTAAGTAAACATATAAAAAACTTCTATAAAGTGTTTAATGAATTTATAATTTTACTTAAAATGACTAAAAATTTAAAAAGCAACCGTAATACATTTATACATGGGGAAACTTATTTTCCTTTAATCTGTTTGTCTTGAATAATCTAAAAATTATATAGAAAATTTTTCTCAGACTAGAGGACGCTGCCGCAGTGTGGAGCACTCTTAAGTATCTTTAAGCTAATACTTACTTAAATTTACTCGGTATGATACCGCAAGTTTGTCTTCTTCCGGTCTGATCAACTAACCAAGCTCTCCAATGTCCTGGTGTTCCATTGAACATTGTATTGTCCACGTATAATATATCATCTTTATTAAACTTAAGCTGCAGGCTATCACCAACTTCCCCGGTTCGGTCAAACATTGCCTTAACGTAGAAACTATCTCCAGGCTTGTCTTTTACTTCATTGTACCTTTCAGGTATATACTGGGCAATCAGGGTCACTTTATCAGCAGGTCTAGCAAGTTCTAATGCAGCTTGTTCTGCTGTAGCTTGTCTTAAATCCACACCGTTATATTCAAGGATGCGATCGCCCGTGTGAAGACCAGCTTCTTCAGCTAGACAACCAGGTTGAACCGAATGGACGAAAATTCCGACTCCATTGCCACCAACAAGGGATATTCCAAGGTTTGAACATTTACGAGTTTCGATGAACAGGTAGCGAGGTTCGCTTGGTGGCGGTGTCTTGGCGTTTCGATTTTGCTCTTCCTGAGTTGGGCTGGGGAGAATTTCAGATTGAATTTTATTTTTTTCTACATTAAAAAAAAAAGTTAACATATATTAGTGATCAGCATTGAAATAAATATTAGTATATAATGTATCTCGAAGATGAGATGAGAATTGTCCAAGTGTGGCTACTCCAAGTTTCAGTTGGTAGACTTCAAGTAACCTTTTTTCTCTAAATATGTACATATATAGCATTCTTTAATTGTAAATATATTTATAATATTAATGAAATTTGATTTTAAATTAATAGTTCTAAACATAAATTCACCTGCGGACAGTAGCGTTTTGTCGTTGTAAAGAGGCCGCTTGGTTCAGTTGAGCTCGCGTCATGTTGCGAATCCCGTCAAGGGTAAGACTACTGCGAAGCTCAGGTTTACGTATATTGATGTCCAATGATGCTGAGTTACGCATTTCTCGTTCGCGCTCTTGCGTTGTCCTTACCTATTGACGCAAATGAGTATACGCTTACACTAAGTTAGTTTTAAACATACATTAAGTAAATCAGTAGAGTTATGTCAATGTAAAATATTATCAATTAATTGATACAAAAATAATGAAGTAAATACATCTGAATTGCATACTAATATTAACAGTATTGGTATTTTCTGAAGAAATTTAACTAAATAGTTAAAAAGTAGTTACTGGCAAAAGAATAATAATATCGAGTAATAACCTCGAGAGATGCAGAAGCTCTTAATTCTCGATCTCTTTCTCGATCCCTTTCGCGTTCTTTAGGAGCTCGAATAGTCGGTATGGTTGCTTGTATGGGCGGCTGTATTGTAGTCTGATCTCGCTCGGGTTCGGAAGACTCGAGTGGTTCGATGGTACTTTTACGCGATGCTTCTGGACTGTTACATGGTGTCGATGAGCCACTGTGGCTTGCCTCTTTTTCCCCGTTACCTTCAGAATCGCTCGACGATCCGGAACCTTCTAGCTCGCTGTACTCTGCGCATCGAAAACCAGAGTAATTGTGGTTAAGCATCGTTTATCCGCTTTTGTGACAGGCTAGATTCGTTTATTTTAAGATAAACATTGTTTTTGTTGATTCGGCTCTTTTTTTGTGAGATATTTCATATATCGATATAAATATAATTCTATATTGAGGTACGCGTTATAAAATTATTTGTATCGTTACCTTGAATTTTTATTTTACTTTTAATGTTATCTATAAATTATTAGAAGGCAAAATATCAAAAAAGGGATGTAATTTATAAATATATAAAATGAAGCTCTCTTAAAATATTGAATAATGCCTGCACTAGTTAAAAATATTTTGTTATCTGGCACTCGTAGTGAAACTGTAAAGAAAATTTGTAAATTGTTAATTTTATGAATATGTTATTACCTAATAGAAATGTGATTAAATGTTAGTATAAACAAATAAAGATCATGCTAAGGGAACAACTACAATACTATTTACGTGTTTACAAGCATGCACAGAAAATGTCTCTAAGTTTTTAAAGTGTTAATTTGTTAATAAGAGGATGTTTATTCATACATTGATTAAAAATTATGTTCATATAGGTTAGTAGCTGTAATGATGAATAAGAAATTAATTGCATAGTTGAGTAACTCCTTTGTAAAAAATGTGTACACTTATAAATTGTTATACTAAAGAACTACTATTTAATAAATGTTCACAAAATTAAATGCCCAAATAAATATTATTAGGCTATTTATTACGGGATCTAATATCTAATAAATTTAAAAATACAAGTTTGCTCTAAACTACTAATACGCATAAAATAAACCATATAAAATAATATATGGCCAGTGTATATTAATCCGTCACCATAATTTTAATCCGGCTAAAAATGTGGAATATTAAATTTGAGAATAAAGCTAAAAGAGAATATACATCCTCTGTGTAACTAAACATCAAATACTTACTGTCCGGGCTGTACTGGACTAGCATCGTAAACGAGTTACCGCACTGCCTGAGTATGTTTGCGGCGACCTGATAAGAATCACAGGTTCTCATATTGATCCCGCAAACGTCGAGCAATTGATCTCCGACCTGTAATCCAATTTGCGAGGCCAAACTATGCTCGGTCACCGAGGAAACGAAAACTCCTCCGCTCTCCAGGCAGGATATTTGAATACCCAAAGGTTCCTGACTTTTGTCGATATGGATTCGTCTGACCTGTCCGAGTGTCGGCCTCGGCTGCGCGTAACAATAATCAGGCATGCTCGAACGTTTGTTACCCCCAGGTCTGGCAGCTCCACTACTGGAACTTGAACCAGTCCCTGGACTGAGGATCTCGACGTGAAAACTGGGCATTGGACTTCCTCGTTCAGATGTTCTCTCGATGCTGCCGGATGAGAGCTTACCAATGCTACTCTTGGAAGTTACACTAGGATTTGAGGGTATCCGGAATCGTTGGTTCTCCTTCTTCCTCGGGAATGTCCCACCTTCGTACGAAACGTACGGTGGTACGTCGTACGAACTCATGGTTGGATGTGCGCGAGGTTTGTGATAGTGCAAATCGACCGAGGGAGTGTGCAGGTGTCCGAAATTCGGCTGAGGACTGTAGGGAGGCTCGAAGCAAAAAGATCGAGCGTCAGGGAGCCCTATCGACTCACCTGATTGAGCGCTAGGCAAGGATGGAGGTGATGGATATCTAGAATTAATACTTTGATGGGGGTGATGAGGATGTGAGTGCTGGGCAAACGGTGGAAAAGAAAAATTGCCTCGAGGTGTAGTCGAGGTACTTGCACCGTACAACTGAGAGTGGACACGATTATGGTCAACCTTTTTGCCGTAGCAGTCAGACTTGATCGAGAAATCTATATCCGACGGAGACTCGGTCGACTCCTTGGTCATAAATGATTTTTTTGTGTAACTTGGTAAGGGACTCTCGAAAGCCTTGTAGACGGTATGTCGGTTGCTTCCCGCAAAGTTGGCCAACGGTATTGGGTTAGAAATGCGGGTGTAATCATACGTATTCTCGTACTTAGGATTATTCAAAAGGACACTAAGAGGAAGCCGTTCTTTCGTCTTTCGTGGATGCAGGATCGTGCCCGTGCCATTCTGGATGAGGGGTCCTATGCGTGCCTTCGGCCACGTACCTCCGTTCTTCTCGGCGGTAGATTTCTCGGTGCCACCACTACCGCTGCTTACGCCGCTGGTGCCGCTGATACCGCTGCCGGTCCCATTGGCTCCTCGACGTTTGCTTCGTTTGAGAACGCCATTGTTACCTCCTGCACAAATAATTATTAAACGTTTAATTTTATTTTATAAACAATTTAAAAAATTTTTTTTAAATATCTTAAGTGTACACCATAAATCACTGTAAATTATTTACCGTTGCTAGCTTTTTTATGATAACTTTCGATGACAGAATCGAGTTTAGCAATCGCATCCTGTTCCTGCTCAAAAGTATTAGGGCTTGAATTCCTATGCCTCTTTTTCTTTTCGTCTCGATCTTTACTGTGCCTGCGTCCTCTAACTATATCAATTTTTTCACGGAAATTATCCCAAGCATTGCTAATTCCACTAGGTTTTTCATTGCTTATTGATTTCGAAACCTTGTAAACACTACGATCTCCAAAATTGGATGCGATGTAACGTCGGTCGTAATCTTCAGAAGTAGTTTTTAACATCATACGTTCCTGCTCAGTCTGCGAGCAACTGTTGACCATTTTTTGTTTCTCTGGGCTAAAACTACCTTCAATAGGCATCGCTTCTGCGCTTGAACCTGGGGCTAAAGGTATACCTTTTAAGGTCGTAATTGTTAAAACATCGGTTGATGTGTCGTTCAAAACTGCCATTGCTTCGTGAGATGAAGTTACTCCTTCCATCGGTTTACTGTTAATCTGGAATTGAGAATTTTATTATATTTTAGTATTTATACATTAATAGATTAATGGTAACATTGTGATTTTGTTTCTATTTTAATGTGTAAAGGCCAAATGATTGAATCGTCTTATTGAAATTAAAATGTTATTTAAATCAAACAAAAAATCTTACGTTTACTTAATTTCAAATTCTCGTAATCAATAATTTAATGTACAGCTAATAATACAATTCTGCAAACAGTATTATATTGCATGTAAGTAAATCGCAATTCTAAAAATTTAAGGAATTAAGAAAAATGATGAATTTGATAAAATTTTAATATTAATAATTTATTTATTACTATGAAAACTACTAATTTGAACTGTTTACAGCATCGTACACATCAAATATAACAGTATTTTATTATACAATTATAATCTAGAATAATACTTACATTTAAAACCCTGTCACCAACTGCAAGATAACCATCCTTAGCAGCTAAGCTACCCGGTGATATTTGAATACCCAAAGGTTCCTGACTTTTGTCGATATGGATTCGTCTGACCTGTCCGAGTGTCGGCCTCGGCTGCGCGTAACAATAATCAGGCATGCTCGAACGTTTGTTACCCCCAGGTCTGGCAGCTCCACTACTGGAACTTGAACCAGTCCCTGGACTGAGGATCTCGACGTGAAAACTGGGCATTGGACTTCCTCGTTCAGATGTTCTCTCGATGCTGCCGGATGAGAGCTTACCAATGCTACTCTTGGAAGTTACACTAGGATTTGAGGGTATCCGGAATCGTTGGTTCTCCTTCTTCCTCGGGAATGTCCCACCTTCGTACGAAACGTACGGTGGTACGTCGTACGAACTCATGGTTGGATGTGCGCGAGGTTTGTGATAGTGCAAATCGACCGAGGGAGTGTGCAGGTGTCCGAAATTCGGCTGAGGACTATAGGGAGGCTCGAAGCAAAAAGATCGAGCGTCAGGGAGCCCTATCGACTCACCTGATTGAGCGCTAGGCAAGGATGGAGGTGATGGATATCTAGAATTAATACTTTGATGGGGGTGATGAGGATGTGAGTGCTGGGCAAACGGTGGAAAAGAAAAATTGCCTCGAGGTGTAGTCGAGGTACTTGCACCGTACAACTGAGAGTGGACACGATTATGGTCAACCTTTTTGCCGTAGCAGTCAGACTTGATCGAGAAATCTATATCCGACGGAGACTCGGTCGACTCCTTGGTCATAAATGATTTTTTTGTGTAACTTGGTAAGGGACTCTCGAAAGCCTTGTAGACGGTATGTCGGTTGCTTCCCGCAAAGTTGGCCAACGGTATTGGGTTAGAAATGCGGGTGTAATCATACGTATTCTCGTACTTAGGATTATTCAAAAGGACACTAAGAGGAAGCCGTTCTTTCGTCTTTCGTGGATGCAGGATCGTGCCCGTGCCATTCTGGATGAGGGGTCCTATGCGTGCCTTCGGCCACGTACCTCCGTTCTTCTCGGCGGTAGATTTCTCGGTGCCACCACTACCGCTGCTTACGCCGCTGGTGCCGCTGATACCGCTGCCGGTCCCATTGGCTCCTCGACGTTTGCTTCGTTTGAGAACGCCATTGTTACCTCCTGCACAAATAATTATTAAACGTTTAATTTTATTTTATAAACAATTTAAAAAATTTTTTTTAAATATCTTAAGTGTACACCATAAATCACTGTAAATTATTTACCGTTGCTAGCTTTTTTATGATAACTTTCGATGACAGAATCGAGTTTAGCAATCGCATCCTGTTCCTGCTCAAAAGTATTAGGGCTTGAATTCCTATGCCTCTTTTTCTTTTCGTCTCGATCTTTACTGTGCCTGCGTCCTCTAACTATATCAATTTTTTCACGGAAATTATCCCAAGCATTGCTAATTCCACTAGGTTTTTCATTGCTTATTGATTTCGAAACCTTGTAAACACTACGATCTCCAAAATTGGATGCGATGTAACGTCGGTCGTAATCTTCAGAAGTAGTTTTTAACATCATACGTTCCTGCTCAGTCTGCGAGCAACTGTTGACCATTTTTTGTTTCTCTGGGCTAAAACTACCTTCAATAGGCATCGCTTCTGCGCTTGAACCTGGGGCTAAAGGTATACCTTTTAAGGTCGTAATTGTTAAAACATCGGTTGATGTGTCGTTCAAAACTGCCATTGCTTCGTGAGATGAAGTTACTCCTTCCATCGGTTTACTGTTAATCTGGAATTGAGAATTTTATTATATTTTAGTATTTATACATTAATAGATTAATGGTAACATTGTGATTTTGTTTCTATTTTAATGTGTAAAGGCCAAATGATTGAATCGTCTTATTGAAATTAAAATGTTATTTAAATCAAACAAAAAATCTTACGTTTACTTAATTTCAAATTCTCGTAATCAATAATTTAATGTACAGCTAATAATACAATTCTGCAAACAGTATTATATTGCATGTAAGTAAATCGCAATTCTAAAAATTTAAGGAATTAAGAAAAATGATGAATTTGATAAAATTTTAATATTAATAATTTATTTATTACTATGAAAACTACTAATTTGAACTGTTTACAGCATCGTACACATCAAATATAACAGTATTTTATTATACAATTATAATCTAGAATAATACTTACATTTAAAACCCTGTCACCAACTGCAAGATAACCATCCTTAGCAGCTAAGCTACCCGGTGATATTTTAGCAATATAAATTCCAATTTCCAACGTGATTCCATGGGGTACAGAACCAAGCGGTAATTGAGTAGTCCTCAGTGATCTCCTACTCAACCTTCGCCTTCTGATAGTTAAAGTAGCTGGTCCAGCATTTGATGATCTAAGAGTATCTAAAATCATCCTTGTCGATACGGAAGAACAATCGACATTATTGACTCTCAAAATACAATCGTTTACTCGAAGCTTGTTTTCGATTACGCTGCCAGGTGCAACCTGAGCAACGTAGACTCCTGTATCATCTGGATAATAAGGATTGTCCCTGCCACCGACAAGCATAAGCCCCAGATCGCGCTCGGAGTCAAGACCTAATCTAGCAAAGTCGAGGTGGACAGTCACTGCATCCCACTCACTATCCGAGTCATGAACGCTCTGTCCAAATTGACTTGTTCGGATCGTGTGATCGCCCGACTCAATTTTTTCCTTCAGATCCTTGAGCTCCTTTGAGGCTTCATTCCGCTGCTTCTTGATGTCATCGGAATCACGTAACGCATTCGCCAAATCTGAGACTGCTCGATCGCGTTCCTTTCGTAATCTATCGATAAACGAACAGTTATAGTGTTAGTTAAAATTTCATTATATTTATCATAAAACAAAATATTACTAAAATGAAGTAGTTAAAGTAATTATTTAATCTTTGTCGAATAAAATAATTACTTTTTCTTGTCATAATAAATAAAATATAGTATTACCTGTCACATAAAGTTCGAATACTTTCCCGTTCAAGAACTATTTTATCACGTTCGCTAAATGCCCAATCTCTACGACGTTTCGACACTTCAGCTTCTTGTACAGCTTCCTCGAGATCCGACTGAAGCGTATCGACAAATTTACGTAGCTTATCTAGCTCCAAATTAGCTTGATCAAGATTATCCATGCGCTCCTTCTCACGTTTCGCGTAATCTCTTGGATTTGTCTCCTTTTCGGCTTCCTTGCTCGCTACATCGCGTTCGGTACTGTAAGAGTGTAGCTCCAGTCGGTTTTTACGATCGCGATTCGATGCTTCGGAGTACGCCTCTCCGAATTTCTGCCGTAACTCGTTACATTCCTTCAGAGCTTCATCGCGATCATGCAAGGCCGATGATATTTCTCGACGTAATGTTTCTATTTGGTAGGATAGCGTTTTTTTCTGAAATTATAGATATTTTCCTTTGTATTAATATAATGTATAAAGAATTTATAAATTATATAGGCTTATTTATAGCTTTAGTTCCATACAAATTTTAAAATCTATTAGTTGTAAATAATGTAAGTAACTTATTATATATATGGCTTACGCGCCCACTAACTTACGTCAAGCGCTATCGCGCCTTTCGTTTACCGATAATATAATATTATTTAGTTTTTATTCTTTTAATTTATAATGTCTAAATATACCTTCCTAATGTATGTGTGTAAATTTCTCAACAATGTTAATTAAATATTTTAGATATAATTTTTAAATAATATTATTTCAGTATTTCACATTAGCTAAGTTAGACATTATGTCTATCATGTATAAAATCAAATATTAAACAATTAAGATGAACTAATAACAAATACCTCTTCGATGAGTTGTTTATTCTCGTTTTCGAAATGAGTAACTTTGGCATAAGCTTGGGTAAGATCATTGCCAAGGGTTTCCATTTCCTGATGAACGGTATCCCTCTCGCTCATAATTAAACTGTATTCGTGTAGGGCGGCATTCCTTTCCTCGGTAAGTCGCTTGATTTCTTTGCTTGCTTTCATACGACCTACCATAGCTTGATTGATCTCCTTGACTGCTTCTTCGTGTTGCTGTGATACTTTTGCCAATGCCTCCCGGTACTCGTTTCTTTCGCGTAACGCGATGTCCCATTGTCGTATAGCAGCGGTGCATTGTTGCTTCAATCCGTTACGTTCACGGACTGCACTGTTGCGCTCCTGGACCACTTCCTCGTACTGCTTCTTTACTCTAGCTGCTTCTTCTTGGGCAAGTTCCAACTGACAAATGTTCATTCGTTAATACACATTACTTCAATACATATTTTTATTTTTATCCTTTCTTTTTACTTTTAGATAAGGGGGTATCGAACCCTTATAACCTTACTAACCGAGCTAAACAAAGAATTTAATTATTATTTATAAAGTATGATAATATTTAAAAAGTAGAATACACGCATTCATTTAAATCTTTATATATAAAATTTCAAAAAGAGACAATCGCGTTTTCGAGAAATGTCTTCTCAAAAATATGAAGCGGATCTGCGGATATAACAAACAACGTTTGTGGTAAAGGGTTTCTCGAAGACGCGATCTTGTCCAGTGGTCATTCGTCTGTAAACAAAGGCGTGTCTTCTATTACTTTTTTCAGATACTATCTATTACCGACAACCAATTTTTCGTTTTCTTCAATACGTAAAATTTCTGAATTTTGACAACGTGCCAACAATTTCTGTATTACATAGAATGTAAGTGCAATCGCAAAATTGCGATTAAACCAAAATTGACTGCGTAAAATAAAAATCGATAATGTCCGTAGATGGGTTATTAACGAAATTTCCTTGATTTACAGAGAATTAATTTTACGCGGTTGAACCGATACTTAATTAACAATAAACATTCTTTTGTTTTACAAAAATACAAAAGTGTATTTTAAACGCCTATCAATCGCGGCTTGCAAACCTTTGAACTATAGTTACTTTGCGTGTTAAAATAAGTTTAAGCAACAAGTGTGACGAGCAGATAATACGTTCACACTCTCCTTTTCTCCACCCCAAGCGTATATACTAAGATGCAAACTCGACTCGTCTGAGAATCATCCATTTTCTTTACTTGTTGCATAATGTACTATATTTTTATTCCCTCAAACGTATTGTCAAGAGAAAATAATATTAAATTTCTTTCGTTTAAAAGAAAACAATAAATTCGAGTGTAATTTATTAAAATTTCAAAAAGTAAAAAATAAACCTTCTCCTTTTTCATACTTTTACTTTCTTCTCGATCGATCGACTCTATATATATTCTATACGCAAATTCATTTTCGTATTTGTACATTAAAATTTATTAATCTTGACCTGCTGTATACACATTAATGTCAACCTTCCATACCCTCCAAAAGTATGATTAAATTTAGATTACATTTCGATTGGGTAAACTAGGACAACCTCCTTTCGACGGCTCCTATTCATAAAGTCCTATACAAGAAGTCATTTCTATATAGTCCTATCTTAAAGAAAATTTTATAAGATCCTATCTTAATTATAATTCTATAAAGTCCTATCTCAGAAGTACAATTTTATAAAGTCCTATCTCAAAAGTACAATTTTATAAAGTCCTATCTGAAAAAGTCCTATCTCATCTCAAATTTTGAAAGCTACAAAATCATTAAACAATAAGTTTTTTAATAAAAACAATAAATTATAAAAATAATATTTACACCTTTATCTAAAAATATAAATATATATGCAGAATCGGATAATAATGCTCATGTAAAGAGTACACTTTTACCGAATATATTATATTTCATTAACCACGTTATCGAGATTTTATAAGTATATAAAAAATATTAAAATTTGAATTTTGTATCCAGGTGGAAATTCGAGCATTTATGAAACGTTTTTTAGACAAGAAATTGGCCATTGCCATTAAAATGGCCATAAATCGTACGTTAATGCCCGAAAAAACGTTTTACTTAACCAAAAAATGTTCACTTTTCCACTAGGGTCAATATTCTGCCAATATATATATATACTATATATTATATAAGTAGAATTATTTAAGAGGTCAACATATATAAGTAATGCATTTAAAAAGAAAATAAAAAAGTAAGACATTTAAAATGTACTTGACGACAAAGATGGGCCTGAATCTGCCGCAACTTTTTTAGATTCAGTTTTGAAATTTGTGATATTTGAATAAAAAATGTTACCTTTTACTTCAATGTTATGAGAACGGCAATTTTTTAAAGAGAAACAATTATAAATAAATATAATATAAATAAATAATATAATATAAATAATATAATATAATATAATATAAATTTATATTTTCATAATAGTTTTCAAATTATATAAATTATCAATATTATTATAATTTTATGAAGTTAAGAGAAAGTGTATTAAAGGAAGGGGGGGGGGGCTTAAAAAAATTGACTTTTATGATCGAACTTTATTGAATTGCATTTGAGATAGGACTTTATAAAATTGACTTCCGAGATAGGACTTTATAATACTGACTAAATTTTTTTTTGAGATAGGACCTTATAGAATTTTCTTTTCAGTTAGGACTTTATAGAATTATTCTTGAGTTAGGACATTTTTTAATTAATTTTTGAGATAGGACTTTATGAATAGGAGCCGTCGCTTTATTTAATATGTTGTTTAATATACCTTAAATTAATGCCATTTTGAACAAGTAAATGCAAAGGTATATTGCCGACATCGCTGATCGATCTATATTTAACGTTAACTAAATTAAAATAATAATAATTAATCAAACAATCTCATAACTAATGCAAATTGAATCAACGTCATAGTTAATAATATATCGACTTTAGGGTAGAGCTTTCGATGTAATTAAACTGGATTTTGTGTAATTGTAATTATTAAAATTTATATATTCTACGCTCATTTTCGAGAAGTAAATTTGATTGATTAATCTAGGTTAATACGAACATCACATCTTGCGCAATCCTCTTCAAAATTGCAGGAAAAAAAAACCATTTTTAAAAGTTACTTTACTTTTTACTTTACATTTTTAAATTAAATGAATTTTAAACATTACCCGAGATTGAAATTTGTATAATTAAAAAGTGAAGAAAAGGTTCTTTTTTTCCTTGAATATTCCAAATATTGACAGACTTTTTAATTGGTAAACAAAGGCAAATTACTCTTTTTTCGAAATTTTAGTATAACTTTGAAATACATGTTGAAGTTGCAATATTTTTAATTAAACTTTGCAAATATATAAACTTAATAAAGTATCGAATAGATTTTACTCTGTATTAATGAGTAATATTACGGAACATTCGCAAAAGTTTATATACGAAGAAGAAGTGAGTTTCAAGGAAACAGATTTTGATCCGACTTTACTATAAGTAAAAAATAAAGTGCATCGTTTATTATTTATTTTAATGGTTACCGTTTCATCTTGGAAATATCATACATAATTTAATCGATTTGTTTACATTACGTTTTTCATTTTAAAGATTTTCGGAAACAGAGCTTTATAGAAGCGTTTGAATAAATAATTATTGAAATTTCAATTTTGCTTTCAAGATTTGTAATTGAGGGATTTTTATTCAACGCATTTACGTCAGCCTACATTTATTTTAAATTGAATATTTTCAAAAATAATCGTTTATATTTTTTTTATACAATATAAACGATCAGTTAATTAAAAAATGTTATTTTTTTTTAAATAATTTCGAGTCAGCGGTGAATAAATTAAGGAAAAATATATTTGCAGTGATCTTTAAATGCGTAGGTTTTAATTTTTCTTATTTACAAATAGCACAAAGTAAGTTTTGTATTCGTTTGTGATAGACAGAAATAATTTGATGGTTAAATATTAAGGAATATAGAGAAACAATATAGACAGTATTGTAAATATAAAAGCATTGTAGGATAGGTGATTTCATTAAAATACTTTAATCTTTTTAATAAAGTGTTCTTTCACTGTGTACACACACATATATGTATATATATTATTAATACTACGTAAGCATATATAACATAAAAAAAATTAGGTCACAGTGGTTGAAGTTCGTCAGAGTTAGAAAAAAATTCTTTTACTTTTGTTCCTCGGTATTTTATAAATAATATAAAATATACGTAAATAGATTCAATTTTTTCTACTCTTATATGTTAACAAAATTGATGTACTGTGTACAAATTGTATCAAGGTTTAGAGTATTAAAAAATTGATTTTCAAATATCTACAATAAATGAAAGTTATAATAAAAGGGAAATTACATTAATGTTTAAAACTATTTGTTTTGCAAAAAGATAATAAAGTTCTTTTAAAACGTTTTACAACTTTTTACGAGTTGAGAACGAAATAGGTGTATTTGCTTACATCGATGTACGTGAAACTTTTTAAGTTTAAATTTTAAATTAATTATGTTAATTATGGAAATACTGTATTCAATAAAGTTACTAATTAATAAAGTAAAAGTTACCTTATTGACAGCCGATGAATGGGAAGATATGAGGTCGTCGTATCGTTTCCTAAGAGAGTCGTATTCGTCCTTGATCGCCTCGTACTTCCTGAGAGCTGATAGATAATGTTGATTCATGGCGTCGGAGTTACCAGCAGGATCAGCAACTAGGACCTCTTGATTTTGACAGCGTAATTCAGTTACTTCTTTTTGTAATGCTTGGACTTCGCGATCCAGTCGCTGTTTGTCATTAACGAGGTCACTATACTTGCCTCTTAAAGCTCCAGAATCCTGGACGGAAGTTGACTCGGACTGGCTCATTGCTGCTATATGCTGGCTACGATAGTATTCCAGCTCTTTCATAGTATGCTCGCACCTATGTTGAAAAATAATTGATTTTTTTTATTAAACCCTATATTACACTCAAATACTTTTAAAGCGGATTCTTTTATAAAATCCCAGTAAAAAAGTATATACTTTCAATTCAATATTTTAACTTAGCCGTTAAAAAAACGTACATTGTAAAACACTCGAATTAATCACGTATAATTAATGCAATTTTTATAATATTTAATACGTAATTTAATTCATTGAAAATTTAACATATTATTTATATTATCGATTCTCATTTATCACTACAAAAGGTATAGGTTATTCATAGATACACTCGGTACCGAAAATTTTCGTATTTCACTAATGACCGTTTTAATTACGTTTATTTGATTAATTATCATGGTAATAAAATGTATCAGATTGGTCAGTTTATTATTCAATCTTAAAATTCATCATTAATTCATCCAACGATAAAGTAAAAATGCAGTTTTTTCTTGATTGCTTATTATAATTACACTTCTAGATTAAAATTCTCAAGAGAAAATACAAAATTTACATTTTCTTGGTAAATCAAATTTCTTTAATATTCATGAACGATACATAAATTACAAATATTCATAAAAGTTGTTGAAAATTTATATGAACTTTTAAAATTTTAAAATTAATTAAATTATTATTGTAATTTAAATATTTGCAAATTATCAAGGCAAATAGCATAATATAATACAACGTAAAATAAGATTATCCCTCATACTTGCTAATACGCAAAAAGCTGGACTTAAATTCTGCAAAATGTCAGAGATAATCTCTAATTTTCTAACGGACTTTACTATTCAAGATATATTATTTAAGTTTGAAATATTAAATAGTTATCAGTTTAAATTAATATTATTTAATTTGATATTTAATTAATATTATTGTAATTAAAGCTCAAATTGATTTAACAGTAAAATAAACATTTTACGTTTTAAATTATACTTGTGTAAAACAATAATAACGTCAATGTTAACAATATTTAAAAATATCAAAATATAGCGCAAATTAAAATTCAGCTTTATATATTTTATATTTATAAACCAATAGAATTTATAACATCAAATTTTCGTAGTTGTTAAAGAAAAATAAATCTAATTGATTTACCTTGTACCAAAGGTTGAAAATTGTTGAAAATGAATATTTTTTTGTACTGTTAAAAAAACAAATCGTAAATAATAATGTGTGGCTATGGAGATAATAAAATAATCTTTATCAAACTTTAAATTAATTACGAATTATTATCTTCAATTTAGATGAATCTAATCAATAATTATCTTCAAGGGCGTATATTTTTATTGCCCCGTTTTTTTAAGCAAAAAAGTAAACAAGGGAAGTTGACCTGATTATTTACCTACTCAATCAAAATAGATCGTAAAAAGAATACGAAAGAAATAGTAGGACAAATAAATTAATTGAATTTTAAATTTAAACAAGTGCATAATTATTAAAGGGTCTAAAATTTAAATGTTAGGTTATTAAAAATTTCAGTTTAGACTTTTTTATGCTAATAAATAATAAGTTCTTTATATGTAAAAATTAATCAAATTGTCAAATAATAAAAAATGTGAAAACCGGAATTTTATATATTACTGGCCATTTTCTGTTTTATCAACGTAACATTACTATTTTGTTATGCATTAAAATATAGTTTGCCTATTAATTTTTAAAATAAATAATACAAAATAAAATGACTTAAAACGAATTTTCAAAATATATATGTATCTTATAGTCAATTAGTAACCGAATAAAATAAAATATCAATCAATACAAATGTAATTGACTATACTTCAATATGTGTATTTGAATTTGATTTATGACATACAAACATTCTAAACGGCTTAATATGTTTGGCATCTTTTCGAATTTAAATTCAACAATCATTTGTTTTGAATCACAATTAAATTAATATTTTATTTGATTAAAAAACATAACTATAAAACGTAAATATAAGGATTGTTATTTTTTAACGACAAATAGTAAGTATTTCCAAATGATCAGAATTTTGAATTTACTTAAAAAAACTTTTGGAATAATTTTTCAATTTGGTTTCCCACTGATTTTCCCTAATTGAATATGGTGCAGTGAGTATTTCAATTATATTCCAAAATCTTTTACGTCATATTATGTTTTATTAAAATTTGAAACAATACTGAAAAAGATTTACATTTCATGTTACAGAAATAATATTAATGGAAATTGTCGAGTGAACCTCGATGACACTCTAATAATGGTAAGTATCTACGTTAACAAGAGGATGTATCTGTCATACACGCGGCCCGGCATCAACACGTCATTTTATTTTTCCCTTCTCCTTTCCCTTTGAATATGTCCGACATACGTGTATATTGCATATATTGATTTTTTTGCCTTTGATACTATTTTTAAAGCTAGTTTTCAAAACGAACCCGAGGCTGCAACTAGCGAGCCGTGCTCAGCTAAGCGATTATTAAATAAACTCCGGGGGTGGGTTGTTGCGTATACCGTTACAATTATAAGGGTCCAATGGGCTATCGCGAATTCATGCGTTTTACAGGTCAACTCCTTGCTTGTTTAACACATTTTATTATTTATTTTGTCACTTCAAATTTCATGATACGTTTCCCTTTTTTATATTAAAATAATTTACGTTATCACTGATGTTTTAAGTGATTTTCTTCTTAAAATTGATTTAAATTAAAAATTCATTACAAACATGTATACGTTAAATCATTTTTAATGTTGATTGCATTATCTAATAATTGTAATGTCAAATAGTTAGTTAATGACTACTATTAATTTCGTACATTTAGTATGGTATTGATTTTAACGCGCAGGATACAAACGTGACTATCACTATTTTACTTCTGCATGATAAATTTTGCTGTGAAAAATATGTAACAGTAATACATTGTTACTCAACAATAGAAATTTGTTTTATGTAATACTTGTTTTATTTATCTACTTACAGAATCGGACATCTAATTGTGAAAGACAAATAGACTACTAAAAAAGTATTATAGACTTTATATTAATGTCCGCATTATCTATAAATATAATTTTTTTAAAATTAGCCAATCATTTACAGTATTGTAGATACATTAAAACAAGTAGTAAAATTTCCTTCTTTAAATAAAACGTTAAGCATTAAAAAAAAATTAAATAATTAGCTATAAAAGATGCAAAATAATAATTAAAAATATACATTGATTTCTTTCTAAACGTCAACATGCAATTTTCTCGTTCGTGGAATACCAATAATAACTCGTACGTTTTATAATATTTAAAGAACAATATTGAATACGCGATGCTTATTTTGAATACCATACGATAATAAAATGAAAGTATAACGTAAAGTATAAATTTCATCGAGAAGTTAAAAAATGAACTGAAAATTAAACAAAAACAAACCGTCTAATTGTATCGGAGTGCTTATGTCTAAGTAGTTGATATTGCGCTTGCAAATCATTATAGTCAGGACCACGACATTCAGGACCACCGACTGGACTTCCAACGCTGTCGCATCTTCCACTATCTCTTTCTATACACGGTTCATGCGGAAAAAAATTAAACTTAATTAAAATAAATTAAAACTTATAATTCGTGCAAACATAAAGTAACTAAATAAATTAACCCACTAAAAACACATTTATTGAATACTTATCGAACGACGATTCTTACCCACATTAAGAGCTCCATCTGCAAAAAAAGATGAAGAAATAACGTTATTTATTTTACACACTCGCGAGTATTATTTTTATTCTAACGTTAGATCGGTACTGGGTTGTAATTGTACCCGAAACAATGCAATTCGTGGTTGCTTTCACCAGGAAAGAAATCATTGGTCACGCACACGAGTATCGCGATTCACTCCTTTTTAATATCAGTGAAATCAAAAGTGAATTTAACGAATTATAACGCGCTTCGTTTTTACTTGGGCGAATTCTATATACTTGCTTTAAATTAATACTCGTTTCGTATCAAAATAATATGCAATCATAATGAAAACAAAATAAAATCATATTTGTTGAATTAATTATAGTGTTCGAATATGAATAAACATCAGTGCATGCATTAAATTCCTTGAAATTATTGATGCATTTCATTTATATTGTTATTCAAATTACATTTCTGTATCCGTAAGTTACTTATTAATTAAAGATGTGTATATTTATATATATATAAAAGTGTATATGAATATATATTTATACAAATATAATCTCAAGCTAGATGTAAATATGTGCATTACAATTTTTGAAATTTTTGCTGTTTATGTTTTCTTGTATTATGTATCGTTAAGAAAAAGAACTTTAATAAAAAAAATTCCTTTTTTATTTTTAGAATAAATATTTCATTAATACTTGTAAAAATATAAATAAATATAATTTCTTAAGATTATAAGTTACTTACATTCACTTATTGAAAAAGTATCGCTAAAATATCTAAATGAAAGCAATCTAGTGCAATAAATGTGCAGGTCAGAGTCAAATAAAACTTTTAAATCTATAATTTACAGTTCGCTGAATTCAGTATTTGTACAAAAATGCACCTTGATATATGAATACAATTTTATACTTTTCATTGTTCACAAGGGAAACAGTAGTACTTTTTTATATAGTTTGTTAATAACAAAAAATAAATTAAAATCTACTTTGTGATTTTTAAGCTTAGAATTGTCAAAGTAAAACTCACCGCTGCTTCCAGCGCTATCCAGTGAGGAAGCTCCAGAAGCCATGCCCTCCATTGCTCCAGGCTAGTATGCACTATTCCATCCAAGATAAGCGATGACTACGTTCGCCTCAAAAGTAACAACGATGCCCCGTACTTCACACCAGAGTGAGCCCTTTGTGGTTTAATAAAACGTATATCCTTCATAATGACAATTCATGTAGAGGTAAGCAGGTCTCCTCCCCTGCAAACAAGAGAGAAAAAGAGAGATTGTGAGAGAGAGTACAAGCTCCTGTATCATCTAAGTGGAACTAAGGGATACCAACGTTATCAGAGGTATGTGTGTGTATATGTGTGCGTGAGCGTGACATTTGTGTCAAGGAAATCCAATAGTACGGATAAGCCAATATTGCCTAGAGAATGGAAATAGGGAAATATAGAAGCAAGGATTTGATATTTTTGGAATTAAATAGTTATCGTTTGCTCTAATCGATTTCAAATCCTGTCAGATATATCTTTCATTTCAATTTAAATTGAACTGTCTAGTTGCACAAATGCATTTCTTGTATTAATATTTCAATTTGTATTATTCAAGTTTAATTTAGTTTGTTTGATCAGTTATTAGAAGTATAATAAATTTCCTTGTTGTAGAAGAATATATATTTTTACTATATACCAGAAAAGTTAGAAGCATTGGTATTGGACTATACGATAAGCGTCTAATGAATTATTTGCATGCACATAATGACAACTAACAAATGTACATGTGTAATTTGGTAATAAACAGTAAAAACACTAAAAGAAATAAAAAAATGTACAACTAAAGTAAGTAGCTAAGTAAAATTTATAAATTTTTTTGCTTACTCTTTTGGTAAGTTTAGATAAAAACCAGAGAATATTTCAATATACGTATAAAGTAGGAATACAAGTATATAAAGTAACTTGAATTGTAAAACTGTTGAATGCTCAGAGAATAAGTATGATGGAGTAAATTGCAAATGAATTGTATCTACAATCTATCCAATTAGAAATGGAGTAAGTGTATGGACAAACAAAAATAATGAGGTTCGCGTACTATACAGAACGATACACAATAATACGTACATGGTACCCAAGGAACCTCCCAATTCTCAGTTTGTTCGTTAAGTAAACCGAAGTGAATTCGTATACGCCTTGCGGAACCAGGAAAACGGTCGGCGATCCAGCGAGTCGAGTGGCATCGGGGAAACGACGAGTTTACCTCCCACTTCCGTCCTAAGGCACTTGACCGTCGACCGGTGTCGTTACGCCCATCCTCGGGAGGTTCTCCGGGGGCTGATCGAGTACGTCTCGTTCGTTGGCGATATACGCGGTGCCCCTCTTTATATCACTCTCTCTCTCTCTCTCTCTCTCTCTCTCTCTTTCTCTCGCTCTTTCTCTCTATCTATCTAAGTATCTACCTCTATCTCTCTCTCTCTCTCTCTCTCTCTCTCTCTCAGTCTCTCACTCACTCTTTCTCGTCGTTTCACCTGCTGCGCCAGCGAGCCTGACAATTAGCCATTTTCAGTCGGGCAGCAGCGCGCACCAAGAACCCGTACACGGACAAGAGTTTACACATACAGGCCGGGAGGTGGGGGGAGTCGAGCTGGAGCCTGGACACATGGACAGGATAGACCCGCGCGCGCATACGCTACATCGTTGCACTTCTAAACTAAAGAGGTGGGAAGGCAGGGAAGGGACCATTATCACGATCGGTAAGGTAGGTTGTGAGATCGGCGATTTACTCGCTCGGTTAACTGATCGAAGAATTTAGTGGCAAAGGATCTACTAAAATGATAATTACAATTCCTCAACTGCAGTTCAAAACTATCTTATCCTTTGATCACAACATCATGTTATTTTATTTATTTTTTCATTATTATTTAATTATTTAACAAATAGGAATTTTGTTAGGTCTTTTTTTATATCAATTTTTATATCAATCATTTAGCCTTAATGCAATATTGTTTTACTTTTCAAAATAAATATATCGTATTAATTATTAATTACGGTTTAAGCATTGAATAATACCAATCAAAGCAACAAAATAATAAGTAGTTAAGCATTTGTAAAATAAAAATTATTAATTATAAAATAATTCTTTAAGCTATGTAATATTAAATTAGAATTAAAATAATTTTTTAATAAGGTGGAAATGAGGAAGGGAAAATAAAATATCTGATTCAGCTTTTAATCTCTCGTTTATTGACGAACGTTATTACTGTTTTTATCGTCGTAGAGGAGTGGTGCAATGAACGAAGAAACAAAAAGTACAAACACTTAATGCCAGACTTAGAACATCCTATTTTTTCATGCTGGCGTTAGAGAAAATGTCGGAGTTCGCAGATCAGTTACTATTTTTTTTTCTTTTTGTATGATTCTATAATATTTAAATATAAAATATATATTTATATATACTATATATGTGTATATATAGTCATTTTAATCTGTCTCTTTCCCAATATAATAACGCATATCTTTTTCTCTTTATCTCTCCATTAATTTGTTTCTCTCTCTTTAATATAGGTCATAATAGTTTGTCTTTTCTTTGATTTTTCAAGGCCAACGTAGAAATCACACTAGAAGTGGTAAACTTAGTTCACTATACATAGACTTTTTTTTCCTAGGCGAAGAGATCGCTGCAATATTGGTGATACAAGACAGTACAGCGCAGCTTTATTTCTTTCTCTTTTTTTATTTAATCTTTCTCTTTCATTTTTGCATCGTATTTACATAGTCATTGTAAAAATAACGGGGCTTACTGTTTCGAGTCTTGGTGACCACTGGCGACATTTTTGACATCGAGATAACAAAATTAAAAAGAAAAAAATGTTGTATTTTTTTTTTAAATTTTTATATGCTTTTTCTCAACGAAAATAAACAAAAGCGCCATTTCTTTTTAACAAACATGTAAATTTTTACAAAATATATATATAGCGTCCTCGTAATGCACAGGCAGTGGTGGATAGAAAATGGTGTTTTCATTTTGTCTTTCAACGAAAAATATGTAAAATAAATGTTTATGTTTGGTTTTCCACTTCGATGAATGTGCGCCGAAAATATGGGAATGTAGGAAAGTAAAGAGCGACATCTTAACAAGATAAACTTTGGTATTTGTTATGCGTGAGTTAGCGATTGATGCTAGTTTGGTGCTGTTTTTTTTCTTATGTACATACACAAACATATTTATAAGAACACGAGTCGTGTTTACGAATAAAAAGGAGAGAACGCGTAGCAAAAAAGTAATACAAATGAAAAAAAAGGTCTGTAGAAAAAGTCAAACTAGTTGGCATTGCAAATTATTATTTTGTTTTTCTTAAAGTCTTCTATAATCGTTTTGTCGGTAAAAACGATTGTACTTGCCACGAAATAAATTATAAAAGTCCGATTAAACTGTACACTAATTACTGACCGATACAGAACAGTCGAGAATAAAACTTATTACAAAAGAAAAAAAATATTTCGTTCTTAGTTGCTAAATAATTTGGTAAAGCGATGATTTCGTTTGAATACATTATTACACATACATCGATTGTTTTTTTTTTCTTTTAAAAAAGAAATACTTATGCGAAGAGCAAGATGCGTGCAACAGTGACGGAAACACTTAATAATGAAGAAGTTAGGTAACACGAATCAACTAATACTTATAAAGTAATAATAATATAATATATATATGTATATATTATATATAATAGTAGTAATAATAAAATTAATAATAATATCGATAAAGATGTGCTTTTTTGCTCGCTACTTGTTGTGCGATTTAACACTGAAACGTCTAATCTAAAGTATCTTTAAATTTTCATCTCGTCTAAACACACGTGTTAGCGCCCCTCGGAGTAACATTTATTAAATTTCTCCTTTTGTTTTATCTATACATTGACTACAAAGAGGGATTTGTCTCTTATTACCTACAAATAAATTAGTATCTTAAATACTTTCCGAATACAACTTGCACAAGTACGCTCACAGTCAGTTTTATTTTTTAATATTATCCTTTTCTAATTTATGCCCGAAATTAAACTTTCCTTATCACGGAAAATTCCTCCGATTTGTATCAACTACGGGAGGAGAGCTTCGCGCTTAGAAAAGGTGACAACAACAAGAATTACGAAGAATAATTGAGTTTTCTTCTTTTCAATCCCGGATTTATTTTTTTCAGTCCGCCGATGCTTGTTGATTGTTGTTGTCCAATGTTATGCTAGATGAGCATTCCTTTAAAATTGCTCGTAGCCGAAGGATTTCTTTCGAAGCTGCTGCAAGCTCAGATTGTAGCTGCAATTCTTTTTCGCGTAGGCGTTTTATGTCTCGTTGGCACGTCTGGAATAATTAATTACTCGATTAACAATCGATGCTTAACACAAATAATTATTTATTATTCTAATTAATATGATTTCGATAAAATGTTGAATAAATAATTAAGAATATTATTTAGTTTACATAATCTGATAAATATTATAAATATATTATAGACAGAGATAAAATTTGGATTAATTAAATACAACACATTGTAGTAGAAAATTTTACTTATAAAAAATAGTAATTTTTATAATTTTTATAATTCCTGTCAAGTCTGCTTCTGAATTACTAAATAAAATAGTTACTTTTGCTAATATTTTTTCCTCCGTGTACAAGAAATTAAGAATCGAAAGAGAATCGAAGCGTGTTATACTCTTCTGAATATTCTAATGAAGGGTAAAGTAAAAAATGTGTAAAAAAATATGACATACCACATTCTGTCTCAACAAGTCCAGCTTGTCGCACTTCAACCTCGTAACTTCCTGCCTAAGCGTCTCGGTTTCGGTATTGGCACTAGCAAGTCCAGGTTCTTTAATTGCACACCTTGCCTCGTGCGTTTCGGCAGAGCTCATACTTTCCAAACCCGTGTCACTGTCTGGATACGCAGCCTGATCGAGTTCAAGCTCGCTATTCAACGAACTATCATCGCTTTCGCATATAACGCGTTGTTGAGTCTCAGTCTTTTCGACTTGAAGGGTCACTCGTTCTTCGCGTTTACGAAGGTTCTCGTGTGTTAATCTAGAACTGGAGGATGAGGAGGAAGATCCGACGAGAATGCATTTTTCGACGACAGTCGCGTTGTCGCTCGAGAGGCCATTCAGCGAGCTTGTTTCGCGTTTCTCGTCATCTTGTTGAACGGTGGTTAAGCTACTGCTATCTTGGTTGTCTGTGTTGGAAAGACTCGAATCTTGGCTGCCTAAGCTTGGACTACCTCGGTCCGAATCCCTGAAAATACATTGTCTTATGATAATCATATCCACAAATATCAATATCGCTAAAAGTGTTTCTTTCTTAATGAAGTTAACCGAGTCGTTATCTACTCGGTTTCGATAAGGGGATGTCAGACCCAGAAAATGGTCAGCTTGTATTTTTTTTTATAAACAAATGAATAAAGTTTTTAAAAAACGTCGTACGTCAAGCCTTTAAGCATGTTTTAAATAATATACCCAAATTTTTCTAGATTTTTAAATCCATAATTTGATCACGATGTTTGGGTTGAAAGATTATGCTTTTTTGGACTAATAATTACCGACCAAACATTGTTTACTCAATTATTATTTAAAAAGTGCTTTTTCGTTAAAATATCGAAACGTCAAGCCCTTCCTTACGTTTTCAGCTGTCCGTATGAATTTTTTCAGATTTTTAATGCAATATTTTAGATATAATTTTTGCGTTGAAAGGTGCAGATTCCTGTAATTTAGGTCCGACATCCCGTTAAGTGAAGACAATGTAGATAATGTAAATAAAATGTACCTCCTCAAAGTTAAATCTGGGGAACCAAGTGGACTGGATGGTTCGACAGATCGTTTACCAGCCAATTTACTGGTAGATTGCCGATTACTAGGAGGACTAGGCTCAAGCGATTGAGCCTTCTTTGAGAGTTGTTGAGGTACACTCTCGGTCGATGCATTTCTGACCCGTGATATCAAGGCCTTTCGTACTGTGTCGATGAATCTAGAACCGCTACCTCCCGAGCCTGATCCCGATACGTCACTCGAAGTTGGACTGACTGGACAGTTGCCCAGGAATGAACTAAGGTTACCAGTGCCAGCGCCCAGGAACTCGCTTGTTTTCGTCTGTAACTCTTCGGTCAGGGATTCCAATAAAGCTGACCTCGTTCGAAGCTGTAAGAACAAGTGGTACTGGTTAATGTTGTTGTTGTTGAGTTATCCTTATTACAATCATTATTATTTTCCCTTAAGTTTCTCTTTAACACCAGCATTATAATTTAAGTAATATATATATATAAATATATTAACCTCTAGTTTCGAGAATTTGTCGGCTTTGTAGGCAGCATTTTCGGCATTTACGAGTTTGGTAAGTAGAAACTCTTTGAATTCGACTCCTCGCAAGAAGACTGCTGGAGTTGGTAAAGTTGGGCCAAACCATGGTACATCGTCTCGGGCTGTAATGCTCACTTTGTACCTGAAAACGTACAATTATTAGTTTATGCATTCACTCGATTTGACTCGCAAGATATATAGATAAATAATATTATTTACTGATGATAAATTTCAATAAATATATGAAAATAGTATTTATAAAAAATTGATGCATATGACTGTTGTGTATAGTATAATGGTAAAAGTAGTATACCTGGTGCTCGGTGTGCAAGGATCGATGACCTGGACTACAATAAAAGCATGAAGAAAGTGACTGGCAATCATATCAGGACTGAATGGAGTTGGTTCCTCTTGGAATATAATAGCGACGATATCGTTGCCAATATGTCGTTTACGTTGAAGCTGCTGCGAGTCACCAGGACTATAAGGTAAAAGTGAGGCAACGTGGAAAAGTACCTCGCGTCCACGAAACACTTCGTAAACCGCGGAATCTCCGGTTTGTCCGTGCCGTGTATCTAATCCACCTCGATACCTAAATCATCGTATACTTATATATACATTTATTATATAATTTAATTGTGCAAATCTGTCCTCCGTTTACCATTAAAATAGTAATTTTTTACTAAAAACTTTTTTTTCTCGATGTAATTAATGCATTTTAATCGTTAAATTTGACAAATTTCTATCTTTCGTCACTCGTGTGGGAATTCACCGCGATACGAAAGATGTATATATAGAGTTATCCAATAGTTCGGCAATACGATGGAGACAAAGAAAATGAATAGGTAGTATATAGGTGGATGTAAGTGCGTACCCTTTGTGATCCTTGAGGTCGATCCTCTGACCGAGAAGGTCGAGGAACTCCTGGAATGCCGGGGTGATCTGACGATTCCCGAAGAGTTGTTCCTCGGTTACTTGGCGGGCCCGTTGGTGGAGAACGCCGAACTTGAACCGCGAGACGAGCGCGTGCTCGTCGTATCGGGCGATCAAAGTGCCCGCGCCGGAGCAAACGACTGGCATCAGTGTACTTACGTTCAGTGACTCGTTCATTGCCTGAAACAATCCGCGTTTTATATTCTCTTTTCATCCATATAGACACTCTCATATATCCCTTACGTTTAACTTTACTCGTGTTACTTTCTTTATATACAACAACTTGCTTTCTTTATAATTTCCCTTTTACAATCAAATAAAATTGCCTCATTTAGATATAATGTAATAAGATAAACAAATATTTGTTCATATATCGAACGATTAACAATATTTATTTACCATCACCAACAATATAATACGTAAATCCATCAGTCCACCTTATTAAAATTAACCGTAATATCCCGGATAGATGTATAAGTACCGCGTCCGTTAAAGCAAACTGCATTATATTTAGCTCTAGAAAAAAAAATCCGTAATCATGGGAATTTAGTGAAAAGCTCGAAAGAAACACGCGAACCTTTCTGTATAACGATTTTTCGTATACACGTATATAAGCAAGAGGAAAAACTCGAACGAATCAACGGCGCTCACTCGACATTGCGCACGTAACGAAATTCCTTCCCTCCATTTAGCTTGGTAACCCCTCGCGCATTTCGCAATGAATTATTCAAAAGCGTTGTCTCTCTTTCTCTCGCAGCTGCTGACGTTTTTTGAGTACCGCGATGTATACATGCAAATATAAAAAAAAAGTTACACTACCTAAACGAATAAAACTGGTTGACGCGACCCTTTATTTTTATAAGGGTTACGAGTTTGTTTCGGTATTGTCAACGGTACACCGTTGAAGCAGATAATTATCAAGAGACGTATTTGTTTTAATCATTTTATACATACGAGTCAACGTTTAATTTGGTCGAGCGATCAATATTTCACAGTTACGTAGGTTTACTACACTTTTTTTACGATTATACGAATCTTTTGATCTCAAATTCAAATTTTATATATTTTATTTATCATAATTTCCTATCTATATAATATTATGAAAATTAGAACGTTAAAATTTATAAGTACTTTAAATTTGACGACTCTAATAATAGTGTTTAGTAAAAAATTATTATTAGACAATTATTTCAGTGTTATACGTTTTTTTTTGTCTAAATTAAACTAAAACAATCACTGATTCGAGTAAAGCACAAATTGTCAAAGTTAGCGTAACGTAAAAAAAAGCACTATTAGGTGACGCAAATCGTTTGGTTGAACGTAAGCGAGAAGTTAATTGATGATAAACCGTAATTAAGGAAATATACTCTTATCTTCGGAATGAGAAAAACGCGAAATTATTAAATAATAATTTCACTTTTTACAACATTATTGCATGTGCAGCGCTGTAGCGTAAGAATATCTTATACATAAATCATAACATTGCATTATTACAGATTGTTTCTACTTTACGCTAACGTTACAAGCGAACAAGTTAAATAATACAAAATCATGACCAGTTATAATTAGATTTTAATAACGATAATAATTAAAAATTACGCGTGTTCGTCGGTAATAAAATGAGCACGTGGAGTTACTTAAAGAGAAAAAAAAAAGTAAGACGCAAACGAGACCATCGACCGCAATTCAATAAGAGCTTCTTTAAATTGAATTTAGGTTGTTCGTTGCCTTCCTGCGAGCAAGAAAAAAAACAGCGTGATACGTAAGACGCGTGTTGGATTGTATTTGCAGATTATATTTTATCTTTTTTTTTTTCTTTAGCTGACTTTGCTTTAATAAAACATAAATTTTAATACGCGTCAGGTGCACGTATCCTTGACGAACTATTTACATACACTTTGATCAGCGTCTGGCGCTTTTATCCATTGAAATGCGAAACTGGACAAAACTATATATGCGGTGTACGATGTTTTGATTCGTTTTATATATATATATACACATACGGTTTTCTCAAGTCAGCGATTCACGTCAAGTGTAATAACGTTTGTTTGCTAAACGCGAAAAAAACTTAAACGTATACCTAATCATTATCATTTTACAATTAATAATGTCTGCATGTGTGTGTGTCTGTGTGTGCACCACTCATACAATACTCTATTGTTTTTTCTCTTTCATCAAGTGCAATTAATTTACTTTACAGGTAAACACATAAGATTTTAACGTCGAATGAAAACGCAAGCTACTGGGTTAATTGAATAATGGTGACGGTGAGTCCACTTGAAAATAAAACCATTTCGTGCTGGGAAGCTAAAGAGATTACTTGTATTCCGGTAAACAAAGAGGAATTAAAATGAAAATAGAATAGTATAAACATTTTTCATTGAAGTGTAACATTGATAATTTATCTACACTTTTTTTTTAATATTTAATTTCATTAAATTTAAGATACTGATGTAATATCATCTTTTTACCTTTACCGTTGTTTATTTCTAATTGCTTCGTAATGGTTACGTAAATATTATACAGATTAACACGACGTTTTACAGTTTTCAATTTATACGGCTTGCTCTTTTTGTTAATAATATCATATCGTAATCTAATGACGTAAATGATCAATTAATAAAGTTTCAGTAGCATAAGCAAGTGATTACAAAATTGATTTATTTTACAGTCACGTTTCTCGTTTCCTAGGTTTTTGGGCAAATTGGAAATGTTTACTTTTTAAGAACAACGAAACACTTAATACGATCCGGTTTCACGATGTAATTAAAAAATATATTAATCAACAAAGTAATGAAGATGTAAATTTGTTGAACAAATTGCATTATTTAATTTTCGGGGATAACGTAAGGTTCAACCAATATTCTGTCTCTATCTAAAAAAAGTACCATATTATTTGAGAGGAAAATTGTTATTCGAACAAACTGAGAAGTAACATAATATATTATTTACAGAATTACAAGTGCGCAACGAATAATCACAGATAGGTTATGTTTTAATTAATGCAACGAAGACACTAATTGGTTTCACATTATGCACAATTATATTCATCCTTGTGTTAACCTACTTCCTATTATTTACTTATATTTATAACAATTTTGCTGTTAGAATTTTGCGTAATTCAAATAACAATAATACGTTGTGCGTTGTCGTACCTACGTTTTTTTAGTTTTCCTTTCTACGTATAATTTATTAGTAGAGTAAACCAAAGTAACAATAGATTGCACAAAGTTTGTTAAAATACCTACAGATAGGTTGCGTTTATTTAATATCGACGGCTCCTATTCATAAAGTCCTATCTCAAAAATTAATTAAAAAATGTCCTAACTCAAGAATAATTCTATAAAGTCCTAACTGAAAAGAAAATTCTATAAGGTCCTATCTCAAAAAAAAAATTTAGTCAGTATTATAAAGTCCTATCTCGGAAGTCAATTTTATAAAGTCCTATCTCAAATGCAATTCAATAAAGTTCGATCATAAAAGTCAATTTTTTAAGCCCCCCCCCCCTTCCTTTAATACACTTTCTCTTAACTTCATAAAATTATAATATATTGATAATTTATATAATTTGAAAACTATTATGAAATATAAATTTATATTATATTATATTATATTATTTATATTATATTATTTATTTATATTATATTTATTTATATTGTTTCTCTTTAAAAAATTGCCGTTCTCATAACATTGAAGTAAAAGGTAACATTTTTTATTCAAATATCACAAATTTCAAAACTGAATCTAAAAAAAGTTGCGGCAGATTCAGGCCCATCTTTGTCGTCAAGTACATTTTAAATGTCTTACTTTTTTATTTTCTTTTTAAATGCATTACTTATATATGTTGACCTCTTAATATACTTATATAAATATAGTATATATTATATATTGGCAGAATATTGACCCTAGTGGAAAAGTGAACATTTTTTGGTTAAGTAAAACGTTTTTTCGGGCATTAACGTACGATTTATGGCCATTTTAATGGCAATGGCCAATTTCTTGTCTAAAAAAACGTTTCATAAATGCTCGAATTTCCACCTGGATACAAAATTCAAATTTTAATATTTTTTATATACTTATAAAATCTCGATAACGTGGTTAATGAAATATAATATATTCGGTAAAAGTGTACTCTTTACATGAGCATTATTATCCGATTCTGCATATATTTATATTTGCTTCGTAATGGTTACGTAAATATTATACAGATTAACACGACGTTTTACAGTTTTCAATTTATACGGCTTGCTCTTTTTGTTAATAATATCATATCGTAATCTAATGACGTAAATGATCAATTAATAAAGTTTCAGTAGCATAAGCAAGTGATTACAAAATTGATTTATTTTACAGTCACGTTTCTCGTTTCCTAGGTTTTTGGGCAAATTGGAAATGTTTACTTTTTAAGAACAACGAAACACTTAATACGATCCGGTTTCACGATGTAATTAAAAAATATATTAATCAACAAAGTAATGACGATCTAAATTTGTTGAACAAATTGTATTATTTATAATTTTTTGGAGATAAAAGTGTAAAAGTAAGGTTCAACCAATATTCTGTCTCTACCTAAAATAATGACATATTATTTGAGAGGAAAATCGTTATTCGAACAAACTGAGAAGTAACATAATATATTATTTACAGAATTACAAGTGCGCAACGAATAATCACAGATAGGTTATGTTTTAATTAATGCAACGAAGACACTAATTGGTTTCACATTATGCACAATTATATTCATCCTTGTGTTAACCTACTTCCTATTATTTACTTATATTTATAACAATTTTGCTGTTAGAATTTTGCGTAATTCAAATAACAATAATACGTTGTGCGTTGTCGTACCTACGTTTTTTTTAGTTTTCCTTTCTACGTATAATTTATTAGTAGAGTAAACCAAAGTAACAATAGATTGCACAAAGTTTGTTAAAATACCTACAGAGGTTGCGTTTATTTAATATCGACGGCTCCTATTCATAAAGTCCTATCTCAAAAATTAATTAAAAAATGTCCTAACTCAAGAATAATTCTATAAAGTCCTAACTGAAAAGAAAATTCTATAAGGTCCTATCTCAAAAAAAAATTTAGTCAGTATTATAAAGTCCTATCTCGGAAGTCAATTTTATAAAGTCCTATCTCAAATGCAATTCAATAAAGTTCGATCATAAAAGTCAATTTTTTTAAGCCCCCCCCCCTTCCTTTAATACACTTTCTCTTAACTTCATAAAATTATAATAATATTGATAATTTATATAATTTGAAAACTATTATGAAAATATAAATTTATATTATATTATATTATATTATTTATATATATTATTTATTTATATTATATTTATTTATAATTGTTTCTCTTTAAAAAATTGCCGTTCTCATAACATTGAAGTAAAAGGTAACATTTTTTATTCAAATATCACAAATTTCAAAACTGAATCTAAAAAAAGTTGCGGCAGATTCAGGCCCATCTTTGTCGTCAAGTACATTTTAAATGTCTTACTTTTTTATTTTCTTTTTAAATGCATTACTTATATATGTTGACCTCTTAAATAATTCTACTTATATAATATATAGTATATATATATATATTGGCAGAATATTGACCCTAGTGGAAAAGTGAACATTTTTTGGTTAAGTAAAACGTTTTTTCGGGCATTAACGTACGATTTATGGCCATTTTAATGGCAATGGCCAATTTCTTGTCTAAAAAAACGTTTCATAAATGCTCGAATTTCCACCTGGATACAAAATTCAAATTTTAATATTTTTTATATACTTATAAAATCTCGATAACGTGGTTAATGAAATATAATATATTCGGTAAAAGTGTACTCTTTACATGAGCATTATTATCCGATTCTGCATATATATTTATTTTTAGATAAAGGTGTAAATATTATTTTTATAATTTATTGTTTTTATTAAAAAACTTATTGTTTAATGATTTTGTAGCTTTCAAAATTTGAGATGAGATAGGACTTTTTCAGATAGGACTTTAAAAATTGTACTTTTGAGATAGGACTTTATAAAATTGTACTTCTGAGATAGGACTTTATAGAATTATAATTAAGATAGGATCTTATAAAATTTTCTTTAAGATAGGACTATATAGAAATGACTTCTTGTATAGGACTTTATGAATAGGAGCCGTCGATATACAAATTGTTTTTACATATTTTTCATTAAATTAACCGATTCTTAAAAATAGAACATTAGGTACTTGTTGTATCTCATTAAAAAAAAATGCTAATATTGATAATGTTGTGAGGTATTACGTAACAGTACACGGAGATAAAAGTTGAATAAAAATTATCCAAATGTTCTCTGGGCTTAAATTGGTCACGTACGCTTGTTTTTATAATTTTTGTCCAAAATTTTCGGATAAAAATTGATAATCCCTTCAAAATTGTTTTGTTTTAGAATTTTGACCACATACTGACACTACACAATATTTACTCAAAATACTTAGATACTTTTTATTAAAAAAAAATGTTCTCCGTGTATAAAAATATGATAGTGTTTATAACGTAACACAAGTATAATTAACGTAAACGTTCGAGAAGAAAAGAAATAATAAGAAATAAAAGTAACTGACCTTAACCTTTTAGCAGGGGAAGGATTGGGTCCAAGGGTAGCAGCAGGCACAGTTCGTGAGTCGATCCAGCTCGTAATCTTAAAAGAACTCGCCAGTGCTCTTGTCCTGCAACAGTCTCTGCCTTTATCGAGACTAGCACCGGTCCATTATCACCATCCCTCCCAACGAGATTCAAATGTTCCTGCAACAACGCATTACAATCTCCTTAGTATAAAATTTAGTTATATATATATGTATGTATTATAGAATCAGAGGAAATATACGATTACAATTAAGTTTCCTAGCGAATTTCCAGGGATAAACAATCTATGTGTATACATGAGTGATTCAGTGGTGTACTCCTATAATAGATATAATCGTATAGATTGGTACGTATATATGTATATAGATACGCACGGTATACATTCACGCAATACGGGAGAACAAAACCAATCGATGATCGTGATGCAATCTCGTCGTTGCGCAAATTAACAAAGGATCGCTTTTCGGGTCTAGCCGTGAGAGTTGTATAGGTTTCGTTAGTTTACTAATTGTTTAAGCCATATCTTAGTTCAAATTCCATTGTTAATTATTAATTCGACGATATTATTTAACTGTATTACTAATATAAACGTATAATTAAACGGGTTTTAAACCTATATACCAGTAAATTGCTATTATTTAACACAAATAAATTATATCATATTTTTACCTTTACCGTTGTTTATTTCTAATTGCTTCGTAATGGTTACGTAAATATTATACAGATTAACACGACGTTTTACAGTTTTCAATTTATACGGCTTGCTCTTTTTGTTAATAATATCATATCGTAATCTAATGACGTAAATGATCAATTAATAAAGTTTCAGTAGCATAAGCAAGTGATTACAAAATTGATTTATTTTACAGTCACGTTTCTCGTTTCCTAGGTTTTTGGGCAAATTGGAAATGTTTACTTTTTAAGAACAACGAAACACTTAATACGATCCGGTTTCACGATGTAATTAAAAAATATATTAATCAACAAAGTAATGACGATCTAAATTTGTTGAACAAATTGTATTATTATTTTTGGAGATAAAAGTGTAAAAGTAAGGTTCAACCAATATTCTGTCTCTACCTAAAATAATGACATATTATTTGAGAGGAAAATCGTTATTCGAACAAACTGAGAAGTAACATAATATATTATTTACAGTAATTACAAGTGCGCAACGAATAATCACAGATAGGTTATGTTTTAATTAATGCAACGAAGACACTAATTGGTTTCACATTATGCACAATTATATTCATCCTTGTGTTAACCTACTTCCTATTATTTACTTATATTTATAACAATTTTGCTGTTAGAATTTTGCGTAATTCAAATAACAATAATACGTTGTGCGTTGTCGTACCTACGTTTTTTTTTTAGTGTTCCTTTCTACGTATAATTATTAGTAGAGTAAACCAAAGTAACAATAGATTGCACAAAGTTTGTTAAAATACCTACAGAGGTTGCGTTTATTTAATATCGACGGCTCCTATTCATAAAGTCCTATCTCAAAAATTAATTAAAAATGTCCTAACTCAAGAATAATTCTATAAAGTCCTAACTGAAAAGAAAATTCTATAAGGTCCTATCTCAAAAAAAAATTTAGTCAGTATTATAAAGTCCTATCTCGGAAGTCAATTTTATAAAGTCCTATCTCAAATGCAATTCATAAAGTTCGATCATAAAAGTCAATTTTTTTAAGCCCCCCCCCCCTTCCTTTAATACACTTTCTCTTAACTTCATAAAATTATAATAATATTGATAATTTATATAATTTGAAAACTATTATGAAAATATAAATTTATATTATATTATATTATATTATTTATATTATATTATTATTTATATTATATTTATTTATAATTGTTTCTCTTTAAAAATTGCCGTTCTCATAACATTGAAGTAAAAGGTAACATTTTTTATTCAAATATCACAAATTTCAAAACTGAATCTAAAAAAAGTTGCGGCAGATTCAGGCCCATCTTTGTCGTCAAGTACATTTTAAAGTCTTACTTTTTTATTTCTTTTTAAATGCATTACTTATATATGTTGACCTCTTAAATTAATTCTACTTATATAATATATAGTATATATATATATATTGGCAGAATATTGACCCTAGTGGAAAAGTGAACATTTTTTGGTTAAGTAAAACGTTTTTTCGGGCATTAACGTACGATTTATGGCCATTTTAATGGCAATGGCCAATTTCTTGTCTAAAAAAACGTTTCATAAATGCTCGAATTTCCACCTGGATACAAAATTCAAATTTTAATATTTTTTATATACTTATAAAATCTCGATAACGTGGTTAATGAAATATAATATATTCGGTAAAAGTGTACTCTTTACATGAGCATTATTATCCGATTCTGCATATATATTTATATTTTTAGATAAAGGTGTAAATATTATTTTTTATAATTTATTGTTTTTATTAAAAAACTTATTGTTTAATGATTTTGTAGCTTTCAAAATTTGAGATGAGATAGGACTTTTTCAGATAGGACTTTATAAAATTGTACTTTGAGATAGGACTTTATAAAATTGTACTTCTGAGATAGGACTTTATAGAATTATAATTAAGATAGGATCTTATAAAATTTTCTTTAAGATAGGACTATATAGAAATGACTTCTTGTATAGGACTTATGAATAGGAGCCGTCGATATACAAATTGTTTTTACATATTTTTCATTAAATTAACCGATTCTTTAAAAATAGAACATTAGGTACTTGTTGTATCTCATTAAAAAAATGCTAATTGATAATGTTGTGAGGTATTACATAACAGTACACGGAGATAAAAGTTGAATAAAAATTATCCAAATGTTCTGGCTTAAATTGGTCACGTACGCTTGTTTTTATAATTTTTGTCCAAAATTTTCGATAAAAATTGATAATCCCTTCAAAATTGTTTTGTTTTAGAATTTTGACCACATACTGACACTACAATATTTACTCAAAATACTTAGATACTTTTTATAAAAAAAATGTTCTCCGTGTATAAAAATATGATAGAGTGTTTATAACGTAACACAAGTATAATTAACGTAAACGTTCGAGAAGAAAAGAAATAATAAGAAATAAAAGTAACTGACCTTAACCATTTTAGCAGGGGAAGGATTGGGTCCAAGGGTAGCAGCAGGCACAAGTTCGTGAGTCGATCCAGCTCGTAATCTTAAAAGAACTCGCCAGTGCTCTTGTCCTGCAACAGTCTCTGCCTTTATCGAGACTAGCACCGGTCCATTATCACCATCCCTCCCAACGAGATTCAAATGTTCCTGCAACAACGCATTACAATCTCCTTAGTATAAAATTTATTTATATATATGTATGTATTATAGAATCAGAGGGAAATATACGATTACAATTAAGTTTCCTAGCGAATTTCCAGGGATAAACAATCTATGTGTATACATGAGTGATTCAGTGGTGTACTCCTATAATAGATATAATCGTATAGATTGGTACGTATATATATGTATATAGATACGCACGGTATACATTCACGCAATACGGGAGAACAAAACCAATCGATGATCGTGATGCAATCTCGTCGTTGCGCAAATTAACAAAGGATCGCTTTTCGGGTCTAGCCGTGAGAGTTGTATAGGTTTCGTTAGTTTACTAATTGTTTAAGCCATATCTTAGTTCAAATTCCATTGTTAATTATTAATTCGACGATATTATTTAACTGTATTACTAATATATAAACGTATAATTAAACTGGGTTTTAAACCTATATACCAGTAAATTGCTATTATTTAACACAAATAAATTATATCATATTTTTATTCCCTGTATAAACAATCCACGTTGATTACGAAAATGTAATGAGCGAAAATTCGAGGAAAAACGTGAGTTTCGAATGAAATTATACCTACATAAGATTCTATGAAAGAATTGAATGACAATTGTATAAGGAGTCACTGCATATTCAAATAATTATTTATACTATCTTGAATTTCTAGGATAATAATGTAATCCGAGGTAGATCGTTAAGTAATTGTTTTGTCATTCCCGAAGACGCTCTATCTTCTTATTTTATTATTTCATCTGCTAAGTACAACTATTCCGTACCTTCATTAATTTTAACGATTTTACCTTATCATATTTTAAATTAAATATATTGAAGGATATACTATTATCCTGACGATTAAATAATAATGTTACATTAAAACGCGCACATTATTTTTACGTTAAAAAATTCATGAAATCTAATAACAAAAATATGTTCGCAATTATTTTCAATTTAATTATTTCAATGCGTGTATACCGTATGCTAAAACGACGTTTCATTTAATTACATATCTTATATTAAGGATAATTTTTAATAAATGTATATAACAAAAATAATCCTTATACAATTATTAATAATTTTTCTACTCAATACTACATTTTTAAAAATACATATTTTCAAAAATCTATAGATAAAATTTTTATCGTCCTCGTGATAGTCAAAATAAAGCTATTGTGATTGTAATTTTTGAGAATATTCATTAGTTTCCTTTATATGCAACATATTCATATACATATAAATATACACAAGTATATCTCTTCCCGTTACTTTGCATTTAAATAGTAATAGAATCCATTACTATTCATTAATGCAATCGTTTAACGTGATATTTCCATTGAAATTTAACAGTTTCAGAAAATGTAAAGTATCGATTGGCTAGTGTAATTTTCTTAAATTCACAATATAAGTATACTCTGAAAAGCATCGTATTACAAAGTGATTAACTTTCAATAGTTTACAACTTTTTAATCTGTTTTTTTGAAATGTATTGTTTATGTCAATATCGCCGACTAATCAAATTTTCATTCAAAACATTAGTACCTATGAAAGATTCATGAATTCGAAAACGCAGAAAATTTTATTTACTGAAAACGCTTGCAATATAGTTAAAAGAAAAAAAGTCGATGTAATGTTATAAAACATCGCGAAAGAAAAAATAATATGAAAGATTTAATACAAATTTCATAAAGGCAACAATTGGTCGTTTACTTAAATTTATGCTTAACTTTGGCACGAAGGTGCACGATTTCACGCTATTTTGAACAAGTGCCATTATGTTGCTCGGCACCCTTTAACGTCCCATTTTATGGGAATCTCGAAAATATATGATCTCCCCGAGATACGAAAAACTATTTTATCTCACCCGTTTTTTCCTTGAACTTTTATCTTCAACCTAAGATTTATCTAATTATTTTTAATATTTCGAAAAATAAATTTATTTATCGAAAAACTGCAGTATTAAATCATATCGATTTCCACTAGGTTAACTTTGAGAAGATTAACCCGTCAAGTGCACTCTTAACATTCAATCAAGTAGTTCTTTAACTTTTCGGCGTTCAAGTTTCAATTAACGAAAGAGGCGTACGAGTTGATTAGTTTACGCATTTAATTACGAGACGACGTTAAACATTCTTAAACCTAACCACGTGCTTGTATACATACAGACATATATAAATATATTTGATACATATATGCATATATAAATATATTTGACGACAAACTTCTGTCAGGATTAACAATTAATAAATTTCCTTTCTTCTAGTAAATTTGCATTGTTTGTATATATACTTGATAATTTTCGAGTGACGTCGACGACGAGGAAGAAAAAAAAGAAGAGTTGTTCAAGCTGTTAGTGAATTTTACAAGTTGCATAGCACTCTAGTGCACTTAATTTCCATTTGCTTTAGAATGTTTGATTCAAGAATTGTATGAAAATGCTCGATAAATAAAGGAGGTTTTAAGAAGGATTTTCTGCAATGAAAAGTTTTATTATTTTTTATTTAAAACTCTTGACGTACAGTTTGAATTCATAAGTTTACCGTGAAATCGGTTATTTTAATGTACATCAACTGTAACAATAATAACAATAATAACTATGTAAGGATTATAATTTATTTATACTTTCAATTATTTGATTGTAAATAAAAAAAAAATTGTTTTATATAATTAATCAAAAAATATATCAATATCTTAAAAAATTGTATTCGCGAACAGTATTTTTCTGTGATATATAAATCATAATAAATCAAAATATATTAAAATAAAAATATACCGCAAAAAAATGTCTTACCGAAGATTAATTAGCACTTTTCGAATATATATCACTATTATTTATACCTTGAAAGCACCAAACAAAAAAGAATTAATGAAGCTTACGGATTGTGCAACGAGTCACATCATTAAAAGTTAAGCGTATGAAATTCCAACGAGTCTAAAGGAGGAAGGATAGTTCATGCCGTCACTTTAGTACCGGTGAGTCATGCGATGGCTCATTGTCGAGATTCGCTCAAAATCGATGCGAGTAACCGATCGATCGCGTCCTTTTTCCCTCCGAGTATTTTGTATATGTTAACGTGAACTCGCTTTACCTTCCTTGTTATTGAGCTTGCCAAGCTTCGCCGCATTTACAACATTTTTTATATATTTCTATTTAACTTCCTCGTGATTTGGTAAATTAACTTTAAATTATGTATGATTCATCGAAAATTGCTGATTTAAAAATGATTGAATATTCTGCTCTATTTCGATAATATTAAATAAATGTTTCTGACGATGATCGTATACAACTTCAAATAGAAGAATTGTTAATATGTAATATTAGTTAATAACCTTGATATACGCAGAGTACATATTATATTACATTTTTTTCACACACAAGAATGTTAATTCTTATTAATAATAAAAATATTTAATAATAAATTCTGTACAATTTGACTATAAATTTAATTTTTTTGACAAGATGCAATATTAGTTTAGTATATCGACGTCTGAGTACTTAAAATCATAAAACGCAATATTTTTTCCAATAGTTCCTAAAAAGATTTAAAATATTTATGAAATAGCAACAATTATTTATGTAGATAAATATATTTTTCAATATTTTAAAAGCGTGTACATTCGTCAAAACGCGGTAGCCATAATTTTCTTAAACAGAAATCAATATAATTGGTAGAAAGTTAACCCGACATTCGAGTTAGGAATTTAACAAATTTTTAACCTATCTCATTACCGTCCGTACGATTTTATTGCACCTACACGAAATCCATGGGATTTATCGATCAAACTTTCACATTTCGAAGAAATAGCCAACTAAAATTATCGTATTTTACAAACGTTTCGTAGTAATAAATCAAGCTACAGTTCGTTTTTTTCATTTTTGTTACGTACGTATATATACGATATGTATATCGATCTACGAAAATTCTCGTGGCAAAGATAAGTTTGGATTTCTTCCCTCGAAGAAAATTAATCGTAAAATTTAACGAGTTTTTATCTAAATCATAATCTTCGGTAAGTAGGTGTAGCGTACGTTTTATTTTCCAGTACCGATAACTCGGAGAGAAAATTGAGGTATAAAAATTTGCATTTAATGATAAAACTAAGATGATGTTACAAAGGTTAACCTGTGATGCGTTCACCTATATTCTTAGAAATCGATGTTTTCTATACAAAAGTCATACATAATACGTATTACATAACATTTTAAAGGTATTTACTGTGTTAAATACAAAAAGTGTAATAATGGGGTAAAAAAAAAATTAAAACGCAATTAACCGTCAAATAATCCGTGAACGAAATAAATAAAACCAAGTGAAACTTGGTACTAGTTCGTCTCACTCTATTTAATTTAGTATGTGGGTCTCGACGGGCGCAAAGTTGCTCGGGCGTCGGGCCATTCAAGTTTCCGTAAATAAATAATGCGTTCATACGTCAACACGGAGGAGGTAAAAGCCAAACAAATCTTACGCGAGACTAGGAAAACGAGAAATTGAAAAATTTCTGTTGCACTTTCGAGTGATTCTGAAGCGAGAAGAGAGAGAGAGAGAGAGAGGGAGAGAGAGAGAGAGGAGAGAGAGAGCGTGGCGCGCGCAAGGTTGGGCATACATTTTAGAATAGGGTAAATGTACCAATTCCTGCGCGTCAAGCTAAATCAGCCAATTTTTAGTCTTTTTTGTGAAAATATATCAATATTTAAAAAATTGTATTCGCGAACAGTATTTTTCTGTGATATAAATCATAATAAATCAAAATATATTAAAATAAAAATATACCGCAAAAAAATGTCTTACCGAAGATTAATTAGCACTTTTCGAATATATATCACTATTATTTATACCTTGAAAGCACCAAACAAAAAAGAATTAATGAAGCTTACGGATTGTGCAACGAGTCACATCATTAAAAGTTAAGCGTATGAAATTCCAACGAGTCTAAAGGAGGAAGGATAGTTCATGCCGTCACTTTAGTACCGGTGAGTCATGCGATGGCTCATTGTCGAGATTCGCTCAAAATCGATGCGAGTAACCGATCGATCGCGTCCTTTTTCCCTCCGAGTATTTTGTATATGTTAACGTGAACTCGCTTTACCTTCCTTGTTATTGAGCTTGCCAAGCTTCGCCGCATTTACAACATTTTTTATATATTCTATTTAACTTCCTCGTGATTTGGTAAATTAACTTTAAATTATGTATGATTCATCGAAATTGCTGATTTAAAAATGATTGAATATTCTGCTCTATTTCGATAATATTAAATAAATGTTTCTGACGATGATCGTATACAACTTCAAATAGAAGAATTGTTAATATGTAATATTAGTTAATAACCTCTTGATATACGCAGAGTACATATTATTACATTTTTTTTCACACACAAGAATGTTAATTCTTATTAATAATAAAATATTTAATAATAAATTCTGTACAATTTGACTATAATTTAATTTTTTTGACAAGATGCAATATTAGTTTAGTATATCGACGTCCTGAGTACTTAAAATCATAAAACGCAATATTTTTTCCAATAGTTCCTAAAAGATTTAAAATATTTATGAAATAGCAACAATTATTTATGTAGATAAATATATTTTTCAATATTTTAAAAGCGTGTATTCGTCAAAACGCGGTAGCCATAATTTTCTTAAACAGAAATCAATATAATTGGTAGAAAGTTAACCCGACATTCGAGTTAGGAATTTAACAAATTTTTAACCTATCTCATTACCGTCCGTACGATTTTATTGCACCTACACGAAATCCATGGGATTTATCGATCAAACTTTCACATTTCGAAGAAATAGCCAACTAAAATTATCGTATTTTACAAACGTTTCATAGTAATAAATCAAGCTACAGTTCGTTTTTTTCATTTTTGTTACGTACGTATATATACGATATGTATATCGATCTACGAAAATTCTCGTGGCAAAGATAAGTTTGGATTTCTTCCCTCGAAGAAAATTAATCGTAAAATTTAACGAGTTTTTATCTAAATCATAATCTTCGGTAAGTAGGTGTAGCGTACGTTTTATTTTCCAGTACCGATAACTCGGAGAGAAAATTGAGGTATAAAAATTTGCATTTAATGATAAAACTAAGATGATGTTACAAAGGTTAACCTGTGATGCGTTCACCTATATTCTTAGAAATCGATGTTTTTCTATACAAAAGTCATACATAATACGTATTACATAACATTTTAAAGGTATTTACTGTGTTAAATACAAAAAGTGTAATAATGGGGTAAAAAAAAAATTAAAACGCAATTAACCGTCAAATAATCCGTGAACGAAATAAATAAAACCAAGTGAAACTTGGTACTAGTTCGTCTCACTCTATTTAATTTAGTATGTGGGTCTCGACGGGCGCAAAGTTGCTCGGGCGTCGGGCCATTCAAGTTTCCGTAAATAAATAATGCGTTCATACGTCAACACGGAGGAGGTAAAAGCCAAACAAATCTTACGCGAGACTAGGAAAACGAGAAATTGAAAAATTTCTGTTGCACTTTCGAGTGATTCTGAAGCGAGAGAGAGAGAGAGAGAGAGCGTGGCGCGCGCAAGGTTTGGGCATACATTTTTAGAATATTTATAGATTTTCGAGCAGTCGATTCGTTTATTTGCCCTTGAATTTCTTAATAGGATTATCATTATTTAGGTTAAACCAACAATTTGCCAGGTTTCGACTTAAAAATAAATTGATTTATATACGAGGATTCGTATATTTACAATATCTATAAACGAAAAAAACAAAACGTAATATTTAAACTACGGAATAGCGTCGACGAAAATTATCTTGAGTATGTAGATACAAATCTAGATCGAAATCAAATTTATGAAAATGATTCCAAACTTTATATATGTATACGGATCCCAACGAATCCGATTGGTACGGGAAGAAAAAATTTACATCCAAATTGAGCTCGTCAATTTTTTGTTTTTCCCTTTTCCGAACTTTACGACAGATTCATGTACCATTTCTTAAAATATCTGATTACTGCATAATAAATTAAGATGCTCGCTTGATAATGTGTACAACTTTCGAAGAGAAAACAAGGAAAGCGTCTCCTAACGTTACATCCAAATTTTCTCTACTTAATCAATCTATATTATTTCATAACGTTATTGACTTACGACAATTTACAGATATGAACAATCAAAGTTTATACGAAATTATCTTATAAAACTTCCAAACGAAGAGAAGTCAGTGTAAATTAGTAAAAGTTTAAATTTATCTTGAAATGTTTTGTGAGCTCGACAAAATTCCAATTGGTAGAGAAGAAGCAATCTATTTTCACTACGACAAAGTAAACAAAAACTAGACTTTCGAGGATTTTATTAAGCAACGATAGTTCATCAGTACCGAGTGACTAAAGATTACCAAGCATACACATCAAAGAAGGGGAAGAGTAAAAAAAAAATGAAAAGCTCCATAAAGCATAAAAGGGAAGTGAATAAATAAAGAATGGAAATCAGAAAAGTTGGCGATACGACAACGCGAGACGAAAAAGAGCAAAAGAAGGAGGGTAGGGGGAAGAGAGTCAGAAGTGCTTCTTACGAGCATTGTGAATTCGTAGTGTGAGAACGTTCCCACTCCCACGCCCAAAGTACTCTTTTCCTGCTTCTTTCTCTCCTTTGCTCTTTCACTCTATACGATATGCTTGCATCTCATTTTAATTTTCCCTCCACTCGTCGAGTTTATATTTCAGGCTTTCATTTCGTGCAGCCAGCCTTTATCCAATTTCTTATTTCGACCCCTTTTTTTATTTTCGGGGTTCATTACGAGTACGTTTTATTCGCGTGAGCTGTCTTTCGTTAACGCGCGGAAAAATACCAATTTCATTATTCACTTTAGTTTTGTTGGATTTTTTTACATAAATGCTCTTTTACTACACAATATTATATTTTATACGATTATTCGTTTCGATCCACATGATAATTTTCTTTCGCATTCGTATTGTATATGTTATGCAGTTAAGTCAACGTTTGTATTAGTCATTTCCGAAAGCTTTGTTTTATCCTGTATTAGTTTAATTATGAACAACGGACAAAACTAGGCTAAACTGCGTTATATCAGACTCGGAAGTGTAGTAATTACTTGGATTATTGAAATAAACGAAGTTTCAGTTATTTAGATATATATTATAACTATAAAGAAATGATCGATCGATTAATATTAAACCAACTTAATCACTTTTAATAGAACAAAGCAAACCATTGCATAATAAAATCTCATCCTCATTGTATGATAATTTCGTCGTTACCATTTCAATTACCAATGACTACAGCAACCAATCTGAAGAATGCGATCTCCAACAGTAGAATAAAAAAAGTAAGATCCATCCCTTGTAAAATATGTGTATAAATGCTAAATTCCAATTAAAACTCTATTAGACGATAATGGTATACACAGACACACGTAGACGCGCGCGCATATACGTATGCGCAATCCACAATCATTCAAAACGCATCCTTTCATCCCCTGGTTGAAAAAAATGCGTCTGGATTCCCTCGTAAACACACGGAAGTCGTTAAAGGCATGCGTGCGGGAAATGTACCGACTCTCCCCCTTTTTCCTTCTTTCTTTCCACGTCGTCTCTATTAATGGCGTCTGGGTACCTGCTTCAATCGCGATGGATATCGCGCGCAAGGCGCCTAATTGGCTGGATAGGATATTTTCTTTCCTCTTGCGCTTTGTTAATTGCTATCGGAATTGAATTGATGAACAACGATTTCTCTAAGGTTGATTGCACGCAAAACTTTCGGTAGTCGTTAATGATTAACCACTTTTGTTAATATTTCAAATAATGAATACATATATTTAAGTAATGGAAAAATCTTTTTTCGTATTAGCTTAACCAAAATTATTTACTAACATTTAAGTGACGTTTAAGCTAGCTAATTTGTGTCGGAAATCGTTGGAAATGAAGTCATTTTATTCAATTTTTGACACTGTATTTTTTAGAAGACCTGTTACTTAATTATAACTTTAATATATATTACTATTATTATTTATTCTGGGATACCAATTAACCCTAGTAATCGCATGAATTTTTTTAAGGAAAAAAAATTGATTCTTTTATTTTATTTATTAGAAAAAAGAAAAATCCGCCAGGATTTGTACCACGCGCAGGTATGTTTACCATTTACCCTGATTTATAGATTTTCGAGCAGTCGATTCGTTTATTTGCCCTTGAATTTCTTAATAGGATTATCATTATTTAGGTTAAACCAACAATTTGCCAGGTTTCGACTTAAAAATAAATTGATTTATATACGAGGATTCGTATATTTACAATATCTATAAACGAAAAAAACAAAACGTAATATTTAAACTACGGAATAGCGTCGACGAAAATTATCTTGAGTATGTAGATACAAATCTAGATCGAAATCAAATTTATGAAAATGATTCCAAACTTTATATATGTATACGCATCCCAACGAATCCGATTGGTACGGGAAGAAAAAATTTACATCCAAATTGAGCTCGTCAATTTTTTGTTTTCCCTTTTCCGAACTTTACGACAGATTCATGTACCATTTCTTAAAAATATCTGATTACTGCATAATAAATTAAGATGCTCGCTTGATAATGTGTACAACTTTCGAAGAGAAAACAAGGAAAGCGTCTCCTAACGTTACATCCAAATTTTCTCTACTTAATCAATCTATATTATTTTATAACGTTATTGACTTACGACAATTTACAGATATGAACAATCAAAGTTTATACGAAATTATCTTATAAAACTTCCAAACGAAGAGAAGTCAGTGTAAATTAGTAAAAGTTTAAATTTATCTTGAAATGTTTTCGTGAGCTCGACAAAATTCCAATTGGTAGAGAAGAAGCAATCTATTTTCACTACGACAAAGTAAACAAAAACTAGACTTTCGAGGATTTTTATTAAGCAACGATAGTTCATCAGTACCGAGTGACTAAAGATTACCAAGCATACACATCAAAGAGGGGAAGAGTAAAAAAAAATGAAAAGCTCCATAAAAGCATAAAAGGGAAGTGAATAAATAAAGAATGGAAATCAGAAAAGTTGGCGATACGACAACGCGAGACGAAAAAGAGCAAAAGAAGGAGGGTAGGGGGAAGAGAGTCAGAAGTGCTTCTTACGAGCATTGTGAATTCGTAGTGTGAGAACGTTCCCACTCCCACGCCCAAAGTACTCTTTTCCTGCTTCTTTCTCTCCTTTGCTCTTTCACTCTATACGATATGCTTGCATCTCATTTTAATTTTCCCTCCACTCGTCGAGTTTATATTTCAGGCTTTCATTTCGTGCAGCCAGCCTTTATCCAATTTCTTATTTCGACCCCTTTTTTTATTTTCGGGGTTCATTACGAGTACGTTTATTCGCGTGAGCTTTCTTTCGTTAACGCGCGGAAAATACCAAATTTCATTATTCACTTTAGTTTTTGTTGGATTTTTTTTACATAAAATGCTCTTTTACTACACAATATTATATTTTATACGATTATTCGTTTCGATCCACATGATAATTTTCTTTCGCATTCGTATTGTATATGTTATGCAGTTAATCAACGTTTTGTATTAGTCATTTCCGAAAGCTTTGTTTTATTCCTGTATTAGTTTAAATTATGAACAACCGGACAAAACTAGGCTAAACTGCGTTATATCAGGACTCGGAAGTGTAGTAATTACTTGGATTATTGAAATAAACGAAGTTTCATTTATTTAGTAATAATTATAACTATAAAGAAATGATCGATCGATTAATATTAAACCAACTTAATCACTTTTAATAAACAAAGCACACCATTGCATAATAAAATCTCATCCTCATTGTATGATAATTTCGTCGTTACCATTTCAATTACCAATGACTACAGCAACCAATCTGAAGAATGCGATCTCCAACAGTAGAATAAAAAAAGTAAGATCCATCCCTTGTAAAATATGTGTATAAAATGCTAAATTCCAATTAAAACTCTATTAGACGATAATGGTATACACAGACACACGTAGACGCGCGCGCATATACGTATGCGCAATCCACAATCATTCAAAACGCATCCTTTCATCCCCTGGTTGAAAAAAATGCGTCTGGATTCCCTCGTAAACACACGGAAGTCGTTAAAGGCATGCGTGCGGGAAATGTACCGACTCTCCCCCTTTTTCCTTCTTTCTTTCCACGTCGTCTCTATTAATGGCGTCTGGGTACCTGCTTCAATCGCGATGGATATCGCGCGCAAGGCGCCTAATTGGCTGGATAGGATATTTTCTTTCCTCTTGCGCTTTGTTAATTGCTATCGGAATTGAATTGATGAACAACGATTTCTCTAAGGTTGATTGCACGCAAAACTTTCGGTAGTCGTTAATGATGTAACAGTTCTAATTTAATCCTAATAATCAATATATTCAACAATTCAAACTTTCCTCATTTAAATTTGTTATCTCTTAACGATTCATTATAATTACAACCTTAAATACGTTAAGAGAAACTAACATAAATAATATTCGTATAGAAAAGAATTAATCTACGTTACTATACAAATTATTTCCGAATCCGCGAACAATTAACACACTGATAATCACCAGGTACTCGTAAATGCAAATATTTATTTAATAATAAAAATCGAGTATACAATTGATTAAAAAGAAGTATAAGGTTACATAAACCTGTCGTGCACAAAACGATGAAGTAATACGCAGAGCGAATAAAAAAAAAAGGAACGCGCTACTAATAAATTTTTCATTACCTTCAAAGTAATATCAGTTACGCAATTGCTCTCAATAAACAGTTGTTACATTCTTTCATGGTGATCTGTCACAATAACGTGGGATCAAAGACAAAAGGACCTCGCGTATGTGGATAATTATATCTCGTCGAGCCGACAAAACGACCACGAGATTATATTAGAATGCAAAAATTGACAATAGTAAAAGTACTGGAAACTGGTAGTATTCCAACTGCGTCAAAGCAACAAAAAATTGAAATAAAACAATGTTTGTCGTGAGAATTTGCGAGAGCGCAAAAACTATGTTGAATTGATTCGTCACGGATGTTTTCAGAATTTTTAATTTACGAAACGTTAATCACTTAAGGCACTTTAACCAATAAATAACGCAAATCGTTCAATATCAATATTTGAATATATTTTCCGGATTATTCGATTGATTCAATAATAAAGTATATTTTTAATAATTACGTGTACTTTTATATATAATAAGATGAAAAGTACCATAAGTAAACTTTTCCGATACAACGCAAGCTCGAGTAATAATAATCCAAATAAATATTTATTATTTTATATAATATTTATCTCAAATTAATCGTCGGGCCATTAAATAAACATATACTTAGTTTAATCGTTTAAAACAATAGAAGGTTAATAAACTGCGTAACACGTGAAGAATGCCATTAAAATAAAGAGCGCCGGTAGCATTTTTTATATTATTTTATTATTTTAATTAAAAATCACACGTGAATTATGTTAATATTATTATTTTATCTCGGAAGCATCACTTAACACGAGAAGTAAGTATTAAAATATATAAAAATACACACACGTTAAATTTATGAGATTACTTTATTTTGCAATTTCCAGGTTGGTGTGCTGATACTTGAAATTACAAAACTACGAGGATAAATATTAACTCCCACGCGTATATTTATGAGAAAGAGAGAGAGAGAGAGAGAGAGAGAGAGAGAGAGAGAGAGGATAAAAGAATGGCATACAGGAAGCAAGGAAAATCAATGTCACAAAAGCCGCGAGTAAAACTTTGACATAATTTCCTAGTTGTTTAGTTAAACTATTACGAAACTGGAATACGCCTCAAGTTGCTCAAACATTAAGTGCATGTAAAAACAATTAGAATCCTAGTGTCGATTTCTGGTGACGTCAGTGCTGACAAAAACCATCTTAAACTTTCCATACGTATATATACTTGGATTTTCAACACCCGCGGTTATAATCTCCGGCGCGCTTAGGTATTGACAAATTTGTCGCTTTATGCATTTGAGTCGTTTCACCGTAATCTATTGTTACGTTAAAATTGTTACTAAAGTCTTTTGAAATTCCTTGAAATTAAAGTAATAGTTTAGAAATTAATATTCCGACAAGGGGGGACAAATATATATATAGTAATAATTATTTTTCATATTGTATTCCTAACGTTGACTGATCGCTTTGTCGTAATAATTTATATATTATCTATACGTATATTGTATAGCAAGGTTTTAAATGTAAATAATTGAAATGAAATGGAAGATAAAAATATGATAACTTACCCTGCCAACGAAGAATCGCCTGTAACATTTGGCGGTGTCGTCCTGATCTATCCTTGGTTGCCAAGCCGGTTGGGCAGGTAAAAGTGCTCGACCAGCCGAGTCAAGGTTGTGCTTATGATCGGTACCATCGAGCCAATAACCAGAGGGTGTTACTACCATAGGGGGTGGCTGCGCCGTTGTGGCACTTTGCTGAATCGCCTGTTCCATCAAGGCACGACCCAGAGGTGCTTCACCAACCGGCGAGGGTACCGGTGTTGGTGTACCACTCGGTTGTGAATTTGGACTTGTGTTCGTTCGCTCATCTCGCGACGTCTGAAATGCACAATGAATATTGTAGATCGTAAGGTTATTCTACAACTTTGTAAGCATGTAGTGTACATTTATACAGCTAATTATGTCAATTTAGTTTAGTATACATTATAATTGATATATTATATATTATAGAAGGAAAGAATTACAGAAATCTTAAAAAAACATTCAAATCAAAAGGACTTTTTTTATTTAAGTTTGCTTCTATTAGTGTATGCAATATTTGTGTATCCGTTACATTGCGTTGTGTTAACATTCTTAAAATATTGTTATGTAACTAAACATCAATATTTATTTCAGGATAAAAAAAGTATGTGTTAAGTATCTAAAAATATTACCGGTTAAAATTCTTTCGTACAATTTAGACTGTCAAAAATTATTCACCGAGAAAGAAACAATCTTGGTTTATTCACAGATCGACAGAGTTTTTGAAGGATGTGTACGATTTAAAAAAAAAACTAATATACGTAGTCGGGTATATAAAAAAGAAGAGGGAATACAACAGTTTCATCGTGCCAAAGTAATATCGAGATTTCATCTCTCATTCTCTCGGTCGGCCGAGCGCAATAAACCCGATGTTTATATTATCGTAACTGTACTATTGTTCGCGGCGAAGTGTCGATTCAAATCCTTACGGGACTTGTCTTTTCCCTCTGCAATGGCTCTACTTTTTCTTTTTAATCAGTATTGACGAGTATAATAATTAAACGAATGGTTAATCTCGGCTCTCCTCGAATGAACGTTTTTGAAATAAACCGTTGAAATTTGTACAATCGTTTCGAAATGGAAAATTACGTTTTCTACGTTTTTATAATTATAAATAATAAACCTTCAAATTTAATAATATATTTTAAACGGGCTGTTACGATAATTATGGTGGTAGGAAAATGGAATGTCTAAAAGTATCATCGCGGTCATTGAAAAATGTAAACTTCGCAATTAAAATTTTTGTCACTCTCTATTGCGCGCTCGATCCATCATTTCGATGCAGTGTTCGTACACGCATCGCACTCTTCCGTCCCTTTTATTTTTTTACGCTGCACATACCAAAAGAAAGGTTCTCCCTTCTTTTTTTTTCAACTCGGTCTCGTTACGCGATTTTTCTCTCTACCGAGTTTACGGGTGGTTAATGAGAGTTCCGAGGATATTTTTCCGTGGGTGCGCTCCTTTATCCTTTTAATGCGTGTTTTCGAGTAACGAAGAATCCATAATCATATGGTATTATTATTATTATTATATTTCTTTGAATTATACTTTTAATTTTTTGAACGTGTATTATATTATAGTTAAGAAATAAAAAAATAGATTTTTGATTTACGTTGCTTTGCAGTGTACTGTGATAATGAGCAGAGAAGAAATCATTGATCCCAAAATGAAAAGAATAATACCAGCACACCTATACTTCGTTTTATAAAACGCGCACATGTTTTTTCACCTGTTCACAGATGGTAAGGGGGATTTTGCTTGCCACCCGCGTGCCAGTTTGAAAACGTACACCTGCGACGTACCAAACTCGCAAGGTTTTATGCTTTTTTTTCTGATGAACCGAGAATTCATCGGGTCTGATCAGAACAGGAACCTTCGTACGAAGGTTTCAAAAATATCGCACCGACATTTCCGATATTTCAATGAAACTCATCAAGCTATTGGTTTTACTCTTATGTAAAAATGACGCAAATGCGCTTTGCCAAAGTTTATGTAACCTGACATTGTTATATAGAATCTCTGAATAAATACCCGCATTGATTCAATTTCGTTATAGAGTTGCTTTAGGTGAGAGTGGCTTAAGGTGTGCTCCTATATGCGCAAAAGATTACTTTAAGAATCTAGATAGAAGCGTTAGTATATTTATTCTTGTCCGACTAACAACATGCAATTTGCTCTCAATTTAATTTTCTTTTCCCTGGTAAAAATTTTCTACCGGGTACATATAGAAATGGCTAATTTTTACTTAAATCATCGTTCTAATTTCAATTAGAATCGTTTACATTAATAATTTCTGTTGAACTATATCATTAGTTTTAAAAAGATATTTATATTATAATATAAATTGTTTCGTATACTTAAATTAAATTTTTTATTACGAATAGGTATTGAGTCATCGACGACTGCGTAATGAACCAAGTAAACGAAGGATTAATCCTTGATTTAATCGAAGCAAGGTCAAAAGATAATATATAATGACAAAAAATAGTTATTTTATTATAGAAATAGCAAAAAGATTTAAATGTTGCCAAGCACTTTCGTTTTCGCGAAGGAAAGCCAAAGTTGAACGATAGGTAAGATATCGGTGTGCGCCTTAGGGAAATCGGTGCAAAAATAATAAAACCTAAAGGCCATAAAGTATTTTCTCTCCCATTGTGTATTACAGACGCGCAAGAAATCGCTGAAAAATTTAACGACTTCCCTCTACTCATAAGCGAACAGCGTAACTTTTCTTACCCTAGAGTTGGTTGAAAAATTTTCGTCTTTCAAGCATAAAAAGTTTCTTTCGGACCCTAAAAATGAAAAATATAGCACGTGCTCGGTGCAATTTTCATGCTTTAAATTATCAAAGACTAAAATTTGTGGCATTTTTCATTTGTTTATAAAGTGGACGTATAAAAGTTCCGTTTATTTTGCAAGGTTTTTTTTTCTTCTTTTAATTAATTTTCACGTTGAAGACATTTTAATAACGCTTTTGATATCATTAAAGTCAAAGTATCTATTAATTACAAATTTTTTGTTTACTTGGAAAGTCAAAATAACAAAAGAAAAGTGAGAAAACGATTAATCGCGTTTCCCTTAGCATTAAAAAAAATGTACATTTTTAGTCTGCGAGTTTCCCTCTGAAATATTTAGAGAGCACGTGAAAGCGAGTCGAGCAAAGAAAAAGCGGGAAATGCTTATCACTCCCCTGCTTTTCCTTTCCATCATCTCCTTTCTTGGCATCTTTTTTTTTTGCCCCTAGTACTGCAAGATGTTCGACCTACAAATTCGCGACAATAAAACGTGCAAATATTCCTGGCGCGCAGCTTTTAAAACTCTTCGATTTTCTACGCTTGTACTCGAATTTTTCTTTTACTGGCTCTCGATGATGAGGGTAGTCAGGTTGGCCGGATTTCATAGTCGATTTCCTTCGATTTTTTTTATCTTTTTGCAAGCTGTTGATGCTTAATTTTTATGCGGGTAATTAGGGGTGACTTTTTTTATAGCTCGAATTTTTTTATGTATTTCTAGTAATCAATTTATGACTGTTCGCAAGTAAAGCGTTGAAATTCGTTAGAACTTAATTTAATTATTTTTTGGTTTTAAGGTTGCAAAATATTTACGTATTATTGTACTGCGTACTATAAATATTTCGGCATAAATATATCTACAAGATTTCGACAACAATTTTTTCCATAAATTGAAAGAAAAAACACGCGGTATAGGGCAATAGTAAAATAAATATCGAGTGATCTAAGGTTGATATTATACAAACAGGGAAGTTTAAGCGAAGGGTGACGTTAGCTCGTCTGTCTTCGGAGACACAAATCCCGACGGGTGTTTATTAAAGGGGTTTAATCGGGCAGTACGTTCATTCTCCCGCGTTCGCGCCGTAGTGACGTAGACCCCCGGTTGACCCGCGGAAATTCGAGATAATTAATTCTCCGGTGGGCTAATCCAGTTTAAAATGCTTTACTCGTCGACGCGATTGACACGCACCTATACGTATATACCTCCTGGTCACTCTTGCGGTGCAGATGCGCGAATCGCATTTCGATCAAAAATTCATAATTGACAACAAAAATGTAATCAAACTCGACTACAGAATTTTATAATATAGAAGGATTGAAACCTATCCAAAACTGATGAATTTCGTAGTGATGTATATAATTGTCAATACTTGAACATTGATCAATGTATTTGTAGTTTTAATTTAAAAATCCTTAATTTAAAAGTTTTCTTGTAATCGAATTTAATAGTGTGTCTATAAGACTAAGTTTATGTTTTGTCCAAAATAAAAAAATTTTCTTAGCTAATATAATGCAAACTATATGTTTAACAAAACAAATCTTTTTAACGGAGCTGCTGAGTGTGCGTGTAAATATATCACCAAATCCAATCCCTAACAATCTTATTTAACCTTAACCTATAACATCATATTCCAATTCTTTCCTCCAGATATTGCTGTTGCTAATTAGAGTTTAAATTTAACGTATAACGATGCCTCATTAACCTGCTTTCGCTAAAGTTTCCAGCGCGAATTCAAAAGATTTTAACCAATCGACCTCAAAATTATAATTATATACATTATATTGTTAATAATATTGGACTATTGAAATATATAATAATAAAAATACAAGTGACATTGAAATTTGAGCTTAATAATTCAAATCATTGCGATCAAAATGTTATCGTCATCAAAAATTTCCAACACACTCATAAACGAGAGATAAACGATAAAACGAAAATGTTAATTGTTTTCCATCGAGAGTTTCGGATATATTTAAAGTTAGAAAGGCGAAGGAAAAAAAAAAGAATTTTCGGCTTCCGTCGAATGCAGCTGAGTATGCGTGCGTACCAAAGGGTTGAAGAAATACGTTTGGTGGGATCAGGAATAACACCGGTATTGTTTTTCTTACCGAGGAAAGTCAGTTAAAGTTGGTTGGAACCATTTAGCTTTTCGACTTCGAGTGTTTTTGTCAATTGATCTAAATTAGTACTTTCCCATTTAGGAATAATGCACAAATATAGCTGTAACGTAAAAAAATGACTTATCTAAAATATAATAGTTAAAATTAAAAATTCCATGAAGTGCAATCACTTGTTTGATTTCTCGAGGATTAAACATTTGAAACGTATGGGTTTAATTTGCTGGACGAATACCGCGGAACAACTGAGAAACTTGAAAATGCATAATTTATGTGACATATTTTGGATCGAAATCATAACTACTTCGAGTTTTCTGTCAAAGTAGTTTACGTATAGGTATATATACAACTATTTTAAAACAGTGTCGCGGGAAAACAATGCTGTATCTAAAATCTAGGCGCGCGTTTGAAACTATATTGATGTCATCAGAAGCAAAAGAGAAAGCGTGTCATATTTTGACAAGTGGCTATGTAATAATCTCGTTCTATACTTGTTAAATTCATCGTATCGACCAGAATTTCAATCGAATCTATGTTACGTATAGTTAAATAATATTTTTTAATAAGGATTGATCGAAACAAAATTTATATCCACCTACTGTATGTATAGAAATATACGTAGAGAAAAGCGTACTACTCCTTGCAGTATCAATGTACACCATAAGAGATATACGCGTAATAAATAACTGAATTTCTGGTGCGATATTCAAATGCACGCCAAGAGAATACGAGTTTTATCCCGTAGCGTCTAAGTGCGTATTGGCCATGAAAATCTGACGGAAAAACTATAAGGTATTCACACAGGAATATAGCGCTCGTGCGCGAATATACTTATGAAAAATATCAAAGAGAATCATAGTGTTGTCCTTGGCGATGTGAATCTGGGTTACGCGTTGCAAACATGTCCTTTCATCTATAGTCGTTAGATGAGACCGTAATTCCCTTGTCGAGTTATCGCCATTGAGTCTCTATGAAAATTTTGAATATCATTTTTTATCCTCTATACATTGTGGCATTGGTTTTCACGCTCTCAAGCTAATTCCGTCGATGACTCTGTCATTTTAGTTTTATAAACATATATGGTTTTTATAGTGATTTACTGACGTGCTCGGTTAAGAGAAAAGCTTCGTTAAGAGAGCTGATTAGTTTATTAAAATTTGATGACTCGGTATAATTAATATCAGTAACGTGCAAAATATTTTACTTTCAAATAATAAACAAAATAAATCGAAAATAAAACAATATGACATTATATATAGTAAATGTTAATTCTTATGGTTCATACGCTTCCAGCACTCGAAGTCGCGTATGTAATGTTTCAATGTTTACACCTCGATTAAGGTCACCTGAGCACAGTTAGATGCGCCGTAAGCATATTTCTCACTTCGTCGTATGTGCAATATAATAGATTTCGTAGCTTTTTACCAAATTGAACGAATATTATATTTGCTGTAGGACGGAAAAACTAAAGAAATGTACTATACTTCTATATATATAAAATTATATATATATAAAATTTTGAGTAAAATAATTATCCAAAATATTGAAAAATAATGATAATTCGTAACCAAAAATAGCAAAGCTTCAGGTACGATATCTGTATAGATCTAACGGAACGCAACAATGGCACATTCACAAAGGATAACAATCGTGCGATATGAATTACACGGCCGCGCATTAAATTATTCGTAGGCCATCGCGAAAAAAAAGCGACAAAAATAATTGCAGGAAACGTCGATTGCATATTCCAGACGTTGTTTGAATATATAAAAGAGAGAGAGAGAGAGAGAGAGAGACATGTGGTTGGAAAGCGCACAGATGTCTCGAGTCGAGTGAATTATTGTATGTTGCAGAGTCTTTACGCGTATGTGTGTGTGTGTGTGTGTGTGTGTCGGTATATCTATTTTATATATATATATATATTAAGAGAGAGGTAGAGTTTTGCGCCAGCGCGTCTACAGAGGAAACGCGAGAGAATGTGCTATTTATAGGTTAGCGCCGCGATGACACGAGCGAGCATTCGAAGGGGACTTTGAGAATTCCTTAGGTTCTTCGGTTAAAGGGGGTTATATTTGACTGTTTGGTATTTGTGTGAGTATGCATGCAGGTCTTTGGTTTAATTGTACTCACGAATGCCGCTTTACTTCAAGTTAACTTTGCCCATGAAACTCTCTGATTATCTTTTACTTGTAAAACGACCGAGATTGATCAAGTTTCCTTCTCTTCGAAATATGAAGCAATTTCAGAAAAGTAACAGACTTTCATTTTAATTGGTATGTCGAGAACAAGTTAATCATACCTACAATCCAATAAGACAATCTGAATATAAATACACAAAGATATCGTAAAATGTAACTTTAACGACAACGTTATACGTTATTTATATTTTCTTTTTACGTAAACGAAGAATTTCATCAAAGATGATCTCGAACGTTGTACTGTATCGTCAACGAAAATAATAAGGTCTGCGTCCATATAGATATCGGAAATACGAAAAACGTGAATGTCAGTCATAAATGTAGAGAAGGAGCCATATAAATTTACGGTACGTGTCGCGTGTATAGAGAAAATGCGGCTCTGCTTTTTGGCTCGATGCTAAAAGTAAAAGTTGTTTGACACAAAACCAGATACATACTCGAGCTTTCCAGCAATGACATTTCAGAAAATTGTATACGAAGATACGCTTCGACAACTGGTATACGTAGAATTTGCACATGAAAACGCTTATCTTCTCCTTTTTTTCTCTCTAAATTCGAAAGGTGAGTCTCGGATTACTTTTTTTTACTCCAGAGTCCTTAACACATATTGTATACCTGTCTGATCGCTTTTTCCAATTACACCGTTTCTTTTTTTTGTCGCTTTTTCGAGAATGTAAAGTTAATTATTGCGCTGCATTTTTAAGAGTCTCGCATTTGAAAAAGGTATACGTGTGATTAATTGTGTGAAGTAATTAATGGATATATATATACATTTTTTCTTTACATTGTCGTACAGCGTATTGCAGAATTTTCTATATAAGTAATTTAATATCATAAACGTAATTTAACTTTATAATTTTAGAATGCATTTTATCTATATTCCATTTACTTCATACATATATATCATATTCTATTTTAACTATATGTGTGCGTACAAAACAAACATTATTATCTATTTACCTACATAAATTACAAATTCGTGTGTTAATTGTTACAAAATAACAAATTAAGATAAGTTTATTTTTTCTATTTTTATATAATTTATTTATTTATTTGTTCTGTAGGTACGGATACTAAACATCGAAGTATTAATAAACAAATCGTAATAAAAATGTATCTAACACGTAAATAAAATTGAATGATCGTTACTACTGTGATATTTGTTCTAATCCTTTTTAAGTTACTCCGTGCCAAAAAACAGATGAAATGGCCGTCAGACTGGAGAAACAAAAGTAATTCAAAGAGGTATAATAATGCAAATTGTAACAGCAATTGCATTTGTCGGGATGTATAAATATAACCATATGTATTAGTATGTACTAAGGAAAATACGATACAAGCGCATATAGATCGAAGCACGTGTGCATCCTCATCCAATTTTCAAAACGCGGAGCCGAGGATTTTTTACGACCCTCGGCGACTATTTTTGTCCTGGCGGTGGTGACTCTGCACTCGGAATAATAAGAGGCACTTCATTGCAAAACTTAGTTCGACCGAGTAAGCCATAAAAGCCAACTGTAATCTGCCTTTCATCTGGCTGCGCAAACGAAGAGTGGCCAAAATAATCGACCGCTCGCGCGCGAGCGAGAGAGAGAGAGAAACTTGAGGGAACTCAAATAACCCTTAAGAAGACTTTGTTTTTTCACGTTAATCAATTATTTATATCGAAATTTCTTTAAGAGGTTAAGGATAAGTTTTATACATTATATCAAGGTTACTTCCACACATATCATTTTCGTTTCGGGAGTATAGGTGTTTGCGCGTATATTTGACCATGAATTGTAAAATGTATATAGACAAGATAAATAAGTGAATAAATTTTAAAAACAAGGTACGTATAACGAATGACAGTACAGAGAAGATTATCCAAATAAAGGGCATACTGGGAAATTTAATTTTGCGAACAAGATGAAACAAGAAGAAAGATAAATAAAAGAAAATACAAGACCCCCACGCAAAGGAGTTGAGAAAAGTAAGAGAGGGGCAAAACCTGGCGATTCATATATATATATATATACATATACATATACGATGTTAAGAAGAAATATCGAAAACAATAGCGTTACACCGCCCACGAGCAAGCTGTGGAGAACCTCTCTCCATATCCCGAGTGAGACTTAATCCGTTCGATGGCTCCTTTCGCCTTTTATATCGGTACTTCTTATACCAAATATGCTGACCCCGACTCTCGACGAACTTTCGCTCCGTTATTTAGTTGCGCCGACGCTTACGAGTTCTATGAAAATACCTATAGGAAATGCACTTCTATATATAAGATGCCGTATTAGATATATTCGTGATCTCCACGCTTGGGAAATATTAATCCTCGCGTTCTCTCGGTCATTTTTTTTTTCGTTTCATCTCATTTTCTCGGTTTCACGTACTTGTGTATAGTAATATAGGGTTTATATCGCTCTTTTCGGTCGACCGATTAAATATTTAACGCTGATACATTTTCTCTATCAATATGAGAAAATACGAATGTTGCATACATATCTTATAACAATTTTTTAACGTTTAATATATACTATTACAAACTTTTTTTTATTATCAATAGCATCGACAACATTAATTGCAATGTAGATAGTGTTTATTTTGTTTAAACGATTAAATACATCTGTGAGAACAATTGACACACCAATACGACGCATCTCGAGGTTTAATGTAAATGGGAAACCATACGATTTGGTACTTACCGAAAATTAAATAGAGGAACTTGGATGTATAGAAGCAATCTGAATAAGGTACTATATATCGTTCCTCATAATTAACCGTGTCACTCGTTTACGCGTTAATGAAAAGGGGAAACTGTATTACGAGAGAAATAGATGAATTAACAAGATGTTGTCTTGTATAGATCTAAACGAAACTTGACTAAAGTGCGAAACACGACGACATCAATAATTGCTACGGGAATACACAATACTTAATTAACACTATTCTTACATTCATAACGTTAATTAGTCAAACGCACAAATATTATACTGTAAGTGGCAACTATATATACAAGTTAAAATATAAAAAATTACCTGCAAAGCACTCATTATTTTCCGTATCGAACGACCTTTAAATAATTTTAACTATATTGTAGTGCAACTCAATTCGATAGACGTATTTTGTTTAGTAGTCATATAATAGATAAGAAACTAAAGTTATTTAATAAAATTAAGTTTTTTACATTGAACTTGTTTATGTATTAACAGTATCAGTGCGGTCGCGTTGTAAAATAAAAGTATATGTTATTCTATTAAGTTTCACTTTAATAACTAATTTTTCCTATTAGTTAGTTAATCAGATTTATAACATATTTCAAGCGATATTTGTTTAAATATGTTAAACATCGGTGATATCGTTTTGTACAACTTCCCACGTTTTCCTCAATGCCGAGACATTTCCCGGGTGAAAAAAAGTCGCGAAAAAAGGAAAAGTGCGTGTGGGTGTCGTTAGTTTATCACGAAACGATATATACCCGCGGGGTTTTATCGAGTTAGGCTCGATTCTCTCGGAAGTGGAAGTTATACGACGTAGAAAGAATAGGCGTGAAGAAGTCTTATCGAGTCTCTAGATTTTTCTTCTATTTACTCTATTGATCTAATTAATGTAAACCCTATTTTTTATCCTTACTTTGCAAAGTCTATAACGTTCCTAATTGTTATTACAGGATTCTCATCATTTTCTCAATTTTATTGGGGATATTCTTTTAAAAATGTCCCATTGCGCGCCGACTTCATCCCGAACGATTGTCGTTATCGCAATGTGTTATCGATATAATAAATTAACTTATTACGGTATTATAGGCGAAGTTAATGGTTCAAAGAAGCGATGACAAATGTTTTTAATTCCTTCAACAGTTTGATACGATACACACGCTTAAATAAAAGTGTCTATTATCTTAAGTATTGATATACCATTCGTATATTAATTTTAAATAAAATCTTAATCGAAAAATCTAATTTTGTAGTGAAGAGGAGCTCTAGTCTATCCTAATCGCATAAATGAGAAGGTAAAGTGTAGGTTCTCCGATAGTTAACAACAAACCCCTAAATGACGGTAAACGCGAAGGAAAGAAGTAAATCCAAGGAGAGTCTATCTCGTGTACCATCTAAACTTGACTGACCCTCCCTCCCCTCGCCGCTCCTCTTCCTTTCTATCCTCCGCGTAAAACCGAGGAACTTTCATCCGAGCGAGGAAGCAAAGACGAGATCTCGAAGAGATAGGACGCGCAAGTCCGGCTTACGTGTACGGGGAAATAAATACGACGAGAGTCGAGGTGAGTCATCGTAGGGTAGGCGTACCGAACGCTTCATCGCTTCAACTATATATATATATATACAGAAGGGAGACGAGAAAATTTTGCGACTCCTTCGACGTCTAGACTTATCTTCCACGCAACCCCTCGGTTAACGCGTTTTTGCTCAACCACTTGTGAGTGTGAGTGTATGTGTACCTTATATACCTATACCTTCTTCTTTGCTTTATTCTTTTCTGCGAGTACTAATTGGTTGAGTCTGAAAAAATTACTAATGTACTAATGGCCTTTCTTTCGAGTGTTTGATGTCTATTTTAAGTAAAGTTATTATTTATTATCTTAATAACATCTATACCGACACGTAAATACATATTATTTCGAAAATGTTGACGTATTATTAACGATATTGCATTGATTTACATTTAACATGACATTGGGACATACATTTTTATAAAATGTACGTACGTTACGATATTTTGCGAAACGTCACGTACTAATATTCAACTCTTGAATTAGAAGCGTGAAAATGTCAATGTTCACGGTACCTAAAATCTGCTGACATTTTGAATATCAAATAGAGGTATGAGAAGAGGAATTAAACAATGGTGGGAATATCTGCCATTCGTCAAATCTGGTGAAACGGGTCGAGCTTGCGAAAGCTCGGTAACGGTCAATCAATGCGTCACGTACGTGTGTATACATATATATATGGTATATATATGTATATGTATAGGTACACCTATACCAGGAACGTCGTACGGAAGTGTTCAACTGTATCAAATGCAATTAGATCGTCGACATGACTAATACGAAGGAGGATAGTGGTAGAAGTTCAATGAGGATCTCGGATTTTTTCGCCAAGTCCGCGAGGTTACTGGAGCGAGAAGCTTCGGTACGTGTAAATAGAGTGTGCTCTGATTGAATTCCAGTCGGTCTGTTTGCTGGAATGGCGAATTTTGCACAGGCTGGTTACGACATCTGCAGCTTCATCGAATTTTCCTTTTACATTCGTATTGTCTAACAACGTCGTCATAATGCTTTCAATTGTGACTCCACTCTTAAATTCCAATTTATAACATTTCGGGCAATAAAATATTTAAATACCCATGATTTACTATTTTGCATTTATGCATTCTGTACGTTACTTAAATTTGCTGTTGCAATGTAGGTATATATACGTTTAGGAACGATCAATGTCCACTGAATAGAAATCATTGTTTGAGTATCAGTCAACTGGTAGATCCTCGATAACTATTAAGTCGATGGTTGCAACTACAAATAGAAATACGACCAATCGACAATGAAACACAAAAAATAATGTTGGTAACATCAGAAAAACGCGAATAACGACCCGAGTACGACGCTCCTCCTCCCGTTCCCTTAACAACGAATCACAATAAAAATCCCAATCTTGCATCCGCGTGCCAGAATGATCAAGCGAATAAAAAGTATCTGGGGAAAGAGAGAAAGGCAATAGTAAATGATCTTGAAATTCATGCCGTAGCACTGAGCGAAAGAAAGGTGGAAGGAAAAAAATCAGTATGGAGGAAGTTTGGTCGTTAAAACGTAGAAGAGGGTTTTCCTGGATGGAAAAACTAGTAAAAGGCGAGTCCTCCGGTGTGTAATTACGAAGCACCTACGCAAAGCTCGGGGTGATCGCGTCATCGTCGAGAGAAACCCCGTAAGGCTCGTTTTGACTCACCCTCTCTTTTTCTCGGAATTCCCGAGTGTATACATGCCAGGTACGAGGGTGGAATGCATCCTCGGGTGAATCACCCTCGAGATGCGAATATAGGTGTATGCGTATATACGTATAATTCCAAGTTGCATAGCGTCTCTCGATTCGTCGATATATACCCTTCTCCAAAGTTCTCTTGGTTCACCAAGTTACGGTAAAGTACCGTACTGTTACTTGCTTCTCGAATTTCGTGTGGTTTTCAAGGGGAGAGAAATTTATACACCATTTCCAGACATTTACCTTTCAATATTTATCTATCGGTATAGTCATTGCCATTCGGGCTTACAACTCTTCATTGATTTTACCTCTTATTACATTTTATTTAACCGATTACAAATATATATCGCTAATAATATTCTGTATCGGCCGATATTAGATAAGAGTGAATGATGGAGACTGTATAACGATTTTTAATCTATAAAACAATACATGTCCAAAGTAAAGTTGATCAACCGCGATGTTTTTGCTGGTTGTATCCTCTCCGCGGTTAATTCAATTCCACGAGCCGCGTAGAGCACAACTTTTTCCCGAGGAAACAAAGGAGGTCGCGTCCATTATATACATCGTTTCTCTCCGATGGTGGTGTGCTCCGCAACGCGCGAGAAAGACAGCTCGCGAGGCTGTCTCACGACCAGACGACACGAAGTTGGCTGACCGCAACGAATCGATACGATAAACAGCCCCGGAAAACTATCGGACCAGACCAACTTTTGATCGAAACTCTCGAGGTATATACGAGGCCTCCTTCTTCTTAGACGTCACATCTTATACGTCCGGAGCACAGAGCTTAAATTTTAATTACAGACTTTTCAAACTTTGTTAAGATCCTTTTTTCTCGATTATTAACTATATATTTAAATTAAGATCTTTCGTATAACGTCTATTAGTACCTCTTAATTATTTCATTTGTTAATCTCTTACGAATTTTATCATTTTATCTTCTGCTCTTATACTATTATCTTTTAATTAAATCTAATAATAACAATTTGTTAATTTTTGAACGAGAGGACCAGAGTATATAACGTAATAATCTTCAGATTAAAATTTCTCAATAACAACGAGGTTCGTAAAAATATATTAGAATGTCTAGAACTAACAATGGTAGAGTTCAAGCAACACTAAAAATTATTACGAAATGTATTTCGTTCTGCACGCATAAGAATTACGCGGGGAACATATAAAAAAAGAGCGTTGTAACAACGTTCCAATGTCAAGTGGCAAGTTAGAGTGTATCAGCGCTATACGTAACAAGTCGAATGAAAAACCATCGCCGAGAAGAGAAAAACCAGAGGAAAACGAGCCGTGTAAAAGTACGTACGTCTCGTGTGGGTGGGGGAGATATATACGAGACGACGCGCCCACGCGATACGCTTATAAGGGTCGGTTCGCTGTGAGCGCAATTTTTACGTTTCCTCGTGTATGTTTTGCTGTGTGCAAGCGCACGCGCGCGCGTCTCTGTGTGCTCGCCGGTTAATTCTAATTTTGGAGGTGTTAATCTTTTTTATTCTATCATGGAGATTGCAGCTTTCTTTCTTTTTTTTTTTTAATTAAGTTTCATTAATTTATTCTTGCCGGGATATAGCCAAAATTTATTGTTGAATAAAATTACTAATTTTTTTTTTTTCGAGGGAGAAATTTATTACATCAAATTTACTTCGGAAGGTTAGATTACACGGTGATATTGTATTTGTAAAACACATATCTAAATCTAATTCGAAAAATGTTTGTGTCGTAGAAATTTTGTTATGATAAATGTATGCAATTAATACTCGACGAGCCAAAAAAAGGCAATATACTTAACGTGTAAATAAAATGAAGGAAACGGCAAGTTAATATTAATTGTCCTTTCGTTTGAAAGATACTGATTCTTTAATAAATAATTTAGACATCGCGATGCATTCTACTGAGTGTAGCTTGATGTATCGTGTAGTTTACTCATATTTCGTATAAAAATTCATAAAAAATTTTTTGTAATCGAAAAGTGCAAAAAAATGTAAATTACGTGAAACTCATACATATTGATGTAAAGCGTAGAAAAACATAACTTTGAAAAAAAGTGTACTTTACGAGCGGCAACGAAAGTGGATGAAAAAAATTGCAATCAAGCTTTGACACTATAAGTTTCAATATTCTCAGCCTTTAGATTATCATTATTTTTTCAATATTCGTATACTTTTCAATTGTACCGAGACGTTATTATACTAGTAAACATTTATGTTTAAAGGGAAATGCAGTTAAAAGAGGTGTTAATCTGTATTACATATATTTTATTATTTTCAACCGAACGTTACGCATATATAATATTAAAATATACCTACGTACAGAATCTCTAATTATTTAACGTTAATAATAAGTTATAAATACTTTAACGAGCAGTAGCGCGTTATAAAAATGAACGATTGTCGTTTTAAGACGCATAAAAAATCATGAAGGTTTCACGTTCGTTAACACCGGGTGCCATCCTCGCGGCGCCTGGTTTATTAATGCGCGCTGCGTTTTATCGCCGCGTCCCTTCCGTCTTCCTTTCATTCTCTCATCTCCCACCGGGTTATATGCCTTCGACCGTGTCTGGAGTCGCGTCGCGCGAACCTCATAATATACATGAGACTTTTCACGCGACCGTCAATATTCTTTAGTTCACTAAGCTTTTTACCGTAACGTTAACGAAATTTTTTTTTAATACCTATAGATATATATGTACGTGAAATACTGAAAGCTTTGCGATTCGATAATATTATGTAACTTTATTCTGTGAGAAATCTATCAGAAACTTTTCTGACAGTCGTGAAGCGAGATATTGTATTTAACAGTTATGAAATTTATAAACGTGTCATGTTTATATGTAGCTAAATAGGTATTATTATAGTCGTACTAGTTTTCTCTGAAAATTGACATTTTTGATGTATAATATGTTTAATAGCATTCTATTATTATGAAAATGTAAATGTAAATAAAGTATCTGGGTTGATCTATTTATTTGTATCGCATAGTTTACTTCAAATCGTACTTGATCAAATCTTATAAAAAATCACATTTAGATTTAAAACTTTCAACGGTTAATGCACATCCTTTATATTATTTATTAATTTAGGGAATTTCGAGATATTATTATTTAAATTCGTGTATACTTACACTGCTTGTGTATTGATCGACTTTTGCGACTGTTCTTACCTGAAAGCATAAAGAAAAGAATATGTCAGTTGTGAAATATTAATTCAATAAATTTCTATTATCGAGAAGATAAGTACGAGTAATTTTAACTCATTGTTTAAGGTCCTTCTTTTAACTCGAATGTCACTCGTTGTATTTCGCGAGGTTTTTTTTCACGCATGTGTTTACACTATATTAATTACGTAATTATACTGTCAATTCCAAGAACTAATTGATTGATTTGCATTATTATACTCTGATCTATAAATAAGTTTTAGACGAATCAAACGTAACCACGTTTATAAGCATGATCAATAACGCAGCTAATTTACGGATATGGTCAAAGAAAAGTTACAGACGTTCTAACGAAAAATGAAGCTTGAAAGAGATATGTATAGGTACTGTACGAATTTCCAAAAGCAAACTAACGTCTGGTATAAAGTAAAGGGATGGTAATTAAAAAGTGGATCCTCAGACTTGAGTTTTCCCCTCTGTTCGTAGGTTATAATGGAACAAAGAGGACGCGCCAGACGATCCAAGGAAAAAAAATTCCATGGCAAGTTCCCGCGCGCGCACACGGAGCTCGACTTTTATTAACGCGGGTGTACAGTTAGGTTCGCGGGACCGTGGCTGGTCAATTATCGCAACTCGGCTTACCGAGGTTTACGAAGGAAAACATGTAGTACTCTTGCGACTGAATATAATTCTTCTTCACTTTATTTTCCAAAACTTATAGGCTTGTTATTTAACACTATTTTAAACATTCAAATTATTTATTATATAGTCAAAATACAGTTTAATAAATGTGTATAACGAAATAAAAAGATGTCATTTTGTGTGATAAAATAATAATTTGTTGATTATCATCAACCACATTGTGTCATGAATAAGTTTTGTGTATACGATAAACATGTATTAATATAAAGAGTAAAATTAAATCACACTTTTTTCATACACGAGAGGCTAATTAATTACCTACTGTGTACAGTATTTACTATCCATATGGAGATTCGAATTTCTGGTTAAACCATGTAGAAATTTGATCCTTACTAATTTCTAGTGGTTGATATGCAAAACCCACCTGCGCCTCCTTATTTGCCATTCAAACTGTGATCTTCCAGATATCGTTTTATTCAAAAGCTTTAGAAAATTTTATATAAATTTATTACTACTTTTATCAAAGAATTGATTAATTTTATTGCATAATGCACAATTCATTAATAATGATTTTATTATTGCACGCGGAACAAAATTTGTTGTAAAAATTGCCACATAATCACGTTAATTGCAGAGTGTACGAATTGGATACAATTTACTATCAATTCGTGGTAAACATCGCCAGATCTCTGGTTTAAATTAATTCGGTTTTATTTTTACCATGGATTTCTAGTTATTTTTGCAATACATTGCATTTGTTTTGTTGAATAAGTATACCGAAGTACAAACCACCGAAAAACATTCCACAAGAAAATTCAAGTATACTAATTCGAAATTTAACAAATTCCTTCACGTGCAAGAAAAAAAAGGTAAGTATAACGTCGTAATCTTATCATCGAAATCGTAACTAGTTTAATCGTCAAAGAAAGGACGGAAAAAACAAAGCGTCCGGTTGTCGGTTGCTCGTAAAACGGAAAAACCGGTGAACCTTTATTCCTCGAAGGCTGGCGATCATCGTCCAGATACTCGAGCGTTACGTCTAACGGAAAATGAGTTGAGCTCCGTAAAAACGGGGTATATCGGTTCATCGCGTTGTTATAACTTTTTTCAGAGGTACGACACAAATTTTCTCACGTAGACGTAATCGGGTTATACGAATATGTTTAACTTGATTTTTGTAACACTCGTGTTTTCTTTCTTTCTCTCTTTTTTTACGTTATGTAACTGTAACTAATGCGAAATCCTCATTCAAAATAAAATGTGTTATTTGAGTAGCAAAATTTAATACATTTTTTTCTTTCTTGTATGCCAGAGTATGTACTGATTTTACATTAAGATCATCGTTTTTATTTATATCGAATAGATGCGACGTAACTTAGGAGATTGTTAAATAAAATGTTGGTCGTTAATTTAAAAAAGATTGAACAGTTTTTATCCAACACTGGTATAAGTTTAAAGAAAATAAGAAAATCTTGAAATGTATCTTTTTAAGGACGGAGTTGCATATACTATCTTTAGAGAATAAATACCGAGCGAACCATTAATCTTAATGCTCGACGACTTTTCGTATTTCATTTCCCCCTTGTTGAGCTAAGGTTAATCCAAAAATACTAGGATTACCTTACCCCTCGTCTCTTTATATATCCATCTTGAATACTTATATATATATATATTCGAGGGTGACAAGATAGTTGCCGAGTTTATTGTACCTTTTTACCAGAAGCTTAAGTCGATCTAAATTTGTGATATACTTACATGCTGACAATTCAAGTATTTAATTATATCTATAATCGAACAATTGTACAAATTTTGTGTGATTAATTAATCTTCATTATTTTTAGGTGTACAAAATCGATTAAAAATTTGATATAGCTAAAATTTGTTGGCGTTATCACATATACTAAATATATTTTCAAGTTTTTCCCAACAAACCAATTTATTAATCTAGAAATTGATGTAGAATTTACATTGTTGGTAAGGAAGCGATATAATTATAAACATTTTTCGTTCCAAAAATCATATTGGACATCAATTGAATGCAGTAATGGGTTAAAAATCGAAGCAAATCAACCCTTGCCTATTCAAAAACGTGATAAAAGCATGAAGGACAAACCGGTATAGACTCGTGACGAAAAAAACCGACAAGTCGTGAGAAACGAAAAAGAAAAGAGACAGAGTGTATCGTATAGGGATGAATAATTCAGCGCATGGACGCACCCATGTACAAGCGATTGTTGTCCCCGGTTGCCGTATACGTCGTCGAAAGGTGTGCCGAGAATGAAATCGAGGCGTGCGATATTACCTACTCCGAGTCTCGGTTCTTCATCCTGCTTTCTTTCTCGCGAGCGATCGACTTGTTTTCATACCGTTTTTCATTTTTTTTTCTCCTTTCGAAATCTCTTCCCGATGACTAATTGATAATTATTTATATGCACGTATAGGTATTATAGCTAATCCTGGGCGGTACCTGTTTTCTTTTTTCATTGAAATATCAAATTGTTCTTTAAGATTTTTTCTTCTATTATTGAATGTTAGAATGTGTATAGATCATGCAAAAAATGATTGTGCTTCAGCAATGCGGAACTAACTCTTACGTATAAATGTATTGTTGCCTATAAAACACTTTAATAATTATTTAATTACAATTGTTTTATTAACTGAATCGTATACATTTGAAAAAAGTATAATGCATGTGGTTGAACTCCCTGAACATATTATATCTACACCAAAATTTTGTTCTATTAATACTTATGATGCACACCGCGTGTCGAATATAAGCATCGCCCATAATAAAAAAGAGGAAGGTCAGAATCGAATTTTTTTTTCATTTCGTGCACGCGTTCAATTAGGCACTATAGGCGGGCCAAAGTTGTCTTATGTAATAACTCGGGTAATGGGCTATAAACGCACCGCGACACAATCGAATATCGCGAAGGAAGCCAAGATGGATGGGAAAATGATCGAGAATGAAGATGGAAAGTGTCAAGTGGCTATTTCGTCATTGTTTGTGTTAGTGTATATAGGGAGATAAACATATCGATTACAACGACTTATCGAGTGAAATGTTGTTGAGACAAATGTTTTAACTATAATAAAGACATTAACAAATTCAATTAGTTTTTTATCCGTAAACTCGAAAAAAATGAATTTTTGTGTTAATACGTATATAATTGTAGCAGTACACTGCGAAATGATACATCGTGTAAAAATTATGTTGATTATTATCAATTTAAACGATTTTTAATTTAATTTTAGTAAATACTTTAATATGCGGTTAATAAGGTAAGAAAAATTTCATAATGTGTTACATTAAACGTTATATTTTATGTATTACTTAAAAACTTGATCAATAACCAAAAGAATTAACACGTAAGTGTTAGAAAACACATATAAAGACTATACAAATACATATAGATAAATTTTTCAATAAAGTATACTCAAACGTTTCTAATATAAATAATTGTTATTAAAACAATTAGTAATTTATCTGTAATTATTAATAATATAAATATTAAAATTTTATATAGTTAACAGTAAATTGAAACAAATTTCTAAATTAGCTAAACACACGTAATCAACTCGAATGAGTTATATAACGCCCAACGTTTAAAACATATATACATAGAAAAAAAAAACATATTTCTCATATTTCAAGGCGAAAAGTCAGTCACCGTTTTTGTAATAAATGGCACAAAATATAAATGTGTAATGCGATAACGAGGTAATTATGTACGTAAAAGAGTGAGAGAGAGAGAGAGAGAGAGAGAGAGAGAGAGTTAACCGTATCTACAAAAATAGCAATAAGAAAACGACATTTTTCATTTCTCAAGGCAAAACTCGAGTCATTCTTTTCTCTCATTACATTTCGAGAAAGAGAGAGAGAGAGAGAGAGGGGGGGGGGGCAGAAAGAGAGAAAGAGCGAAAAAGTATATAAGCGTAACAACGAGATTTTCTCGCGTGTGTATGAATCAGATGGAGAAAACGTTCGAGATAACGCCAAAGAGACGTTCTATATATATGCGCGTATGACCGTCTAATTGAACTCTTAGCCACCCACTCGTTGTTTTACCGCTCGGTTTTACGAGCGCCGTTCCTCGGTGAAATCGAAAACGCAAACTGTATTGACCGGCTTGGATACCCAACGAGTTGGCTCAGACTAAGACGTATGTTGCTACGAACTTTTCTTTACGTATATACGCAAGTTTGTACGATAAAATAAAATTCTTTTTTTTTCAATGTGTACGTAGAATAATTGTTTATTAAAAGATACTTTCGTTAAATCAAAGTTGTTTAACTATCAAATTTCTGGCAATAATTATTTGACTAATTTATGGTAATAATCAATGAGGTAGCATTACCAATAACCTTATATTTGTCGATTAATTTACCATTGTAATTAAAATGATTAACAATATACGAATATCGACGCGGTTAATTTCGGTTATTATAACTATACTGTAGTTTATTTTAATAGCAACGATAATAAATTAATCACAAAATAATTAACACGTGGAAAAATATTTTACTTCATTGTAGTTACAAAATCTATGCACGTAAATTAGAAAGAAATTTTTTTTTAAATAGTCCATTCAAATGATAAAATTATTTGGTAATAATTAACGTAATACAATGAACTTAAAATATTTATCCCAAACAAAGTTTCGAATCATTTTTCAAACAATATCCTTACACCACCCGAACTTACTTGTTTTTCTCACATATTTCCTTACTCGACCGTCCGTGATTATATTTTACGAAACGAATTTATAAGTAATAACCTCCAACTTTTCTACGCTCTCCAAAATAAAAAATAAATTCACGGTGAAAAGGAGAATAATAGTCGGTTAATCATAAAATTACAACTCGTTATATTTGCGTGCGCGCGTATGTGTGTACGTGTACGCAGGTATAAAATATCATTGACTAATGCATCGAGACATTAAAAAATGTTTAAAAGCGAGGAGATGTATATACGTACAAAAAATGATAAATTGAATCGAAACACAATAATGAAAAGTATTAATACGATATCGTAACGTGACTCGTGTAATAATAACAAAAAAAAATGATATAACTATTGTGTACGTATTACGTTTCGAATTTCTTAACGGGAGCGATAATGCAACTAACCGCGACGAACTTATTTACTCTTTGAATGTAATGTATTACAGTTTTTTTTAATGGAATAGCTTAACATTTCAAAGAATGGTAAATAGTATAGCTATCGCGTTGGTATTTACTTTTTACGATTTTTGTGGGAATTTGAAAACTGTGGGAAAAAATGTATTATTATGTTTACTATGTATATATAGGTATAATAAGTAATTATTGGTTATAATGCATATTTATTTAACTAAGGTAATGTTATTATTTACCGGATAATTAACGCCTATCGAAGACGATATTAAATCAAGACACTTATCAATAAATCTTGTAATGTTATATATACATTTAAATATAAAAGTTGGCAACACACACAAAACCGATTGTTCTCGTGGAGCATTGTAACTTGGAAAAAATATGTAATATAACGAGTAAAAGAAGCGTCATGATTCGAAGTGCGGCAAGACGAGGAAGTGATTTATAAGCCGGTAGATTCTCGGTTTGCTTTCTCGGTCTCTCTATATAATAAGCGTAATAGCGCGCGACAGAGTCATACAGAATATATACGCCGAGCACATATTTTCTGTCTCTCTCTCTCTCTCCCTCTCTCTCTCTTCAGCTCGTTTGGATGCTTCTCATTTTCTTGTAGCTGTTTCAACCTGATTTGTGGCTTTTCTCAGCTTGCGAAATTTTTCGGTCAACTTTTATATTACGACGATATGCGTTCGTATAATCTTCTATTTTTATTTTATATGCGAGAATTTTGTTTCTACTATTTTTGTTTATCTGAATCTATTTTTGTAAAATTATTCAACGATGGAAAAAAAACATCGAGTATTTTAATTATTCGATTCAAACGAGGATATAAAAGAAGAGATATATATATATATATTTTCATTTATAAAATAATTCATCTTTATACTTATTATACGTAACAGTTGCATAAAATATAGATAGCTAAAATTTAATTATTTGTTTATGACGATCGCGTAGAATATAACATTGTTATTCCACGACAGAGGACGAATCGATGTTTTCTATCCTACATACGCTATATTTCCGCTCATCCGACATTTTTCCCTTCCGGTCGTCGTGAATATACGTTGGTCGACTCCACATGCATATACATTGTCATCGATCCAAATAAAATTGTATTATTCCCGCTAATCCGTATACACCGTTTGGAATTCTTAGCCGTTTTTACACACACCTTTTCGACGTCACGCAATCAACTTTCTTTTTTCATTTAAATGCAGTTAACTTCCGCTTTTTTCGGTTACTCGTAGGTGGATCGTGAAAGTTAAATTATTAAACTCTCGTAATCGATGCAGAAAAGTTTTTAATTTCCGTACGTTTATGCTTTTTATCGGTGAATTAATTTATTCCAAATAACTTGGTATAAAAATCGTAATTTTTTACTTGAGAAAAAAGACAATTATTCGAATTATTTGCTTTAATAAAAAAAGTTTGTGTTTTTTATTAAGAAAGTGATAATTTCTTTATTGTACGTAAAACTGGAGAATAACATTGGCTTATTGATTTAACTCCGAAAATACTGAGCAAATATGCGCGTAGCAAGTGCATGCTAATCAAGTATCAAAATTCAAAATAAATATAACAATTTATTGTATTACCATATTTATAAAAAGATAATATTATATTGAATTAAATGAATGTTTTTAAAATCACTAAATCTGGTTTTATATACATAACTTATACGTTTTCAAAATATCAATATTAGATTTAAATTTTATTATCGCAAACAACAGTGAAAAGAATTTTTGATAACACGCATTGATAGTGCAATCAGGCCCTGAGGACCCGAAAATTCGTAGAGTCGACGCGGGCAGCTAATCGCCGACAAATAGTGCCATTATGTACAACGATCGATCGATGGCCAGCTGCGTATTGCACCTGGCCAACAATTCGCCCGGAAGGTGTTTTCGGAGACGGGACAAACGTGGCTACGTGGGGCTATGCGGTATTACCTTTGCTTTTGTCATCCCCGTGTTGGGCGTCGAGTTTTGTGGTATTGTTGTGTTTTTCCTTATAGTATTAGACAACCCGTATCTATTTTAGTTTTCAATGCGATTGTAGTTTTATGGATAGGGATTTCAACGTTTTTACTGCATTTCTCACTTCTTTTTTCTCGTTTCAACTTTTGTGTAGAGATTCAGCTGCATTTAAAATTATAATGTTATACATCATTCGTGTTAATTTAAACATTCAAAAACAATTTTTTTTTCTAAAATTTAAAAAACAAATATTTTTTCAAGAATCTGATATAAAAACGGTTTAAAAATAACTTAGAACCAACGTCTTTCTTAGTTCATCAAACTTAGATGTGCTGACTTTTTATAGTACCTAGTAATTGCAGTGACAATCATCGAAACGTTTCATTATAACTGCAGTCATGAAAGCCTTCAAAATTATGTAGCCGGATTAAGTAATACGGGCAACCTCGACGAAACGAAAAGACGTGCAAAAAGAGGTCAACAAATTGTTATGCATTATTTTAATTTCAGATCCCGATAGATTTTTCTTAAAACGATAATGAAAAAGATATTATAATGATTTTCTAGACCAATACCTACATATTGTCATCAATTACATATAATTGTAAATTTTCTTTAAATTAACAATTTATTAGGAAAATTAATTGTTCTTGAACATTAAAGAGTGTTCTGTATTCATTGATAAATTATGTTTGTTTGAATAAAAAAAATGAAAAATATAAATTAAAATAATCGACGGGTACCATGAAGGTTAATTGTATTCTTATAATTCACAAGTAACCTCGTTGCACAAGCGTAGAGGCTGTTATAGAAACTGTAAAATATTATTTATTCTCCCACGTTCAAAATTAACGTATCCTATTAGCAATTACTATGCACGGTATTAAATTAAATGTCGAGATATCTTTGGCATACAACTTAACGATATTTTATATGGTATCTTATACTCCTATTATAATGGAAATAATAAATTGAAATATATATATGAGAAGCTAATTAATTATCTTTACAGTTGATATTCAAAAATCTAAAAATATATGTATATTATTATTAAAAGCATTTATATTTTATTAAAATCTAAAAATATTTATAATATTATGGTTTTGCGATTAAATGGAACCGCAAAAACCGTAATCGACTAAAATTCATTAACTAAATTCTTAATAGAAATCTATAATTAAATGCTTGGCGTATAATTAACATATTAACCGACCGTAAAAATTAGTTGACTATAAAAATAAGAGAAAAATGAATTTAAAACGGAAATAGAACCATTTTAGGACGGATCAAGATCATCGTGTAAACCTCATCACTCGCTTATCGCTGAGAGGAACTCGAATCGATTTAACAATTTATAACACGGCAGAAGTGAAGTTGAAAGAAGCGAAATAAAAAAAAAGTCAGCAAATCAGAATGTGTATATATTCTGTAAAAATAAATGAGCAACCAGTCGAGGCGAATGATAGGTTGGTGTTGTAACACCTGATCTAATCGATTAGGGAGCCTCGCATGGCAAACACGCGAAATCGATTCACCTTCAATGATACCTTGTGTGAATCTCGACGACCCTCGAATTCGCGGATCGATTTACCAGCGATTTAATTGTACACGCCGGTGTTTGTTCGATTTTCATGGTGCCCGAGATTGGTTATCGATCGGTTTATCCTTGAAAACGGTCGTGCATTATTTATTCATTCTTATACGAATCCTTAATTATTATTTGACGATTTATTCTAATTTAGGATGTAGTTTTACAAGCCAGTGATAGATAGAACAACATGTTTCGATATAAGTTTTGTTGCGGAACTGGTCGTACTAGTTGTATGGGCAAGCTTTTCCAATGACTAAACAATCGTTACAATTTAACAATATGTTTAGGAAGGATTAATACGCACGTAGTGATGGAAAAAGGGAATAAACAGCTAGACGAATGTGACCAGTCACATTACGCACCGTTTCTCCGTCTTTTCTTTTTCTCACCGATCGAGGTCAAATTCGATCCGAAGCGAAAGAGAGACTCGGTACTCCTAAACACTCGCACGGAAACACACATACGGAGAAAGAGTGAGAGGGAGCTGAGGGAGAGGAGGAGAAAGAGAGAGAGAGAGAAGTGGCCAAGCATATAACCGACGCCGATAATCCTCGCCTTATTTGAGGAGCGGCTGGGCTTATTTTGCTCTCCATGGATGCGCCGTTTACTCGCACAATGAACCCGCTTCAACCGAGTTTTTCGGTACCGAGAGAAATCGTTGATGAGTCACTCAAGAATACTCGATGAGCCTTTATTGAAAACAATCGCCGAGAATTGGTTTCAATTTTTTCCTTTTTCAAAACTCCGACGAGTTTCAGTTTTCTTTGTCGCTCGGTAATATCTATACGTATTACACTCGAAAGTATTATTACTTTTACAATCGCGACGCTCTGTTCATTTGAAACTTTGGACACATGCACCACCTACATCCTATACTTGATACGAGTCGAAGCGTTAACAATCAAGGTATATATATTTTTTTTGTTAATAATTTGTTTTCGCAAATTATGAATGTTTCTTCCATATAATCTATACTATACGCATAACGAAGTTTGCACGAGAGCACTTCAGTTTGCTTACGTTAACGATATAAGTGTACGTTAAATTTACTGCACGCGTGAAAGAATACGTTTGAATGGTAATGTATGCGAGAACGAAGCTTTTGTATATTCAAAGAGATATTAACCCTTTCTCAAATATATTGTAAGTAATTAAACTAACCAGCTACATGTATATAGGTATATATTCTTACGTATATATTAACGGACTCGCCGTTTTAATAATTACATAAAATCGCGAATATATACGTAGAAGGAAATCGTGAAGGAAAACAAGAGATGTGTATATATACGAGTCGATCGTGTTAACCACATCGATTACACACATTTGACAAACATAAAAACATCGCGCATATGTTGCTCCTTTCGTCGAGACGTATAAACAATATAAGTACCGTATACGATCCATTGGCGTATTATTGCACAATCATCATGTATAAAACAATGATGACATATGCACGCCCGCCACAATGATTACGTTTCCCTGTCAAATCATCGCCGGTTCTACTACTAACGGATACAACTCATCCTTATCGATTCAAGATTTCGTAAACGATTTGTGCCATGTTATGTACCCCGCTTATATACACTCGTTCGTTCCTCTTCTCGTTATCGAGATTTACGTCTAAGAGTGGACTCATTCAACGCTGGTGAAATTAAATAATTACTATAGATTTTGAGCTTGACGTAATGGATACATAGGTATATGTAATAATTTAAATCGGTATACCTCCAAGTTATTAATAGGAAACATTAATGAATGTACGCGTAAGCGTAAACTGAAACAAAATATTGCGCAAAAGCAACGCTGCAGGCACAGATATATATATATATACACACAGGTATATATTTTCTTTTAGAGGAAAGATTTTCTAGATCAACTGCCTTAGGAAAAGCCGGAGTCAGGCCCAGTTTCGCGAGAGTCTCGTAACGGGCTTGTATCTCCGCATCACGGTGAAAATCGAGATCTCGCGCGCGGCTTTTGCCCGAGGTCAGCGCGTCGGGACGAGAATGAAAAATCGGTCGCGGGCTCGTTTCTCTCGCAACACTACAACGACACGTGTCCAAACAATTTTCTTCACGCCGCTTTTCTTTTAAATACACGATTTTTAGCTAACGAGATCCCGTCGTTATTTTATTTACTATATATATATATATATATATATATATATATATTCTTTTTAAGATCATTACACATTCTTTGCGGAATTAACATTTTAATTTTTCGATTTGGTATTACAAACTTGGATTAATTGGGTGAGATTTTATTTAGATGCAAGATATGTATATATACCGTTACGAGTGATTAAAGGTCCACCAATTTATAAGGATGACAATTATTAACTAGTCGAGATCACGTTTCGATTACACTGTACACCATCCTTAATTAATCGAATAATTTATCTGAGCTGCGGTTTTCAGCGCGCCAACGTAACAAAAATTATGTAATTTCTTTTATGAAGGAATATGATACATTTAGAGAGTTACATTTCAAAGTTTATGCTAATTGACATTGACAAATTTTTTCCGCACAATTTGAGCACAACTTTTACCGCGCGCTATGGCAATGTTAATAATTGTTTAATGGAAAATAATTTGACAAATAAATACGGATGACCCGTAATACTCAACGTAAACGATAACGAAAAAATCCTAATTAATGCAAAATCCTTTTGTTTTGAGAAATAACGTATGTATATATGCGTATAACCTTGTTGCAATTTTTCCTCTAACGGAAGTTTAAATTCGATCGCGTGCGAAATATGCCCCATTGTCGCGCATAACGCGTAATTAGCCGACGACTTTCTTTACCTTTTTCCAAGCCTCGAGATCGTCGACGATAACGTCCGCGTATTTCGTATCCGCTTTCACGGGTTTAATTGCCTACGGTTTTATTTATACGCATGACTCTGAAGAGGATTTTTCCTCTCTTTCAAACAGACCATTCTCTCTCTCTCTCTCTGTCGCTCTATCTCTCTCTCGTCAAAGTTTCCAAGCCACTTCTCGTATATGGTGCAAGATACTAAGCAGAGCGAGTTCTCTTAAAACATTTACACGAGATGAAACGTGGGTGTGACTTGTCCAACGTGTAATTCTTTAATTTTCTTTTTTATCAAGATGCAAGTTTAGTTTTAGATTGTATACTTTCACAAAAATATATTTGTGATACAACTAGACGTCGGATAGAGTGATATTGATTTGAATCCCGTTGACTATAATGCACCGGTTCGGTGCGCAGAGAAAGTGAATCTTGGTCAATATGTTTTGAATAATTATCGACTGATGATCATTATAGAGGAATTTTACTCGTCGAACTGGATGGTGCACCTCAGATTTATGATGTTTACTTGGAAACCTGATCGTGGAAATCGTTCGAAACTAATGATAGGATGAGTTTTGACACACTGTTTTAGTTTAATGGCCAGTTTCTCGTGGAATGTACTAAATTGGAGTATGAAAATTTGAAAATATACGCGTCTATGTACAACGATAATTATGAAATTATAATTGACGAATCGTCTACCATTATTATTATACCATTATAATATCGTATATGTGTATTATCAATACGGAATTTATACCTTTTCAATAATATCGTGAGTTGATAATAATTACACATAACTGTATCATACCTTTAATCGTATATTATTTTATACATTTTTTCTTTTAATTTCTTATAAACAAGCCGATCAAGATCCATAACGGGGCACTAGCCTTTTTACGTATAATAAATTAATTGCATACGGGATTATCAAGGCTATCCAATTTAATTGTTAAAAATGGGATATGGTAATAATCTTCGATTGCAAGTAAATATAAATATCAAAAACGTGGACGTTTGTTTAGGATATTTTTATTTTGAAACAATCGCAAGATAAGGTTTGACTAAAATTTTGTAAATACTCATTTTGCATTTACCGCGTGAGCATGAATATGCATCTCCAAATTAATAAATAATCCGTTGAATAAAGGAAAAAAAGAGTGAAAGAAACAAACAAAAGAACGAGTATAGGGTCTAGTTTTGATAATTGGCAAAGAAAAAAAATGAAGGAGTAAAGTGTATGGAGAAAAATAACCAGTTTGGAACGGAGCGAAGCTCACCTGTGACAGCAGCTTGGGTAAGGTGTGATTGTGGGAGTTTCTCTCCGCAGTTGCAGTTCTTTGCTGTTGCTGGTTAGCCTCCGACCTAAGGTCGTGCCTCCACCTCAACACGCCCATCATGTCTCCTTAAAGATACCGATAATGCAAACGATCTCAGTCGATCGAGATCCAAAAGTCGATTTCGATCCACCGCATAGTTCACTCGCGCACTTTGAGAATTAGAAAGTCTTTCTGTGTATATAAAATAATATGTATATATACAGAGGTGTACAGATGCACGGAGGTGTGTATGTACGTGTGACTGGCAAGACGGCTAGCGTGTGAATGTAATATATATATATATATAGGTATATATATAAGAGACGCTCACTCGGCAAAGGCAAAAGCGCGACTGAACCGAAGCCGGCTGATTCGTTCGAGTCTCGAGTTGGCGCTGTGCGGTGGGAGTAGGTAAATTACCGCTTGGGTATTTTACCTGCTCTCCAAGATCCTTCTTTCCTTTCTGGAGGGGTTTATTGCTGTTTGCTCTCTTTAGGTGCGCATTTCCATTTATACATTTACCTGCGTCCCTCGCAGTATTAATTCGGTTAATTTTGCGGATTTGTTTATTGAATAAACCATCAATTTACATACTCTATTTTCACGGTAATACCGATCTTTTTTTTCTTCACGCAACGCTCGTAATTTCTATAAGCGATAACGTATTTTTCTGTAATCAGTCTTGCATAATTAACTCCACGTTTGTTCGTTCATCTACATAAATGTAAATATTTACGAACCATAAAAATATGTATAAATATTTAAAAGGAGATTATAATTAATTACGTAACCTACGACACAATGCATCAACAAAAGTGAAAGGCGTCGGTATATATATAAATTTGTTTTGATTTTACAACACCGACGCGCAAAATTTAAAGGGAAAAATGTATATTCATATATATAGGTATGTAGGTAGAAATTTAAAATTTTAAAGTTTAAAAAGAAACGTATTATTTAGGTATACGTGAAAGAAAGCGCATTTTCAGCATACATCTATGTATTCCCAAGGCAAGTAATTTTGTGTTTCCGGGCACTATAGAAAAGTATAGCGTCAACGTTCGTTTTCGTCCGCTTGGCCTGGCTTCTAGTTTCTCTATCTTTCTTCTTACTCGTTCGTTTCGCGGATGGCTGAATCTAATGGAGGAACGAGCCTCTCGCACGTGGCTTACTGCAGCTGCTCTTCGACATTCTATGCGGCATCCTTTTTCATACGAAATCTCTTTTACCAGTTTCGTTATTATTTTTTCTTTCTTTCTTTTTTTTACCAAAACCTTACGATTTATTGTTATTTATTCGTTATTACAAGAATCTTTCTTATTATTATCAAACATTTATTTAATAATATTTATTGCTTTTCTTAAGACTATTTTAATACGACATTTATCCGCACATATATTATTACTCGTGATCATTGACATTTACATAAAGTTTGTTAAAATGAGTATGCATTTTTTAATTTAAATAAAATACATATACGTTATTTGATAATAAAATTTGTACATTCTAAAATACATTTGAATAATTTAAGCTCTTATCGTTAACGTTAACGTTAAATGTTATTATTATTTTATTAAACTGCTGTAATGCAAACTTCAGAATCGTATTATTACGCTTTCAGGGGCATGTATGCTTAAAAAAATATCAAATATGACACTTTACTGTTTTTATAGTATATACTTTATTTATGTTAGTTTAATGGTTTACTCAGCGAATAAATGCATAAATGAATACATTAAAAATATGACATAATTTGTGACATTTAATACTTCAGTTATTCACTACATGATTTTTATTAAACATTACGTTAACATTTTCAGGATGTACGTTCACATATCGATTTGAAAAAGTACATTTATTAATTAAGTTACATATACAAATAAAATATCAATAATTAGTATAATTGTTTAAAATATAAATTGAAATAAGTTGCAAAATACAACGTGCTATTATTATTTTATTCGGTGAATAATATAATATAATTAAATTAATTGCGTTAGTTTTGTAATTAATCGCCATCGCTTTATCGTTTCTTAAAATAAGTAAACTAAAAATAATCCAACACCCGCTGCATCCTTCCAAGGAGCCAAACACACCTGCGGTCTGACAGCAGGCGAACAGGGGCTTCGAGAAAAAAACATACGAAGGCTACCCGACTCCGAATTTCACAGTTTCGTTCAGAAGTACGCGCACGCGTCGGGAAAAAGTAATTCGAGCTTTGCGCTTTTCCGGTTCCCAAAAGGGGCTTGGGAAAAAAAACGAAACATTTCAAAGTAATAGGTACATAACAGGTGGGGGGTTATGTATATGGAAGCACTCAATAAACATTTTTTTCTGTGTTCCTTTTTAACGGCAAGTGGCTAATTAAGTACGTGACTCGACGTATTGAATTATTCGATAGTATGTACGATCTTCATTTTACAAATTTGTATACGAAGCCTTGAAATGGTATACTATTCAAATGCGTTAAAAGAAAAATAAATAAAAATACATTTTTAGTATACATATAAGTACGTTGTATAGAACCCTCATATCACTATATGTCTATACGAATTTGGTTAAAAAATTGATTTGCAAAATTATAAATAATTATACACGATTATTCAAAGCACACAATTTAAATCGGTGTATTGGAAATATGATTAATCATTGTAGTTCTAATAGAAATGATAAAGATTATTGAAAAATGTAGGCATTTCGTTATTTTATATTCATCGTGTATGAAATAAGATAATACCGATAATTAAAGCTATACGTCTTAAAAAGAAGAGGCAACAAAGCCAGTGGAATAAAGTAAAGAGCCTGTTACAATGAGAGGCCAGAAAATACGAAAGAATTGGAGAAAGAAAAGAAAGAGGAGGCGTACGAGAGCGGATGTCATTTCGTGGTCGACTTATTTCGTCGGGGCCTTCGTACATGCGTCCCTTTAAAAAAAAGAAGGCGAAACCATCCCGTACGTCGACATCCTCTTACCTTTTGTCATCGTCGCACGAATTCGTTTTCTCTTCTTTGCCATCATCATCTTTCCGCGAATTTTTCACGAAAATATCAGTATATATATATATATATACCAGACGTGCCTTTTGTCGCGTATACGATGGGTCCAACAAGCTTTCCTGTGTATGAATATAAAGTCCTTTTTAAAAAGGAGGTCGACATTTGAATCAATGATAATTTTTGTTTAACACGGATATTGTTTTTTTAGTTCTCGTCTATATGTATTGTGATTACTTGAATTCAAGTAGGATGAGAGCGTCTTGAAAAAATTCGACAGGCTAATGATGATAAATAAATGTTTTATTGATTTAAACAATGTAAGAGTTTTTTAGTTTTATTTCCTCAAATTTACATCCATCTTTTTATCGTGGAATTATATTTTAACCCACATTCTAAGAATAAACAATTGCAGTTTTTATGTTTATGAGATCGCGATTACATTTTATTATTCCGGTGTTTACCCAACAAAAGATTATCTCTTTTTTTTTATTGCACAACATCGAGCTATTATGCACCGCACCCAAAACTCTATTTAAAGTTCTTAGAGTCGGCTCTTGTTAAATCGTAAACTCATTGATCTTCGAGTATGATTTTCCATAATTTAATGGGTTCGACTTGTCTATACCTCTGCGCGTATGCGAATTGTCCATACCTCTTAAAATAATTAAATATACATTCTAACCTAAAAATTAGTTAATTATTTTTCTAAAAAGATTATTTGTAAATATAAAAATGTAACCCACGACCTTTCCGCATAGCGCATGTACGTTTAATATCGAGTGCAGGAATCGAGAAACCCAGGGGGCTTTTCTAAGCACGTACGCCTCGGTCCGTTAAATTATGCGTACATACTCGTCCGAAATGAGCCAAGGACATAATACGTCTCAAGATTTTGACCGTGTAGGTAAGTATATATTATCGCTTCGAAGGACAAAAGGCCCGTTTTCGGTAACCGGTACATTTAATCATTTGGTTATCTTGGCTGAGTGTTTTATGGTGAATTATCGCCCGTAAGAATTTTTTTACACGCCATTCTACACATTGATACGCCGAAATGAGTTCAATGTATTCAAAAGATAACGAGGTTTAACGAGGTGACAACAAACAGGAATAGAGTTATCTATCGGTGCACTGTTTTACCGATAAAAACATTTTTTACAGCGATAGTTGAAAACTATATCAGGATTTTGTTGTACGTAATTTTAAAACAATATGTATAATTATTTGATGTTACTAATCCCACAATTTCAATAGAGCACCTTTATATATATAATATTTGCAATATTCGGTATAAAAGGAATTATAAATATGTACAAACATACGGCGGTTCATTAGTAACTTGAAACTAAACCCGAAATTAATTTTCATTTTATATTATTTCCGTGAAGTACAGCAGTAGAATATATTCCTCTTGAATAGGTTAGCTTATCAACCCGAATATAATTCAATTTAAACTATCAAAAGTTTAATTTACAATATATATCCATTACAATTATTGAATGGTCGATAAACATTATATAACTTCAAATTAATTAAGTGTATAATATAATTTCACTGTTTGAATTTAATAAATAAAATGTACCCATACAATCGCTTATTGTGTATTACATCCTCTCTGTCATTTTTATCACGTACGTGAGAATCAGTGTCAAAATTTACATAGTTATGTGATCCAATATTGAAGATATAACGAATAAAATTGAAAATGATGTTTTCTTGAAAGTAAATCTATACTACCAAATCTTTCTTTTGATTATTCACATGCTTTTTATACCAGCAATGAAGTTTCTGACCTCCTGTGAAGGCACAGTTACCAGTGCGCCATCCCACCTAATTTTCTCTCCGAACCTCCACATTCCCATGACCGAACGGAAAAAGTAAGTAGATTCGAAGGGAAAAAAAACGAAGCGCGAAAAAAGAAGAGACCGCTTACGAAATCTGAGATCTTCACGGTACGCGAGTTCTGGTATATAACGAAAAAAAAAGAGAAGAGGAAGGAGGTGAAATCAGAAAATCTCGTGCGCGATGACCGCGATGACCGGAAGTTCATCGGTGTGCGTGCGATGTTGCGTTGACTTTTTTGGGTTGTTTGCAAGCTTTTTCGTGGAATTGCTTTTTGGAGTTTCCTTGGGAAATTTACGGAAGCTCATTGTTAACATACGTACACGTATACCCTATATGAAAAAAAAAATTGTATTGTTGAAAAATGCGCGGTTATTGTTTAGAATGTGGTTCTTGGTATTGCGTATATTTTATTATTGATTTTTTTTTTAAATTTTCATCATAAGCAACTGTATACGCGTATTTTAAAAAATCGTTATATATCAATTGGATAATTGAAAAAAAAATCTATTCGTTGAAAAATTCTTTATATCAACGTCTACGATTAGCCAAATTATAACCGAAATTTAAGCCGACACGCACACATGTACCTACTGTTCCTTCCTTAACGAAATTTCCACCCGCAATTCCTGTAATTAGAAATGCAAAAACAACCTCGTTTCAAAGAGCGCGCGAAATTTCCATATCCATGAAGTCTCTTCCGGTGTTCGAATTAAAAAAATAAAAAAAAATAAAAATAAAAAAGGTACGCGACGCACACACCTACGCAAGGTATACGTATACGTAGGTATATATCCCCAACCGATCGGTGAGTCCGACCGGAAGAGACGTTGGAGCGCGACTCCCCGCCACATCCTGCCCTTAACCTTACACCGTCACACTGCGCAATTTCCTTCGGCGGACGTGAGCCGCTCACGCCCTTTGTATGCGATCTGGCTTGGGACTTGGAACTCTCGTATGGTTATATGGTTACGGATCGCCGAACTTGTGGAATTACTTTCTTATTCTTCTTTTATTTTCTCTATACTTTTTTCACTTGTCTTTAGGGAGAAACACGTGTTTGCTACTGATTTTTCTTTTGGCAAGTGTACCTAACGATTTATGGGTGTAACTTGTTTACTTTATCCAAAATCTAATATTTTATTATTTTATTTAAAAAAAATGTTATAGTTCATTGTATAGTAACATTTAAATTTTAAACACTTACAAAAACTATAGAATCCAAAGGAAAATAAAAGTTTGTCATTCGGTTTGCATATAATATTTTAATTTAAAGTTTTTATTTTATTTTATATAAATTAAACATAAAAGTAGCGAATTAAAATGAGTTTTTCAAACCATTATTACCAAATATTAGCGCAAGCGTATCAAAACAAAACTCTCGGTTAATCAGTGACACACATAAAAATGTATATAAGTGTGGTCTCCGCAAGAAAGAAGGTGTAAAAGAGCCAAGCCCGCGAAATTAGTTACGCAGCGTCAGCACCAAGGATCGACAATTTATTCGAAGGTAACCGCACCGTCGTTTCCTCTCGAGCGTCACCGGAGACGCTTGCACTATAACGTTCCTGGTTAATAATATGTATGATATACCTATATACACTGCTATCCACCATATGCACTTTACTTCTCTCTTGCGTTTCTTCAACCGAGCTATTATTCATTTCTCATTTTCGTCCGGAGACAGACCAACTTGGAATTACGATGACAGTTAAAAAAAAATAGTGATACTTTATCCGTGCATCAAAGTGTGCGAGCCGTTACATTAAATTTTTAATCTATTTGCGACTATTTTTGTTAAGAGTATACGTTAATAATACAAATTAACAACAGAAATACGTAATATTTATTTACTAATTACCTTGTTACATAAGTGTACTTCATTTTTTACAATTATCCTTTAATTGCGTAGATTCTTTGTAATTCTAAACTAATGATGAGGAATCAAATAAAAATTCTTTGAAAGAAGTGGTGGCCATCTATGAGGGCATCGAGTCAACTAAAATATTTGAAATGAAATGCCGTTCTATATAGTTTTAATTGGATAATTTTAATAAATGTATATCATATTCAGCTAAATATCAGTAATTGCTGTTTTAATTATAAAAAAATTAAAAATTTTAAATATCAATCGATAATAATAATCATTAACATTGTAATTAATATAAATTTTGTCTCTACATGGCCTAACGTAAAGTACGATCGTTATCATTACCATCCGTAGAAAATGTATCGACCGTGCAGTATCGCCCTATATCAAAGAAATCTACATTATCGACTGAAGGTATCATAATAACCCAACCTAGAGAAGTTTTCTGCATTACCTACCGTAACGAATAGTACAATTGTAGGTAAAGTAAAATGTTACGGCACACTTGACCGACAAGTCTCTAAAATAGAAAAACACCGAAAAAATTAGGTTGTTTGACTGGCGGGAATATTAAAAGGTGGGACACGTGGCGACCACATGCCACTCGTGGTGGTAAAATACAAATGCGCGGCTGGTCTAAAAGCCTTTTAGTTTCGCATATCCGGTGTGTTTTTTCTCTAACAACCCAGTACAAAAACGTGTGCTCGGGTTTCTTTTATGAGCCTCGGTGGCACTCGATGCAATTACGGCCGTGCGAAGTGACAAGATTCTTAATTAAATTCCTTTTTTACTTTGTTAACCGTTGAAGTTTCGTTGAAGGTTTTTTAGATCGTCAGTTTTGACTAGTGAGTTTCAAATGATTTTCTTATTCGTTGCATATCAACTGTAAAAAGTTTTTGTTTTAAACCAAAATATTGGTTTTTATCGATTTTTCGAGATGATTTAGTATATACATGCGCTTATTATATTTTAACTCACTTAAATAATAATTATAATTCTATATAGGGCACAATTGCATAAAAATTATTTCCTTGAATCGATTATACGTAAATGAGTTATAACAAATTTTAAACTCTTATCCAAACTAAATTGAATCTTAAACATAAATTTGAATTTTAAATTGCAAAACATTCGAATGTAAATTTAAGCGGACTTGTATAATTTTCTATCCTTTAAAATTGTAGTATTACGAATCAATTACAACGCCTTCGCTCCGCTTTTCACTTTGAAACCAATAACATTTCCTTCAGAAATGCAAAATATCAAAAACACACATTCAATATGAAAATACGAATGATTGATTGTAGGTAATGCAATGTACAAAAATAACAATATAAAATTAAGCTTTACGATTTGAAAGGTGTAACATTTTTCGAATAACCTTTTTGTAGGTAGAATTGTATCTACAATGTCAAGATAAATTTAATATTTATAATATTTGTAGGAAATTCTACAATGGTTTTGTAGCATATAGTAACTTTTTAACAATTCATTAAAGTTTTAATAGGAGAGGATCAAAATTTTTTATTTTTACGAGCATAATTTATTGATAAAATATTAAACTTTGTAACAGACGTTAAAGTTTATATCTGGATTTATTTATCACGAATAATCTTAATCTGCTTTGTGCGTCGTTAATATTATTCAAATCCAGATTAAAACAAAATTTCTAATGGGATTTGTCAAATCTGTGTAACTTTTCGTTACGCGCGAGATATAATTACTATAACAAATTTGAAATAATTAATACATCTGCATAAATTTATCTTTCGAAAATAAATGTAATTCTTGTATTTTATTTAACAATTATAAACCACCAACAATGTAACAATCATAATTAAAAATGTTAAATTATTGGTTAATCGGAAAATTTAATAATGGTTAGTAAATGAGAGATTATTACGTATTATAAAAAAAAGCAAGGATCTGCATATAATTATATTGAATTATATACAGTAAAATCTGTACCATGGTTGAGCATACATTGTTATCGCAATTTTTCAGGAAAAATAATTAATAACCGCGGTAAAGAATAAATATTTAATAATTTGCCGTTCAACCCGTTAAATTATTCAATTCAATTCAATTCGCATGGTAAAACGCAGAACCACTTTTACGAGTAGAAACACTCGGCCATGGTCCCCAATGGACATTCTATAGCATCTACAAATTTTCGTCGGGAACGTACGATTTTCACGCTCGACGCACACGCATCGGAATTCGAAAGGCCGCGACCACATATATGTGTTATCGGAACTCACGCGGGATATACACTTTGATTAATATGCAACGCTCGTTCGCCTTGACTCAATTTTCCGAAGCACCCGGCTTTCGGTCGCTATTATGTTAATAATCGAACCGAATGAGAATTAAAATTCGAGGGATGACGATTTACCGTACGTAGTTCATCGTTAATGATGACAGGTGCAACCTATTTTATTATAGTTGCTTCTTTTTCGTTATTTGTCTAGTACGCTTAAAGTTTTATCGCTCTATATACCCTCAGGTGATGATTAAGTATATGCTTATTAAATGATTTTATTTGGGTAGTAAATTTGAATTTTTGTTTAATTAGTTTGTTAATGATAATACATTATTCATCGGATTAAATCGGTTAAAAACAATTAAATTAACTTGATGATGCGCAACGTTTTCCTACATTTCTAATGGATTTTACAATATATATTTGACAATATAATACAATAATTAGATTGGTATAATATTGTGGTAAAACGTTTGTGGTACACTAAGTATATTGTATTCGAAAATTGTATTCAAAATAATATCATAAAAAATAAATTAATCACTCAAATTCTTTTCATTGTTAATAAGCTCTGAAAAAAATTAATAATCGACTTCACTAATGATCTTCTTTTCTCTAATGTAACTTTCGACTAGCTCGAGGATTACCCAAAGTAATTTATTCTAGGATACACGTGGGAATAACTAAAAGATTTTATCTAGATTAAGAAAAATCTTAATCGAATCGAATGGCTATTATAATAATATAATAAATTAACTTTCTCTCTCTCTCTCTCTCTCTCTTTCTCTTCGTTTCACGTGTGATTATTGTTATTTATGACCCTTTTCGCTTGATTTATCGAAAAATAAATCGGGCATTATAAATGTTGTAATTATTTTCTTAGACACTCGTTCGAATGAATTACAAGTGAATAACAATCTCTGGATAATGCTGAATGTAAAAGATTAAAAAAAGAAATTCTACACTTAATATATAAACGTGTTACACCACTTTTGCTTCATTATCTGATAGAGCCTTAAATTACAGCACCGTAAATTAAGTTATTAACTTATAGTTTTCGTATTTTTGTTTTCTTCGGTATAATTATTATGTTTCCTATGACACTTTCACAAAAAAAGAGACAAATCCATTAAAAGTTGAATGTAAAAAATTTCACGAGCGTAACTTTCTGAGTAACGCGAAAGCATTAACTAAAATTTACTTAAGCGCTACTTAAGGTAAATGAATATTTTCTCAACTTTTAGGCTAATTATATTTAAGCTCAGATATAATTTTCAATCGATAATCCACAATTAGCCGTTTGGTATAATAAATTTGTTTTGCGAAAAAAAGTAATTATAAATAATGCAACATTACTTATTAACAATTACTAATAATTTATAAACAAACTTTCAATTATATATTCGGATATAAGAATGAAGAATTATTTTTTTACTTTGAATTAATTAAATGGAATTCAAAGTACGCTAATGGCGTGTACAAACTTGTTATAGAAAGATGTTTTCGATTTATCCTAAGCTAGAGGCATTGTGATCAAATTCATCTGCAAAAATGTTGTCAAAAAAATAATCAGTAAAATCTACTCGAGTCCACAAAAAAAGATAAAATGTCTTCCCTAATTGATGAACTATACGAACGCACGATCCTAATCGGATGCGCGGCTGTTCCATGTAATCGGTAACACGGGGACGAGATTATACGCGTGGCTCGCGGCGCGTGACTGGCTCGTGTATGTTTTCCTTTTCCCCCTTTCGCGATGACGGGGCGCGATCCAACTAACGGGATCGAACTCATCTCTCGAGGATCGTTTCATTTTTTATGATCAATCAGATTAGAAGGTGGTTCTCTTCCTTTTTTTCTTTTGCTTTATTCTACGGGTCATTTGCTTTTTCACGTAATATTATTTTGTTAAAGTTGTGCATTTTCTTGAAATTTATTATAGAATTGTTAGTCTATGTAAAATAAACTATTTTCAATGTTGTATTTAAAAATTGATGTACTCTTTTTCAAGCTATTAATGAAAGTGGATTTGAAATTGAAAATTTTATAAAAAATGAGAAATAGTTAACAAAAATATAAAAGAAAATTTTGTGATATTGCTTTTAAAACGAAAAATTTTTATATTGGGTGTACACCTATATCGATATACACGAAGATCAAATTTTTCATTGACGATTCGTACTATACTAAACCGTCATTTTTCCACACTTCATTTTTCCGGGGAAAAACGTAACTCGCGTGAAAAATCGGACTCATCCATCTCACAGTAGTTGCGCGCACGATACAATAACAGAGACCCGATCCCTGAAATTAAAATCTGGGAAAACCGTGACTTTATTGGTCATTACCGAGGGGAGTAAAAATACCTTTTAGAAAAAAAAACGCGACTCGAATGACGCTACAGGATTTAGTCGATTCGATTCGCGTATATAAACTTTTTTGATACATGCACTCGATCGATTACTTTTTTTTTTCCTTACGTTATTTGGCAGAATTTTTGTTCGTATGGAAATAAACGTGTCGTCTCTCGAGAGACTCGGTATTGTCAAATTTTTTTTCTTCACCTGGGAAAGGTAAATACGACATTCACCGAGGAATTCCATAGTGTTATGGTTTGTACACGTTGTGTTTAACTAAACATGCAGAGATATTTAAATGAAAGGTGAGATTGATGATTGTTAGTAAGAAAAAATTGCGCGTCCGATTAAATTGGGCAAGGTTTACATTAGTAAGCATTTTATCACGGGGACAGTCATGTTAATTTTAATCGCGCAAATTCTGTACCCAAGCATTGTAATTGGAAGAAAAATCAATACTGCACAATGTCGCTGAAAAATATAATTTGGAACAATACTAACTCGAACATATATAGAAATGATTTAAAATACGACAGCTATGTATGGACCTAAATTTAAAAATTACTTTTGGTTAGAAACTTAAATTTTTTTTAATTTATAATATTATAATAAGAATTTCAATTCTTTATGTTTTTTACATTTAATTTTTTGTTAAATACATTGGAGAAATTACCATAATTATGCAGTTGTAAGAATACATCTTTTTGTAGTCTCTACAAATTGACGTAATATTTTAATGTACTGAAGTGGCTTTCAAAAGAGACGCATTTTATGTATCTTGATAAAGCTCGGACACAACCAAGTTTCATTTTACAATTTTTTATAGTTCATTGTGAGTAAAAAAATATATTAATTATACACACAAAACTCTGATTAATCAAAGCAGCATAGAGAACAAGAAAAATTGGTCCAATTTATTTGAAAATGATCATATTCTTAAGAAATAATAGACTGACAAACGATGTGTACATCAAAAGCGAATATAAGTACATTGTATCATGAAAAAAGTTAGTAAGGAAATTTAAGATCAAGAGAAACATGATAAACTTTGGTAAAGTATAACAGACTTATATACGAAAAAGTAAAATATAAAATTCCGTTGTAGTTATAAAATTTAACTCCACGTAGAATCATATTAAACGAGGTGTCCTTTCCTTTCCCCTTGAGGCAACACATCCGCGGACGGTCTTCCTGTCTTCGCGCCGGACGTGCCAGGGGGGGTCACGTGTTACCTGAGTATATACGAATCCACCCACCCTAACGAGTCTACCATAGCCCAGTTGGTGAGCGTCTTGAACGCGTGCCACTGTAATTTCACTAATTTTTTTTTTCTTTTCCTTTCTTCCTTAGGTTTTCCACACACCTACAGGCATGACTATTTGTCATTTCTTAGTCATGAAAATTATAACCGTATTTTTCTTTCTTTTGAGGAGGTCGTAGTTAGAGGATATAATATGTATTTCGTTCGACGTTTCATACCTTATGGTATAGGGAAATTAAACAAAGCTTTTGTATCCGTCATTTAATAGTAAACGTTGTTGCTGTTGTTGTCGCGACCTGACGATTCGTCGGGTAAATATGTTTGTTCCTTATAATGGACTCGGAAGAAATAAATAAATAGAAGTATATTCATAACGAAAAACGTATTATTTGAAAAGACAACGAATTAAAATTTGAATCCATTCGATCGTTTTGACCATTCTTAAATTTGGGTGTATACCAAAAACATCTGCCAGGATAACTTGCAAATATTTTTGCGTCTGCATACAAATAGCCACAAGAAAAAAGTCATCCCACAAGACATTTCATTGAATCTAGTCTCACTCCCACTTATTAATGACAAATTCAAATCAATTTCTTTTATGCCCATCGTGACTCGAAAAAAAAAAAAGAAATTCCTTCAAGAAAGATCGTCCCTATCGAAAAAGTAGGCGCGGAACGTGACCAAGTCAATTTTTCCGAGACCCTCTATATAACGCATTTCCGTGGCTAAGAAGAAAAAAAAAGGAAAGTTGTACGCAACGGAGCAAGATAAAGGGGCTTACCTGGCTGAAGTACGGAGGAAGCACGCAGCGTTGGTCGTCGAGTCGCGAGCTCTGTACCCTCTCGAGGAGCTCGAATAAATCCTGCGTGGGGCCCTGGAACAAGGACGTTTCCTCTAATTAATGCGCCCGAGTTACTTTCCTTTTTGTTGGCTCGTTCCTTCGTTTCTACTTTTTTTTATTCTTTTCGGGTGCTTCCTTTATGAACGAGTTAATGAGATTTCGCGGTGGGCTTTGTGCATGTCTTCGTATTCTTTTAATGGAAAATATTATTTCGTTTCGTTATTTTTTATGCATCAAATTTCATCCGGATTTTTCTTTATATTATTTTTCTCTTTTACGAAGAATATTGATGTTTATTGCCAAGACAAATGATTATAAATGGTACAGTAACTTTTAACATAGAGATTGTATAACTTTTTAATTTTTAATAAAATTGTTATATCCACACCAATGGATTAAGCGATAAACAAATATATTATTCTTTTACTTAAATAATCAGTAAGAAAAAATGTAAATTGCTTAATTTAAAAATGATAAAACAGTAAAAGTATATATATAGCAAAGAACAAATATTACATAATTTATTTATTATAATTATTAGATTAAATAAATCATTAAATTAATAGTTAAAAATAAAATAATTTCAGTATTGGTTATATTTTAATTTGCAATCAGTAATTAGGTAAATGTAACCTAAACGTTCAACTTGCTACAACTATTCGTTAACTAGTTACATTTACTTAGATTAAGAAACAACTTTTAAAAGTTCCTGTCGATGTTAAATGTTTCAATGTAATCAGGTACATTTTTTATTATAAGTACGGTGCTACCTTTCGGTCGACGTAATCAAGAATAATTTCTTTCAAAGTAAACGAAATTAAATTACAAAATAAATTAAAGCTGCAAAGAAAGTGATACTTATATAAAATTTATTAATCTAAAGTGAAATGAAAATTATTAAATTGAATAAACTCGAATTTTACTAAAATCGTTAAATTCCATAATTTATTTTGTTATTTTATCATTTTATAAACAAATTTGCTATTTACCAAATAAATTGAACTACAAAACAAAGCAATAAAACATTATTTCACCGTTTCAATAGAAAAAGATAATTTAGAAATGTTTTAATGTAATTTTTTATTAGTTTTATGAAAACATGCACAAGATGAAATAAAATGTGTTGGAAAATAAGTATTCATTGTACACATCATACTTTTTTTTAAAATTACGAAAATATATAATAACTATATTTTGGGTTATTCACCGTCAAAAGTATATTTTTCATTATAATATTTATTTATTAAAACTCATATATATATAATATATGGTTTATAAAATTCGAGCATTATATTTAATATAAAAGCAGAATATCATACGATGAATTAAAAGGTAAATCTAGGTTAAAACAATTAGACGGATATACGTAATAATATCTGCACACAATTTTCGATTTTTCTTAATGTTTAAATTAAACGAAATTTGAATATGAATAAATAGTAAAAAGAGATAGTGTTAAAAGATGTAAAAGAGAAGAATTGCGTAAGTAAAATATAAATACTGTACTCATAAGAAGTGCAGGTAGCCAAACTTAGAGTGATTACGAAATTGATGCTAAACTCACCTTGAGCTTGTCTGTGCTTCTAGCATCCTGGCGATCATCTCCAGGGCTCCTTCGAGCTGCCTCCGTTTCACAGTAAACCGACTGCTCGAGCTGCTGCCTCCTGTACAATCAACAGAATAAAACGTTCATTAATGCTTATCCATATGCTTGATCACTTTTCTGTATACCTATAATACTGCATCGCGCATTCACATTATACATATATATAAGTTCATTACAATTTATAATCAATTTTCGATGTTTCGTTACATCGATAAATAATTTATTAGAAAGTGTATTATTACATATATTTATGAAGTATAAATCTTAATGAGTTTCTAAAACTGTAGTTCAAGTTTATTGAATTATCTGTCCTAAACCAAAATAAACACACGCACAGGAAATAAGAAAAAACTTTTCGAGATGCATTAACGAAAAAAAAAGGATGACAATAAGGTTTAAGAAAAAAAAACCCCGCAAGACATCGTATCGCATCTATTTCCATCTTTAAAAGGACAACGCGAGAAGCTAATTGGCCTCCCTACAATTCGTGCGGAACCCCCGTTAACTCGATCCCGTAGAAAATACGAGTTTAAAGACGTTACAGGGGAGACCCAAGAAAAAGTTGCACACCGGCCGAGCAGATGCGACGGACACTCGTAAGTGGTACAGCGGGTGCCGAGATTTTTGTCTTTCTCTTTTATACTCCTAAGACTCCTCCTTTTTTTCCCTTTACGCGTGAATAGCTTTTTCTCCCGTATATACTTAAGCAGAGTCGTATATACATATATATAAAAGGATTTCTCGAGCTTGCTCAAGAGGATGCAGATTGGGCCAGTTTGTCTAACCTTTGTCGAGATGTGGCTTTTCACTCGAGGAAATCGGAGAATCCTCATTTTTCTTGGCTGTTTGGGTATAAGGATAAAAGCTTTCGATTTCGTAATCAATTTCGCTTTGTTTGGCGCGGGTGGGTGCTTTTTGAAATAACGTATAGGTATACACTACGTGCTTGTTGTGGTTTTGTTGTGCATTCAGTTTTTTCGAGTTGAATAACTTTTAGTTCGCTTCAATTGTTATACCGAATAATGTCTACCATTTTTGTTAGTAGTTTTAGTAAATATTTTTATTTTATAATATACTCCATCGCATATTTATTATATGAAACGCTTACTTATTTAATTACCTCAGTTAGATGAATAAACTTTTACGTTTTATGGAAGTTTAATTTTCGTTTGAATATAATATTTTGTTTAAAAAATTATGCAAAATGTATGTTAATAATTAACGGTAATAAGCATCATAAGCATCTAAAAGATAATGGATAGTAATAAAAGGAAAAAAACGGAAACTCGATGTAAATTATAATAAAAAGCAGACGTCGAACATCAATAACGTCATCGTTACCTATCTATATAACGATCCCTCGCCTATACCATCAATGTAACATGTTTCCAAACCTCTTAAAGGTATACCATTAAAAAAAACGAAATTCAATAGAAGAATCCTCATTCCCAACCGAATGCATCGCAATTAATCGAATTCTCTCTCTCTATATATATGTGTTCACTAGTTCGACATTTATCACCCAGAAAAGGTACCATCGACTTTAATATTTCAAACCACCCCCGCACAAAAGGTATGATCTTAAACACGCGCATCTGCGAAGAGACGTCCAGCTGCGCATCAACGTCTTGGCTATCTATGTACACAGTCAGCCGGCGGCGTCGGACGTTTTATCGCATATATAGAAAGCTCTTACTAGAAAAAAAAGTGCGTTATCTTGCGGAGAAAGTCGACTTTTCCGGATGCCCAGCTTGCTTCGTTTTCCGGGTGACTTATAGCTTGACACTTACGAGTGTACACACTATATATACGGAAAATACGTAAGATTATAATCTATAGGTGAGGATTAAGCCATGTTTCGATTGGTTTGATTTCCTTTAACGGCACTCAGGGCTTTACTGGTTTCGGTCTATTTGAGGATATAAACTACATAAAGTTTCGGATATGTGATTTTTTTTATTTTGCATTTAATTAGTAATGTTTAATGAATTAAATAATATTATTTAAATAATAAGTTCTATTAACATTTAAAAAATTTTTTAAGGTTTTTTTTGTTTCTGTTGAATGTATTAAATTCACCAACGATATTTTTCTGAAAAGTAAATAGCTACCATTTTATATTTCTTTGGTTTTAAATGTATTGCTGATCGTCTTTAGGCATTTTCTTTACAAATTTCAGGATTCCTTTACTTTCTAAATGTTCAACGTGGACGATTAGTCAATGTCGAGAAAAACGCGAAGGGTAAAGTAATTTCCACCTCACAGTTTCAAGGGGTTGTGGAGACATTTCGTTACAAGAAAATTTCAAGTGTGAAATGCAAAGATTGAGTACCGAATTAAGAATTCAATTTCTCACGAGTGCATAGAAAACGAGACTATTACTCTAAACTAAAATGTTTGAGCGTACTAATATTTCAATAAACAAACAACTATGAATATACGAAAATTATATTTTCGTATATTCATATGAAATAAAAAATTTAATGTACTATTTTCAAACTATTAACATGATTCTACCTACTCTATCAAAAAATTGTGTAACTCCAACGTTTAATCAAATGTTTGCATTAAATCGGACGAATGCTCCTATATCGAATTTTTCACAAAACTATCGTAGGTCACGAAACGATCAGTGTCATAAAAAAAACCTCACGCCACAATAGGTTCGAAACAAAAAAAAAGGCCAAGTCCATATAATGTCTGCTCCCATAAATCACCCCTCGAAAAAAAAGACATTCGCTAAACGCCCGAGCGAACGCGCTAAATCGCCACGCGTGCGCGCTCGCGTCTCGACTTCCTTTTCGTCGAGGAGAGAAACCGGATTTTTCCGCCGAATTCTCCAAGTAAAAACCGCTGGGGCTCGCATAAAAGCAGTGGTAGGCAATTAAACGAGTTAATTCAATAAACACTCGCGACGGGACGTCTCGCGAGAATGCGGTCCTGAAGAGGTCTCCAACAGATGTTACTTCGACTCTGTTACGATTATTGTTGTGCATTCGTTGCTCATGGCTCCGGAAAATCTGCATACACCGAGGGGCAGCTCGAAAAACCTGATTCGTTTCATTTTTTTATTTATTATCCTCTCTCTCTCTCTCTCTTTGTCATTTGAATAACTGATATTGTGTTTATGTACAGAATTGTAATAAAAAATCTCCAAAGTAGACGCATGCAAGCATATATTCTATTAACTGTTTAAACACGCAACGAAATGAAATATTGCATTATCAAAATATAAATTTAAAAACGATATACAATTATTATAATATTATTTTACGTATATATAATTATTATACACGTATTGAACAATCCAATATGAATTTTTACAAAAAGTAAAAAAATATTCATTAAACAAACAATAAACTAAAAATTTAAAATTGTTATATCACTCTAAGTGAAAGATAAAATTAAAAACGATTCATGGGTTGAATACATGGAGAAGATAAAAACAAGCGCGATGCATCGGACTTTTTGTTTCGGGATGTTTGCACGGGAAAATGTGCGATATTTTAAGGGATTAGACTGAGATTAACACAGCAAGGCGTCGGTGTGATATATACACGAAGATAAATTTCAATTGTCCGTTCAAACCTGTTTGACCACTCGTTTATTAATTTTAATAGCAACTGGTCACTAAAATTTTCGGTCGATGGACAATGGTCAATGTGAACGACTTGTTTAACTAAGAGACTATGCAAGATAAGTATATTACCAACACATGTAAACAGAATAAGTATAACGTGTACAAGCATATGCGATGGATCTTGCAACAATATTTTACAATTCTATATTTTTCTATAAATTATTTTAAATTTTGTTTATAACATTAATTTTACGCATTATTTATATCATTAATAATGCTATTATAATTACGTTACAAAAAATATAAAAAGATCTCATTAACGTCACTCAAGTAAAAAATAGAAAAAAAATAGTTCATTGAAAAAAGTTTATTATACTTAACCGTGTGAACTAGTAAAAGTAATAAACTCTTAGATCAAAAGATTAACAAGAAATTGTAAAAAAAATGCATTCTCGTATAATTCTTGTACAAACGTTTGTACATACATCGTTGTGATCATTAATTTTTTATGTTTGCAAAAAAAACACTTATAGAAAATCCAAAATACCATTAAGTGGAAAATTTTTTGGTTGATAAAAATCATAACTCTCGTAAATGCGATATGATAAATTATATCACCGAAATATTCAAGACAATTAACTAGACGGGCGTACGCGGATAATCATAATCATCAATTTATATCTTTTTACAGTATACGTAAACAGAAAAAAGTCCATCGAGGGAAAAGAGCAAAAAGCGAGAAAAAATATACAGTTGAAGAAAAAACACGCTAAAACCATTGAAATTCAACAAGGAGTAGCCGGAAATTTTTCGGTATCTTAATTGCAAGGGACGCGAGAAAAAAAGTTCTCCATCAATCATCTCACCAAGGGTGTTGGTTGTTTTTTTTTTGGTAAAAAAAGGAAAAGGAAAGAAAAGTGAAACGGTGTATCTTCGTATATGCGTTGAAAAGGTGATCGATTTCGTAAACACGATAGGTTTTTTTTATAATTCAAACTCGACCAAAGAAAATTGAATTTTACGCATGGTGTCCAAGGTAAAAATATTTCTCATCGATGTATAACCTGCAAAAAATGTTAAGAACCGTGGGATGTTAAAGTATTTCATAAATCACACTTGAAACGAGATGTTTCTGGGAAATTAGTTTATTATTGTTACAAGTTTTGTTTTCCCCGTATTTTTTTTTCATAATTCTTAATCTCCTAAAGGTAGTAATTTTTTTTAATAAAACTTTATCCTTAATTTTATCTATATCACTTATAAACATACTTATACAATATTTTATAATAAAATTTTTATTACAATGACTGCCTTTGGGTTATTATAAAGGTCGTCTCTGTAAATATAAATATAAAGAAACATTTGCATAATATAAAAATCTCTAAAAAATATGTCAATTTAGTTCAAATTAAAAATATATATAGACAGTCGACGATGGTCCCAAGCATTTTTAAACAACCCCCCCTCTTACGATTTCCCATTGTCCCCTATATAGCGAAAAGTGCGAGATTGACAGACAGATGTCCGTGGACAGCGTCACGCGTGAATATGTTAACAACGAGGCGCGTAGATGATTGATCGCGGATGTACTTTTTAAAGGCGAGACGATCATTAGGTATAGGTATACATATATATAACCACCCCGGAAACTGGACGCGAGGGTGACGTTCCAAGGGATTCGATTTTTATTATGTCGTGCGCTCAGCTCTTGTACCGACTGGCTAATGATTCTGAATTCGTCGCGGCTCGCGATTTACTTTATACGCATTTCTTTTTATCACGAGATAAATACCTATATTACATTTGTTATTGATGGAACTTTCATTTTTATTGCGTTACGATTAGACTATTTCTCTTATATCGCTTTTCAGGACGTTTCCCCTGCATTTATTTTTATTCGATGACGAGTAAATTCTCATTTTTTTTTTTCTCATTCGATTATTTTTACTTCTTCTATTAAGTATACAAGACGATTATTAGTATACCATAATATTTGAAATCAATTTACGATATTATTTAGTACAATGTTTAAAGTTATATTTATAACATTTCGTTAATGATTTTGTAAAACACTTTTAGAAAAGTAATTGAGTCGTTAAACGTGACGTGTATGAACGATAACAAATTTTATACTTAAAAAATAATTTTCACAAATTACATTACTTTAGGAGAACATGTTTAGAAGTACTAGCAAAATTAGAAATACTATAAGCCATCATTATTAAGTACATTGTTTAAATCATCAAACCACTCATACGATTAAGAAATCACACAAAGAATCGTAATCAAACAAGTATCCCATTATTTTCAATCTACATAACTAATATCCGATCATTTATAAAAATATTTATATATTGAGATCGTGAGCCCACTTTATAAAAATCCATCGATATAATTAGAATATCAAACCAAAGTATCCCTCAAAGTTTCACGAATCCCCTCTGTTCCGAAACAGCGATTCCCCCACAAAAAAAGCGGTGATAATCCGCGGATGGTATATAGATACATTGGCATTACACTCGTCGCATCTGTCCCCTCCCCTACATATCTGTACGATAATTTTTTTATTCGACTCGCGATCGGTCAGCCACGCCCGATTAGCATGCCCCCATCGATATTGTCTGGCATGCGACTCTATTAACAACGCTTTGCCTACGCAAATATCGAGCGTTTATAACGTTTGCTTGATGGATGAAGGGATAACTACGATTCTGTTATAGGTATATAAGATTTTTTGATCGACGAGGGTGATTGCGAGTAATTGCGACTACGATATTCCGTGGAAATATTCGTTTCCCCGGATTGATTTTTCGGATTTTGATCGATTACGAAGATTTTTCGCGGGGGTTTTATGGCCAGCTGCGGAGGGAGGGGGAACTCGAGCGCCTCATGTGGTGCGCGGGGATATCCTTTTTTTTAGTTCGCTCAACTTTCGAAAGGTCGACTTTCCGTTTACTAATTTGATTGATTTCGTTAAAGTTTTCGAAGTTTGACGCGTGTAATGTAGTTTTTATGCAACAACTACTACGTACGATTATTCACAAATTTATAATCCAATAGATAAAAAATATATTTAAGTTGAACTTTGTATACTGTGTTTAAGTACTTATAGAATATAGGGCAAAGTAATTAAATAAAATGTTATAATGAATGTAATAAACCTGAGGTAACCATAAAATAAAGCAAATGTCTAACAAAACGCTACAAAAGAAAAAAAAAGAGTGTTAGCGGAGAGGAGAAATCTGTTAAACCCGAGCCCACGTGACCACGAACCACCACTAAACCGTTGACATTGAAAAATTCATTGTATCGTGTCAAATTTTTCCAATTCACCCCCTTGACTGCATAGCCACAAAAAAGAAACAGAGATCCGTGTAATCAACCCCGATCAGTCAATTTCACCCACCCCCTCGCGAAAAAAGTAGTTACCATCTGCGGTGAAAAAAAAGAAGAGGAAGAATTTTTTCCCCCGAGCAGCAAAAATTAATGACGAGAGCAACGTTATAGGTTGCGATCGCGCTTGCGCTTGCGCGCGCGCGCCTTCGGGAAAATAATAAACAGCGTTTAGTTTGGCTCGCTCGGTAATTTCGAGGGATCGTAGACGAGAGGGGGGAATAGGTTGATATATGTTCGCGGCATATGTCGTGCCTTCCTCGTCAAAGGAATCGAGAGAGTGTCGTTTTCGAATGACGATATTTGCATATAGCCATATTTCTTCCGTCATTACCATTATTACGAAAGTATTGTGTCGATGCGTTGACATTTCCATTCACGCATCGAGTGCCGGGGTGGATTTTGCAACACGGCGATTTTTGCGTATTCAAGTAAGTACTTGACTCGATCTTCCGAGTGTCCATAACGGTTTCCTCGTCTGGTAAATATTGTGCTTCTCTTATTTATTGTTTACCAGGCAGTTTATTTCATCGTTCGTCAATCCAAAGGTAAAAGTTCAATGACGTTTTCAATAATGTATTCAACTTTGATATTTTTATAGTTAACATTATTTTAAGCAAACTACGTATATTATTTAATACTATCTCTAGAATTCATTTTGCGTATTATCAAATAAAACTGCTTGTTTATGAGAAATAATATTGACGAACGTATAATATATATCACATTGCAATGTATATATATATTCTCTTAAATATTATATGAAAGGATGCCTTAATATCAAAGTACCGCATCAACTTAGATTTAGTTTAGCTTTATACAAAGTTAATGTAAGTGTAAATGAAAAGCTAAATTTGTGATTAAACTAAAAGTTTCCTACGGAACGTAATAAAGAAATATTGATGCGAAAACTTTGCTTCAACCTTTGTTATACCAGCTGAGATCCTTTAATATATCTTGTTAATAAACTTTACTTATTTAACAAAATACAAAACGATATATTTGTTACTATGGTATGTTGTTTTTATATAATACCGTATACGTATCATATTAATGCCATTAATTAAAATTATGTTGCCTTATACCTTATGGAATATTTCGAATTAAATTAATTAAGTAAAATGATACTTCGAGGCTTATACCGCAGTAAATAAAATTAAAATAATATTTTAATAAAATAAATGTTCGAAGCGACGAATTTTCTTTGGGCTTGAATTTACATAAAACTATATGTTGCCCTCTAAATTAATCAACAAAATATATTAGTTTAACAAATAATCTTTAAACTTAAATTTGATATTTATTATATATAGAATATTTAATAAAATTTATTAAATTGACTGTGGTGTATTTGAATACAAATTATATTTGTTCACAAGAAAGTAGTTAGAAAAAGAAATATCGAGAAACAAAAATTATCACCGTTTGGAATAAATATTTACCCGCACTTGATACGCTTTATTCATTCTTTGAAATCATTAAAAGTAATCTCTCGTAAGGTAAGCCGTTTGGAATGAAAACAAAAAGAACCCGATTACTTTCGGTCTACGGTCCGACCAATCGTGCATCATGAATTGTTATACTCATACATAACACGTCTCTGACTCCACTCTACTGCAACATCCCCATTTGAAAATTTCCAACGTTTCACCGACTGCCACTCGATCTGAGTGCAATGTCCAATTAGGGATCATGCACTCAACAGTTGTACAGATAGCCATATGTATTTTTTTTTCTCCAACTTTTAACTGTCAAATATTTGGTATACCAATATTTATTTAAGCGCACTGTTAGCAAAAAATGTATTTCGATTGTTTAATATACGCGCGTGCATTTTGGAGTCTTGAAAATTCATTAAATTCGTCGGTTGCCAGCATTGACAATATTAGAACAAACAAACGTCCGGGTATACTTATGCACAAATGTTGCCCCAACTGAAAAGCGTCTCACCCCCACATTCCACTCACCTACACGTAACGAGGGTGGGGAAGAGACCGAGAATATCATTGTACCGCAAAACAGCCTCTCTTTCTCTTTCTCTCTCTTTAAAAACAAAAAATAAAGAACGACCCTCGAATCGACATTCGATCTGCCCATATATCCGCGCATTATGGTAAAGAGGTGAGTATATAGTCGGGAGCGTTTTAAAATGTACACGTTAAACGAGGGTTGGAGCGAGAGAGCCTGCATTATGTTTCCGCCTTTTCTCTATGCAATTTGAGGGGGTCTCTACATCTTATTTAGGATTCCACTGTGGTTCCGCGCACGCCTAATTTTTCATAAATATGGATCTACCGCTTTCGAACTAAATATTCTACTTCCGAGGTTTCGACTCAATGAATATTTAATTATTCTGGGTTTTCTTAATAAGTGAATACTTATACGCGTTGCGAATCTATAAGTTTACCGACGAGGTATAATATATTTCTACGGCTTTTAATTAAACATTTAATGAAATATATTCTTATATATATTTATCAATATCTGTAACACATAAAGACTTTTTAAATATTTATACAATGATTACGAACGATGTAACGTTAACAAGTCACGAAATATCGAAATAAATATCATTTAAACGCGTATAAAAATTCAATTGACTCGAAAGAAAGAAGCGAAAGTGTGGCCCTTAAAAATGATCCGTTTGAAGCAAAAATATCCATCTCATCGTTACACCCCTTGGAGAAAGGTGAAAACCCTCAACTCTTTAACTTTGCCCCTTTTGTACCGTTGAACGCGTGGTCAGCACGCGACGCGATTGTTCCGGTGTATATAATAATGAACGAAAACAGGAGGCGGCCAGCCCTTAAACGTCGACGGCTTCATATGCCCGATTCCGATCATCGAGGCAGTCACTTTTCCCGTCAAATCCGATAAAGATCGAAGAACAGGATTTCTAACCGATTGTGTCTATATATGCAGACGTCATTTTAGAGACTTTGTTTGGGGGTGCGATGTTGCGTGTTTCTATATTATACTGCATTCAACAAGGTTTCCATACGTGATCTTTGGATTCATTAATTTTATTCAGTATTATGTATATATATAAATAATAATTTATGGGTATATCGACGATTCGAATTATCAGTTATATAATACTGTTATATTCTTGAAATACGTAAGTTGACTCAACTCAATAAAAAAAATTAAGAAACGTATTATTCTGTAAGCGTTATTATTTACCTATGTAAAAATTATCATCTCCCGAAAAATGGAGTTGTAAACCCGAAAAAAAAAGAGTGAAAGCGATCACCCCCACAAGATTGAAAGAAACCACGACAATAACCTAATAAAAAAACAAACATGCCCGCATGCAGTAGCAAACACGCACACCAGGATTCTCCCCTTCGAAAAATCAACTATAACCCCTCCTCGTTCTTCCCCGTCGAGTCATCCGGAAAAATTCACAAACGGATTACACCACGATGATCGTAAAATTTGCGCGACTCTATACATTACAGCTTGGATTACAGCTGGTAAGGGCAATTGCGCGTTACTACCACTGTCGCTCCGTAACCCATAAACTTTATTTCACCAATTTTGTTATTCTTATACCCGTCTACAAAATTTATTTCTTCGAGTGTATAAATTAACGGACGAGATTTTATTTGTTTGTCGATTTCACTCGATAAGCACAGCTGAGAATATTTTATTAAATAAGTGTTAAATGCGTTTGACAATAGCACATCATTTTTATTCGTGTACTAGGATTAATTATAATTATTAACTACACGATGATTCGCGATATACGCGATATATACACACACAAAATGATTAATCGTTGACGGTGCGACATGTATACAAGAGTTAATTAAATAATATTTAGACAATTGATAGTATCAGCCAATAAAATTAACAGATTGGTATATCCAATAAAGTGATCGAAAACGAAGACAAATCTAGCATAGAAACCGGTTAACGTCGATGAAAGTATATGTATATGTATATTGTATATATGTATCGCAACTCTTTTCGATCGAGCTCTCGATTTATTATCTCTTGGATATACAAGGATAGACTAAACCAATAATTATTCAAATACCAGAGCGCGTTCCATTAGTCACGCGATTCATCCAGTAGCTGACCTCTTAATTGAAATTAAAATATGAGCACGCGTCTATTATATCACATCATTATATATCTTTATTCCATCTTCCGGCATATGGGATTTACGTTGGTTACCACGCGTCCGATATACGTTTTCGACACACACGCTACGGTTTTCTCGCTTTTATATTCGCGTATACATCCGTATAATTTAGGTCGATATATATATGTACACATACGATACACAGATGATATGGAAATTATACGGAGGTGAATCATTCGATTGAAAATTTCTCTTTACATTTCGCGGTATATTAAGCTTTATGTACCTATTATAATCAATGGTTTATCAATTCGATTGACAAATAATTGCGTGCAATTTCGATCATATAATAATTATTAATGTGCGAACTCTGATTAAAATTGTAGAACCTAGATCGTATAATAACAAAGGGTGGGATTTCGCATTTTATTTGTTTAGCAAGACAAACGTTCTCAGAATCACGGTATAAAAATGAAGGAATGAATAAATCAACCTAAGGAAATCGGTTCTCATAAATTATAATCGAGTCAATGCTCACGGGTATAATTGAAAGCTTCCTCGGGCTCTCCTCTATATATATATACCTCTCTTTCTCTCTTGCTAAGGAAATTAATGCGGCGTTAAAGTAAAGGTAAACACGCGCTTACAATGTCGACGAAGCGGCTTTAAAGCTCCATAAACGTCATACCTTACCGGCAAACGGTGAAATAAGGAGAGTGATTAAAAAAACCGGTGCATTTCTCATACCTATAATATTTATCGTTTACATTAACAATTTAATAATATTAACCACATATTTACTCATTTTGATCACTATTAGTACATTTGTATTATTTGTTTATAATCAATTATAATCCAGGTAAAGTAACAATTTTAATAAATTAAATAAATCTGAAAACGTATATTAACTATGTATATGTATATAAATTAAAACTCAAGTATAAATTCTGATATATCACTACAAATCAATTTTTTTACGGCGCAACAACAGTAGTACTACCGTCAACATCTTGATAATCCAACAGCATCATTAATAAAAGAAAATGTTTTTTTAATGGTAGTAAAAAATTTTTTTACGACCCAGTCGAAATGTGTAGTGACAAAGGCTTACACGATACACACACAAACACACACACACACACGCACACGCACACACGCACACATACAGATCTACATCTATACATCCTCATATATATCCCATGTGTTTATTCAGGTTGCACGTGTAATCCCATAGGTCACGGTACGTGTGATTTTGGGCTAGCTACTTTAATTGGACCGCGTGTCCAATCGATATATACGAATCTCGCACGCGAGGGGTATATTGACTCGGATTATCGATTTTCTTCCTTCTCGAAGGAAGATGAAATTGCCGAATCTGAGTACATGCGAAGACTAATACATTTCGGGTTATTTGGCTAATTGAGTTTTCGGATCACGTCTTTCGGTAGTTGCTGCTCTTTTTCTATAGAATGATTGATCGGTCCATTTCCTCTATTATTATTAAAATATAAATTAATTTCATTTTGACGGTGTAATTTTTACTTTTATTATTTATCTTAATTATAAATTTTAACATTTGGATGCAACATTTAAAACAAACTAAACTGCGAGAAAATCATCCTTAATCTTACAGGAATTAAATTTTCGTTCAAACACTCTTGTAAGAATTGAAATTTTTTTTATTAAAAGATGGACAGATATTCTTGATTGTGTTAAACGCAGCAATATAAAAAATACTTCTATTTTATATTAACATCAAAACTGTTTTATGCAATTACATTATCAATTTTTCATGTTTTTTAACTTTACGAAGGCTAATTAAAAAATTTAGGTCAGTGATTTTGTTAAGCAAACATTGAAAATTAACGAGATATATGAAAAAATATAATTCATGGAAAACGAGTGGTTCGTATTTTATGATTTATTATTTCTTGATTAAATTGCTAAAATGTATATATTACATATTAATCTAACGATTTACATATTATTAAGGATACTTATCAATAAATTAAATTTAAATCATTTACAGCGATTGAAGAAAAGAAAAATTTAAAATGTCGTAGGAAAAATGGAAATATTTAATAGAGTGACGTAAACGTTATTTTTAAATTCATAATGAAATAGTGAAAGTATACACTTAATTAAGTAAATTTATCTGTATTAATTTGTGAATAGTTTAAAAAACAAGATAAACATTAAATGTACCATGCAGCGGTTTTATAACCGGCAATTTTTTAAAAATATACTTTACAATCATTTATCTTCTTCAATAATTTAGTAGATCCTGACGCGTTGACATTTTTCAATAATTACGATAAAAAAATATAAAAAATTATTTTTTATAGTTGGATTAGTATTTAACTAGATAAAAAGATATCGAAACAAGGCGTATAGAAATAAAAATATTTAGATAATATAAAGATTATACATAATACTGTGACCTCGAGTTTCCTCAAAATGTCCATAGCTCGGAAAATTCTATAAAACTGGTATATAACAATCGTAAGAAAGTAAAAGTTTAACGATATACAATTTGTTTATTCAAGAGTAAGGCGAGAGAAGAATGGTGCATGGCTTTTGTCGGTCTGTCCTCGAATTTAATCGCATTCCCGCATTCTATCATTCGATGCCGCTTGACTTATTGCTTTCTTTCGGGCAACTCAGACGCGCGGTAATCGAATGCGCGTTGCGCGATTTTCTAAAAAGGGAATGCGACCGAGACTTTCAACCGATTCCTATGTAGTTCTAATGGCCGAGTGACTTCATTTTTTCTTTTCTACCCTTGACAAATAGATTCACTTGAGCGTGGTTTTACGGACGACTCGTTTACCTAGCCAAAATATGGTCAACAATACGGTTAAAAAAATCTATACTTTGTTCTACAAATGCGGTGAATACATACAATTCTATATTAAATTGTTACAATTTAAATTTATTCATCAACGACTAGTAATTGTTACACGTATTATTATATCAAGCAAAATTATTTTACACGACGATGGGATTATACACATATCATCTGCAAAAATATTGATATTCCAAAAATACACAGAAATGTATAGGTATATATGTACTAAAATGATAATATTTGACAAGCTAGAAAAAGGAATCCTTATTTCCATGAGTAAAGCCAATAACAACACTGTTATACACATAGCCTCTTTGTTTAACCATCCTTTCCAGTGTCACTCGGCAATGCAAACAACTAGGAACACATGTTCCAATAAAGTAGTGCATCGAAAAATTATCCGAGTCCCCTAAAAATCCCAGGAAGAGAGAAAAAAAAACGTATCTTGGTCCGTCAAATGAACTAATAGTCGCACAAATAGGGCCTAATCTCGTGTGAAAAAAGAAAGGAAACGTAGAAAAAGGGAGTGTATAGTATTTGCCTCCAAGTTGAAGCTTAAATAAACATTACGGTATTCTTTCCCTATTTTTTTACGACGAAACCGCAGAGTTGCGGTAACTTTTACGACATTAATTCGAGAGACCGGGAACCGAATTATTGAAAATTCGTTAGAAGAAAGTCCATAAACTAGATTATCTATAGTATATTATATTTGGTTTTAAAATTTTGTATACCAATTCGTTTAAATTATATTATTAATATAAATCTTCAATAAAAAGAACAAGTATTTTCTCTAGACGATTGTTCTATGCATCCTTAATACGTTTTAATAAACATTTAACACAAAACATTGATCGACCGTATGACTTAATGGAACATTTAATGATTACGAGTAATCAAGTGGCTCTTACACCTGAATAATTAAGAACAATGGGATAAACAAGTTTCAACGTCTCCTCCGTAAAACGTTCTTCTTTCATTCCTTCGAATTTAAAAGGTCAGGGTTGCATCGACACCCTCCCCTTCGTCATGTATACCGTTGGGGAGTTTCACCCCTCGTATTGTCGGTAAAGCCTCGGATCTTTTGTACAACACGCAACCGCTTGCGTCGTAGTGCATGCACACGCAAACCGATTTTCTTGTATACCCCGCACGATTACGCGATCGGACCTTTCCGTTTCTATAGCGTATAGGGATTGCAACGCTCGTGATCTATTTCTTAATCGGTTGATTATATATAATAGGGTAAACCTTGGTTTTTGCGGTTTAGCGATGTTTTATTTTGTTGACTGCGAGCGTCGGTAATAGTGTCGATTAATGTCAGGATTTTAGATTATCAAGTTTTATATTATTTGTTGATTACAAAAACATAATTAATACATTTATTTTTTGCGTTACCATATCTATTTTACTTGTGATTCATGGTGTTCGGAAAAGGTATATCTCGTTACGTGTATACGTGATAATCAGTTGAAATTACAAAGAATACGTTAAAAACAAATTAGTGTAAAGCGAATTGACAATAAAGTATAAATTAACTCAATAATCTATCTAATTGCTGTCAAGTAACTCGATCCTACGATTTTGATTGTTTTAACAATCTTATTTTTCCGGGTATTAGGTTTCAACAGGCGACAATTTTAATTTTAAAAGTTATAATATTATAATGCACATTGATACGAAAATCGAAAGAATTTGAATTAAACATTATACCGAGAGAGACGACGCATAATTAAATTTATCCGAATGAGCATAATAATAAATCGTAAAACAATTCTCGCGTATTATAACGAAAAGCCGATTTTCATTAATTAAATTTGCTCAGGGGAATATAAAGAAAAGAGAGTAAAATTATTAATCGGGCCATACGCGAAATTTCGATCAAATCGGATTGTCCTGAACCGCGTGACGGCTAACAAAAGCCATTGCGCAAAGTATTCACACGTGCCTGTGGAAAATCCGCTTAAGTATCGAGCTGATGGACCGGAATTTGTCAAAGTAAACATTTTACTATTCTAGGGGTCGTGGTATATATATACACGGGTGTGTGTCATTTTCGATTCTTTGCAGATACTGTAAAAACATTTTATCGATTATTTTAAAGCTATTCTTCGAAATAAATTTATTATCGCCAATTTGATAATAAATTAACTCAAAAATCGCCACCATTAAATAATAATAATTGGTAATTCATTTTTTTAAATCTAACAAAAATATCTGGAATAAATTTATATAAGTAAGTCGAAAAATCACATAAAATCAGTTTCGAAGAATAAGAGGGCCTAACGAATTGGCGCCATGGTCAGGAAAAAAACTCGCACACCAGTCGAATTTCGTTGAAACGCAAGTTTCTCAGGCTGAAAAATTACGCGTCGCTATGTGTCACTACTCATTCAATAATCCAACTAATAAACGTCTACTTGGTAATTGCGTTTTTTTAATGTCTCATGGCTTTTTAGCTTTGACGGAATTAAAGCTGATTCACATCATCAAGTATTTTGGATTCGTAATTTTTTTTACACCAATATTACGCAATTGTCGTATTTTTTAACTTCATAGTGCTAAAATATTTTTTGTTAATTTCTATAAAAAATTATAAATCGTTGCAATAAATATTTCAAAGAAACACTTATCGAGTTTTTGCGCGAACTTACTGTAAAATTTTTTTACACAACATTCACTTGCATCGAGTAAATTTTATTATAATTAAAACCGTTGGGTTTAGCCTTAAAATTCTTGTATGCTTCTTCCATTCCATAAAAAAGTCAGTCGGTTACAAAAAAAGGCAAATAGCCAGTCTGCACAAAATACTCTTAACTCAAAGCAAGAAAACCATCGACGATAATCGTAAAAGGAGTCAATCTCGCAAAACCTCGAGAAGCAACAGTGTGAAGTTAGCTTCATCTCGCACGCAAGAGATAAGACCAACACTTAATTGCTCGTTTCCTGTCAGAAAGAAAAAATAACGATCCCTCTGCCTTTTATACGATGCATCTTTGACCCAACTTCGTTCCCGCGACGAGTCATCGGTTATACTCAATGAACGAAAGATTTTTTGCCTCCCTTGCACGAAGTTTTTTTTTATACACGATCTTCTTATCTAGTTAACATTCGCGGAATTACTCGTTTCACGACTTTTTTTAAAATAGACAAAATAGAAAATGTTTATTATTTTCGTGGGAGTTTATTCAGTGGAACGAATACAGATATTGAAACTTGTGGCATGAATTTCCATTTTGACGTTACGTAATGTATATACATTTTACGACGCCTGATTCAGCAAAATTATGCTTTAGCTGTAATTGTTCGAGAGGCGAGTCATTAATTTAGATTTGGGTGATTAATTAATTTTTAAGAAAATTTCAGGTTATTGAGATATTCGCTTTTTTAAATTTCTCACACTATGATAGTTTACGCTATTTAATTACCAATGTTATTTATGGTAATTAACAATCTCATTACAAAATAGATTTTTTCATGTTTATTGCGAATAACAGCGTACAAAGTATATTTTATAATTTCCTTTGGTTGCGAATTCTCGAAAATCACCGACTTTTTCGGTTTGTTAATTAAGAGTTACATAGTTTTTTTTTTATTTTCACGTCGCTTTGTTCATACTTCAAGTGGACGAGAATGTGATTATAGTCTATTCTGGTTCATATTCACCATCTTTGCCTTTCCCGATTGAATTCGACAAACTAATTTATCTGGCTTTTACATTTCCCCCATTGAGCTAAGTGAAAGACGAAATTGAAAAAATTTAATTGACTCGACTACTGGAACATTTTACCTTGAACTCCGATCCTATAATAAAGATATGTATTAAATTTATATACATTTAATGTCTTGAGAGTATTTACGCTATCAATTATTTGTGTCGTAAAACGGAACAAGAAATAATTATAAACTTTAACAAATTTTTTCTCATTACACTAATCACAGCTCGAATGAAGTAATTAAATGAAAATTTATTATTTATATTTTATCGTTATTCTTGCGTTTTCGTAAACAAAAAATTTTCACGCGGAATAAACACGGTTGTGCATGTGCAATACAAACGGTTTGTACAAACCACAATCTAATTAATTTTATAGGATGCGCTTCATTTATCACGTAAAGACATTTATTAATCCAATAATCGGTATGGTTTAATCAACACCAATTTCAGTCCGAAAAACCGGCATTTTACCAATAATCTGTCTACCGATATTCAATTAACGAAAAACGGCTATTAAAAGGCCGATAGGTCCAAAAATATAAAGAAATGCTATAGAAGTTGGAAAAAAAATCAATTAGTCATTAACGCGTACGAGTGAAAAATCGCAAGCAAATGAAGTATGGGAGGCAACTTATTACGTAATATTTACGATTGATAGGATTTTAATGACCTAGAGAATACACTGGTTATTTCATTTTATTTGTGGACGTTTTTGTAACTTTTCGGAATAAATGAAGGTTTTAAGAATTTATCCTTTTAAGAATTATATTTTTTTAGGCAGTCGATGCAACTACATTGCATGCTTTAAATAAAGAAACTAATTTTAGAAATTGATTTGTATTCAATTACAAAGAGAAGGAACTTTATAAATTTATAAAATTATAATTTTTCATTGAAATGTATAACTATTACTTAATTTTTTTGAATTTGAATTTAATCTTTTTTCATTATAAGTTAATTATTATTATTAATTTTGACAGAAACGTTAAAAAAGCAAGTCTGAAATATATTACATGATGTAAAATAAAAAAAAAATTATATAATTACTCGGCCGGAACTCCCAAAAAATAATCGAATGTTCGTAATATATCTTTAACATATATACAGAAGAAAAAACTAGCTAAATTAAAGTTGAAAAGAAAGCCACGTGCGCGTTAGATCCGCCCACGCGTCGGCATTAAATAGCTACAGGGAGTACTAAATCACTCGAAGCTTCTGGATAATGTGGATACGAAACTTTTGTTGCAGTTTTTCTTTATTTAGGGTGGGTTTCACGGTGTAACAAATCCTTTTGTATGAAGGAGTTGGAATTTTCATGATTCGGTTGACTCGATTTTTAAATAACGAGTCGCCGTGACGATAGTTTTGTATATATGTATATATAACGTGCGTAATGTAACGACGGACTCGCCGATTATTGGGAAGAATAAACTTACCGAACTAAGGAACTTATTGTGTAAAAAATAACTTTAATTTATTGTTCTTTCTACGCAAGTAATATTTAAAAATCATTTAAACAATATAATTTCTAAATAAATCAACTATTTTGAAATATTTATGACCGCGGGAAATATAAAAAAAAACGTAAAAGTTAAAGCGAGAAAAGCAGCATCTGACCTTGAAAGAAAGTTAATATTCCCAGCGGTGAAATAATTTCGGTAATAAAATGCGAGCGAGCGTATGGTGGAGAAAAAAAGAAAAAGTGAAAGCATACCGTTTTTTTGACCTATCGGCGAAAAGTGAAAAGAACTCGTGGGGTGGCGCAAACTAAGCGTGATCAGGATTATCCCTTTCGGGCACGTGGGTTCGCCGATTTTACGGGTATAATGTCGAGCATTCGAATGTTGTCCAGGCGAATTTCGAGGGGGAGTCTATATAGTAATATGTATATTATATACAGATGCGAAACCATCAATGACTGCATATTGACATTCTCATTTCGATTTTATTACCGTCGTTGAATTTGCTTGTTTAACGCTTCTTTGAATATACTTTAAAGCCTTTATAAATAAATACGAATACTAACTAAATTAATACCACTCGTGAAATAAATTTATTCCAATCGGTTATATAAAATATATAAATTTTACGTAGTTTATGTATATATATATATATATATATATATATATATATATATATATATATATACATATATAGGTATCGCGTTTACCTATTTATATTAAACTAACGAGAATTTATATAAGAAATGTCACTTTGTGAAATGTATATATATATATATATATACACGCGGGGTCAAAGGTTCAAACTACAGGAACATTTATTTATCGTAGTGATTTTTTTAACTCTTTTCTCTCGTGGGAATTCGAAGAAGAGGAAATTTTATGTAGGCTGTTTATGTCCTATAGAAGTTATATTTATATAAATGTATACAGTTGCTCGAGAATTGCTATGCTTCCAGCAGCATAGAATATATCATTTAACTAAATTCATTATTATAATTATTATTATTTTAATTAATAAAGAAAATAATTGCAATACGTACTCTTGATACATTGGCAAATCATTGTTATGTGGATAATGCGTTATTTTACAAAACTAGTAATTTGTCGTAAGTCACGAAACTTTATCAATTTATTTCGAAAGAACGCGTTGTATTATTACGCCGACTCTCATCTGAGGTAATAGAAGAAATCGACCGGAAGGTAGATAAAAAGAGAGGGACGGAAATAACCACCGATCGGTTGAATCATCATTACATTACCAGGGAAAAAAAATGAGAATTTGTTGAATCGACGGTGTAATCGCCATGGGAATCGTTTCAAAATTGAGGAATACGTGGGACTTGAAAACAAAGAATCGACTTTAAATGATTGGGTATATATATATACGTATATTTACCTTTTAAATTATTGTCACATTTTTATTATTTTTAAATGAACTACTTAAATTGTCGATTACATTATTGGATTTCCAGTGCAAATATTTATTTAGTATAAAAATACTTTTTTTTTAATTTTAAATAATTGCTAACAAATAAGATTGATCGTACATTCATCGACGATTAATTAACCGTATATGCTTGCAGGGATTCTCGTCAAATTACCATAGATAAACAATTATAGTAAAAAATAAACAAAAATGATGTTTTTCACTAAACCAATAATTAATGCACAAAAAAACTAATAATGTCTCATTAAACTCGATTAATCGTTTAAACTCATTGTTCAAGGTTTAAAATGAAAAAAAAGAACGATCTGATCATCGAACTTGGTGTGTAAAAATAACGCAAATCCGCATTCGTATTCGTTTGATCGTCTCCATTCTTGAGTTCTGGGAAACTTTGTAAGCGATAAGAATCGCGATACCGGTCGTGGTGAAAAGTCGCGCGGAATACAAATTTTCTTTTCTTCGCGTTCTGTTTAACGATTACAAAGAAAATTTTGCTCTGTCGTGTCGGATTATGCTTATTTTATGTTAAACCACTTTGATATTTACATTTGGTTATCTGTGGAGCAAAAAAATTTAATAGTATAAAAATATAATTTTTGTTATTTATCGCTAAATCGATACTTAGATTATTAAAAAATATATATATATAATTGACGATTCCTTTTATTTTCTGTATGAAATTCGTTTTATTCATTATTGTTTCATTGTTCTTCTTGAAAGAGTGCTTTCACGTAGAAAAAAAAATTCTCGAAAAAGTAGATTATCTATAACGGGTTTAACAAACCCATTACATCAAAGGTGAGTCCCGTTAAAACCAAAACATTACAAAATCATTGGTAAACAAACTAAAAAAGGTCAACAATCCAATTACCAGAAGCTCATCGAAGCGTGATCGATCAGAATTTCAAAATCCTATATTAATTAAAACAAATGACTTTATTAAATCGACGACCGCTACGATAACCTTAAATTAATCAAACGAACCTAAATTGATCCCATTGACATCTATAGGAAAAGGAACGCCGCAAAATAAACCCTATCGTATATGCCGTGGAATACAACCCATTAGATAAAAAAAAAGGCCGATCAAGTCCATCTCGAGAGAAAATAAAAAAAAAAAGGAAAAAAAGAAGCGAGTCGAAACGCTCCCGGAGATATCGGACCCCTCTCGGCTTATAGCCTCACCGCAGGGAGTCCAAGAACCGATGGATACCCCGCGGTGCTCGCGGAAATTAGAGAGCGGGATCGGGCCATCTGCCGATTTTTCCTCTCTCTTCTCTTTTAAATTCTCGTTTGTCCATTTTCGTGGGTGCGGCTGAATTTGTCAGGACAAGGCTCAGATTAGGACGCTGTCGTTTTGAGTACCGTGAAATCATTTGTTTGCGAGGATTTGTGGAAAGGGTGAAATATGAATCTCGAGGATCCATGTTACTTTATTGTTATTGTATGGTCAACAATACTGGACCATTCGTCTGTGTGTGTGTGTGTGTGTGTTTACCGTTCAGTTGCGGTGTTGTAGTACTTTGGTTATTCAAGCACCTATATACGATCACCAATTTTTATTTCAACTTTTAATTTGTATTTATGCATTTAGCGTGCCTAAAATAAGAGATAATTATTACATAGGTAATAAGGTAGGATATCGAATGTTATTATGCTTCTAAAATTTTAATTACAATAAGAGAAGAAAATACGTATGTATATTAGTCGATACATTTAATTTGACCTTAAAAAGTGGTAAATTACTAGAAGGGAATGTTTGCAGTTAATGTTGGTAATTAGTTCCTTGACATTATTCCGCAATTTCTTATCCTACTTTGCATATAAAATAATGAAGTAAAAGTCCAAAGTTGATTAAATTTAATTAATTTAAGTGTCATCCGGTAATGTTTTCGTATAAATATTTACACGTATAGTGGTTTCGATAGCTACTGCTGGCGATCAGGTACATTAAATTTCGATGCAATTGCGTCAATTAATATAAATAACATTTACAACGCTTATGCATATTTTAGCTTGAGTTATAAACAAATATATTACAACTTAAAAACTAATACCAAATAATTATTGTTACATTTATAACGTTCAAACTGACGATTGTTAATTGAACATTTTCTTAATTAGAATTGATGCATCTACTTATATAACGTTGACGGACAAAATTGCTATCAGCATTTATAATTTTAGAAACAATCGCGCTGAGTTCATTTTAATAATTGACGAGTAATCGGTATAAATGAACGCCAACTGGTTTATATATTCTAACAATAGCGATTTAACTATATATATATACAGTAACAAGGTTCAGATTAGGATGTTCCGGAGTTTTGTGTGATATAAAATCATTTGTTTAGTTAGCTGAAACGTTTCAATTGTATGGAAATGTGAAAAGGGTAGGAAGGTGTAAAGGGATCCATCCTTTCCATTATGTCTTTGGTAAATAATACCGAACTGTTGAAACGTATTTATTTTTGCTGTGTCGATCCAGTTGATTGTGATACATATGTATTCCCTTATCCACAACATTCGATTCCCCTATATAACATGCACATAATTTTAATTATCAAATTTTATATTTTCCAGATGCTCTTCTGAATTGTAGACCATTAAACTATACCAGTCGAAGTCTATACCGAATTCATTATTTTTTTTATTATTTTAAATAATTCTCAATAATATTGAACTACAATAAATTTGATTAAACCCAGATATGTATAAATAACAAAGTTTAAAGCATGAAAAACACGATTATAAAATGAAATATACTTAAAAAATGTTGGGTACAGTATTAATATCACCCGAACATTTTGATAAATGATCGTCGATTGTCATTCGTACCGTCTCTTTATTACAAATCCTCTCTTGGAAAGTTCGTGACGAATTTTCGTGTTTATTAAGCCGTTTCGAACAAAAAAAATTTTCGACCAAGTCATCCTCGTCTACCGAACACCTCCTATTGCTTTATCGTTTTCCACTCTTTGCCTTCGTTTTTCTCTCGCTCGGCGTTTCCGTCAGAAGGAAAACGAAGAAGAGAAGAGAGAGAGAGAGAGAGAGAGAGGGCACGGATGGCGGATGAAGCGGAGGTTGGGTGGGAAGGGAGGGGGGACGGAAGATTTGTTTCCCCTACTCTCGGACTCAAAAGGAGTCGGTTACAAATTGATCCACCTCGAAAAGGAATGGAATTTCGATGTATAAGGTACGATCGTGCTGAAGAGTTTAATTAAAACTCGGATGTGTATTATTCTTCATCGTAGATGTTATCGTTCCGATTGCACGAGGATTCTATTTCTATAGGTGATCTTAATTTCACGCGAAAAATGTGAGATTTTTCTTCAGAGTAATTGTAATTTATATGATATTAGTACTAAATTAAAATTCATTATACACTCTTATCGTTTATTAATTGAATATTTAATCAAGCGAAAAGATTATTAAATTTTGTCATTTCGAATAAAATGTCATTAATTGGATTTATATATTATTGTGTTTATATTGATAGAAGATTTACACAATTCGAGTGCACTTTACAATTTGTCGCGATAAAAGCCTGTCAACTTTTGTAATTGTTAATATGCATGTAATATTGAGTAATATTATACTAAATGCAAGTAAATCAATGGGTACTGATTTTAACAACGATATACGTGATGCGCATACAATATTAAAAATTAAAATAATGAAATAATTGTGTTATAATTAATTTGAATTATCTCAGGAGTTCCTATTTGCAGAAATTATTTTAATCTCATTTTAAATTAATTAAATATTAATTCTTTGGTAAGAAAATGTTAAATAATACCTTTAGATATTTTGAACGAATTTATTAAATAAAGCTAATTGTCGTCCTATTCAACTGTGGCTAAAAGTATAATTTATATAAAATTTTATTTAAAATCAGTAAGTTTGGAAAAAATGAGTTCAACTTTTTTGTGTTCGATATTCCGATTATACCGACAAATCTCGAAACACCGAGTTAATCAGTAAATCAATCACGCATGCGATAAATAAAACAAATTGGATCTTCGGCGTCCCATATAAAGTTACCCAATTACAGAATTAGAAATTGCCGATACAATTTTCCTCGATTAAACTCGCAAATCAATTCAGTGGCTCACCTCGAATTGAGAAAAAAAAATATAAAAGCAACATGACAAAACCGGCGGTGACTCGAGTGCGTCCACGTGAGAAAAAAAAAAGAGAATCCGTTGCATAAGGTCAAGAGAAAAAGAGACTCGTATATGTGCGCACGAGCAAAAAAGGAGCGAACGAATCTTCGTACTCGATTTCTCGAGCGCCTTCCTTTGTGCCCCCTCGGAAACGTCGTTGTGCAATTAATCGCGGAGAAAAGCGCGAGCGACAAGTCAATCGTTCAAGCCCCTCTTTAATCGCCAACGTACCTATAGAGACCGAGTCTATAAGGCTAATAATCCGAGGGAGTTACGTTTGATGAACTCGCTCGGCTTTTTTCCAAGGTTCGTTGACGAGCATACCGAGTTTTTACCACCAGTTTAATGAAAAATATTACCTCCTTTACTTTTTCTCTTTTCAAGAAGTTAAAAATGTGTGTTTTTTCTTTAAACTCTTTAACGTTTGAATAGCACTTGAATAAAAATATGCATGAGAAGATAATTTTATTTTAAAAACGAATAATTAATGAGATATCTTACCATTTTAAAATTAATCTACATGGATTAACGTGAATTTTTTAACAAAATGTACGGGCACCTAATTTAGCTATAATTTTACAGTTGCAGTACATTTAATAATGAAAAAAATAAGTTTTAAAAAAATAACCAATTGTATAAATGGAAACGTAACGGAACTATAAAACGTAGGTTAACAGATAAAGACTGCAGCATAAAAGAAAGTTAGCACATGTGAAATGCGTTGAACTTATCGTGTCAGAAAAGTGTGAATCAGTCAAAAATAAACACAAGCAGAATACATATAATTTTTTTAATAAGAAAAACGTTCTATTTACTAAAAATCAAACAAACAAAACAATTACAACTCAAACGCAAATAAACCATTTGAAAGCCCATAACTTGAGAACCGTTACCTGCAAACTCATAATCTGCATATATAAGGACGTGAGAAGATTCACTTAAAAGTATCACGTACACCCCTTTCGGCGTATAAAAAAAAAGGAATCCCGAGGAAAAGCAAGTGAGCATCGATCAATCGTTTGGTGACGCCTTTTCCCCGGGTTTCCCGTGGCCGAAAATTCGTTATCTTCCCAGGCGCGGTTAACCGAACGAGGAAACGCTGATTTACGGGTCGTGCGCGCAGGTAAAAATGAAGAGAGCCGCGCGACGCAAAAAGGGGTGAGTGACCCCGAACGAAAAACTCAGCGGTTTACGAGCCTTAGGGGGACCGAGAGTGAGAGAGAGAGAGATGAGAAGAGAATCTTTTACGAGCGCGGTAAAGATAGGGAATATACTTGTAGTGGAAGCTCGTTTGAATTTTCGCTCTCGTACGTTCCGTCGATGGTAGATATAGGCAGATACACATAGGCATACATATACCTTTTGATACGAGACAACTATAAGCGGTGCGTGTTGATGCCCTTGATTTTTCCATTTTTTTTTAAATTTCTCGCGTAAATTAAATCGGTCGGGTGGGTTAAGCTCGTTACGCCATATTTCGCGAGGAAATTCATTAATAACGTACTGGTGCTTTGAAACCTTGAAATTATTAGAAATTGAAGGTAGTTAAATACTTGTTACTTCTATGCGCAAGAGAAAAATAAGGAAGATGGTTAAAAGAGACAAAAGAGTCTGGAATGGAAAGACTCGCAAGGAACGCCGATGTTAAGAAGAACAACGACGATGGGGTCTTAGGGTCAACTGGTCGTCGCGTTGATATTTTCCATGCAATTCGTGAAACGCCGATGGAATCTACCATGGCGCCGCGTAGCCCGAGGGAATTCCAACGTTTCCCGAGCTTACTGCATCCAAGCCCGTATTGGCTATTCTTTGGCCCTCGAGGAAACTCACCTTAGAAGAGAGAGAAAGAGAGAGAGAGAGAGAGAGTATACGCGTATAGTCGTAAAGTTTACGAGGAGAATTTCGTCTGTATGACTTGGTCTCGAGATTAGTAACGTTTAAGGACGTATTTTTCAAAGGTGAGATCCGAATGATTTTCTTCCTAAATAGTAGTATTAAGATCGATGCTACATTCTACTAATAGTTGCATAAAATGACAATAAACGAAGTATATTAAAATTTATTAAACTTCCACGAGTATAAACATATCCGTAGAGGTTCGCGAATGATGTGTACAAACGTATACACCACACATGTAATTTAAAATATTTAAAAAAACTTTTATTTTTAATGTTATTAAAATATGATCGATTTATTGCAGCTAATACAAGTCCGTACGATTCGTCACGTCCACAGAAATTTAAGAGAATGGCTATTAGTGTGAATCGTAAAATGATAAAAATCGCGTAAAGAACGAGCTATAAAGCTAAAACGACTTGTACAATCTCGACAATGGCTCTTAAGTACTCACTTTTCCTAATAAATGCTGATCGAGTACTTTTCTCGAATTAACGGTACAAATCTTAATTTCACATTTATTCTTACTCATTTAAATTAATAGCGGAATACACAGCTAATGCAAATGTATGCAACAATTGTCCCATAATCTCATAAATTTTTGTTATTTACAGACAGTTCGGATTAAATACTATTATACCTTTTATAAATTTATGCGTTGCGAGGATTACTACAAATTTGTATTTGATTAAATCTTCGCTAACCGAAAATACACGTTAACTCTTAATTTATTTTATTACTAGCGCATGTACATATATACACATGACGGTTGTTGCTTTCTCTGTATTAGTACGACATATAATTAACATAAGCTTATAAGTGGATTATATTATGATTCATTCAACTAAACGCAATAAGTCTTACGAAACGTTAAACTATCGGTGACATTATAGCGAAAGTAAAAAAATACCGATATTAAATAAGATATCGATAAATTTGTACGATTTAGGAAATGAGGAATTGCAAAATGATTATCGATACTTTCACAACTGTTTAGAATAAACTTTGACCGAAATCGAGATCCACCACTTTTAACTCGATGTTGCATTATAGATTTTTTTAACGCAGGGGTACACGTAGGTAATAATTTTGAGGGATACGTTTTACAGAACAGTCACAATAAACGCGTCACGAGTCACAATAAATTCGAATAACTCAAAGTTAAAACGAGAGTGCGCGTGACAGTCGGTATGTACATATATACGTGTCACGTGTGTGTATATACGTATTCCATCGACATTGACAAAGGTAAGCAAATTGGGCTTGGCGAAAAATCGAGTTCAAAAATCATCCCGAGACACGTGCCGGAAACGTGGGCGGTCGCGATGCGGGTTAAGGGGAGGGTGTACAAGTGGTCGTGTGCTTCCTGTGGATTAGCTTGTCGACACTCGAAGGCGTAGGGGTACGGAGGAGTTTACGAGTTTGTAGGACGCGTCAAGATTGATTGCGGAATGACGCAAGATCGTGGGCTCATTGTTGTGCAACTTAAATTCGATATTTCTTTGAACTTCGGTTATTTTTTGCACATTATAATCGAGTATTCGTATAGGGTATTAATCTTCGGGTCAAAGTCAAACGTTTCATTCTTTCAATTCCTCCCTTATTCTCCGTTGCATCTCGATACTTTTGGATCGGTTGTTTCTTTTTTAATTAAATTCATTCGATTACGGTATAAAGAAATAGTAAATCGATATAGTAAACTTGCGCGCGTTAGAAGGAACAAAAAGAACCGAGAACTCTTGAATTGAAAATAAAAATTAATTACAAATCCAATAATTAAATAATGTTTTTTTTTGACAAACACTCTTGATTACAAATAGGAGTTTAAATTAAATCGACCATACGGAAATTTAAAATAAAACTCCAAGTCTAAATTTGTAATTTCAATTTGATCATCGATCACTCGTACGCGGCATCCCAATTCCCAAAGGACAAGACAAGCATCCGGTCTATACGTAATCAAAGAAAACCCAAGGAAATAAAAAGGAAAAGAAGAAAAAAAGTGTTGCGTTGCGTACAGTGGTTCGATGCATGTGCGGTCGCGCACCACAGGGGATGAGCCTTTCTCCTCAAGACGAAGACGTCGACAGCTGGGTTCGTGAAAGTTATACGACTCTGTGTATAATAGCTTGAAATTTTGTACGGTTCGACGCGTGGGCGGAAAGGGGGACCTCGGCTTTTACCCCAAGTGTTGGGTAAATACTGGACCATGGTCTTTTAAAGCCCTCCTTCGGACCTTGCTCGAAATTAGGCTGTTATGCGATTTTCGGTCGGCGTTGCGGTTCTTTTCAGTAAACTTTGTGGTTTCAAAAGTAAATCATTTTATTTTACCTTCTTTTTTTCTATGTCACACTATCAATTTTAAAGTTTTACGTAACAAATAAACGGTTTTTTTCAAAATTAATCATTTAATAAAAATTAAGTAAATTCCTGAAATAAATATAAGTAATATCGAAAACAAAAAAATGTTTTGACGTAAGTGCAATTAGCAGGAATGAAAAGTAATTTTGTATTTTTATTTCCATAACGCACCGATGCAGAAAACAAAAGTTCGACGAAGCGATCACGCGAACTTCCCGAGCGTCTGGGATCGCGTTACCAGCGAATTTCTTCCCCGAAAGTTTGCGGTATATAAGGGCACTCGACATACGAGTGTTCTTTAATGCAAGAGGAAGTTCATATTTGCTCTTCGATGATATGCTCCGATGTGCACACGCCAAGTGTATATTTCGAAGAATATATATACATCTACATGAATGCATATTTAGCGTATACTTTATACGATCGATTTATCGTGTAATGCAGAATTTGTTTCATAAAATCACTTACAATTAGACCTTGGAATATATGCTAGCGCACAATCATCTTTATATTGTTATTTTTCGTATTTGATTTATTTAATTATAAGAACGTCACTAGAAAATTTGAACAAAAAAATTACTTAATCTAGAAACACGTACTGTATCGCTACGAAATTCTAATGGGTCGATTTATGAATAGACAGTCGTAAAAAAATTTAATCCAAGTAATAACTTCTTTTTTGAAGAGGCTTAAAAATTAATAAAATTCAACAGGAATCGAGAAGTACTGTGTACATATTATGAATTCAATATACATTCAAAGTAAATTGTTTTTTGCAATCCATATTATTCTTAACTTCATAAAATGAGAAATAATAAATTTTTACACCTTGGACATTTTAATACACTATATATAGGTGTAGCTAGTTAATAGTTTCTTAAGATTCGAATCTTTCAAGATTGTTAGCCGAATGAAGGAAATCGATCACGATTATAGCAACATAATCAAGTCAATTTATTTAAGTTCTCTTAATTCACTTAGGTAGCTTTAAGGACTCATTGTTCTTGTGTAAAATAGTTAATTGTTTACTTTACGTCTCTTAACTTGTATCAAGAATTAACTCGAGGTAATAATTCTTAGTTTCTACTGTGTGCATTAAAGTTTCGAATCCCTATAAATACTTTGTTTATTTATAACAATTAAGCATTTTATCTACTTGGTTTTACTATTACTTTCTATCAGATAAATTATAAAAGAAAATAACGTCAAAGCGTAAAGCACATTAAAATTTGATAATAAAGAAGCTCCGCTAGCTTACGTAATAGTAAATATAAACATACGATCTATCTACAATATTAAGTAATAAATTAAAAGAAAGAAACGAGTCCCCTTTCGTAGGAAAAACGAATCATGTGAACTTTGGCAATGAAAACTAAAGTAAACAAGAGTGAACTTTAGTATTGCTTTAAAATGCGATTAGATTACACAGCAGTTTAAATGTTTAACGTTTTCCACCATTGAATCTCACTTATGGTGTACCAAAGAAAATCGTTAATAAAGCTTTCCCCAACACTTATAAACCCTAAAAATTAGTGACACTGTCATCGTCTTTTGTCCCCGCAAGCAATAAAAAAGAAACTTATGAGTTTATACTTCGCGACCTGGGAAAAGGCCTAATTCCGGTTTTACGACTTTGCAAGGATTAAGAGCGGCTCGCGCGCGCGCGCGCTCCGCAGGTACGTCGATTAACGTGACGACGTACGAAAAAAAAGAGATTCACTTGACCCTTCCGAAAAATGAGTAAAAAAGTTTTAAATCTGATTAGTTTTTTTTTCCCTTCGAAAAACGGAAAATCGAGGTCGTTATCCTTGATATAAAAAAAATTGAGAGATACGTGAGAATCTTCTCACGGGGGTTGGAAAATCGACGGTAAAAAATCCCTTAGGGGTGACGATCGCTCTTTTTTTTTATCGGTTTCCCAATATTGCATCGAGAAAGGGTGAATGGAAAACGATTTGCATAGCCCCGTTATCGCTTTTCTCACGCGGGTTTTTCCATTGTTAGTCGATGGGGAGGAGGACAGTTTTCGGACCGCATTTGCATGCCTTTTCAAGAGGGGCCCTAGCGTAGAGCTTCTTGAGTTTCTTTCGGGGCGGTGCAGTGTAACGAAATACTTGTAATAGAGGGTCTTCTAATGGGATGGGTTGGTATTTTTCATTTCTTCAACAATGGCTTTGTTTACCCTTTGTTTCTCTCGTTACTCTGAATAGTTCTAAATACATTTTTCGCGTTTTATTTGTTAGTTTCGAAAATAACGAAGAATTATTTATCTATATATTTTAAAAATAAAATACTTCCAAAAGCTGACATCGATTAATACGAAATAAATTGTTTGATCGAGTTTGCGTCGGAATTCAGAGTAATATTTTTTATTTTATTTACCTGCGATCCTTCTTTTTATATATATGCACTTTTATATATAATGTATAAAATATAACATGCATACTTTTTTTAAACAATTAAAAAAGAGAGAAGTTCATAGCATTAATTTATATTTGCATATCAAACATATTGCAAAATAAATACTGTAGAAAATATAAAAGTAAAAATTATAAAAATTAATATACGAACCATATAATATAAAGTAAAAAATGGTGCATTTTGAATCGCTATAGTGCCAACAAAAAAAGAAATTGTTTCCCCTCGCTTACTCACGAGTTTCCACTCCGGAAAAAAATGTAGGGTATAGAAGTGGCCATCGATTTACACCCGATTTTTCATCTTCGCCAGCTGAGGCACGTGCGAAAAAAAAATTTAGGAGACGTATCAGCTTATTAAAGAATCTCGTGAAAGTAGAATTTTAATTTCAAATTTTCATATCGTACGTTGCAATTATGTATTTTCTCTCGCAAAGTCGTGTTTTATGCGCAACGTTTTAATTGATTTGCTGTACGTTACGTTTAGCTGTATTTATATACGTTAATGATAGCTCGATTATTTTCCGTGGTTGAAAATTAAATTGAAATTGAAATGAATGAGATAAAAGATTGACGAAGACTTGTCGTATAAGAGCTTCTTGACTAAATTGAAAAATGTACGTACGCCCCTTTTTTATGTAATGTAAAATGTGTGTTTATCGTTTTAATTAATACAATTTAAACAAATTCTAACGAAATTTGCATTTAATTGTTTTTGTCGTGATTAATGCAAAACTCGATGCAAGAACAATATATGCTTACTTACTTTAATTATAATTTTTTAACTTTCAACTTATTATAATGGTTTTCTTACATTATCTGAAATATAATATTTATCAAGGTAAAAAATTCATTTATTAAATAAAAATGTCATTTTTTGTATAATTTCCGTTGGACGTAACGTAATATCCCTTATACTGACGTAAAGAAGGGAATAAAAAATCTTGTATTTTAAAATTTACTACCGAGCAATCCGAGAAAAAGTAGAACAAAAATACACTGTTGAAGAATCTTACTATTAAAAAAAGGAAGAATAATAGTGTTTTAAATCACGAGATAGCAAGTGCATATCCTTGGTTAATGGCAACAAGATAATAAAGTAGTATATATATATATATATATCTGTATATGTATATATATCTATAACGAATGTCGTAATAAAAAAGAGGGAAGTTATACGACAAGAGTTACATCAAAGCAGTCCATTTTAGATAGCGAGGGTTTTATATTATTAAAATGTATAAGTACATTGTTACAATAACTACATTAAAGGTGATATTTTTCTTATTACCGGTTCTTAGTGATTCACTGCTCTAAAATTCTTAAAGTGAAACTGCACCGTCTTATTCAACATAATGGAATGTTTGGAGACGAACAGATTACATTGTGCTCCAAATTTTAAGGAGATATCCATTAAAAAGTTTTAGATTAGATTGTGAAAAGGTAAAGCGCATTATTTTGAAATTTGGGAAAAGTTTTGTATTTTACGTGCTCGCTTGGTAAATTAGAGATAAAAACATCTCAGCTTAAAATTAATATAATCTCCAACATTTGTGTATTCACCTTGTGTTTTACTAAAATTTGAAAATCATCGTATACTAACTTATACTAGCTCAACTTGCTGCATTATTATTATTTAGCAATGTCTATTACAGTACGATTAAATTTTTAGTTGTAACGTCTTTTCTCTTCTGATGAATATTTATAATGAAATAATACTTAATGGCTATACGTGTGTATGGTATACATAGTTGGATTTCAACGGTTTTTCGATTAAATTTTATAATGAAATTCACTTGTTGACATTAAAGGTAAAGGCTGGATAAATAATTATTTGAGGCACCGTTACCTACGAGAGAAAGAAAGTTAATTGACAGGTTGCCAATAATAGCAGCTAAGGGACAATGCGTACACCTGTTGCCCTCATAATTCATTAGTTTCATCAAAATGCAAGCATCATCGCCTTGAAAAAGAATATACAAGGATAATCCTTTTTACCTTCTCGCGCCCATATGCCGCTCGCTCAAATATAAAAAATATATACATCATCGCAATTCATCCAGGGTACCTATACGTACATACACACAAACACACACATACACGCATATATATATATATATATATATATATATATCAAGTGTAATAATATAGTGGGAATCGATGTATACGTATATATTTTAATTTACGTGCATTATTGACATTGCTCACCGGTAAAAATTTGAATGATTATATTGTAATATAAATATATTATTATCCTATGGATATTTGGGTAAATATTGATTAAGTTGTCGCTGTACGAATTCGGTACAATTAGTGAATTCAATAGAAATTACAGGAGTATCATGCATATACAATAGGCTGCAAATTTTGTAATTTGTATCAAAATGACGTGTAATTTTGATGTTTTTTTAATGTAGTGAAAACATTGCAATTATTTCATATTATTTATTTGTTATAGAAACAATTTTGATGATCCCTAATTTTGAATAATTTTTTGGATGAAGACGGTAATAAAACCTTCGACTTTAAGGTTGAGACTTGATACGTTTACCGACTACGTTACCGTATCATTTAAATGCAATCCCATTTGCTCGACTTTTTATAGTAAAATAAAAAAATAAATAATGAACGGAATTCAATATAAAATTTTTAAACTTCGTTTCGATAAATTTTGTGTAAAAAAATTGAAGAATTTATTGGCACAAAAATTATAAAATTTGATTTTATTTTGTATAAATTTTGTTGGAAGTCCATTAATATTTGTGTACATTTTTGATCTGTTGTATTAGTTGTCAAATATGCCATTTTATAAAATGTTGAATAATTTTTACTGAATCGTTTCTCTCGGTGTAAGTATTAAGAGTTTCCGAATAGAAAAAAATGTACTCGCGGTTAATGAAGGTCTTCATAATTGGAGAGACGTACGAGAAATATCGTAAATAAAACGAGAAAAAAATGTGTTAACTGTTGTGAAGTGTAAATGCTCACCTCTTTTTCGAGAGGAGACTGTAAGACTCCTTGGAGTGACTGACGAGCCTCATTCGCATCTTCCTAGCGCGGTCTACAGCGCGTTTCCTACCGATTCCACTTTCCAAGACCGGCATCCAGATTAGCGCAGCCTTGACTCCCGCATGTGTCTTGGCACGGACGGTTACCACCCCGCGAACCATCCAGACTACTCTCCTGCTTATCCTTTCACCTTTAAGACACGGTTCTGCTCTTTCCCTACCACTTCCTGGATTCACCCAATTTTTATATCATCCTTTTGTTTTATTTAATCTTACACAGATTAGTCTTTGCTTTATTTTCGATCGAAACACTCTCAAGTTCTTCTCTTAGTCGGTATTATCGTGCTCGTACGTGCGATAACTTCTTCCGCTCGTTTCTCAGATCGGCAAGCTCAATGACAGGCCGGGAGATAAGCCTTTCCTCTTGCGATTGTTACCGAGGCAGCATGCTTTCATTCCTCTTCTTGCTTTTATCAAGTAATTCAGTTTATTCTATCCCGATCTTTTTTCACCCGAAGATTGATGTTTCGATGAACGATTTCGATCTAAAATATTCTTCATCTATGGGTTATTTTCTTTCCCGAGTTACTTTATAATCGCACTATTCTCTCGATCGACTTATTTATTTTTCATTGCGTTCATCTTCGGTGTTTGCATATCTCTCCTTTAGAACGAGATTGACCAGAATAAGTCTTTTATCGTGTAACATTTGACTGCACCAGCTACCATTTACAATCGATTGATCGAATAAACATTGTAACCCCTTCCGTATCTAATTAACTTTGACACATTGTTCATCAAAATGTTCCTCCCGGATTGGCGCCGAACAAAAAGAAAATCTATACGATTTTGCTCACCAAGTTCCATTCTGTATTAAAAGTGAATGAAACACCAAAACCTCAAACGTATCGCGTTGACGTGACTCACCGAGTCACCGATAACACCGCGATACGCAAGTTTGATCTCAGTTCTAGGCTAATACGTTCACAAATCACTCGACACTCCGAATCGACCCACCGAAGATTTTTCAGAAGTTCCTATCTGTTACAAAAGAGTTACTTTTGAAAGAAAAATATTTCTACATTATACGTGTGTATTCGAGGAGCTCACGTGGTCCGCGCGCGATCGACCACGTAGGTGTGTCCGCACCGTACGACGGATCGTACGAGTATGACCGAGCCGGTTGCTGCTCTCTCTCGCTCAACGGGGCCCCCTCGCACACGCACACACGTCACTACACACTCGCACACACACACACGCGCGCGCGCACTCACACGACTCGCATAGTTGACAGCCCCTGAAGGCTCTTGGAGCGTCAAGTATGAGTCCGGAGAGAGGGGGAACCGACGTGGAGAAGGGCCCGAGGGGAGGGGTACGCGCATAGGTGTGCGAGGGAGAGAGAGAGGAGAGAGAGAGAGAGAGAGAGCCAAGGGCTGCGGGAGATGAACGCGTACGTGCAGTATACCTATGCACGCGTGCTTTGCATTTTTGCCCCCTCTCCACGCGTAATTGGGTGGTGGATTTTCTTTTCACTTTTTGGGTTTCGAAAGTACCTTGGGGTGGAAATTTTCGAATTGGAAAATTGAGTTTACCTTCGGATATATTGATTAAAGTTATTTCAAACAATATTATTGCAGTTGAATATTGGTATATACACGCGAGATCAAGTGTTTTCATTATTGGTTAACAAATATTTTCGAGTGTAAAACGATTAACGTTTCAATACAAATAATTTCATCGAGAGTGTATTGCTTTTATTGTTGATCGATAAAAACAATATTTCCGTAGTTGCATACTGAAAAATTTATTATATAAATATCGCGTGCATTAGTTAACGTATCGTATCAGGTAAAATGGACAATAACATCACTTTACGGCTACACCATATAAATAACAATTATCATTTTTATTTGTAAATACCAGTTACCACCTCTCTGCGGTTATAAACCGAGAGCGTGCGCATAGACATACGCACGCAGAGGGAGAGAGAGAGAGAGAGGGAGTGAGAGAGAGACGCAGCCGCAGTTGCGCACCGTAGCGATAAACAAGTTGCATCTAACCTAAAATGATGGCGAACCGTCTTATATACGCAATTCTCATAACTCGTTACGAAACGAGGCCTCGCCTCAACTTTCAACCTCAAATCGCAAAAGCTCAATATCCCTCTCGCGGAATTTACGCTCGAAATTCAACGATATACGAGGGGTAAATAGCATAAATAAAGACGCGCGTAAACCGAGATAAAAGCCAAGTGGTACTCACTCTCTTTCTCTCTTGGAATATCTCGAGGCCTCTTTTATACCTTTTGTTCCTGCTGTCAAGGCTTGTTCCTTTTTTCATGTCCCATCGCGTACACACACACACACACACACACACACACAAACGCGCGAGAACGCCTCGCGGTCTTGGTGTACGTACGTATGTGTATATATGTATATATACATACGTATACGCGCCCGGCTACTTTCGACGATTAGTTTAGCATTTAAATCGATCATTTTCCCTCCGGCTGGATTTTATACGAGAACGCCGATCAACTCCTTCGTTTTGCCTTAGCCTTGCAATTCCTCGATCTGAAGCTCGGATGCTTATTTTTGGCGTGCGGTTTAAAACTGCATCGTAATGACTGATAATAAAGGTTTAATCATTTGTTCGACTCTTATTTTTTCGTTCTCTTTTTCTTCTCCGTTTCTTTTTTCTTTTATTTCTTTAGTATATATACATACACGCTCATTAATTAGTTGGTAAGTCTGCATGCGAGGTTAATCGGTGTTGAGATACTGTTCGATAAATTGTATAATACTTTTTTAACTGAGTATTCGAAGAATGGAGGAGAAGATTCAGTAAAGTAATGCATTCTTATACATTTTTCACTGTTACTATGGTATTTAGACACTTACGTAAGAAAATTTTTCATTTAACTTGCAGTTAATCAAAATATTGTGTTAAACGCATTACGTCGAAATGTATTAAATATAATCATTTTAAAAAAAGGAAACAATGTATACAAAAATTGAAAATTTTATACAACTATAACTTATACATTTACTTTAATTGCATTAATATTTTTGACACTGACTGACACTGAATCTTACAGACTTTGTCCTGATCATTACAAGTTTCCTTATATATCGAAGGAAATTGCTAATTACTTACAACCTGTTAATTATACATTCTTATAAGTTTCATATAATTTACGTAAAAGGAATGAATCTTCAATAGTTACACAAAATCGCCGATATTATCTTCCCGACTCTCCTCCAAGATACTCGTACCAAAATTACACGCAACCATACTTTACAAATACTCTTATTTACAATGCATTTCTTCACAAGGTCTTTCCCAATGTACGTGTTCGTATACACTTGATAGACTCGTTTAAAACGTTAAAATATCAAAGGTGTAACCCTACAATACTGCAAAGCCGATCCAAACAACACCTCGGTATCGCTCGCGTATATAAGAAAACGACACGTGACCCAACTGCTCTTTTTAAGGAAGTGGCAACCCGAACAGCTTTCACCCATTGTCGCGCGCGAGCTCCCCCTCTGCGTGATCATAAGCTCTATTTATATGAAATTGCCCAACGCGCGGATTGCATAAACTTTGCGCGACCGATCGGTATTATTATTATCGGAGGACTCGCAATCAACTTGTACCCGCAAAAGGAACGTCTGTAAACGCGATTTACCTTCGCCCACTCGCTTTAGTATATTATATTTTTTTAACACCGATAGCATCGACGATGCGTATTGCTGACAAATTAAATTATTATTTTTTTTATATCCTATATTTAAACGATATACTAATGAAAAATAAATTATTAAATTGTTGTTACAGTAGATATATATATACACACACATATTTATAGAAAATTTTTATTCAAAAAATCATTTTCATTTTCAGCATTCTGCGACACTGATTCATGCGTCAGAGCGATAAAAACAATATCTTGCATTGAGTTCTCATCGTCTGGCTTATTTCGTCCTCTACAATATCGACTGTTGAAGATTATAGTATAGGTACATGGATTTAGATTTAAAAAGATTCATGAAAATACGAAATGAAAGTAAAATGTATATCACTCGGCGTACAACACTAAGTTATGCTTAAATATTCTTTCATTAAAATTTTAATTTATTAGGATTCATGAATATGAAGACAATTGCGCATAAAACAATAAATTAACGATCAACAGTAAGATATACACTTTAGATCATTTTAATAACAGTTGCAACCATTTTTTAATTATTGCGCATCGAAAGAAGGCTATTTTTGGAAAATTGTACAAGTACTTATTCGTCTAAACAAATAATTTTTATAACCAAGGGTTTAAGTTATTTTTTTAGGTATTTCGTACACTTAAAGACATACATCTATATCTATCTATATATATGGAAGGAAAATTACGAAGTATACGAATAAACGAAAATGAAATTTATCATACTTAGATGGGACATTTTTATGATATAGTATATAACACTAACGCAAAAAAAACTGCTATCCTGTCCAAAGGGGTATCATATTTTTTTACATCTAACTGCAAATTACGTTAATATCTGATCAATAAATTGATTACTAAGATAGCATATTAAGAATGACGTTACAATTTCTTTAAAATATTTTATTATTATGAAATAATATTTATAAAAAAATTCTTTTTGTAGCACGCAGTTACTTACGTAAATAGAATAATCCAATAATTTGAATAGCTTGTTGTTCAGCACTTACCTAAAACACACAAAGAAAATAACCAAACGTTAAATTTTCATCTCATACTCGTATAGAAAAATAATCGAACTCATTGATAATTCCAACAAAAGAAAGCAAATTTAAATAATTCATATATGTGAAACTTATAATACAACCCGTTTTTAACTCTTATATATTTCGAAAAGCACAGATGACAAATAGCATTCTATACACAACCATGAATAAATCATTATAACCGACCGAACTGAATCATAATCGTGGCGCTTCCCATGTTTTCGCGAAATTCGTCGAAAAAAAGCGTCCCGAGGCTTTGAATTATGGAAAGGCATTACACACGTGAGTGGATTCAGCTTAACTCGTGTGGGAACTTCCAAAAAAAAAAGAAAATAGGAAAAACGTCCTCAAGTGCGCACAATATTTTCCTCCACCTTGCGAAGAAAAAAAAAGTAGACAGGTAACTTCCTTTTCGAGGACTCAAAAAGAGGGGAGGAAACGCGAAGTCGATTACACGCTTTTTTTTATCGAGATTTACGAGCGTTATACAAAAAAATCGACTCCCCCCGAATCAAAATTTTCCGTGGAAAATCATAGGGAAGGTATACGAATTTTAGGAAAAACCGTATACCCTTTTTTCTCGTATACGTTTGAAAATTCGTCCCCTTTCGCACGTGCGCCGATGAATAAAAATGCGCGGCACATCGCGTGTGCTTTCATTTTGTTGAGAACGAAAAAAACGTCGATTGAGGGTTCACTTTCGATTGTTCCGTGAAATGATTGGGTTATGTAGGGAAAAAGAATTTGGTGAAAGTTTGGATCGTATAGTGAGGGAATCACGAAGGTTATAAATTAATTACAATAAATAGAGCTATTTTTTTTACTATTCACTTCAAATTTTAAATAGCGTTGAATTATATAATGTCCTGAATTACAAGCAATATTAAATACTGATAAAAAAATGTTACTTTAAAAAAATTGATAAAAATAAAATATATTTACATACATGAATACACCGATAATATAATTCACATTACAATACGTCAAAAAACGTCAGTGTGTATATGATCTATTCAATAGATTATATGTAAAATATATAATAGAATTTTGGTACATAGACACGCATATAATGATGATTTGGAAAACCCCATTAGAATAATATTAAGCTATTATTAGTTTGTGGCATATACACTTTTCAAACTCATTGTAATAGATCGGAGGTTATACGACGTTTTACCCAACATAAAAATTCTCATTGTAATGCTGAATGAGAAGTCAATAATACTGACGTTTCTTGTTTTAATGATCGACGATCTACAATTGCTATTTAGAATACAATAACTTCCTTACTTTTTGCGAATATTTAATAAACTTTAATTAATTGTAATATTAACAAGTTATATCATAATTCTAATTTTATCTATTACATATATGTAATTACGTATATATATACACACACGTATATAAGAAAATTAAATTATGTATTTTACGCAAGAAACTAAAATATACAGTCTACTTCCAGGCAAAATTAATATTGATTGATTGACATCAGATTGTCTAACAGATCATAAAAATCCATCAAAAAGATGCACACTTACGATATTTCAATTTAACGATGTTTTTAACGATATATTTACATTTTTAACGACTTACAATTGAGAAATTATAACATTTTAAAATTCGAACGCAGCACGAAATCCGAGCCTACTAAATTCCGTTCTGGAAAACAGCTGAGAAACTTCCGGAATAGGCCGAAGCAATAAATATCGGACGGTGAAAATTCTCGGATTTCCCGACATATGCGCGCGGAAATAATCGGGTGCCAATTTGCGGGAATCTCGTTATCGGATCTGCAATTAATTCAGTACGTCTCTCTCTCTCTCTCTCTCTCTCTCTCTCTCTCTCTCTCTCTCTCTCTTTCTCTCTCTCTCTCTCTCTCTCTCTCTCTCTCTCTCTCTCTCTTTCTCTCTCATACCTTCGCATACAATGAACATATTGAATTCTCTAAGAGAGGGAAAAAATACAGGTCAGTGTCACTCGACCCTTCTTGACCAATTTGGGGGAGAAGACGGATTTGCGTTAATATAATGAGGAACTGCGTCAATCTTTTATTTTTAATATTTTTCTTTCGTTTTTTTAAAGTCGATTTATTTTCAATAATGAGCGTTTTAATGAGACGAATTAATTGGTTTTATTAAAATGAATATTTAGGTTACTATTGATGCGTGCAAAAGAAATTAATAGTCGTTTTATATACATATAGTATGTATGGGTTATATTATTATATAGAAATAAAAAAAACATATATTATTAACACTCGATTTATTGCAATAAATAATGTATAACTTTTTAAAATATTTTTAAAATCGGAAACTCAAACACTCGAACAATACCAGATTAGAAAGGATGCGAGTATCTCGTACCCTTTACTTAAACACCAGAATAATAAAGTAAAAATAATCGATATAATGAAAAAAGAAACTCGTAGATAATGAAACGGTCGTTAATGAACCTCAATAATGTCAATATTCAATTAGTCGTATAAATAAACCTAATCCGCAAATTAAAATGGAATAAAGGTAAACCGTTATTCAAAATATTGTCGAAGTAACACACAACATAAATTTAACCCAATGGGAAGTGAAAAAAAAATATCTACATGAACGCATATATATAAATTTCAACAATTACATTTTCACACCCGAGCAAACTCAACATAATCGTTTGTAATAAACTATCCAACCGAGGAAAATCCCGCAGTGTGAGAAGAAGCTCGAAGAAAATTCATTGAACAAAAAAATGGCAAACTTTGGGAAAATTGGAATAAAAGTGAGAAAAAAATAAATATAAAGGTGAAAAAATATAAATATAGGAAAAAGAGAGAGAGAGCGAGAGAGAGAAAAGGGAGTTTTTCCGGGGTCCTCATAATTTACAGGTACTCGAGGGTACGAAGGCATATGCCCAATGGCTCGTAAAGCATCTTCCAACAATGACGAGGGAAAAACCTTTGGGCTAGCGCATGTACTAGTCTATGAAAAGCGGGTACTGCGGGAATGAATATTCACGTATATATTGCACATTCGATTTTATATTTATTGGACGAAATTAGGGTGGTATTCGACATAACGTAAATCTACATAAATTTATATATACGTATGCATATACAGAAATTTTTTGTCTTCCTTTCGGAAACGCGATTTACGGAGAAAAATGGTTTACCGTAATGAGAAAATTGTTCGAGCCATTGAAAACTATGGCCATTGTCGTGAAATTGGCCCGAATTAACGTATAAACAATGCCACCGGCCGGGCTTTAGGGTAGATATTTTAATGAATTTCTAAGGATGACCTTGCAACGCTAATTGATTATAACGAGAATAAAGAAACTAGCTACTGGATTCGGGCGGAATAAATATCGAATTCGGAAGGGTCTTTATTTCCACGAATATACATTTTTAAACGATAAATTAAAACTCCTTGCACTTTTTCGGTACTCGTATATTTATATAAATAAGTAAATTACCATCAAGTTTCTCAGGCATAAGAATTTATATAGGATAACCGAGAAACGAAACGATAAAACGATTCCGATAGAATGGATGAAAAATATTTAAAATCATATATATAATTGATCCGTATCGCGAAAAGGCCTGTACTTTCTCTAATTGCGAGAATGATTAAGGTGGAAAAACTGTGACGCAATAAACCGAAATTGGTTTAGGGTAATACCGATAAGAAACTTTTCGATCTTAATTTTGATCAAGTGTTAAAATCTATGGGTATGCAATCCGCAACTTAAATTGAACCTCGAAAGTTTCAACAACTGACGCGGCAGATACACTCGAAATCTACCGTATACTCGAGTAAGTCCAAGTTTCAGCAAACTATTACTTGATCATCTCAGAACTGTTATTTAATACTCCTTGTATCCGTAAGCGAATTAGAGATTAAACAAATATCCACTGTAAATTTACAGCGTACTTTATACCTTTTCGATATTAAATTCGACGATTTATTAAAATTATATAATATTTGATACGTGCATGTACTGCACGTTATACTGATGCATATATACACACACGCACGCGTATAAAAGTTTAATCGGTTCGTACGAGAATCTACCATCATTAAAATAAATTATTGGTTAAAATGAGTTTACTAGTATAGAATTTAGAGATATCGATTTCATTCAATTTCTAACTAATTATTACAACCGTTACTCTACGATTGTTGTTCCTATTATAATTCTCGATTCCAATGGTAATAATCTCATACTGTTTCACTGCGGCACGAGTAATCCTATTTCTTTTATTATTACATTTAGTAATAATAATAATAACAATAACAATAATACTGATAATAATAATAATGATAATAATAACAATAATGTGTAAGAAAAGAAAAAAAGCAATTAATTTAACAAAAATGGAAGTACATAATCGTCCAAGCGAATGAAAAACTGCTGCAAAAAGTGATGGTATATCATAAGAGATCTACAACGAACGTTAACGAATGTACATTCCAGGCTCGTCTCATCGACACCTTGATTTTCTAACCTGAACTCTCCGAGTATAAATCCGTTAATAAACCTAGCATCAAAGGACCAATTTCAATCTCTCCCCGATATATAAATCCCAAGGCAATTTCAGTACCTATCCTTCTCTCTCTCTCTCTCTCTCTCTCTCTTGCTCTCTAGGAGGCATCGAGATTGGACATAGAGGGTCGGCGTTATAAGGAGAACTCGATGGTCACCTGACCCTACTTGGCGAAATAGGCGAGGCAAACGCACTCTCTCGACGAGTGCAATCATTTATATATCCGTGCAACTCGCCAACGACTGATCACCCACTCGCGAGCTTCTGCGGTCGACTATCTCTCCTTTCCATTACATGCGCGCACTCACACACGCGCGCACTTACAATTCTCGAGGGTGTTGCGCACACTCCTCGATTTTCTTACGTTTTACGTAGTTTTGTATCTCCTGAGATTCGGTAACCCAAGTTTATGTCGGTTCGGTCGAGCTGATAAATCTATGGTTCTGGTTCGAATGATCGCGATTCGTGTGGTTGAGTGTTCAGCCTTGTCTTTTATTCCACAGGAATCGTGTTGTATATGTCGGTGTAACTCGATTTACTTTGCCACCCGTAACTAGTATAAGAATTTCAGGATTTACCGAAAATATCGATAATATTTCGATGTGAAACTAAAAGTTATCGTTATATATATAAAAAATAGACACATTTTCGTTAACCCTTTACCAAGTGAAATTCGACGTGCACCTTAATCCATATCCCGAACCTTGAATTTTCCCAGCACCGCCCTATTAGAAGACCTCGATCTCAGCCTGTGAGAAAGTATAAGCCGAGTTCAACCGCGTATACTGATCGGAAAAATCAGCCTCGCGAGAAAGTTAGACTGCATAATCGAACGGGAGCCGCCTGAAAATCCGTCCCAGGTAAGAAAGTAATGGGCTCATTGTCCTCAACGTGAGACTTTCATTAGAGCTCACATTTTTCCGGTGGTTTCCATTTTTTTTTGTACAACATATATACAAAAGTAGATACAGGTTATGTGGTAAGCGAGTCTCCTTTTAACCATAATTTTACTCGAGTTAGTTTATCTTTCTAAGATCTAAGTTTTAGATAGAGGTCAGAGATAGGATGCCTAAATATTTTTACAGAGACGCTCGGTCTATCTTTACTTTCCGTAGATAGAATTAATTTTTATCTTTGATTGTTGGGCAATCCTGGGGATACGCATATAAATATGTGTTTGGTTAAAAATTACGATACTATTTTTGTTTCATAAAGTTTTATTCTATATCTATTATCAATGTTTCAGTCAATAAGACTAAATTCATTTTACATTTTGCGCTAAACAATAGTAATAAAATGGCTTTATAGGACCGTGTATCTTCTTTGATATTCGAAACTGTTTAAATTAATTGTAAACTATAGACACTGCTATTGCTATATACCCATTTATACACGATTAAATGTACACGCTACTTGAGTTTTTGAAATTCCCGGTCGTTATAAACTCAAGTTCAAGAGGATTAAAATAAATCCAATGATAAGCTAAACAGAGGAAGCTCTAACGGACACCCGCTACGAAATATAAACCGGAACAACAATTTTAAATAGATACCCTCGAAAAAAAAAGCGTAAAAATTCGTTTTGCACTCGATTCCCAAGCGGTTCACCCTTGCTCATCGCGAAAAAAATTTCGGCGTTGATTGACGTGACCAGACGCAGAGACAATGCGAGTCCGCACCCTTGCCCGGTTTTGACAGACTCTGACGAATTTTGACGAGGCCTCGGGAACAATCGAAAAGATGATGTGCTCTCACCCTCTTTTTCTGTTATTGCACGCGCGTTAATGTATTTCCCGCGGAGGGGGAGGAGTTTTTGGGGGTTCACTTTTTTTTTTGCCTTCGTACATGGTGGGGTTGAAATGTATCCGCGGATTATTTTTATTTCCTCTCGATCGAGAGAGTTTCTGTGTTTTGATAGCGAAAGTATATTTTACCCCGTACGTCGGATTTATTGCTTACATTTCATATTGGAGTTTCGAGGTTAAAGGGTTGTGGGACGTTTGTTACTATAGAGGGTGTCTTTCTTTTTTTTTTTTTTATTATTTATCGTGAAAAGGTCCAAATGCGACTTTTTGTTACACTAGAGCTTTCGTTAAAAGTTTTTACATATGAAATACGTATCTAACAATCTATGTACCTATACATAGAAATGAATCAGAAAAAATTATGTGATTTACGACAATATTAATATTTAGTGTTTTCACTTCAACAACGTCATACAAGATATACGTCAAATTAACAAAAACGGAGATATTCATTCTGCTTTTACTGTAATAGCGATTGTGATTGCGAGAAAATAAAAATGTACATGATCTAATTAGTTTAATATATTCTTCAATGTTAAAATTTAAAACATCAATTATTTTTAAAGTATTTGAACAGCGTATTATTAATATTTATATCAAAATATAGTTGTAACAAAATAGTGCAAGTAAAAAAAATTCTTTAGATTTTCACGAGCATAGCAAACAACAATTTAATAGGAATAACAATCAAAATAAATTTCAATATCTAAGAGACACTTTCATAAATAAGCACGCGATAATTCACAGATGCATAAAATTGTTATAAATTTACGGAGAAAAATGAATTGGCGGTAATAACAGACGAGCAGCATTAACTTTTACTCGGGAATGAACAAAAAAAAGGGTCCGAAGATATACCCAGGGGGACAGTTTTATAGAAAAATCGGAGCGATCAAAAAAAATATATAGGTTCATAGGGTGAGAGATGGGTACGTTCGTAGAAAACGGTAAGTGAAAAAAAAAAATTTTTTTTTTTCTCGTAAAACGTACTTGTGACAGTTGCACGAGAGAAAAATCCAGGAAAACCTTAGGTGCACATGCGAGTTTGTTTTCGACGCCGAGGAAATAAAAGGTTCGATGCTTTATTAATGGGGTCATTCGCATTAGGTAAGTCAAGGGTTCGAAAATTTGAATGATTGTGTTTATTTGAGCGGGGTAAGAATTTTCCCGGATTGACCGAATATAAATGATCGAGGTATCTTGATTTACCTTCATTAAGTTTCCATTATTTAGTTAGAGAGCCGAAATAATAAATTATCATTTAATGTATACACAAATTAAATATTTTAATAATAAATCCCCTTTTCGTTATATTTATTTATAAATGTTTAACGTTATTCGTTAATAATGTTTTATGGATAATTAACAATTGTTATTATTATAATAGAAGCTGCAGCGCTAAAATTAATTCAAAAATATATTTTTTATTCTAATTTAACAATGGATTTAAAGCGGGAAAATAACAAATATTTCAAACGTAACAAAGGTACCATATTATAAATAAAATATAATATAAGTTTTAAATAATAATACATAAAGTAAAGTATATAATAACTTTAATAATTAAAAAAACTAAAAGTATAATTCATATATAATATACTATAGATAATTTACTTCCATAAATTAGATAAGCTTAGCGAGTCAACTATACGCTTAATTTTTCATCCCATTATACTCTTTCTCTATTTCTCCTAAATTCAAGCTTTGTGGTCTGTAAATCTGTAATCAATTGCGTTACAAACTTGTACAACCTAACAAATTAAAGCTACTACTACCTCCTTTAATTTGATAGGCCATCAGGTTTCAAAGTTCCATTGCAACTCACTGAAACTCGTTTAACTTAACTAAAATTCGCTACAACAACAATTGGTAAAAGAAATCGTTTATTAAATTAAGAAATATTTTAAACTATACCATTTATAGTTATACATTATCCTCTATATATTTCAAAATATGTACACGGTCGTCGAAGTAAAAAATTTGAAGTAAACTATTAATTAAAGCTAATTTTCGTGCTTTTTTCTTGAACCACGTTATTGGTTCCCTTTAGTGCGCAAAAGTGTAATTTCGTACGTTTTCTCGAAAGCAATTTGCCAAAGTAAATTGCTGTCTATTATTTTACAAGAGTCGCTACAATGTGAAGTTAAAATGTTATACATTTACATGTGTATATTTTACGTCGAACAATTAGGCGAATGTTATTTTTCTATAATATCTAGTTGGTAGAAAATTGTCGTTGTTTGAAATTTTAATAATTTTTTAAGAAAACGTAAAGTATCTTCTCTTTTATATTGCACGAGATTGACATTAGAGTAACGTAGATTCAAGCGATGACTTATCAAAAGCTTTTATTATTATATAATTTCAGTTAGAAATCTAATACGTAGAATTCAGCTAAGTATAGTTCACGTTTAAATCTGTATTTTGCATATCATTTTCCAAAGGACCAAGAACATTTATTATTACTCAATTTATGCAACAGTGTATATTTATCTCGATTATTGTTAAATTATTAAGATTATTGATAGATTGAAATTTATTTTTATAAAACGAAACGTCCTACTGTATTTATATTTGTATCTACTAGCTGTCAAATGTATAATTATTAGTCATTTATAAAATACTCTATTCGAGCTTGTAATATGGAAGAGAAATTCGTTAGTACTTCAATTTGACTCAAAATTTAATATTAATACAGGTATTCCCAAATAGAAGTAATAACGTTAACTCAAAATCCCAATTTACCTTACTCAATCAATGTTTCAATGTGTACATACATCGATTTTAAAAATACTCGGGAAACATTTTCTCCAGCGAAGTAACTCTAAAATAAAAAAAAATAAAAAATCGCGTGCAAGTCCAGCGTAACGTTTCATCGTAACGATGTGAACGTGCGCAGGTGTCTATCGAGTAGCCCCGAACAAAACCAAAATAAAAGAAACTTACCGTTTTCTTTTAAACGTCAATTTCGCGTAAAGGAAGCGTCAAATTAGAACGGAAAAAATAAGAAGAGAAGAAATATATAATAATAAAAGAAACCGGAAGACGTTCGCGTTTTCACGCTTGTCGATGTGTGACACGACCGTGTGAATGTGTCTCTATACGTGTACATGTAGGTATATAGGTATATATACGCATGCCTACTCGGAGATGCGACAATTGTCACCAATGATTAATGATATACGCGAGAGACCGAGTCAATTCGATCGATCCATTAGGCATAATTGTTTGCTTGTTAGATCGATGTTGGTTTTGCGGGATTTTACACGTGCTATTAATGATTGTGAGAAATTTAGTTGAAATGGGTGTTTAATTGCCCAACGATATAGACTTCTTTATTCTTCGAGTTTACGGATAATCGATCGAGTAATAATGACATTTAACTATACACCAGCCAACGATGACAGTATACGTATTGTACAAATTGGACATTTCAATATCGTACCGAATCGATACTTTCTTTTAAAAATAGTGTACCATTCGTACAAATAGTTCAACTATATATATACATCTAGCGTTATTCGTTAGAATTAATGTGTAATAATAAACTGAAACATTTCTTTTTAACTCGATCAATTTAATTGGCGTGCTATACAATATCTCGTAAAAACAATACGCTTCTAGGGCATTATCGCGTATAAGGAGAGAAAAAAAATATAGTAATAACAAAACGATAACGTGAGGATCGGTAAAGGAAAACGATACATACCACTAACTCTTCCGGATATCTTACGTAAGTCGTAAAATAGGAGGCGTGCAAGACGCCTGGTGAGAAAAAGGAAGGCGCAACAGAGTCACCTTAATAATTTCGCGGCGTGTTGTGTATATATATATATATATATATATGGGGTATCCACGTGAAGTGGTCCGATCAAAATTTTAAAATGCACCAAATTTTGGGTACGCTTTGCAAATGTTTTTCAGAATACAGAAAAAAATTTTTAGGTACTGGAATCTATTTGCTCAAAAGTTATTCTAACCTCAAAAAGTGAATTTTTCCATATTTTTTTCAACACCAGCTGGGTTTACCGCTATATAACTCAAAATCTATCAACTTTACTATATAACATTATATGTAACATTCGTTGCTAATTATATCTAGAATTTATTCTTCTGGGTTAGAATTTTCTAATCTCAAGGTCAATGTTACACAAACTACATGTCAATATTCAACTTGAAAAAAGTGCAAGTGCGCCACCTTTGATTTTTCATCCAAAAGTCTAAAAGAAAGCTTGGAGCAATACCATTCAAATGGTCTGTAGCATTTTATGGCCTCCAATTCTGTAAAAAGTTATGACAATTTAAAGAAACTCGAAATTTTTTAAAAAATTTAAATGGGAATTACCATGTTAATTTTTTGTGAATTTTCTGTCTTTCTTTAAATTGTCATAACTTTTTACAGAATTGGAGGCCATAAAATGCTACAGACCATTTGAAAGGTATAGCTCCAAGCTTTCTTTTAGACTGTTGGATGAAAAAATCAAAGGTGGCGCACTTGCAGTTTTTTAAGTTGAATATTGACATGTAGTTTATGTAACATTGACCTTGAGATTAGAAATTCTAACCCAGAAGAATAAATTCTACATATAATTAGCAACGAATGTTACATATAAGGTTCTATAGTAAAAGTTGATAGATTTTGAGTTATATAGCGGTAAACCCAGCTGGTGTTGAAAAAAATATGGAAAAATTCACTTTTTGAGGTTAGAATAACTGTTGAGCAAATAGATTCCAGTACCTAAAAATTTTTTTCTGTATTCTGAAAAACATTTGCAAAGTGTACCCAAAATTTGGTGCATTTTAAAATTTTGATCGGACCACTTCACGTGGAATACCCCATATATATATGTACTTAGAAGCGAAGAGAGTATAAAGTAAGTAACGAGCTCAACGAGCACGGTAAAGCGAGCACGGGATGTGACTTAGAGTTCCTTTGGACACGAACACCCGCGCGGGAATTTACCTCCTTGGCACCATGTTGTGATTGTTCGATAATGTTTGCTGTGTTGTGCCGCCGCTGCTGCGGCTGTTCGTGCATTTGACTTTATTTGTTCAAAAAATAAAATTGCAATTACGAAAAATAATAATAGTTTTTTCACTTTTCTCACGAATGATATCGTAAATGTAGTATCGATACAGCTAGTATCGACATACGTATAGGAGAGAAAAAAAATATAGTAATAACAAAACGATAACGTGAGGATCGGTAAAGGAAAACGATACATACCACTAACTCTTCCGGATATCTTACGTAAGTCGTAAAATAGGAGGCGTGCAAGACGCCTGGTGAGAAAAAGGAAGGCGCAACAGAGTCACCTTATAATTTCGCGGCGTGTGTGTATATATATATATATATATATATGGGGTATTCCACGTGAAGTGGTCCGATCAAAATTTTAAAATGCACCAAATTTTGGGTACGCTTTGCAAATGTTTTTCAGAATACAGAAAAAAATTTTTAGGTACTGGAATCTATTTGCTCAAAAGTTATTCTAACCTCAAAAGTGAATTTTTCCATATTTTTTTCAACACCAGCTGGGTTTACCGCTATATAACTCAAAATCTATCAACTTTTACTATACAACATTATATGTAACATTCGTTGCTAATTATGTGTAGAATTTATCCTTCTGGGTTAGAATTTCTAATCTCAAGGTCAATGTTACACAAACTACATGTCATATTCAACTTGAAAAAGTGCAAGTGCGCCACCTTTGATTTTTCATCCAAAGTCTAAAAGAAAGCTTGGAGCAATACCATTCAAATGGTCTGTAGCATTTTTATGGCCTCCAATTCTGTAAAAAGTTATGACAATTTAAAGAACTCGAAATTTTTTAAAATTTAAATGGGAATTACCATGTTAATTTTTGTGAATTTTCTGTCTTTCTTTAAATTGTCATAACTTTTTACAGAATTGGAGGCCATAAAATGCTACAGACCATTTGAAAGGTATAGCTCCAAGCTTTCTTTTAGACTGTTGGATGAAAAATCAAAGGTGGCGCACTTGCAGTTTTTTTAAGTTGAATATTGACATGTAGTTTATGTAACATTGACCTTGAGATTAGAAATTCTAACCCAGAAGAATAAATTCTACATATAATTAGCAACGAATGTTACATATAATGTTCTATAGTAAAAGTTGATAGATTTTGAGTTATATAGCGGTAACCCAGCTGGTGTTGAAAAAATATGGAAAAATTCACTTTTTGAGGTTAGAATAACTGTTGAGCAAATAGATTCCAGTACCTAAAAATTTTTTCTGTATTCTGAAAAACATTTGCAAAGTGTACCCAAAATTTGGTGCATTTAAAATTTTGATCGGACCACTTCACGTGGAATACCCCATATATATATGTCTTAGAGCGAGAGAGTATAAAGTAAGTAACGAGCTCACGAGCACGGTAAATCGAGCACGGGATGTGACTTAGATTTCCTTTGGACACGAACACCCGCGCGTGAATTTACTCCTTGCACCATGTTGTTATTGTTCATAATGTTGCTGTTGCTGCCGCTGCTGCTGCTGCTGCTGTTCGTGGCATTTGATTTATTTTGTTCAAAAAATAAAATTGCAATTACGGAAAAATAAATAATAGTTTTTCACTTTTCTCACGAATGATTATTCGTAAATGTAGTATATATATATATCTGTATAGACATACGTATAAGACGATTTAGTACCTCTCGCATGCGTCGCACGATGACAAGCGCGTCACCACAATATTCACGGTCAAGAAAAATGAAGTATCCGTACAACGTGATTGTCTCGCGTATTTACTAAATTCAAAAATCGATAAAGTTCGAACTTGAATTTTGCACGAGTATAGTTTACCAATAGTAATAGCCAAAAAATAGTTAAAATAAAATTTAACGTATGATCGTAAGGTAAATTCTGAAAAGTAATACTACCTATTTCACAACACTATTATGATTACAATTTTTCTAAAACTTTATCATCGATCCTCTTCCATCCAATTTGCACTGAGGCATCAAGCTACAGAAGCGTCAACGTAAAGATTCGAATAGAGATATCGTTGGACGTGGATATATCTCTCTATAATATATAAATATTTCGCCGCCGCCGCCGCCGCCGCCGCCGCCGCCGCCGTGTCTAAGAATTCAGAATTCAACATTATATATATATATTTATATAGTATGTTATATATGTATATATATGTATATATATATGTATATATATATGTATATATATATGTTATATATATATGTCATATATATATGTTATATATATGACATTATATATATGTCATATATATGTTATATATATATGTCATATATATATGTTATATATATATATATCTCTATAATATATAAATATTTCGCCGCCGCCGCCGGTCTAAGAATTCAGAATTCAACATATATATATATGTTTTATACATATATGTCATATATATAAGAGTGTATGTGTGTGCGCGAGCGTGCGTGCGTGTGTGTGTGTGTGTGTGTGTGTGCGTGCGTGCATGCGTGCGTGCGTGCATATGTGTGTGCGTGTGTGTGTGTGTGTGCGTGTGCGTGTGCGTGTGTGTGTGTGTGTGCGTGTACGTGTGCGTGTGTGTGTGTGTGTGTGCGTGTGCGTGTGCGTGTGCGTGTGTGTGTGTACGTGTTATTTGTTTTTTCAAGAATAGATAATATTGTATTTTTTCCGTGCGCAAAAAAAAGTTGTGAATATAACTTGAAAGAATGTGTATTAGTTTACTTATTTCTGATAAAACTCATAAAATAAAAACGGACCTAAAATTTAATGTAATGTTTTTAAAAATATGCAAAATTTTTCGAAGATAAAATAAATATTAATCAAGTATAACATACACTTTTCCAAATATCTATATGTGAAATATACAATATATTAAAAATTAAATACATTAATTATTGCATTTTTAAGATAATTCTATTATAAACAGTAATGGCAAAAGAAAATTCAAATTTTAACAGTGGCGATATAAAATACGAATTACATTTCAAAAGTTTTCGAAAATTATTATTTTAGTAGTATTTAATTTAAATATTATTCAAATCAAATTTAAAAATTGTATGGATATATAAGTAAGTAGATTACGTATATTTATATAAACAAAATTTTAAATAAACAAGTATGTATTTATTAGATACAAAAGGTTATTTAAGGAATGCCTTAGTTTATAATAATTAAAATAAATATATGGGCTCTGTAACTAAAGGGAAAATTAAATTGGATATAATTATGGATTAAAACGCAAATTTTGAAAGAGGGTGCAAATTACGAATACGGGAGAAATGGAAGAAACAGGTTTTTATTTATATACCGCTAACATATTATAAATAATTCTTTAAAACTAATACAAAAATTAATTTAATTAAGAAGAAAGTTTTATTACTCTAAAAGTACAAAATATTAATGACATACAGAACTCTTGGCGATGACTTCAATAAATTAATTTTAGGAGGTAAGTTCTATTTAGATTCGTTTAAAACAATCTAAAATTTTAATAGGTTTTTACTAAATACTACAATTAAGTATATGCACTTTACTATTTTTGGTAAGTTTATTGTTCATTACCATACATATGGGGTATTCCACGTGAAGTGGTCCGATCAAAACTTTAAAATGCACCAAATTTTGGGTACACATTGCAAATGTTTTTCAGAATACAGAAAAAAAATTTTTAGGTACTGGTATTTATTAGCTCAAAAGTTATTCTAACCTCAAGAAGTGAACTTTTTCCATTTTTTTTTCAACAACAGCTGGGTTCATCGCTATTTAACCCAAAATCTATCAACTTTTACTATACAACATTATATGTAACATTCGTTGCTAATTATGTGTAGAATTTATCCTTCTGGGTTAGAATTTCTAATCTTAAGGTCAATGTTACATAAACTACATGTCAATATTCAACTTAAAAAAAGTGTAAGTTTGCCACAATTGATTTTTTTATCCAAAAGTCTAAAAGAAAGCTTGGAGCAATACCTTTCAAATGGTCTGTAGCATTTTTATGGCCTTCAATTCTGTAAAAAGTTATGATAATTTAAAGAAAGACAAAAAATTCACAAAAATTAACAACGTATTTCCCATTTAAATTTTTAAAAAAATATGGTGTTTCTATGGAGTAAATTGGATAAAATTATGGATTAAAACACAAATTTTGAAAGAGGGTGCAAATTACGAATTACGGGAGAAATGGAAGAAACAGGTTTTTATTTATTTGCCACTAAAATTATATAAATAGTTCTATAAAATTAATAAAAGATAATAAAAAAATTTATTTATTTAAGAAGAAAGTCTTATTACTCTAAAAGTACAAGATATTAATGCCATAGAACTTTTGGCGATGATCCTTAAATTAATTTAAGGATGTGAAGTTCTATTTAGATCCGTTTAAAATTTTCCAAAATTTTCATAAGTAGTTACTAAATACTACAATTTAGTGAGTATATGCACTTTACTATTTTTGGTAAGTTAATTTTTCATTAACATTTATAATTATTAAAATATAAATTTAAGCTTTATAGGAATTCATATAGTTTAAAATTTACAGTTAACATTTAATGTCTTTATTTTTTTATTACTATTATTCTGATTTCATTATACTAAATTTTGGTAAAAACTTTTATTTATAAATTATAATCGTATTTAAAAAAAATTAAATTTTTGGTATGAAACCCAATGCATTATAACAGTACCTCCTAGGTGTTGTGTGAATCGGGTTATTTCCAAGGTGTCCATGGTAGTGAAAAAGTAATATAATTTAAAACATTATTTAAAATAAATTTATTACGAAAAACCTTTTTAAATTAAAAATAGGGGGTTGGCGCGCGAAGCGCGCAGGGGGGCGAAGCCCCCCTAGTATATATATATAGGTATACCTTCCTTTCGGTAAAAGTATAGGTACGTCTCTTATATTTTTATCACTCCGTCGAGAGGTGTGCAGTTGCAGGAATTTCGCGCTCAAGAGTTTGTAATAAAATATCACGTGCGGAATGGAATTCGAGACTTGGGTGAAAACGGTCGATTAACCCTCCCTTCCCTCCCACCCTCCCCATCGGTTGGTAGGTAAATTACCGAGGCGTTTTATTCGCCTGTTTGACCTCGGCAATGAGATATGGAAATGCGGTGTACAGCATATAGTTGTGCGCGTGTACGTACTTTGTTTCCCTTTATTCCTGTTCAATCGTTCATGGTCTAATTGCTCGTACGTACGTTTTGTATCCTCAAAAATCCGCTGATGCTACCGTGCGATTACGATATATGTATATACATGTATACGGTGACTGTCATTAGAAATTTATTATTTTTGTTTTCATTAACGATTTACAACGTTTTGTTGAATTATTTGAGTATAAAATATTTGTATGAAACGGAAGCGTTACGTCGGCGAGGTAGGACACCTGCGCAATACACCTCGATGAGCGGCTAAAACAAACGGTTGTTATTAAAACTTCGGGTAATGACTAGTTTAAATAAAGTATATGTGAAAACAATGAGTTACAATAAACGTTTTTTTTTCTTTTCACTGGCTATAGGTTGATGACCTTGTAGGCATAAAAACAAAAAAAAATAATAATAAATCACTAATATTAAGGTTTGTGATATAGCCAACTCTAATTTCGGACTACTCCCTCATTTTCCACTTCACGTAAACTCCCGCTACGAAACATCGTACCACGTGAGAAATACGAAGGAAAGAGAGGAAGTGCAAAACCGGGACTCGTCGACCACTAATGACTTGCGTATACCTGTGAGCCCGGAAGTGCAGAGAGAAAAAAAAACTAACAGTGACTCTTATCCGTTTGAGCCTCGATACGTACATTCTTGGATTTGCTATAAACTCTTGGTGATATTTAGGTAAGTAGGATGAAATCTTTATTACTTCGAGTATTTTATTCGACGTGATTCACTTATTTGTTTTTTTTTTTCGTCGGTACATCTTTGTATTTCAATTAAATACGTGTCAGGTGCAGGATATTACTTTAAAACAATTAATTTTCTTTTCACTTAATTTATTATTTCGAATCGTTGAGAAAAAAAGAAAACAAATTTAACCCGTTCGAAATTACATACGTTAAGTTATAGATTTATTGCCAATTGGGTTCTCAGTGCGGTACGATAATGTACAAGTATATATATATATAAGATGTACTAATTAATTTATTCCAATCGCAACTAAACATTAAACACTTTGCAATTAATTAATCCGATGGGCGAAAAAAAAATGTGAGTCATCGACTGGTTTCACAGGGATACCTCGTTATTTAGAGATAACGTGCCGCAGATTTAAATGTCCATGAAATCAGGAAACAAACAGGTTTTTACACTTCTAGATAATTCTATACCCTCGTCCGAGTATTAATTCTAATAATTATGTTGATCGACCTAACAACTGATTTTAATTACCTCGCTAGTAATCATTTACATTTTTTGAAAAGTAGTAAACATTCTGTTTACACGTAAATACGTACGTATAAACAAATTAAAACTATTATTGTAATTCGACTGTATATATACGTACGATTATTAGTACTGGAATTGTAAACCGATACAAATAAATAAAAAGAGGATAACGAGGCATTGTTACCATCGTCGAATAAAGAAAAAAAACAGAAGTAAGGTTATCTTTCTCTTGTTCTACTTAAAAAAATTATTGTACGCGAACGTATATATATATATATGTATATTATAAATATCTTTGTGAACAAAATACTTTAAGGATCCAATAATCATAAAAAATTTTTTGAAAGAATAATGATAAGTAAAAAACAATCACTCGCCGAAAAGTACAAAGGAAAGGATCCAAGTGTAGCGAAGGAAATAAATAATAAAGCTGAGAATCACGATTATGCGGTTGGGTGCTCGCACACGTTCCTCCTCCCTTCGTGCACGTGTACGCGAGCGTGTCGACGGATTATATTATTGCAGTCCGAGAGGCTTCTTGCTCGTCTTTTTATTTCTTCCACACTCACACACACCACTTTGAGAGTACTTTCGAGGATCCTCTCCTTTCTTTTCTGGTATATATATATAGGTGTCGGAATTTTACCGTTTGACTCGACCTTACTTATTTTTACTGAGTGATTGTCATATAAGCGACGTCATCGGTTTCAGTATTTTTATTATCAATCTCACAGTGACAAAACTAATTAAAATACATGGAAACTCGATTTATTTTATTCAATTATAATACAACAAGGTAATACGTTCGGATAACGAATAATGTATTTATTTACAGAATCTCTGAGAAGTAAGGAAGAGTATAATGTATAGTTAATTTACAAATACAACGACTAGAGACAATACCGTAGAAAGCAAATGTAAATTTAAGTGCAGCATATGTATATTACCTGGTGTCGATTCTCCTCTGTTTAGACTAACATATACATGTATATACACATGCGTTACGTAGCTTATAGAATGCACCAGCGATACACAAGCAAATACATATATTGTAGTTTCGTATATCTTATTGTAACATCACGCGCAATTGTATTAGCTATACGACTAGAATGACGAATCGAAATCGATGTATCTACGTGCGAGTGTCGGGTCACCGGTTTTAACGTCTCATTGATGCATATCATTTTATAAATGTCATTTCATAAATATACATCTATAAACAAACGACAGATATTTATTTGTTATAAAACAATTTCGCATTCGTATTGTTCGTTTGAGCGGTTTATACGTATACGTCTATAGTAAAATAATTATGTATTTAGTAATATTATTAAGAATAAACTCACTCAAATATTCTAGGTGTATTTATTATTGTTATAAATTGTATTTAACGTCGAAAGTACAGCGTATCCAATGAGAGTTTGCAAAAGAGACTGAATATTTTACGTAAAGCAAACTAAACATTTGAAGAAAATTTCCATGAAATCTGGAATTCCCATTAGAATTTTATGATTCTCGGACAATTTACATTTTCAAACATAAAATGAAAACTGCTTTAGATTGCGGTGCGTACAGTTGTATTCCAAGCTTAATACACACAAATCAAAATTCGATACAAGTTTTCAACTGCTCGATCGTATGAATTTAGAAATATTTCACCACCATCGAGATGATATATTCTTCAATTCATTAATACAATTTATATTGAAAAGGAAGTTGAACATTTCACTTCTGCGGTATACTATCAAATTCTTCGTATTAACTGGAGTCAAGGTTTTTTTATTACGTTTTTTACGGACGTATTGACAATCTGCATGATAAAAAGATTGAAAGTACGTTCGAAAACTCTAAAATTTTTATATATTTGCTAAATAAAATTGTAAAGACTGTAATATCGGTATACTGCATTATTCCTGCATTGTACAAACAATTCCACCGACGAAAGTTGGAAAAAATAAATTTTTGAGATTACCTATCTCGTTGGGATAAGGTGTAACTTTGCTAAAACTTATACAGTGCAAATATTCATGTAAGTATATAGATAATATATATTTTACAACAACTGCATATTTAATACAAAATCAATGATTTTTCATTCACTACACTTACTATAAAAAAATAGTTTCTAAAAATTTCAAATAATAGTAATTTTTAGAAAAAATAAAGCAAGATGTATAAATATAAATATACATTAAAAATCAGTTTATACATATTCTTTTTAAGCAACAATTAAAACGAAATTCGCTCTTTCCCTCTCTCTCTCTCTCTCTCTCTCTTGATGTATATCAAAGGTGAGATAGAAACCTACGTTATCGGCTTTAACATAGCAATGAAAATTCCAGAACCTGAAATTACGAAGTAACGACAGGGTCGACCTTAAACCAGACCGAGAAAAATCATTCGTTAATTATACTCGAGCGTGGTGTAGATCCGCGGGAAAAGGGCATCGTGACTGCGTGCACTGACCCGAGGCGAGGGAGAGACGATCGTAAAGAAGATCGAGAGAAAATGGAAGGAGGAGGCAGAAGGGGGGTCTGATAGTATGGGCATGTGTAGGTATACAAGTGTGTGTGTGTGTGTGTGTGTGTGTGTGTGTGTGTGTGTGTGTGAGACTGCAATAAAATCCAATCTGATCTTTATTACTAATTTGTTGCTCCGGTGTATCTTCCTTTTTCCGATGATGGCTTTTGTGATGAATTGAAATAGTACCACACCGTTGTATATTCACTTTGCGCACGATTATAAAATTATTGAATAAGTTTTTCATTGCGACAGGTATCGTTTTTATTAATGTTATTAAATTAGTATATATTTTAAATGACTGTACTGTACAGCTTTTAATAGTTTATACAACATTGCATTGAATATTTCATAAATACTATTATTGACGTAAATGCAATTAACGAACGTTGGTTTTTTTATCTTGAAAATATAGTAAACTAGAAGAGAATTAATAGTTGCGTTAAATGATAATGAAAATTTAATAATCAATTCTATTCACATTTGACAGTAACAAATACTTTTCAAATACATTTTGCTTTCTCTCATTGACTGCAGCTTAAGGGGGTTCCATACTCAATTTTTGATAATTAATTAATAAAAAAGTAGAACAGTATGTGAAAAAATAAGAGAAGAGACGCCTTCGTTTATTGACAATCTAATTGTCTGCTGAATTTTAGATTAAAATATTATTGCGTTTTCGAGAAAAGTCTTACCAAAAATATCAAATCTTTTCACCTCGTTGAGGTTAGGTTCACATTTTTGGTAAGACTTTTCTCAAAAACGCAATATAATTTTAATCTGAAATTCAGCACACAGTTAGATTATTAATAAACGAAGGCGCCTCTTCTCTTATTTTTTCACATACTGTTTTATTTACAAATTTATTACTAATACTCACGATTGCCGATAAGGTAGGGAGGATAAATATTGACTATGGCACCCCGTTAAATAAATTTCCGTTTGTCACATACCTTTTATCCTTTTGACTCTCTCGAAAATGGAGTTTCCAACCGGATTCAATAACAATTTGTACATTTTCTATATAATTTATAGGTCAATGATTTTGAATTTAAATATCAAATTAGAATATTGTAAATTCTACCTAAAATGTAATTACACTCAATTTCACTATTAATTGGAACAGCTACAAATTAAATGTTTAAATATTTTACAGAGGAACGCGTATTTTGATGAAAATAAAAAAAGACTCTGGTAGAAAATTGACGAGTATAGGTACTCTCTGGCCTAGAAACTAGCTTATCGCCAGCTTTGAAATCTAGTGTACGGTTTACTTTTTGAGCTAATTAAGATTTAGTTTCATGATTCCAAAATAAGGTATACATTAGATAATTTTGTCAAAATATTAAATTTAAAACTAATGAAAATAAATACTATGATTCTAATTACAGTAATTGAAAACAAAGTTTCCGCGGATTATTCGTAAATATAATTAGTATTATATTCACAAACAGAGTTATAATTAAAATTAATGTAAAATGAAGTAGAAAAAAAAGCAACGAATATTTTTATGTTTCATTGTGCTTATACAAGTTATTAATTAAAGATGCAATCCAGAATAATATTTTTCAACGTCAAACAACATGTATAACGTAATGAATACCTGCACAAAACATCGTTAACCAAGCTAAATAACTTTTGTTACGTACGTGTACGTGTTCTTAATCTAATAAAATAAAGAAATATCGAAACAATGACAAAACAACTAATTTTTACAACGATTGTATTCAGAATTATATTGCCTATCATAAATTGTCATAAAATCTCTTTTCAATTCCATAAAAATTACATTATTTCTAAACCATTTTTTAATCAGAGATCACCTATATAGTTGTAGAAACGTTGTGATTTAACCTCAAAATCGTCATCCAAACACAAAACTATCAAAACCACAAATTGAAATGCATATCCAGCAGAAGATACCCGCTTAATGTCAAAGATAACCAGTTAATGTCAACATTGGAACCCGCACATTTTAACACGTCAATTTTCTGTTTAAAAAAAACGAAACATCAGATTTTTTTATATATGTTACGTGTACATACACCGTAGAGAAAAAAAGGTAAAACGTTCGAAAGAGCCTAACGAACCAAAAACGATAAACATTTTCCATCCACTTTTGTTACGGGGAATCGTAAAACTAACCGCGCCAGGCTAAAATGTAAAGTTCAATCAATTCCAGGGGACACGTAAAAAAAGCCAATACTTACGCGGGACGCGATCGAGTCGATCTATCGAGCATATTATCCAAGCTCTCGGGTTTATCGATACGCATGACAGCTGTACCGAAAGGTCATCGGTCAGCGGTCTGGAAATCCGTGACTTACCGACCGAGTTAAACGTGATTATTAAAAGAAGTTTATTTATATACACATACGTTTAATGAGAATGGATACTCAGCGAATTTTATAAAAACAATAATAAAATAATTTTATTTTAAAAAGTGAACGCAGTTTAACAGTGAATGATTTATTAAAAAATATATTTAATGTTTAAATCCACAACCCCAAAACCTACAGTAATCAATTTATTTCATATAAGTATCTCTTATTTTAAAACTATCTTTAGATTTAATAAATAAAGTGAAAATATCACTATGTTTAAGTATTTTACTTGAATACAAAATTTTAAATTGTATATTTATGTATAAAAGTAAAATTAATTAAATTTCCAAATGGGTTTCGCAATTTGACACTCGACAACAGGCCAATAAAGACAATTAAAATTGTAGTACAAGAAACAATGTACCGCCAATTAGTAATTCCCATTGAAAGCTATCTCACATCTGACCGAAGGACGCAAGCTCGTTTCGACGAGACAAAAATTTCTGACCCCGCATAATTGACGTTAATTCTTTAAGAAAAGATGAAATGTCTCTTTTTCTATAGACCCTTATGCGGGCGTCTTCGAATTCAATTTTCTAAAATATTTTCGGTAAATTTACTAGTTTTTAATATATTTATAGATTTTTCTGAGTATATGTGGGGACGGCCTGTAAATCAGTTAGTGGTCTTAATCTATTTCGAAAACAAACTTATAATCGAGGCTAAAGTTAATATTAATGTGATTTAGAAAGTTGGATGGAATTTAACGCGATTTTAGGGACGTTGCGTTTAATCTCGCACGTTTTATTCGGTAAAATTGAATTTGCGGTAGGTAAACGCCGTGTAATTATTGGCTTTATCTATATAGTCGTTGAACGATAATGCAGTTTATATTAATAATTTGATGCATTTTGTTCTCTGTATCTTAGAACGCAATCGGTCATAAAATATCGCGATTCTTGATAAACAATGTATAAATATTGGTAAGCGATAAATAAACGAAATGAATCATATTACTTTACTTGTGATAAAATAACATAAATTTTCTCTTTCAGTGTGGGGATAATTCTTTTAAAATTTTACAAATTTATTAATAATGGTATTTACTTAGGTGAAAATGCCGTTTAAGTGTATAAGACAACATACAATGTAATCAAAAGTTTAGATCCTCTAATAATTCTCTATTGGATGTGTTGTAATTAAATTTTCTTATTTTATGCATCACGAGGTTGGTTCGAACGTGTAATTAAGACATCGATGCGCAGGCATTATATTGCAGGCTCAAAATGGTTTATTGATAGTAGATATAGGCAAGTAGATATAAGCCTAAAGCGCTTTTTGTAAAATCAGCACACGGTAATCTATAATTGTAGTGCAGGCACACACTATTTTAATAATTTCGTAAAACGGGATAATACGCAATTATACACATTTCATTTTAATTTTCAAACAATGAATACTAATCATATATACATACCCTAAAAATGGATTTTATATCGATTCTAAACATTAAGAAATAAATTGAATGTAGTATAAATACAAAAAATTAAATGTAAAGTTAAAGGTTATACTTTAAAATGCGGAGTAAACAAGTCCTGAAAATTTCCTCGTAGTTCATGAAAACCAAAAAAATTGTAAAGGTAAGCACCACTACCCTAGTAGAAGTGAAAAACGATTTTTAAAGTAGAAACAAGGCATTACTAAAAGATCGATAGAAAATGGCTAGTTATGACCTAAAACATGGCTATTTCTAACCTCAAACCATTTAAAATCGCCATATTTCTACTAGGGTAGTATCACTAATATATTTTAAGCTATAAGCTCGCTAATTCCTTTTCTCAGGGTGAGCATCATGAGCTCTTGCGATCCCTCGAGGCTCTACGATCGATATCCCCTCGTAAGAGAGAGATAGAGAGAGAGAGAAATAATTCGAGTACATTCCTATACACAAGCGGTCAAAGCTTGGCTCCCCGCATTTCTGCCTTTTGACGTGTAATTTCGTCAATGTCAGTTGGTGCGTGCGCTTGACACGGGCGGGTGCAAATTTTCACGTGATCGATTCCAACAGCTCGAATTTTATATATCTGTGTACGTGCATTTTATTGCACTCCATCATCTAAGTGCCAATTGTCAATTTTAGGGAATCGTTCAATTTTTTTCTACTTGACTAAACATAGTTTAAAATGTACATTTTGTTTGAACATTCTAATATTATCGGGATATAATTTAATTTTCAGCTTCGTTTATTTTTCACTTTTAATGGCCATTACCAGATTAAAATTGGACTGCCTCGCCTTATGTTATGAATTTTGAATGAATTTCGATGAAATTAACAGTTTGTGTAATGTTTTCAAATTATTTAAAGATTATCTAGAACTAGTCTTCGTTTGCACAGCTCAATTTCTGCATCAGGCTCAATATCTTTCCTATGAGAATGATTAATGATATAATGTATCTAGAAATCACTTCACTTCGAAATTCACATTAAAATGGAATATATTGTGTGTATATATATGAAAGTAAAAATTACAATGTTGTCTAGTAATGCGGAGACAGACTGACGCAATCCAAAATGTACTATAGTGTATAATAAAATTTACTAGAAAGTTATTAATTTTTACTACAATTCTGGTAATATTTACTACAACTTCAGTTAAATTTATTATACACTATAGTAAATTTTTGGATTGTGTCAGTCTGTCTCCGCATACATATATATATATATATATAAAACGCAAAATGAGTCCTATATCTTTAATAACTGCAATGTTACGATTAATAATAAGTAATTACTAAATATTTAATATTCTCTGATACTAAATGCAGAATTTAAAAAGTTAAAATGTTTTATAAGCGTCAGTATACAAATGTTTAAAAATTATTGACATAATATATAATTATTTATATTGTTTAAAAAAGTGTTTATTACATTACTTTTAAATGTATAATAAATTACTTTGTGAGCAACGAAAGAGTCGTATGTACGAATTATAAGGCTGAAAAATTGTTTACGTACCATGGTATGAATGAAATAAACGTAGGTTCAACAGTTGGTTATGTCAAGACATCTGATCAACCGAAATTCCCGAATAAGAAGTTTTGAAAAGAAAAAAATGTAAATCTTATAAGCGAGTCCTTTTTACTCTAGCCTGGTAATGAGCATCAAGATTTGCAAGTGTAAGACGTTTGAACCTCGCGGCACCTTCCTTCCGTCTGAGAGTCTATTATTACCGTTAGCCCGTTCCTCTTTTCTTTCTATATAAACCCCGTCGTACGATGTCCGCTGGATTGCTTACTCCCTCAGGCTATTCAATGAGGATCCTTCGTCTCCTTTTTTTATCCCTCCTCTCGTTCACGCCCTTAATAAATATTCTATTTCATATCGGCCGTGTATAAATATCCGTTTGTGAGCGTATGGGAGCTTGACGTTAGGAATCCGTTTAATGTCATGAATTCAAGGGTATTAAAAAATTATCGACTATTTTATAACTGAACTTTCATTGCGGGTTAGATAACTTGTTAATACATATATAGTACATCAATAAAATTTTATTTTACTTGGTAAAATTGTTTTCTAAATTTGACGTGAAATTAAGATCTTAGAAATTTGAGTATTTACTACCCTCAACTTCAGTAACGATTCTTTTTTGATTTCTCATGCTGATTGTACTTTTAAAAATCAAGTTGATCTCGCAGTTAGTAACTAAATCCTATTTGTAATTCACAATCACTTAATTCCTTAGGAAAGTTGAGATATTTGATTTACACTTTGTATACTGACGTCACTTTCAAATCCTACAAGAAATTTGAGTGTCCAAGATCACTATATTTGTGATGTTATTCCTGATAAAATCGTCAGTTGATTTATCCATCAGATGAAAAAAAAAAGTATCAATTTTTTATTAATCACTAACAATTTTGTATTTAATAAACAAACTTGAGCTTAATTATTAACAATGTGTATATATGACTTATATTAATAATTTTCAGATTAATTTAAAAGTTATCGAGAATATTTATGAACGCTGTAACCTTTTATCAGAAAAATCTCGAACATAACGATTTTTTGATTTAAGATATGTAGCCGCAGGGAGTCGACAATAGCCAACCCTAAAATCTAACACCTGAAATAGTTTCAAATTACTGCTCGAATGGGAACCGTCTTAATTCAAAAGAAAAAAAAATTAAATAAAATTTAACTATAATTTTGATATTAACATCAATTTTCCAAATGGATAAAACAAATAAACATGTATAAAAATACGAAACGAAACAAACAAAGAATTAGAAGATTTATATTTAAAATGTGAGTTGCGGGTTTCAGTACAATAGTTAATGTTCCAACAATACAGTAAAGGAATTTCAAGACAAATACACACTCGTATATGTTTGCGTTGAGAAAGGGATAGTAGACTGCGGGTAGGTATACCTAGTGGAAAGATAAAAGAGTCAAGACGGCTCGAGAATAGGATGTAAACTTAACAGATGATAACCCCACTGGAAATAGAGGCAAAACCAAAGTTATGTAGCTTTCAGGTGGAGTAAAAAATTTCACGATCTAAGGGAAGATTTTAAAATGATAAGCAGTATTACTTGTCTTTATATACTTTTTCAAATGTTGTATCAACTTTTACATATATACGATACTTTGTATTTTACTGGAATTTCCTTATTCATGTTATTGCGGTTTTACGAGCGATGAAACAAATATTATTATTATACCCGCAGCAATTACAAAAATTATTAAATCTACATACTTTTTATTTTATATACTATTATTTATTATTTTCACACTAATATTACTCTAGAAAAACTTGCACAGTTTTAATTTGCATTTAACAAAGTTAAAACAAACTTTATCAATTTCAATTATATAAATTAAGTAATAATAAAATATTGTTTATGAAGACAAAAAAGAATACATGTATATAAAATGTACAATTTTATGCAAGTCTAATAATTTAATTAAAATAAAAAAATATAGTTTGACAGCCACCTAATCTTTTTCCCACCAAACCAAGACGTTGACCAACTCGGCATTAGTTAATAAAAAAAAATCGAAACTGGGGGCAAGTAACCTCGAAATTGTAGGCAACAATCGTGTTCGTATCTCCAGGGTATCTCGGGAGACGAATTTCATGCGTCCCGTTCAGGTCTCTTTGTCGCTCTGGTTGTACAAAAGCGCGTCCAACGATATTTCCATCTCCGCCTACTTCTTGGATATACGAGAATCTCGCGTTACACGACAGGGTTTCAAGTACAATGGAGGCCCCGTTGACAACTCGGAAGCTACTTTCTTTTGTATCACACGGTCAGCTGTTCACGAATATGTGTTACAAAACCACGTTTTCCTAACCTCGACTTTACCAATTTTTGAGGTCTATTTCGGCTTTTAACGGTGATGAAAATCTTAGGGGGGGGGGTCATATTTACGGATATGTCCTACTTCTTTCTCATTTGACATAGCAAAGCTACCTGGATGACAGTTTCTTAGATTATTTTTTTTTAATAAAAAATGTATGTGATCCCATTTTGAAATACTAAAATACTCGTCTAATATTAGACCGCTGTAAAATTAAATTTATTAAAAAGTAAATTGAAATAATCTTACTTATTTAGTTGTTGCTCATCATTATAAATTTCGTTAATTATTATAGTAAATTTTTGTATACTTATAGATAAATAATTTTGTATAAATACGTAGGTGGAAATGTGATCGTTAAAAAATGAAACCTATATACAGCATGCTTGAAATTTATCGGATTTTCATCTGCGTAGGTAAAAAAATCATCTATTGCAAAACCTGGCGTAAATGACATCACCATACAGAAACATATTCACGTTACGTCATTAGAAGCCTAAATGATATTTTTGCCTGGCACAAACGTAAGAAAATAATTAATTAGACAAAGTGTGTACGTTATTAATTACATGCGCTTAGTCAGATAAAATTCAAAACAAAAATTCTTGCAACTTGCGTATTTAAATTCTTTGTAAAAAATCGACATTACTCTTGGGTTAAACTTAAAAAATACAATTAATTATCAATAGTATTCAAAAGAAAAATGATATTCTTCTATTTAAATAAGTTTCAAATGGACATGCCCAAAATTTTTAAAATACTCTTCCCACGAGATTCTCGCAATCCAATTATATATTTTTAGCGTGTTGTTGAAAATTATCGATACAACAAAAAAATACCTAAAAAAGTTCACAGAGATGGGGACTTTAAACGTAGAATCACTTCCAAGAAGGAAATCAGCTGATTCACGAAAGCTCGAGCGCATTACACGATCGATTCAACTTCTGAATGGAAACAAAAAACGTGGAGATCGGTGAATGAAGGCGGTTCTCTGTCGGCTCGTTTAGACGAGGGCCCAGGCAGTCATTCACGTATACGTCGCGACTGACCGGCGCGCGACCCACGCGACCGACACTCCGTCAAAGACGCTACTGTCTCGCTTCCTTTCCATCCGTTCTTGCACAACGTTTTACCGCGAGGAAGTGTAAAAATATTGCCCTTACGCAAGTTTCGTCAATGAAATCCGAGTTTCCTTTTATACTTTATCATCATTTTATTACCAATGTATGTCGTATTTTAGGTGATTTTAATTATACCTATATTAATTTCAATCAAACCTAATTGTACAAGATACTTCATTAATTTTTCTTACATTGTTATATCATTTTTTTTTATTTTTACAGACGTTCCTTTAAAAATTTTTGTACTTCTAATATTATTACACTATTGGATACAGTTAAAAAATTGTGTTATAATGATAATAAATATTTTAAACATTACCGTACTGAATCACAATAATTTATTGTTGTATAATAAAAATCTAAAGACAGTGTGATTTCATTGTAACAGCGAGTCCAAATCAATCAAGTTTCATTAAACATTCTAAAAGGAAGCAATTGAAAGACAGAAATGAAATCTGAGAGTAAGTCACCAGACTTGACCCAGACACCTAACTTTAGACGGACGTTATATGCTCGGGACGATGTACATGAACTTTCGCGAACAGTCGTGCAAATCGATTATGCAAGGACCGAGCTCGATTCGTGTATATCGATTCAGTTCTCTTTCTCTTTTATAAGATATTTTGCCTCCTCTTGGCTTGTCATCGATGAGGAAGTAAACTTGTGATTTGTGCTCGATCGGATAATTTTTTTCTTGTTTTATTCTTTCACGGTATACCGTCAAATTATGTAAGTTAATTCGTTATTTATGGTTTCTAGTTCGTTGTTAATGAATGGCCGATTTTCGAGCCGCTTTCTAGTTTATTCGCGTTCAATTGGAAGAAGGTGAATTAAATAATAAATATCGTAAGAAAATTGCACTCTCCTCTCTTAACATTTCAGTTACGCGAAAATTATTTACTAGCTTAAAATCGATCTTGAATGGTATTGGGGTACAGATATAACGTATAACCCTTATTGTCAGGAGTAACGTTTCTGACACAAATGTCAAAATGATGTTTTACAAGTTTCTAATTGCGCAGATTTATATATATATGTACCTGAATACAGGGTCCATTGTGTTGTATTGTACAAAATTACTATGGAAGAAAATGAAATGTTAACTCGTTATGTCATCGAGCATAATTTAAAACAATGTATTCATTTTGTAATATATTTAAAAATAATCAAGGTCGAAAGGAATCATTTCCGGTATAACAAGTTACACGCACGTGTATATATAATTTTTCTTGGAAATTACAATATTTCCGGTAGACTTCCATACGAAATTTATACGACGTGACTAATAATTCATAAAACCAAAGGATAACGTTATACCTATAATTATTTAGTTTTGCATTTATTCTCAAATTTTCATCAAGTTATCGGATTGGTACACGATGAATACATCGTTTTTCTTAGCCCTTAAAAAACAAATTCGCAAAATATTACCGTGCGTACAATCTCCTACCCAATAAATAATCCTCTTATAAAAATTACAAAAGTCTCAGTTATCTCGACGAAGTTAGCTAATTTTCTAGCAAGAAGAAGAAGAAGAAGAAGAAATATAAAAAGAAAAAAAAAGACCCGCCACAAATCATCGGCAAATGGCGAAGCGCCTCGACCTACGCTCAACTTTAGCAAAAGTTCCATATTGTTTCTTATTACCATCGGTGAAAAATCTCAAGGAGAGAGATACCTTTAACTTTATCCAATGAGAGAAAAAAGCTCGTCGCGGTTTTGCAAGATAAACGCCTCTTCTGCGTAGGTTAAAAAAAAAGCCACAAATTCATTAAAGCCGATGGGGCGATAAGAGAGTTTTATAATAACCCTATCCGCGTTTAAAAATTTATGTCGTAAGTAAAATCGTGAGAGAGAGAGAGAGAGAAGTCTAAGCGAAAACCGCGAGTGAAGCATACGCCCAAGAGTCTTCAGTTATTCATTTACGCTTCGGCGTATTTCCACTCATTTTTCTTATAGTTATGGTAGGGTAGGTAATAACGTATATGCGCGAGTAACAAGATATTTTTCTTTCCAATATTTTCGTTTCGGGCGTACATATGAATGCTTCCATTTTACGGTAGGATCACTATTTTATTCTGTTTTACATTTTTTTCATGCATTTTAAGAAATGGAACTTTTAAATTTAGTATATTTTGAATTATTTTTATTCAACAGAGTCCGCAAGTGTGTGTCAGCGATCGAACTGTTATTTAATGAAATATATAAAGATTTAATAAAGCGACTTTGATATTACGACAAATAAAAACAATAGTAACTTTTATTGGGAGAAAGTCAGACTTTTACACGTTTCTTTAAGTTCCCCTAAGTTTATTATTGAACTGTACATTAATAATTATACGCAATCATAATATTATTCGATTGAAGATAATAATGATAGCTTCAACCTTTTGGAGGATTAATATTATTCTACCTAAGCATATCGTAAAATCTATAGAATTTTATGTTAAGTAAATAAATTAATCAACTCAATACTAAATCCGATTGAATAGATTAAAAAATTTGCATTATATATTAAAAGTAAATAAGCCTCCAGTCGACCATAACAATGTTAAACAACTGTATCGCATTAATGAATTGGACCCAATTACGGTTAAACTAGAGATTAAAATTTAATTAGATAGTTTTCTTGGAGCACGAACGAAAGATAATAATTAAAACATTGAAACGAAAGAAATCCTTCTTTGAAAGTAGTCAATAATTGATCTAAGGAAACGGGAATATACGACTATCAAGATATATCAATAACGCGGTTTTAAACGATCTATGCCTATTATATAGACATTTTCTTACATAATTTTATTATACGTCTAATAATAAAAATTTAAATACCACATAAATATGTGCAGATTTCGAAATTCACATTACAAAACGATTTCACAAAATATCGTCGGAAGAGAAAACAAAAAAAAAAACTGAAATCTCAGGTGTCAAAGAAACTATCTAATTTAATTAACCGCGCGTAGGAAAGATCGGTGTTACACCTTGGTAATTGTAAGATCCTAAAGATTATGATGTTTACGATCCAATTTGAAAAAAAAGAACTGTTCCGATCGAGTATATATCGCCTACGTTTGCGTGTGGGAGTCGAACGATTCGGGAAGTTGCGAGATCGAAAGTAATTGAGAGCTCGGGAAGAAGATTGAGATCGAGGGTAGCAATGAAATGTATGGGTGGAATTAACAACCGGTCGATTTGCTTCGATTCTTTTAGGCTAGTTTTTTAAGTGAAATCTAAACGAACTTTATGTTTACATTTTTTAATAAGATGCGATTTTTTGAAATATTCTGTTATAATTGAAGTAAATATTAAATCTTTTATTTAAGGGAATGTCGGATCCAAATTGCAGGGTTCTACACCTTTCAACTCACCAATTATATATAAAATATTAAATTAACAATCTGAACAAAATTCATAAGGATAGTTTAAAACATAAAAGAGAGCCTGACAGATCGATTTTTTAAGAAAAAATAATTTTGTTTATAATAATTGAATAAACAATTTTAGATCGGTAATTGTTAGTGAAAAGGGGGATAAATTTTCAATCTAAACATCGTAATTCAAATATCGATTTAAAAATCTGAAAAAATTCGGGTTTATTGTTGAAAACAAGCATGAGGGTCTGATGAACTTTTAAAAAATTAATTTTTTTTATAAATATTAAATTTTATTATTATTAAAAATGACCATTTTTTTATTTCTTGTCGTTATTTGTTAAAATTATAATGATGAATACAAAATTTTTCTTTATTTCGTAAGTCTATACGTACACGTGTTTAAAAGAAAAAAAAAACAATCTGTTTCATTCCCTCCTAAATGAGAAAAGTAAAGACGAAGAGTTTATGTAACGCAAGATAAAAACGTAACTCTGTGGCAACTTAAATAACTAATCAAACGAAATCATTTAAAAGGCCATTAATGTTTTGAAAGGCATATCAACAAATTAGCCAACAACGACACCTGATTACAAACTCTCATAAATAACGCTCAATAGCCTGTAATTAGGGCAAGCTCTAAAAAGTAAACGTATTATCCTGCGAGATTGTGCAAGGTAGCAAAGACAAACCCTTTAGAAGGAAAAAAAAAAGGAGGAAAAAAAAACCAAGCCCACTAATTTCACGTCGAGCTACCTCCTTTACTTTGGGCACGACAGCACCGGCATTACAAAAGACCGAGCAAACTGTACAACGACAAGCCGCAATAGCCAGGCGCAAGGACACGTGCATCTAACATACAAACTCACACACACGCGGCTCACAAACGGGCGCACACAACGTAACGCAAAAGCACTTTTAATAAGGAGCGCAGGCCCCGACACAATTAGAAAGTCGCGCGTTTACGCACACACGAGCAACCGTACGTATGTATACATATAGGTGTATATACATACACACATATAGGTACACTTACGGGGAATGTATGTTCGCACGAGTAGCATAAACAACGCATACTAAGATGTATGTATATGTAAACACGCATGGGGAATAATGTGTGTGTTGAAAATATGTGCACACAGACGTATAGGTATATAGAGGGCTTTGTTCGCAAATATCGTTGCCCACGCGCCGGATTCAGGAGAGTCGAGAAAGGCGTCAGAGGATAATAATTTCATAGGTGTTTGTCTGGGTGTGTGCATGTGCGCAATTTGCCCAGCCTGCCCGAAATAAGAGCGCGGGATTTCAATTTGGCCGGTGGTGGCTCTCTTCGTGCTAATTGCATATTGTACGCCGCTCGCCATTATATGGAAGACTCGTGCGTGCTCTTTTTCGGTTTATTCCGCTGATCTATATACACGTCTATATACAGTCCTCTCTTCTCTTTCTCGACTACTCTACTTTTGTTTTCGAGTAAGAAAAACAAAAATTGGGTTTCGATGAGTGTGATCATTCTACTCGATCGATATGGGAGAGCCCGAACTAGTATTGGTTTTACCTTTTCAGAATAAGTATAAATAAATCATAAATTATATGAGATACCGTCAGAAGTGCTTTGAAATTAAAGTATTATATAATTTTGCATGTAGAATAGGTATTTATGCACGTATAGTGAGTAAAATAGGCATTTATTCCCGGAAGTGCATATACAATTTTTCACCTTTCAAAACAAAAAAGTAAGTCCACCGCGGTGAATAAAATTGGTTGACCAGGGAATGAAGTGAGTCTACGGAGAATAAAATCATCAAAGGAATAAAATGCAATTCTACTTCGTTCGCAGGGTCAATAAAGTAGAGTATTTAGATAATTAGGGTGAAAAGAAATTTTTTTTATGAAAATGAATATAATTTTTGGTATTAAAGAACGAGTAAAAAGAGTAAATGTATCCAAGAAAAAAGTTAATTATATATATCCTCGGAGACGTTAATTTATTCAAAGAGCTAACGATTCGTTTATGTCCGTACGAATATTTTCGCAATAACCGTTAAGGAAGCAAGTAAAAACATCGTGTTATAAGATATGTTAATCAAATAATGCAGGTGAACAACTTTCAATCTTAAATTCAAATAGCACGTACGCATAATAACTTTTACAATCTCGGTATATAAAACGAGGAAGAAAAATAATGACGAAAAAATGTTAGATGCGATAGTGTGTGTGCGTATACTTAATAAAACCGTTATTCAATAGACAATAAATATTCTATACACTAGCGCGTTAACAAGCCCAATAAAATTGAAAGACATATCCATTAATTTAACAGACGAATTCCAATTGGAAAATAAGAAATAATTCCTGTAATAACACCGTAAATTCTATAAATCAGAAAGATATATTAACAGATGTATATTTAAAAGAACTCAAGTGTATAGAATCAAGAGATAGGAAAAAGTCAGAATTTGACATCACGCGATGTAGTTATTATATTTTCAAGGAGCGCGCGAGATTAACGTGTGCACCTATTTCGATTACCAGGATTTTCGCGTTACGCGCACGATTTGCGGGAATGCGCGCTCGGAAGAAAAATTTCTCTAGAGTGAAACCGCGACGCGCGTCTATATGGATGCAATAATCGTGCGCGTTGACCTTGTTGCGCTCACACCCGCATTCAGAAAAATAATATAGAAGAAAGAAGATATTATTGCAATTATTTTTACTTATCGTTTATTTAAACTATACATATCCAAATAATTCGGATAACTTTGGTAGTGTCAAAAATTTTTGCGCGTTGTGTAAAACTAGCATTTTGCTAATTCGTATTCCCGTATGAAAGTGTGTATAAGGTAACTTTTTACAAGAAATCTCGTCTGTCAACGACATATAAACGGAAGTGTCCAATTACCAGCCATTGGATTAAAAAATTTAATATTTAGTAAAAAAGTTATAGAAATAAATAAAATCGACATCTATATATAGATAAAATTGCAGAAATACTAGAAAGCGTATATCCCGAAGAAAACGTTGAAATATCAGCAAGTGAAAATTTATCATTGGTAAGTTCGTTTACCTTACCGATAATTTACCGGGCTAAAAACAGAGTTGCGTCACATACATACACACACATATATATAGATATACATGCAGAGAAATTTTACAGCCGAGCAATATAAACGTGATATGCAACTAGGCTTTGACGTAATAACGGATATCGGTGAACGGTGAGCTAAGTTAGACGCATCGAGAGTATATCGCAATCACAGGAAATCGATTATGCGAGTGCGTGAAATAATTACCAAACAATTGTACATTTGTATATATTTATATCAAACGATACATAGATGTATAAGTTCACTCGATTCAATGAATATTCATACTAGACTCGGAAGTCATATTGCTTCTGGTTATTTTAGATGATTCTCTTTTCATGCATAGTCTTAACGTTCTAAAGAATTTAATTAATTTTTGTTTTGAAAACATTTTCCGACTAATAATAATATTGCTAAAGTTAGAAACCCAGATGTATAGTAGAAAATACCTGTAAATTAATTAATTAGCTCTCTCTCTCCCTCTCCCTCGCCCTCTCCCTCTACCTCTCTCTCCCTCTCTCACTCTCTCTAACCCTGGAATAATAAATTTCAATTATGAACTTGGTTACTTTAATATCGGGGTTAGGTAAATCTATTTACTAAATTACTTGTTAACTGTTAGTCAAACAGTTTTCAAGTATAAATTTATCATGTAGAAGGTAATAATAAATCATTAATTTTTTTTCTGTACTGAAAAAATGAAATTTTAAAAAATACGAATATATTAACATCCAGGTGTAACAGATTGAAGAAACTTCAGTGCAATGCAACAGTAAAAATGCGAACCTTAAAATCCATTTGACTTACAGTATGAAATAAACAGAAAGAATAGTATGTATCTAACAATCCTGAAATGTAAAAATATGTTAAAAATCCGAAATTCACACGTAGAACCGTAACTTTGAACTGAAAAACAAATGGCACCGGTGTGTGTAAGTATATATGAATGTATGCATGTACGTACGTACGTATGTATATCTATGTATGTACATGTAAAGGTTCACCCAGATATCGGTTAAACCATTGTCCTCTTTGAAAGATCGGAAAAACCACAAATTTACGAGGCAATTCGAAAGCAATCGAAATACCGCAAGGATATAGCAGAGCCTCGATTTTCGAACCGCCTACATCGATGTAATACACCGATCGTTAAAAGCCAGGGAGTAACCCGTTACATAAGCGCACATTGCTCCTCTTATCTTACTCTGCGTCCAATGCGAATGAGGTTCAACAAGTCGCGCTGCTCGATGTAAAGATACACGTGACAAACAATATTTGAATTTCGTACGACCATTTAATTTTATCCATTTTTTTTTCTTTTCCCACCAAACTTGACACACCGTTGGTATGCTTTCTCTTTATCATATGATTTACGAGTGAATTTTCTCATTTCTAGTCGTAGATACCTAGAAGTGAATCGATTTTTCTAATGTGCGTTTTATTGGGAAAATCATATTTTAAAGTGATGTTAGATATTTTCACTTTTATTTAGTTAGGTAAAATTGCAATGAAATACATTAATTCTTACCCACTGATGTACATTCTAGAGATACTCACCTGAAACATAAAGATACATAAATATTATTATTTATATACAGTTAATTATTAATCAATATTATTATCTTTCAACTATATAATAATATAAATCTAAATAGGATAAACAATTCATCATCCTAAATGTCTAATCCATTTAAAAAGTTATTTCGTCTTTCATCCCGCCAAAAAGAAATAAACTACATTTTTAAAATCGTTGATAGTTTTGATAAACGAAACTCTGCATATATATAAAAGCAATTATTACGAGATAACGAGAATATAATTTTATCCAGAAAGGTAAAAACAAAAGCAAACGATGTTCACTATCAGCTTGCTCCTTTTTGTAATCTATAAGCGTGGCAAACGATTTCTACCCTGCGAGCACAACAGAGAAAGAGAGAGAGATAGAGGGGAGGGGGAGAGGAGGAGGAGGAGTAGGAGAGGATGGAGCAAGAGAGAGAGAGAGAGAGAGAGAGAGAGAGAGAGAGAAAGCTACTAAATTAATGGTTTCATAAGCGTTCATTCACTCCCATTAAATTTCAATCATGGGCTCCATTCAACCCCATTACCTCGATCGCAAATTTATATTGGAATTAACTGTTATCAATTGGATGACCTAGAGTACATTGTAGCTTATACGTCTGTATATACGATAGCTTGACCCCATAATATTACGAATCTACCATAATAAACCTCGCTTGTCGTTCGTTCGACACATTAAATATTTATCAATATCAAATGCATCTATATTTAAAATGCACATACGTACACCGGTCTCATTAGTACTGGCAAAGACATAAGAGAAAATCGGTCTTTCAATTTAGTTCGACATTTTTGTTTTTGTTCTCTCGATGCTAATTAGCCATTCACCTGAGTTAACGACTCGTTGGTAATCGTTATTTCGTTGCTTCGTATTGATTTAAGAGGTCGGTGTAGTCTTGACCTATATCACTATCCAATTGCGTATTTAATAATATATTAATATTACTCGCGTTAAATTAAGTGATATATATATATATATATATATATAGGTATAGGTTATTAGATTTTGGATTTATTTACGCGTATCTCGATCCAAACTAAATATATATTTTATTCGATATCGTATGATTGTACTGAATGATTTTTGAATTTCTAGAGAAAGAAGTGGCTATCCGATCGCTAGTTGAAATATTAATCAAATCAATTATTTTCGGTTATTATTATGTTAATCTGTTATTTTCCTTATACACAACAACAGTTTGACAACAGAATGTCATCTGTAAAAATAAATTGGCACGCGCACTTAATGTATGTACTGACGATGCGAAAATTGAATTACATCAACAACCATTAACTATGACCCGAAACAAACATTTTTTCCAACTTAATAGATACCTGTCGAAAATTAGTTATCCTACTGTTCGAGGACAAAACGAGCCTCATTAGCAAGACATTCCCTAGGTATACAAACACGAATCGCGTTAACAAAGCCACTCGGTTTTCTTTTCTCATATTAAAGAGAAACGACGTGTTTTCTTCAAATAGCAAACAAACCGTAGTCCTATTGTCGAGTCTCCCCATATGTCCTTTAATTGGATGTTACGTGTATTATTTTGCCCTCCATTGGCATCTCAAGAGAGAATCTCCTCTCATTCGCATGGCATGGAGCCCACATTTTTCAAGACGATCCGGACACCTTGATAAATGCACTCGACAAAATGTGCGGAGAAAAGAAGAGATAATCGATTAACGATTTAGCGCCGATCGTATACATCAAACATTGTGGAAAAAAATGACTTCACTTTGACAAGGTTATGTTCGCAGGTGGATCCTGCGTGGGAGGATCGGATGCGCCAAACCTTCCTTCTCTCTTAATAATTTCAATTTTTTACATTACCGTTGAATTATTTTATTCCGTAAAAATAACGACACAATTCTTGGGCAAAGAAAAATTAAAAAAAAAAACGAAATTCTATTTTTTACTCCTCATTCTTCAAGTCTGAGATAAGTTTCATAAAAAATTCATTACACCTTCCAACATTTTTCAACGAAATAAAAGCACTAAAATTATGAGAACAAAATACCGTATTATATCACTGTGAAAAATGATAAGCTTAAGACGTTTTATCAAACAAATATTTACAACACAATGGACGGAAATAAGATTATATTTTTACCGTGTTAATAATAAAATCCAGATGATAAAAATGTTACTGATTAAAACTGCTTAAATCATTAACAAAAAGAAAGTGTCGTTAATTTCTTAATAAAGTACCGGTAAATATTATCCAGGTGACAAATGAAACATGAAACGTTTAATTTATAAACACAAACTGCCGTTTCGCCACGGGGTAAACAAAAAGAAAAAAAATACCAAACAATATGAAGCTTATTAAATATCTCGAAGCGAGTAAGTGGAGTTATGTTAACAAAAATAGTATATAAAACCCGACTGATTTACTTCTTCGCCGGTTCAATCAGTGTCCGAGCGTGACATGTTTACGACACCACGGTTAACATTATCAAAACGAACGTTTTGAAACTGCAAATTATCCGGTATAAGAAGCGTTTTTTTTTATACCTATGAATTTCTCAATCTATGGAAATGCAGTCGATAATAAAAAGTATCGTGGTTATATCCATTGTGCCTCGGAATATATTGTAGTTTGAAAATCTTACACGATAACACGGCTAAAGTCGCAAAAAGCAAAAAGGCTTGAAGATAGCAAATTATATATATATACACACACAACTGTTATACGTTTGCTATTGCTCTATAGTGCACTTTCTCCTTTTTTTATACTTAATTAATTAATTAGTATCAGCAAAGTTTAAATTAAATTGCGGAATTAATTTTATTTAACATACAGGATGATCATAAATAATCGTAAACTATCTGCTTATTGCTTTATTGTATTAAATTTTTATTTCGACTATTATTAGACGATTAAACGCGAATGACGGTAGATATATATATCGAAATAACAAAATAATTCCGGTGACACAATAGACTAGAGGATACGTTTCCGCGGCAAATGTTTCAAACGCGCGAGCGGTTAATAAAGCCAAGAGAGCGTGCATCCACGCGTCGATAAATCAGGCTGAGCGATTGCACTTCCTACTTCGGCACCTTACTCTCGAGTGGGAGGGTTCTAATAAGTCCAGACTAAAAATTCATATAGGGCTAACGGAGTGCATCGATCGTTTCGTTTCGATGAACTTTGCTAAATATCCTACTTTCGATCATTTTTACGTGCGATATATCATATGCGCATGTACCTGGATAAAAAATTATTAGGTGCATTTCGTCAGGTACACGCACATTCATTATATACAAAAATATAGAATCCACTGAACAGTGGATTCTGGCATTGTTTCTATTTTTATCACGACCGCCAACAGTTTTCGCTTCCGTTTGTTTGCAAGTTCTATATCCCATAACGTATGCGTTGTATTTAATAAAATGTAAAAGAAGCAAAGACACATTTTAGTATTGTCGTTAAAAATAAATTCACATACTTTAGTAGTGAACCTACACGTAGTAGAGACAAACGATTTGAAATAATAAGCATTTAATAAAATGTTTTAAGTAAATTAGAGTCGTAAAGAAACAAGTAACATATGCTTAATAATAAAAGTGTTTTTACAATGCACTGCAGAAAAGCATTATTTTCGTCGTCACATAAAATTTTAATAATAAAGCAACATTGTTGTTAAAATAGAATTATATCTTAATTTTAAAACGTCGCGAAATATACTGTACATGCGTTATCGCTTGGGTGTAAAAAAAAATCTTTAGCAACGAATGTTTTCACTAAGCATTCGTAAAATTATCCTTGCAAACACGTCCCGATGAAAATGCGTTTCACTAAACATTTCGAGACTACGGGTATGTAATTTTCAAATATAATTCATTGCTCCTTGAAACCTTTGGAATTGCGATGCATTGTTTTCGTTAATTGAGATTTTGTGTAATCAAATGTTTATAAGCGAAAGCAACGTTTTATAATTGATGTGTATTTATTTAATTATACACATTTACGTTTAACTTTGAGAGCCATTCGTTGGTACGTATATACACGCATACAAACAAATTTCTTCTTATCCGGTTTATTTATAAAATTTCATTTGAACGCGCGCGAGTCGTAGGATGGAAAATTTATACTAATAAGTGTATAGAAATCCAAAAAGCAAAGTCCACTATTCGTGTATATAATTTTAAATGGGAATTCAAATTAAATAAAATTGCTAAATAATAATTATTTGTTAATTTTATAACGAACCGTAAAATTGTTTCAATTTGCGGGGCGAAATTTAATTAAATGCCGCATTTCTCATTTAAATCTCATAAATGAAGCAGTATTCCTCAATAACAATAAACTTAATTGGCTCGTAAAAAATTTTAACTTTTAAAACAAAATTTGTGGACGCGCGACATATAATTTTACTACCTTCTCTTTAAAAGCAAACAATTACAGTGGCATTTCGTACGCAGCAAGATGAAACATTTATTACCTGTGTAAAACCATCAGTTTGACAACTATCTAGATAAACTCGAAAGATTCCAAGGAAATTCGAGACATTGTTTCACTATGCCAGATTAGATTTTATCTTTAAACATTTTTTTTTGGATTCTTTTTTAAATATGCAAAAAAATAGTTTTTTTTTCTTTTAAAGGATGGGTTTAATATCAGTTGATTCGCCGGCGATTTTACGATAAAAGGATGCTAAAATTATTTCAATATGTTTTTTTTGTGTAATATGTTAAAATGCAAAAAAACCTTCAGGATAATCAATACACAATGCATTATTTCAAGGAAAATGAAAAAATCATATTAAAACAAATAAACCGTAAAGATAATGTAGAAATAATCAATTCGATCAATAAAAAAACTGTGTTGAGAAAAAAGTGATGTAAAAATATCGAAACAAAAGCAAAGATAATTATGGGAAAAACGTGAAAAAGCCTTCCCCCCTGTAGGGAGTCATTAAAGAAATCAAGGTAAACGTTTCTCTTCGAACAGGTGTTTCGTAAATCAGCGAACCCCTAACGGTGATCGTCTTGAAAAATTTTCCCCCCGTCGATCCAGTCAGCTTGATAAAAATCACCAAGGGAGTCTTTTTCTGTCGTTCGTTCGTTAGGAAAATCTTGAGCGTTAATTGGAAAACGGCAATGATTTATCTTAATTGCGAGTTCAAGTTATTTTAACGTGCGGTGAAAGTCGGTGCCGAACTGTCTCGATTTTGCGGTATACAGGAAAACGATGAAGATTAGCATCTTAGAGTGAAAGTAATATGTCAATTTGATCGCTATACATTGTATAAAAACGGGGATCATTGCATCGATAGCGCTTCAACTTTGTTTGTATGCTTGCCGTTTCGATTGATAAGAATCAAACAAAAAATTTACCCAATATACATTAATTCACATGTTTTGTTTAAAAAACTACCCATCCTATTTTCCTTATTACAAATAAAAATAATTGTCGAAAAGCGTAGCAATAAAAATACATAAATCAGGTTTATCTTTGGTATAAATGTGTTACTATAAAACAAGATTAATTTCATTAATTTTGCCACATGATAAAAAACTAAAATAACAGTCGTGTTTCCATTGGCAAACGCGTTCGCTTTTTCTAATCATTCCACGACGTTACTCTGTCATAAATTTAACATAAATACCGCCTTAGAATACAAATTTTCAACCTGATTTCTCTTCCGTAACATTTTATTTAAATACAGTTTTATTTGTTTGAAAAAAGCACGCACATCAAATTAACTATTAAAAAACTAGAAATCTCTATTTTTACTTGTGCGTATAAAAGTTGTAAAGATTAATATTCATATCTTCTAGCGGAAGACTACTTAAAAAATTACAGGCAAAAATGATTGTAATTTATAGGTTATTCCTCTTTGACGCACACAAAATTTTATTACAATGCTATTTACATTTTGATTCGTAAATTAATTTTACGTTAAATAAAAATAAAGTACATTTGTCGAGTAGAGTTTCAACGGGAAATTTTATTATTTCAACGGCTACTCTGGGATCTACACATTCGCAAAAATTAACTATAAACTATAAAATTCCGTATTTTAACTATATATGTGTAGCGGTCCATTAAAATTTTACTACCGAACCATAACACTCGAATACGGGTTCCAAAAATTTTTCTCTCGGCAGTGTATTATTCTAACCACTCAAAAAAAAAAGAAAAGAGCAACTAACAGTTTGTTCCATTCAAACGTGAAGTACACAAACCAGAGACGAAAAATCCGAACGAGCTAACTAGCTCCTATAAACGACCCCCATTATCCATCCATTAACGCGCAAAAGCGAGCGTCTTGAAAAGCTCGCGAATTCCTCATTCAACCCGTAACGAAAATTACAGTCTTAAAAAGAGAGAAAAAAAGGGAATAGCAGGCACTCACCCAGTGTCACCGATGTAATCTAGCATCCGTATCTTGAGCATGTCTGAGCAGGACAACGTAGCCTCATCAAAAAGTGTCGCCAACTCTCAACGATCCTGATACATTTTTATACACTGACCTAATTTTATCTCACACCGGGTTACACTCAATAATATCCAGAAATAAATAACGATAGATTTATACTTTTTTTTCTTCACAAATCACTGGATCGTACGATCGATTAAACTTTCAGGATCCATGACAGCTTTTGTCACGTACGAAGAGAATTTGCAACTGATGTTATCTCACGTTTGAAATATCCTCACGATTTTCGCGAAGGGAAAAATCGTGAGGCAATTGCCTCTCGATCCCGTTACCGATCGATTCCCTCTGGCTTCCGAGGGAAAAGTCTTTTTTGTTATTCGGGACGGCTCTGATGTGTGCCGATGACCGCGATACCAACGCCGAGAAAGAAAGAGAGAGAGACTTTCTTTCCAGCTATTGTATGCGAGTCTTCTTCGAGGATTACATTCAGCTAAAGACAAAGGATCGCTCTTTTGACTCTTGGAATCATCTGGTCTTAAAAAATATTTTATAAAGTTCCGAAAAAGTTGTAATATATCTAACAATAATATGTTGTCATTGAACTTTGTGCATTATCAATTGTCAAACGATACGGTATAAATGCACATTTAGGATGTTTATACAATGATCAAGTAACTGATAATTTTAGTTGTCGTTAACGGTAGATCGAGTGTAAATTTAAAAAAATCGATCTACCTTCTAAATATTTGACTCGGTAATTTTGCACAGTTATATGTATGTCGTCCTGGATTTCTACATTCTCTACTTGCTAACGAGACTGGTTGCCTGTACGACAGGTGAAGATAGAATGACAAAGCACTTGACCGATTCCGAAGTGGATTGATGTCCAACAATGATTTTTATATGCGCAACGTATTGGCCAAGTAGAAACGAAGGTAATAGTTGCTTGTCGCACAACGGTTGTTTCGTAATTGCCGATCGCAAACCGATCTTATAATATTAAACATCGAAACATCTGATTGAAACGTGCAAGACGTTGTTTACTCTCGAGGTTTTGATCGTAAAGACATTTGGAAGACGAAAGGAATACACCGCGATGAACAACGAAAGGCACTGAATGAACAATAGGTCACATCAAAACAACATCATTCCGTCAAACTATGAGTTGAAACAATGGTAATGCATATAGGATAATCTTAGGTAGCTTAACACAATAATACTCCGACACAACAGCACTTGTCACTACATTCATATATATACATATATGTAAGAATCGTGGAGTGTATCGCGTCTGGAAGGTTCGACACGCACGCGGTATCGAGTGCCGCACGGTACTGGCGTGGCTTAGGCCTCTCACGATGTGCATCGGCTCCCTCTCCCACACAGTTTTGGCTCCGTATCTCTCTCGCTCCTACTCTACTCACTATCGGACGTGGAGGTGGAGGTCCCCGGCGAAGGGAGCCATAGGCGACGATTGAATCCAGCCATGTGTGTCGGCTTCCATCCATCTCTCTCTCTCTCTCTCTCTCTCTTTCTCTCTCTCTCTCTCGCTCGCACTCTCTGTCTCTGTTTCTCTGTTTCTGTTTGTTGATGCAAAGCCGAACGGAGACAATCGCTTTTCCGAGAGGAAACGTCCGTTTCTTTACTTTTCTTCCTTTTTTTGCGAGGGATGATGGACGTACGTCTAAACCCTTTTTCCTTCGTGGGATCTATATTAAGATCGTGGTTTCAATATTTATATTTAATCAAACTTTTTTTCGATTAATCAGGGGGTTTCTTTATAGTTGGGAAATGGTTACACTCTCGAATTACACGTAAATATTATAAATTTCAGATAACAGTTTAAATTTTACGACAAATCATAAAAGTTTTTCTTATATTTAAACAAATTATTTACGATACCGTCACATGCAGACCTCTTATAAATTATGTACAAAATATTTTCGCTAAACTGATCGTAATAAGGCTATCAAATTTTGGTGCCGATTAACCTCGTAATCCTTGATTTTTATTAAGGTAGCCGTACTTTTATTTTATGTCAATGTGGAGAAAATATCCTTTGTTATTATATGCATAAAGAAACGTAAATGGTTGTCATTAAGTAAATGACATAATGAATAAAAAACGAAAAGAAAAGAGGGCATTAGACAGTGTATATAATTATTAGATAAATAATTATTTATCCGTTAGTTGCAATTATCTCAGATTCAAATGAAAAGCGTATAATTGTATATTTAATAGTTTTTCATGCTTTTATATTTAAATATTTATTTGAATTTTTTAAATTTAATCAAAATATTCAGTTTTAATAAAACACATTATAGATTTTCGACTTGTAACATAGTATAATTTTATTATTTACACTAGACTACATTTAATTGAATGTTAGTATTATTTATTTATATTTTTGGTTAGTCGTGATAATGTATATAGTTATCCCACCTCCTGCTACCTATTATTATACAAAATTATTTATTTAACTTATACGAACCTTTAATCGCACGGCACTTTAATAAATTTCGTTAAATCTAAATTTAATGGGAGTGAATGACTAAACGCGTAAACTAGGTCACTACCTCGCAATTATGTCGAGCCAAATTAATCATAGAAAACGCCAATGAATCACAATTTGCAACCACCAATTATCAACTAGACTGAACAGATGTTGTGAAAACGCACTTTCCAAGAAATAAGAACTGTCAACTTAGTAATATCCTAAATACCCACTTTATACACACATATTATACATACATATTCTTTAAGCTGATCGTACAAGCCAGTGCATTCGACTCCGATAAACTCGAAACAATCTTGACGGCGACATCAGTCATTTCAAACGTAAGAAAATTTAATAGCTACACGCCGACAGTGAATTTCCGATACTGCTCGACCGATTTAATCTGAATTATAGACCTAATACTCTAAGTTTTCTAGTTGGAGGCACTAACCTCATTTTTTTCTATAATCGACGTTATCGCGTTAGGAGTAAAAAAAAAAGATTTTATCACTCGACTTCCCCGAAAAATATTGTCGTCTTTGTAATGAATCACAGTTTCGCAACGACATACTAAAAACGTTAATCGTGCATCGATAAACTCGATCGTTTGGTAATACGACTAAACAAATTGCTTTTAACGAAAGTATAAGAAAGAAGATACGTTTTCAAAAGAAATTTTACTGGACGCTCGATCGAACGAAAAATTTTTTAATTAAAGTATATTGAAAAAAAGGAATAGGAAAGCCACAAATTGATAAAAAAAATACGAGAAGGGTTCGTATTTCAAAAATTCCGTAGTAGCTCCCCATATGCAGAGTTCAGTCTCGTACCCACATGGTCTTGTTTCACATACCAGCAGCTCACCAAAAAAAAAGGAAGATAGCGTTTTATTTTATTTTTCGATAAGCGTTATGGCTATTTCAAAGGGGGAACGGCTTATATATAAATGAAAGCGTGTGTCGAAAATTTTCGAAAATTAAAGCCCCTGGTCGTTTAGATAAAGTACAGAGGACGCGCGCACGTATTTAGGTAGCTTCTCTCCCTTTATTCCGTAATGATCGACTTTACGGGCGGAAGAATTTAACGCCCGGCTATTAATGTGGATACTATGTTGGTGCGCTGAGCGACCCGTCGGTTTATTTAATCGCCGTATATGCATGCGTAAGAATCGAGATTCCCAGTCAAACGCGACTTATTAATTTATTTAATTATACAATAGTAGAGTGTACGTTTATCTCTCCTAAATTGCAATTCGTTAAATTATCTCGATTCGAGTATATTAAATTATTAGATTAAGAAAATCCACTGTGTATATAAGGGTATAAATATAGTTCCGAGAGAGTTTAATTGTAGTTTGTGTATATTTTTAATTATACATTCACTTTGATATTTAACATATTAAAAATTACAAAAATAATAAAGCTAGCCACGAAAATGCTTTTTGAAACACTGAAATTGTTAGGTTGTATACTGCACAATAAGCGTTGGTGTAATTAAATGGAGTTTAAGCTATAGTTAATCGTTGCATTCCATTGTCGATTAGATCAAAGCTTAATGTACTCACGAGTGCATTAGGAGGATCCACATTAGCCCTTTGATTCCTCCTTCAAAATCAGGTGGATAGCTAAGAGTAAATAATTGGATTGGACGTCAAAGTAAATATACCGAATGTTTAAATATATACTTACCTTGGCACTATTTGTATCGTTGACTCCTGTCGATATAACTTAGTGCGCCAATGACGAATGCACCGATTTGCATTTGAAATATATTAAATAATTACATATTTATTTTTTACAACAACAAAGTGTCTATATCGCAAGAAATTCGATGAGAATTACCGTGTACTCGCGCGTTTAATTTAATTTACGACTGAATCTACTAAATTATATCTTACTCGGGAATGTTATGATCTCGAATTAATTGTCGATTGCTTTAACGAGTCAGAATAAAAGTAATCTTACGATGACCGTGGTTGTGGGTCCTGGATTTTAGTCAAATTTTCGTAGTGATTTCATATGTTGAAATATGAAGAAACGTCTTAGGGTTCGACTGAATGGGCCATTATTTCATAAGTAAATCAAATTAATGAATAAACAAAAAAGATAGACTCTCGAAATGAAGTTTATATGGAAACTAAAGTGAAGTAAACATAATTATAAAAAAGGGAGCTCGATACTGCAAATTCATTATGAAATTATTGAACAAGTAAAATTGGTAGAAAATCTATAGCGAAGTATTAGACTGTATTCACATTGCTAATTTTAGGTCAATTTTTAAGCTAAATTTTAATAACTGATTTAAGTATATCTATCATAGATAATTCTATGGATTTAATTATATGAAATTACAACCAGGACCCACGTCCATGGTTTTCTCCTTGTTAGTCACATTTTTTGCCTTCATCTTCAGATGTTAAACTTTATCAATAATTTTAATTAAAAACTAGATGCATATAGTCGTCAAAAATAATATAAAAGTTACCTTACAATAATCACGTAGAGTTAATTTAACACGTAAGAAATGCACAAGTCAGTTTATATCTATAAAAATTAGTAACAAAATCAATACAAGTTGACAGAATACTGACAAAAGTCGGACGGCAATCAAAATCGCATTTGTTCGTTTTCATTGTTTTACTTTAAAAATAGATAAATTAAATGAGTAGATTAAATATAGTAAATAAATGAATAAATATTCCAAACATCACACGCATAAGCACTTGATGAAATAACAAAAAAAAATTTTGCAAAGATTTAGTAACTGCATATACAAGAGAGAATTGGAAATAAATTATTTTCGGTGTCACACCAACATGTTGACGAAATTGATTTACTTTCTGCGGGTCGACCGTATGTGAGCTGTCTTTTTATAGACAAGGTAAAAAAAACCTTTCTCACATGCATCGCTCTTCAGACATTCGTTGTAAAAAAAAGAAGAAAAGAAAAAAAGTAACCGTAGAAAGGTTTTTGTCGTCGAGAATGTGTCCGGTTCCGGCGAGCAATTTGTCTGGGAAATCACATCAAGTTTGAATCGACTGAAATTTCTCTTCTGTTGCCATTGTAAAGTTAATTGTTTTTCCTTCTGTAACTTTAGCAGCAATGAGAAAAGAAGAGGTTTACTAAAAAAAAGGGAGAAGCGTGATATCTTTGGTATGTCAAATAAGTTAAAAATATATTTTCTAAGAACGTTCGAAGTGGATGTAACAAAATAATTTAATAATTAGTATGGCGTTACTTAAAACGTTAAAGAAAAAGCACAAGTTATCATTAAAATCATTTCACTTAAATTGAATGTCCGAAGCATCGCAATAATAACAAGTTTCCAGGTCTATCGTTCTGACCATCTTCGTATTCTCACACTAATAACAGATCACGATACCGAGCGTTTCATCCGAACTTAGAATTACAACAAAGACCTGACATTGTCCAAATTTTTCGTTCCCGTATTCATCTGCGGTAGAAAAACGGGATTTCAAAATGCAAAACCGATTTTAGGTCGATATGCCGGAATTTTTATAATAGAAACCCGTCATTCCAACTTCCCACGGGTCAATAAAACAAACGAAAACTGAATTGCTCAGAATCTTTTTTTCACATCTGAAGAAGTTTGTTTTGCGTGTAAATGTGGAAAAGGAACAAATGATCATTTTGTAATTTACGTGGCACTCGTATAAGTATCTTGTCGTTGTGCAATATTAGAAACCTCGATGAAATGTAGTAGACTTTAGAAAAGTATTTTGTAATAATTTTTACTGATTTCTTATGATTATGATATAATAATGCTGTTACATTAATTATTATGTAAGATTTATAGTAAATATTTGATGAAAAAGACAAAAAGATAATTCACTGTGAACGTCACTCAATAAATTTGCGAAATTCTTATAGTGTAGAAAGTTTTTATTTTAAAATTTTCAATAAATTGAGCTACTTTCATGAACCATTAATATTCATTTCAATAATTAAAAGTTATACGTTACATTAAAGTTGTACGTAAAGAGCAAATAACGTTATTTTGTAAGTACACAAACTATTAATTTATAATACACATTGGGTAAAAACCTCTAGATCACGAAATCAAGGAAAACCACAATTGTATTTAATACTGTTGTACTTAAAAAAAACCACCGAAAATCAAGGCCAATTAAACCTTGTTTCCAATACCCTGAAAAAAAAGAGAGTAGCAGCCTAGGAAGCACAAAAAAGTTAGAGGTCCAACACGCAGGAAACAATGGACTCTCGAGAGTCTCCGCGGACCGCGAAAATTGTTGGGTATAATCAGCGCGAGAAATGTCGGGTCTTAATTTTTCCCGGGAGGTCGATGAACTTCTCGGACAATGCGGCGCGCCTCGAGTATATATATATACTTCTCGTTTTTTCCCCAGCCAATATAAGCGCATTACGCGCGTTGGAAAATAAAAAAAAATGGCAACGCGGTGACGGAATGGTTTTGTAACTGACGGGTATATGTATGTCGGTCAGCTATAGCTTTCGATTGTTTGATAATTTACAATTGTAGGAAGTGCATATCATTAGCGTCGATTGTCGAAGATTCATTTTCTTCCATATTTTTCTTCGGTAGCACGTTGAAAAATTTATTTATTTATATATTTATCTGCAGCATTGTGGCGATCGCACTGAAAAAGACCATCGATCAAGGTGATTCTACATACGCACAGTTCAATAATACCATACATATTAATATCACAGTATGCACAGATCGTAAAAAATAAATTATAAATATAAGCAGTGTTTCAAAATGAATTCTAACGTATATATGCATATTTAATAAAAGTAAGGTACACTACACTACTTGTTGTAACACTGAAACTCGTAAAACAACACAAAAATCAATAAATCACTGCACAATTAACTTGAATAAATAAACAAACGTTGAAACACGTGTATACACGAGTGAAAAATTCAGTATTCGGTGAGCTCATGTGTCTTGTCGTAGTTAGTATTCAAAAAACGTAAGACACCCATACCAAGCCTACATGTTAAAACATTCCATTGGGGGATTATTCGAAATCTCTATTCTACTATTTTATTAAATAATTCAAATGCTAACCTCATAAAATGTTTTAGAAAATGCAACGTAACTATATATACCCTAATTAACAGTTGGAATTTTAACTTGTAGTTTTATACCTTTACATGTATTTCAGTGTTTACAATTATCTTCAGTTCGTTTGGAACGATTGTTCTGTTATTTGAATGTGTATATATATATATGAACCCTGTTAAAAATTTGGCTTTTTGTACACACAGAAAAAAGTTTTAGTAAAAATGACAATGTTTTTGAGTAACAGAGAAAGAGAGAGAGAGATGGCAAATTATAAAACCCATTATTTTTATGGGTAAAATTTTACTAAAGATTTATTAATACTTACTGTATACATCAAGTACATTTTTTAATGGTAATTTTTATAATAATTGTCAAGTTCATTTTTTGATTACTTAAAAAAATAGTGTAATTTTTACTAGAACCTCTTTCTCCAAATACAATATAATACATTATAATAACAAGTCTTTCCAATTTCTAGTACATTTAAATTATTGTTACAATTTTATCATGAATATTCTAATATCATAGATTATAATCTATAATATCCTATACTATATTATACAAAATTTATTATTTATTTTAATTTTATTTTGATCTACATTTATATTAATTTATTTATTATAGCCATTATTAACTTTGATTTCTACAGAAAAAAACAAAAAAAAATAATATACTAAAACATTGAATTTTTCGCTGAAAATTAAAACGCAATTTTCGTTTTAATAATGCACTTGTAAACTATTTACTTTTGCCATATATGAGCAGCAAATAATCACTTTCTCACATTATCATCTTAAGAGTATCCTTTAAGTAATTTAGGTCAAGCGAGTTTACTTCTAAAAATAACAGTATAAATTCTGCCGTTGAAATCAAGTAAATAACTTATATATTAAATATTTTAAAGATCGACTTGCAAAAGTGCTCCTATTCAATCCGTTAATTACTTTTACTATTCCTTTAAATATAGATGTCGTTCTGCTTATATTTACGTTCGAGTATAATTAATTAAGATTTCGTAATGTGGTCAAGATTATGGAAAAGAGAAATTTTTTATTTTCTCAGTAAGAAGATGCTAGTACAATGGTTAATTTATTATATATGAATTTGAATATTTATGTCGAACGTGGTCCAATTTCAGGTCCAATACAGTACTTAAAAATTTAATTTTTTGCACACAATGCAATTTATAATTATTTCCATTTTATTGCAATAATTATAAATTAATCCAATTTATATTAATAAACGTTTAATTGAAATTTAACTGTTTTTATTATTTCACTTATTTATAATACAATCCGTACTGGTTTTGAGTATTTAAATTTTAACAATTAATATCGATTTTTATTTAATTAATAATTTAAATTAAAAAATGTGTCACGTTCACTGTATATACTATAAAACATTACAATATTTAATAATTGCTTTAACAAGTCAATGTAATAATTTTAGTGCACATCGTTTCGGAGACATATTCGTGTTTGATTTTTTAATATAAATTTTCATAAATTCTTTCATAAATTTTTCAATTTATGTGTTACGCAGATATTATTGCAACGTATGTTGTAATAAAAAATAATATTTAAAAAATATATTTATTATATATATATAACATTTAAAACTCTAATTGTTGATATTATGACGCCTCTTATCACTTTTATTGTTGAATAATAGATGAAATAATCATTTGTTTCCTAAAGAAAGAGAGAGAGAGAGATATACTGAAAGTTGTACAACTCTGTACATAAATGGACAATGACAGAGCCTTCCTGAAAATGTTGTTGCCACAACCAAGTAAAGATCAAACTGGTGCAAGAAACTTAGTTTATAGTTAATACAGTTGAGTCTCGTATATAGTTGCTAGATGAAGGAACAAAGCACTGCCGACTGTGTTTATTCATGATCCTTGAGACAGGCGAAGCCCAGTCTTAATAATTGCTCGAACTGATGGTTTTATCAAGACTCAGTCGCTATTTAATTGTTACCTCGTACTTACATAGACGCAAGAATACAATTCTTTATTCAAGAGAAACCTGCACCTGGAAAATTAGATTACATTTTTTCATTCAATTTTAAAATGTAAAAGATACCCACTGTCTTTTCTATTTTCCGCAGTTTATTTTCGTTTGTTATAACATCGATAGCGTATAATCTGGCTTTGTCACTACACCTGGCATATACAAGCTGAATATAGTATACTTATTGTATATTTTCCGTTTGGTTCCTCTATGTTTACCTACATTACGTGGAAAATATATACATATAAACGAGAATTTGAAGCTAATTATTTATTTATTAATTAACAAATTGTTGTCTGTTAGATTATCATTTTTATCGTATTTTACATAAAACATTGAAAATATGTTCTCGCTAGAGACTTTGGTTCATACTTTATGACTTCTGCTTGGTGCTCAAAATTCAAAAAATAATCAAAACTACAACTTTTTACAATAGAATATTTTACGAATAAAAATATAATATAAATGACTACTTGTTCAAAACTTTCTATTCTACATTTGTCCAAAAGTTACTTGCGCATCTCATTTCAAAAAATCTAAGATTTTGAAACTTCTTCAAAATATACATCAAGTTTTTTTTTTTAAAATAAAGGGTATACTATATTTCGCGTACGTACTGAATATCAATTGAAAATACACGTCTAGTTTTAAAATTAAAGAAAAAAAGGTACCATTGCGAATAAAAAAAGCATTGTTCAAACTACTTCGAAAACTCAATAACTCTGAACCAAAATGTACTCGACGAGTATATTGCAAACAACAAAATTTTCATAACCTCTGAACGCTAAGTCGGAAAGGTAGTAAAATGTTACTCCATAAGAAAAAAATAAAAAGCCTCTCGGTAAAGGAGAACTCGTAATAAATTTACGTAGCGTCCATACGGCAGACACTTAAAAAGAGTGCCAAAGAGAGAAATTACAATAGTTAGGGAAATCCGCGGACCGTTTTACGCATGGGAAAGCCTGTTAATTCGCGATCGTTCATAAAAGAGAGGAAAATTGAGAATCGGGAAATAGCAAGAGATGGGAAATTTCGTTGTCTAGAAGGCGATAATCGTAAAAGTTATAATATCTTAAGGTTGGGTGAGAATGAGACGCTTTTGTGAAATTCAATAGGAGACTCTATCGTGTGGATTTAGTGTTTATTGCGTATAGTAGGTGTGAAGTTAATTTTGATTGACCTGCGTGATTTTTAGCCACTTTGCTTCTATTCGATTGAATTCCAAACATTTATCTCAATAAAATAACTTAGTTTCAGTAAAAAAAAAATTTTAAATAGGTCGCCTTATTAGAAATTTGGTCATTTTTAATGCATTGAAGTAAAAAATAGTTTTTTTCGAAATTATAACGAGCCCAGTTTCTACAAATTTTTTTATGTGCACGATGATTAATTTATACTTCAATAATCGTTTCAATTTGTACCAGCGTGTAGGTTAAAACATTTTATTTCCAAATTGGGTCATTGGAAAATCACGTAATTATACTCGGATGTACAAAATAACTATCATAATTATAACAAGACATTAGTTAATCTCGAATCGCATCAATATTAATATTCACATTAAATATATAATAATATAAAATCAATAATAAATATCGTACAATTTATGAGTAAGTAGATCGCATCTATTATAATAACATTGCATTTCGATGCTACATCATTGTAATTACAGTATTATCCTCGGGCAAGTAAATAATATTCAACGGTTTTATTATTTATATACTATATAGATAATACGTACAGTATATAATATACTACACTATATACAGGTAAAGCTTGTCTGTTAGTTTCTGAAATTTTTAAATTTCGTAATGATTAAGATGTAGTTTAACATCGAGTCAAATGACATTACAAAAGGGAGTATTAGTATCTTATGAAGCCCTCGGGGCATTCAATGCCAACACATGCGCTTGGAAATGGGCCAATCTTATATCTACTTGAAAATTAGTTCGATGTTAATACATCCTCTACAAATTGTAATAATGCATTTCACGTTTTAATTAGATATTACAAATAATTTGATAATTATATTATTACACGTGAGCAGTTAGGTTATATACGTCATTTTCAATTATGTAAATATACATAAACTATCATTTACAATGCATTGTTTAAATTTTCTTTTATATAAAATATTTATATTACAATATTATTTAAGTTCGAAGTGCAGAAATGATACTAAATTTTCCCTACAAAAAGTTTGTCCCTAGAAAAATTATAGTGACAATTTGTAATTTTCAATTCAAAAGGACAGCCTAACAATTTTTGTCAAAGCGTCATGGTAAAAATTTCCATACTAGCTGTTACCATAAAATTACGTGTGCTAATTTATTTTAAAAAAATATTAGATAAAAATAAAAATAAAGTAAATATGGATATGTTTATTAAATATACACTTTGTATACGTTAAGAAATATTGTAACAATATAAGTTTACTGTATATTGTTAGAATATTCTATATACGTAACAAAATAATAAATCTTAATGATTTTGTAGGTTATGGTGCATTACTTTCATATACACATCGTACATGCGCGTTTACATACACACGCGGGCACGAACAACATTAAAAATATTAAAGGATCAAACGCGTGAAAAACGTTAGAGGACCGAAAATTTATATACTTTGAGGTTTGTATATAACAGTCCCGAATTAAAGAATATTTACAAACTACCTCTAGCTCGTTTCGCAGTGTTGGTCTTATTTGCAGGGATATCTTTGTAAAAATTGTAAGGATGGTAAAAATTCTTATCGTTCCCCACAACTATTATAGTCTACAAAAATTACTATGCAGTATTGTAATTTTTCTACGTATTTTCTGTATAAAAACTGCCTGACTGTTTGCTTCTTTTGATTTTACAGGTACAGTCACTGTAATTTTTGTAGGTATACTTTTCTCCATGTATTAATAAGCATTAAGAGAAAAGTATATTTACGAAAAATAAATGTGCAACTAGCTCAACGTAGTCTTTGTTTAGAAAAAAAAATGTTCTAACCGAAAAACGAAATACTCGTTCCTTGGTATAAAAATAGATTTCATTTATTAGTATAAAATAGTTTTTTTTAAAAGAAATACGTGAAAAATGTTAAAGGTTTTTGCCATGTGATGAAATGTTTTTTTGTTGTTTTTAAAATGGCTTAAGCAAGTCAAAACCAAGGTATTAACACACAATTAAAAATGCTTTTGGCAAATGAGTTTCCAATATTTGAAAAACGTAGAAATCTTTTGAAAATATTATTTCAAAGGCAAAGACAATAAAAAATATACGCTAATAATTTAGTGTCTAATCCATTTGATAGAATATTCAGAGTTAGTGTACCATAAGCGTAGGAAACTGAATGAAAATAAATGTTAAAATTGTGGGCATTTATTGTGTAAAAGAAGCGTTTCATGACTACCGATTAATAGCCTACTTTTCATGTCCACCTCTTGGCAATATATAACTATTTTAAATACAAAAAAATTTGATTTCTCTTAGGGTTGTAATTGAGATATAATTCATTAATCCAAACTTTACATGCGCAATCAGAATTGTAATTTTTAATAGTGCCAATGCTATAAAATAACTTACTATAAAGTTATTTCACACTGTGAATCTCGCTTTTACCTTTAAAGTAATAATAAGACTTCTACAGAAAAATCTAACAACTTTATGTGCAATACAACGTTCCATTAAAGCTGGGGACACCTCTATTTACTACCCAATACACCAAATTTATAGAACCTATAGCAATCTCTTCGCATCGACAATAAAAGCGTTATGAAAATAAAATGAAACGCGTCAATTAAACTCGCTCTCTATCTCGGTGTAAATAAACAAGCTCACTAAATAAAAGCTTACGCTTCGAATTTTATGAATCATCTGAAACGAAAATTTGACGAAGAGACATATATATATCTGTATATGTGTGTGTGTGTGTGTGTGTGTGTACACGTATATACGGGCTATAACAGGGAGAAAGAAAAATTAAATGGGGAGGAGTTGACCGGTTCTAACAACATGGGAAAAGGCAAGAGACGAGAGGGGGTGAACGAAATTTTCCGTGATGCATACTCCCCTTACGCATCCGGGCAGTTTCCTATCATGCGCTATGCACTCGATTCTGTCGTGGAAACGAGAGACATCGTCTTTTTCCCTTTTATTTGCTTCGCGCGAGAATTGGGGAGAGACACGTCGAAATACGAGATGCGTTTCGTCATTCCTTCCGATCGATCAGATTTTGGGTCATATACAGTTTTAAATGATTTGTTTATTCAACAAACTGATGTTCTTCAATATTTCGTTTATCAATAATAGGACTTCGTTTACCTACTCGGGGTGAGAAAAATTCTACTTTGCATAAATCAACAATTGAAAAGCGTTTGTTTGTTCCTTAGAAAATGTATGTTTTCTCCGAGAATGTAGTAAAAATTGAGATTAATATTATCTCATTTATTTTGACTTATTGCGTTCAATGATCAAATCTAATATTTATAAAAAGACTGTTTTTCGACACAAGTGCAGTCATATACATATATTTTTATACAGGCAAAAATTTTAAATTAATTTTAAATTTTGTATATTTCTTTAACTGATTCGTATTTAAAAAAAAAACATTCAAAGTGAAATTAAGTAAATTAATCAATAAAGGTTTCATTGAAATAGCTGATTATAAATGCAAGTGTCAATTTGGCAAATTCGATGGTAAAGAAGACTTCTTGCATACGTAGAAATAAATAATATTTATTCTTATTTAAAATAATGTTTCACACTTCGCAATTTATCAATAATATCATGTTACTAAAGTTATATAAAAATAATAATATATTATACTCGCTCGTATTATATTATAAATTATAAAAAACATTAATATATCACTATAATTTCAGCTTGTTATTACTTTAATCGTTTAAACGTTATTGAATAAATCAATACATGTAATTGCATACACTTCGTGTTTAAGTATTACATTTAATGAATTTTCTCATCGATTCCTTTGTGCCAATTTTTATACTTGAATTCAAATTACCGAGAAGAGAGCCCAAGGATGCGGAGGAAACTATTTCGTTTGTCTCTTTCGAGTGAAAGCCAGTGATCGTTAAAAAGGAGATTCGGTTTCCTTTGATTAGAATCTTTGGACAGCAAATTTAATTTACACTTGTCACTTTTATTTCTCATCTCGAAAGTATCGATACGATAAGTGCGAGTAACATATAAATAAACAAATTGAACGAGGGATTATATAAACGTGCCATTTAGCGTTTAATTTTTTAAAAAGTGCATATAAAGGTATCGAATATTTCACTTTTGAAATAGAAAAACGAGGAAATAGGTGTGATAGAGGAGTAAAAAGTATTCAAGTGAAGTGGATTACTTAACTTCTTTTATGTTACATTTCCATTTACTAACTTGAAAGGCTCTTTGTCTTTGAAAAATTGTTTTGCTTTGCGAATGATACAATATTTCGAAATCGTTAAAACTGCGTAACGCGTATGTATGCATTAATATACCTATAAGAATAAATGAAAATTTGTTGAAAGATGAAATATATTCCATTAGAATAGGAAACCTCAAGAGGAGAAGCCAGAAACGATTCGATTCGTCAAACCGTACACAACGATAGAACAATCTGAAATTCCACGAATGCACTTGAACGGATTTACAGTAGTAATAAGAACGGCACGCGATATACAGGAGCAACCTTGTCTTACATCTCGCTCGTACGTTCCGTTAACTTCCGGTCACTCGTCTGACGGTGTAATAATAATTCGGACGTATTCTCTATACCGGTACACGGTAAATTTCGAGAATCCGTGTAATTTCACCTCAGTTCGGGTCGGTTGTTATACGATTAACGCGCGCGCATTCGCCGCGGTACGGTTAAGACACTGGCGTGATAATCGTTATACGATAGATATACTAAACTCTCTGATATTCTGCACCCATTCGTACATACGAACACACGCACGCCTGATAATTGCATGACTGCGCGTTCGCGTTGTTACCTATACGCTACGTGGATTCATTTGATCCTTATTAATTGTATTTGTGTAGTGTGGATATCGCATTAAATATTAATCCAATTCATATAATTGATTTATTAATTATATTGTATTATATAAAATAAGAAAAAGTGTTTGATATTAGGTAATACTGATAGACGTACGAAGTTTACATTATAGTTGTACCGCAACGTTCGATATCCCAAGTTATTCGAGCTTTTCATAATATCTGCAAGTTTGACAACATTGTGTTGCCCAATTAAATGTCATAAACTGGTAACTCGACTAATTTAATTTAAAATAACCGGATATTAATACATAAAGGTGATTGAACAATAGAAGATGAGCTTACTATGATCAAAAACAATAATATCACCGTTCATTGCAGTACACTGAAATAAAGCTTTATAGGTCTTCGGAATCAACCGCGTAAATCGATATAGATTATTTATGAAATATATTCCATCGTGTATATATTTATTTTATATTAACGAGAAATGTAAAAGAGAAATATTCTATCGAGTAAAAGTGACATTCAAATAAAGAACGACGAATTCTAAGATAATTTAGTACTAAAATACATTTAAAATTTTCCTTAACTATGTAAATTCTTAACAAGAACAATAATATTATTCAGTTGTAGAAGACGAAAATTTAAGACATTCATAAACTCAATGGAACTAACTTTGTACTAAAATTATTTCGGATTTTCAAACGAAATTTACCGAGCTTTTTAAACGTGTCAATTTGTAATTATAAATACATCAAAGAGTGCGACCGTTGTACAAAGTCCAATATAATTCCACAAGGAGAGAAATGTTGTATTTTTCCTTAGTAATTAATTCATTTTTTCCTAGTTTACATTTTATCCACAATTGTTAATTAGAAGAACCTTTTGATCTTAGGTCGAAGAGAGTGGCTCTTTCGACTGTCTTTATTTAAAATTTGCCGATTAATCCGGTAAAAGAAAATATCGGTGTGATATAGCCATTAAAAACTTATCATGAACAAACGAGAAGAAAATTCCTCTAAGCCATTTTCACGTTGTAAAAAGGAGGTCTTTCCTTTTCACCTAACTACCAGTTTCCATAAAATTCCTGCACAACACCTTCATCAACCTACCTTTTCATCATCCCTCGCGACCCCTTAGGCAAAAAGATAAAAAGAGGAATGGCTCTTCCTCCCGACTTTGCGCAAACTTTCCCTCAACTTCCAGACAATATGGAGAACTGAGAAAGTGCAGGTATTTGCACACGGATGAAGCTGATCGATTTTTCCAGTATTTTCCATCTAGTCTTACAATCCACGGGGACCTTAAAGTAAAATCCTTTCCGATCGAACTGAGTCGAGTTTCTTTCGTCTAAATCTGCCGATATGAATACTATGAAATTGTTTTTATGGAAATGGTTTATATATATATGTACATTGGAACTTGGAAAATTACTCCTTGTAAACAAGAACATCGTGATACAGCGACGACGATCGCATCATTTATACTATAGTATATATAGTATATATATGGATGTATGAAGTTGAATCAGCTGTTCGCTATGATGATATTTACAGAAATCTACAATTATAAACAGATTAATATTTTTAATGTTCGAGACAAAGTTTTACTACAGTCCGTAAATGAAAATTTTGAGCTATAATTCGAGATACATGAAAATGTTTGCCAAATACAAATTGTTCCGTAAAATTTGAATGTTTGATTTAAATATAAATTTACATAATTGATTTATTTATAGTTATAATGGCGAGTAATAAAAATCTATACTGTATGCAGAGAATAATGTTGTACAAGATTTCCGCAATACACTTTTACTAAAGGACATACAGAGAACAAAAATACTTCACATTTTCCTGTAAGAGTAGTAACCTTAGAATGGAGGAAATGTTGATATTGACTCGACAAGAGAGTCGATTTTCATATTTTGCGCGCGGAAATACCTCGAAGGAATTTTGATAAGGAAAAAGTACCAGTTTTTTTTTGTATATTTTTGCACATCTTTTGTGATATTCACGACGTTGCGTGCTTCTATTTTCATACAGTCCCTTACGTAACCTACATATTGTATTTTATATACATATACATACATTATATATTAAATATTAAATATTAATCTTCATCTTACCACATTACCCATTTTTTTCCCTTCCAATTTCCCCGACACGGATTAACTTTTCATATTAGAAAATTAAATTTAAAAAAATGTACCATAAAAATATCTAAACTGCCTTTTAAATTGATTCCAAGAGGATTTCTCTTGGTACGTTTAAGTAACGTCAATTTAGGCGTTTCCGTGAAATGAATAATTCCAGTATAAAAAAAAAAGAACGAAAGCGAGCTCTTGCGTCCTCCGTAAATATGGTGTTAACATTTTCTCGAGCGCATTAAAAATTAAGATAGATACTTCAAAGGGAATTAATGTCGGCTCGAAGAAACGAACCGGAATATTCGTGCGAAATTTACTATTTCCCTGCATATTTCAAGTTTGTAGGGATTAATCAATATTCGATCTTTGGAATAAATTCCATTATCCAGGTCGAAAGTGCGATGAAAAAATAGTCTCATTTTTCGGGTAGTAGAAGACGAGTGAGAGGTTGAAGGGTAGATGGAAATATGGTAAGTACATTTTTGACACCCGTACAATTATGTAAATTCTGCACTGGGAAGGGAAGGTAATGCGTGTATATATATAGACACTATATATATACGCATACATGTACATTCGAGTACATGCGTTTTCGTGGATTTCACAAGTTGATGCTTGCACCTATATATAAATGTGTTATTGGTTTTAAATTACTATAAAATATTTAAGAAACTAACAATATTCTAATCCTAATACAGATTCAAAATTTGTTATTGTTCGAAAAAATGAAATAGAAAATAATCTAATTAAGGTAAATCATATCATTTTATAGTCTTAAAAATGTTAATATCAATGATATGTTTTCAATCCAAAATTCTAGAATCAAACTTGGCTGTAAAATTTAAGGTTACAATCAAATTTTATCGACGTACGTAATAAAATCAATTTTATTCAAATTTGTCAATAATATTTTATTTATCTGTATATTCTATAATAAAATAATTAAATAACTCTATTAACTATTTTGTAACTCACGATAAATAATCAGATAGAAAAGGGAAAAGAATAGTCGCTTATTAAAAATTCTCGTTCAAGGGAAGAATCTTCTTATTGTGTAATAAATTTTATAAGGTTTTTATAGCATAATACTTTAGTTATTCAAAAGAAATTTTCTCTCCTAGTACAATATTGAAAAGGTTATAAAATTTTATTTTAATTTTTTAAAGTGCATTATACCGTATCGATATTTTATACATATATATATATTACAATATTAAACACGATGAAAGTTTTAAAATTACATAACATTTATAACTTAAGTGAATTAAATGATAATTCACTATTATAAAATTGTAGATCTGATTTTTTTTATAGAGATCCGGAATTTTCATGTGGGTTCTCTAGTAATGTATAATTTAAAATTTCACTGTAATTAACGAATATTTATTAGTACTGATTCATAGTGATAAGTTTACTGCTCACAGATATACTTGTAAATCAGCGATTATTCACTAATTGCAGCGGAATTTTACCAATTCAACTTTAGAGAGTCGTAATCTAAATTCCTGACATGCATTTTCCCGCAGTAAAATATTTCAATCAAATTAATTGTTAATTTCCGTCACGAGAGCTAATAATCTTTTGATATATTTCTGGATATGCTTCAATTAATTACTCTGAGTTTAATAGACTCGATTCAATTTTAATAATTAAATATTTTGTATGGCTATTTCATGGAAAATATTTCTTTTACAAAATACTTGTTTAAACAGTTTAACGAGATGTTTTTGCACAACATTACATGTAATTTTAAATTATTTTATTGCCTTCTCTGCATTTTAGTTCAAAAACAATATTTGTTGTATAAGTATACTTGTTTATTAGTTTGTATGGATAAAATTTTGTTTTTACTTTCGATAAGACGCATTGCACTTTTAATTCAGCAAGGTTGACGAAGCTTCTTAGAGTGTAGTCTTTTTAAAAATGATATAGTCGTTTCATGTTTAAATTTCAGTTTTCATGCCTGATGCGGCAAAAGACAACGAGTCTTTGCTAAATTAGACTTTTGTTCTTATATACATAAAGGCAGCACATATACGCATGATCAAACGACAAAATATTTTAGTTTCAAAAATTATAATTTTGAATCTACTGTACATGTCAAATTTTAAGTAAAGTATTCAACAACATCAAATAGAGAAAGACTATAATTTAGATGGAACCAAAAAATATTGCTCCCTCAAAATGTATAACAACATGGTCATATCAACATAAGGAGAGCGAATTAAAAGATCATTTTTGCGAAAGAAATTCGATATTTTAACTACACGTCAAAGAACTAAATAAAATGAAAAGTAAAAATAAAGTAAGAAAAAGAAAAGTACAACAGTTTATTAAAGAATAAATGATATGCAATTTTATCATTAAACTCAAAATAAGAAATTGTTTGATAAAATATTAGGTACACAATTAACATCGTAAGAAATAAAATAATTTTTTTAAACATCAAAATTAGTTTAAAAACTGAGTTAAACCGACCAAATAATTTTCAGATTTATTAAAATCTCATAATATTCGAGTGGCAAAAGAACCATTTCATACATTTAATATAATTTGTAGTATGCAGAAAGAAGATGCATATTTTAAACATTTCCTTCAATACAAAAGCGTCCGTGAATATTCTGAAAATGAAAATGTAAGTGAGAAACGCTAATGCAGACAATTTTTTTTACAAAACTATGCTGTTGAGGGTATTGCAGAGTTCACGCTTGTTCTGGGAAATTACTAAGCTGGTGTTACCAATATGTTTTATTAGACTAAAAAACTAACATTCCAAAAAAAAGAACAAAAAATAGTAAAGCTTTATTTATCGGTAAAGATGAAAAACAAAATATAGTATTTTCTTTAGCCATAATTTAAAATCACTCTCACTTTTATCATGTGATATCAGTAAAGACATTTACTAACTTATTGGTAATTTAAAATCGAGTTGTAAGAAGACAAAAGAGAAATATATTTACATTAACAAAGTGAATATAAAACAATCATAATAAATTAAAAATAGTCTAATATAAAAATATGTAACAAATAAAAAAATAAATAAAAAATAAGAGAGAGAGAGAGAGAGAGAGAGAGAGAGAGAGAGAGAGAGAGCTAAGTGCAAGTTATTTTGAAATAATTTAAATTTTCTTTAATCATACTTGATAAATGAATGTTTGACAAAAAATGAAGGACTTCATTCCGAGCTTCATTCCCCTGATAGAAATCGTATTCCGTTAAATAAGTATTAAATAGTTTGTTTGAATAGAACTGGCAAAAAATAGGCGAAAAATGTGTCTATTTATCTCCTATCGATGAAACGCTTTTTCTTCCATTTTATAACCATTGATTAATGTAAAATCCTATTTTTCTTCCATTTTTGACCTTGTAAATATAATATAAAGTTGAGTCTACTTTTGTGCTATAAATGTGTATTAAAAATGAACATCTGAAAAATTTAATGAAATCGCATTTATCTTCGTAAATACTGGAAATATTACAGTACTTAATTAATGTAAATCAGACGCGAAAGATAAAATGCCATCCGAATCTATAGGTATTTTGAAAGTTTACTGCTCGCGAAAAGATGGACACATTATTTAAATGTTTTGAGGTTGTGGTCATTCTATTAAGTGCTAATAAAATGGAAGAAAAAGCGTTTCATCACAAGGTACTTACTACCAATTTTTAATTCCTAGTTCTTGGATTTGTATAGGACAGTATCCATGGTGACATTGTCTGTGTCATTGTGTATATAACGAATTTCTATTATGAATTGTAAAAATTAGTAATCGTTTTACAGTAATTTTAATTGAAATTGTGTACAAAGTAAATTAAGTTAGGGTCACTGAGTAGATGCTGTTACTATAATTCTTATGAACAATTATACATACTGCAAAATACGGTTTTTAGGAGCAGATTCCAATACAAAAACAAACCAAAAAATAAATCGTAACTAGTGCAACAGATCTTATTTTTGCAGCAAAACATAAGACAGCATTTCAAATATTTCAAATAAGGCAGCATTATTAGGGTTAACCATCCTTGTACTTACTACGGATGGAAAACGAGGTGTAAAGATTGTACTGCAACTGATGACTTTCGTAAGTAATACGTACTCTATGCACTTCACTATAATTTTGAATACTAATCCTAATACGAAATTTAATTGAGTGTTTAAATATACTTCACTGTACTTTATTATGCAGAATAAAAAAGAAACTATTCAGTACTTTATGGTTTTATTATGGTTTTTAACTTTTCACTATGAATCAGTTAGTTCAGCTATGAAATCAGTATAATGATTAAATATAGCTATTTTATAACAGTATTATTACGGCAAATTATTAGCCTGGTTTGATAATTTTATTATAAATCCTTCATTGTTTTTTTGTATGTCTTGCTGACTTGAGATCATAGCAAAAGTGTAGGTGTGTGAGTCTAAACTTTTGCGGTAAATGTTTGGTTTTCAGAATTAATTTACAGTTACTTTATGGCAAATTATCCATGAATTATTTTATCTTTTTGTAAAAGTTAATCTCCCAACTTGAAAGATATCAGGTATTTTAGTTCGAATTTATTTATTTTAAAAAATGATCAGTGTAAACAAAAGTAAAGTCTAAATATGTGCAGGATAGAAAAAGTTTTCTTCGATATACCGACAATAGTTACATAAGCCAATAGACGTATATTCCTATGTACTGTTATATCTCACCTGTGTTCCTGGTTTCGTTCTTCTGTATTCCATTTCTTTTTCTCCTTGCAATATCAAAACCATAAAAATATAAAAATGTCCATTGCTACAAATAAATAAAATTACAGTAAATAAAAAGGAGGCGTACAAATTATAATGTCTATTTTCAAGGTTTAACATGTTATTAAAACGTCTATATATTTTTAATCGCATAATTATCGAGTAAATTAAAAAACTTTCTAATCGTATGTTAAAAAATATTTTAAATTAATGCTCTCACATTTCGTAGATCCTAAGATTAAAATTAATTTATTTTATCACGTAAATATTAATGTTAAATTTAAAATGTAGATATTCAACTAAAAATTTTTTTATATATGCATGACCCTACCCTTACATGTCGATCAAAAAAAATGAAAATGCTTTTGGTAATCCGAAAATTTGTATATTTATTTTTACAGAAAAATAAAATCTAAATCACTTTACTAGAACAACTAATGCACTTGGGTAACGGAATTTCAAAGTACAACGCGAGTCACTCAAAAGAAAAACCACGCGCATACAATTACGGTATCGTGGCAGCGCATTAACCCCGACTCCCCTTTCGTTCGTCCCTCGGAGACGGGAAATGAACATTCGAGCACCGTGCGAGAAAAGCGTAAACAAGTAGTACATGTACGTCACCTCGAATTATTTGGAGCATACCCATTAACGTCACCAGTATTATCTTTTTTTTTAGAAATGATATATGTGTATATACAGGAAGTGCAATTTTGTTCAGCTGTCAACAGCCTGTGTTTACCTTTTGCAGATTTTCTTTTGCAACGAAAAGACAAAATTTGGAAATTTGAATATATTTTTTCGTATATAAAAATATGAAGAAAACTACTTCTGAAAGCTACTGAATATTTGTAGATACGTATAACCACATATAACAGACACATCAGAATTTTAACTAAAAATTAACATTTTAGCAGAACGAATATGCAAGAAATATTAATGGTCAATACATTTTAATTCATTTAATATATTGATTTTTAAACGAATAAATTTTTGATTGTTTCATACTTTTTATAAAAGGAGACAACATTTTCCTCTAAATTAGAACGAAATCCATAATGTAGAGGTTTTGTTTTCCTGGTATAAGACAAAAGCTCTTTCTTGTGCAAACTTGAGAATTTTTTAAGAAGCTTTCGCAAGGGTGGATAAAAAGTCTATTACCAAGATCGATGCGTTTGAGTTGCATTAAGCTTTCGGTGAGTATTTTTGGTTTTCGACACGGTTTTATTGCTTAATGAAGTGACGCGTCGATATTCCATATATTATTAATATTTCGATCTTTCATTAGAACATTTATTATTGAAGGTACATATGGCTTCGGGGGATTTAGAGTTAAAATTATTCTACCTGATTGTATCCGGTTAGCAACTCACAAAATTATTGTGAAAAATTATGTACATAATGATATTAAATTAACTATATAAAATATGATATTGCAAGAAGTATAATCCTCTTGCACTTTTGCTATTTACAATTATAACTATAGAAATAAAAAAAATCATAAAAAATATTTAAAAAAAGTTAGAGTTACCATAACACCGAAAAAAATGCCATCAATATCGATAACTAATACCAGGCTCAAAACTCCGAAAATTATAGTGCATTTTCCGAGGCGCAAAAGTAACGCATTAATCATCGCGTACTTTTTGAGAATGACTCTCAACAAAACTTTGACCCACGTGCCTTTCTTCAAATATTTGACACCATCAACGATCTAAATTGATCCGTTAATTGCACCTTTTTATTTGCGCATCAAAGATGACGCATCGCTATATGGAACCCCTTATTTTCTCTTTCTGTGTATGTGCACGAGTGTATATTTACTTAGCGAACCCTGAATTCGAAATAACCCCTTTTCCTTGTGTACGAATCCCTAATTCTGTTCGTGTCTCTTGCTGTGTTCCGTTTTCCTTTTCTTACTGTTTTCTCGAGTTTACCTCTCGTGGGAGATCCTCGGTATTTGTTTTGCCTTCGATCGATGTTTATTTTAAAGTTATAATCTTATTTATGGACCTTAACGTTTTCGCGACTTTCTTTTCAACGCTATCTTTACTATTTTATGGCATTTGCGTGTGTGTGTGTGTACGCGCGCGCGTGCGTGTGTGTATGTGTATTAAATAGATGTATAAAGTTTTAAAAAAAAATCTATAATATCGCTTCCATGAACTTATAATACATACGTTTATGAAAAATATGTAATTTGCTCGTTATTTACCTAAACCACAATGACTTATTGAGAGACTAAATTAATTTGAATTATTATACTAAGGGGATGTCGGACCCAAAAGTTTTTAAAAAACGCCGAACATCAAGCCCTTAGACATGTTTTAAATAATATACCCAAATTTGTCCAGATTTTTAAATCCATAATTTGATCACGATGTTTGGGTTGAAAAATTATGTTTTTTTGACGAATAATTACCGACCAAACATTATTTACTTAATTATTACTTAAGTAATGTTTTTTCATTAAAAAATCAAAACGTCAAGCCCTTCCTTATGTTTTCAGCTATCCGTATGAATTTTTTCAGATTTTTAATGCAATATTTTAGATATTATTTTTGGGTTGAAAGGTGCAGATTCCTGTAATTTAATTGTTTTTTAATCTTTAATTAATTAACTATAAATAATTTATACATTTTGATCGGTGTGTTAACTTTAACTAATATACCGAATTTACAACTTCATATATGATATAACTGTTAAAAATTTAAGTTTTAATTTATTTATTCAGTCAATACATTTCGTGGAGAATTTATCTAGTACAAACAAATAATTTTTCAAAAAATTGTTGGAAACATACAATATTATTTTGAACATTGCAAAGTCACATGGTGAATATTTTAAAAATATTAATGTATCGATATTTGTTTCAAATTGACAGTCTCATTGCGCGTAACACATTTCTTTATTTTTATTTTTATCTTTTATAAAAAATAGTAAGAAACTCCAACAAGAGAACGCTCGGTAAATCTGGAAAATAGTACTACAGGATCGAAAGAAGGAAGAAATCGCGTAGTTTCGGAAGAAAGAAATCTCGAGAAATAATGAGTCCAACAATGGTAAAAACAAAAACCCTGTGATGTTGACGGTCTCTTACGATTGCCCTTCCCTCGTTGTACAATATATACGTATCTATATATATATATCGTTTGGAACGAATTCTTCCTTTTCCCCTCCACCCTTTAGACGATTCAATTAATGTGAGCAGCCGCGTGCAGTTGCAGTTTTATCCCCAGGGGGTAGTCGAGGGATGCGCACTTAGGGGTCGACCGGCTGACGGGGAATAGTCAATTATCGCTTTTGGCGCGACAGTCGTTCTTGCGGAACAACCAGGGCGCGTGATTGTCGTTTGCCTTTTTCTTTATTTCCTACACACAAGGTCGCATTTCATTTTCTATACGGTATTCTAACTTGAGAGTATAGGTTTGAATTCCCCGTGATATTACTTTGATTTTTTAGACTGATCGAATATATTTCCATTTGACTATAAGCTTTAAGGACACCATTTTTTTTGTACTTTTGATTTGCTACCATAAAAAAATTGTAATTGCTAAACTTCAACAATTGTCCATCCGACACGTAGAAATATTTGAATTACGAGATATAGTAAATTATATATTTTATCAAAAAATAGTAATACGCAAGTTAAAAATTAAATAGATTATTGATGATCACACTCGTACCATGAGATTATTCTCAGATTAATAAATCTGAAGAGGTTGGCGAATTTTGTCAATAAAACGTTGTATGTATGATGTAATAAATGGTTTATTCTTTATTTTAAATTAAAAAATCTACCTGGCCCTCAAGAAATTGAAAAAATATTAAGTAAATTATCTTTTGTTCGCGGGGTTAATTTTAGTTTTTGACATGAATTCATGGCTATACTAAACATTACGTATAGATATATAATGAAGAACTAAAAGAATCTTTATATCTACATAGAAGTTTTATGTATAAAAAGGACGAGGGATCAAGAAGTTTATGTAATCAACTCTCATCTAAAATTACAATGTGTCAGTGTGCACTGTTTGAAAATTAATTACTTTCATGAAGAGGAGGAGCTCCGCGCAGTGTTGCTATTACTTTGTAAAATTGACGAGAAACATCAAAACACCATGTACCAACTAATAAATTCACCCTTTATCCCGTGCTGTAGGATTACAATACGTACTTAATAAAAATTGAATTATATAAATGTATAAGTCAATCCAATTACGCGTATGTTATTGCGATTACCTAAAAAAAATTGTCTGGGTCAAGTCTGGATTAACATTAATGGGAGTCTTGAAAAATTCTGTCGGAAACGGTAGCTATTTCTAATGCGTTTTTTTTTTATTTTAAGCTTCTATATCGACTATATTCCAAGCCGTTTAAAAACTTTTTAAACTTTTAGTCAGTCTCTTAAAAATAGAATGTCTTGGAAATATTGTGAAATTGCGTATAATACTGTAAGTGGAAGTTAGCAAAGTTATATATATACGTTGAGACATCGTAGAAAAATTTTGTAAGATGCAAGTAAAAAAATGTTTTTTATTATCTATTAAACGAATCCGTTTTTTTTTTATTTGAGTATTTAATGAACGAAACATTACACTATTAAACTTCATAATTGTGTAGAATAAAAAATAAATATTTAGTGAAAATATAACAAAGTAATAATTCGGATGATATGGTAACCACAATAAAAAATATTTTCAACAATGATATACATATAATCCATTAAATAAGCCACAAACTCGATCAAAATAATTCTGATTCTGTTATAGGTGTATGTACGAATGTGTACACGCTACAGCAATATCTCTCGATCGAGATTACAATTGTAATTTTAATCAGACATTTGTCAGAATCGTAAACCACAATGGGAAATATCCTTTAAAATCGAATCGTACCATACGCGATCGACTCATAAATTAACGATAGATGCAACGTGAATGGTTCTTACCTCGAGGTTAAAATCAGTGACACTTGCAAAAGTGTCCACGGGCCCTATTGTCGGTATGAAATTTACCGGAATTATCTTTCCCGCCCTCCTGGGCCATTAATCCATGTTACGTTTACCCTACGAAATCGAGTTTGGTATATATATATATATATATATATATAAAAGCAAGGAGAACGCGTGCCGCTCGAGGGTTTAGCCACGTGCGTCCCAGGTCTATACTATTGTTTTATTCTCTCAAATTTTTCACCGGTGATTTATCGGAAAGGTGGGGTGGACGACTTGGGGAGGACACTCATGGTGAGAACTCTAGTACAAACTGAATAAAAGAGATCTCTCGATACGGTTTTGAAATTTTCGAGTGTAAGTATGTGCTTGTGTTACGTGGTAAATTTACCAAAATTTTCGTTATTCAAGTGATAATGATAGAATTAACTATTAATTAATCATATTGCGTTGCATTGTTTTTAAAATAAAAACATGTTTCTTTTAAACTATAATATATAATATGTTTCTATTTTAAAACAGATTCTTCTGTTAATCGATCTAGGTGTACCTCTCTAATCTAACTAATTATAGTAACCAAAACAAACAAAATTTCATTTATACATTTTTTTTATAAAGTATTTTATTTTCACAAATATAATAAAACGTAAAACGACAATAAGTGAACGAGATAAAAATTTAATACAATACGAACTACACTTTTGTATGGAATACTATATATATATATATATATATATACAATATTGAATATTGTAAAAAAGATAAAAAAAAATATGTTCAATAGATGTCATTATGACCTAATGAAAGTATTTCATAAAATATAAAAGAAATAAAGGAGGATTCACCTTTTGACTGGCCCTAACTTTTTTAATTAATTCTTTTATGGCGATCGAACTCTTATAACCTTAAGGTACTCAAGGAACAAAATAACTTTATATACACTGTACTGTATACTTTGAAAAGATAATTTTTCTTATAAAAATGCTATTATATTACAAAAATTTAGAATATTGTTTATGTAATACGGAGTATAAACGAAAAGTTTATTATTTTTTTCGTGGTGTCTCTCATATTACTCTCTCATATTTCTCATATAATGTACTTTTATTTAGGTTCAATACAGACAAAATAATCAAATATTACCCTTTCATTCTACAACTCAAGAAATCAATATTACAACTAAATTTACCGTTGGCAATCGTACATTCCGAGAATAAAAAAAATATTACAGTAAAAATAAAATTTGACCTAAATAAGTGTACCCTTAAGTAAAGTAAAATAAAAATTACCACCCACAGCAGAATATATTGATAAAACTTGATCAACTTTAAGCAATATGCAGCGTGCAGATGTATTTGCATTTCTTCTTCTTAAACCTATAAAAATAAATCGTTCAACTCGTTTCATTGCCATAGAAAGTGTTGAGCGATTTTGCGTTTCCCAGGGAATTCCTTCAGTTCGGAATCTCGGTGTGGCTCTTATAACGTAACCGCCGCTATATAGTGCACAGAGAGAAGACCGGAGCTATTTGTAAGATTCCGAACTCTTCGGATTTCTCGAGCTCGTAATTCTTTAAAGAGAATACGAACCTTTTCCGCCCTCTGTTTTTTTTTTCATCAACTTTTTACCATTCTCGTGTTTGCGCCTCTTTTTTTTCATTCGGCAACTTTACGTTATTCATCTTCTTATTATATACCATAAATTACTCGAATTGGTAAACACTCGTGCCTTCTCTATGTTTTGTTCTTTTGTTTCGTATAGTGCGATGATACTTATGAACAAATTATTTAAATTTTTTGCATTAAAACGTTGTTCAGATTTTATGTTAAACTCATAAGGTATATTCTTTAAACGTTTGTAAATAATTCGAATATTGAGTTGTTTAAACAATGAGAAGAATTGGATATTTTTTATGGACCTTTAAACGGCAAAGTTTTCTATACGAATATCCTGTTGACATATGCAAGGGAAATCCATGCGTATAAAAATATAATTTAGTGTAAGAAACAGCAATAAAAATGAAAGAAACAATCTTCTTAAAACTACGCTTAAAAGAATTTTTAAAAGAATAAAAATTTAACGTTGTCTCTAAAATTTTACCTTGATTTTTTTTTTAAACAAGGCCTCGGGCAAACACGCGACTATACGTGTATCTACATTGCGTCGCATATGCAGAAAGTGTCGAGTAAAGAGACAGACGGATCGAAAGATGTATATAAGAAGATGTAAAGTCTCGCACGTATATGGAAACTACTTATCGCTCACCTGCCCACTTTTCTTTTCTTTCGTATTTTTGTCTTTCTATCTCATTCTCTCCTTCACGAATATAATCTATTCTCTCTTTACTCTCTTCCTTTGTGAACGAGAGTGGAAAAGAGACAACGGCAAGTTTAAATCTTAAGGTGGAAGTCAAGGTGGAAGTTGTTTAAGTTTAAAAAGCTCGGATTATGCTTATTATATCAGTACTGCGGATGAATAAATAATTAATAATTAACAATTATATAAATCGTGAATATTAATAATTATTTTAATTCGTTTTGAATTACTTCTTCTTTTGGTAGTGTCAATTGTGTATCGAAAAGTTTCTTTAGTTTGTTTCATTTTTTAGTTGATTTCCGGGCATTTGAATAATTAATATTTTCCTGCAAAATATGTTAAGCGTAAGTTCAATTATTGATTTACATTCTGCAGTATGATGTTATTATCGTTCCATAATATTTTAATTAAATAAAATTACATAATTAAAACGGTTTATAGAAATTGATTTCTGCGTTCAAATGTAATTATAATAATTTACTTTAGTTAGAAATTAATTAACAAAAACAAAATAAATAATCTGCGTAATTATAAATAAATATATTTTTCTTAAAATTTTATTGCCTATCAAACAAATTGAACGACAGTACAATACACCGGACAGTTTTTTTCTTTTTGTGCACGGTAGTCACATATGTAGAATACAACTGCACATACTGGTATCCATCGAACAATGGACTCGATCTCTAACCCGCACACTATACGCGCATCTCAATTATCCGATTACGCGGATTTCAATCTGCCGTATATACATATTCAAATCCCTCGAATGCATCCACAGGTGATTTGCAATTACTTAATTGCCATTGTTGTTTCACCAAATCGGTAGGAATCATTTTAAAACAAACGACGAAACTAAATTACAAAGAGGTACCATGGGATTTTAGATCTAAAAAAATATATATATGTATATATAAAAGGCAAATAGAGGTTGTTTGTTTAATATTCAATTGAAATTGCGTAATATTCGTTTTCCCAATGTTTCCCTCGTGAATTTTATACCTTAGTTCAAATATTCCTCCAGAATTGCTATTCCTCTTGAATGTTGAATGGGGGTGTCTTCGTATACTAAATGAATGGATTTTGCATTGTGGATTGATAGTTTATTTTTGTCCGTTAGCGAATTTCAAGTGTCTGTGTACAGTACGAGGTTTCGCTCTGTGAAAAATTGATAAAGATCTGTGCGATTGAGACTGACGATGCAAACGATGTATTTGTTTAAATTTAAGGTGATGTCGAAGATAAATGTAGGATGTACTCTGGGGAGCATGAAATATCTTTCTCAATGCTTGAATTAAAAATTGGAGATAAATTTACAAGCGATATTTAAGATATTTACAGTTTATAAGTCGTTCTATTTTTATAAATAAATTTTTTATTATTTCAAGTTTATTAGTATCTACAGCTCCCCTCGGTAATTTTGTGTGTCAATTTATGTTTTCGATTCGTCTGAATTGGTTTCCATGCATGACCTAATTTTGGTAAAAAAATTATGGTTTTTCGGACTTTTCCAGAAAACAAATAAATTTAAAATAAGTAATGTAATTTTTATAAAATACTATTTAAAGTTAAACTTTTTTGTCTCTTGCAAATTGACTAAAATCTGGGATTAAATGGGAATGCTGTATCTTTTCGTGCTGTCATGTGAGTTTCACCGATCTTAAATAACAACAATAAACGTATTGTTAAACATAGCATATTACTTTCTATTAATATCTAATAATTATAATATAAGAGGACGAAACGCCTATAATTTTTTCAAAAGCTATGTTCTGAGATATTCCAACAATTATTAGTGAACAAAGGGTAAAATGTGCTTTCTTTATTTTAAGGTCAAGTTTTGGTTCGGAAATGCCGATAAATATATATATTATACACAATATAAATAATAATAATATTTACCTATCGTAAATTATGTTCACTTTTTCGTTTAAGCATAATAATTTTTTACTAAAATTGGGTCATAGGTCAAAACTGAACGAGATATAATAGGGTCTGCTAATCATAAAAAATCGATTCGGAGCGATCAAAAACATAAAATAATATACGTAGTTACGTCAAGAGGAACTCTCATAGTTTACGCCCCCCCCCCTTTGTACTAGGGCATTATGAAGCACGCTGCATGTGCATATTGTTACTGTTTTTCATAAACATTTGAATTTTTGCACTTTAATCTTTTAAATATTGAATGATCACATGATCATTTTTAGGCCTATCTTTTTTTATAAGAGATTACAAAAATTTTGTGAAAAATGTCTAATCCTTTATAGGAAAAATGATATTTAATGGAAAAAAGATGAAGTAAATTAAAATAGATTTTGATGGAATAAACAAATATAATTTCTAAAAATAACTCGAGAATCCAACATTTCGTCGTTTAGATTCGAGTGCGGTATAAAATTACGTTAATCAAAATGAATATCTGATGTATATACGCGTACTTAAAATCAAAATTGTGTAATTGAAATATAACAAAGTATCGTATCAACGCCTAGAGTGTAACATGCATCACGGGATAAGGTATTGTCCTCACCGTACTGTAATAACAGTGTCCATACCACCTCGGCAAAAATGAAACCCGAAAAAACTGAAGGTTAATTATACCCTAGCGTCCTTACCGAGCAAGAAAAAAAATGCAAACCCAGTGGGTTGTAGGTACTTGCATAATCCCAAGAGAGACAGAAAGAGATAGAGATAGAGAGAGAGTGAGAGAGAGAAGCGTTACCTCCTTTCAGCAGCAATTTATTACTCAACGATGGCCCGCCCCCGCGTACACGCTTGGAATGAGGATGTCCTCTCGCGCCCTTTTCGCGCGAGGGAAGGAGGAGGAGGAAGGGAGGAGGGCGGAGGAGGTACGAGGAGGCTAAATTAATTTCAACCCGCGCGTGTGATAGCGAGACTCCCTCGGATCGCGCGTTGTTATTAATATTGACGCTGCCAGCGATACGCGTCGATGGGAGTGACTCTCGCCTACGTACACACACATACATACATCGTCTAGTCGTTGCGATTTTCCGATTTATTCATGCTATAGGGAATTCGAATGAATGTAATATGTTGTTGTTATTTTCATATATAAATGACTATCTACCGCTATGGGGATACCGCCCGAATTTTACCTTGCAAATTTAACATGCTTTTCGGTTGCTTTTTTCCGTTTAGTTAACACATTAATAATTGAATTGATTCATTGATTTAATAAATAGGTATTATTTTCACTTCTAACTTGTAATTCTATAAAGAGGATGTGTTACGTAAAATAGATCCCTAAGATTAGTTACGCACAAAATATTATTATACAAATTTATTATTATACTAATTATATATCTAATTTTTATTTGATTATGATAATGAAATGTGTATGATAAATTTTCTATTCTCCTTACTTTTGTCATTAAACTGTTTTACATCTGCATCAATAATATATTTTCCGTTGAACATTCGTAACGAACGTCAAAGTGGTTCGATTGAGACGTTCACGGTAATGGGATTTTACGAGAAAGTTTGATTTTGGATTTGGAAAGATTGCCCTTCCGGGAACTTTGAATAACACGAATGAACTTAGTGCATCGATAATTAAATGTACCGTGAAACTTTGTGAATGCTTACGGCTTTCGAATTACGCAACTTGTACAAGATTCTTTATAAAATAAATAAATACTACTCTTCCTCTTAGTTTTTCTTTTTTAATAAATTACATCAACTTCGTTTTCAAAATCATTCGTATCTTTCAATTTTGTTTTTCTTTTAATTAAAAGTAGTGTAAGAAGCAGGAATTAAGAGCTTTAAACTTACGAATCAAAATATTTTACTTGAATGTTATTGAATAATAATTTTTACCATGCATTTATTTTGAAACGTGGCGTGGAAGCTCATACAACTAAATGATAAGTACTACCAAAGGTACGATTAAAATTACTTTAATGATTTATTTACCTTATTATAGCAAATTTATAGAAGTAAAATATTCATATCAAATTGAGGATCTCAATGTTTAAATACTATTGAAATGTGTTTGTACTAAAATTTCAATTCAATAAATATTAAACGTATTTATTTTTAATTATGTTTTATAAATATTTTATATTATATAAAAGCTCAAAGCATATATATACCTTTACAATTAAGCATTATCGTTAAAATTAAAAAAAAAAGAACAATTATATTAAATTTAAAGAAACAAAATTTTGAGGTAAAATAGTATTTTAGCAATTTAAATAAATTATTTACTTAAATAAACATTTATTTAAATTTAATTAAGTTTAATTTATTATTTTGCGTCTAATTTTTAACTTCTACCCGTTTTAAGTTAGATTTATCAATAATTATTTCAATTATTTATTATATAACATTATAAGGTTATACACTTAAAGCAAATAAATATTGTAAAAACACAGAAATGTTTCTTATATTTTATACATACGTATATCATGAACAGTAGTAAGAAACGAAGGGATTGTTATGCCAGTTTCGCATAAAATCCAAAGTAAAATTGACATTAACTTAATGCAGTGTATTTACATACTTAAGTGTAATGTGAGAACTGCATTAATTTAATACAGACGGTTCATTAATTAAGTTTACTGCGCCGTTTTATGAGTTACGGTTACTTGAAATTCAGGAAATGATAGCCATAAACTGTCGCAATAACTAAGGAAAAGTGACACCGATTCACAAATAAATATTACTTTTTAACCTGTGTGAAATACCGTATAGTTACTTTTTCCTAGGCGCCTTTCTTAAGTATTTAATTAAGAGCATACAGGCATCTTGCATTATACGTGTCTATTGAACCTTTTTTACATATGACGAATATATACATTGAAATGTACATTATATACAAAGGTACCATGCCTATACATTTCTTTGAAGTTTAGTACTATAAATCACACAGTTTTTGCAACAACGCAAATTATTTTTTTCTAGACGTGACAGTTCTACGTAGTCCGGAATAAGTTTGCATTTTAATACAGAGGTTTTTGTGAAAGTTTACGTTTAACCGATACGTGTACATTTTGAATCCCAAAGTGTTTCGCATTCTCACAACGAAAATGACGAAAATTGGCATTTTCCAACGAGATTAGCGTGATGCAATATACAGAAAATAATTTTGGTAGTTTCCATTTGTGACAGGTTAGCAAGTCGATATCGATCAAGGTTCAAATGATAAACGTTCGTGCACCAGTAACAACACACATGTAAATTTGACGTTATGATGAATGTCTGTTTGTTCTAATATGACATAAGGAAACATTAACCAAGCTGCTCCAATAGCTAACTTAATGTATCTATCCTATTAAGTTTAATTACTTCCTATAATACGAGTCGATCAATATATATAAGTATCTATAGTTCATTTTGACAGGGAATTAATAAACATGAGAAAATTGTATTAGCTTCGTAATTCCTCGCGTATTGTATACGTAAAAATTCTTGCATACGAATGAACAAAGTTTAACGGGTGCCGAAACTTAATTACCTTTTTGAATAAGCATGTACCATTCTTTTATTTAAACGCAGTTACACTTTTCGTAGGGCTTTTCGCGTGAATGCTAACTACAAATTCAAATTTCCCGTATTTTACAAAATTAGATTAGATTTTTAAAGTTATAATTCGGATTAAAGTGCACTTATATTCTAATTATATTATTGAATATTAATGATCGATGAAATAGAACACGGTTTGTTGTTACCGATATAATTTAAATTATAAAATTACTATTATATACTTTTTAAAGTTTATGTGTTAGTAGATACTGAAAATGTAAGTAAACACATACATTTTAGTATGTGTTTATAATTTAGCTATTTTTATAATACTTTCATTTACTTATTATGATCGACATGAAAGTCTTTTATTTTTCTCTGCATTAGTACCAACAAACACATAATCAGGTCACTTTTATAAAATTATTTTTAACAGAGTCATAAGTTTAAATGATCTTGTTATTTACGATGGGATTTTACAATTTGAATATTGATTTATTAGAAAACATTTTTAAATAAACATAAATGCGAAAAGTAACACTGATTAAGTAGATGCAAAAGTTAATTAATATTATGTGTGATATATAAATTTAAAATTTAGCTATTAGTTAACGAAATAATAGTTGATGTTCCTTTTTATTTAACTAAAAGATTTCGAAGTATGCCAATAGCATTAGAACAGTTTTTTTATCCCATACTGAACAAATATTATAGTTGAGCTTGTGGAAGTACTTAAGTAATTGCTAAAAGAAATGTCATCGATGCCATTGTGTTCCAAAATCATTTTTTGCTGCTGATTCCTGTGATTTTGGTTGATTAATGAAAATGACATCGAATCGATGAGCATTCCGTTCTCTAAATTAATCGGCGTTGTATTACGCATCACTTTCGGACATCCGTACCAGTCATGCTTTTGAAAAGAAAGGACACGGGGAAAAAAAAGGAAAGAAAAAAAATGAATGAGAGCATCGGATTAATCGGTTGTGTGAACTGATGCGAATTTACCGTAAATAATGGTAAAGTTTGCGTAGAAACAATTTTTTGAATCTTTTTTTTTAATAAGTCCATTTTTATTTGAACATATTGGATTAGACATTTATTACTATTTATTCAACCACTACATCGAACGGTAAAATTAAATTTCGTTGATCCAGTAATGGAATTTTAACGGTGGGATACAGCATTCAGATAATAAATTATTGTTTACTTTGTTAATTCTAAATAATAAAAATAAATATTTAAAAAAAAGAACAAACAAATAACTCAATTAAACTTTTTTTAACAAAAGTTATTTATTAATTATAAAGAGTTTACCAACGAAAACGGGGGTAAATCATTAAAATGAACAGTACTTTAAAATATTCGCAGCAGTCCATTCCATAATCCCAAATAGACTAAAACAAGCGAATGAAAAAACTACTACATTAATAAATTAAAAATGCGCGGTCGACCTCTGGTTAATCAACGTATACGTATATAAATATATATATGCAATACGGGCCTATATTTTTACGTAACCTCGGGGTCCCGTCGAGCTTGCGGCACTTAACCCACAATTAGCGAAGCACCGGCCAGGGGGAGGCTCGGTTGCTCTGTCTCTCTCTCTTGCTCTCTCACTCTCTCGCCCGGATATCCAGGAGTTTCCCTGGCGTGTGGAGCGCGAATATAGGTATATCGCAACGCGACCTTCCCAGGTGAGATTGCAAGAGCGTTGGGTGTGGCTTTTTTGATGCAGCTTCTCTCGCCCTTACAATTATTCCTCGGCGAGGTTGCCACGCTCTGTTTACCATACAATCCTACACTTGAACTATCAGGCTGGGCTGCTTACATGAAAAATTTATTCGACTTATCTATCTTTCGAGTTTTCCGTTCCGAGGTTTATATGCCACTACTAGTTTCATTGACGACGACTGCAGGCTCGTTTCAAGGTTTCATTATTAATCGTCAGTGGGTAATATACAAGTAGCATAAATAAACAGTGGTTGCCTTTTTCAACTGCTCCAAATACACTGGATGCAAATTTTCTCAGATTTTCATATTAATATGTTAATGTGCTCCTTGAACGTACGCGGGTACGTCGTTGGATAAGAAACATACTACCTGTGAACACACGACGGTTCTGTCTACGTCCACACGGTATATATATTGTTTTATAATTCTATTCAGGGTGGATAACAAATTGACTTTGTCACACCGTTAAAATAATATTCGTATTATAGTATAGATAAAATATTTTCTTTTCACCAAGCCAAGAGACGTATATATACGAGTATTCAATATCAGCGATGATATATTGTTCCTCAACTATTTTACAGACTGCGCATTACAATTGTGAAATTAAGGAAAAATCCAAATATCTCACGCAACAAACATACTAAAATCCATTTAAAATATCCATTTGGTTGAAATCCGTCGTAAAAAAAAACTTATCAAAAGCTAAGATCCACGGCTTATTACACCGTGTGTCAATGAAATCCAGTCGAGAAAAAGTCACCGAGTCAGCTTCTCGATTTTGCGCGCATCAATTTCCCTTAATCCAAGGCTGGACCGAAAACTCGACTACGCAGCACTTCGCCTTGACCGACGGATGACAAAAACGTCTTTGGATTCTACGCCCCCGTGTAATAAAAAAAAAGTTGTACCTTTCTTTTATGTATATGTACACAATATATATATGTACGCCGATGAATTCAATTATTTTTTTTTTCGCATACATATTTGCGAGGGTTATATATATTTTTTTTCGATTTAATAGAATCGTTTGATTGATTGAATAATACTATTCGTAAAAATATTTGTTGTTTTTGCGTGATTCTTAATTAATTGTATTCTTGTTTGTCGTATACGAAATAGCATATCGGATTAGTTTTGTTTTTGAATTGCTTTCAGAATGATAAACAAAGTAAACGAATGTATGTATTTTTAATTTATACACTAGTGTAAAAGAAAACCTTTGTTTCTTTATGTATTTGTTTTCCGAATGAATGGAAGTTACAAAATTTTACCGCTATCGGTTCCGTACAAATAATTAAAGGTGCACCCAATCTAAATTATAAGATAAAGTCACTTTGAACTTTTCAAACAATATAATGATTGTTTGGCTCCATTCGGCTTCATTCAGCTATTTATTATACAAAAAAGATTTGGAAATTAATAAATATCATACAAGATCGATAGGGTTTGTTTAATGCTATATTCGATATTATTTATCTATACTAATTTAATAATTCATATTAGTATTAACGATACATCAAATTCATCACATATACTTTAATGAAATTTATCTGTATTAATTGTATTATTCGTAATAAGTCGCAAATTACACTTCAAATACATTTCAAATGTAATCCACGTTTAATTTAATAATAAAAGTAAAACTTCTCGACACTGTATGTATGAGATGTATGAAATTTTGTTACGAACTAATGAACGTCAAACGGAGAAATAAAAAAAAAATATATATATAAGTAACAAAAGGATGTATATACCGTTTATTCTTCAAATTCCATTTATCTCCCGGGGAAATTCATTCTATTTCTGTATCGTCTTCGGAATAAAATGAAAAAAATAAGAGGGAAAAGAAAAATATAAGAGTAATCGCCCGAGGAAAACCAAAAGTAAACACACGTGTGGTTCTCTATATTAACGCGCGTACAGTATTTTCTTTTTTTTTCAAAAAAAAAAAAAAAAAAAACTTTGTGGTGATAACGTGCTACTTTGTCTGAATTTACTTTTTTTATCTCTAGTAGGCTCCTTATAAGACTTCCTTTCAGCGGATTTGCACGCATTCACTAGATCTGTTTCTTTGAACTGACTTTCCTTTTTGCCGTTCGTACATTCAAATCTCTGGTATTTCTAGCGAAATGTAGTTTTCTTAAGATAATGCGCAAGGATTTATATAGTGTTAGTTTAATTTTACTTTGCTTATACCCTAGAAGAAAGCTGATCATAAATGTAACGTTTTTAAAGCAAAAAATTGGCCAAGTGTCATAAATACCCAAAAAGTGCCCGATTAATGGTAAAATTCGAGTATTATTTAACCTTCAAATGGTAAATTTTATTAGGGTATTTATTGTTTTATATTTATTATTTAATAATGATTTTTTTAATTGAGAAAAACTAATGTTAATTTGACAATTTTTTAATACGAATCAAAATTCATAAGAGATAGAAGTTTCTATGTTAATGAACTTATGGATATCAAATAAAACTTATTATTATTATTATTATTATTATTATTATTATTATTATTTCAGGTTAGAAAAATAAAAAAAATAAAACGAAGAAATTAAATTATTGGTCATTTTTTAAATATATTATTTATATTTTCATTTCTTAACACTATTCAGTCTTATTTAATCTTACTATTATGATACTTTCAAAATTATTTGTTTATGGTAATGTAAACAGTTTTTAAATCGTTTAATTTTAGTAAGTTTATGTGACCATCGAGTGCCTTTAGCAAACATCGATTTTACACCAAAGAGAAGATTATTTTTCTTATATATTTTTTTACTGCAAGTTAAACGTAATGTCGGTCGAGGAAAAATTTTACTGAATTATAAATAATGTTGAGTAAAGTTCTTGAAAGCTTTGGAATAACTGACGCTAAAATTGAGATTAAATTAAATTTAACAAATGTTAATTATGTAAATCATAATGAAAGTGGCCCCTCACTCAATTGTCTATAGCTTATAATTGAAATCAAAATGATTGTCGGGTAATTAAAACTTTATTTTTTCAAGTATTGAAACCTTTGAAAATCAAATTGTTTGAAAAAGTTATGTTATATATTATAATAAAAAAATAAATAATAATTCGGAAAAGAAAAAAATAAAGTAATACGAGTCGTAATGTTTTGGAGATTCGTGATATTTAAATCTATACTTAACTACTGGTGAAGAGTTCCAATAAGCCTATACGTTTTTCTTTAAATTAAGTTTGTTCGATTGTAAGTGGATTTTCTGTGCCACGGTAAGAACCATAAAATACTCTATTTACTTAAATGTCTTAATAAAAATTTATGTAACCGGGAGGGGCTATTTCTTACAATACAATAAAATTTTTATTTGTCATATTGCGTATAAAACGTAGCAATGCCTTCGTCTTATTGTTTATCGATATTTATTATTTCTAACTTTATACGTGAACAAATTATATGAAATAGTTGTATTATAAATATATCTTGTAAAATCGTTTTATTTTCGAAATTATAAATTTATTAGATCATTTTCGCCTTCATTATCCAACACTTTTTAATTTAAAAATATCTCGTATAATCGAATTAACATTGAAATGGTCGAAATAAGGTAGAATATTTATTTTATTATTTTACTATGATTTGTAATATAGAACAAAATTAATTATCACAATTGAAAAATTTAGTTTAGTCGTAATGCAATTTATACATCTTTCTACGAAACTTTAAACACAGCTGTAACAAGTCCTCTCGTTACATAAAAATTTGAATAACTAAAAAACTATACATTGACTCCTAAAAGCATTTTTGCAAAATTAAAAACGTTATTTGCTATTCAATGTGAATATACATATAGTTATAAGTATAGCTTAACGTTTGGATTATCATAATCTCAATACCAAGCTAATAATAATCCTCGTAATCACTAATGTTTCTATAATTAGATTAATTAATGTGACCATTTGAACGAATTTTCAGCGTATATTAACTAAATATATAAACATGCGTCTTTATGAGCTATAAATAATGCGAAATCAGACATTAGTACTTACATTTGAATAGATTCGGAAATTTAAAATAATAGCGCTCTATATATCGAGTCTAGTTTTACCTGATTTATCACTAAAAGGTGCGGTTACTTTAAACAAAGACTTTCGGAAAGAAATTTTGTTTTTGAAACCATGTATATACATAGTTATACACGTTAATCTTTTACACGTCCTGAAAATGGAAAAAAAACTGGAAAAAGAATAAAATCACAGATGTAAGTTTGTTTTAATGACATCAAAAGTAAATTACTTGGTTCGAATAAAGTAAAATAGGATGATAAAACGATAAAATGTAAGGGACTCGCGGGACATGTGTGGGTGTACATATAGATAAGCAGTCACCTGTTGTTGAGGATCCCAGTGATAGTGACGCGCGGCTCGGGAGAGAGTCTGATTCGTGGACTCGCCGAGGGCACCTTGAGAAGATCGCAGGAGGACTGATGTCTGCGGTAATCCCGGCAAATCCAGCTGTTCCCGACGACATCCTCGTCTGGCTTGACGGATTGACGCCTCCCGGTTTCGCCACCCCCGCCCTCGGAGAGATGGCGGACTAACGGTCGTCTCATCTTTCATTCGCATACGTTTACCCTTTGACCACACGCTTATTCTCTCTCTCTCTCTCCCTCTCTCCCTCTCTCGATCTATCTCTTCCTCTTTATCTCCTTTATACTGAAATTAGACCAAATTCCGATGAATATTTCATGTCCGGCACTCGGGGTTTCATGGTACTATTGTCGTCCAGGTATTCCTCGAATTACGGTTATCTTCAACGAGCGCGCTAAACGATCGTAATTGATTATTTAAACAATTTGATACGAGGAATATTCTTCTTCCACCTGATAACCAATTTCTGGGAAACAGCAACTAACCATTATTTATTTTATTTATTTATTTTTTAATCCATTTTCATCAATATAACAAACACGGTTACGTATCGTAAAACATTTTTTACTCTTCACCTTTATGGCTTCGATTGGTGGAATCAATTTACATTTGGCAGGTCTCATTTGTATAAAAAAAATGATAACATTTATTGATACACGATGTTAGTTAGATTGAATAATCTTTTTCGCCATAATTATTATTAATTCAATACCGAAATAAATGATCTAGTTTTATGCAAATTAAATATATATCGCCTCACTTTACAGTTTCCGTTTTATGTAATTAAAATTGTAATACGTTAAATTCACGTATAAAATAATTACATTATGCTACTTAAATATTTATATTGTAAATAATTGATTAAGTTAATAACGTACCTAATGGTGTACATAATTCATACAATGATGAAAAATGATTATATATTAAATAAGTTTATATAATTAGAATTTCGCAAAGGTTATTAAATTAATTCGGTTCATTTCTTTTTAAATAACTATGTTTCTCTTATTGATAATACTGTTTTAGAACTTTAAATCTGATATTTGCGATCCGCGAATGCTTAATAAAACGTCAAACTTGCAAACCAAAATAGAGAACAATAATAATAATAATATTACCACTTTGCGTTTGCAAATTCATTGAAAGTTTAAAACGAAAAATAAATAATTCACTTAGCGTGAAATCAATGTGACAGTTAAAAAAAAAAGCAAATATATATGTATAGACGGTGGTTATATACCTATTGTTTACGAGACTGGAGCGAATAAAACGCGCAGTATTATGCAGGAGTGAAAATTCTGAGAGCTTTTTTTATGCGCGTCATAAAAAAAAGAGAAAAATAAATATTAACCAGATGCGTCTAAATTCTACAAGATCAATCTGTTTACGCGATTGTTCTGTTTAGTCTATTCTCTCTTTTGAAAAAATACGAATTAACGCTATACATATATATATATGTGTGTGTGCATGTTTCGTAAAATGAACACGCGCGCAAATTAAATGTTATTATTAAACCGAATTTGTTATTTAAAAAACTTTGATGCGAATATATATACAATGAACTTGCTGATATACATTTTTAAAAAGGTAAAACATTTTCTTGAAAAAAAGAAAACTGAAAAGTTACGGATACTAACGAGTTTTTGATTTGTTCGCGATCCCGCTGAAAGAATATCGAGTAACCAGAGACACACAGAAAGAATCTAAAACTTTGTGAAAACGATGCACGGAAAATTCATATCCATCTTTATCCTTGACAAGGTAAAACGACACCTTCTTCTTACATAAGAATAAAAAGTAAACATACGTTATAACAGGTAGGATACCATTTCCGATCCATCATTTCTTTTATCTTCCTTTTTTTTTGTAAAGTCACATTTCCGGAAGCCTGTATATACGTAAACAGTTTGAAATATTTGGTACACAACGATAAACGCTTAAATATCATAGTGATCAAGTTATTACACGAAAATAAAATTGTTATGATCTTTTTTTGTCAATAATAATAGTTCGGGAAAAAAGGAAATAAAAATTAAAATTTACATAGGTCAAACGGTGACGTATTACTTGTTGCTATAGAGAGACACATCGTAGAAATATATCCGATAACCTCTAACCAAGGAACACTCGAGACAATATAAAATTTTAAATAAAAATATCAGTTATACTTACTGTGCGAGTATCAACTTGTCAAATGAAAACAGTGTAAATCATTTTCTTCGTAAGTATATACTTATACTTACAAGGGGATCGCGAACCGCGAGGGAGCAAAATCGCGCGCGCGTGTGTGATACTCGGTCTCGTGAACTCGCGAGTCGTGTGTGCGGAACTGAAGGTTCGCGACTCGCGCGCGAAAATTCCGGTCGTAACTCGTCGTCGTCGTCGTCGCGCGCGCGTGCTCGATCCTATACGTACCTGCCTTGCCTGCTTCATTCACGGGGGAGGGGCAAAGGATTTTAGATAGTTCGATATATATATACTCGCACAAGGGAGAGGATCGAAGAGCTTTTTCCAATTACCATAGTTACCTACCACCTCGACTACGAGTATTATATCAGGGTAGTTCCCTGTTCAATTTGTACAAGTATCTTGTTCCCCCGCGTGACGGCGACACTTGATGGCTGCGTAATCTGCGTACTAATTTTTACGGTACCTTTGATCGGTATGGTAGGGATCGAAGGATAATGCGTTTGAGATATTATCGACCGAGTTATGTGTAGAAAGTGTGATTTTCAGTGTATAAAAATCAATCAATAAACTGATATCTGTTAGTTTTAATTAATAACTCTCATTTTTGCAATGAATACAAGTTTAAGAGGATGTCGTAGTCTATACGAAAGAACACGCTTACCGACATTATATCGTACTTTTCGTTATTTACTTACAATTTGTTGATATTTACTCATTATTTTTTTTATTTCAAATGTGCGATGACAGCAATAATTATCTAAAAATCAAAAACAAATTTAAATAACGAAAAATGCATTATAGAAATCTGTAATTACCTACTACATCCTCTTAATACTTTATTACTATTAACTGTTTTCATTTCCAATACAATATTTCTTAAAATCAATAAAATTCTAGACAGAGTTAGTTAGAATTTTTAAAAAATCAATCGATATAAATCCAGGTAATTAAATCACACGACACGCGTCTATAAAGCAATCGATGAAAATTTTTTCATCTCGTCGACGTACATATAAATCAAGAAAACCAATAATACATCCGCATAGTACAGAAAATAGATATGGAATCCGGATATAAATCTTGGATTAACATATATCGATCTTGCATGAGTCTCTTTTTCCATTATGGATGTCTAATACGATATGTCAGAAATCTCTCTATATACATATATATACGTACACATTTCTCTCGAGAAATCGTTACGAGAAGCGGTGAAAAAATAATGAAATCAGCATGACTGTATATGTGTAGTTAAACATATATATATGTAAAGATATATACATTAGTAAACTCTGAATCGATTGTCACGATAGTCCAGCGGCAGGTAACGTATTCCATGTTTTATATATACACTTTAATATCACTTGTATATATTGGGATGATACTGATAGGATTCCTATTATTCACAACGTTTTTCATTTATTTAAAGAGTTTTCGTTTTATCGGTAAATGATTCGTTTTTACTACGACGATTCTGCGATTCCACCCGATTGAAAAGTAAAATCACGAATACACGAGATCGAGCTTTAAATAATTTTATAGCGACATTATAAATAACAAAATCATGTAAATATATATTGCCTACGTAACATTAGGAAATAATCGATTGTTACCGATGCAAACTAATCGAAATTTCATAATTTCTTTTAACGAGAACAGTGATATACAAGACAATAAAGTTTATTTTATTGCGATAAAATATTAAGATAATAATTGAATCGACTTTTAATCTAATAACTTGTGAAGTGAAAATATTGTCAATCAGGTACATACTTCAGACAGAAAAGTAGTTGTACCAATTCTTTCCTCGATATTAGATATCTTTCTAATAAAGTTTAAAACACAATGCGTGGCATAGTTTATAATTGGTGTCGCACGTGCAACGATAAGATAACTCAAAAGGTGCATTTCTTAGCCAAAAGCATGTTGAATGTATAATACGAGCTTGCTTCATCTCGGCTTCAAATATCGATCGAATCTGACGTACCTTTGTATCCTATTATTCTACATTGGATTTTAAATAAAGAATCATTTTTTTCATGAACTCACACATTTATGACTACATACTTGTCTATTTTCTTCTTTTATTTTGATTAATATTTTAACATACTTTTACTATATTAAGAAAGTTATATATTGCTATAAAAATATAATGAATATTTATAGTAATCTAATAATATTGCTTCCTGATAGAAGCTTTGTAATAGTAAAATTTTTCGACTCGCTAGAAACATGTTATACGTATGTTTTAACATGTCAGGAGTTGTGTTTTAACGTGTTTTTAGGAAATTTCTGTATATGGATGTATGTGTGTGCGTATGTGCGTGTGTACATGTACGTTTACCGCCGTATTTTCGAAACAACTCGGTCAATATCGCTCAGCTTGCGTGTATAGTTTGCTTTTTATTTTCAGATTCAGGAAAAGATTTTGGTTATTTCTCCTCCAAATAGTTTTTTTTAAAGAAAATTTCCGAGTTTAGAAAAATTAATTTTTAAAAATTTTGATATTATTATTTTTTTTTATTTTGACCAAATATACTTTTTAGAGAATAAAAAATCTATCTGGATATTTATCTGTGTTAGTTTTTTGTTATTTAAAAAAAATGGATTTTTTTAAATACTTTATATTTTAGTAATTAATCAGTCAAATGTGCTGCAAAAATTTATGATGAAAGAACCATCTAATAGTCATAAACTGTAAAAATTTTAAATTATTAGATCGATTAGTTTTGCGTAAAACAATTAAAATGTGAAAAAATTAGCGTTTTTATGTCGAACGTTTTCAGGAAGAAAAAGCATTTAATCCACTTGAAATTTTGGGAAAGAATAGTCATTTTGATAGTTTCGATCTGTATTGTTTGTCAGCTCTAAATATCTACAATTACCTAAGTTATTAAGCATTACATATTTTTGTACAAAATGTTTGATTACTTATATCTCTGAAAATAATTTATCAAATATGTTGAAAAGAATCGTGGAAATAAAATATAATAGTATCATTATGCTGTGAAAATTTCATAATCATTTATGGATTAGTTTTTGAAAAAAAAAATTCTTAACTAAAATGTAATTTTTTGTTTTAATTTTTTACTTATCAAGTAGTCTAATGCGGAACTAACCAATTTGTGAAATATAATGTTTCTAGAAAATCCAAAGAAGAGCAAAAAAGATAATATTTTATATTTCTATGGATACCATCAAAAGTTTTTTATGACAGTTGCGAAAAATTCAATCGAATTAAACAGAATTTTCTTAGTATGAACAAAAATCGTTGTCAATTCATTGATAATTATGTGTTCAGCATAACAACTTATATTATTATAGTATTTTTGGAAGAAAATGTATCTAAAGAATTTAAAGAAAAGTAAAAAAAATTTTTTTATTTTTAATTGATGTCATGCATCTAAAAAATTGTATGCCAGTTGATGGAAAATTCAATTAAATTGTTCACAATTTTCTTATTGAAGAAAAATTCTCGGAATATATGAAACAGAAGATTATGAATAATATTAATTGAGAATTGACGAAATGAGCTTAATTTTCTATTTTAATAATCTTTTTATTAGATTTATCATAGATATGTATACTTTTTTATTACACAAATACATTAATTTGTTTTAGCTAGCTATAACTAGCTATATAATTTTTGTTTTAAATAATTAAATAATACTATATTGGAGTAATGTATTACATATAAGATCGACATGTTAATTTGAGGAAGCTACGTGCCAATTAATTGGTAGCACTTTTATAAAATTATTATGATAACTCTTACTTGGACGATTAATAAAGAAAGTGAAGGATATATACAGAAACGTTAGAATCAGCAGCCGCAAATAAAGTATATAAATCAGCTGTGACCAATACTGCAAGTGAAGTAGATTAATGGACCAGTCGAATTTTCTGACCAATTTTCGATTTTCTAGTATAGTAATTTCTTATTATTGACGATTTTAGTGACGCATTACCTGTACTTGACAAAATGTTCTTTTATTGAAACATTAATTTATACATCCAAATACTTATTAAGAAGATTTTTTGTATAATTTTTATTAATGGTATACATACTGAAATATTGAAATGAATAACACGCATTAAAATTGCATAAAAATAAAATTTTTAGAAAGAATTTGTCAGAAATTTTTATAAAAGATTGAAAACAGTAAATCATTTAAATATACGATAGACATTATCTATCTGAAAAGTCACTTGTAAAATCCACTTTGGACTGCAACCAAAAGCGACATGTTCAAGTATCTTGAAATTGTTACAGTTGTAGATCTCTGCATAACCTCTCATTTTAATAATCAAATACAAACATTAATATTATTAAAAAATTAAATTAAATGACTTCGTTTTTACTCTAGCGGTCCAAAGTGACTGTTCAGGAAGATATAATAATCATCCAAGAGATATTTGCTAAGTTAACAATTGTTATTTATTTAAATATTGTACATACCTTCTTAATGCATATCCACGCGTGACTAAAAATTTTTTAAAAACATTGTTGAATTATTCTTATTTCTGCACATACTTACCTCAAAGGTTTTTCATGTTACTCGGATTTCTTATAGTTGTAATTGATTAGTTTGCTTATTTATGTTAAGAAATAAAAGATAGAATTAAGTTTTAAAATAAAAATGTGTACTGGAAAGATGAGACGAACATAATACTTTTTTCCTCTTTTAAATAATGCCTTTTCCAATCATTTAAATTTTCGTATTTAATTTTTTTAGTAAAATTGTTACAGGATTAATTCAAAGTTATACTTTAAAAAATAAGTAATATTTTCAAATGAAAGCACATATATATAACATGTTTATAAAAACAAATTGCAAAAAAATAAAAAAAAAATATTAAAAGTATTATAATGTATATTGAATTATTCGAACTTTAGCAATAATTAAATTAATAAAGTGACGGAATAAATAATAATAACGTATATTTATTACAGTCCATAAGCATTTTATCGTGAAATGCATCTTGTCAGCTCGACATAAGTGGAACAATGCGAATGTCGCGGTGGTCACGTGACGTAAACACTCCCAACGAAAGTGCATCAGTCGCGCGTAGGCGAGACTCGTTTGAATGAAAAATTAATAGAGGCGAGGTACCGATTGTTTTATCGACGAGACGTATGAAACCGTCGATCTAAATCGAATAAAATCAATGGCACCGACATACATAAATCCACTTTGTTAAATCGTACTTTCTTCTTTGTCTTTTCAATATCTGCACCGACTTCAATTGTTTTTTTTTACGCGTAAAAAATATTCTTTGTTTTTTTTAAGCTACAAGTACAATTATTTTAATTTATCGAAAACTTTAAATACAATATTTTACATATTACCGTGTACTATAATAAAATCCAGGTTTAAAAGTACAGATGTATTTTGTAGTGCGATCAACAGTAAAAATGTGTAAAATAACGCATCGAAGAGCGTTCGAACGGTGTAGCAAGGTTTCTCTAATCTCGAATCGCATCAAAACGAACCATCGTTAAAATACAAAAAGGAAGGACACCAACGAAACGGGAAAGGAAAAACAATAGGTAAGAAAATAACCACTCGAATCGCGAGATAAAGCAAACAGTTTATTAGTCGATTTGCTCACATAATCGTAAAATATACATTATCGTTCAACGAAGAATCGTGCGCCGCGTTGCTATGACCATTGATAACCGTAGTATCATCTCGAAAAAAATGAAAAAAAAAAAGTAAATAAAATAAACAAGTAATAATAAAATGTGTTTTCTCGTAATGTTATTCGCTCGAAACGGAAAGAAATGGCACTAAAAGAACAAATACGCCGGAGCTCAATTGCGACTGATAAACTCGCTTTTCATCAACAACGCATGGCAGTCGATGCTGTTATTTTTAACACCTCGGTATTGAGCCAAAATTATTGCTTCGCCACCGGTTCGTTTCCGGGTAATAATCGTCGCCGGCAATAAAAAGCCTCGCGACTACGACTCGCAGCGGTCGCAAAAATCTCAATCCACGTTTGGACAGGAAAAATCCAAGAGATACGAACATCCTCAAGACCGCCTGGAGTCGTTTTGTCGCGAGTATCTCAACTTCCGGCGAGCCCTATCGCTTTAGTCTCGCGCTTTAACAACAACGTCGTGTTTCGTATTTTTCTTCGCTTTTTATAAAAATTCAATTAATTCGTGTGTTGAGGGAGGGGAGCAGAAGGGTCGGTAACGCAAATAGTCCAAGTTTAAGTGCGAAGTCATTGCAAGTTTCTTTCGCAGCGGGATTCGCCATCGATGTACAATTTCTCTCTGCACGTGCGGTGTAGTTCTATAACGATCCAATTATTATTATTTTCTTCTCCTTTTCTCTTTATTTACCATAATATATTTATATAGATTTTTTTTTTAATAATTATTCTAAGTTGACTCGCTTGCATTTTCTACGGAAAATTTGGAGCTCGCTAACTCGACGCGAGCTCACCTGCGGCAATACTCGAAATTTTTTTTTATTTTTTTTTCTTTAAATCTCGGTTGCTTTAACGTCTCTAAAGCAAACTATTACATTGCGTCTTTATCGCGGGTAACAGGGACCGGGTATGGGTGACGGAGGGGAGGGAGGAGGAGGAGCGTAGGGAAGGGGAGCTGATACGAGCCTTGAATCGACCCGAGTGATAATTAAATGCGAATTGCGAACATCTAAACGGCATCGTAACTTTCATTATTCTCCTTTGGATTTCGATAGTTTAGACTTTTCTCGGTATTCCAGTGTGTCATGGAATGCCGAAAAATCGAAATTTCAAGAGAACGCCGAAGAATAACGTTGCTTACGTAGAGTCAAGCCGTCTGGAGCCACGTTTTATGCGTACCTTTTCTTTGCGTAAGTTAATCGTATGATTGAGCCATAAAACACGTTGAGCCTATGTATATGTGTATATATTTATATATATTATTATATATATATATATTAAGTTTTTGTCGCGCGCTTACTATTACCCTAGATCGTATCTGGCTGGAATCGATTATTATTACACACCTCCATTGAGGCATACAATTCCATATACGCTATGATTGGTGTATCGCTTAAGGTTTAGAACATCGTAAATCAAAGTGTATCATCGAAACTTGGTTGCCGCTACATAATAAGCATTGCGCACCTCAATTGATCTGTGAAACACGTTGATGGTACGTTTGGTTAACATTTACTGGGTTATACAAAGTAAGATCGAGTTACAAGTCGCATCAACGAGATTTCAGTACGGTCTTTGTACTGGAGAGGTGTGCGCGTACGCGTGTACGTGTGGGTGGGTCGTTGTGTGCTCGTGTCAAGATGTTACACAGCTCAATTGAGCGTTCGACGCAATTATGAAATTTCTGCACTCGAGCGTGTTGCCGCGGTAGAAGGTATTTACCTGCCTGGTAACCACAAAGTATTTTTTGGCTCAACGGCAAAATCGATAATACCAGTTAGCCCTGTGTTAATTAACTGAGACCATCGGATTTATCACTTGAACGTCGAAAATAATCCGTAGGTACCAAACAAGGAAATACAATCTGAGTAGTCGACTCAAGGCTCTGGTTAATGAATCCGAGTACCTCCCGCGAGTCAAGGAGGTACCATCCGAGAACGACCGGTTTCGGTGTGGGGGGTGGAGATTAGGGGATGGCTGGATTTCCGAGGTATCTAGCGAGATCGACTAGCAGCCGACCTGATGAAGCATCGTCGCTAGCCGGAACACGCGCATCCAGGCGAACATGTCGGTGGCGAGAGGCCGGCAAGCGAGGGCACGCCTCGCTGCCGAGGTTGACTGGTTCGCAGCTGCTGAGGCTGCCGAGGCGCTGCGTTGGAGGGCGCTAGCCGCTCGGGACGGGGTGGCGTTCACTGAGCTCATCTCGCTTTCCGATTTCCGTTCCTTTTGCTGCTGTTGTTGCTGTTGGGGCGAGTATTTCATTCTGTTGACACAAATTACACGTTTTATACATTAATACTCTTGTACACCGATTCAAATATTCTTTATCTCTTATTATCTATATACTACTTCGATTACACGCAAATTACTATTTCTATTATTTGGTTCCTCAAGTAAGATATATGCTGATAAATCACAGTGCTTAAAATATTCATCAATTTTCTTGAATTATTCAATCCGGAAACAGGTACGCGTTATAAATTACAACAATTTTTAATATATGTCGATACTTTCAAGTTGAAGGATAGATTATAACGATATGTAAGAATATAAAAATACTTTAAAAACTGATATTAATTTCATTTTTTATGTCTCAAAGTTACAGGGAATATATTTTATCCAAACACTTGCGTATCATTTTCATTTGATAAGTTGTTTGACATTATACATAATTGAAAAATGAATAGTAATTCGGTATACATCCCTGATTTCAAATCAACCAGTCAATCCATCCATAATACCCTGAAACCAGTCGTCACTTTATCTCAAATAGATCACATTTAAATTCAGAACGTTCAACTCGATCTATATTTTACAAAAATAACAAATATTCTATTCACGAATTTATCAGCATCGCATTCAATCCAGCAAAATAATAGGATAAACGTAAATTTTCCAAAGAAAATTCAGTTGCAATGAATCGAAAGCATTAACTTGACATTATCGATTCGTATTTCCACGTGCTGAGAGTGAATGCGTTAACTTGAATTTATTGATTTGCCAATACCAAACGTATACAATGTACATCGCCAACTATTTAAAATTTCAACCTTCTTTGTCTGTAATTGAAACGATTGTTGAGCTCTTTATCTAATGTAATGGATTTGCTACTGTTTTTTTCATACGCTTTGGTAATTTCAAGCTCGAGCAGATTTTCGATACAACTGCATTTCACCAATACAACGTAACCATTACGAGTGTATATGTAAACAAATTTATTGAAAATTTATAATTTTATGTACAAAATTAGCCGACACCTTGTACGATATGTCAGAAGCTTTTGTAGGATTTATCTTAAAGCTAAGAGCTAAAGATAATATCAAACGATAAACTAGCAAAGTTGTAAAATAAACGAGGAATCAAGGAAGACAAACACTGTTTAGTTTCTGTCTTTATGAAACATAAACAAAGTAAGCAATTTTTTTTCGCATATAACGCCCATGCAATCTACATATTTTGCATAAAAACTATACATATTTCGCATAAATTAAAGTTAATGCTTAGATTTTCTATGAATCGACGTTCAAAAATAAACATTGCATATATCTAATAATACAGAATTTATATATATGTGTATATGTTTTTTTAATCAAATTGTTCAGAATTATTCATTATTTGAGAGGCACTTTAAAGAACATTTTATTTTACACCTTTCAAGAAATATCTACGTGAATTTAATTATTTATTACAACCACAATAACAATGATAATAATAATAAATTTATTCTGGCAACACCCAAAAAGTACAGAATATTCAATACAATTACAACTACATAAAACAGAGACAATTTTTATAATTTTATCAATTTATTATATTTTATAACACAGTTTAGTTAGTAATGTACTTAATAATGTAATTGATTGAAAAGTGTAAATATTTGTGTGTATCAATTAAAAAAATGTAAGTAATCTTTAACCACTATATCCAATAAATTTTCCGGAACGCAAAAATCATTTCTACAGTAATACTATAGAATAAATACTTATATTGTTATTTTAGTTTCAGTAGAAGGCGTATTATATATTATTTTCTGAAATGAATATTTTTTTCATTCGTTAACTTTAGCATAACAAATAATAAATATACAAAAATAATATTTTTCAAAAGTTAAATTATTTAAAAAAGTGACACTGTACACATATACAATACTAATTAGATGTATATACTCTTCCGACACTTCCAACACTTTTACACAATTTTGACAGGATTCACATGTGTACACGTATGTGTCATATATAAAAGCACCAACCGAATTTCCAACGGCACTTCACTATCTTTGAAAAAAAATGTGTATGCTTATCCAAAATATAGGTCATCCGTTGTACTTAAAAAATGTCAATATTATTTCCTAGCCACAGTAATCTAGACCCGACTATTTCAATCGTTCAGAATTATATATTTTTATACTTTTAATATCCACTTTTTACATTTATTTTACATTCGCCGTAGGAACTTCTGTTAAAAAAAATGTAAAGTCGAATTAAATATTGAAGGGCAATCCGATATTAATAAATATTTTTGTGATATATCTATTAATGAGATGAGAAATAAATTGTTTAAAGGCTAAATTTTGTTAAAATACACGAGTACGGTAAATACAAACAATTCGAGTGATTTCCCGTTGCAAACAAGAGCCTCCTGTAGTTATATAATTACCTTAATTGAAAAAATGTACTCTATTACAAATGAAATCGATAAAAATAGTTAAAAAAAAAAAGAATAGCGAAGATGTTTAACATTGAAAGAATAGGTATACCTGTTAGTAATAATTTTCTCCTTGTACTTCTTGAAAATACGACGTATCATGACGCGCAAACGTCGCGGCGGCAAAATTACCAAGTGGCCAGATCGGCCGCGACGAGCCGACTGAGGCCGCGAGCTGGTCACGGCCGTGGGACGCTCGTGACTTATCTATATACATCGCGGGGGGAAGGAAAACGTGGCCGCGTTTTTACCCTTGATCGTCTAGGGAAAGCGACAATTTACACAATATATTATATGCATATACCGGCATTAAACTGCAATTCGGCGGTTCTTTTCTTTTTTTCTAAATTTCGACATTGTTTTATATATATATGTATGTATCTTATTGTTTAGCTCTTCTATACAGGTATACCGTTCCTCTTTTCCAGAGAAATCTTTTCTTTGTGTGTTTCGAAGTAATTTTGTAATTTTGTTAAGTAGCGAATAATTGTTAGGTACGAGTTGCCGATTCAAGGTGGTTCGTTATAACTATACATGAAATTTCATACTGTCATTCGAAATTGTACCGATAGTCAAGCAAAATTTCTGCAACGACGTTGGTTGCGATTTGGGACTCGTCACCTTCAAACGTTCGTTTGCACAAACAGTTATTACGATGCAGTACTAAATTTTAAAATTTATAATCCTCTGATTAACAAAGGATTTATAATCTTCTGATGAACAGAATCACTAATATTAAAGGTATAGAAAAATACTATACTTATAACAATGTTAGTTTCTCTTCATTCGTTCATACACCGCGAGTCACTATCGCAGTACAAACATCCCGTCTTTCTATATTTTTCATATCTCACTTCATAACGGAACATTCAAACCTCTTTTTTTTGTTACTTAATCGTAAACCGGGGTACCTAAATGAGTGAATTATCTTACGGTAAATAGGATATTTCACAAAAGCGTATACTATTCTCAATTTTCAAATAACAATATTCCGATATAATTTAGTTAATTTAGTGTTGCTGTTTTCCCACTTCGTAATTCTAACAAATAAATAAATTTTCACGATTCCCATGAAACTTCTATTACCAATTTTACAGTAAACGAGTATCACAAAACTTGGAAAATTTTCCCGTTATGTTTTTAATTGCATTGCCAGATTTTAATGCGTATCCTAACGATTTTTTCAATTTTATTTCACACGAAATTAAAAAACAAATATTTCATCTCTCGAGGTTGTTTTATGCACATTTATAAGTATATATATATTTAGTGAAATCATACTTATTTTCGTATATTTCTCGGTAGCGTGAAAAATTGAAAAAAAGTACTAAAATCAATAATGCAAGTTTCAAGTACCCTTGAAGCTCATAAAGTCAATAACAATTACTATGAAAAACCGTAAACCAAATAACGTTCAATCTTGATTTCGTGTAAAAAAAATAATAGTTTAAATTTATGCCCTATAAATCGGCGATTTTAATCGGTACTTAACGCACAGTCTTGTAATTGTAAAAAAATGCAGTTTTTAAATTATTACCTGATTATTCAAGTTTTACACCGTTTATTAAACGAGAAAACGAAATGTGTTCACCTAAACCACTTTTTGAAAAAAAAAAACATTTGCACTCTAAGGTTGCGTATCACCTATCTCGCTTATTTGAAAAACGACGTAAGCACACGCCTCTCCAATCATCACCTATACGTTTCACCGAAAAAAAGTACTTTATTCAAATACACACACACACACGAATCGAGGAAAAATAAGAAGAGAAAGAGTGAGATATATAGAGAGATCCGAAAGAAAAAGTATATGGACTCACTCGACTGCAACTCGGAATAGCCGAAGTAACTCGAGGCGTCGCGGAATGACGAATCCCAGCCGCCTCGCACGAAATCCGGGTTATACCACGCGTCTATAGAGAGAGCATTGACATTTTCTCGAGCACTGTTATGTGTGTATAATGTGTATATACACATACGTGTATACACCGTGCGAACGCTACTCTTCCGAGGAGTTACTTGCTTCTTTCTTTTTCTTTTTTTTCCCTCCTCTTTCTCTCTCTCTCTCTTACTCAACTTACGTAAGCTTCTTCCTTCTTCCTTTCCATACGGATCGTGGAGGTAATCTTGTCGTTTTTTTTTTCGTTACTTTGTTGGTGGTTATTAGGAAGTTTCGTGTCTTGAGATTTCTGTTTATTTTCTTCTTTTTTTTTCTTTTCAGGTACTTTGTTTTCGAGGTAATGCGGCGGTTGTGGTGTAGAATTAATTTTTAGGTGGGCGTCGCGTACTTTGTAACGATTGTTACGTACGGACGGAATCGGTCAACTCGAAATATTGCGAGAATACTTTGTGGTACTGGTTTTGTAGAGATTTTTTTAACCATGTCGTTTTTCTGGTTCTTTTTTTAATAACGAATAATTATATTACATACATTTTATTAATTTTTTTTATTAATATTTATTATGTTTAAAATAGTGCAGTTGCTAATATATACTTATACCGTTATTAAATTCGCAACAAATTGAAAATAAAAAAAAATTTCTTTACAAGTTACCATTAAGCGCATGAAATAAATGAAGTTATGAAAATCCTAGAAGAGGTATATTATGTACATTTATGTGAGCATGGCATAAAATTAGGTATCATAACTAATTGAACCAGTGAGTTTCCAAGGAAACAAGAAATACGAGAACAAAGCCATGGAGCCGTGGAAGCGCACTTGAGTCTAATAAATAAAATCAGTCAACGTCGTTTTCCCGATTTACACCGCTTCTAAAACACTAACCAAGTCGGGCTACGCCGAGACTTAATTTAAGTCCAGTCTTCCAGCAAGGTTCGGTGCAAGGCTATACCAACTAAGCCCGGTTAAAAAAAAAGAAAATTTTATTTCCACGAGGCTGATGTTGCACAACCGCGAGATACTTTGTATATTTTTTTTTCTCATTCATCTACGTTCCACATTGTTTAGGACAACCTATTTAAGTTCGACAATGATACAGTTTGCTGGTGATTAGCATTTATATTTTATGAACATTTTCTTTTTTTTTTAACTGACTAATATACGTAGAATATTATCGTATATTCAAGCGATCGTTTTGAACGTTTCACCATCAAAATTTAATCCGTCAAAAAATGATGCTTCAACCTACACCCGATAGCGACATAAATAAGACACGGTATAAGAATCATAACTATAGGAGACCGGTAGGTATAAATTTGTAAGTATATATAAATCTTTCTCTCCCTTATAGATTACAAGCGCGTGATAGAAAATCGCGACCTCGCGCGCCGCGTGTTTACCATCACGGGACCAGAATGCACCGGTTCCGATCGGCCGTCATTAGCGTCTTTTCAGCTGGAGGCGCGATTAGTCAACGCAACTTTAAACTGGGTCGACTAATATGACCAGCCGATTTTTTGTATTTGTCGATCTCGATGAATGTAATTGAAACCGAGAGCGAATAAACGCGAGCACGAGTATATTCGATTATACTCTTTGATATATCGCTGTGTGCAGCTTAGGATTATAAAGTTCTACCATATGATTTTCATCATTTACATTTCATTACCGTCTATCGGTTTTTTTAAAAATTCGATTGCCAGTATACACATTTTGTTTTTCTTTATTACACTGCGATAATCCAAGAAGATATTGCGATCCTTATAGATTCACAGTCGATTATGTAACAAATTTGTGAAGAACTTTTGTTTACGTATTTACTCATTGTTAATTAATAATTTCATCAACGATATTTTAAACACAGCAGCGGCAAAGAAAATGTAAAAAAAAAAGAAGCAACAGATAGATGATCATCAAATGAATTTATTCATGAAGTTTATAAAAGACACAAAGAAGAAATACATAAACATAACGACATCCGTACAAAACTTTTTTGTATTTTTCATCGCGACACATTAATAGCTCGAGTCACCAAGATTGGCAAGCTAATTAATAATAAATAATTAATAAATATGAGTGGCAGATGACTGCGCGATTGTAATCCTGAATACATTTATTTAACGGCCTTTGGAATTTACAATCAATGTCAAATGTTATAGCTTTAGAATTAAAAATTTTATTGAATATACGCTGCAGAGTACACTTTTAATAATTAATTAAATAAATAATTTTATTATTAGGTGTATGCAAGAATATTTTTTACACGATAATATAATTAATAAACATGAGAATTCCTTAATTTAATTTTTAATAAAATTATCAGAATTTCAATAGACTTAATAAAGTATAAATATTTTTTTTTTGGTCGCGTAATGAACATTTTGGGTTGATTTAGGAAAAAAATTGGCTGAAAGAGGAACAAATTCAATTAATTACGTAACAACGAGGATAAACACAGTAAGTAAATTAGTATATCAATCCGTAACTAACTCGTATATATATATATAAAATGTTTGTACTTAGGAAAAGTGTGTCAGGCAATAAAATCGGATTATTTATACGTGAGAGGGGAGGAAGAAGAAAAAAATAAATAAAAGAAAGGCTTGTTATCGTTTCGAAACTGTATATGTAGTAATAGGCGAAAAAGTCGAAGCGATTGTCGCTCGTCGTCGGTCGTCCCAGTATACTCAGTAGAGCGTGACATTATCTACTTGCGAGCTTTTTCGGACCCTTGGCAAGTTATTACGCTCTCGGGTCATCAGTACTATATAGCTATGATTGCTTACGAGCGTCAATTATGATCTACTTGGCGATCGTGATGAGCCAACCATATAAATGTATGTATGTATATATATAACCTTCTCCATTTTTCATTTCTTCAGTTCTTCGGTTTCATTGTCTTATGGGTATGATTAATCCAACTCTCTAAACTACGCTCCATATTACCTTTAATACTTGACAATTAAAAATTTTAAACTCGAGCTACTTCTTGGGTTTTAACATTATTATTCTGCCACTCTACTCTTTAATTTTATTTCGATGGATGTAAACGCAATTGATTATGAAATTAAATAAATAAACCAATTATAATCCTGTGCTGCACAGATGGAGGTATATATGTGAATTAAAAGACGTTGCGTAATTGAGCAACAAAGTGCACGGCTGTAACGTTCTCTTAATAATGGAACTCTATTAAAGACCGGAGACATTTGGCGCCGTATAATTCAATCGACAATCAGTTATCTCCTCTACACATACGATACGACAACAATTCTCATTCTCGTTTATCGATGGTAAACTGCTTTGATTTTCATCTTTTTTTCCAGTACATATGTGGACACGAGATTTAAATCAAAATATGTACATACAATAAATTTGTACTCGATATTTTTAAAAGTTGACTGACTTGTTTGCATTATTGTAGGTGAACGAGACTATACAAAATCGTAGTTAAAAATTACGTGGAGTAAGGCAATATTTTATCATAAATATACATTTTCTCGGTGATGTTAAAAACATATTTTAAGGGAACGCGTAAAACAAAATTTTTCGTCGTGTACGAGCGAAAGAATGGACGTTGAGTAATGAAAAAAAAATAACGTTTACGCAGTGTTTTAACGTGCAACTCGTTGAACATATCATTATGTAAGGAAAAGTAAAACGCGCTGACGCATGTAAATGAAGTTGCGAATCCTCAAACTAATTAGAAAAACGTGCCGAACGATCCTGTATTTTATTATTGATAATTCGTTTACAGTGTACCAACGTATTTTTTTTTTACCTTTAGCACATCGTTTAAACTAAGGTTACGTTAATAAAGCGTAATTGATTTATCGTTCAATATATATAATATATTTAGCCAATGAATTTTAAATTGTTTGATTTGTAAGCGCAACAAACAATTCGTACATTTACACGGTAAAGTTTGTTTTGGAAATAAATTTACCGAGGTTACGAGTAATGTTTTGGGAAGTTGGTCAAACAAATTGAGAGAATTGAGTAATTTCTTGATGATCGTATAAACAGTTTGAGAGGAAATTTTGATGAAACTTTTCTGGTATACATTCAGTAGGTTGTAAACTGTGACTAATTGTATACGAGCAGATCCAGACCATTTGTTTAATTGTAAATGTACCAATTATACATGAAAATCCACGAAACGAGAGAGGGGGGAAACCTATACTCGAAACGGAAGATTAGCGTTAATTTCTTTTGATAAAAACGCAGAGAGGTATAAAGGTATAGAGGCACGAGTGTCTAGGGATACCTCGAAGAAGCTCGTTAGCTCGAAGAAATAGAAAAGAAAAAAGAATTAAAGTCGCGACACGCCCGATCAGCTGATTCCCCTAGACCTACTTTTTGAGGAGGATGCGGGCCAGGAACGCGCGCATCTCACGCTTGCGCGGGATGACTCACGACTGAGAAAATGCACCCGTCGGGAAACTGTCCTAAATTTCGCTCGAGGTCGGCCTGTACAAACATACGGACACCCACGTCGATCGTGCTTCCTTATACATACCTTTTCTTTCTTTATTATCTCTATGTACACCTACAGCCCCAAAAATTTCTTTCCTTTACATTTTCGAATAGAGATGTGAACACATTTCAGATATTACGCGATTCAGGTATACACATTCGTTCATATTCCGAGAGATATTAAAACATTTTTAACATTTATTTATTATTCGAAGAGTGTGGCCGTTACGTAAAACTTTGAAATCGACGATATTACCCAACGACTTTCGCCAAGATAAGTCGAATTTCCACTAAATTTTCCTAAATCCATTAAGTTTAAATATATATATGTATAACATTACATACATATCTAAATACATCGGATTATCATAAATTGACTCTAACTACTTTCTTTCTGGCCTTATAAGTGTATCGTCTTTCCCTATAAGATTTGGAAACGTATAATCTACATAAGATTTCTAAAACCAATATATGCAATATCGTGTATTAATTAAATGATGAAACCTATATAGGTATCGTTGGAAAGTAAAAGTTTAATTTTTACCTTCCTTTGACGCGTTCGTTGTACATCCCATGTACATCGACACTAATACTAATTAAATTTTGTAAATCTAAGGCTTCTTCAGCTTCGTTTCATCTTTTTTTATCGCGTAGATTAAATGCGTTCCATGAATTAAATGTGGTTATAAGTTTAACGAATATCCTTTATTCTATAACAAAAGATCCATTTTATTTCAATCGCATTCTGTTCATTACAAACTTTTTCTTTGTGCTGTTTGTGTACATACGTACAATAGATAAGTAATTCCGCCTATATATTTATATAAGGAAATTAAATTTTGCACTTATGTAGGTCCATTAGAATAATAGGTTATTCTATCTTTTATTTAATTTAAAATAAGTTCATTGTTTTATTACTATTATTATTACACGTTCACTTAAGGGGACCAATCAGTGTTAACATTGAAAATAAGCTATTCAATTTTAGCAATTAATAATTTTTGTTATAATAATTCAGAACATTACATTTATTAACTTTTTAAACAAATTATATTATTATAAACTTTTATTTTAAATTTTATAGCCAATTTATATGTCACATAACTATTTTCAATAATTATGAGACTTCGTACTCTCATTTTTTCCATAATGGACTTACCGTAGGATATCTCAGGAACCACTTCATCAAACAGGTTGAAATTGTAACAGTAACTTTTAAATGTGATTTAAATCCACTTGATTAGAACAAAAATTTGAATAAAAGTCTTAATGTTTATATAAAAAAATTATTTAGCTGTTTTTTATATAATTTTTCAATTTTTTTAATTAATTTGGTAATAATAAATAGTTATTAGAATGTTAACACACTCTGTTCCGCTCAAGTGGATTAAAATCTTATTTAAAAGTTACTGTTAACATTTCAGCCTATTCGATGAAGAGGTTCCTGAGATACCCTGCGGTAAGTCCATTATGGAAAAAATGAGAGTATGCTAATGAGTATACTAATAAAAATGAAAGTTAATAATAATATAATTTGTTTAAAAATTAAGAAATGCTTTAAATTGTTATGAAAAATAATCATTAATCGTTAATATTTAATAGTTTTTTTCCAATTTTAACATTGTCTGGTATAGTATTATACAAATAAAAATAAAATTGGATGCATCGATTAAGAATCTATATAGTCACCAAATAAATATAGAATAGAGAAAATAACCCTCATATGTTGTAACGTTGATAAAGTGTGTACGTGAAAACTCGAGTGGCGCTTGTGTATAGTGTGTAAGCGAAAGCGTGGGCGTTTTCATTTCTTTCCGACTTTCTCCGCACAGGCACGATTAAGAATTCTTTTTTTCTTCTTCTTTAACGGGCGATTTGTTTATTTTAGGCATGGCCGCAAACGAAATGTCACTTGAGTCTTTAAAATTGATTTTTTATGCTAAGTAAAAAGGTTGTGAGTGACGATGCGCCTTTCCTCGAATGAATTCTCCTACACCCTTCTACTTTTCTTTTTTAATATTATGTAACCTTGTTTCACTAATCTGGGTGTGTGTTATTGTTGATTACATGTATATGAAACGTATTCGTGTTATGAATGAACTCTACATGTGCAGTATATATAGAGGTTAATGTGATTGTTTCATGTCCGCTTTAATTTATATAAATAACATTAATTACAATTCAATGAAGGTCAGCGTACACGATATAATAATATTAATAATAATAATAAACGAACAATTAAATTTATCAATATAGTTTCATCGCAGTATTCACGCTCGTATGCAAATGATATTTGTTTACGGAAAATAAAATTTCGAGTAATTATAGAGGTACGTTTTATAAATCGAAAAAAGTGTATAAACATTTGTATGAAATATATTACAGGTACATTTTATATTATTGCTAAGACATATACTAATTATTATTTAGAAGGTTTCTTTTTAAACAGTTTCAAATTAATGTATTATCTCATAAGATCAAGATTAACAGTATATTTCAAATATTCCTTAGTATATTATGGTTCAAGAAGATTATATTATATAATTCCACGCTAAGTAGATTAGCTTAATTATTTTAAAACGTAACGTCTTAAAATATACCTATGGGAATAATTAACGATAAATTAAAAAAAAATTGTTACATTCGCAAAATAAAACTTGTATTAAGAAAAAAAAAAAATAACACTTATCGCTTCCATCTGTTGAAAAAAAAAGTTATAAAAAAAATAAAAATAGCTTTGTACTTAAAACCGTATAAGACACTCCTGGTTCACCGGTTTCGATGTAAATACCACCCCTTTTAATGAGAATAAACAAAAAATCTTTGGTGTAATAGGTAATGAATTAACGGAAGTTAGCGCGTAATCGTGTATAAAATAATGCTAATAATCTAATCTAAATTATATTAAAAAAAAAAAGAAGAATTAGCGACCGACCACGACCGAGATTACGCAGTCGTGACATCACTTTCTGAGATCATGCTTAAGCCTCCGTGTTTCTTCTTTTTTTCTCTCCACAGTGGCACAATTAAAGCCTCAGCGCACGCGGACTATTGGCCGAGTTTTTCGCATTGTAAACATTGCGTAAGAGCTGACGAGTCAACTTTGACTTGGAAATTCATTTAAACGTTCACGTTATTATGGTTATTTATAGGTTCGTCATTCTATTTATCATATGGCCGGTTATACATTTTACAGGGTTATACTTTTCATTTATAATTGAAACGAATTATTGGGTGTGTCGGAAAACATGACGAATCGTTTAGATTGGATTAGGAGTGATTGACAGGTTGCTTTTTGGTGTAATGCCAAGAAAATTATTTTTTTTACGGTATTACTTGACATTGCGATTAATAATTAATAGAATTGTTGTTTTTAATTGTTATATTTTAGTTTTCGTTTTATATTGATTTGAAAATTTATATATAAAACAATAGTTATAATATTAAATTAAATTTTATTAATTCGAAGAAATATTATTTTTAAGATAATAATGTACGAACGAATAATGAAATTGCGATGATTACAAAATAAAACAATAAAACTTTACGTCTCGAAAACCGATAATTATTGAGTAAATACATTTGACATTACATGCACTGTGATTTACCAGAAAACAAAGTTAGTATATACCCCTGTCTCGATAATTGACAAATTTATATACAAAACCAATTATTCAAGTGCTCGATATTGTCGATGAAAAAAGTATTCTGATTATTAAAATTCACATCGAGGTTCATTATTATTTTTAATATATTGTATTAGTGAAATAACATTCAGGATTGAAAATATATAGATGTGAGGCTGCTTTTCTTTATTGATTACGTCGAATAAAATAAAACGAGATGAAAAAAAATAATGTATAGATAAGAGTCGATTTAACTGGGCGACCGCCCGCTTCGAAATCGGCGCTGCCCGCGGGAATCGATCAGCTGGCTTTCCCCTAACTTCCCTCCCCCAAAAGTTGAACCCACCGAACCCCATCTTTTTCATAGGAATTGAAAATTAACCCAACATAGGTATACATATACATTATACACACTAGTTAAATGGAGATTTTTCGTACACCCCTCGAAATGGGTCTTTTGTTTACTTAGACTGAGCTATCGTCAATATGTTCATTACACGTATAATTATATGAAAATAAAAAGGAGCTTTTATTTTAAACGGAAAGTTAGTTAGCTTGATATTAATATTTATTAATAATAATTATTTTTTATTTTTATATCTCGATTTTGTAAATTGTATCTATGAAAAATATATAAGAAATTAAGTTTACATATCGACATCTCCCACACGCAAGTGTAAATACCAAGAAAGAAATAAAAAGAAAATGATTAGAAAAGCGCCTCACCGATAAAGAAAAAAGCGTTGTAGTCGTTAGGTACGATTAAATCTTTCCAAAAATATCTAAAATTTAAGCCACGCGCCGACTAAAAGTGAGGTAAAAAGGAAAGAAGCAACCCCTAAATACAAAATAGATAAAATGAAGCGTTTCTCCCATTGGATGATGTTATTAATAGAGGTGTTTCCGCGTGGTGTATATGGGAATCGACGCGACGCGCGGCTGGTTGGAAAAGTGGAGCTTGCGAGAAGCCACGGTATCGATTCTAGGTTTAACCAAAACATTAAGGTTAGACGAAGAGAGAAGGAGAGAGAGAGAGAGAGAGGAGCGTTCGTAAAGTAACTATGTCGAACGCGTTGAAAAATACACGACAAGGGCTCGGTTTATACTACTTACTACCTTGATGCGATGACAACCTTAAACACTTATACGCGCACATACCGAATAATAAACAATATAGTTTATTACCTTTCGAATCTACTTGTTACAAATGTTTTAACGCAGTCGATTAAGCGTCTACTTGGCGTGTATATATATGCACTAACGCGCGCATATATATATATGTATATTTCCATGGAATTTTTTAATGCGATAACGTTGTGAGGTGACTATCGATTGTACAGGTAGTAACTTTGTTGTATCGAGGGTTGCTCGAGCTCAACGTAAGAGAGCTTTTTTTATCGTGCGTTACGATTTTATTTTATTTCGCGTCTTCGTTATGCAGACTTTTACCCTCTATCGAACATATATACATACATACGTGTGCGTAAACGACGTATGAGATTTTGGAAAAATTGGAAAATCTGTTGACCTCCGTTGAACCCCTATTTATATAATATATATATATACATATATGTTCGTAAGTTGCGAGTTAAAATTTATTCCCATTGAAATAATGATGTATAAAGAAGAAGAAGAGGAAAGCTCGAATGTAAAATACTTTATTTTTATGACCGTGTGTAAAGTGAGTACAATACACGAGGGCATATAAACCGAATGAACAACAACAACATAGACCAATCTTCCTCCTCCTTGCCCGGTTTCGGGAAAGAGAGACACTATGAAGTAAGGTATATGTTTAACGATTTTTCTTCTCTTACATACATCCCCATCCCCACGCATAGAAGTAGTAGTATAGAGTATGTGGTATATAGTGTATAAATATATGGAGATAAGGTAAAGTACTCACCTCGGCAAGTGCTGGTCGAGCCTGGCGGGACGCGGCCGAGTGACTATCTCTTTCTCGCTGAGCCCAAACGGAGCGTACTTCGGTACTGGCTCTCTCGGGAGTCGGGGCCTGCGCGGCAGCTCTCTCTCGGTGCATCGAGCGTCCAACCAGCATACACGCACACACACACTCCCCACGTATATTATACCCGGAGGTGGGGGGATCCGGTTGGATCTACAATTTTTCGGATGGGCTACTGCACGGGGTAGTGCTCTACGCATCTCTACGGGGATGATCAACCTTTCCCGATCGGGAATCTTTATCTATATTGTAAATTATTTACAATCCAACGTATAAAGGGTCGCTGTTAACGGACTGTTATTACGCGCGATTCGACTAATATGTACAATGTTAATATTTTTTATTACTTATAATTATTACGCGATTTATTCCGTTTATGCTTCCATTCTCGTATCTATGTACCTAATCACCGTATATCAATAGCCAAGCATATGTATACGAGAATCCGAAGAATTCAAAACGAATGAAAAGCTTAAAAATGTAGGGAATGCGTCGCTAGAATGCGCTTGTGATTATATGCACCCGGCAATTCATGAATTTTTATTCAATGTAAAATTTTTTTTAATGAATTTCCTCGCGACATATTTTACATTTAATTATATCACAAAAAAATTCGAGTAAAGTGCATTTTAAACAAATCCTATTTCTTTTCGTATATCGTACTTGTTGCTGTGAAATATTAAAATGAACGTATACAGTCTATACAAGCTCCTTAATAAAGTATACAATGAAAATTAAGATTTATTGTTTAAATGAAAATTTTATATTTTTTCAATGAACTTTTAATTTTAACTATACATCAACCACTACAGTTACCTGTTATATAAATGTATAAGTTGACACCATAAGCTTATATACCTATACATTTGTTTTGTACAAAAATAGCTATAAGAAATGAGCTTATGGTAAAATTACCACGGAGACATTGTCAGATTTACCAAATTAAAATCGCGTAGTAATAACCATCCAACCATTTCCACTGATGATATAATGCACGTAAATCATATATAGTGATTAAAAAATTTCACTCCACTTTTGTTTACCCGTGGACTGTAAATTTGGTACTATCTTGTGCAAATTGACACATATATACGTTTGCGTAAAAGGCAAATTTTTCACTCGATACTTTAAATTATACATTTGGAAGATAAAAGTAAATAAATATATAAACACATATTCATGATCAGGGAATATCGAACGAGTAAACATTTATACTATTCGAAAATATAGAGAAAAGTTTATCACTATTCTATTGGTATATGTCGAATAGATAAAACGTATATATACACTACAGTTTATTCGATACAATTTTTTATCGCTTTTTATGTTCGTTAAATGATTTCTAAAATTTATATTCTCAACGTACGTATATATACACAGTAGACGTCGATTATAATGGAATAATATTATGTAATACAAAAATGTTTATATACATTTTTTACAGTAAACGTCAAGCGTACTTTTATCTCCAACATTTTATAAAGGTATAACGTACGAAATTTCTTAAAACTCTCGTGCATTATTTACCTACATTTTACTGCCAAACCAACAAGTAAATTGTATCTACGTATTATTGATAATAATTTATATATTCTCAAGTATCTTTCAATTTAAATATAATTGGATGTAAGAGCTGTATGATTCCTTTCTGTTCATTACAACATTTATACCTCTCGCGCGCGCGTGTGTGTATATATATCGACTATTTTATTCAGCTTTTTACGGTTATCTTTATTTCACCATGCGCTTCTTACACTCTATCTAACTTTTCTTCAAAATTTTATCTTGTTTATAATATACCTTGTCGACACAATAATGCAGTTTTTCTTTTAAAATTAAACTGAATATTGAATGAAGCTTCCGATTAACGTAAGTGCGTCGAATAGATGGCATTAAACATTATTGTCATGGAAACTCTATATAGGACATTAAATGGGGATTTTTAATTTTAATAAATATCCGATTTAAAATCATCAAACATTTGTTGGAGCAGTGTCACACTCGTGCCGACGGAATTAGACAAGCGTATATCATGAAAAAAGACACGCGTACAGCAGGAACCTATAAACAAACGAGTAGGCGTAAGAAAAAAAAAGTCGAGGAGAACTCGAGAGTCAATGAAGATAACAATAGAAACAACTCGGTGTATATATATGTATAATGTATATATAATACATAGACATAGGGAATATACATGGAATATAGAGAATCATAAAGAGAGATGGGACGACGCGCGCATAACGTGGGTGGAACGATTCGTCGCTGCATCGACCGATACTTTTCTCTCTCTTTCGCTCTGTTCGCACTGCAGCAGCTGTACCACGGCGGTATTTTTCAAAATTTTACAGGATGACCCAGAAAGAAAGTTAAGAAGCAGTTGTTTTCAACCAACCGAATTTTCGAATAACGTACGACTGTTCCGGATATGTAATATTATTCAGTTATGTGTGTCTCGACGTCCGTGAGATGATTACCTAATTATTATTGAAAACCAAATGCGAAATGTGTTCACCATATACCGATTGTTCAGCGTTAAAAAATTGTAATAATAAAAATAATGTAACGGAACCGTATAATTGATTAGATAAATTAACCGTGCATGAGCAATCATGGAAATTAACTGAAATTTACATTCATTTACGCGTACACGTATAATTACGTAAACTCAAAGAGTTACACGAATTCTTGCCTTTCATCGTTAAAATATATACAAAGGGACAAAGAAATTCATTAAACGCGAGAGGATGAACCTTAATTAATTTAAAAAGCTTAAAAAGAAATAGGACGTATCGATGCTTATTCTTTCACATTCTATATCTGAATGTTGAAAAAAAATTACCCTTTAAAAAAGAGAGGACTTGAAAGATATCGACATCGTGTAGTCGCGTGATGAATGAAAACGAATGAAAGAAAAACTAAAAAGTCGTACGTTCATTTTATTTTTTTTTGTAAAAATCGTTGACATGAGTAGGGTATGCATAAAAATGTTAGATCTATAATTAATCTCTTTATGCTCGTTACAACGAAAGTATTTATACTTTTGCATTAACATTTAATTAGAAAAAGAAACTGTACGTGCAGCCTAACAAAATGCAATTATTATTTTTTAAATAATTTTTAATTACTCGTTTGTTACGAATAAAAATATACATATTCGTTTCGTGCACAATTATACACACAATGGTAACCTTGCGGGTAAGACCATTTAATTATCGTGTGTCGATATAAAAATACTAAAACGAAAAAAAATGAAAAAAAAACCGGATGTGTAATAACTGAAGTATTTAAGTGTTAGATACGATCAAAGATTGAAAAAACAACGTGCAATTGTGCTATTAGTTTACAGTTGATGACTTCTTGTAAATGCTAAAATTATGAACGTTTTCAGCTCTTTTTTTTTAAACTTGTGTTGTTAAACTGTCGATTTTAATGCCATGTAAAATATTTTAGCAGTATCTATATTTTTAATACATATACATAAATATACACATTGATTATTTAACTGTTCAGTATAGTATAACCTCAGTAAATTGGTTATTCTTCGACCTTTTCGCATTTAGTACAAATACTCAACAAACGTGCAATTAAGTATTATATGAATTAAAAATCGATATTACAAAGAAGAAACATTTTCATTTTTACTTTCAATATACTATAAAAGTTCTCAGAGTAAAACTCAATTTATGTTGCTAAAATCAGTACCAATAATCTTAAAATTAAAAATCATTTTAATGACTGAATTTTTATTGGTGACTCTTCATTGGTATCTATCAAATGTTCTTGTCCATTGAATTTTTATCCGCAACAAATGCTAATGTTAAATTGCGTGGACTAAACATAAAATCATTCGAATAACGTGTTAAGAGCAATACTTATATAACAATATAGATTAAATCTTTCTATACACAACTTCTTTAATACAAGCATTACCGTATAAACAAGCACCTGATTAGCATAATCAAATTTAAATTTTACATTATTATAATATAGACGTTAAGTTGAAGTTTTAAACAAAACAAAAATGTAAATGACAACACATTTTCCTGGCATTAGTAATAAGGAAAGGAGGGAATAGAAGTCGATGATAATTAGCGGGTGGAGCCTCCGAGGGGCGATTACGAAAAGTTGGTGAAACTGGAGCAGCTTCGCGAACCGTAGTTGGACTCTGCCGGTCACGACAATGGGATTGTCCTCGAGCTTTCACAACTATACTTATACTTTTTTGCATTATAGATAGGATTCACTTTTTTCAATTGTACATCGAAAATTTTACAATTTATGATTTGATTTGACCGTATAGTTTCAGTGCTTGGAAATTAACGAATCTGCAAATTATCATGACCAATACAAAATTATTTTAGTTCAATCAATTTGACATTTAAAAATTCGTATTTTATGTTTTAATTAAACCATCTAAAGATCCTAGTTTTTCTTATTCATTTGAAACAAAAAGATTCATGAAAATTGAGATTAGTATCGTTGTAAGGCACGTCAGAAAAACTAATCTATTTTTAATTAACTATCTTTTATTTAATCATTCAAAAGAGAGGAATTAAAATATGTAATAAACCAATTATCTGATCCTGTATTTTGCTCGTTTTATGTATACAACGGAACACTGCCTTTTTGATTAGAGTTTAAGATTTTTGTTGAATATTATAATATAGCCAAGAATTAGGTTAATGATATGCATCCATTTTTTCCCCATTATACTCGATGAAAATGATGATGAAAAAACATTTAATCGGAAAGACCAATCCACTTTCTGATTACTTCGATATCGCATAACCCATTTTATAGTTTCAACATGTTTTTAATTTACATATAAGGCGAAAAAAGTCATTTTCTGTTTTTATTAAAAGTCAATTTCTTTCTTATCCTAACCATACTTATATAATGCTAAAAGCAAATTGAGTTGGTTACTTTTATTATTTTAAATATAATATATACGTATGACAAATTCAATGGAAGAAATCTACCAACGAATTATCAGTAATAGTTATTTGATGTACTTACACATCTCCTGCGTTAAAATATAATTAAATGAAAATTATATTTTTAAAAACAAATATTTTATATAATTTACCTTTCTGTAAGAAAAAAAAACTGTTGACAAAGTATCACCCTTACACGAATAGATTTATGAAACTTAATCAGTATTTTTGATAATTTATGTAACAAAAAAGTGACGATGACATTAAAGAATAGACTTCTCTTGCACGACTGTAACCTTACCGGTTCCACCCACGATATTTAATTTTCCCCCCTTACATTTCCAAGTTTCCCCCTTAGATTAAGGAAGGATCTTGCACCTTTTTTACTACCCTTGTTCTCTTGTGCCTGATTTATCTTATCTTCAAGAGTCTGTAAAGGAAGTTTATATATATTTCGACAAATTGCCATGCTACGGTGAATGATTTTTTTAGAAGAAGATTGAACGATCGTGATCTTCTTTTATTTTTTCTTCCTCGTGGGTGTTGTTTTTATGATTACACAGAGGGTGCCTTAATTGACACTGAAATAATGAGGTATTTCTTGATTATTTTCGAGACCTTGAAATACTAATTAAGAATAAGTACCATTAATCTAATATACCTATATGATATAATAGCTTAAACTTACGATTATTCTAATTGGATTATTTTTATTGATAGAGTTTCATAAATCAAGAATAATGAAAAAAAATTGAAGAAATACAATAACTTGAAAAACAGGGATGTGTGACTACTACTATCCTTAATTGTGGTCTCAAACTATAACTGAATTAACTAACATATTTTTATTTTATAATGCAATAGAAGTACCTTTTCAAGTACCCACACGGAAAAAAACTTGAGTAAAAATCTATATTCAAATTTTTTGGTCTAGAACTTTAGTAATACTGACTTAAGTACGTAAATGATTTATAATACATAATTTTGACTGATATTTATATAATATTTATAAAGTAATATTTCGAAATAGCATCAATATATTCAATTATTTTACACTGATATATATGTGCGAATACACTATTTTCATGCTATATCTAAACTATTACTTGAGTAATTATAACGTAAATATCAGCCAAAATTATACATATAAATCTTTTATGTACTTAATTAAGTATTACTAAAATTTTAGTCCAAAAAATTTTACTATAGAGTTACTTCAGTAAAATTTACTAGAACACTTGAGTAATTTTTACTCAAGTTCTTTCTCCGTGGCATGTACACGTAGAGAAATTTTGTATTTAAAATTAAAAAATATTTTGTAAAAATGACAATAGTTTCTAGTAAATAAATTACAGACTGGACAAACTAAGGAAAATGACTAGAGTTTATATTAACATTTACAAAAGTTATAGTAAGTATTACAAGAATTATAGTACATTTTATTGTAATCTATAGTCATTTTTACTGGAAACTATAGTCATTTTCCTAATTTGTCAGTATGTGATTCATTTACTGGACACTACTGTAATTTTTAATCTAAACTTTTTCTCAGTGTATAGATCGTTAATAATTTACACTTACAAAAATGAATGCGTAATAAGCGAATAAATATTTCGTTTTTGGATTTTTTTTTTGTTAAAGAACAATTGAATACCAAAGGTAGAATTTTAAATCGCAGTTTAAAATCTCGAGAAGGCGACAAAGTTAAAAATCTCAGTTCAAGACAATTCGTTCAAGATGACAAAGTGCCACTCGACCCTGCCTTCTATACACCTATATATATATAAGGAAAGAAAGAATAAGGACACGGACTAGAGTTGATCTCGTAGAGAAAAAATTTTTTTATCCTCGTTTGACGTTTAGTGGATTATTTGTGCGTTGTACGCTTTATCTTCGTTTTCTTCAATTTATCTATGAAAATATAGATAAATGTGTAAAACTTATGGTGTAAATAAATGTTATTACTTACCAGTTATCGAAAGATCAGCGTCTATGTGTTTATTATGCATTTGTTTTGTATATATAAAACATTTATTATGTATTGTAAATAGTTTTTATTTAACAAATTGAATTATATTAATAAACAATGCGCGGAATTTTAAAATTTAAAAATCACAGTACCTGAAGTCCGTATACCAAATTGTTGTAAGATTGCTAGGTTCATTAAAAACTTTCATCTCGTCACGATTACACTTATGTTCTTTGCTGCAACATAACGAAGATTGTAACGAATACCTAGATATTGAAGATGTACGTATTTTATCCGACCTCGAATCTTTTAAACTTTTTGATCTTAAAATCCGCGTTAATTTAACTTTCGAAGATAATGTGTTCTTTCGACTAAACCTACTCGATTCAATGAAATTTGTCGCCTCGTTACCACTAGAATGATTCATTATAGTTCATTCGTTTATTAATATTCGATTAAATTATTTTACCAATTTTAAATAGAATAGAATATTATTATACTCGAGATTTATACTACTAGTTACAGAAACAAATTAAAACTGCGTTGCTATATTAAAATGGTTTCACGTAGAATCTTATTGTCGGATAAAGGATTTCCTCGCGAAAAACCACATCCCGCTTTTTCGACTGTATATATATTTACGCTTAATCTTGAGAATTACATTTTAAATAAATATAAGTGACAACTTTTTATAAAGTAACTCTTAATTTTATAATCATTTTTTATTTTTTATTACAATTAATATACATATTTTTCTTAGTATATTTAACTTACACTTTATAAAATGAAAGTAATAGTTCATTTGTTGTTGATTATAGTAAAAACGAATAGATAAAAAACTAGTTTTTAGGCACGACCGCTACATGTGAGGAGCCTTATATTTTTATCCCAATCTTAAAATTTTAATAAAAAATAAATTAAAAAATGCAATTTTTAATTACACATAATATTAGTAATATATGCAGTAATATATCCTTAACTACTAAGGAAATGCTTATAAAATCGTTACATCATAAATACAAAAATATTTTTCTAATTAATATAATATGTAATTTGTAACCATAAAGAAAAAATACATGTCTTTCAAATAATGTTGACAAACAAAAAATAGAAAAAGAGAATGATTTTAAGATACTTAGTTGAAACTTTTTCCTCGGATCAGACAGTATTAGGATTATTTTCTTCAACAATTGAAATTCCTTCATTTTGAGGATAATAAGGATTAACACCTTGCAGCGTTAAATTTATTGGAATTTGAGCATAACGAGGTGCACCAGGTGAGGTTGTTGGAAACGGTTGAGAAACGTTGCAGGACAAATTTATCGGGATTTGATAAGGGTCGGTTGATGAAGTTCTGGAATTAGGAGACTGCGAAATGTTGCACGACAAATTTATCGGAACTTGAAAAGAGCCGGTTGACGAAGTTCTGGAGTTAGTAGGCTGCGAAATGTTGCACGACAAATTTATCGGAATTTCAAATGAGTTTGTCGTAGTCGATGAAGTACTGGAGTTAGAAGCAGCCTGCGAAACGTTGCACGTCAAATTTATTGGAACTTGAAACGAGCCGTTCGATGAAGTTCTCGAGTTAGAAGCGGACCAATAATTAGTGTGTAGATAATGATCGTAAGGTGGAAAACTGAACACAGGCTGATCAACATAAATAGGTGGAGGAAAGACTGGTACTGGTAGCGGCACAATTATTGAGGTATTCACTGGTTTTATGGAACATTTTGCAGCGCAGCAGTGTGAATATTTGCAGCAGCAATATCTTCGGGTTCTCCGAAAATACGGTTTACGGTGATTGTAGTTACCACCATCCAACCACGAGTAATACGACTGAAAACATAGAAGACACGCAATAAGTTATACGATTGTATACGAAAATGTGTACTGTTAACATGTATAATGTACAATATATAAAATAGTTCGTTTAACCGCTACCGATGTACACGACACGCATATATAAGAGATCATTAATTCAATAAATTGTAAAATAAAAAAAAATATTAGGAAATTAATAAAAAATTGATAAAACGTGCGTATATCGCATCAAGTCAACTTAAATAAATTGCAATTTCTTGTAATGTAAAGTATGAAGTACTGAAAAAATTTTCTATTAAAACTTGGGATAAATTTGCTTTACTTACATACATATTTACAAATAAACAATCACCATAAAGATGCACATCAATACTGGTCTAAATAACTACACGGTTCTGTGTACAAAAAATTGGACATTCGAAACTAAAGTAAACTCGCTTAATACGTATATATAGATATATGTGCATCTCAAAGGTCAGAAAACTGGACTTGAGCCGTTCCGCGAACACCATTTGTTTTTACCAAGTACCACGAAGTGTGTCCAACGCACGCAATGCACGTGAGACGAGATTCACGGGATTATAAATTAAAGTGACAAATCTCGAAAATATATGGATTAATAATATATACAATAGGTACGTTGTGATCGCAAGTCGCAAATATTTAAACAATACAATAATGTCAAAAAGTGGCGGATTCGCGCGCAAATCGGACGACACCGATATATTTATTCTGCGTTAAAAAAATAGATATTTACGTACTCGTTAAAATTAAATAGTTTTAAACTTACCATGGCTAAACTGTTTAACTAATGTGTACTTTAACAACACGAAATATCACGTCCGAAGTAACAATAGCTAGTAGTTGCAGTAAGACTATAGGAGTAGCGATTTTGCCATCAAATGTGATCAGACTGATCGGATCTCGGATCGAACATACGCGATACGATATCACACCGACGAACCCGAAATCAAAAGAGCGAATCCTGCAAAAATTTCGTCCGTTGGTGGCGCTGTCACGTCACGAGCATCACGACCGGCATCAACTTTCGGGGTGGTTGCGACCTGCGGCCCCTGCGGGTCGCGGCATTCGGTGCGCACTGCGCATGCGCCTCAATTCGCGCACGGCGTAAAATTTATTTTTACGTTACGCACATGCAAAATGTTAAGTTTTAATTTTTTTAATATTATAGTCAATTTTCATTAATAACATTAATTTAATTATTAAGATTAAAATACTTAAAATTGTAATTAAGATTATATATATAATTTTAACATACCTAATACTGAGTAATTTGGGTTGAGTATTATTTTAAATTTGTATATGTATTAATAATGGATTTTTTAATTCTATACGTAGTACTTACAGTTCACTCAATTTTCTGATATATCAGCTTAAATAATACAAAAAAGTGTAATATATGCATTACTCGATATAAAAGTAATACAAAAATATCTATATAATTAAAAGAAATCAATTAAAAAAATATAAGTGGATATACACAATTTATTTAAATGAGTGAGCGCACTGCATTCAGTGAGTTAATTATTATTTAATTATGAAAGTGCAATAGGCAAAAGAGTCAAAGAGGAAAAGGGTGTGGACGAGTCAAACTATCGTGATGCGCGAAAGGACCGTTCCCACTTCTATTCATAGCGAGTCGACCTTCCACTGATAATGAAAAATAAATTATCATTGTATGCTTACTTATAAATAGGATTACCGAACGTTTGTAATAACTATATATATATATATATTACTTTTCTTAGATTTATTTCATACTTGTCTAAGGAAAGTAGAATTAGTAAATGATTAAATGAACTCTATCTATATTATAGAAATAAAAGGTATTATTTTTACTTTTTCGCTAAATTTTGAACGTTCAAACGTTTCTAGGCATGATATATTTTCACCATCGCGAAAAATGTAACACTATAAATAATTGTTTATTTATACATAAAAACATCTTTCGTCCAGAAAATATGCCGTTCTAAACATTTTTTAAATGTATGTATGTATGTGTGTATGTTAATCGAATAACTCAGCCAATTTCGAACCGATTTTGTTGAAATTTTTATATCTTCTACATAAATAGTGAAGTAAACGTTCATATTTTGGACCAAATTGGACGAGTAGTTCTTATACGGTAGCACTCTTTAAAATAGCGCTAAAACGTTTTTCTATGGCATTATATAAAAAAAATTAAATAATCTAAAATATAAATACAGAAAATATTTAAATATAAAATATGTGATAATTTTCGTATAACTCTTTACATACAACTAAATACTGTTAAACGCATAAAAGTGTCAAAATAGTGCAAAAAAACGTTTTTTCTACTTTATAAAGACAAATATAAATTTTTGAAGTTTCTAGAATCAAATTATTAAACGTTGCATACATTCAAGTAGCAGGATTTGTGTAAGATATTATACAATTGTACTTGCTCATAGAAACATCGTAAACTTACATACTTTTAGGTAAATAATTTAAGAAATTTGCTTTAATTTACAGATACCTTCAATAATAAAATTTATTGTTCAGTTAATGTAACTAAACATGATAATGTGTAGTAGTTACAAAGTTTCAGTATTACAGCTTTTATACCTATAAGTAAAAGCTGCAGATAATTCTTATGTACAAAAATACTTTCTTATAAATTAAATTTTAATTTACAGAATTATATTACATTGTTTTAAATTAAATTTCACTCTAGAGAGTTATATAAAAAAGCTTGTGATAATAATTAAGACATAAGACAATGTAACAACAATGTATTTTTAATAAAATAAATATAAAATACCTATTATAAACTTATTGATAATTATACTATCTATAATTCTTTAAGAAAGATAATTCTTCTTTGCTATTAGCAATAACAGCAAAAAACAATGGTGTTCCATTTTTAACAATAAAGTACTCCATTTGCAATATGTTACCCAAACTTTGCTTTATATCAACTTTACGAGGCTTTCTGTCTGTACCTTCAAAATATATATTTAATTTATCAACTTGATAGCGTTTATCACTATCCCATGCAGGTGGTTCTTCAAAAAGTTCATCTAATTGTTCGCAAAGTAATATGTTTTCATTGAAATTTTGAATAAAATCGGTTTGATTATTTTCTGGATATGCAATAATCACAGGCCAAATAAGAGATCCATCATCATCTAGATGAACATGATATTGGCTATCATAAAACACATCAGACTTGTCTAATTTGATATTTCTAGATTTAATAGCTTCAACAACTTTATTTTTCATTTCTTCTGCTTGCATGTCTTTTAATTTTTGCACTTTAGAGTCTCTCAAAAGAATTATCTTATTTTTTAAAGCTTCTTTTCTCATAGTAACAATGTCATTGTCAATTTCTTTACTTTTTTCCAAGGAACTGAGAATTTGATTACAGTAATTTACACACTGATCATATTCTTTAACATAGAAACAACATTTAGCTGCAGTGTACACTGGTTTCAAATAATCAGGTTTCAGTTTAATTGCTTGTTTGCAATCGTTTAAGCTTGATCTATAGTTTTTCAGTTTTAATTGTGCTAATGCTCTGTTATTATACAATTGGGATAGTATATCTAAATCGTTGCACTCGCTTGAAATTCCTTTAGAAAAACTGAGTATAGCCAAACGATACTTTTTATGTTTATAATTAAAGTTTCCATCTTCTTTATAAACTTGAGCTAATTCATTTGGTGTATTATATTCATCACTATATTTTAATTGTTGTAGACCTTCAATGAGAGGAGACACTTCATTAGAATCTTCTGGAAACTGAGTCATAAAGAACGGATGTTTCTCCATTTCTTCCTGCCATCGATCTTCTGGCCATCCATCTGTATATGATCTCTTGTCAAGATTATCGATATAATCTTCAAGTTCCTTATCAAGCTTTGCAGCCATCTCCAAACGCTCTTCATCTGTCCAGACCTTTTTCTTTGGTTGGATACATTTTTCGTCATTCATTGTTGTACCTTTAAAAAATTAATTGAATAAGCAAAACTACCTTTTCTTAATTTTAAAAGAGTATACAAGTTTCAACTGTTCTATTTTAAATTAGGATAAGGCGTAAAACGCTTTTAATTTTATAAAAGTTATGTAAGGATATAAATTAAACTTACTCTTATAGTTAATATAAATAAAATTATAAAAGTAAAATGATAACCTTAAAAACTTTGTTGTGTTTTTATATGGATAATACTTGATAATACTCTCCCACGTGTGAGTAGCCATCTGGTGTCAAAGCTTGAAACTATCTATATCTCAGTTTTTCAGTTATTCAGTATATCAATATCAGTAAGTATATTTTTAAATTAAAATATAAACTTATTTAAACCTTTTATTAAATAATATTAATTTAATTAAAAAAATGTTTGTAATAAAATTAAAAAGACGAAATCTTTATAAAAATATAAGGAAGGAAGTATAAAAAAGAACAATAATTTACTTGTTTTTCATTTATCCAATCTGTATTTTAATGCAAAGAACACATGAAATGAATAAATCAGCAGGACATAAGTCACTGGCATGATAATAAATAAACGTAGTATCCGATCTAAAGGCTCCGCCTTGTATGTAGATCAAATAGCAAACGCTGCGATATTTCCAATGAGGAGATTTCATAGCTGGTACTTGCCAGCTCCATGTCAATGTACATACTATTTCACATTGTTTTTTTTTCTACTTATTTAACAATATTAACAATTTTCACTAGGTGTTTCATTCATCTTGAAATGAAAATTTTTGAAGGAGTCATAATTTAATTATTGACTTCGTCAATAGGAATTTGCGATGATAATTGATCTAAGTTTCCCATTGTTCATCTCAATAATCTCTTTGTTGTTAAAATGAATTCCTTATAATTTACTTAGAAGCTTGTTCAATGTAAGCAATGAGATCTCCCCTTTCTTGAGGTTTCTTCAAACCAGCAAACACCATCTTTGTGCCCGGAATGTATTTTTTCGGGTTCTCAAGATACTCAAAGAGTGTATCTCTGTTCCAAGTGATACCTATTAAGAAATAATAATATTAATACAACGTTATATAATTCAATTGTTATGTTTATGTTGTTGCATTCCATTATAAAAATAGATGACTTACCCTTAGCCTTATTGGCATCTGTGTATTGATAACCTGGAGCCTGACCAGTTTTCCTGCCAATCAATCCGTGAAGATTGGGGCCAACTTTGTGTTTGCCACCAGCTTCAATGGTGTGGCATTGAGAACACCTTTGGACAAAGATCTGAAATTGAATTCAAGAGAATATTTATTATTGCTATATTTTTAAATAAAATTAAATTCTATTAATATATTCAGCGTTATGTGTATAAAACTATAAAGATCACCAAACTGTAAGAGAAGTTTCCATCAAATTTCTCATTGTTAAATTAAGTTATTGTAAATATAAGATTCTAAATAAATAAAAATAAAATATTCTTTTTATGCATGTAGAATAGTGGGAAAGTATAAAAATAAAAATTTATTAATTTTAATAATATTATATAATACATTATTTGAATCAATGTTACTTTTTATCTAATTACTTATATCAGCAAAAATATTTTATCAATCTTACGGTCCCAAGACGGTAAAGGGAAAAAAAAGAACATTCTAGCACCAGATGTCACTATTATCGAGATTAATTTTCACGCGCACGTGCTAATTCTTCCTCGCCTCTTTTGAAGAACCTCGTGACAATTTGGTATACATTAACTGTCAGCTTTGATCTTTCATTAAAAATTTGTAAATTTTCATTATAGAAAAAAATTGTATTACCTTCTTTCCCTTCTCAGCATCACCAGCTGGCACACCCATCGCTGTAAATCTGAAAAAAGAAATAACAAGTTGTCTTTAATTACTTAAATAGTTCCAAATGGGAAAAGAGTCGATTGAAAGTTTGAATGAACAAGAAAAAATTTTTTTTACGATTATAGTAGGACCCGCTATTACACACATGTACACGTGGAAAGTCTGACTTTGACCTTGCAATTTCGCGTAGGCATTGCGTCACTTGGCGCTTCTTCAAAAGCGCCCAATAAAATAATCGTTCGATCGAAAAATGATCTCTATATACACGTACTTATATGTTATAACAAATGAAAAAAAAGTAGTTAACCGTTTGAGATTGCATAACTGGTAAAAAACTAAAAATAAGGAGTGAACTTGATTCTATTTCTAAAAAGTTGTACCACATATATTCATGTTAAGTCATTATGTTTAAATAAGCTAATAATAAAACTATAGCGGTTTAAAAATGTTGACATTTGGGAAGTTTCAATGTCAAATGTTGCATTATTATTTCTTAAAATTGTTCCTTTCTATTTAAACAATACTTTACTATTGCACATTATTGATGAAAATTATTTAATTTACATATAAATTTAGTGTTTTCAAAATCATTTTGAATTACTATGAATGTCATTTGACATAAGCAAGAAAAAGACATGTACTATAAAAAATTGATTAAAATAAAAATTTTAAAATTGATAAAACTGTAATTCACAAGTATATTTATAATATTAGTTACTTTTTTTAATTTAAATGACCAAGTAGGTACAAGTTATCAAAAATATACATAATATTTAAAATTGTCATTACACATTGTTATATATTTAAAAAAAATCTGTACACTAACGGTCCCCTTAAGCCCTATAAACTTTTATTACGAGTAATTTTATTGTAAAGATAAAAATTATATTTATTAAGGATAAATATTTATTAAATAAATCACCAATTTAATTAAAATTTAAACTTCAATGTATCGAAGGCAATTATCTTTGCGGAGTAAGGAAAAAAAAAACCTTTTTGCTTAATTATTTATGCATTTGGTTCTAAGATAAAATTTTATATAACAATGCAGCTAATCAAATTAATAAATTAAAGATAAAACAGATAAGTAGACTCCAAAGTTCAGTGTCACTGGAATTTACAATATACCCTTTTGCATAATCTACATAATTTTTTCTAAAGTAATTTCTAATCAATTAAAAAAAAAAGAAGATTTCTCATTTTCTGTGTAAAAATAAAGTCTGGCAAAATACTTTAACCAGATGGAAATATTTATATATATAAATAGCAACCTTGACTTATTTCAAGCTGCCTATATATGTATATTGGATTAAAATACTTTTTAATACTGACAATAAGATTAATAAATGAACAATTATTGCACACTTAGATGTATAAAATAAAACAATCTGATTGACATATCGTGTTATACTTTAGAAAATGTAGGTAGGGTCCGGAGCAAGGAGAACGAGTCAAGCTAATATGTACGATCACAGCCTCGAAATTTTCTTCCCCAAGCTTAATGCAGTAAATTCCCGAAATGACGTCACGCGCGGCGATATCGATAGAGAAACGAGGTGCAACAAAGCGAATTCGGAAAATCGACGAAATCTGTCAGTTTAAATAAACAATCATGAATGACAGTTGTCAAAAAGTGTCCAAGTTTTAAGTGTACGCAACTATATACATTACTACAATAAACGATAGTTTACATAACCGCGCGTTCACGCGGTACATTCGTGTAGTACAGCACCGAAAATTAAAGGAAGGTCGCGACGACACATTCGTAATTTAGCACTCGCGTCCTTTAGGAAAAACCCGAGCTTTACACAAACGTACAAGATTTAAAAGAAAAGGTGCAAGTTACATAACATGTCTGATATATAAATTCATCTCATGGTTTTACAAGAATTTTAAGAGAGACAACACGTGTGTCGCGCATATCGCCACGTGGTATTCGGATCTAGAGATTATGAATAAAGCGATTTTGATGTCCGTTAAAGAATAAAGTGATTGGTTTTTGGTATACTCACTTATTTGGTACTTTTACAGGGACGAGTACGAACTGCTGAACGTGACTCGACCGTTGCCCGACCGTGAATAGCTTTCTCGATCGATAATTTGGTAGCTGGGAGGTATAGTATAGTGCTGCTCCACACTGCACACCCTCGAAAGACTTAGTTTGCTTACGCTGGTGCTGCTGCCAGCTGCCATCATCGCGCGGCGGGACGCCAATTTTATTTTCCTCTCTCCCTGCACTTCCCCACCACACCCTTGCCTAACGCCTTATTTCATCAATTGATGCAAGTTACACTTACTTATCAATGGAAATATTTTGAATTGTATTGTGTCGACAGATTTCTTAGTAATTTCAAGGAAATTTAAAAATATATTTATTTGCTGCACCGATTTTACATATTAATTTTAGTACAACAAGAAATTTTAAATAGATTATTTTTAGTTGTTTATTAAATTTAAATACTTCCTGTACCATATTCATTTAATAATTTTACATTTTTACACAATAATCTGTAAAGTGGATTATTGTGAACTGTGAGTTTATAACATATAAGTCATCAATAAGCTACAATGTTACAAAAGTTAATATTTAAACAAAATAATATATATATATATATATATGTATATAATTTATATTAATAATTATACAATTGTATGGGGAATTGATATAACGTGGCTTAACATATAATTCAATTTAATCTGTTGATGTAAATATATAATATACTATTTGATATAAATAAACATTATGCATATGTTTATTTGTAGGAAGTAGTATTTTGAATCTAATATGCATGTTATTTATTAAGAAAATAATTTTGATAGCCTCAACAATGCAAAATGAGAATTAAAAATATAGTTTTATTTTTTTATTTTTATAATATATATATATTACATTTAATGCTTTAAATTATTTATCTTATAACAATTAAGTATATTTTGAATATTACATAATTTTAAAATTACGTACTACAATAAATAAAAAAATATTATTTTATATTTTACAATTATTTCATTTAGTTGATATATAATTTTTTAAACTAGCGAGCAATATTCGATATACGTAAGTAAATCTAAAGAAACTATGTAGTTCTAGTCCAAACATAACCTAAATTTTTCGTATGTACACTGTGTAGAAAAACGTTTGTGACTATCGCGATGGTGAATGTTATGAAAGGAATTTTAGTTGAATGGTGAGTTTTCTTTGATATTAACTAAGAAAGAACTATTCCTGCTTCATGTAAACTTAATTATATATTCACAATAATGAATTTGCTTATTCTACATAATCAAGATCTTCTGGAATGTGAAATTGTTTATTGAGGGTAGCTTCTTCAATGTTGAATTTATTACTACACCATGTTTTCAAATTAAATATATTATCTGTCCATGCATTTGCAGCTTCTTTGTAAAACTGTTAAAAATATTTACAATCATAATTAGCTACCTTGATCAATACATTGTTAATTTGTATTTAATTCATATTTCAAATTTGAGTTTTCAATACCTGAACTTTTTTGTTAAGTTCTGCAATAACTTCAGGATCAGCATTTTTAAACTTTGTAATTTGTTTATTTAAATCAGCTTCTTTGGATCGTAAAATTTCAATTTCATTCAATAACAATTTAGTTTTTTCAAAATTTTCCTTGTTCACCTAAATATTATTATAGTAAAATTAATAAAACTAAACTAAATAATTACTGTTCTTTAAATAAATCTTATATTACTAACTTCTTCTTTTTCAATATCAGACTTTACTCGTTGCAATCTTGTTTCTAGAGTAAGTATTTTTCTTCCAGTTTCTCCTGCTTTAGCTTCCAAGTGTGGTATATTTTCTCTGTAGAGTTATATGTTGTATTGTATTATCAATTTTAAATATTAATTATTTTACGTAAAGTTATTTTATTATTAATTACCCTGGAAAAGACCAAAAGTATATAGATGTTCCAATTTTATCAGAGTGAACTAATCCATCGTCAACCAAAGCTTGAAGAACTTCTTTTACAGCTTGTTGTACAAATCCGCATTCTTTTGGCACTATATTTTCCAATTCTTTTAAGGTATAAAATTCTTTTGATTCTTGAAAAAAACTTAGCATTCGAGATCTTTTTTCATCTGCTGTAACTCTTTTGCGCTTTGACATCTTGATTCTAAAGGAAATAAATTTCTCATAGTGTTCAACAAAGAAATACTATTCTTAACAATAAATTTTCTATTTAAGATAAATATTTAAAAAGATATTGTATCATTCAAATAATATAAAATATTTATTAATTTTCAGCGATGAAGCTATGAAACAATTTTTGTTGCACCTGGATGAAACTTTTGCTCTTGGAAGAAAATTTATTATTCAAGATTTAGATGAAAAACATTTGTTTATTTCTGCTGATATTTTAGATACTCTACAAGCAAAAGTTGATGATTTAATGGATCAAATATCATTTCCATTAACTGAAAAAGGATCGTAGATACTTAAATATTCAAGTAATATTTGTACCAAAATAAATTGTTAAATAAGAGCTACAAATATGGCAGGACGAGAATCTGGCAGAATCAAAGAAGCTATTCAAAAGCGTGTTCTCGATGCAGATGCCAGAAAACGTAGGCAGAAAAAAGCACTGGAAGCACTGGAACAGGATAACTTCCATGAAGATCCTCATGCTGATCTTGGTATACATCTATTTTAATTTCTCAATGTGTTTATATAATTTTTATTCATTTAAACTAATCTAATTATTTTTCAGTTATGAGTAAGAAGGTACCAAAATTTGACGAAGACAGCAAAAATACCTCACGCAAAAGGAAAACACGATCAGCAGACTACTTTAAGCTAAGGTTTAGGAAAAATTTTGTTCAGCTAGTAGAAGAGGATTTAAATTATAATAATGCATCTCCCAATTATACTACTGCTCAAGCTCCACCTTCCTGTTACCCAGAAAGACACTTTTGTGCAGTTTGTGGTTTTCCAAGTGATTACACATGTATACCATGTGGAGCTAGATATTGTTCCGTAAAGTGTTTAGGAACGCATCTTGATACTAGATGTTTGAAATGGACTGCATAATTTTTATTCAATGTAATTTAATTTAAGGTTTTGTAATAAAATATTTTTTTATAAGTTACAGCATATATTTTTATTTTACGATAAATTATATTTTTTCTTATAATTTCTGGCATTTAAATTTAGAGATCAAAATACCTAATACGAAAATGATAATATTGTAGTTTTATATTATAAAGACACTTAAATAATTTTTAAAACAATACAAATTTAAATAGTTAATGAAACATTAAAGCAACTGAAATAACAGAATTTTATTAAAAATAAATATATTGCTCCATTATTAAAAGAAATAAAAATCACAGAATAAATAACAGTAAAAGATATTACAATTTAACAACAAAAAAGAAATCTACTTACAGTAATACGATTCAGTGTAGAAATAGAAAATGACAGTTACAATGTGCAAAAAGCGACATTAATACACTTGCATTAAAAAAAGCACAATTATGTGGAAAACATTATGAAATCACAAAAATTAGAATTTATTGCCTGTATAAATACAACAAGTAAACAAAAAACAAAAAGTGAGGTTGGTACGAACCGCGCGAACGCATTACGACTATCTTCTTCTTCTTTGTATTTTGGCACCAGTGATCTGTACACGGCCAATGGTGAATGGTGATTGGTAAATGGTCATCAACAGTCTGGGTGCGCACTGCGCATGCGCGACTTGTGTTAGGGCTTGATTGCTATTTGCGAATAGTCGGATACTTGTGAACCGAAACGGCGGACCATAGAATAAGTCCATTAACTGCTAATTTAAAACAAACTTGTTTCGCGGGGTTCTCGCTGTCAGCATAAAAAGTAAAGGAAGAAAACACGATCAAAAGGGTTTCCTTGAGATTTGGAGGAGTATGGAGGAGTGCAGAGGGAGAAAAAGCATTCGAAATTATATTTGACGGGTAAGAGATTTAAGTTATAGTCTTCTAGAAATTGGTAAAAAATTAGAATCAAGTTCTGGCGAGGGTTATTAAGAAAAGAGGAAATACTAAAGGGGACTCTATGGAAATATTAAATGCACAGAAACGTACCAAAACGTACGAAAATGTATGGAAACATACAAAAATGTACAAAAATGTACGTAACAGTACATAAATGTTGAAATTCGAACAAATTGTACGGTTTCGTATTTCTGTACTTATATTTTTGTACGGTTTTGTACATTTTCGTACGTTTTGGTACGTTTTGGTACATACGTTTTCGTACATTTTTAGTAGATTTTTGTACATTTTCCTATGTTTGCTTACATACGTTTTCGTAGATTATATATTCTACATTTTCTTACATTTATTAATTGAAATTAAAGATATTATAGAAATCTACCTCAATGGAAATAATAAACGTATACGAAAATGTACAAAAACGTACCAATAAAATGTACGAAAATGTACCAAAACGTACATACACATACCTAAACGTACACTTTCTTACATTTATTAACGTGTCCGTACGATTACCCTATAATTATTTACCTTTCCATACGATTCCAAAATCAGCCGTATATGTTCGATAAGACAATTTATATTTATTAAATGTACGAAAATGTAGTAAAACGTATCCCTATCAGCACACAATGTCTTTAAAACGTTTAAATTACGTTGCGGCTAAAACCTTTAAACGTTAGAATTTAATACTTGAAAAACGTTTGAACTACGTTTAAATTTGGTTAAAATGTCCTCTTTAATTTTAGGAAAGTAATATTTTTTAACGTATTTCAAACGTATTTTTAACGTTGGATAAACAAAATTATCCGATGTATATTATTATGGAGCATGCGCAGTTATTGTTACTTATCAATTGTAGCTATGCGCAAATGCTATTTTTATATTTATTTATAAATATAAATCATTTATATGTGCAAAAATGACAATTGCGCATAGCTACAATTGATAAGTAACAACTGCGCATGCTCCATAATAATATACATCGGATAATTTTGTTTATCCAACGTTAAAAATACGTTTAAAATACGTTAAAAAATATTACTTTCCTAAAATTAAAGAGGACATTTTAACCAAATCTAAACGTAGTTCAAACGTTTTTCAAGTATTAAATTCTAACGTTTAAAGGTTTTAGCCGCAACGTAATTTAAACGTTTTTAATACATTGTGTGCTGATAGGGATAGAAACGTTCGAAACCGTACAAATATGTACGAATTTTCCGAATTTCAACATTTATGTACATTTTCGTACATTTTGGTACGTTTTTGTACATTTTCGTATACGTTTATTATTAACGGGGGGGGGGGGGGTAAAGTTTAAGAGAAGCAAGTTTTTTAAACAAAGAGTTTCTTTCATTATTGAAGCGGGGACAAGCGAAAAGATTCTCGATGTCTTCGTGGCAAAACGTAGTCGTGGGAATTGGCGAGGTTTTTTGAGAATTGACTGAAGGCTAGGTTATAATGGTTGCTATTCTCATTCTGCAGAAGGTGGTTATAGGGATATCAAAGAGATGAGTTTGTTAGAGGAGCCTTCGGGATAAGAAAGACTATGAATTCTTTCCAGGACTTGGAAAATTAGCCTGATTGAAATAATTGGTTAAAAACTATGAGGAGGCTATCTAGAAAGCTTGGTGGGAATTGGAGGATGAGCAGGTTGTCGATTTGATGATTCCCCGGGGAAAGAGTTAAGTTTAGAAGATTATTTGAAAACGGAAGTATTAAGTTTGGCTCGAGTGAAGGCCGGTTTAATGTTAGAGGAAAATTAGGAGGACAAGAAGGGGGACAAATAGAAGGAATAAGGTCTATATATGTTGTCTGTTAATAGTGAGAATGTTGTTAGGGGCTTTGGAAAATCCAAGATTGAAGTACTTGAAAAATTTCATGTGAGATTTGTCGTGCCAACGTCTCATGTAACTTTTCGATTGAAACGCTGCTTAAACCAGCGTTGGGTAACTATAGTCGCCAACCACTCATTTTCGAATATATACATTTTTATTATTTGAGTTTAAAGATTTAAAAAACAAATCGACTTGCATATAAGAAATAATAAATATTCGAAAAAGTATTCGATCTCATGTGAGATCTCACGTGAGATTTTTTACTAGGGCAAAAGATTGAATTAAGGTTTGATAAATGGTGTGAGAGAAGAGCAAAAACTGCGGTATGCTTGTGATTTAGCTTCGGGGGTGTAAAAGAAGATGTACAAGAGACATTCGGGGCTGTACCTAAACACGGAGAAAGACGGAAATAGGGTAGTGATATATCGCTAAGGAGGTTTTCTTCATGAACGGACCATGAGTATAAGGCACAGAGGTGAGATAAAAGTTAAGTCAATTATATTCATTATGAGGTTGAGAAGGGTGTAAACAGTAGCTTCGGCGCTTTCGGCTGTAAGGCGTTGACTGTTAGAGGGGTGGAGAGGGTGGGGGAGTTATGATCATGTGCCGAGATAGTAATATAATACTGTATATCAACGGCTGGCCCAAAAGACTCGACGACCTGTTGAACGAGTTGAAGGAGGATGGGTGTTTTTGGGGAAGGTTAGGAGATAGGAGTATAGACGTGGTGGTTGGTTGTAGGGCTTGGGAGAGGAGATAGGAGAGTTTGGAGGAATAAGCCGGATTAAGTTTTGATTTTAGGTTTCAAGTTTGATGCGGATAGGGAGAGTTTTGTGAAAGAGTTTTAAACTTTGTTTCGTGACATTTTTCCCTGATGCAAAATTGTTCAACCTAATTGGTCAGGTTGTCCTGAGGGAGATAAAATTTTAGAATGCAAGACGGAGGGCGTTGGTCCTCCGACCACCGAGTTGAGGTTTTAGTTTCGGATGACAGAGTAGATTAATAACTCGAGGAATCAAAATATGTAAAAGCTATACGCTTTTAGATTCCAGGCACGATCGTTACGTGCTTTATAAAATAAACGACTAATATTTAGAAGTTACTATAAAAATTAATTTTAGCCAAATCGGTAGAAATTGACCGAATTTTTCGATTGGCTTGTTTACATACATAGTTCATACATACAAGCATACATACATTTTTAACAACGTTAAAAATGACTTATTTTACTAATTATTTATAGTATTACATTTTTCATGATGGTCATATATTTAAGTGTTAGGAATATATGATTCCAAGAAAAGTAAACATATAATATAAACGTATTTTACATAATTTGACCCATGAAAATGTAAAGGGATCGGTATATTCTTGATAGCTTGCTTTTCCTTCTCTATTGGTATTGTATACAATAAATCCTCGTTTCGAAACATTTTTACAATCTACATAAAGAATATAATAATAAAATTATTCAATATTCTATACTATTCATCAGTTTTCCAATCCGATTCATACACTGATAAAAATGTCTTATTTTCTTATTTTATATACGGATTATATGAATATGCACTAGAAGAAAAGAAAGATGTTTATCTCGAGCAGTATTTAGATATCAAAAGTGTATAACAATTTTTTGCAGCAAGTCTTGTTTAAGTAAACAATTGCTTAAAAAAATGAAAAGGAATTAGAGAAAAAAATAAAAAGGAAGAAACTGCACATTTCAAAAGGTAGGATCACTATTTTACTGAAAATATACCTGCAGGAATTACACTAGAAAGTGAAGCAACTACGTGCATGCGAATCGCGCGCGATAACCGTAATCGACTTTTCTCCCAAAGCGGGAAAGCGTTTCAATTGACAGTTCCGTCAAGTGTCGCCACCTACCGGTTAATTATCAAACAAACCTATATTTTGGTGGCATTGGTGGGAAAATTTAATTTTCTAAAAACGATCGAATTAAGCAAGATAAGTTATTCACTATTGATCAATCAATATAATAAACGTATTTATTGAAAACCGAATTTCACATATTGTTCGCAATACATAAATTTTGTATACGACAATAAACGTTTATACATATGCATCAAAATGTATATAAAATGATGGAAATATAAAAAAATATAAATATTTATTAATGAGCGTAAGAAAAATTGTATCTGAACATTATATATACAATACGTTATTCGACAAATAATTCCCACGATTATAAAAATGATACACATTTTAATTGTGCGAAACTAGTAGACGTATATATGTACAGAAATATAACACTGACATGGAATAATAATAAAAAAAAAAGAAAAACGTTCGGGAAATTCACGGTTGCTTGACGGTCAATTTACGTTTCGCTGCGCACGTATCTACACTTCGAGAGTCCTCGAGATCATAATAAAAAACTAATCCCCTCCTCTAAAAAAGATATGCAACGAGCAACAAATCAGTTGCCTGATGAGAGACCGAGCGCATTGAGTTTGGAAAATCGGTTAAATCGAGGTAAGACTTTTTTTTAACTACAAACAAACTCTTAAAAACTCTTAAAAAATGTGAAAAATTTGATCAATTTGTTCATTGTGATACTCAATTGTCAATTCCGCGAATCGTGTAGTTTTTTAAATTATTATTATTTCTGCGTCTTCAATAGTCGGGTTTACTTTTATATCGAGATATTGTTTTACTTATACGCGCATAGGTATATTATTTTATTATCTTAATATATATAGGTTTATATATGTATGAGTGTGCGTGTGTGTGTGTATACACACACATAAATTGATGTATTTGTTTATAAGTGATAAATATATATATTATATTTATATTAAATGTTATTACATGAACAATAATTATATTATTTATTCATATATATTCACATACTACTATTATTATTATTGTGCACATAAAGATAAAAGTACATACATTTCGTTTATGTCAATTGTCAACGTTGATAAATGATATATATATTTAAATATTACACTTATTAATAATTTTCTTTATTTCGATTTGGAACAAATTTAATATATATCGGGGAAAATACGTTACAAAATGAAATCGTTCGTTTCACAAAACTAAATAAGTACTTGCGTAATATTTAAAAATTCATAAATAAAGTATAAATGTATTATCTCGTATCAACCATTCGAAAAATTCCTACTGCCTCTACGTATACATATGCATATAGGTGTGTGTTTATATATATATACACACACGTGCGTGTACGTATATGTAACAATAAATACTTAGCGCAAGAGAGGAAATTGGGGAAAAGGTAACGATATATATATATGTATAGACATGTGGATGTATATATATATGTGTGCATCCTCGAGGCGCGCGCGTCGCAGTCTGACGCGCGCAACCACGGTGTGAGCGCGTAACTGACGTGTGTGTGGTGTGTGTCCGGCGACCACCCGGAGAATTTTATAGGTTATGTCATGCGATATACATACAGACCGATGTTGTCGAATTCCCCCACCGTGAGGTTTGTACTGTTTATACGCGATATCCTTTCGAGGACGATTTTTCAGATTCGTGTGTATATAACGTATAACGTATAACATAATATCTATATATCCAGATGGCGCACCAGTGTTTCAACAATATTTGAATAACAAATATATGTGTGTATATATATATATATATATATACATATGTTTTTATTATATTGTTATTTTCATATAAATATATTATTCCGTTATATTAATTAAGAGTACGCGCAGTCTTTTTAAATATGGTTAAATGAAAGTGTGTATAACGCGACATGTGTATGTAATACATATTAATTATAAAATATATAAGTATATTTATAATTAATATTTATATAGGTGTGTACGTATGTATGGTATAAAAGTTTAGTGTACAAAGATGATAAATAATGTCCGATGAATCACGGGTGTATATGAACATAAATAAGTGCGCGATCAAACTCTCTCAAGGTGTTACGTAAAGTCGTATATTCATTCTATTTACTCGTTATGCGTTTAACAATCTTTTTGTTATTTTTTTTTTCTTTAACGCGTTTATGATTCGCTTAATTGTCGAGAGACTACGACTATTGTTTGCCAAGGAAGCTCGCGTGTATAGAAAAATATCCAACATCGTTTTGCTTCTATTTCACCGTGCACGTTGCGTTTTTGTATTTACATTTACATTTATTTCAAACTTTGTCGTTCCTCGAGTTTACATTATTTTTTATTTCTTTATCGCGATTTCTTTCTGGGATACAAAGCGGTAATTAAGATATTAAGTATATCGACACACTGTTATAATTGAATCTTTATTTATTTTTCTCTAATTTTGTATTCTTAATACGATTTATCTTTTAATCGAATTAATTTTTTTTTCAATTTCTATCGGTTGAATTGTCAATGTAACATTGAACTTTATTTATTTCTTTTCAGTTTCATTTTCTAAGGATTGTCAATTTAAATGTAGATATATATAGTTTGCACTATATAGTTTAATACGATGCACGTTTTTTTAAATTTGTTTACATTATAAATATACTTCAATTACGAGTGTAATAATTTTAAAAAATTATATTACATTTTACACTTACTTTATCACTTGTAAATAACATTTTTTTATTTCGATAGATATATTTTTAATTTCACTTATCAGCGACATCAGTGCGTGAAATTTGTGTAGCTTTTATTATATTACGAACTACCTTCGATATCGCAAGACTTAATTGTAAAATTGTAGCGAAGAATAATTTCATTCGATTGATTTATTAAATTATAAACGAATTTTTATATATTTATATTTTATTTGAACAATTTTGCAATACCAATCATACTTGCGCAATTAAGTTAATTGTACGATATAATAGTTTTGTGATAGTACAAACTTTATGTATATGTAAACAAAATACTTTTTTTTAGGTGTATCAATGATATTAAAATTACTCGAAGCGCAATTGTAAAGTAACAAAAACCAAAAATGGACATTGTCAATTCGAACTCGGAGGATGTTGAAAATGATTATCGGATATCCGATTACCTTGAAGGATTGCTACCCGATGGTACCGAACTACTTCATACCCAAGTGGCAGGTCACCCATTTAATTTTGAAAAAACAAAAATTGGTGAGTTTAATTTTTACATATTTTTTTACCTTATTTATTCACGAAAATTAGCTGTTACAAGCAACATCTAATCAAATATCAAAAATAATAATATAATATAAACATAATAATATAATCTGTTCAATCGAATTAAAAGAAAATTATTTTGCCGAAAACGTTAATAGTCATTTTCTCGAAAGAATTATTTCTCTTTTGGAACTATTTAAAAAAAAATCCTTAGCCTGGTCATTATTGCAATTATATACGAGTTCACGTATGAATAAGTACATACCTATAATTGATTTTTTTTTATTTACAATATATTGTTTTATCTACGCAGTAACTAAGCTTTCGTAATGTTTTAAATAATAATCTGACACTAGTACTTAAAAATTCTTAATAGGTACTTTACAATAATGTCTCTAATGTAGATACTGATTTTTTTTTACATAATCGTTCGTATGTGCTAAAAATATCTGTAATGAAATTTAAGAAAAACGTTATTATTTTAATAAATATTTATTAATCAATCCAACTCGTTACATCAATTTATTAATATTTATTAACGCACATTCGATTCGACGAAACAAAAAATTTAACTGTTTCATGCGATTCTATAAATGAAAAAAAAAAAGTAATTCTGATTGACACTCGGAGACAAAAACAAAAAAATTTATCAAAGCATATTTTCTTTCCAATAAGGAAATCAAATAAATGAAGTTCAATTGTTCGACTTGCAATTACATTTTAATTATAATTCATTGCATATATGGGATTACTCATACGTCGCGTGGGTTATATATACATGTATATATAGTTGTTGAAATTAATTCAAGCTTATGCGTGCGCGTGCGCTTGAAATTAAAAAGCACGTATTAAGCCTTATTAACTTTTCGGAACATATACATACGTTTTACTCATTACAATTCGATGTGCAACTCGTACGAGTTTATGAAGAAATATAATTTTATAAAATATATATGTATTTCGAAAGGATAAAGATTAAAGATTCTCATTTTTTATCTTTATAAAGTAATAATGGTTCGTGTCAAATTTTACTAACTACTGATAAGAATCATTTAACATTTTTATCTTCCTTTATCTTGCATGTCACACGATTACAAATACGTCTATATCTTTTATTGCACGATAAAAAAATGTCTGTTACTGCAGCTTGTTGAAAAAAAAAATACACGATGATTTATATATTTTCTTGGAAGAATTTCACTCAAGTTTTAGGTAATCACATAGATCAATACGATGGAATCGGATTAATTGTTTGTTTGTAAACACGTGCTTATTTAATGAATTTCACTGGAGACAGGGGACGTTAATATTTTTAAAGGAATAATCGTAGAATTAAATGTAAACGTTATAAATTTTGTTAAAAACTTTTTTTTATGATTTTTCTTAATTTACTTGTATTCTCATGCTGGATGCATTATATATAAAAAGGTATACTTTTCATAAAAATTATTCGTCAAATTTAGAAATCCATTAACAATAATAATGTAGAGATAAAACGTTCAACCCGAATATTGAAGATATTGTTCGAGGATTAATAAAGTCGACCTAATTATTGTGTACGCAGATAATTGATCAATTTAATTTAGAATACAAATATACTTATTTTTTATTATTTTCTCTAGTGGGAACAAAGGATTTTGAAGTTAATTTGTTACTGTTATTTCTATTCTGATAAACATGCAATTATTTATAACAATTTATATTTATATTTATATAACAATTTTTTAACATGTAAATTAATACATAAAGTCTATTTCCACAATGTAACTTTAGCATTATCTTTTCTCTGTGTAAATTTGACTTTGAAGCTTTTCTGATTTAATGTCCACTCGATTACTTAGCTTGATTAATAATTTTAGGTATGTTAAGAGGACCAAATGGACGAGTTTTCAAACCAATCGTAAAACCGCAATTAGGAGAAAGAGAAATAGCATTTTATGAAAATTTGCAAATTTCCGGACATCCAACAGATATTGAGTTACTCAGATACACACCTACATATTACGGCACCAAGGAGATGACGATTTTTGATAGAAGTTGGTTATCAGTTTATTACTTAATAATCGTATTAAATATTATTATATTTCATTAATTTTGCTAAATTCAGTGAAAAGTTACAATTTTGTATTTTGTAATAGAATTTTGATTTTTTTTATTCACAATAGCATAATATAGTTATATATTCTATAAGAATTTTAATTAAAAAAAATTAATAATTTAAATATAATGTTTAATAAAGACAAATTTCACTCGAATGTAATTATTATTGAATTCATTATCAAGATTTGGTTATAACATATTCGCACAACTCTACACAAAGAATAAATTTTAATATATTTGACATTTTAAATCCAAAAAATTCGAAGATAATATTTAAATAAAAAATATTTAATCAAACAGATATACTGTTTGTTTTCATGCAAATGATTGCCATCAATTAATTCCTGATCATAAATTTTTGTTGACATTCCTAATGAAGCAGAAAAAAATTGATTAAAACGTAACGTCATGCTCAACATTTCGTTTTGCGCTAAAGAGGATAATTTACTCTTTTATTTGCTCCGCAAATATTTTTAACTGTTGCAATTAAAGTTTTCGGTGCAACAGGTAAAATTATAAACGTTAATTACAAATGATTATAAGATTATTTAGTCAAAAATATTCTTTCTTAAAGTTAAGATAAAATTAAGAAAATGAAACTAATAAATTTGTCTGTAATATTATTATTCATTAATTTGCACATGTAGGTGTGAAGTTCCTTGAGCTGGAGGATATAACCGAGGGTATGTCAGAACCATGTGTAATGGACGTCAAAATCGGTAGGATAACGTGGGATCCACTTGCCACACCAGAAAAAAGGACTGCCGAGGAACTCAAATACGTGGAGACCAAGCAAGCTTATGGATTTTGTATACCAGGTTTTCAAGTCTATCGAATACCAGCTGGCACGCTTAAGAAGTACGATAAAAGTTACGGGAAAAAACTTAATTCAAAAACTCTCGTCGAAGGTTATTATCCTCTTTTCTGTAATATATTCGTTTGATACATGCAGCAAAGTGTATTTATTGTCACGATTAAAAATATTAATGTACTTTCAGCTTTGGAAATATTTTTAAATGCAACGCCAAATCATCCACCATGCCGTGAATTGGTCGTACATCTTCTATCGATCCTTTGGAAAATTTTATCACTATTTCGTGAACAACGACGGTACCGTATATTTTCGAGTTCTCTGTTAATAGCGTACGATGCTAAACGACTTCGAAAGTACACTCGACGGCAATTGACCAACAGTTTCTTTGAGACGTTACTACGAGCACCTGTAAGTCGAAGTAAGACATTTTCTTCGGGTGGTGCTCGCAGTTTAGGCTCGTTAAATCAAGTTGGGCGAGTATCGAGTCCTGTTAATTCACCTAGCAAGACTAATATATTTACATTCCCAAGGCCTGGCTCGCCAAATTTACCCAGGCAAGGTAGCACTGGATTACTGTCACCTGGTTCTGATTCACCGACTCGCAGTCCAAGGATCAATCGAACTATAGATAGACTCAAAGGATTAAAAAGGAGCATTAGTTTACAAAATTGTCAAATTTTGCCAGAAAAACCAACCGTCGAGTTTGTTAATGAAAGTTTTGGGTAAGCTGTACAGAAATTATATATTTATACATTTGTTATTCATTAGAATTTTAATTGTTTTTGTTAATTTATTCAATTTATACTTCTGTTATTATTTACATCATCATGAATCTTTATCCATATTGTTTATGTCGTATATTTTCAGAAGCATCGAATCGAAACCCGTACCAAAGAAAATCCGCGATATAACAGTACGAAAACTATGTAGGACTCATTCGTATTCGAATAATTTTGACGCGGATATTGTACAAATGAAGGAGGATTACGCGGCAATCCTTTCTGAATTAAGTAGCAGCTGTGAGGATAAACAAAACTGGGTGAGGGTCTACATGATCGACTTTGCTCACGTTTTCCCCATCGAGGATAGTGAGATCGATAACAATTACCTTGAGGGTATTGAAAACCTCATTAAGCTTCTCGAGAAGTTTATTGCGCGATGACCAAGTCTCAAGGTAATGATTATCTCCTTTAACAAACGCAGTTACCGATTTGTTACTTTACCGACTGAGTCGGTTACATTTTTTTATTCAGTATACATAGAAAGTGAATTCATTATGTAATAATATGTTACGATATCATTAAGAATTACAAATATTATTAATTAACAGTGAATAGACCCGAGATTCGTTACTACATCGACAAATGAGTGATAATATTTATGATGATTCAACTTTATCAAAATAGTTTATATCAATTATTTTAAATTTAGAAGAATTTATTTAAGCAAGATATATTTAATAGCAAATAAATTCACCTTCAGCTTACCATATTATATATAAAAGTTTATAAAACTATCAAAAAATTACATTAAAATTAATTTTTAAGTATTTTTAAGGTGAGAATAAATACAGTTTAAGCATGAAGATAATTAACTTTTTTATCAAGTAAACGTTTTTAAAAAGCTATTGTTTAGTGACAATAAGACTACATAACCAATAATTTACTATACAGTATTAATCTAAACAATTCAAATAACATCACGTTCATTAATAATGTAATTTATCATTGATCCATGCATAACTGCATTATATAATGAAGCAAGAAACAATATATGAGTATCTGATGATAACTTCCGAGTCGAGGACGTAAGTCGAAATAAAAATTGTCCTATTTTGGGGTTTACGTACAATTTTTTTAATTTCATAAAAAAAGCGTGCTTTTTGCTCATTTATTGTAAACTCTTTTTTCAGTTTAAATACTATTAGCAGGATACTGAAACATATATTATAATTTTTCGCAGTTAGTGAAACAATTTTTTTGAATTAAATTAATTTTAAGTAATTAATTAAAACTAATGTTTTTTTTTGTTCAATAAAGTCGTAATAAAATTGTTTAATTATAATTCACTAGACGCTTAAAATTGTTGATAATTTTTTTTAAATACTGTTGTTTGTATCTACTTACTACAAAATTATAATAATGAAACAAATGTTAAATTTTCTTCAAATTATTGTAATATTCTAATTATTATAATTATTTAAAGTAATTATTTATGTGCCTTATACCTGATTAGTATCTATAGTTAATAGACCAAGTGCCTTCGCCTCGACCAGATTTTTTGCTGTTCTTTAAAAAATACATATACATTAAATTATTATTAGCGCATACGTAATTATCGTTGTTATATAATTAGTAATTTCATTACGTCGATATACTTATTTTATAATAACCAAAAGTGTGGTTACAAACATATTTACAAAATTAGCGAAAAAAGAGAAATGTTTATACAAGGATAATTTACATATATATTACAACGATATGTATACAATTACTGAATGATAAAAGTTCCATGTAATATTTAGAAAGTATTTTTAAATGTATTTCGAACTTCGAAGTATTTCTATACTTTTTATACAGTGCTTTTTGTAGTGTGCATCGTAAAAACCATCTTTAAAAATGTATTTTATAATACATTAATTGTGTATGGATTTTCTATGCAATTTATAAATTTTACGCGTACAACAATTGTGATAAAGTTACGTAGATTTGTAAGAATTTTTCGTACTACGCAAAAACATAGATATTTTGATATTGTTCTTATGTGCTTACTTATGATAAGGATAAGAATTGTAAATTGTAATTATATATATATAAACCTAGTGATAGAAATGAGTATGGTATTTTTGTCTTAATATAATTTTTTTAAATAATAAAATTTATTTGTTTTAAAAAATTAAGTCTTATTTATTAATTTCTTGAGGGCCAGGTACGTTTTCCAGTTTAAATAAATTAAAAAATACCCATTTTACCGTATGTACAACGTTTCGTTGGCAAAATTCGCCAACCTCTTCAGGCTAGACAAACAATTTTTATTATTATTATATTACATATTTTAATACAAATCATATGAATTTTTTATAAAATCAACACAATACAGAATAACTTATTAATCTGAGAATAACTTCATCGTACTAAATGCATACAATCGTTTTCACCTAGTTATATACAAATTAGTGTCTGATTAAACACAGATGACTAATCATAATTAAACGTTTTATTTTTAATTTATTAAAAGAGAGAAATAAGCTTTATTCAGTGTGTATATATCCTTTTTTTATTTATACTATTTGCATTACTTCTAATATAGATTATTTCTTAAATAATCCTTATTTTATAATTAAATTCCGTATCCAAAATTTTAACTGTTGTGCTCAGAGGTGGTAGCGAATCGGCTGCTAATCCTTCACGATTTAACTTTATATGTAATATTTTGTTACAAAATAATATCTATAATTCCAATAAGGAAAATATCACATTTATAAGAATTCCATAAGAATTATGCAAAAATGAATCGCAAAATATGAATCGTGATTCACAATTCCGATTCATCTGAATCGCACAGTTGTATCATGATTAATGTTTGCACGATTCTTTAAGCGTTTATTTATTTATTACCCTTTAGGACTCGTTTAATCAATATGAATATAATGTGTATATCTCGTTGACTAATGTAATTACCGTTTCCTGCCATGTGGAGTTTACTATAGAAGTATATGTTTTTTCATACTTTCTGTGGTAGGTATATCTTTTTATTTAGTTTTTTATTTAATTTTAACTTGTACCTATATGCTTTTTTCATTTTCATGCACAGTGTTTGTAAATAATTATAAGAATATTAATACCCAGAACTCTGTGATCTACAACTAATCTCAAATAAAATGTGTAAATAGCAAATTTTTTCACAAACATTTATTCGACAATATGTGGATCAAAATTGTGCATTATTTAAGGTGTAAAGAAAATTCGTAGAGGAAGCTTTGTATTAGTACAGTTTTTGATGTGCTAAAACATGCTAGAAGTATGTTTTGACATGTTTTTCAAAAATGTCGTATGAATGTCTATGTATTTATATTATATTGTCATATTTTTTAACTATCTTTATCGATATTGCTCGGATTGGACTTCGGGTTGATTTCCGAATTCAGAAAAAAATTTGTTTTTTGATGTATAAATTCGTTGTGTTTTACAGACAATTTTCATTTTTGAAAAATTAGAATATTGCAGATGATTTTTTTTAATCAAACACAAATCACTTTGTAAAGAATATACAAATTTTTGCTCTCGATTTAGGTTTATCATATTATATCTATAGTAGTTTTCAAGATATTGAGAAAAAACGGATTTTTTTTCAATTCGTTGTAGGTCTGAAACTAATTAGTATCGTCCACCTCGGCTTCGCCTCGGCCGATAATTACGCGTGATCTGAGGCATTTCTTATTTTACTGGCCATGGTATGTAATAATACTAATTTATTCTCATTGCTCATCACCTCGTATACCCGTTTAAATGGGTTTTTACAGGGACACCCCTGCCACCTATGTGTGGGGGTGAAAAACATTCCAATTTTTCCATCCCGGTCCCCACCGTTTCGCATTCGCCCGGGGTTATGCCCGTGAGGAAGGGAAAACCTTGTAGGAAAACCTTCCCCGAGACGGTCGGTGTATTGAAACATTCTGTTCAGGTCACCTTACGTAGGTCCAAACACCGAAACCGAATGTTCCACACCTTCCGCTCACGTTGTGAAGTGTGGAAAAACACCTAACCGATCCCGAAAGCCGCACAAGAATGGTGTCACCCATCCAACTGCCAACCGCACTCAGTGCTGCTTAACTTTCGTGATCGGCCGAGGTGCGTCTCCGCCACTCCGCCACCGTGTCGGTTAAAAAAATTATGGTGATAGAACGTAATAGTGCTTAAAAAATTATATTCTAAAATGCGATATATGTTTCTGAAAAATGTGTAATTTTTAATAAAACATGCTTTCATATTTGTATATAGGTTTATAAAAACTTTTTAGTAACATGTTTTGAGGTATTTACAATACCTGAATGTACTAATTTTTAATGGAGAAAACTTGGAAAATGTATTTATGTATTGTCAGAAAACAGATGGATTAATAAATCAGACGATTAGTATTTATTTTTTAAAATTGTGATCTAAATGTTCTATCATGTTTTCAGAATATTTTTGCTTCCGTTAGCTCTGCCCAATAAATTATACAATATTCTTTTTTTGTTGTTCTGGAAAATTTGAAAAATAGTCTAACAGTATATTTGACGACGTTATTTTTTAATACGAATTTGTGATTACACAATTATTTTATTAATAAGCGTCTAAAAAATTAATCGTTTTATCTTGGCCAATTTCATATGTAAATTGTAAATGTTGGTCGTAAGGATTGAATGTACTAATAATTAATTTAATACAAATGTTTACGCATAAAACTATGACAACCTACATATATGTAGTAAAATGGAAGTATATAATTAAATTCTTGTTTAAGTTTATTTAAAAAAATTTTTGTTATCCATTATAATTGTAGAGAATAATGGCGAAATTGGTAAACCCATCGGTGTGTCTTTTATTTGTTTATAAATTTATCATTAAAAGGGTATATTGGACTTAGAAAATGGTAATTTTTTTACTTTTTTATAAACAAATGAATACATTTTTTTTAAAATGCCGAACGTCAAGCCCCAAGAAATTCAAAAACAATACTTTTAATTTCTTAAAATTATCAATAAATGAATTTGAAAGAGTTCTATTCGAAGGTAAAGATTAAAAGATTGTTGCCTTATATGTTTCTCTAATAATAATTTTTTAATTACTTAAAATAAAATTTTACATAGTAACAGTTTGCAGTTTAGGAAAAATGTGTACGATTCAAGATACATGTTCTCTCGTTGCTAATAATAGAATAAAAATAATCAAATAAATATACATAAAAGTAATAAATTAAACTAATTAGTTGTATAATAGTTTACTTTATTCATCATCCATTCACAAACATTTTGCATTTGCTTCCTTATACAATGGTCGAGAAAGTTGCTGCCTAGCAGCGATTTATTAACTGACAATAGTGCTTCTTAACCGTTTATCTTTCACCTCCTTAAATCCTTGTAACATTTATTGTATTATAATATATCGATTGTTTATACAATTGTCTAATATTTCCATGTCTTATTCACAGATCTCGTAACGACAATTCTTTCAATCACACAAGCAACAACGAATCCTTCCAGACTTTTTGTATAGTATAGTACTTCGATCATCGTGTTTATATTCTATTCTTTATCCATTTTACACTTGGTACAAACGAATCGTAAAAATCATCCATCGAAATGCTAATAAAAAATTATACACGTACATATATATATTTATTATATATATATATAGTCTTATTTATACAGGGACGATTACAGCGCAATTTGAAGCTACTTCGTTTAAAAATTATCGGAAACATTTATTACAACGAATTTTATATATCTCATACTCATATGCAGGTCTTTTTTTTTAAATTTACATACATTATTTTTACATCACGTGTAACTTCGGAGAACTCATTTCGTATTAAAGTTGATTCACGAATTAAAGTCAAAGTCTACTGATTTACAAGATACTTTGTAAGAGCTATGCCTTTTTTTCTTCTGCTCAGTGTAAATTTTTTATTATACAATTTTTTTCTTCGATAAATCATTATATTGCTTTTTATAAATTATTAATGAAGAGTAGCATTAACGTTGTAAGAACCTATTGCATTATTCTCTGAAAAATATTTTTGATTATTAATTAAAACACGGTGCAAGAAAATTTAAATGAAAGTTATGCCTGTGCCATTATTGATGAGCCAACATGTTAATAGTTATACTCTTAAAATATTATCACCATTTTTTTTATCATTCAAAAAAAAAGTTTCAATAAATGCTGCGATATCATTGTGTTTTAGTTGAAAGTTAAGTAGATTGATATTACAACATTTTTGAAATAAAATAATAATTTCTTACTTAAAATATATTCTTCAGAAAAATTAACGGTTTTCCATCAATATTGTTAAAATATTTAGTTATAAGGCGCCTGCATTATTACAGTAAAACTTGTCTCACACATAATATTGCCATCATATTGCGTTTGAAACTTAAAATATCGTCGAGTAAAACAGTAAACGGAAATGAAAAGAAAAAAAAATATTTCGCTCAAGAGCGTAATTGTTTAGAATGGTTCTAATAGGGCGATAGGTAAACTTTGAGAGATCGCGTCCGTCAAAGGAAGGAACCGCGATTGTATCGGCCCGATCGCGTCCACGATTAATTGAGGGAGAGAGCCCTTGAGACCTTGTCGCATATAATCGCGACAAAGCGAGCCAATTACACGGCTCTCGATGACGGCAGATGCAGACGAAAACAATCGTGCTTCCTATATAGGTATATATACAAAATAGATCCCTTTGACGTATAATTCGATCCTGTTTGCGTTATAACTCCAAATTATGTCTACGCGTGTATACACTAATATTTTTGTGAATTCTCGCCTTTAACTGCTGCCATAAAAAATTCATTGTTGATATTCAGACATATATGTGTGTGCATACTTTCTGTGATTACTTCTTTTCGACATAGTAATTGAATTTCCAATAATCTTTTAATTTTTATGTTATTTCTAATAAATAACAGTGATGTGCAGAGTTGATTTTAGACGAAGTTATTTTCAACCATATGATAGCATAGTTTTGTGCCCCTTGTGTAAACACATAAAATATTAAAAAGCGCATTTTTACTTTCTTTTAGTAGATAAATGGTTAATAAAATTTTAAGTAATTATTACCATCGCGTATATATTTATTATAAAATTAATAATAAATTTTTACAATTGAATACGAATATACAGGCGCTGAAAAATATTGTTAGATTATTATTACTTATAAGTTAATTTTTGCTTCTCTTGTACAAAAGTTCAAATTGTAAATGGTGGCAAGTTTGTATTTGTTTAAAAATTACAATATAAAATTTGCACAAAGGTATGAATATTTTATAAAAAAAAAATTCAAAATTTAAGCTGAGTTATGTTTTTTAATATTATTTTCGCAAGAAAGGTGCTTTACTTTAGATTTACAAATTTAAAATAGTCAATATTTTTATTAAATTTACCTCCCGATTCACTGACAATTTAAAGGATTTAATTTTCCTTATAATGGTGAACACTTTTAGTGAAGTACTTTTTGTTTACTAAATACAGAAGATGTATTTGCATTTTTTAATTGCTGCGTAGACGTGAAAATGTACATATTATTCATAAAAAAACAAAGATAATAATATTATCATAGATAGTGAAAAAATGCGAAAGTACAACTATTATTTAACACTTTTAAGCTGGATTAAATTAAAACGCAATGCTTTAGCAAAGTAATGTACATTTTTAATAAAAAAAAATATTATTAATGAATCAAACATTCAATTTACAAACTAATTGATACGCAAGCGCGGAAAACAAAGGAATAAACAAAATTTAAAAAAAAAATCAAACGCACGTATAATTTTTTGCACGCTATTTTAAGATAGGAAGGAACACAATTATGAGTGCGTGACTAAATATATACGAGAAGGCAGTTAAATACGTCGTTCGTATATACGCACATCACGAGTTCGAAATTCCAATTTTATTTTTCATTTGCTTACTCTCTCTATCTTTTTCTCTCTATCCATCGATGTTCCGCATTTCATTGACGGCCTAATTTGTCATCAAAAGCACGATTGCATACATCTATTGGTTGGAAAAAATAACGAGTTGACTTATGTTAGTTCAGTGAATTAATTTTAATTTTAATTATTGAAAAGTTCGTTGTGAATAGATTAACAATAGTATAATAATTTATTTAATGTCGTTTTTTTAAAGTAATATTTTTTCTTATAATCATTGAGACTTGAAGTTCCATTATGAGAGGCGTACTTTGTGTTTACATTCAAACCTTTTGAACCTCGGATTTGCGTACATACGATTTATTACGAGTACTCTGATTATTAAACTAGAATATCCGCGCTAACATCGCGTACAACTTTTAACAACCTGATGCTCTCTTCTTTTGTCTTTTTTATTATTTTATTATACTTTATATTTTATTCAGTAAGAAAATAGCAAACGTAGGAAAATTTAAATTGAATTAATACATTATTATTTTATTTTTCAGATTAACCGTACTTATTTAACTGTATCGTATCTATCAGGAGAAAAACTGTATTTTAGTTGACATTGATTTTATTAATAATTTAAAATAAACATTTGTGTCATTAACATTTTTACGTTTTTTTAACCATTCGTTAGCTTAGTTCATATCAAAATACCGCTAAAAATATTGAAACTCTTCAGTAAAACTTAATTTCAAAGAGATTTATACTATATCCGTAAAAAAACATTATAAATAGTATATAATTTATCCAAAATGATTATCATTCTACAATTAAACAATTTCTTTAATTATAAAAAATGAAGGTATATACGCATTTATACCAGTAAAAATTCAAAATAGCTTGTTTATATAACATTCCGTGTATCTTTTGCATTATTCCTTTTCAGATACCGCGAGAATCGATGAATTATATCAATTAAAATCCAGGAAAAGATTATTGCGAATTTGGTATCGCTCTCAGTTTCGCGAAGTAATAAACGTGCAGGTTTTAATGCAGCATCGTATATACAAAGCGAGCTCGTTTCCTCGGATATATACGAAGTACGTATTGTATGTGTAGTGAATTATTTATATATATATATATGTATATCCTTTAACGTTCAAAGTATGATATTGGATGGTTTAGGATGCGACATTGGTTCATCAAAATTGATACTTTTTTTCATTATTATAGGGGCAGATATAAAATTCTAAACACTTTGTGTAGCGACCCTTTTACGTATACTCATAATGTTTAAAAATGTAATTTCATTAAATTTTCACGTTGTGAGAAAGTGAACAATATTTTAATGACACTTGATGATAATACATTAAAATATATTAGTTCAGCGTAATAATTAATAATAAGATCTCCACTCGCACAAACATTACACCACAGTAAACGAATAATAAATGTCAAACGTATATACTTGGCACAAGAAATTTTTATTTAATTTAAAATAAAGCGATATTTTTTTTTAATCGCTTAAAGATAAATATCGAAGATTTTTTTTATCGCACAGGACATTTTTAAATAAAATCTTTACTCGGGTAAAGCCTTTTTTTGTTCTTCGTAAATGCTTAGACTATACAAGCGCATGCAACTTTTTATCGTCGATATAATATATTTATATATCTCAGTCAACATCCTTGTCGAAAGAAAAATAAAAGAATCGAGAAGATAAAGAGAACCTCGCGGTTTGACCGCTATTAACTTACAAATCGTCGATACGTACATACCTTACATACATTCGCACTTATATACTTTGTTTCTTTCGTTTTTTTTTTTTTACATACATTAATTATTCTCATCATCCATGTAGGTCGATAACGTTATTAGCATTATTCATTAGGTTTATAATAGTTATGTAATTATTTATATATATATATGTGTGTGTGTGAGTGTATGTATATATAAACAAAATTAAGCATTTATATATAAATACATCATCGTCACGCATTCTCTTATTTACAAAAGTTCATACGATGCACACAAGAAAGAAAAGGCGGGATTACATAAATAAATGCCTAACACGCGTCTTGCTTTTTTTATAAAAAAGAAAGGAGGAATCGAGGGGCGATGCGAAATATCGTTTTTTAAAGGCACTAATCTTCACCGCGCGAAAATCAAATTTTTTATTTAAAGGTATTTAAATGGTAGTCCCATTGATTAATGATAAGTTTGGGTATTTCATGAACTAGCATTTAAATACCTTCGTTTTATTGGTTAAAAAATAATTTACTTTATACAATTCTGTATATTGTTTAATTTAATTTTTTATCGTTTCTCTCGAATATGTTGAAAATTTAGTTCGAATAAAATTTAAACAATTATTACATATTGTGCTAATACTGACACAAAAACAATCATAATTGATATAGTAATGCCACTCGCATAAAGAGTGAAGTTTTTTTTATTATTGTTTAATCTTCCGGTAGATTTTACACATACATTTTCAATCTTAAAAAATTAATATAAAACACACATTTCTCTGTTTTATTGATGTAGAATTCTAACAAGTACGATTAATTAATGAAACATTGATAAAACAGGAAAATATGCAATAATATATTTCCAAATTGAAAAATTCAAATATTTTATTTAATTAATAATGAATTTATGAATAATGTAAACCTACTGGGAAAAAAAAAGTTAATTTACGAGCATGTTCTCTAAAATTTCGGAGAGAAAGAATAAAAATTCTTAAGATTTGGGAAAAAATTAACGATTTTTCCCAAGTGCGTAAAAAAAAGTAATCTATCGGCCAATCGACTCCTCTCGCAAATATATCTATTACACATCTATATCTCGAGAATTCTCGGGCTGTTTACATCTCTACGTATTCGAATCATCTTTCTTTTTCTTTATTCACCGGTACTACCGACACTATTTTTTCGTGCTTCCTTTTATTTTTGTCGGAATATTGATTATTTCATCTAGATTAATACATGAAATTTAAATTTTTTAAATAAATATTTACTAAGTCGTTTAATCACTGCTTATTATTAAAGAGTGAAAGTTAATTATTATAATTTATTGCTAAAATCACAATATAAAAACCAAAGCGCATTCGTACGTTAAATCTTTACATTAAAAACTCAAAAGTGAGTTTCATTGAAAGTATATGCACATAATTTTGTAAAATATAAATATATAAGAGAGAAAAAGAAGAATCAGAAGGAGAAAAGGAAGAGAATAGGGAGGAGGAAAAGAGGAAGAGGAGAAGGAGGAGGAGGAGGAGGAGAAAGAAGAAGAAGAAGAAGAAGCAATCGAATCAATCAACATTCGTAAAAAAACACTCTCGAAATTTTACGGCTCCATAATTTTTCGTCTCTCGTCCGGAGAGTGAGAACCGCGAGTAATCCGCTTTAAGGAGCGTTAAACGAGCCCGCGCTTATCCCCCGAGTAATTGGCGCCTCTCGACTCCTCGCGACGACGAGCGAACACCATTTTTCGAGCGGACGTTATTTCACTTTTTTCCTTTTGGTTACTTCGTGCCTACTTTTTCTGTGTCAATGCTGAACTTAATTGGCCATCCGTGTAAATATCGTCGAAATCATTTGGTTTTTCAGAATGCCGATTGCTCTTCTTTATTTTTTTTAATCAATTTATAATGTGACATTCATTTTAAACTTTTGACACTTAAGCATACTCCTATTCGTGTTAAACGTTTAGGTATCGATATTTTCAGTATTTGTTTTTAATCGGTTTAATCGTCACGTGAATTTATAATATTTGTGCAACTAGTCTCACACAAACTAAAACGTTTGCATGCGATTCTTGTTTACTTTAGCTTTAATGCAAATATTTAAATCATTTAATTAATCCAAATACTACTATGCTTACGAACGTATTCTTCTTTCTTTTCGTCGATTAATATTTATAAAAAACATTTTAATTAAGAATTAAAATATATTGGAAATATATACTTAAAGTATCAATTTTTTTATAAACAATAACATTCAAATATCGTACTTCTGCGTAATCTAGAAAAAAAAGGTAACCGCTTAGTGTCCGCTCGTCTCTCGTTAATGAAAATAAGCACTTGCTATTATCGATAGCTCTAATGATATTAATATTGATAATAATAATATTAATAATAATAATGATAATAATAATAATAATATTAATAATAATAATATTAATAATAATAGTACTAATAGTAGTAGTAATAATAACATTAATGATGATACAAAAAAGAGAAACTGATTGAAACTGAGATAATAAGAAGAATAGAGAAAGACAGGGAGGATGAGGTGGAGAAAAAGTGGGAACGCATCAAAAACAAAGTCGCAAAGGTTTTACAGTTAATAATCATTTACGCGTATCCCTTTATGTATTGCAACGAGCGTATTTGACCCTACCATTTAGTCTTTTCTGTTCCTCTTCCCCTTTCCCTCCCCGATTCCCCTAGCTTAGGACACATTTTTTGTCAACGTACGGCTTTTCGGATATCATTATTTTTCTTTTTCATTTGTTATTTCTTAGTTTGTCTGTTTATTTTTTGTTAATAATCATTCGTAGTCACGAGCCTTAGCCTTGTCGGGATATTTCGCGCTCTCTATCGATTTCACATACATGCAATTGTCGATTGAATTAGAGGAGGTTGAGGGCGAATCCGCAAATCAGGAACACGAGGATGGACAAGCTGAATCGCGTACTCGCTCCTTTCGTCTCTTGATCGTTACGGCTCGTGATAATTTGGTCTGAAATAAAAGATAATATACATAATAACGTATAAAACAAAACATGTAAAGTGTTTCGATGAAGGAAAGTGAGTGTAAAACGATAAATAATATAAATGACTGACCTATGACAGAAGGTCCCATTCCCGAACCAGATGCCTCGCCATCGTCCCGATCGTCATCGGTGTCCTCGTCGTCGTTTTCGGCATCGTCGGGACCTTGACCGGGTCGTCTACCCCACAGCGGATGATCACCGCTACCCGACCCCTCGATACCCTCGGCCTCATCGGCCAGCAATGCTCCGGTGTCCGGTGCCGCCATCAACTGAGATTGCACCACCTGTTAAATACGGATATTCAGTCTAAATTCCAAATTCGTGGATTAAAGGATCAATGATACGTATTTGTACGTTATGACGATTTGGGTAAACAGGTCACTACGAGGGGACGTGTTGTCTCTATCGATTTGTTAACTGCAGCATTCGAAATGTCACGAATCATTCTGAATATTATACATACATTATTTTAATTTACTTTATTTCTCTTATTTAGAATAACATTTACATTATTCAATATATTTCGATGATAATAATACATTATACTAATACGGTAATATTTCGACTCGAAACTGCATTTCAAATAAATATTTTGATTTTTGTTATAAAACTATCAAGTTTATAAGTGTATAAAAATTGATACACTCTTGGGTTACAATTCCATACGTGCGAAGAATATCTTACGCCTTGTTTATCAAAGATAACTTCACTACATTTCCTACCTCACAATCATTTTTCTTACTTTTACGTTCGAATACCCGTACTCCGATCACTCGATTTTCTTTTGCATTCCCAAACTTTTCTCGTACGCGTATACATATGACAATACATATGTACGTCATATATATATATAGCTAACTAAATTTTATGAATAACCAAAACTTTAAGACTCGCGCGCGTTTTATAATGTTTCTGCGTGTATACACATACGAATAATTTACGAATAATAGTTGAAAAACGTAACGTAAACATAGAAAATTATGCAGTACATTATCGGTGTATTGAAATCGTAATAATAAAAAAGTCAACATTCTCGTAAAAAATTGAGTAAAGTGGAGACTTTTATTTTAGCTAACACATTTCGATATCGTTGTAAAAAAAAAATTTTATTTTTTTTTAACACTCATGACTACCCTCTTAAGAAGGAGAACCGGACCGCGATGAGATCTCGCGGCACGTGGGAAGGATCGAGTCCCTCGACGATACCATCGCGTCTTTCTCTCTTTTGAATTTATCTCTTCATTCGGGTGTGTATGTGCATACCCCCCTCGACTTTAGACTTCTCCCTTTTCTCTCTCTGTCTCTCACTTTCGTCCTTTTTGGATTAACAGTCGCCGCCGCGTTTCTAGAGTCAAGATTGCGAGGCGCGAATTTTATTTTATTCTTTATTTTTACACCTAGGAATGCGATACATCTCTTGAATATTCAAAGTTGTATTTATTTTTTTAATTTACGGTGTATAAATTACATCGAATTGATATTTGACCCGAAATACTAAAAGTGTATGGTTCAAATTGCGAAACGGAAGGTTACTTCGGAAATAAAGTTATGGCGCGTGGTACGCTAGATCGTTTGGACGGTCGATTGGTTGGACGGTCTTGATCAAATCTTGTATGTGCTGTGTCTATAAGTGTGTGTGTGTGTGTAACAAATCGACGACATGTTTTAACGCTCGATTATTGGCGGCGCGATTGGACGGGTTATAACTCGCGTTGTTCACTCCTAATGAATTGTTTTATGAATTCGTCGAGAAGCTCGATTAACTCAAACAATGTCACGTCTATTCGTAAATGTACTACGGAATTATCGCATTTTATCGCATTTTACGAATTCGATCGATATCAGACCGTTCGACTGTTTTATAAGCATACATTAGCGTGTTGTTTCTTATTTTTATTTTAAAATATAACCGAATAAAACATACACAAACATAAAGTTATTGAAATTTAAAAATATTTTACCTGATTAATGTGTCTCAGTTGGTCAATAAGGACGCTAGTGTTTGCATTTGCATAACCTTTGTTTCCTCCATTTGGTCCTGCCGATAAAAGCGTGAATTCGGGATTGTATCTCTGCGAAATTAAACTCGAGTCTACAACCGTTTTGGAGTATCTGTAACAAAATAACATAATAAATTATTTACACGATTTATCAATAATACATCGGGTGATATCCACTACGATGAGAAATAATTACTTGTTTAAAAAAGTTCTTTTACCCAGGTAATACATTTTTCTATATCGGGATTTAATATTTCGCCAATTAAAAATTTGTTTATTTTATTTGATTAATTTACGATCGCGCAAGATTTATAACGAATTTAATTAAAAATCAGACTAAAATCTATTGTTTTAATAATAAAATAAAAATATATTTTTATACCAATAGATACATATAATATTTATGAAAAAAAGTTCAACAAGTTGTAAAGCTACAAATTATGTAGTTAAATGTAATGTCTACAATATTAATATAAAATAAAATAAATAACGTAAACAATCAAAAAATTTCAAAATACAATGATATTTTAAAAAGAGTATCGAGTGTTTACAAATGAAAATACATTTCCTGCAAAGAACCGAAGTACCTACCGAGCAAAACCATTAATCCCTTTTCAGTCACCGTACCCCATTACACTGGACATCAACTTTGTGGTCCATAAAATGAGTTTAAAATCGATTTTAACCGTTTTGAAGCTATGGCATTTTTTTATTTTTAACATTCTAGTTATATCCGGTGGCTCTTAACATTCTTTTAGTATATAAAACTTAGGTGTATTTTTCTTTCGACGACAGGTGGTGTGTCGATTATAAAAATAAGAATATTTTGTAGAAATATTGAAATTAAAATTTCTTTCTACATAGAATTCTGCGCGCTTACAGCATTTTTTGCAGATAACTGATAAAAATATAAAATTTTCACGACAAATAAAATAATTTTTTTTACAAACGAACGATTCTGAAAAGTACGAAAAACTCTGTCAAATCCACCAGTCACATTTCTAATAAAAAGAAACAAATCGATTTCTAAAACAAGAAATAAGAGACTACCCTGGATTCAACGTAGCTCCTCAAAAGAGATACAAAAAAAAGTACGTCCACATCCTCGAGGTACTCCAAGGATCTTCTAGCAAAAAAAGCAACACTTTGACGAGGAAGAGAGAATAAAAAAAAGAAAGGAAAAAAAGAGTAAGAAGTGCACTTTGCACTTGGGGAAATGTATAATACAGGGTGTTGCCTCGAATAACAGACCCGCCCTTCGACACTTTGGTCGGTCGTATAAACGAGAGAAAGAGAGAGAGAGTTGCCAATGGATCGGAGGAACAGCTTTGATCGTGGAATATGACGGAATACGTAGAAGACGTCCAGTTTTACTGACCCTCCGTTCGACTTCTATATCCACCCACTCGATTTTTCAGGAAGCTTTCTTTCCTTGAGCCATTGGTAAAAGGGTATAAGTCGTTTGTCGCTACTCCTTTCCTACGGTTTTTACTTCGTACCGTTTTGCTCAGTTTTGCGGTAGTTTACTTTGTATACTTTGGTTATTGACGTTTTAAGAGTTATATTTTCCCTTTTACATTTTTTAACCCGACAGAATTTGCGAGATTTTACTGTCGATTTAAAATTTCAATTTTTCGAGGATGAAAGTTTGCACGATTTGACGATTAGGGGGAATATTGATTTGTAAACGTAGTTCAATAATTCATTTTTTAAGTTTTTTTTTTAATTTTTAAAGAATCAAGGAGGACGATATATATATATATATATATATATGCGAACTATATTTTATCTTAAATTTGTTATATAAATTTTGACTGGCTTCCGACAGTTCAGTACGTACTCTCCAATGGTATAAAAATAAATAAATTTATACAAAATAAAAAAAAAATTATTGAAAATCCCAATAAACTTCAGCTGCAACGAAATTTAAAACCCTTCCCACATCAATATTTTCACACGCTCAGTCCTGAAAACCTCTCCATTCCAAACGAAAATATAAAAATTACCATTAAAAAAAAAGCAGATAAAAAAAGGACTTTATAAATCCAGCAGTCTATACGAAGCCCATAAACGTGCTCCCTCCCTCCTTCTCTTTTGATATTGAAAAGAAAAATGATTGTTTCAGCGTAACCATCGGCGTTAAATTCGATTTGAATAAAAGTGAGTGTCGGAGCACCTTGCGAAAAAGAAGAAAAAGGTAGATATATACGTGCAACTTCTTACAGCCGTATAGATATAAAAGAGAAAATCAATTTCACTCGTTTCTCTCTCTCCCTCTCTTCCTTTGCTCTCGTTTATTGTTCTCTCGTTATACGCTCAGTGGTTTAAAAAACAATAAACCGCGGGCGCGCGCCCTTCGAGAAGTGAAATTACGTTTTCATGTCAATTTGCGAGGGAAACCGGGTAGAATTAGGAACGCTTTTGACTTACAGTTGCTGGTAAAAATAATGCTGTGTTTCTTTTTTTTAATTTTGATTTTTAAAGGCATCCCTTAGATTATTAATGAGATTTCGATTTTTTCATTAAATAGAGATCTTTTGGATGTAAATAATTTTGGATTTATATATTTAATTAAACAATATATATGTTTTTGAATTATTTATTCAATGTATCAATTCGATCACTGCGATGATTTTAATGTTAATTACATATAGTTCGTTCGCATGAAAATGTAACTTACTATCTGATTTACTATTCATTTAGCGCATATTACATGCTTGGAAACTTAAAGTACACTAAGTGATAAATTAATCGAACAGTTCTTTTACATAAATGAATACAAAATAATTTCAAATTTCAAATATAATTATTTGACAAATTAGGAATATTTTTTTTTATTACCATTAAAATTAATTAACAGAATTAATTAAGAAAATTATCTACATTTAAGTTTGAAATTAGTTTACCATTCGGTAAAACGTCTTTTCTGCGTTCAATTAGTAAAGTTAACCAAGTTATATGCCAGTTGATATTTGCTTGAAATTTTAAAACCAATTAACCTGCGAACCAAGATTTATTAACCAACAAAATCCAAATTTACTAGTTAAAATGATACAAGCGCAGTTTAAATACGTTTATATATGGCCATACAAATGCAAACCAGAAAAACATTTTATACGTTGTAAATTCATTTCAGTTTAACAGAGAAAAAACATATTTTTTCATTTTTTTCAGACGCTAATTGTAACTTGAGTAGATATACTGTAGCTTTCTAACAAACTTTTAATAGTTATTTAAAAAAAAAACTGAATTTGTTAAAACAAAATCGTAGTAAAAGAAAATGAAGCGGTTGAAGATTAAATTACATAGGGATCCCAGTCTAAGAAGGTATCGTTCGGTTGACTGATAAGTAGGATCTTGGAAAGGCATTTCATTGCACGTTTCGTGCGTGTGCGTGCCATCCTCGCGCATATCGAAATTACGGGGATCCCCGAAGTCAGTGAGGTTAGTTTCAACTTGGTAGCTCGGCAGTTTGCCCGTTTATTATACCTCTTCGAAGACTTGGACATTAGACAGAGAGCAGGTATACACATACATATAATACGGTGTAGTGTAGGTAAGCTTACTTATTCAACATTTTACACGACAAGGCTATTTTATTGGAGTATTAGTTAGATTCAGGGTAATTAACATTTATTCGATTAAGTAGAATTTGGAGATTCTGTCTAATTTAATTTGTTAATTGATTTGATTGATCGTGGTTATACATTTAATTTTGTTTGATTAGGTCCTAGTACGTACATTTCACAGTTAATTATTTATTCATTATAATCTATTAAATTTAGATTTGAATGTTCAAAGTGTTTTCACGACAGCTTCAAAAAAAAATTGTACTACGTGTACTGAAGACTAGTGGATATCAAGATTCGCGAATACAAAAATAAGGTATATTACACGAATTGTAAAGAAAGTTAATTTAATATCAAACGTTTATTAAATTGGGCTTCATAAATTAAATACCAAAAGTGACAGTAAAGCGCAGGTTTTCCTCTCGAAATTATATATCCGGCGTTTCAAATAAAATTAGAACTTCAAAGTTTTGACACTTCCCGTGTAACTTGACTTCCGCGTTTCGAAATTCATTTTCCACCAAAGTGAAATTTATCTTGATTCACACAACGAACTTTTCACCGACTCTTATTATACCTTGAAGAAAAAAAACAATTTATTTTTTTAATATGAAACGAGGGGTGTGTGTATACATACTCACACCCAAGTTCAAATAATCCACAAAAGTTTTCAGCATATCATCGTGTTATCGATGTAGACGCAGAAAAAAAAGAGGAAATAAAAAAGATTACTGAAAAGTTTTCTACCTACAAAATTTACACTCGAGAAGAATCTTTGAGAGTATATATAACCATGTATTTATACATATTATACGAAGTGAATAAAAATATTTGCTCGAAAACCATAAAATTGAGGATGTGAATAAAAATCTTTCGTAACAATGTCTCGGAACATTTGCATTTCGAATCCGTTACGAAATCCAAGAGTTTATTATGTAACGGAAAAGTGGGTCGACGTTTTTCTCGCTGGATTTTCAAATCTGGTCACTTTTTCCAATTATCCCAGCAAGTATCGAACACGATTTGGGAGGTAATTAATTGAATCTGATAGGAATGATGGAAGTTAATTAAAAGAAAGAAAGATTCAGTTTGTTTCCAATCGTTCGATGCAAAGAAAACGACTGTACTTCCAGTATTATTTTTAAAGATTTTTCTATATATTTACAATGTTTAGATTAAAAATCGCAATTTGTTCATGCACACATACAAGTTGTGTATATTTATTTTATATACTTTATCAAGAAATTTGCTTGACTGAGTTTCTACGAACAGCAAATATATGAAATAATGTTGAAATGCACGTTGACTGAAAATCAATAGAGTCCTATAATATACAATTTCAATAAATAATACTTTCATTTATCGAAGGAATATAGTATATAAATTCACTTTTTTACCATTACCCATTCGTTATAAAAATAATTGCCTGTAACTCCCATATAGTTGTTAAAAAATAATAATCTTGCCCTAAACCCACGGACACATACGCGATAAAAAAAAATAAGTAAAAGGGTAAAAATTATGCGCTGGTGTATCAAAGGAACAATACTCGGAACTTTAGAGGCCTGGGATTTTTGTACAAGAGTACATGGAATTTAAGAGACGAAGCGTAATTGAAGTCAAAGTACGAACAAAAAGCTGCACCACCAGCAGTTGAAATGCGTGCGCGCAATGTTTTTTACTTTCGTTTGTCTCAGTTTCACCGCGTTATTTCCTACGTACAGTATACGTGTATACATGACCGATCGAAACACCTTTTCATTCATTTTTCTTGTGTAGGCTTGTATAGTTATAGCGTCAACCTTGTGGTTTTCTTTAGTCGGATGCGCGGATCGTGTTAATTGACGCGCGATACCGATTGCCCCATCCTGATTCATTTATTTTTTGTTTTAGATGTCTTTAACACACCAACTTTCATTATTAGTAATTGCGACTTTTTTTAAGGTCCGTGCAATCGATGCGCAAAAAGTATGTTGGATTTTATATACATATATATTTTTTACATATATAACTATATAATTTATAACTTTAAAAAGTAGGTATTTTGTAGCGATTAGTAATAAATTATGAATCTTTTGATCAATATTATAAATATTTTGTTTTTCTTTATAAATACGGTTCGAATGTTTAAAAATGCGTATATACACACATAATAAAAAAGGTATAAATAGTTTAACACTAGGTTGCATCGGCGTTAAAATATAAAAATTCGAATAAAGTACAAAAAATTTTAGACTAAACGATTCAATCACAAAGCGAACGGTCAATGTTTACAAAACAAAATATAAAATTAGTTATAAAACGAGAAAATCTATAATAAAACTTGGCAAAAAGGTGCCAAAATTAACCTGAGCCAACGAACTGCATCGTTTGCACTTCGCAATCTAACAATGATAAAAATTACCTTAAGGTATTTTCATTCTCTAAAAATAAGAAAAATAAATAGAAATCCAGATAAGAAGTATATCGTAAAAAAATGTGTTTAATTTGTGAACGAGAATACGTACGTGAACCCAAAAGTTTCCTTGGTTTCTTTATCTCAAACTTATTTTTCTTGCTTATAACTATATACACGAGGAGTGTTATAATTATAGCTGCACCTGTCGCGGCCATCGCTCACGAATAGGTTTCTTTGTCTTTTCTGATGTGTGCAGCGCGCGCGCGTGTTCAAGAATTTTGGTCATTTGTACGTTTAACGCTTTTTAGAAATTTGTTAAACTAGAGTACACATTCATTTTAATTCATTGACTTTGTGTTCATGTCATAGCAGAAATAATTTGACGTTTTAATATTCTTAATTATTAACTTTAAGTTTGAAATATATTTGATTTTTTAATTTTAGTATATATAAGATTGTATTAAAAAACAATTTATTTAATTGGCCTTTTTTTTGCTAAAAAAAGTGTGAAAGAAATCCAATTAGAAATTTAAAAAAAATTAATTTTATTCGAAATGTTTGTTTGATAGGTTCTACAGTTGAAGTTTAAAAATTAAAAAATGATTATACACATCGAATACAAATAAAATTTGGTAAAAAATAAAATTTTGGTATCTATATTTTCCTCATTAAGCATGGTTGATGAAAGAAAAAAGAATGTTGAGTATACATTTTTTACTCTTTCTTTAGAAACGGCGTCCTTTTAATGAGTTAATATTAATTCCTCAACGCGGTCATAATACAAAGACTGCACTAATGACCTCGTAGGTATTCGTTTTTCGGTCCATGAGCACAAGACACGTTATACGCGTTGGCTTTACCTGAAAGGTGGTGTTAGTGGTGCTGGTGGTATAGAACGTCATGAGAACCGAAACGCGGAAGAAAAATGACCGGAGATAGTGCAAACGAGAAAGGAAGTGTCTAAAATAAAGTTTGAGAAGCAGCTTTGCTTTTTAATATATTTAATAATTTAACGGTTATTATTTTTACGGATATGCAGAATCTTTAAAAACTTTTGCAATTAAAGAAAATAAGGAAGTAAATAAATTATTTAATAAAAGTTAATACTTTGGTTAATATTTTAGCTAAATTTATACAGACAATTGGATAATTATATTAAAACTCAATTGTTCTTTAAGTAATATTGAATTAAATTCCCTATACGATTGCATAATCAATATCATAAAAAAAATAGTCATCGTTGGCAGTACCTGTCAAATTCCTAATCCTCGTCTACCTCTAAATCCATCGAGTCAAAAAACCAAACGTATAAATACAAGCTCGAAAAAAAGGGTTCCACCTAATACGGCTTAATAATCAAGAGGGTCGCGTGGGAGCAAAACAAACCTCGGTCAATTCCCTCTCGCGAAATTAAAAAGCAATTCCATCAAAAGCGCGAGCGCGTGACGGTCATTTTTCACTAGCGCATCATGCGCACAACCGAGAGAAAGAGACGAGAGTGAGTGAATAAAAAAAGCAAAGAAATAAATAAAAGAGCCGAGTGGTTATGCAGCCCGAGGATTATTAATCAACGACGAGTGCGGCTCTTTGAGAAGAAATCACGGTCCTTTTTCTTTTAGCCCAATCATCGGATGACTCGACTCGAGAGAGTAAAAGAGAAAGATAAAGAGAAAGAGAGAGAGAGAGAGAGAGAGAGAGAGAGAGAGAGAGAGAGGTTGGATTTCCTCGGCGCCGCTATCAATCAAGCTTTCGGGTTTCCCTGGTATGCAGAGGTGTGAGAATCGGATGCTCCTGTCGATCGATGTGTTTCGCTACAATTTTCAGCAGCTGTCCTGCGTCTATATACTTTTTTCATCAAGGAAAATTTGAATTCTTAGTAAGGTTGTTTATAATGATTCCTCTTTTTGTGATGTTACACATTTATTAAGTTTTTAATGTATTATGTACTATTGTAAAGTAGTAAGGATAAATTAATTTCAAAATATATTATTTAATGTATTGTTTTACGATAAAACCATATTTATTTAATGCATTAAATCACCGTATAATTTTAATATTAAATTTCAAATTTATTAAGACATTATTTCAAATTTCAAATTTCACGAAGGTACAATGAATTGCAAGTACACGCACGATTACGATTTAAAACATGCGTTATTAAACGTTGATACCAAAAATGTCGAGAAAAATTCATTACATTTCACAGATAAGATCGAAGATTATTAATCGAGTAACGTACGTTACACGCACAAACTACCCTGAGAATTTAATTTTCGAATTATATGACAATATTTGAATTTAAATTGCTACTTTTTCTTATACACGCATGAGTCAAATTGGTCACACAGTGTAATGAATATTCAATTTGATTTCAATATAATCAGCAAACGGCAATTTTATCAAAATGATATATTTATATCGACGTAAAGGAAAATATTATTTTAATTTGCAATGAATCATCATTATAATTTAATTTTTTTTTGTGCAGCTACCCAAAAATTATATACGAAACAAAAAAATTTTTAATTTATCGTTCCGATGAATATAAATTGCTGGTTAAATCCGTTTCAAGATTATGCGTTGGTGCTATCGACACCTTTATTGCATTTTTTTGTTATATTATTATTCTTTTTCCATGCTACAATGAGATTCTTCGTTTATCGTGACTGTAAAATGTGTTATAGTATCTTAAATTCACAATGAAAATAGCGCCGAGTCGTGAAAATTAAAGTAGCCTATGAAAAAAGGGTTAACCGTTGGTTCAACAAATGATTTCTTCCTAACCTCGAAACGATCCACTAACATTTTTATTATGAAAATACAAAATTTTAACTTGCCGTTACTCTCTATGTATCGTTGAAATTTGACCGTTTATTAACCATTACCCCGGTATTTTGCTACCGAAAGTAAACGTTGTTTGTATGCAACATTGTTGTTCGTATATGAACAATTTAAATTTTAATGATTTTTCAACATGTTTCAAAACAATGCCAACAAAGTAGAAATATATATTACGTTCCGTTATGTAATTCGGGTTTAAAATCATAAAATCTCTGAACCAACAAAAAGTTGAGGAAAAAGAAAAAGCCAGGGAAGAAGCAAAAATTTATTTGTTGGATCAAAGGACCGCCGCAGGTGCTCACGAATTTCTTATCGCATGATTATATTTGCACTTAATGTTTACACGCGGAAAGGATTTTCCAGCCTCGCGGGCTCGTTAACGCGCAAACATACACTCGAGCAAAGAGGACTCGGGGCTGATTTATACAGCGTGCGTTATCAGGACTCCGTAGACGAAAAAGGTGTTTCTGGATGAGTGTCTTCATGCTACAACCTTTTTTATCCTTTATAGGGATTGATGCATTCATTTTCCTTGATATTGTATTTTAGGGATTAATTCCTTTCAAAATATAATATTAACAAACAATCGTTGTTTCTTAAGCTTAAAAAGTATTAAAAATTAAAGCGTAAAAATTTACATTAGAATGTAAAATAATATTGTGACTATTTAATATGATTAAATTATCGTATAAAGAATAAGCTCTATATTTATATAAAAAATATATAAACAAATATTACAATAAGTATAGTTAATATGCAATTAATTGTTATAATATTCTTCCCTATGCAAGTTCAAAAATAAAAGTTAGTAATTTAAAAATAATCTAACCATCTTCCTTTAAAGCTGAAAATTAAAATAAAAGAGAAAAGAGTGGTACCTCGTAAATGTCATCGTCGCTTTGTCACATTTACAACATAGTTTACACGCGATCTCTATTTGCAAGAACTTTCAAAGTCTAAGTACCGCTCTTGAATATAGATCGTTACATTTTTCTTTTCTTCATTTTTTGTACGCGCAAACCCCTTTAACCGCACTCTCTTATACCTCTCAAGAGTTGAACCACTTAGGAATGAATATTCATATCTCGGTGATTTTCAGATAATGGCTTCGGTAATATCGAGATATTCTCGTGCGTACAATACAAAGATCAAGAGAAAGAGAAATTCTTTGGAGCGTAAAATTTTTCTTTTTTACATCACGATGAAAAGAAAAAAGTTTACCTTACGGGTAATATCGGTTTTAATTGGTCAATTAATTCGTGAATTTTTTATTTCGTTTTTTTTTCTACATTTTTACTTTCCGTATACATAAAAGAAATTTTTTTAATGAAAACGAAGTACTATATATATTCACCGGTAGTACTTCGATTTTCTTTCGGCTTCCTTATCAGAAGGTACGTTTTTCGGAAACTCTATAATCCCGAATCCTAATCACCCAGGTGTAACTAAATGTACAATTTAAGGAGAGAAAAAGAGGAAGCTGGGATGGTAATAAATTAACTCGAATACTAAACGGACGAATTAACGAACGATATTTTTTGCTAGTCAATGCGTCACCAGAGGAAAACGATACAGAAGAGACCCGCAAGTGTGTCTCGTAGCTCGAGGCTATAGAGTTGGATCGTTTTGCTCGTGCATAATGACTTTGGAAATCTTAGCTGACCCGTGGATGTATATGGGTATACCTATAAAGTGTATGGCCGGGTATGGCGCTATCGATGGCACCACAAATAAGTAATACGATCGCGAACGCGTGCGCGAGCGCGTTACCGTATCGATTGACTTTTCTGCTCGAGATGTATGTATATAAAGAAAATGTGTGTACGTATATACCGAGGTACTTATTCTCTATATAAGACACCTACGTCGACGGAGAAAATACACCGAAGGAGTCAAGAAAAACGTCGATTCAATTCTGAATCGTCGTTCACAGCCTCGTTTTATATATTTATAGTCGCACCTTTCTTTTTTCCTACTTTCGGTTCAGATGTCGGACGAAAATTTCGAATTCGACCGTGGTGATTTGCTTTCTTTTGTGTCTTTTATCGAATTTCGAAAATTAACCGAAATATTTAGACTTAGAATGACAAATATATGCACATGACCATAACGTACTCTCGAATAAATAACTTGCAAGCGTTAGAATAAAAAGAAAACGGAATCATGTACAAGATTGATCGAGAAGCGCAGCAAAACAACGCGGTTTCAATTTCAATGGTGTTGACGGTGTGTGTGTGTGTGTACACACACACAGAGAGCTGCAACGACGGATAGATTAAGGCGCGCGAGTGTACGGGGATGGCCCCGTATAGTATACATATACGTATAGAATCGATCTCATTTAGATTTCAACTGTGAACCGCGCATCCGTCTATGCGTCGTATGTGTATATAGAAAAGGGAGTCTGAGTTAACTTTGTTACTGTACATATATACATGTACACAACCTTGCGAGATTCCGCTATATAACCAGGGTTGGAAAAAGAAATTTTACTCACTCGTACGGATACTTACACACACATATTATATGTATATATATGTATTGGTGAGAGCCAGTTTAATAACTTTCTCAACCGGTGTATACCTTATTCTGATGTGCATGAACATACATATAGTTTCCAACTATCTGTCACTGCACGGCAACTTTTTTAACTATGATAGATATTATATGTATCTGGTCTGCTCTATTAACGGTATATGTAAATCACTTTTTTCTTAAACATATACACATTATTCGTAAGATTTATATTTCTCACTTTTCAAATTGGCTTGTTAATATTCTCGCAAACTTTAAACAATATTATTTATTCTTTAGGCGCATAATTTGTAAGTGACAAATGTAAGTAGGCGCTTACAAAAATATAACAAAGGTGTATCAGCTGAAAAAAATATTTTCACCTACTATGTGTATATTAATATGTACTAAAACATTTAATAACAGATATACTGCAACGTTAAATTAGTTCGATTGCGACAAAAGAATCGGAATTCCTACTAGTATAGACGCACGGGGCATGAATTCAAACTGTTTTAAACCCGATGCCTCGGCTTAAATTCATTGACATTATTGATCAAAAGGGAGGTATAGAAAGCCGAGGAAAGAGAGACAAAGAGAGAGAGAGAGAGTGAGAGAGTGAGAGAAGACAGGAGGATGAGCTTTTGCGAAGCTGCACGCAAACTGAATACAGTGCCATGTGCGTGATATCTCGGTTTCCCTTTATCTCTCTATGGTCTCTTTCTCGAGCTCTTTCTCTACATTTTTTGTATCGTTTCATTGATTAGGATGAATTGCTATCCCCCCCCCCTTTTTCACTTAATTTGTAGAATAAATCAATTGCTCAAGAAATGTGGTTTTGGGTTAGTTAATTTTGTTACGTTGGAGTATTAACTTGAATTTGATCTCGGAAATCGGTATTGAATTTGGTAAAACTACGTTGAAGTTTCTGAATCGTCATTGAATTAAACATATATCGTCGTATATTATTTTATTTAATTTATCGATACATTAACTATGTAGTGTTTACAATCGAATAATATTACGTTTTTTGTTTTTGAAAGAAAACTATATACATGTATATATGTTCGATATGTGAGTGCAAATACACCAAAATTAAATAGGTAAGTCTACTCTCTAAATTCCTTCGAGTGAAAAACCACTCGATTCGAGTCAAAACAGTTTTCACTCGAATCGAGTGACATTTCATTCGAAGGAAAATTAGAGTGTATATCTATACCTAAACTTCAAAAGTATTTTTTAATGGTATGTGCGATATTATTTCAATTATATTATGTAGTATATTTTTGTTAAAAAATGTAAGAGTGCTCCTAATTAATCATATACTGAAACATCCTTTCATCGATCTACCTTGAAAAAGTGCCAAGAAACGAAATTAACCTTCAATATTGACACTTCCCCACCAAAAATGTGCAGTATATTCAATTATAACTTAATTCAATCGCGTTTCCTTTCAGACTCTTTTTTCGAAGAGAGAAAGAGAGGGATGGGAGATGAAAAAGAATCAACGTAACCTCCGGTTACGATTGAGTAAACGCGCGCCCGTCTGCCCTCAAAATTAGAGCGTGGCCTCGTTTTCTCCGTCGATCATTCATTCTCTTATAGTTTCTCACCTTTTTTTATCCTCCTCGTAGAGGACCAGTTAAATATTTACTCTTTTTTTTATATTTCTCGCATTTTTCTAACAAAATAGACTTTATTGGTTGACAAAAATTATTTTAATTACGGTTAGATTTGCGAGAGCAGAAAGTCGATTTAATTTATACTTCATCCACACGATTTTACACGAGTCGGGGAAAATCGATATAATTAAGCGTACGTATACCCGAGTTAATTGCTTGCGCAAATAATTCGCAAATTTGAATAAAATTTTGTAACCGATTTAACATGTTTATTACTGCGATCACGTTTATTTCGCGTTTTTATTGCCTTACGGCGATTGTAAACAGACAGAGGTTTCCCTCTTGCATTGATTTTTATAAGTTTTAAACGATAAATTTTTCGGTCGTTTACAGCGACGTTTATAGTTATATATCGACTTTTTTTTTGGTTTGTTTCACAGGAAATGGAAAGGTATGTTACACGGACAAAATTATACGCTGTATATAGTGCAAAATATATTTTATCGAACTAAATTTGCAAACATATATTAATATATATATATATATAGTAAATGTCAATTGAAGTAAAATATTTAAAAAATCTATAATCGATTGCTCAATGGTGAGGTGTACATTTACCTATACAAAAACGCACAAATTCAAAATCACAGCTATAAGTCTATTTTCTAATATTCAAACAAGAAGAAACAATGTATAATCGGTATATATATAAGACCGAACGTTTCCGGACGAATCATCAAAAAAAAAAAAGAAAAAAACCGAGTGCAAGAAGATTACAGTTCTTCCGTTCATACCTTAGTAACAATGTTTCAAACGATCGGTAGAAATTACATCCTCGGCGTTCACCAATGTGTAATGCGAAACAACTGCACATTAAAATGATTCTGGATGAATTTCGACGCACACTCGCACACAGTCACTTACTCTCACACGCGCGCGCGCGCACACACACACACACACGCATACGTATACACGTATATGAATAATATACTCATCTAAATAACCGACGACAGTGAGTTGCACACGCGATACGGAGGCAATAAAAAAAAGTCCGAGGCCGCGCGATGTAACTTTCCGATCGTCAATTATCCTCGGCGCCGATCTATAAAATCGTCAAGTGAGGTCAACGTGCGAGCTTCGTATATATTAGTTATTTATGTACTTTGGTATATATGATACGTTAATGCGATCAGAGAGAAAATATCATTGTGAATGGATAGTAGTTGGGCCGCGGTCGCGAGCGCAGCGAGCGTCCAAGGCATAACTAATCCATTCACAATAATATTTTTCGTCTAATCGCGCTAACGTATCATATATACCATAGTGCGTAAAAGATTTTACAGCCTTATAACCCGTGTGGCGAGTCTTACGTGTCGGAGAAATTAATAGAAATAAATGGAAAATAATATAGATAATTTGGAAGAAACATAAAAAGAGTATGTAGGTAGAGATAGAGAGAGAAGAAGTTGGCCCGGGCGCGCGCGCGATCAAAGACACATCGAGTTTCGGCAATTCGACACCGCGGGTATTATAGATGCACTACTCAATCGCAGCTTGTGTTTACTTTTGTATATATTTCTTTCTGCTGGAGTTTGTGTACTACGCGTTTCGAAGACGTTGGTCTCGATTTTCACGTGGACGGTCGACGATATGGAGAATTTGTATACATCTTACTAGGATGTGTAGCGTTTCTATACATCCTAGTAATCGATATAATCACACGCATACAGTCAGCCACGAATTTGGTTGCATTAGATGTATTTACGAATTTAGCGTGCTCCGCGCGTAAGACTCGCCGTACGGGTTAGTAGGCTGTAAATATATATATACACACATAATATCAATTAGCGTTTGAATACACGCTAATGGTAAACATTGATAGGGGGTTACATCTAGGCACTTCTTTTTTCCACCGGTAATTTTTCATTTGTGGGATTGATCGATGGCCAATTTTTTTCTTTTTAAAGTAGTTTTGATGCGTACACCTGAACTATATAGAGGTCGTTACGATAAAAATAATTCAATAATCCGTTTTAAAAGCTTGCTTTCAAAGATTCCGTTTTATTTACTAAACGCTATGCATCTTCGCATAGGGTCATCGATTACACAAAATATCATTAAAACGACGTGTATAGAATTTCGTTATCCTATAAAAGAATAAATGTTTACGTAATTTTATACGTATAAAACTGGTGTATGCAGTTGAATTTTAAAATAATACTACAATAATCTATGATATAGACGTAAAGATATGTTTAATATAAAAACTATTTTTGCATTTTACACTTTATTTTTCTAATTTAAATTATTATGAGTTACTGTTTATATTTTTGCACGGCAAAATGTACATAATGGAAACGAAAATATGAAAATACGATCGATGTAAAATTTTCAATCAAATGTATATGTAACCATTTTATTAAAATAGCGAAAATGTTTTGTTACGGTCAAAATAATAAGTTACACGCTTTTGCATAACTAAAATTTTACATTTACAATTTTTACGCGGCCAAACTACTATATAAAATCGACTACTTAATCTATTTTAAAATTCATACATTTTTTTTATAATCTAACACTGACGAAACCTGTTTGAAGTGAAAATTTGTACAATGTTGCATAAAATGAAATTTATTGCCAAGAATAAAAGTGCTAAACAAAGTTTATGTGTTATACAATATAAAAAATCTGATAACTTACGTTAAAATTTTATTAGCTACCTTATACTATATTTATTATTTATTTAATTTGTAGCTTGTACAAGAAATACGATTGACTTACTTTCATTAACATCGTTTCTCGCAGAATCGCTTCCTTGTAATTGTAAAATTTCTCGATATGCTAAAGACACTTTAGAAGTATATTTAAACGTGTCTATTTCCTTTTAATTAGCAAATTCGCAAAAATAATTATCGAAACGTCAAATCTAATTCGATTGATTACAAACATCTAAAAATCTCAACACCTTAGTATTGAAAAGAAAAAAATTTTAATTTCGTTCAATTTCCCCCGCCTCGAGCAATATCGAATCGAAAATCAGGATTCGAATTCTGCCTCCGAATTTAGAGTTCGCAGATCCGCTTGCGGAATTTAATATCCGACTGAGGGGGATCCCCGAAAAAATATTGCGAAAGTGGAGCGTCGTTCGAGCGCGCGAACTTTTCCGCAATTTTATTTGACGCGATTGCTGGACTTACAACTTTGCGGATGATTTTTTCGTCTTTGCGCGACAGATGCTCCGCTTGAACTAATGCTTTTTAACGAAATTTTTCGAAACTTTTCCTTTTTTTAAGACGGTTAATGTTTTATTCAACTTCATTGGATTGAATTTCGATTTTTCGTGAGTGCCGTTTGATTAGTTTGTAGGATGCTCGAAGAAACAATTGAGATAGTTAAATAAAAGATACTTAGCAATTTATTTTATTTTTCAATATTAGATTATTTACTATAAATATTTAATTTCAATTGTATATATAATACCTTCAATTTCCTATGAAAAATGTATTATATCTATTTTATTAATATTAATCAATAATTCTATATTTGCTATATTGAACAGTTGTTAAATATTAATTTATAAGATAATATCGTTAATTTTAATAATAAATTTATTTCATTGTATAAATTTCTAGTTAATAATCAATACATATTGTATAAGAGAATTTCATCAGTACGTTTCTACAATTTTCAATACAATTTTCTACAAACTTACATTATGAAACACATTTCATTTTTTCCATTCTTATAAATTTTAATTAATAATCGAGATGAATATCTTTAATTTATAAAAAAAATATTTCGGTATCCATATAAATTTATGAAATTCTGTATACATTTATTAGAGTAAATTAAAAATTCACGTGTTCAATGAATAAGTTAATGTAAATCAATAAATACGTAACGTAATATGTTCATTTATTAAGACAAATGGCAATAAATTGTGAAACTCGGATAAATCGATAACCCAGAAACGTAAGATTCAAAATCAAAACAAATGTTAAAAAAAAAGAAAACGACTATTCAATCGCGCAAAGTGTTCGAAGACAAAGCGTTACGAGAAAATTCGCTCTTGTAAGTTCTACGTCTAACGACTCAATGCACTCCCCGCTAAGGATTCGTAAAACGAGCGATTTATTGGGATTTTTAAACGAAAATTTCTTGCTGCTGTGAAATGGTATATAAGTGTTAATAAAAATTACACGCGATCAATTGATTTAATTAAAAGCATATATAGTATTACTAATTGTACATGCAAATTATTGAAATTTCGTAGTTAATAAATAACTAACACTTTCAATTATAAAAGCTCTTGAAGTTATAATTAGTTTTGAGAAAAAAGAAAATATTGAGCCATCAGTTTAACAAAGGTAAAGAATTTGCTCATGAGGGTACGTCAATCAATGTGGGACGCGTTTACTTCGAAACCTGATCCCTCAATGGGTAAATCATCGAACTCCTGCGGCGTGTAATTTTGATATAAACAATAACAGCCTGCTAAATTCGAGTCGGACATCTTACCAAAATGGTCCGGACGCAAGCTTATGGTGGGCGTAGGCCGATGAGCTTCCCAGGACCGCCATGGGTTTTGGCTTCCTGAATCAAAATTTGAAAGATGTTTTGCGCTAAAGTTGAACACAAATTGTTAATGAAAATTTTCCTGAAAATGGTTGTTTATATGGGTTGTTTAGGTCGCCCATTATGAATTTGATTTTAAATTCTTAAAATTCAAAATGACAGAGATAAATATTAAAAAAATAATTTTTTCCCGAAAAAAGTTATACATGTCTAAATTTTTTACTAATCAGATTATACAGTTGTATACATTAATTTTAAAAATATTATTTTGTTTTTTAGTTTAAATTAAGTTAGTATGTATTAAAGAGTTGATAATGATTTTAGTCCGGACCGTCGTACAAAAAATTCTTTTCTCTGTTGGATAACTGCGGGCACTTATTGTATTATGTAATGTGATGTATGTGTTACACTAATTAAATAAATAAATGAAATAATCAGCGACGCAGAAAACCCATATATACCAACTATTTTTAGGAAAATACATCTAAGTTTTTTAAATTTTACGTCACCATTTTGATTTTTAAAAAACCAAATTCTTAATCAGCGACCCAAAGAACCTCTGTATACAAATTTACATATAAATTGAGTAAAAATACACGAATAAAAGAAGTAAAATTCACGATTTGTGATAATTATTGATAAAAATGGTTAATAAACAATTTTTGTACAACTTTAGCTCAAAACCCTCTCCACATTTGGATTCAGGAGGCCAAAAACTGTAGTGAACCCGGGGAGCTTGTCGACTCACGTCCACCATAAGCTTACGCTCCGACTAAAATCTTGTCGTCTATAAAGGATCAAAAAACTGTTTTCCACTCCATTTATTCACTGTCATCTTTTTTCAGGTTGGCATGGTTGAAGTACTTTACAATTATTTATTTATTTTGTCCTACTGTTTTGATGCTTGTATTACATTTTTAATATTAGGTTATTTATTATTTATGTGCGCTATATCGAGGATATTGAGTATTTATGTACTCGATTTTTGGTAATTCAAGTGATAGGTACTTTGAGTTTTATAAGCATCTTTTAATATTCATTTTAATTTCAAAAGGTACATAATTTTATGTTATTCTGTAATATTGTACATAACAAAACAGTCACTCTCACTCAAAATATAATAAAAAAATTTAGTAAATTAATTACCTTTGAATTATATTGTATATTAAAATAATGAAAAGCACGTTAAAATTTTTTGACGTGTATTTTAAATTATTCGCCGTATCATCGAATATTCACGTGATTTGTTTTATTTGTAATTGTAAACACACAGTATTTCAAAACTTCGAATATGAAATGTTTAATCGCATTGACCGATAACAATAAAAATCATAATTTTACACTTGATTGTATTACGACTGTCTATTATTTGTTCAAATATTAGAATAATTGTAAAATTATCCAAATGAACTGGAAACATTTATTAAAAGATAAATCAAATTCTCAATAAACAAATCAAATAATACCGAAACAGAAGCGTACTACATTATTTGGACAGTATTAATGTAACTGATCAATATTGTATTGTTTACAGCATGTAAATCAGAAAATTACATTTTCTGTATATGCGATGTCACTTCTAGAATACATTAATTGGTATGCAAATATTTAAAATTTGAATTAATCTATTTGGATGTTAAAATTTCATTAGATAAAATATAGTATTAGCGAAAGAAAATCAACCTAAACATGAAACATAGTATAGTTGGATTCGTTTTCGATTTTGATCAACTAACCAATTTATTTATTTGCCGACGTTTCGATGGATATCCTCCATCCTCATCAGGTTATACCTTTTATTAATGATATTACATTAACATTTTTTACAAACATCTTTTTCATATATATAAATTTGTTAATCCAACAGCGATGCGTGTTTCACAAAAGTACTTTTTACATTATTATTATTATATTAATTTATGTTCACTCGTATTTATTATTACAGAAAAATATGTTTCGAATAAAAAAACCAATGATAATGATAAATTAATCGAAATGTTTATTCAAAAAAGTTTATGAAAGTATCAAGAATTGTATATGTATTTATGAGATGTGTTTTCAATAATATTGTAAATTACATTAAAATTACATGAACTCATCAATCAAAGTAAACCATCAGTTTTGCCGGATGATAGACGCGTTTATATAAGAGTGCGGTTCGGAGTAAGCGCGAGTTTTGTCCGTAAAGAAAATTAAGAGCGATGTGAAATTATAAGTTTACTTACATACTGGAAAGATGTATATATATCTATATATATTTGTATCGATAAAACAAAATTGAATTTCCGAAAGAACGGTAGAGTAATCTGACAATCGGTGGATTGAAAAACGACAGTTCTCTATATAAACTTTGTTAATTGTGTTATTTTTTTCGTTTGCTGAACAAAATACCGGTTAATATTTGCTGTAGAATAATAAAAATGTCAATAAAGTTTGGGAATGTTAACAATAGAGATGTAGAGGTTCAATTGATATCGTTAAGCCTGTAATATCATAAAAACGAAAGACCCCGTGTTTATCGGTCAATTGTAGGAATCTACAATGGTGACTCAGAGAGAATTTGGATGATTATGCAAACAGGAGATTAAAGTTAATGCATTTTATGACTATCCCTCTGGTAATTGGTTACAATTAAATAATTACTCCCTCGTATACACGTATACATATACATATATTTTCGTCGATTGATCCCGAAAAAGCAAACAAGTTTAATTGCGATTTAAAATTTGCTGAGTCAGAGAGATTTATAAAATGTGTAGCGTATATATATATACATAGAGAATTACGTGCGGGAAATGCAACGTGAATACGTTTTTATCTAGCATGAAAATTTGTTAAAATGCAACCAATTAATTGGATCGAATGTAGAAAATGATGTAACGAGAAAAAAGAAAGTATAAATGTCCACTTGTCGTTCTCGATTATAAAGAGTAGCAAGGTATATAGATAAGCGACAAAACCGAGATAAAAATGTAACGTCATCAGGTAATCGTTCCGGACCGAGGGAATCGCAATTATTCAAAGATCTCGACGCGCGCTTATACACCCAAAGGCAGAAGGATGCCGCGGAAGGAATTGGCACGAGGAGGAGCCGCCAAAATGTCTGGCAACCGCGGCGCCGTTGCGTCGCGACTCTTAATGCAGACTACGCGGCTCTTAATGCATCGCGAGGTCGACTCACCCCTCTCTTCCCTCCTCCTACGTATTTCCTTGAGATCTTTGCCGAAATATACTTGGGAGAGACGATTCTACTCTTTTGTAAAATCGGACCAACCTTATTTCCCTTTCTTTTTCCTCGATCCTCCCCTTTCTCTTTATGTCTTCGCGCTGACGCAATAATGATCAACTCAAAACATTTCTTGGCTGGAGTTCGAAGGTTAGACGAAAATGTCAAGGACCGCCGAATCGTTGATTACACTTTTCTTTACATTTTATGGGAACTTATGGAAGATCATAATTATTATCGTAGACAAAAACCAGTTTAGCTTTTAAAATTATTAAAAATCAAAATTTAATAATTATTGGAATTTTGAAAAATTAATTGGATTGTCATACATATCGATATAACGTTAAATTGTCCGAAAATAATAATTCATTGGTCTAGGCATCGAAAAACTACATTTTATTTAATTAGATCTCTGTGAGTATATATAAAGATATAAAACAAAAATTAACAAATTCTATAAAAGTATAGAAAAATTAAGCATATTTTTAAAATTTATTAATTATCTTGTGCAATTGATATTTCTTAAATTTTTTAACACATTACCCAATACCCAACAAATTATTATACGTATATATGTAACACACTATTAACGTTAAATATTTTTCCATATATATTAATATGTATTAAGAGATAAAAATATAACGACTATTTCCGCGTTATCCATCTCTCATAAATACATTAAGTATTTGATTAAAAATTCCAAACTAGAAATATATACCGTTAATGGAAAAAAAAGAGAAGTCAATGTGTCTCTCGATTAAAACGTTTTATGATAAATGTCTTTTAAAATCAGATCAACGAAGCGCGCAAGCTATATACACGTTATTAAAAGTAATTTCAACGATACGTATACGTATACATACACGTATAGATATATACCCATTGACATGCGTTTAGCTGGTTAAGAAATCCGAATGTGGATCAAATCTCTGCGTACTATTTCAATTCAAACGATAAGTGTGCCGTTTCTTTAATGTTAACCTTACACTTAATATACGAATTTTCATCTAATATACATGCATATAATATGTGTATAAGTCGTTAATTAAAATGCCATCAATGCATTCAATTTTTAACTAGATATTGCAAAATTTTGGAGATATACTTATATTTCTTACAAAAATTCAAGCTTTTTACAATTTAGTTCACATTAACAAGTAATAAGTTTGCATATTTGCACGGTATCGTCACAATATAAAATAAGGAAACATATACGGTGTATCATCGAGTAAAGAAAAAATAATTAAGCATAAAGACACCGTGTATTAATAAAACCACCAGAAATTAACGTATAGCGAAATATATTGCATTAGTCACACTATCGAAATCTTTATTATCGCTCGAGACAAGCATATTATCCTCGCAAAAATGTCACTTTTTTTAGTCGCAATTTACATATCTATACGCGAGGATTATATCCGAAAACCAACATATCCAACGAAGATACGAGCAATTCAAACACCTATGAAAAAAGGAAAGGTAGGTTAAACCTATCGAGTCGAGAAAAAAAAAACTCGAGATGAATAATGATTAATACCTGAGGTGATTCATCCTATACGAATAGAGATTTCGTCGAAAACGCGTCACCTTAATCCGCGCGAAAAAACAAGAAGCCTTTCCGGCGTGCCTGCCCGATTAGCGACTCGACTCCTCTTTCCTAATTTATCACTCTTTTGTATAAGCGATACTTGACTTTTTCTTTTATTATAGATTCTTTTCCTCGTCATTGTTTTATTCGATACGTATCGTCTAGTTTAATTGCTTAATTCTTATTTTATACAAAACATTTATAAACATCATACAATTTATTATTGTTGTTATGAATGCATAACGTCGTTACGCAAACTATCAACTAAATTTAAAAATAGTTCGATTTTTCGTAAAATTAATTAAAATGAATTAAACACCAATGTACCTTTCATTTATTTTAGAAAGAAATGAAAACTTTATTATTAAATAAGAACATGCTATGAAAAATTTATGTATATATATATATAATTAAATTTTTTATTATATACGAGTTTATAAGTAGATAAAGTAATTAAACGAAGAAAAAGGTTCTAGTAAAATTGATTTTAATTTTGGTATACATTAATTTTATTTAATTTTTGTATATTAATATTATTATGTGTTTTAATAACTTTATCCAACTAATCCAAATTTTCAATTCAATGTCACTTGAATCAATCCCTATAAATCCTATATAGAAAAGCAGACATTGAAAGTTTATCCTGCTGGAAAATATCATGAATTTTTAAAGGCAAACGTTGCGAACCGGATAAGAAAAGGAAGTATCGATTGACATAATTTTTAAGTACGGTTATACTTGAATGAAAACTAGGTTAGCTGGTGTACGCATCAACAAAAAAAATTTGAAATTTTGTCATTTAAATATTGAATGTCCTAAATTTTTCAAGTTTTATTCAATTTTAGTCTGTATGATGGTTGCTTCCAACTCGTTACAGCGCAATAAACTTGAAAGATTTTCGACGAGAAAACTTTTCTCTTTTCGCACTTTATGCAATTGTATTAAAAAGTTTCTTCAATCTTTCTCTAGCGTATATTCTCTATCTAATTGTCAAGGTATTAGAAGCTAGTTATAATAGAGTTATTCTATCGTGCATTTAATTTTTTTTTACTAACAGTGAGTATATTGTCTAGAGATATTAACTATTAATGCGTATATATACACATTTATATGTATATGTGTTTGTGTGCTCGTGAATCATAGTGTGAATTATTTTTATATGAATTTAAGTAGTTTCGATAATCAGGATGTTACTTGATTGACAAATTTTTGAGGGGAAATTATCACTCTCCGTGTAGAGTGATATTTTTTGATAAGTTTTATATGCATTCGGTTTAATAATGTTATTAATTTTTAGTTTAAATGTGCGATTCTATATGTTCACACTAAAATCAAAGAATTAATTAGATACTACACTGTAGTACTTAAAAACCATAGTTTTGACTACGTCAATAATTTGGATATACTACAGAATTGTCTTTCACGATGTGATTCAATAGTTTAGTCAAATTTACTAACAACTTCATTCATTAATACAAAGATGTCTTAAATAAGACATCTGAATAAATATTACTAAACTTCTTTAACAATCATTATTGCATTAATCCAATAAATTGTACGTAACAAATCATTTTTTTAACAATAATTTACTTGATATTTAGTACTTTAAAACACTGCAATCAAATATAAGTTTATTTTTTTGTCTACGCTACGCCATATAATAAAGTCAATAGTATAAAAATAAATATAATTTTTACAAATAAGCATAAACAAATATTATTCATTTATAGCCAATTATCAATAAAAAGATTTTGTAAAATCGTTTTAAAAATTATAAGTATTATTTTTTCAATTTCTTTACGGCCATATAGGTTTTTTAGTTTAAATAAATGAAAATCCTATTTTTACGTTAATTCTAATGTTTCATTGGCAAAATTCGCCAACCTCTTAAGATTCTTATCATATTATACGCAGATTAATAAAGTAAACTGTCGTGTTAAATGGTGAAAATTTTGTATTATTCATTATTACGTGTAATATAATAATAATGACGTAAATATGAGGTCTTTGTTTGTTTAAACAAAAAAATCTACCTGGCCCTATAGAAATTACAAAGTAATATTTATAATTTTTTAAATGAATACTGGAAAATCAAAGATCATTAAAATCGTTTAAAGCAGGAAAATATTAAGTATTTATACACAAAATTTAATTATACCATTTTAAAACAGAATGTACATTGAACTGACATATAACTTTAATAAAATTAACTAGACTACTGCAATAATTATATATCACAATTAAACATTTTACTGTCGAGACTTGTATAAATTACTTGATTTTTTTCTGCGTAACAATCCATATACTACAAATTGCCAACCATATCCTAGATAACAGTACACCCGAGATTCTCCTACATTAACATAACAATGTACATATAAAATACATAAACTCTCCTATAAAGTCGCAAATACTTTGGATATTCTTCGAAAAAATTGAGACAATATATAACGAAATTGGAAAAAATAAAAGAAGAAAGCGAAATACGAAAAAAATGAATAAAGAAAAAGAAAGAATAAAAAGAAGAAAGAAAGAAAGAAAGAAAGAAAGAAAGAGGAAACGCATTCTCACAGTTTGGTTTTTATATTCGGTCCTCGAGACGATTGGCACACATGCGCCATGCATGCACGAAGGTCAGGCTTGGTATCGCGTGACGCTCGTAAATGCGCGTATAATAACGCTACCCGAATTTTGGCACTGTTTTTGTGTCGTATAAACGCCGAAGAAACGTTCGGGTCCTGTCGAATGTATACATGCCCCTTTATTTTAAAAGGGTTATTAATTTTGACATTTTTCTCAATGTAGTATTACTAAAATTTATAGTCGCTAAACTGTGACAAAAAATTCTTATCCCATACGAAAACCAAAATATGCTCGGTTAAGTAAATTTTATAATAAAAAAAAATTAAACATTGTGTCGACGTAGTTTTGGTTAGTCATAAACGTATAAGTTGCAATGAAGCTGATTAAATTTTTGTTTTCCCATGGTACGTGCGCTCTATAAAAGCATATCGCGTGTATAGATATACACAAAAGTTATATTGACAAAATTTTTTAAAAGGAGTTTAATATTAATTTTTCAGCGTGTCACCTTGGTTATTTATCAACACGAGCAATATCAATCTACCGAGATGCGAAAAAAGAGGTTAGGGTTGACTTCCCCTCGTTCGTTGCGTTGGTACGTGTCTAGCTTCCACAACAATCGAAACGACGCATACAATGGGACGAACATTTCCTCCCTTCCTCCTTTGTTTTAATAATCCTTTTTTTCCTCTTTTTGGCGACGTTTTGCCTTTTTTCTCTCTTTCCATACTCGAGTGTTCGGTTTCGCATGCGGACGGAAACGCGAGACGATAAGAACGCGACGTGGAATTAAGTGGCAAAACGAAAGATTCGAGAGTAGCCGTATATAGATATTTTATTGAGTTTAGTAAATCTTTACTTTGACAAAGATTAATAATAAATACGTTTAACATGCATTGATTGATCACTTGTGTACTTTCGAACCTAAACTAGTTCTAAATTATTTATATATTAGAAATAAAAAAAATTCTTCACAAATTTATTAATCCAATCTTATTGTTAAAATAGATGAATTATAAACCTTAAAAGTTACATATCTACTTGTTTAAAAATTCCAATTAACGAAAGTTGAATTCATTACCAACTAATGTTACTTCATTAAATTCACTTAATTCTACGTGATTGACATGAATAGCCCATTTAAGCTTTGACAAAAGTTTTTGTCATCGTTGAAAGGTTCAGAAAAATTTATCGAAAATACCTTTAATAAATTTTACAAAAGGTGTGACTCACGGTATAAAATACGTCGATCTATCCTTTAATTTTCGAGGTAGAATACTAGACACGAAAAGCCTTTTAGAAAAATTAAGGTAAAATATTACAGAGACTTTTCTCGGGGTTTAAAAATAATTCCCACATCAAAATCTTAGTTAATAATTGAAAGCTATACTACTTATTGGGAATCCTTATAAAATATTTTCAACGATTTTAAACGATATTATTAATTGTTTAAAATTGTCCCTAATTTGTGCAAATTGATATAAAAATGAAATTAAAAATTTAATTAATAAAAGATAATTAAAAGTACTATGCACTAAGAAGACAATTGTAAATTTTAGTCTGATATTTAATTAGTTAATGCCAACGATTTTCAATATGTTACTGTAATGTAAAGCAAATTAAAAATGAATATAAAATAATTTAATTGTTATTAATCTGATATTAAATTGAGATTGATCAAAATTTTAACGAAGAGTATTGTATAATATCGAGTAATAGTAAATTTATTCCTCAAATATCAAGGTATTTATAGTAATTATATATAATTTTATAAACAAAAAATTACGTAACGAAGTTTCACGGTCTTTTCGTACAAAATGTATTTTCGTATCCGAGACACGTTGTAGCTGAATCGAACATTCTTTTCTCGTTTCCTACACATTGTTCCTAACTCTTAATTGTTTCAACTCTAATTCCATTTTTCTTACTCGCACCTCAAACTTTAACTTGCTTATCGTTTGGGGTTACGTAACGCTTTTTATTCAACTGTAATTGACGTATATGTACCAGAAAAAGTGTAGTTACAAAGTGTACCTAATTTATCAATTATTTAGCAATGTAGATAGACCGTTAAATAAATAGAAATACTCACTCTCCGACTCGTTCTCCGTTCCAACAACTTTTGTCAGGATATTCTTCGCAAATGGTGTCGGCTAGGGTACCATAGAACGTCCTTGACCTAACAACACTCGCGAGGAAGTTACCCAATTGAACGTGCAGCTGATTCGGAGGTTTTGGTCCCTGAACAGTTGGCGGTGGATGAGCTGGACCCCCTACAGCTCGTCCATCCAAACCTAAAAGTGGACCACCAGATCCGCTCACTCTTGTCGATGCAGCCAAACTCGCTGGTAAAATTAACTGAGGTCCTGACGAAGCTTCCAGCTCGGCTCTTCCGCACACTTTCCGCACCTGTTGATCAATCGTTTCGTTACAAATTATCAATATAATTATTTCAATTGGTTCATTTAAAATGCATATAAACTATACAATATTATGTATTTATTTATATTCCCGATATTCCAATAATTGGATAATTTGTATACAATGTAAAATTATTTAAAAATGACGAATAAGTCGTGCGATATAATTTTCAACTATATAAGTGTGATGCGTGTATAATTCAAAATCTAAATACAAAATGATTTTTTGCTATTAAAGTATACAATTGATCATCTATCTTAATCCAATGAGATAAATCTTACTAATTTATGGTAAAGAACACCTACGATAACCAATTTTTTCTATACAAATTACATTCCTTCAGATCATAATACATCCCGCACAATGAGCGTACTTATAATCTTAATACTATCAACAATCCGTCGAATCGTGAAACAACAATCATTAATAATCACCCACGAAACCCTCGATCATTCATCAATGAGATGGTGTGTAACCTTCTTTTTCTCCCAGCTCAATTAAAGTTTCACAAATCGTTAATGTTGAATGGTTAGAGTCATTAATGTTCATTAAATTTACCTTAAGCGTACACATTCAATTTATTGTAAAAACAAATAAAAATTAGGGGAGGGGTCCCATACTCAAATTTTGTTGACTTAATAATTAAAAAATAAAGCAATATATGTGATGGTAAAAAAATAAGAGAAGAGGCGTGTTTAATTATCAATTACTTAATTGTGTTCCGAAATTGAAACTAAAATATTGCGTTTTCGAGAAATTCTTTACCAAAAATGTCAAATCTGCGTACCCTATAATGAGGTTAGGTTTAAATTTTTGGTAAGATTTTTCTTGCTAAAGCGCAATAATAAAAATAATTAATTCTTTCATTTTATACATTTACACTTAAAATTAATTTATAATTTAATTTTCTTTTATTAATTGTAAGGTAAATAAATTGCGTTTAACAACCTTACTTAAAGAGGTTGGAAGCTCGGTGGAATATGTATTTTATAGCGTAGACCACCATATGTACATATATGCCAAGACAAATAAATATCTTTAGGACAACAACTTGCCCATAAACTATCCAAAGATCAATAGCTTTACCATAAATCCACCTTCGAAATTTCTACGTGGTTGTTTGTTTATTTTTTGTTCGCGAAAAACAAGTTAACCGGTCGTCTTATGTCGTCGTATAGTTGACGACGATAGTAACGCAAATTCTCTTATCGTCTCGCACGCGCCAATTTACATCCTTACACCAGGAGATAAGGGAGAACGAAACGTGGGATTCGCACCTTCGGTTTCTCGTATCGAAAATATTTGCTTCTCCGTCTTTTATAGCGTTTATTCGGTTTGTACACGTGTAGTTGCTGCGAGTCTTGTTTATTGCAATCTAAGGCTCCTCTATACGATGTAGTAGAGATGTACGTTAAATGCGTATAATAAAATTCACGAGGTTTAAATACTCGAATACTCGCTACGACTGTATTATATTGGAGGATATTATCGTTACCGCTCATATAGTTACCTGCTTAATTTTCAATCATCATTTTATCCTAATGTATTAATTTACAAAACACGATTCAAATCTTGTTTCGTTATCTTTTTCTTTTAATTACACGAATATGCGCCCATTCGTTATTTAACGAATTAATGTTTATTCTCGTTATATTCAAAATAATTACAAGTATCATCGATAAATCGGATAATTATATTTTGCAACGTTATTACATTATGCAACGTTTCTTAACAGTAAATCCTTATATATAATTATTTTAAATAATGCAAGACTATACGAATTTGGAAAGATTAATAATAGTTTGTCTAAAATATATGTTGTACATGTTAGATTTTGATAAATAAGACGTACACCTTTTCTGAATAACGTAATCTGCATTTATATAAAAGTAGTTTTATACTATTCCAGTCAGACTTAATTTTATTTATAAGCTATTCTTTTTATAACCTAAAGAATTTTAAATTTTTCCTATTAATAACTGAGATATTAAAAGTTTAATCTTCATGCTTTATAGTTGAGGTAATATTCTAAATCTAAATGTACAACTTAGGTACATTCGAAAATAATTATTAGTAATATGTGCAAAAAATTAAATTTTTGTTTTATTTAATTAGTAAAAACTGTACTCTGTAAAAAGAATATTTTCTTACGAGCTTTTAAATCAGTCAAACCCTGCAAGAAAAGAAAAAACAACGCTATTTCAAAGTCTGCATTTCTATTTTTCGTCATATTTTTTTGTTATCTGTTGCATGAATGTTTGATCAATTTTTTTCAAGACTACTCAACCGGCGTATAAACGTGTCAGTTTTGTAAAAAATTTTGATGGCTCGCATAAAAAAGCCGTATGAACAAACGGTTGTGTAAATATTAAACGAGTTATTCGAACAAAAACATTTGAAATATGCATCTGTAAATCCATAGTCTGCGATAGTAAAGTTCTGAATTAATCTCGAACCGGGAGTGTGATATAAATAAATGGAAAGAAATTGACTGTACAGCTTAGGAATTCAAAAAATCAATGACCTTCGGTTATTTAATCCATTAACACAGTTTTTAATTAATTCTTCTATTGTCCTATTTTCTGAAAATTCGTCATTTTATTAATAAAAGTGTGTATATATGTGGAATTTTTAAGAGTAACATTGACGGGAATGAAAGAGTTAATTAAATCAACCGCCAGTTTTCACAGTTGAAAAAGTCGAATCATCCTCTGCATTTAACAAAAGAACCTTTCAATTATGGTTCGTCAAGTGTCATTTGCGCACTTTTTCATCACCTGATTTTTTTTCACATGGGTACTTTATTTCGTAGTTTAGGGAGCGTAAAATTTACGAATTTTATATATATACAGCAGTAGAATTATAAAGTAGACCATTTAACTATTTTATTACAAACTTATTTTGAGGATTTATTTTAGAAATATATATATATGGGGTATTCCACGTGAAGTGGTCCGATCAAAATTTTAAAATGCACCAAATTTTGGGTACACTTTGCAAATGTTTTTCAGAATACAGAAAAAAATTTTTAGGTACTGGAATCTATTTGCTCAAAAGTTATTCTAACCTCAAAAAGTGAATTTTTCCATATTTTTTTCAACACCAGCTGGGTTTACCGCTATATAACTCAAAATCTATCAACTTTTACTATATAACATTATATGTAACATTCGTTGCTAATTATATCTAGAATTTATTCTTCTGGGTTAGAATTTCTAATCTCAAGGTCAATGTTACATAAACTACAAGTCAATATTCAACTTGAAAAAAGTGCAAGTGCGCCACCTTTGATTTTTTCATCCAAAAGTCTAAAAGAAAGCTTGGAGCAATACCTTTCAAATGGTCTGTAGCATTTTTATGGCCTCCAATTCTGTAAAAAGTTATGACAATTTAAAGAAAGACAAAAAATTCACAAAAATTAACATGGTAATTCCCATTTAAATTTTTAAAAAAATTTCGTGTTTCTTTAAATTGTCATAACTTTTTACATAGGTAATTGGAGGCCATAAAAATGCTACAGACCATTTGAAAGGTATTGCTCCAAGCTTTCTTTTAGACTTTTGGATGAAAAAATCAAAGGTGGCGCACTTGCACTTTTTTCAAGTTGAATATTGACATGTAGTTTATGTAACATTGACCTTGAGATTAGAAATTCTAACCCAGAAGAATAGATTCTAGATATAATTAGCAACGAATGTTACATATAATGTTATATAGTAAAAGTTGATAGATTTTGAGTTATATAGCGGTAAACCCAGCTGGTGTTGAAAAAAATATGAAAAAATTCACTTTTTGAGGTTAGAATAACTTTTGAGCAAATAGATTCCAGTTCCTAAAAATTTTTTTCTGTATTCTAAAAAACATTTGCAAAGTGTACCCAAAATTTGGTGCATTTTAAAATTTTGATCGGACCACTTCACGTGGAATACCCCATATATATTCTAAGTTATTTAAAATAATCTAATGAGAATCGCACTTTCAAGTGTTCAAAACGTTTAGAAATTTTTTTTGTGCACACCTTCCAGACCCGAATATTTTGTTTTTTTCTATAACAAATATAAGAAAAATCCTTATAAGCACAAACCGAAAGTTCGTGTAAACTTCATTCATCTTCGCCTTCCTTCATCTGGTTCAAGGTGTGAGACTATGATGCAAAACAAAATCTGCGTTTCGAATCATTTTTGGACATCATCTACTATACAATTATAATCACGTTTGTCAGAATGTCTAATACGACAAACAAATAGACTACAAATAATAACTTTACAAGAAATAACCTATTTTGATAAGCGTAAAAATTTAGTCAGCATAAATAAATTGTATAGGAACGAATATATGATTAATGAGATCGGTATCACCGATACAATATAAGTTTTTATCTTTTTTCCTCGATCGATTCATCATGTAACGATTCACGATTTCTTCACTATATACCTTCATTATATACAGGGGAAATAAATACGTTTGAAAAAATCCTGGAGAGTTGAAGAAAACAAAGAAGAGAGGAACACAATCGAATCGGCAAGGGGTTAAATTAAACAAAACGGTGGAATGAAAAGCCGATGCGAAAACGATTATCGATAGACAATCGTATTACTCTATCTCTCTTTTTTTCTCACTCTCTTATGGTAAGTAATAAGACAAGCGTATTAGCGCATTAACAAACCCGTGTTATCTCGATCGATATTTCATCGTCACGCGAAGCAATAAAAGCTGTAATGTATATCCGGCTCGAGGTCCCTTTGCTACGTCTGTTTGCGCGTGTGTGTGTGTGCGCGCGCGTGTGTGTATACATATATATACATATATACATATATTTATTGTCTCTCCATTCCCTCGCAAACTGGCTTCACTGAATACGTAGGTGGTCAATAAAAATAGCCGTGGGAGAAAATGTGAGAAAAAATGAGAGGAAGAACAGATATTTTGCTTCCGCGTACCTTTTTCACGTTTCAGTGTGGGTGAAAGACTTTTCCTTCTCCTTACCCAATGGTTGTTTATCACTTTATCCCGATGTAAATAATAATGTTACGAAATGTGCTACATATTACTATATGTTTGAACATTACTATTGTTATAAAATTATTATTGGAAAAAAACGTTGTCTTTTCTAATATTTATAAGTTTTATATTACATCGACAGATAGACATACATGAAGAAAGAGTGTCACTAGTATCAGAAGTTTACGATCCATCTAACAATATTGTTAATTAATAGAAATCGACAATATAATTTAATTTTTTACTCATCTCTTGAATTTTCATCCGTAACATTATTCTAGATACTTGATAATATTAATTGAAAAGAATTAATTGAATACAATAAAAATAATTAATAAAATATATAGGACGGCTGGTGAGTGTCCAATGTGCAATTACCCTATATATGTATACGTGTGTCGCGACTAAATGTACGTACCATATCAATTATAAATTTGTTTCATCGTAAAATAAAATTGTATATTTTATAGAGTTATGAGATTAAAACGTATACGCATTTATATATAAATACGTATATATATATATATATATATATATATATATATATATATATATATATATATATATATATATATATTTATACAGAGAGAGAGAGAGAGAGAGAGGGAGAAAGTAAAATTAATAAAATTCAATTTAATAACGATTATTGTATACCGAGCGTTTCTTAATTCAATTGACATGCATTATCATAAATTCCAGAACCAGTAAAATGGATAACGTGTAAACCAAAATATAAATACACGCGCATTATTTAAATTATCGCGTATACCGCAAATAGAGTATTCGTAGCTCATAATTATTTCATCGGACGCAATCTCAATTTTACAAAATACACGCGTATAACCCAAGCCGCAAAATTAATTTAAGCGATTGTTTATACAATAAATTATTATTATTTAATCAAATACACATAATATATATATTTCTTACTGAAATAAATTTACATTTCAGCGATGTTAATAAATAATATTAAAAGCTGATTACATTAATAAACCAATACACGTGTGGGGCATTTTATTTATGTAAAAATATAAACAGTGTATATTTTTTATGTATAAATGTCGTAACAAAAAATAGAAATAAGTTTCCATTACTTAACGATTCTTACCGCGAATAAATAATAAACCTACATATATATATACATATTTCTCGATGTTCATTCAAAAGCTCGATAACGATAAAATTTTTTTCTCTTCGCGTCAGTTGATTAAGCGGCTAATTAAACTGTATCATCAACAGTTTATTTCGCAACAAAGTTGCATTCCGTATCTTAATTTCCGCCTGTCTAGTGAATATAATAAATCACTCGAGGTTTTTTTGGCAGGTGACACTTTCAAAAAAAAAAAAATGATGAAAATATTTCGGTAAGAGAGACACTTAGATAACGAAATAGCCTGTTCTACCGAGGAAACTCATAAACCGGTGATTAACCTCGACTCGTATTATACCTATACACCTATTTTATTTAACCACTTCAGTTTTCAAGTGGCTTATCGTCTCTTGAACTTTAAGCAGGGCTTCGTGATTAAGTACTCCTCGAACAATTGTTCATTTTTCTTTTCTCTCGGTAAATTAGTTATGGATAACTCGAGACAATGGATAATTTTTGTTTGTTTCGTTTATTCAACTTTTACGTAATCCGGGATTCCGGTGAAATTATCACGATTCTCATGTTAGCGAGATGATTATAATAAATAGTGGCTCGGTTCGTTCACACCGACCTTGCGGATCCGCGATAAATCGCGTGTTCTGCCGATACCGACTGACTCTCATCGGTTTTTTTTTTAATACCAAAGACGGTAGTGTGGAATTAATGGATTATTGGTCTCTGGAAGCCATGTAAATCGAGTCGTGTCGGGTGCATTGACACGGTAATTCAACATTTGATATAACGCCTAGAGTATGAAGTAAAACGTATATGCATAAAAGTTTATTTAGGCAGTTTGTCTTGCAGTTAAATTTGTTTAAAAAGTATACTATAATTATTATGAAAATTAAAGATAACGATTTTTAGGTGAAGGTACAACTGTATAAATGTATTAAAGATAGAATAATAGAGCGAGCGAGACGTTGAGAAAGATTCTAAGAAAGGTGAGTCTCTCATCCCTGTATGGTAAAGAGGAAGCCCCTTGGCGCATTCTCATCTCGTGGTGAGTCAGAGAGAGGCCCCCGGAAATCGAGGATACAGAGTTTCGCCCCGCGGATTTCCGTGCGATTCGATAATTATGAGCCCGGAAGCCGGAGGCTTCGGTTACAACCTGCAACCCGAGCCAGATCTCGTCGTTCTCTCTCTCTCTATTCAAGGGGGGTAGGAAGGTGCATATACGTGGGAACCCCTGTTACGAACCATCCATAACTTTGAATCTTGCATTTTATTTCGGTAATGACGATTAAATTGGCATTTGAGTTTTGTATTTAAGATTAAGTGGTAAGAGAGATCGCCTTATCTTCAAATGACTGTATTTACGTTACAGACAGTTGAAGAAAAATGAATAAAAATTATTCAAATCATCAGAGTACAATGTTGGCGTAAATAAATTTTGATCATGCCGGATAGTAACTTTTCCCATACAAAGCCGCTTCGAGCATGCTGCATCAGTGTTTCGTTTCACAATCTTTTTATGCTACAATATTTATCAAGAACATTCGATGATTTTTATAAAAATTTTCTCTCCGCGGAACGAAGATTAGATATCCAGTAACATATTTTATATAATATGGTTAGAGGGAACGTTATGTTTTAAAATTGTGCAGATTAAATAAAAAAAAATTGGGAAGAAATATTAATATTTCCGTGCAAATGAAAATGAAAGGACGTATATAGAAAACCGCAGTACAAGTTAAATGCAACATATTAATTTATGCAAGATTGACAGAATGTCTCATCTGAAAGCTAAACAACAAAGTTACACATACTCGTACCGAACAACGAATTCTCCATTCCTCTCTTAAGGAACGAATTGGCTCGCATTAAAATTTCAATAAAGAAATTCAGCGAGCGAGGTCGAGCTCCAGTGTACGCGAGAAGATCGTTGACCGTGTTGTGTCTATCAATATTGTTGTTGCCAAGCTTTCTATTTCCGGAAGTTCTCGTACTCTCGTATTTACACTCGACAACGCATTTTTTTTTCTTTTAACTTCGTCCAACTTGATTAATACGTGGGCATACATGAATAAACCATATTTCCTAATTCATTTTTTTATGGATACTGTTACCAACATTTTTTTTTCTAAAGTATCATTTCGATGGGAATTGAGTGGGAGGTTAAATCGAAATTACTTGGATGACGAAATTGATTTGGGTATGATTAATTATTATTCATTTTACGTGGTACAAAGAGGTTCAGGCTATAGAAAGATAATTGCACGTATGCAAATGGTGGCAATTAGAATCAGAATTGTTCGACCGGTGATATAAATCTCCAATATAGATTAGTGAGATTTTTGATAGAGTTTTAAGCGTACTATTTAGAATATTCTATTGAAATGTTAGTAAAAACTTCCATTTTTAATTAGGATTGTGATAACTTGATACATCTTAATTCATGCATTACATAAACCCCACTATTTTAAAAGATTGCATTTTTGAGAAAGTACAAATTTCAAATAATTTCTACGTTGATTAGCTCATAGGTATATCAAATTATTTAACAGATATTGCAATGTAAAACACACCGACGGAAATTTCATCAAACTCAACATACGACGTTCAATCACTGTTCCAGTATACGATTTAAATAAAAGTGTAAAATAAAAAAAATAATTAAAAAGAAAAAACTGTATATGGCTAACCTAACTAGTAAGATGAAATTTCCACACCCAATCGGCATGATTCAAACAACACCTAAAAATGAACTACTCCGTAAGACCTTGTCTCGGTAATATAACCGCAATAAAAAATTGAATATTGCCAAATGGGTGTGCGTTACCGAGACCACATGAACCTTTCATTCGACTTGGTTGATAATGTACATTTTCGAGTCCATTAGCCGTGGTAAAACCACAATATATATATACATGAGTATCGGATGTCCTACATGAATAAGATACCGCGCATCGTCATCCCTTCTACATCGTGATATTCTTCTCTCTCTTGAGTTTTATGGTTTGGCATTAATAGAGAACGAAATGCGGCGGAGCTCGATTATTCACTGTATACCAAAGAAAGAGACGATACGAGTTCAAAGTTCAACCAATTTAACGCTGACGTCATAGGCGACACGCGAGACGCGAAAACTTTCAGTTGCATTCCTCGGCTGTCGAGTAGAGAAAGACGAGAGATTAAGCCTTTGTATAGTTCTGTATACACACCTTTTGTTCCTTACACGATTTTGTCAGGATATTATTTGGTTGTTTCGCGAGAAATAATCCATTTGAAAGGATGTCAATTTTATATAATATACTTTCATTTCGAGATAAATAATCAATGGAATGGAATCTCATTTCTCATTTTGTACTTGTCGTACAGTGTGTGTGCAACAAAGTAGACATGCTTATAACTCAAATTAAATTAATTAAATAAGATATCGATACTTCGTATTTTGTTTATAACAACTATAAAGTTAATTACGAGGTTAATTACTTTAAAAATAAGTTAGCGATACATGATTATTTTTCAAATTCTATAGAAAACCAAGGGAGCATCCTATAGAATGAGTAAAAAAAAGACATGATCCGGTGTAACTCAACGGAAGATGAATACGAAAAAAGAGGTTGAAATTTTGAAAACTACTATGTACGAAATTACTATATCTTCGACTACTATACCGAGGTTATTCAGAAGAAAAGAATATTATAACAATACCCAATCCACTCATCCAATCGTAAAGGTAGAAGTAGACCACAATATTGTTAAATCTGTAGAGATTTCGATTTTTCTATGACATCTCATATATTGAATAATGTTCCATTTGTATAGATAATATTCAACATGGAATATCATAGCAGATGTTACAAGCTATTGTAAACAGACCGAGTCATTTCAGAGTTTTGTTTCTTTGCCCGAAGCGAGCGCACAAGATTTGCGGTTATCATACTCTCTTTCTCTCTCTCTCTCTCTCTCTCTTTTTCACAAGGCGCAGTTGGTGTTTGGCTTTCTCACGAACTTTTCGATCGTCATGACTGACAGTTTTGTTTTGCAGGATCGGTAACCGAATGATTTTCGCCTTGAAGAGCTGCTAATTGAAGCCTTGCCATTGATGGTTGGGAATTATTATCAATCTCGCCCGCGGTTCTCGCGCGCCCGCGTGAAATTTCCAAGGGCGTACAGGTGATAGTTGGCCAGAAGTCACTTTCGTTCGTCGCTCCGCACGAGGGAAAGATATTTTAACTTCCTGTAGCCGGTCAAACCTGTAATTTTTGAGTCATTATCAATTTTTTATACAATTTTCTGGAATTCGTTTCATTAAACGGTCTCATTGGCGAAACGATGACACTTTTTTTTTTGTTTAATTTAAATAACAATGTCGATACATTTTTAGCTTATATTTCGATTTAATACAATTTTAAATATTAGCATTTTAAGCATTTAAACCAAAATTCCGTCATTATTCAGTTGTTTATATAAAATCGATAAATTTCGTTTAAATTGGTATGCATTCATTGAAATTAATTAATCATTCTATATTATTCTAAAATATCTGATACAAATATTTGTTGAATACGTGTGCTTGAATGTAAGAAATTTTGTATAGAAAAAAATATAACAAATTGCAAATATATATTGGATTATACATAAATGCGAAAATTACTTTACTTCAGACACATCGGTTAAAATTTTTATTTGAAATATTAATATTTATGTTGATATCACTTTCCTTATAATGCTTTCACATAATCTTATAAGAAACGAAAAATTCGATTAAATTTCATGTAACAAATTTTGTGGAGAATTATTAATGACATACAACAGCTTGTATACTACCAACTCCATTTAATACATATCAAAAAATTTTCATGCTTATTTGAAAAAAGGGACACCTTCCTTTCCAAGTATAAATTTAATCGGGAAAGAATACAAGAATAAAAGCAAACAAATGATGAGAAAGATAGAGAGTGGAAAGTTAAAGAAAAAAACGATCGACAATATATAGATATATAAATATATATGTACAGACACATACATCCTTGGCTCTTTAATAATTCAATATCCACTTTATCGCAAACCGTGACAGCTCCCAGCTTTCAGAATTGAAATTAATTTTGAGAAGTAATTAAAGACGCGTAAAACGCGAGAAAAATGAAATGGTGCGACACGCGGTAACTTAGTCGAACTTTGAAAAATGGAGGCGGACGAAAAATTGGCATCGCCACGGGGGAAAAAACTTGACGTGCGGATGTAACGAAAAAAAAAAAAAAAACGGAGGGTTGCTGAATACGATGGAGATTTTCGTTGGTAGTGAAGAACACGTGGAAAAACAGGGTGATTAGTACGAGTTGAATGGATATCAGTCAAAAGGAGAAGAAACTCTCGTAATTCGAATGTCTTGGAGAATTTCGTAGGATTTATAAGTTCTAATTGTCGGGTCGAGTGATACGAATTCATCATCTTTTATAAATGCGACTAAACTTTGTTACGTTGACAAAGTCATTTTTGAATGTTGATTTAATTATCAACTTCTGCATTCAGTGATGTTTTAGAATTGATAAAATTTTTGTCTTAATATTTGATTAAATATTAATTTATTTCTATATTTATTCGGCAAGTCAAGGTCAATCATATAATAAGATATCCACACAATTCAAATAAAAAAATCCATTAAATCTTCTTTTAATCTTTTTCTTTAAAAAAAACTAACTCAAATGCATTTGTGTAATTTCTCAACTGCAACACATTAAAAATCAGATAAAAATATAATTAAAATTTTTTGTAACGCACTAAATCACAGCTTCGTATCAAATGGTACAAAAATTGCAAAAGTTAAAAAAGTCATTCAGTCTAAGATGTTATCTCGGATAAGAAAAAGAGGGGCGAAGAATTGGAGAAATAAAGGGGACAAGGCCATGTGTGCGAACGGACCTCGAGGAAAATCGTCGATCGACGCTGGAAAAACCGTGAGAGGAAAATTGCAGACGGGTACACAGAGAGAAAGCTAAAAATACGGGACTTTTTATTTTTCGCGAGCTAAAGAAAAAGAAGGTCAAGCGAAGATGGTAAGGAATGACGATTAGTTCGGTTTATTTCAAAGCGAAATTTTGTTACGATCCGAATAATGCTATACTAATGTACATAATAAATTTTCTTCAAAATAAAATTGGTCTATATACATTTCTTAAATTATTGTTATAAAAACTATATTATTTTAATAAATTATTTTATACTCTGTAAAACAAATTCCGACTCTAATTAATCCTTATAACTATCAATTTTTTGCAAATAATACTAAAATTAGTTTTGTAAGTTGTTACTGTACATTTACGTAATTTTTTAATCATCAACGAATATATCTTAAATCTTTTATCCGTCAGAGTAACTCAAAGCACACGCGCTCTATCATTGAAAATTATCTTTTCTTTTTTTTCAAATGCAATGTTACGCGAGATTTGTATAATCAAGGGAAGTTATGTGAGATTAAATATATATTTAATTGTAACAATTATTTATTAATAACAATACTTGGAAACTCACATGAAAATTGCCCACTGATGCAAAACTGGTATTTTTGGAAAAAAAAGTAACTTTATAAAAAATATCCACATACAAATAAATTAATTGTACCAATATTTCAAAAAATTAAAAACAAAAAAAAAAGAATAATTAAATTGTGGGAAAACATCGAACAAACACGATTGCCAGGCGGTAAGATAAATCAACACCCACGAAATCCTCGATAACCGATGACTTGGCAACTTTTTTGGACAGGTAGAATTATAAAGGAGGAAATCGGTGCATTGTAATAACGTAACGAGCGAACAAAATTTTCGGTGAAAGATCACCCGCGATTTCTCTGAATTTTATAACTGAGAAAAAGAGAAGCGGATCGGGTACGTGAGATAAAAAAAACGACGATGAAGTTTCAAGAGTTTTTAAATGTGATCGAATTATACGGTTTATTTTATTTGAGTCAACATACTTTTGAAAATGAAGTGAAAATGATAAGTTTGTATAAATCAAGATTGCACATTAACAAAAAGATTGACAAAAAATGGCCCCCTCCACATGGGTCGTTGACACGACACCTCCTGTTTCGAAAATTCGAAAAGGATATAACGAGCGAGGGGAGGGCTGTGGAATGCAAAAGAGAGGGTGAGGCCACCCCGTGGCGCGCCCATCGAATTCCTTGCATCGTTTCAACCTTGGCTTTGACTTGCCGCGAAGAAACGAAACCTGCTTCATCTCTCTTTCTCTTTCTTCTCCCTCCCTCCCTCCCTCCCCCTCTTCACCCTCTTCCCCCTCATAGCCCCACTCTGTTGCAGGTATTCGCAGCTCTCTCAGCTTCCGGACCTAAGTCCCGAAATCTCTCCTCCTTCACTTTCGATTTCCTTCTCGCTCTCGATCGGTTGCCTCTTAATTTAACTTTCGGTTAGTCTATACACTATACAGAAGACAGAAAGAAAGAGTGAAACAGAGAGTGAGAGAGAGAGAGAGAGAGAGAGCGAGCGAGAGAGACGTAGTTTTCTTACCCCTTTTTCGGCTCAGACTTGTTTCGTGATTTATTGGCCTCTTTTAACTTTCGGGATAACGATTATAATCTCTGCACTCGATTCTACAATTTTTAAACTTTAATAGCCTTTCGGTGATCGTTAAAATATATATTGTTCTTTGGTCAGGTTATACACCGATCGATATATACAGTTTACCTGTTTTACCAACTGGGCAGTGTTAAGTGTGCTGTAAATAATACAAACTGTGACGTAAAATTTACGTATGTCCGAAGATTAGTATATTATATTCTGTATGATCTTCTTTTTTTAACATTTTGTACTAAAATAATAAGTGTTAGAGAACTACGCTTTTAACACTTCGCTTTTAAAAAAGTAATTTACTCCCGTATGAAGTTGGAGCATATCGAGGTGTACGTATAAATTTTAATTAAGTAGTTATTAAAATGAATAGTCTTATCTTTAAAAGTAACTCACAAACCAATTGCCAATATTTATTTTTTAAAGATTATGAAAATATACTTTTAAAAATTATTAAAAAATTCTTTTTAATTTACTCTTAAAAAATTGTAAAAACAAATTACATACGTATATTTTTAAACTTTAATTTTACTTTTTCATTTTTTACTTTATTAACTGCATTATTATGTTTAGTTTCACTATCAAGGCATTATTGAGTTAATGACAATTTTTTTATTTTAAACAATATCACTTAATTGTATTCGATGTGTGTTTCGAAATTTAATCAATACTTGGTCGATTTTTTTATAGGAACTGTCGAACAGTTCACACGTAAGGAACCTCAAAATCGCAAAAATATATGTTTAAGTAGCTTTAATTTACAAAATCAACTTTATAAAATACATCGCTATAATTTTTGTGCCTATCGCTCTCTGAAAAATAAGCTGTGAAATAAATATAGCACGATTTGAACTAAGGAATGTGGAGTGCAAAATCGTCGAGCAATTTAACATTCACTTCCGGCTTCCTCTTGATGCTAAACGTTAAATTGAGAGGCAGTTGAGCCTCTAGAGTAGGAGACGTATTATACGAAGCTCTAATTTGTTAAGAGGGTGTTTAGTTTAAATTGCAGTAAAGGGTGTAAAGGCATAAAAAGCTTTAACAGTGGTTTGTTATTTTCTTCGCCTTCAATTTGTAATTTATTGTATTTGAACTTTAAGACTTTCTCTAAGGAAATTAATTTCTTTGAAGTTTAACGAACATCTTGTTAAAGCAACTAATGCTTTTTTACCTCATTTTCAATTTAAACACGATGATGCAAAATTATAAAGTAATTGACTTTTCATTTATAAATTATTAAATATATTGTATCATCGTGATTCCCTAAAATATAATAATATTATGTAAAAGTAAAACAATTTTTTTAACGTACACCTGCACGTACTAGTTCAACTAAACCCGAGACGTTACAACCAAGTGACGATTTCAAGTTAGTTCAGAGGATGGAGGTAGCGTACTTCAGGGAAATTAACGGAGAGTCACTTGGTAGCGATTTATTTATCGTCTGCGCGCATAGGGCCCTCCTGTAATTTCTCCCTGTAAATTACCTAATTTGTGGCTGACGATTCGCAGACGGTTTTGGATGTTACATCGAGCTAACTTCATTTTAACTGACTAATATATTACTCCTCAATTAATTTTTCATTCCCTTTTTTATAATTTCTAATTATTTTATCCAGCTCAATATTTATTAATTTTACACTCGTATATACGCATGCGAGTATATGATTCAATAGATATAACGGAGTATCAATTATCTGATAAGTCATAATACCGTTCACTTTTGTTTTTAAATTTATACAAATGTCCCTCGACAGTTATTAATGATTTTACAAAGGCAATTAATTTGAAAGATAAAGTTTACAAGATATAAATATTATTAATTTGTCTGTGTATATATGTATATATATATATATATATATACATGTTTTAATGAAAGTAATACTGATCAAAGCTGAATGTGTGTGTATAAAATTGGAATTTATTCGCGTTGTATCGCAATTTACGCGTAAGCTCGAATTAATTGATTAATTGAATAAACTTTGCTAATTGGAATGAAGTAGGTCGAAAATAATTTTATATAATTTCGTTGGTGATATAATTGATTGCTAAAATGTGATCCTTTTTTTCTCAAGAGAATTTTTTGATTATTTTAATCAATTCGATTAACTGATATTTTTAAGAAGTGAAACGTTCCTTTTTGAATTCTTTGTAATCAATAATTGAACTGCCGCACGGAGCAGACACAATAATTACTGTCAATAGCATCTACAATAAGTAAACCATTGAACGAAAACATATACCTTGACGTACAATAAAAAATATCTCATTTTTTACAAGACGAAACAATAATATGAAAAATAACATGATAAAAATGAAGAATCCTCCCTCTCTCTCTCTCTCTCTCTCTTTATCCCTCTCGTTCACTGACAAATCAGAGACTATACTCTTAAGAAATCGCATACGCAATCTCGTAGCCGAACGATATCGAATGTCCGGTGTCTAAAAATCGGCGAAGCGACAACGAAGAATCGGTTTTGTGTCTACATAATGCGGGAGCCCTTGTTGAATTCCATGATTTATCTTGCGGTTTTATCGCGAGCATATTTCTCGGTTGTTAAATCGGTAGCTTGAGCTTCAAGGTATATTAGAATGCAGGAAAATATGAAGAATGTTGAATTTTTTTTAAAGTAACGTGTCACATTATATACCTATATATATACCAATTTATATGTTTTTTCCACATAATTTATCAACGCAAATGGATTATAAATTATTAAAATACCAAAGAAACATTATCTAATAATTAATTTTTATTTATTTTATTTATTTATTTATTTATTTATTTATTTATTTGTTTATTTATTTCAGCCATCACGATCCAGAAATGGACTTGGTTTATAATATTAAACTTAATTCAACATTCTTCCATACCATCAAACCTTATTTACTTTATTTTATTTTATTTTACAGTACAATACCTAATTTCATAAACCTTTTTGATTTTTTTTTATTCTTCAATCTTTTTACTATTCTCACATTCTTCAAATTTCCTAATCTAGTAAGTAATTTACAAAATATATTTTGTACATATATAAGCACATATTTGGGCATATCGAGAAAGGTAGGTAAATTACTAACGTATGAAAATCTCCGATATTGAATTAAAATCAATAAACAAATACGAAATTGTACATAATTCTAAACACGTCGTCTCGTTTCCTTTAAATGCAAAACAACAGAATAATTTACAAATTCTTCAATTAGATTTGAAACATAAAACTTGACATAAAAATTTATGTCGAAAACATACAATCGATAAACCTTTGTCCTATATCGAAAACAATAATATCTAACATCAAAAGATAGTCAAGTTTCGAAAAATTCATTATAAAAGAAAAGAAGAAAAAAACCATTAAATCTTCTAACAACGAGTTGTAGATACACATTTATAGGAACCTGCAATTGCTTCATCGGTTACTTCCGCTGTCGCTTCGAAAAACGTCTTTCACGGATAAAATTTTCTCCACAAGTCTTTCAAGAAAGAAAGGGCCAGCGCTTCGACAATTACGGGATTATGTGTTCTTTGTGAAAATGCTCGGCCTCGTGCTCGTAACGTTACGTGCCCTCGGTCTTTTCTTCTCGATATATATATACAGGCGTAAGAACAATTTTTCTTTGAGAAAGACGGAGAGAGGACTGTACCAGTCTGGGTGCTTTTATCGGCTATATACCCGATTGGTCATTCTCTTGGACTTTCGCGACTCAAATAAGACGAAAATTTACCTTACGAATTCAACTTGTCGTGAAAGTCGTCGGCAGGATATCTTTTTTATTTGGTGTTACAACAAAAAAAAATATTTTAAGGACGTTCTCTCGCATACACTTGTGTCTGGACAAACTCGTTGGAATTTTTATTTGTTGTAGGTATTTTCTCTTTCCTTTTATTTTCGTATTATTTTTTTTATTGTTGCTTTGGACAAGAAATTCTGCCTTATGCTGACTATATACTATGAGTTTACAATGAATCGCAAGTAACCCGATAATAAACCTAACTTAAAAGATTTCGAGCGTTTAACGAAGGAAAACATATCTGTATATAGATAAACCAACAAGAAGAAGAACTCCAATTACCGAAAGCCCACATAACATCGTTGAAAAAATAAATTGAATGGCTCTGTGTATTTGTGTATTATGAATGAGAAAATGATACGTCTTTCCGCGAATCGCAGCTCTCGGTCGATGTATTAATCAAGTAACGTAACTTTTCGGAGTGCGTTCGAGAAGTTACTCCCCGAAGAGGGCTTATCGCCACGGGATTTATGTGGTGTAGCCAACCCTTTTTCCACGGGTGTTTACGAATTTACCCGCGCTCGGGGAATAAATAATACAACGGGAAGTGTCATAACTTTGATAAAGGGCGGACTGCTATACCTATACCACCTGAAAAATCGACAACCGCGGAACAACTATATATATATCCCACACAGTCTGCCAATTGTTCTTAACTTTTCTATTATTCAGTTGCATAATGCTACGCAGTCCCTTTACTTTTTAAAAAATATATTATATAATCAATTTTTGCACGACAAATCTAGATGTAATTCGATGAGATGCGCTTGCGCTTCCAGTCGCACAATTATTATCGTTGTGCCTTAACCACCGGTAAGAAGGCTCGAAGCTCAAGTCAAGCGAAATAGAGCATTATTATAAGGAGCTTTCGAGGATGAATCGTTTTACGATATGAAACGTGAAATCGTTTCTCCAACTAGTCTTCTTATCTCTTAGCAATTTTCAATTGACACTTTTCACTTCCTTACGTCCGTCGGGAAGGCATACAAAAATTATTTTAAGATACCACTCAGGAATGGTTAATCTGTGTTTCCTTTAATTCAAACTTCATTTTTTCGTCACATATAATTTTATTGTACAAAACTAAAATCCGGTTTTAAAGGTTTATAATTGCAAACGCACGTAAGAATTCATTCACCGTAATACAAAATAAATCAAATGCTTTCTTTTGTAAACCGATTTATATTTTGTTTGGAGGGTCAAATAAGGAAATAGCTTGAGTAAATTGAAAGTTTACTAAGAAATTTAAGTTGCGTTCTTTCTCTCACCTCGTAGAAATACGATTTCCAATTTACTTTCAACTATGGTAAATTCGTTTTATTTTCAAATAAATTACGCGTTCAAAATAAGGAAGTAATTAAAAAAAAAATATTATTTTATAATGCGAGATTGGTCCGTGTGAGATGAATATTAACAGAATAACTAATATAAATACTGCCATAAATTTCTAAATCAATTAATGTATCATTAATTTTTATACATATATAAGTGGAAAAAAATGTAGAGTCAATAAATTAACTATAATAAACTTACCATATGCAACTCAGTAACTAAAAGAGAAATTTGACTTTTATGTGTAAAATAAAAATCGTTCTACAAGTTTTGTCCGATTGATCCCACAAGTAATAAAAATGAAGAAAAAAGTTTAATGAATAAGAAACGTCGAGAAGAAATGGTATCCATCGTCATTATCCTGAGAAATTGAATTCAAGTTGAAAAGAAGCTTGCCGAAAATTCCTTGAGAGCCCGGCAGAAAAGCAAGAGGTGCGAAAAAGGTACAGCTCTCAAGATAAGCGCGTGGAAAAGTCACTTGCACTCAGACGAAGCCACCAGTGACACGGCAACAAGCAATCTCGACCACTCTTCGATCGTCTACAGTTGATTTTAGCACCGTCGTTGCTCCATATTGCGGCTTCACTGAATTTTTTGTCGCGAGAGTCGTGGAAAAAGCTTGCCTGGTTTTACCTTGTCTTCATTTCAAATATATTTTAAGATTTTTTTTACTGCAGTTATTTCGAATCTAAGTAAATTCATTTATATTCAAATGATAAAGTGTTGCATAAAATTTACTTATGCAATTGTTTAATTTAAACGTCACGAAAAATATTATAGTAAACGATTAAATACGATTAATCAATATTAAATTAAGTTACACGAAATATTTAAATTACTCTCGTTAAATATTTGAACAACACTGCTTGATTATTTTAATTATTCTTGAAATATATAATGTAAGTAACTAAAGTGTTCCTTTAAATTAAAAATCAAAATATTAGTTATCCAATTGAATGATTCTCTAATTAAAACTTAATAATTTAATGTAATACGTGTTTCGATGTATTTCATTCAAATTTAATTCTCAATCCTTTTAAGAATTGAATATGTATATAAAAAATTTACTCCTTAATTTCGAAAGCCTTACTAACCAATAAAAAGAATAAATAAACAAAGTTCTGATTAACAACTACCTATCAAAATGATTATACCATTGGTGTACACGTAATAATAAAAAAAATCTCCACAAACGACGTGAAAATATAAAATATAAATGTTATCATAAACTTAATCTCGAATTATTATTCGGTATATTACGAGAATTAACCAAATGATCCAATAGATATCCTGAAACAGTTAATAAAGTAGTCAGGTGTTACATATACAGGCACACATGCAAACACTCCATTTGATACCCAACTAGTAGTCCAATAAAGATATGACACCTGACTGCGAAACGCGTCTAGTAACGCAATAAATACACCGGTAACTTGATATGAAATATTTATTATCCTATTAACCAAAGTATTCGCGCGGTTTCGGTGAAATCAATGTTCTCCCCCCCCCCCTCCTCCTCCTCCACCACCTCGCGCTATTAAAATTTCATAGAGGTTTATCAGTGTGAGAAATAAAAGATATCGGGGAGAGGAGGGGGGAGATAGAGAGAGAGAGCCTGAGAGAGAAAAAGAAAGGGTATGGCCCGAAGGATGAGAAATAAAGAATCTTTGCCCAAACAAAGATAAAACATAAGAGCTATGCGAGTCCTCGTGTATATCGTAAAGTACAACGGAGGAACGAATGAAGGGAGGAACGAAGGATGTGTATTGGTCGTACAGTCGTAAGTAAAACTTTAATCGCTTCGATTACATTGTTCTCTTCACTTTCGTATAATTTATTTGAATTATTATAATTTTTTTTATTTTTAAGGAGACACGTCTGTGTTAACGTGAAATATTGAAATTTAGGTATTGAATCTACGAACCTTTATTTTTTATGCTATATGTATTCCGCAATGACAAGCGTATTAAAAAATTTAATGTTAAAGGCTCATTACCTTATTTTGGACAAAGGCTTTTCCCAAGTTTTCGTGGACGTGCGTCTAAATGTAGAATTAGTTATAAAAAAAAATTGTATAATTATGCGCGAAAAATCTTTTTGAAAAAGTGATTTCGATGAGCTTTAGTAGTTATTAATAGGAGTTATTAAATTCGTTGTGATCCCCGAAATTGCAAGCAACCGCTCACTGCGCAAGGCGATTGACAAAATTAGACGCGAAGATTAAGAATTTTTTTTGGTAATTATATAATATAAAATTCAATTATGTACAACTTATATTCATTTTTTATCGTAGAGTTATTTTAAATACCTAACTTAAAAAAAGGAACGCTGTGAACTTACTACAGAAAATCTAAGTTTTTTTATCGAGGTTTGTGACCTTTAATGCGTTAAGTCTGTTTTAAACATATTTTATTCAACGATTGTCTAATTGAAAGTAGAAGAATGTTTCCACACATGAAACTTGGGAAATTTTACAAAAATGTTTCTAAAAGTAGTTTGATAAAGTACATGCATGTTTTTCGGCGACTTCTTAAACAGATTTATTCCAGACTGGCTGCAAAATAAAGTATGGTAAAAACACTTTCATTCTTTTTCGTTCAATTTCTCACTTCGTTCGTTTTAGTTTCTTATGGTTTTAGTATTTCGATCAAGGAATAATATATAATTATCTGTGTCTAATTAATTAACTATAATACATTTTATATTATCTAAATTATTTAAAAGCATATTAAATTGGACTATAAAAGATATACAAGATGATTTAAAAGTCAAAGATTACATAAATAACTTACAGTATTATTATTTAAAACACTGTTAACTTAAATTTTTAAATAGTTAATTATACAGTCGTTTAATTAATTACCGCTTACATTTTATCGTAATTCCAAGTCAAAAACATGTCAATAAAAATAGTTTTAAAAAATCACAAAATAACTTAAACGTTTACGATTTTGTTTAATATGAGAACTGTAAACTTTAAAATAACACAGGGCAAATATTTCGAAAAGCCAATAACTGCAACAGGGTCAAGTTGAAACACTGTATAAAAGTTTAATAATTTTATGTATAGAACGTTTAATACGAGACTCGCATTCACACAGTCCTGAGCCATCAATTCAACGAGAAAATTCATCCAACTTAAACACGATAATTATGAAAAATGTATATCAAAGTACACACATCCCCGCAGAATTATATCATACACACAATATACTTGCTATCACGCGATTTTTAATCTGAAAGAGGAAAAAAAAAGGATAGTGTGGTACGAATGACGCAACCAAATGGTGAAGACAATTGGCCACCTCGGTCGAAAATTACGGCATTACGTATCGATAATGAGGGGGCCCCCTTTCGCAAAAATTCCTTAGGCAACTGTTTGACCAGACTGTAAGTCCAGTGTGTAAGGGAGATAGAGAGAGAGAGAGAGAGAGAGCGAGAGAGATGCGTGCGAGGTTCAGGTATAACAGGTTCGGGGCCAGGCCTCCTTTTTAAGCGAGAGAACTCGGTCTTTCTGTCTTTCTCCCTCTCTCTCCCTCTCTCTCTCTCTCTCTCCCTCGCGTGCCGTTTCGGGGGAATTCCGGCGCGCGTATGTGGGAGGCAGGCAAATCGGCGCTCTCCTCTCCAATTAAGCGGCGGTGTGATTTTCGCGTCGAGGAAATAAGGGAACAACCCCTCGTTTTTATTTATCCAAAAGGTTTTGACGTTTGATATAGGATTAGTTCTAATTCATAAATCAAAATTAATTTTTCTTATTTATTTTTAGGTCGTACGTTACTTATACATTTGTAATTGATGATTCACGTGGATGTGATTTTGTGAGTCAGCCGGATACGACAGGAGGTTCAGGTGTTCATCCATTTTCAATGATGCACTTCTGATTTTGCGTCTGATTGGAAAGGGTTAAACATTTGATGAAACATTAGCTAACAATGTAATAAAAACCATTTGTATATACACCTATTTAATTATTCACTTGGTCGAACAGAAGAATGGTAAATTTTCTGTTGTTATTTTTTCACGATATCAAATCATTTAATTGCATTGGCAATTTTTCCACTAGAGAATGTAATGTTTATCAGTTCCGATTTTTCATATGTTATTTAATTCTTGTAATGAAACATAAAGGAAATCAACGACTCAGGATGAATCGGCTATAAATCAGACTATATATATCGATACGAGCTCGAATAACATTCATTATCGGATTATTATTTTTACACGTATTACGAAAAAGAAAGAGTACGCGTACTAATACATCAAACCAAATGTGCATATCGAATGTTAACTCGACTTTAGCGAACGATATTACGATAATAATACAACGAATACCAACGGTCAGTTATGAGCACCTATAACAAGTAGACATAAAAGGCACCTTTCAAATTTTAAGTAAAAAATAATCTTTGGTAAACGTTATAAATTTAAAACAATAATGTAACTAAAACGTTTACGCGATTGATATTGAGTCATTCGGTATATATAGATATAGATTGCTGCGTTTTACGAAGATCGCATGCAGAGGCTGGAAAAGTAATTTCCCGACAAGATTGTTGTTACGAACTTGTCCGCCGAACTATGAGGGATATGACGTTGGATGCCTAGGATGGCTTAGCTCAGTGATTGCGAATTGTTGCCACCGTTTTACGGGCCCTAATCGTGCCATAGTTCACGAAACAATAGGGCGTTCCGGTTTGCGCGCCGATCGCAGTTCTATAATGGCAACTCCCTCTATACTGGTGTATTTCGCGCAAGCTTCCGAGATTGGGGTTCCGGTTTACTTGAATACTTCGAACTGAATAAGGAATATCAATTGCTCGTAAAAAATGGAATCTTTTTATTAGGTTTCTATCGACACTCCTGCTTTTTACTTCTAATAATATACCATCATTCAATAACTTAATAAGAAAAGTAAATTATAATGCCTATAATCTTTAATTCTCGAGCAATAACTGCAGTTATGTGCTTAAATTAATATTTAATCGTCTTATTGGATGTATAAGAGTACATAACGTTATTGCCAATCTATATAATTTTCGTCACTTTGCATTGCAAATCGCGAAATTTAATAATTAACTGTACACAAGTGTGTATAACGATTTTCGTGAACGTAAATTATACCGGTCAGTTGAAACTTTAAATCGTCAACAACTTTTATACCAATTAAAATATCTTAACGCACCAGGCATTAAGTCGAAACATTCGCTTTCAGCTTTCAAAAATTTTCTTTTACTTTATTATTAAGTTTAAATCGACATACTTTTTATCGATGGATATTATACATGTTAACTCTTCTATAGAAATCTCTCTTGAAAAAATACTGTTTCATTCCTTTTATCTATATAGATTGCTTGTTTGACACGTTTAGTATATTTTACACGAAATGATTAAAGTTTATCACCTAGTACAAATAGCTTGACCGTCAAATTTAATTACAATTCACTATTTGAGCTTTGCGCGTGGATACAATTTTAGTCAAAATTAAACTAATCACCCTCGAGTAATAAAAATAATTGTCGAGTAACCCAATAGTGGCTGACATTCGTGTAGATTGTTTTATTGATAGGTAAAGTAAAAAAAAATCCAGTGAAAAGAGTTGGAAAGAAAAGGTTGCGATTACGAAACAAATGCATATGCGGAGAACGCTTATAATATACGTTTAAAAATCAAGTCGAAGCTCGCGCGGAGGCCAATCCATTGAAATCCACGCGTGGAACGTGTTTGCAGGCGCGACGATGCAGAAGAGGAAAGGAAGAGAATAAGGAGGACGCGAGAAAGAGAAGGTGGAGGAGGAAGAGGGAAGGGGGAGAGGAGGAGGAGAGACCCGGCAGAGTAGCCAGGAGATCGCGAGGTTTAAAAGCGAAGAAGGCCGTCGTCGCACGGTGCACCAGACCATCAGGCGGCTGCCTCTCTCGTCCCCTCTAGTGCCAAGGAATGTGCCGCACCGAAATATCGGACCCGGCTCTTTCTCGGCTCTGCACGCGTATAAATTACACCGCACCCGCTTTAACCGATAGAGGGAGAGAAATTCAACCATCCTAACCTCTTTCCCATTCATTTTTCCTTGTTAATATATATCTTTACGGTTACTTTTTTATATTTTGTTTGTTTGTTATCAATGTGAATATACGCGTTATAGTGGTACACACGAAATTGTATTTTAAATTACGTTTTTAACCAAATTTGATATATTATCATTTGGTAAAGGTTTGTCTCTTTACATTTATGATTTACAAGCCATCAAACACGGAAAACGTAACTTATCTCACTTCTAAAAGCAAAACTTCTTTGGCGGAATGGTGTGACATCTGTTAGTCGCGTGGGAATAAATAGCAACGCGATTTTTTAATAAATATTTTCGAATAATGAATAAATTTAAAAAAATTAAGTAAACCTTATCAAACGACGCACTTAAAGCATTAATAATAAATTATATAAATATATTTATAAAACTTGAAACAAATTAAAATATGAAACATATATACGTAAGAATATAAAATAAATATTATACCTGAAACAAGGAGGATAAAGTTTTTTTTAAAGATTTTCACTTACAATTAATACTGAATCTGTCACCGAAAAGTTTCAATACACCCAACATACCTGGAACAGAATGATAAAAATAACGTTAAAATCGGTTGAACGGTAAAAAACGTATCAAGATAAAAAGTAAGTACAGTATAAGTATTATTCTTTTCCACGTTTACACAAATAAAATTTCCATTACTCTCATTCACATTCGAATAGCAGTACTAAAAATGTAAATGCGACACATAGTAACGCGCACATCAATTTGTACGGATATACATATTTTCTATAAATATACTTTACCTAATTGAACGGACAAAACACTGGTTTTTTTTTCACACACATTTGCATATATATATATATATATATATATATATATATATATATATATATATATTGTATATGTGTGCTCAGAGGTATATATATATATGCGCAGATACCGAAAATGATCTAATTCTGGAAGATTACAAATATCATTGCGGCTCATTAAATGTGATGCAAGCCAAATATCACTGACCCGACGCTAGCAATAATTGGATGTATTATAGTAACCCAGTCAACGACGTTAATAATAGATAACCCCATATCGATTCACTTAGAGGCTCAACACCCATTTCACCCGATAATTGAACAACCCACACAAACTGTGATTTAATACTGTTAACTAACACCGCTGGGAATTAAATATTTAGCAATTAACTAATTATTACAATCGTGCGCGTGTCTATATAGCTATATAGATCGATAATTAATGGACATTTTATTAAATACTTAATTGATATGTGCGAAATTGTAACTAACGTAAATTGTAAGTAATTACGCATGATTGAATAAACTAGGTAGCATCAAAGTAAAACTAACGAAGAATATTCTACATGTTAGGATAAAAATGTAAAAGAACAAAAATATACTATCTAATGTTTAATGTCATTATATATAGATATCGTAATTAAAATTACCGAATGGATGATGATGAAGGAGATTTAATTACTGCATTAAGGGTTTATCAACGACGATTATAAGGAGGAGCTAAATTTAACAACGTCAGTAATTTTCTCAGTAACCTTTGAATGGCCCTTTTTATGCGTCTAAATCATCGTAAGACAATTCTCGTTAGTTTGAAAATAGATGTATCAAACACCTAATGCATTATCTAGTGCAAACCATACGCCGGAAAATTCTTACTTGCGTCCAAGTATAAAAATCGAGTTAATGTCGGAGATGTTCGAAAGTATAAGGGTCATTGATTCCAAGAGAGCAAAGCAGGCAACGTGCCAATGTCTTGGCGGTATGTCGCTCTGCTTTCTCTCCCCCATCCTGCGCTTTCTTCGACTTGTTCTCTCCCTCTCTCTCTCTCTCGGCACACTTGTTACTCATTTTTGCTCACGCTCCTCGAATTTTTGGGGCCTACTGTTTCTATTCTTTTCGCCTCTGCGGTCGCCGGTCGTTTATTCTCCTTCGGTACGTCTATCCTGTTGGGTATTGTTCCTTTCCCTCGAAATTTCCTTGTTCCTGGTACCAAGATTTCGAGGTGAAAAGTTTGCGTAATTAGATTGACTCCCTTTTGTTCGAAAATTGTTGCAAACTGCGATATTGTTGGACTGGCGCGTTGTGATACTTGGTTCTTTTCATCCTTTTTAACACTGGGATTCGCTCTGGATGTAACATGCTCTTTTTCTACGTAACCTCGCTTTATTGAGTTTATTATTGATTTGCTTGCGGATCGCTTAAGTTAACATGAAAAACCCGAAAATTTTATAACTAAAATAAAAAGTTGATTTTAAAAAGTACAGTATTTATTCGGTTTTCTTAAAGTTTATAAATTTGACTCGTCACAGTTGACGCAAAATTTAAAGTACGTCCCACACAGGATAGCTCATTGTTAGAAACTATAGGAATAAACGCACAGTACGTAGAAAGACGATAAATCCCATCCTCATCTTGTGAATGATTTTTCTCTTCTTTTCCATTCATCTCTTTTCTCTTCCTGTTCGCTCTTCCGTGCGTCCTACCCTTAATATACCAGAGAAAGAGAGATAGAGAGAGCGAGAGAGGGAGATGCGAGATACACCGGATGATTATATCGACCGCGTAGGAGGCTGGAGCTTGGCCAGGAAAAGCTATTGCTACGCCAGGAGCGCACGCGTTACATTCTCTACTTTTCTTTATCTAACTGTATGTTCTTGTTCGATGGAAAGATTTTTCGAGGATTCAGTTTTACGTACACATCGATCAATTTGGTTAACCGTATTATTATCCATACGAGGGATTTTTATCATAGGAAAGAAATGATGAGATATGTCACGAATTCGTTCGTGATAATTATATACTTTCTTCATTTCTATACCATTTTCTTGATACACCTAACCTTAGTTTTACTATGTTGTTTGTATATCTCGATTTGAAAATAAATATGTGTCGATTATCAAAATTCGTAAAATTTTGTACGAAATTTTCCAATCAGGTTGCAAATGGCATTGACGTTTTTTTTGGTTATCACAGTTCGAAAATAATATTGGCTTAGGTCCCCCGAGTAATAGATATTCACTTGATTTAATGTTATTTAAGTAAAACTAGATCCTTTTTGCCTTTTTTTTCAAATTACCGGAAATATAGGTATATATACTCGGTGATTCTCTATTAAAATGTGATTTTGTTTGCGACACGCGTATAAAGATCCGTATTAAAATTCATAACTTTGCAAACTATTATACCGAATTCGATTGCACTGTAGGTCTTCTGTGCCAACTTCTACCCACATCATAAATTCAAACATTTATACAAAGAGTATTAGAAATTTGCCTATTATATTATATTTTTAAAGTAGATGTTACGGTCTGCATCGCGCGAAGAATATATATTTATACATCTATATATGGATATTCGAAAAATGTATATTTTTGGTATTCAATCGGAAATAGTTAACGATGGAGTATAAGGTAAACGTGAGAACAAGGAGAAAAATTTGCGTTAACTAAGGATTTCGAAGAAGAAACCACAACTGTCTGGATGGCGGAATGGTAAAAGGGTGGTGGTGCGAAGCCAACGAGCCGAATCGAGGTTTCCACTTGACGGGTGCGCAAGAAGAAAAGAAAGAGTTTGCACTTAGCTCATGGGTATATACCCAGTCTGTGATCCTCTGGTGCGACCACGAGAGAAACCCGAATGACTGATGGTGGCGATTTGTCCCGGGCTCCGCGCTATTAAACCCCTCTGACGTATACTCGATCCCCTTTTTTTTCGACCATTTCTTTTTCATCAGTTGTTTCGTTAACCGAATTGCGAGTCATTTCACCTTACTTTCATATTCAATTTATATTTTTTCTATATCACGATCATATTGTTAAGTTATAAGTTATAACGAACGTTCTATTCGTTATCTTTAATTGTTGCTGCGTTATAAATTATTGATTGTTTTAATTATATATTATAATCGGAGTTTCGTAAAGTCTGTATTATACACATATTTTTTAATTTACAATATTAATTTATTGCAAATGGTTTATTTCTATTTATACGAATAGGTCGCAAAGCGAAGAACGAAATGAAGCTGAATTCTAACCCTTACGTCAGTCGAATCTCGAAAGCCCCCCCGGAGAAAATTAACAGCCTCTCTCGGTTCTCATATTCAATCCCACCACCACCACCACCACTACCACCAGCACGTTCCTCACTCCGTCTACGCTTATGTATCTCTTCCTGTGTGTACGTGTCTGTGTAGAGATATATATATATACTAGGGGGGCTTCGCCCCCCTGCGCGCTTCGCGCGCCAACCCCCTATTTTTAATTTCGAAAAAGGTTTTTCGTAATAAATTTATTTAAAATAATGTTTTAAATTGTATTATTTTTTCACTACCATGGACACCTTAGAAATTAAACCGATTCACACAACACCTTGGAGGTACTGTTATAATGCATTGGGTTTTATACCAAAAATTTAATTTTTTTTTAAATACGATTACAATTTATAAATAAAAGTTTTTACCAAAATTTAGTATAATGAAATCAGAATAATAATAATAAAAAAAATAGAGACATTAAATGTTAACTGTAAATTTTAAACTATATGAATTCCTATAAAGCTTAAATTTATATTTTAATAATTATAAATGTTAATGAAAAATTAACTTACCAAAAATAGTAAAGTGCATATACTTACTAAATTGTAGTATTTAGTAACAACTTATGAAAATTTTGGAATATTTTAAACGGATCTAAATACAACTTCACCTCCTAAAATTAATTTATTTAATGACGAAGGATCATCGCTAAAAGTTCTATGACATTAATATTTTGTACTTTTAGAGTAATAAAACTTTATTCTTTAATAAATAAATTTTTTTTAGAAAGAAGGTTATATCGATATTTTATGAACAAAAAAACCATAAATTAAATTATTTTCGCGACGTTTCGATGGATATTCTCCATCCTCATCAGGCTATACCTTTTATTGAGAAATATAAAAAAATTAAAAACAACATTTTTTACATATAATTATTTAGCCTAATAACTTACTGTTTCGTCAATAATAATACATAGTAGTTAGCACCATACTACTCAACAGCATCTCTGACATGTCGCACTATAATTAAAAACAAGAGTAAGCAAATAGTTATATTTCAACTTTTTACTCGCACAAAGATTGAGGTTAACTATAATATTTACCTTTCCTCCTTATATTTGCCATAATCAACAATTAACCAATTACTAAATAATTAATAATGTTTCTTTAATTAAAAAAATAAATAATTAAAAAACAACACATAATAAAAATACATAGAAAAAAGCAAAAAGCAGTTAAAAACACAAATATAGACGCTAACAAATATATCACAGACGGTTATTAGAAAAAACAATTCAAATCATCACGACAATACCCAGAGACACCTGAACAATTAATTGTGTAATCACAGGTATCCCACGGAGTAAACCGCGAAAATTCAAATTGGTTAAAATGTAAAAATTTGTTAATTATTAATAAATTTATAAAAATTATTTTTGAAAAATTTTAAAAAATTATAACAAACAAAAAACGGTAACCATTATAGTTAACGTTCCTATTTTCCATAACTGTACAGATTAAGGAAAAATTATAATGTTGAAATATTAAAAAAACATTGTTCGTTATTGTTTAAAAAATTATTTTAAAAACCCTAAAAATTAATAAATTTTTTACACAATTAATTGTTCAGGTGTCTCTGGGTATTGTCGTGATGATTTGAATTGTTTTTTCTAATAACCGTCTGTGATATATTTGTTAGCGTCTATATTTGTGTTTTTAACTGCTTTTTGCTTTTTTCTATGTATTTTTATTATGTGTTGTTTTTTAATTATTTATTTTTTTAATTAAAGAAACATTATTAATTATTTAGTAATTGGTTAATTGTTGATTATGGCAAATATAAGGAGGAAAGGTAAATATTATAGTTAACCTCAATCTTTGTGCGAGTAAAAAGTTGAAATATAACTATTTGCTTACTCTTGTTTTTAATTATAGTGCGACATGTCAGAGATGCTGTTGAGTAGTATGGTGCTAACTACTATGTATTATTATTGACGAAACAGTAAGTTATTAGGCTAAATAATTATATGTAAAAAATGTTGTTTTTAATTTTTTATATTTCTCAATAAAAGGTATAGCCTGATGAGGATGGAGAATATCCATCGAAACGTCGCGAAAATAATTTAATTTATGGTTTTTTTGTTCATAAAATATCGATATAACCTTCTTTCTAAAATACAATTACATGGACGAAATAATTAATTATTAATAATAAATTTTTTTATTAATTTTTATTAATTTTATAGAACTACTTATATAATTTTAGTGGCTAAGTATACTTAATTGTAGTATTTAGTAAAAACCTATTAAAATTTTAGATTATTTTAAACGGATCTAAATAGAACTTTACCTCCTAAAATTAATTTATTTAAGTCATTGCCAAGAGTTCTATATGTCATTAATATTTTGTACTTTTAGAGTAATAAAACTTTCTTCTTAATTAAATTAATTTTTGTATTAGTTTTAAAGAATTATTTATAACATTTTAGCGGTAAATAAATAAAAACCTGTTTCTTCCATTTCTCCCGTGATTCGTAATTTGCACCCTCTTTCAAAATTTTCGTTTTAATCCATAATTATATACAATTTATTTTTACTATGCAGAGCCCAAATATTTATTTTGATTATTATAAACAAATTCATTTTTTAAATATCCTTCTGTTTCTAATAAATACATACTTGTTTATTTAAAATATTGTTTTATATAAATATACGTAATCTACTTACTTATATATCCATACTATTTTTAAATTTTGATTTGAATAATATTTAAATTAAATACTACTAAATAATAATTTTCGAAAAACTTTTGAAATGTAATTCGTATTTTACATTGCCACTGTTAAAATTTGAATTTTCTTTTGCCATCACTGTTTATAATAGAATTATCTTAAAAATGCAATAATTTATGTATTTAATTTTTAATTTATTGTATATTTCACATATAAATATTTGGAAAAGTGTATGTTATACTTGATTCATATTTATTTTATCTTCGAAAATTTGTGCATATTTTTAAAAACGTTACATTAAATTTTAGGTCTGTTTCTATTTTTTGAGTTTTATCAGGAATTAGTAAACTAATACACATTCTTTCAAGTTATATTCACAACTTTTTTTTGCGCACGGAAAAAATACATATATTATCTATTCTTGAAAAAACAAATAACACGTACACACACACACGCACACACACACACACACACACACACACACACACACACACACACACACACACACACACACACACACACACACACACACACACACACACACACACACACACACACACACACACACACACACACAACACACGCACACACGCACAGACGCACACACGCACGCACGCACGCACGCACGCACGCACGCACACAGACACACACACACACACACACTTATATATATGACATATTTATATAACATATATATATATATAACATATATATATGACATATATATATATAACATATATATATATAACATATATATGACATATATATATAAAACATATATATATATATTGAATCCTGAATTCTTAGACACGGCGGCGGCGGCGGCGGCGAAATATTTATATATTATAGAGAGATATATAAAACCAAGACCGCTGTACAAACTACAAAGTTGCGAATGCTTGGTCATTTCGTTAAGCGAACGATTCTATTGGGCCGAGCGCGAGAAAAGCGGCCGCGCGTCGTGCAGTAAAACTTGGCTTAACAAACCACTTGGCGATTTAGAAATGTAAATTTCGCGAGAGTGGGGTAAAGAAGGGATAACGCCAACAAAAAAAGGAGGTGGGTGGGAGGGAGCGGGAGAGCGGGAGAGAGAGAGAGAGAGAGAGAGAGAGAGAGAGGTAGAGAGGAAAAGAGGAAATAAAAATCGATAATTTATAGCGACGTTTTACGAGCTCCTGGCTCGAGCCGATCGTAAATGGCGAGGAGAGGCGCACCGCCGAAGATTCCGATCGCGAGATTAGGAACATGCAAGGAGAGAGGCTTCTCTCCCTCTCCCTCTCTCTCTCTCTCTCTCTCTCTCTCTTTCTCAAGTACCTGGGCAAAGGGACGAAGGGTAGGGGCACGGTTGCGACGGGCTTGAGAATGAGAATCGCGGAACGAGTCAGGGGCCCCGAATTCCTCGGCATAACTTCATTGAAGCCCGGGTGTGCCCACCTCGTCAAACTGCGTCTGCGGTTTCCTTTTTTCTTTTTTTCGATGCACCTTTAAGACATTTTTCGAAATTTCTTTCCCTCTACTATATATACCCTTACGATATTGTGAAATTTTTCGGTCCTATGTATTTAGACCGATTTGTATGGTAAACGGCGTATAAACCACTATATACCCAATGCTCTTTCAGTTTACCACTGCATACTTAAATTTAATCTATTGCTCTCCTTCAAATTAACGCACACTGCGTTGCGTTACCTTACCTTTACAATTGATTAAAAAAATGTAACCTTTAAAAAGTAATTTCTCTACTTAATATCATATTTCTTCTTATTTCCATTCAATGTGTTTGTTTAATAAATGCGTAAATATCAAATTAACTTATTTATCAATTTCAAGATTAATTACTAATGAGCGTTAATTTTTAATTGCAGGAAAGAGATAAATACGGTTAAATATTTCGACATATTCACATTTAAAATCAATTATAGCAAAAACCTCCCGAATTAAAGCATAATCATAGCATAACTAATTGCATCACGAAACGAAACATATAGTTTGCCCATTAACAAATTGAACTACCCGCATCGCGTATATGAAAGGACAGTCAATTAGCGATTCAAATTTAACGATCTTATCTTCTATATATCAAAAAGCATTGGTTATCACCTAACAAAGTCGAATTTACGAATCGATTCGTTTATTTTTAAATGCATCTATTTTATGGTAGTAAAGATATCACGATAAGAAGGCCCGCGGCAACGTTCTAATAGCTTTTCGGGGCCAGTCTCGTGATTTGTCGGAGATGAGCTTTTTCGAACTTACGATCGTTCGCGCGGTTTCTCGAGTTTAGCGTGCGATAAGCCGCAGTTTTATGGTTCGCTCCGGCTATAAAAGTGTGTTGGGGGTGAGATTTTCACTTTGTTCCTCGAGTTGAATTACGAGCTCGAATAATTACGATTTTGCGTGATTTCTTTTTTTCCTTCTCTTTATTTTTATACCTTCTACAAAATTGTGTGTTAAAACATTGGCATGATACTCTTAATAAATTATATTCACTCCATACGTTATAATGCGCACCTTCAGCAATTTCAGCTACGTCAAATATTTGAATATCATTAATCTATTCTCGAATTAACAACAATATGAATTTCTAAAATCCCATTAAAAGCGGCCAATGAATAAGTTGGAAAAACATTTCGTTAAAGAGTTTTAATTAAAAATTTCGAATTTCTTACTTTATGAAAAAGTTAAGGAACGAGCACATAAACGGCCGGTAAAGTAGTTAGGGCATGAAAAGAAAGATAACGCGCGAACGTAACAAAGCTTGTCGTTTTCAAACTTTCCGACGGTAATCGTATGAAGCTTCAAAAGTGTACTTAATTTACATACTTTGCAACTACGGTTACAAACTGCAAGATTTTCATTCTCAAATATTTACTATCTAACCGATTTAAAGGACTAAATGAACTTTAAGATTTTACGTGGTACACCAAAAAGAAAAAAAATATTCGAGTAAAACGATTTTAATCAAAAGTTCTCTTCGTGTTATAGGACTTTTTCTCTTTCAATTTTATATAGGGTTACCGCGGTACTTTTGTTTTTCCGCACCTTTTTTATGAAATAAAAGGGTCAATTCTATATTGAACGAAACGAGTTTAAAAAAAAAATTGTTTGCTTCTGTGTATGAAATAATCGAGTTCGCCTACGCGAGATTGATAACGAAAACGAAAATTCGTAACCGATGGTGAAAATTGTGCTAGTCATGTTATTGCAATATAAATATCTAGAATATGGAATGTCACTTGCACTATCAATCTGTTTTCTTTTTTTAGATACATTTATCGCCTTAGATATATAACTTACTCCACGATAGTCTTGAGATTTTTTTCTTTACGAAAGATAAACAATTATTTATTTTATCCGATTATAATTTTTTTTCCTTCCACGATCACTCGAAACAAGCTTCATAGAAATTTATATACATCAAGATAAAAAATTTTCCTATTAAACATGTAAAAAATCATTGTTCGCTATTTCATATATATATATATCGAAAACCTGGAATCCTCTTATAGCGTATGAACTTTCCAGGAATTCCAAGTTTTCACTCGTTTCTGTATATCGGATATTTAAAGTGCAATCGTGTCTAGTGTTTAAGCCCCTTAAGCCTTTTAAATCGTACAAAGGACGCTGAGATTGTTACCGCTATTCTTTACATTGCGTTTTTGCACTCACTTTTCAACTAATAAACAAAAAGTTTTATTACACAAGCTACGAGTCCGTTCGGTGCAAATTTACACAACATTCATGAACTAAAAGATGTGCGAACATTAAATTTACTTACTTTTGCCAAAATAATTTTTACGAAATTTCACAATAATAAGAGAATTTTTAAAAATATTGTAACTTAAACCTGTAAAATTAATTACTTTAGTTCACCTATTTTGAAAAGTCGTTTTTATCGACTATAGGTTTTATCCACTCGGCATAATTACAAGACATCGAGGTTCAATCAGTACTTGACCTTACAATAATTTTCGAAATCCGAATTCCTGCAGGTAAGAAAAAAAAAGTAAGTTAACTCATCCAGGTAAGGCGAGCGACGAGAGAGGCAAACGACCGAAAATTGCATCCGCAAGATCGTCACGAACTATGCAAGCTCTCTCGGTCTCTCTTTGTCTCTCTCGAGTGGAGTTGGCTTCTCAAGCACATCTCTGGTCCCCTACCGTATTTATCCAGGAGCATTCATTCCCCAAATCGATACGCACATCGTCTTTGGAGGGCGGTGGTGATGGTGGTGGTGGTGGGTAGGGCACTCGTCAAATTCAATTTGGAGGCACGAGTGGGTACGTGCCGTACCAACCCCTTTTCACAGAAGAATATCCTACGTGCTCCTTGTGCACGATCGGTTGGAGGGTCGCTCAACTACTAACAACACACATTCTATACGAACTTTGATTTATGCGGATGAATGGACATATACATATATAAACTTTTCCTTCGATCGCCGATTAATCCTAAGAGTAATGACTCTTTCTTCCGATGAGTTTTTCTATATGTGTGATGGAAACTTCAACGACACTTTGTTGATATATATGTATACGTTTCTAAAAACCCGTAAGATTCACTAAATTTTCAATTGGAGGAAATGCTATTCTATAAAGAAATCAAGGGTGACATACGTTTACAATGAAAAATCATTATCGAATGAATCGACGATCTACGTATTTCTTAATAGACACACATTATTGGTCTACACATAGGTTAGACGTAAAAGAGAATAAAAAAATGTTCCAATTCATTGGACGGATATCTAAAGCGAAGACGAGTAGATCTCCATTATAAAAGGATGATTCACAAACTCGATGCCCCGAAGGAAAAAATGAGTCGTAAATCGCGCGCACCGATTCCTTCTAATTTAATTTTGATCCCTTTAAGAGCCATCCCACCGGCGTGTAAAATCACGGGGATTTCGCGGAATCGAGTCGTTCTTGGGCGCTAATGCAACGATTCGCAGTCGCCTCGGGATCTAGGCCCCAATAATTCCCTTTCGAATTTGGCTTTGTTCTTTCGCGCGATCACTTTTTTTTCCTTTTCCCTACGGTTATTCTTCGAGGCAAGAATTTATATATACATGCAAGAAATTAAATAGCAAAGATCTAGTGATCTATCGATAGCCAAAATTAATATTTCATTGTCCACACCGTAAGAAATCATTACGAAGCAATTGATTCTAATAAGCTTAAAATTTAATAACTAATCTAAAAAAAAGAAAAAATCAATCCGTAGAAAAAGCTTTGTAATAATACAATTTTTGAATTTGTGAAAAAAGGAAGTTACATGTAACATTTGAAGTTTTATTAAAATTCTCAAAATTCAACATCAAAATCCTCAACACTCAACATGTTTAGAGGTATATTTACTATTTTAAATATTAATACAGTTTTGAGGAACGTTGAAATAAAAAATTAGTATTTTTTTATTTTTAAAAATCGTGTTATACAAATTATGATACGTTCAATCATGTTTACAGATATATTTTCACTTGTACAACCAAATTAAATTAATGCAAAATACAAACAATTTTAAAAGCGTTGGATAATTTCGTTAGGTGTACTTAACTTTAATAATTTAGAGTAAAATATAAAAATAAACAGTATATGTAACAAACGGTTTTGAAGTAAAAATACGAGAAGTGATTTAGCTGTATATAAGGCTTACGCGTCTATACTTGCGTCTGGTGCTATCGCGCTCTTTGATTACATGTAGGAGCGATACATTAATTTTGAGGAAGTTACGTGCCAATCAATCGTAATATAATTGCACGTGACACTCCTTTAATCGTAAAATTGAAGGAGGTGTATTAGTTTTCAATTGTCGTTATTTCTACACTTCGAAATCTACAAATTTTCTTCGCTCCATTCAATAAACATACATAATCCAAACTAAATATAGAAGACATATTTCCAATTTCCATTAATAACGATATTTAGTAATAAAAATGAATAATTAATGGTAAAGATACCGTAGTAGCATTGCTTCGCACATTTGCTGCTATTAATATATTATTTATTTATTAATGTATATTTCTTAAATGAATTTAAAATGTTTGATAGTACGAGAAAAAATGTAATTTACTTGAAGACATAGTGTATAACAATCCTAAAAAGATTAAAATCACAAAGCGGGGGTTAACTATATCAAACACTTATCGTAACCTCGTAATAACTCGACATTGTGATACTCGCGTATATATATACGATGAACCGTATAGAAGCAGGAATCAAAGGCAAGATAATAACTCTCGTGAAAGATAATAGGTTCGTTCGTTTATACAATTACTCGAGGACAGCCTTGGGCATTCTCTCTCTCTATACATATATATGCTTTTATATAGGTACACGCGGAAGTGCGAAAGTCAACCGACTGATTCGCATTTCGGTCGTGATTTGTATCTTCATTTTTCCTATAGTTCGAGTTTCTTTTTGTATAAGGTTATCGTTCCTATATATATACGATATTCCATCAAGTATGAGATGCAAACACGATTTATTTAGATTTTCGTAGAAAATATGCGTAATTCTATATTTCTCAGGCCCTTATTTAAAACACGTACACACGTTACGATATAATTTTTTAGACTGTATAATTTTAAAAAGTTAAATTACAAATGCTCATGAGAGAAAAAATAACAACATATAAATAAATGTTTAAGAGTAATCATTCGCTAAGATCACAATTACCAAGAGTCACGCAATAATTATAATTTTTTTTTCTTAAAGATCAATTTTTAACTTCGAAACTCATACCACAGTATTTCACCGTGTAAAATTATAATACGCCAAAATCCCTAAATTGACCGGAAATGATTCAATTTTCGTGTAAATTCCTCAAGAAAAATATATACAAAAAGAAATAATTATTAATGAAATAAGGAGCGCATCGATAATGATCTAACATCAGTCTTGTAATTATGCAAATGGGATCAATTGACGGAACGAAGGGTGCGCAGAAAAATGAAAAAAAGTAAGAGCACCCCGAGTGTAATATTCACACAATAAAATTCTACATCTTTGTTAAAAAAAAAAGTAAATAAATAATCGGCCATAACTTTTTTTTCTTCGATGACGTGTTCACCAAATTTTTCTTTTAATTACTCAGACTGAACTTTGTGAGATATAAAGTTAGTAATTATTCTAGATTACAGACACGTATTGCATTAATTAAGAGAGAGACTTGTTTTTTTAATTCTCGCTCCCGAGTTTTGTTCAAGTAATTGCTATACGTTGACTCTTTTATTATGTCTTAATTATTTTATTAATTTCATTAATTTACTTTTCTTTAGTTTAATTTGCATAGTAAGTATCGTCGAAGGTGATAATTGCGATTCATTGAATTAAAATTGTACGAGGTGAATAAATTCTGGTTAATTAAGAATTTATAAAAAGGTTCAATTATCAATTTAGTAAATGGTTTTACGTATGTTAGGGTGACAATAAATCTTAATAATAAACAATAGAAAACCGCAAGAAGCAAAATGTTTGTATCAGTTTTTAATACTATAAAGTGAACCAAAACCACCGAGAAAACCACGTATTAATCAATAAAGAGGAAAGAGCCTCGTATCTGACGAAAAACCAATACATTATATTTTAAATCCGTGAGGAGTCCTACGGTAGCGTGAAAGTTGGCTTGAGAGTTTCCATGACTTTTGTCGACAGATGGATTTATCGAGCGATGCGGATGAGCGAATAACATTTTGAAGGATGCGTCGGTTGTCGCTTCGCAATGGGAAATTGGTTATTTTTAGTTTTCTACAGTTCCTTTGGGGAATTTCGATGTAATTTTCAAAGTATTGATTTATCATCACGTTTCACAAAATCAAGTCGATACAAGTTTAATATTTTTTTTTATTCCGTTCTTCGCACATAATTAATAATAAAAGTAAAAGTAAATTTAATTTAAGACAAATTGCAAAATATTTATTTAACAAATTCAATTAGCAAATGTTGTCGTGACACATAAATATTGACTGTTTATTGCCGTTAATAATAAACAATTAGATTTAGTTTTTAAATAATCAATCAGTCACATAAATTATTTGTCAATTAATATTAATAACAATTTCATTACTTATTCATCTACTACGCGTGCATAAATTTGCGATTTATTGAATTTATAATTGTAGAGTACTTAATTTAATATTGGAGTCCATTCAGAAAATATTAAAATAGCCAATTAATAACTGCTTAACTAATCATAAAATATAAAAAATGATGTGACAATACGTATGGGCACTTATGGATATTTGAAAATTATATGCACAATACGTAATTAAAAAAAATATTTAAAATCTTCATATTCTAGGATCAAATTGCTTATAATTGTCGAAACTAAGCCATCGTCTTACAATAAAAAAACCCGCAACTACAAGCTTACAGTCACACTTTGTGACTTAAATTTGCGATACTATTGAAATTTCATACCTCGTCACTACCGATTTAACGTACTCGTACAAAAGCCAACCCAGATCGAAGCGATTCGATAAATACGTATACATATACGCTATTGCGTACACCTCGAAAAATAAGCCTCGAATATTTCCAAACAAAATCGAAAATTCGAAGCAAATCCATTATCATATATTCTTTTCAGTTTTTCCTTCGAGCCGAAAGAAAAGTTAGTACGATATTACAATACCAAGACGTTTCTTCTACTTAATACATCCGAATCTTTTGTGCTTGGATGACTAACGAGTTGATTTCGAGTGCATCGAGGTGAATAATAATGCGCAAGCTCGAAATTTTGGGTGGTCCCTACACGATTATTACAAACATCTAAATTTTATGTCCCGTGCGACGGTTAATTAATCGTTTAAAATATTATTCATTAATTAGTATACGTAAATAAATATATAAATATCAAATATGAAAAAGTTAAAAGTAAAATATATTGAAAAAGTTTTATAAAAGTAAATTAAACGTATCGTTCACATTTTCGATCGAAATAATATTTGACGAGAAGAATTTTCAAAACAATTTTTATCGACAATGCGTTGTCAGTATGGATAAAGAAAATCCATCATAAATATAAGCCGTTTTTATTTGTAATACGTCTATCACAGTGCACATATACGCATATATATACAAAATGTAAAATGTATTATTAATGAAGCGCTATCGTGATTGACACAATGCACATATTAATTGTGTACACAAACCGATAGAGTGAAATTTACATATTATGTTTATCCACGCCATGTATTTAAGCAAAGAGCATCGTTGTACACTACATGTACAATTTCCGCACTCGTATCCCAATACAAAATCATTGTCATTTTACCAATGGATTTGCATAACTATACGATAATCCTAATAATGATTATACAGTTTTGAAAGTAGCGATTGTAAAAATTAACCTAGTTGTTACCGAGGAATGTCGATACCAAAAAGATGTTTACTCGATACAAGAAAACGCAAAGTATGTGTATAACGTGTACCACCCAAAAAGTGAAAATTCCAATAAACGAGGAAGAAAAATTCCGATGCGTAGAAGGAGCAACTAGAAAGAGATGAAAAAAAAAAGAAGAGGATCGATTGATCCTTGTCGCCCAGGAAATCCTCCCCCTACCGAAACGATGCCACCAACGCGCTTTCCGCGCGAAAAAAAAGTCGGTGAACGCAGGGATGCAACGCGGTCAGAATGTGGACCCCCTGGCGAGGAAAGAATCTCTCGCAGGTCCCGTCAGGTACGTACGAGAGTGAACAGCACCGCAGGCGCCTTCTTCTCGCCCCTTCCCCATAAAAAGCCAAAATCGACCTTTCCAACTTGGAAGGAGTAGAGCGGAGGAGAAGATGGGAAGAAGGAATGAGGATTGAGGAGGGGTAGAGGGGGTAGAGGGGGCAGAGGGGGGGAGGCAAAGGGGGAGGAGTACGGGGGAGATCCTTTCGAGGCTGCCGACGGTGAGAGCGTGGAGGCTAAAAAGCCTCCTTCTCACTTGGTCCTTTTTCTCATTCACTGTTTCGAGGACCACCGCGATTGCGCTAGATCGCTATGCAAATAAATCTCAATGAGGATGGCCTCTTTCCGAATGAGGGAGACGCTTACACTATACCAGAGAGATCTGCCTACACGTTTCGAACACACTTCTTATTCTTCGAGTGGATTAAACATTTTCGATGGTTAATAATGAGTATGGATTCGTTGATTAGTAACACTTAATTATATCTCACTGACACCGGGACGCAGCAATACACAAATAAAAATGAAAGCCCGGATAATTAAAACGGCGCAGTGAACGGAGAAAGATCTATTTGTGTGTATAGTATCGATATCCAATATTCAAAAAATTCCAGAAACCATAAGGAAAAGCGTATTTTCCACTTTGAAAAAAGGCCCCGAAAAATCGTTTAAGCGTCATAATAGGTTTAATATCCCGTTGTTAAATTTCTTAGCGAGAATTCGACCGTGTCCAGTATTGACAAATGAGCGCGAAAAAAGGGCCAACGATTCCGGTATACTGTACATTGTCATGGAGAAGAAAATATTCCAACCCCCTGAATGCTCGTCACGTGTATGTGTATATTTATATACATACGTTGCGATTGTAGACATTTTTAAGCGACACAAAAGGAAACACAAAGATGTCCATTTTAAAGAAGTAACAATATTACTGTTATTTTCATTGTTCGTGCTTCTACGAACGAATCCTCTTTAGTTGAACGTGGAATTTCGTTTGCTTTATTGGGTAGGTTTACAATTGTTGGGCGAGGTGTGAACGTTGCCTCATCCTATTGATGGCTAATTTTTGTGTATCCATCAGTGCTTCCAAGTGTTAAAGTTCGTTTAATCTATTTTAGAATATTTATTCCAAGTTATATTGGCAAATGTAGTTTCTCCTTTCTCTTTCGTTCATTCCATTATTTACGATTGCGTGGATAATACAACACTTACGAGTAGTTAAATATTTGATGGATACGAGTATAATGTGAGTATAACCTATAGTGTTAATAATTGTATTTACATAGGTAATTGTCATACACGCGTGTAGGCATATATATTAAACGCCGTTGTGAATCATTTATTTAATTCATCTATTATACAATCTTCCATCCACTATTGTTATTCCTATCTTCAATTCTACTTTCATACGTAAAAATAACTGGCGCGACTGAAATAATTTAAGAATAATGATTCATCGAGTATACAAGACCTGGGACGCAAATTCGAGATTAATTAATAATTAAATCTATACGAGTGCAATTAAAATAATTGACAAATCATTTCACCATTTGCTAGAGAAGGTATATCTCGTACTTAAGAGAGGATACTCTACGGAAAAGGGGTATACGAATGTGTGTACAGAGGACGAATCGTATATAAAACGAAGCTCAACAAAGTTATAACACGGAAATCCCGATCTGCAATTAACATCGTACGGCGAACTCGATACGCGTGGAAGAAGAAAGGGTGGGAAGAAAAAGATAGGACCGGTTATTTTTTTAACATAGACTGACCTTCTCCTCGAGGGCCGGGCCCTTCTCCATCGCGTGCATCACCGCGTCCGAAATGCGGCTGTCCAGATGTCTGACCGCCTTCTCGACGTTCAGGGCCAGAGGGTCGTTGTGTCCGTCGACTGCTACGACCAGTCGTTCGACCGTCTCCACGTATTCCGACCAGGCAAAGTCCAGCTCTGAGGCCGGTTCCGTCAGGCAACCTCTGCAACGTACATTTTTCACGATCATTAATATTTCGATATTTGTAACGGTAGCCTATTGCGCAATTATCGCATATAAGAGAACAACGATTTTGAAATAACGCGTGTCTATTTTCTCACATAGATATAAATTAATGAGTAAACGAACGTTATCGAACACAAAAATCCTCAGGGTTATATTACTTTCATTTGTCGCATTTTCATCTCTTTTTTTTATTACTTCTCTGTCAATAAAACTAATTGTTCCTGCTTTACGCGCAAAAGTTTTTCATAAATATATAACTCATTATTTTTTCTACAAATACGACAAGTCGACTCGATAGTTTATATTAATTGCAATGGTTATACGCAGTAAGTGGAAAAAATGAGTCTATTTCTCAAGAGATGTAGCAATCTTGAATTGCGATCTAAACAAATTACTTTGCTTTGATTCGTGTAAAAATTGTACACGACGTATAGGTATGGTATACTTATATACTAATTAATACCCGAAATTAATGACACATTGTCTCAACAAGAAGTACATTATTATTGAGATTGTGATTACATAACAACGTGAATATGTGATTTATAGTTAAATGTATTGTACCGCGCAATTGTGAATCTTTAATTAATGAATTACTTTGATGCAGACGATGTGCAGAGCGATAATTACCAATGGTGACCTAATTAACTTAAATGAAACCGTATTTTAATTAAGTTGTTTTTACAATTCTATTAGAATTTACTTTATTATTCGCGGTGCTTATAATATTTGCATGTGCTTCCATTGAAACCTTAATTAAGTTTATTCGTTATTACACGTGATGAATATACCTTTGACAAAACATCAAGATTTCATTGCACTTCTTTTCTAAGTGTCAATGTTATAGGCTGGCTTTTGACGATTAGTCGTACTTCTCGTAATTAACTAAATAAATAAGCATTGAATTGAATTTAAACAATTATTTGCGGAATTGTTGTTAATACAAATAATGTATAACTAATTGTAAATTGATTGTTATATCGATATATTTTGAAAAAAGCGATAGTTCAATAATATAATTGTGCAAGATTATACGAATGTTATCGATAACAGAATAGAATTAAATGATTAAAAAAGGCTACAGTATAAATTGAAACGAAGTCTGTAAAGAAAGGTAACGAGATAAATCTTACCTCATGACGTTAGTACAGAATCCTCGGCAAGGCATAACATCGTGAGCTACAGCTTTACACTTTGGACAATGAGTCATTCTGAGCAAAGCATTGTAACAAGCTTCCTGTTGTACACTGGTACCAGAAAACAAGAGTCCATCCGTCTTCTCTAAAACAGTTTTACCAAGCGTTAACGCCTGTATCAAGACCCTAGTAGCCTCCAAACTTTTACCCAACGAGTGGCCAATCTGTTTGGGTATATCACCAAAAGGTTCGATCTCGTCAATCGTTTTGTACAAGCAGTTCTTGAAACCTTCGGTGAAATCCTGGTGAGATTGGACAGGATTGACGGCTCTATGGTAAGCGATAGGAAACAACCGTTTGAAGAACTCTGCGAAACGCTCGTGCAGCATCTCCTGACTTAAAGGTTGTTGAAGACTTTCAGCTGTATTGGACGTCGATACGTAATCCACCATTGCTTGGTAAAGACTCGAAATCGAAGGTTTACTTTGAGAGGCCATCGCACGGTATACTTGGTTGAATAACGTCAGTGTCTTGTTTTCCGATTGCCGCGCCAACATAGTCACTGTTTCTGCAATCACAATACAATTCTATGGTTAGTTAGGCTTTTTTCTATAATTATACAATAATGATCGGTTATAGTTATTATACAAAAATACATGATACAATTCCGTACTATCCAATTTTCCCTCACAAAATTAACTGGAGGAAGTAAAATATTATGAGGCGATGTTGAGAAATTTTATGGCTCAATAGGATAGAATTTCTATGCGTGGTTTAAAAACGAAAATGAAAAATAGAGGCATGAAATTCTGTACTCTAAAGTAGCGCTCTCGAAAAATTACGCGACAACCGGATGAGACTCATTCTCGACTAATTATCAATTAACCGATATTCTTTTCGTTCGAGTTGAAGCTACAATCGACGTAGACCAAAGCGTACTTAAAGCGATTCTGCTTTAATGTTATACCGCTGTTTTTTATTTATTTCAAAAGCAGTCACGTGTAATTTAATTACGACAAGCGAATGTATATGGAATGAAACAGTTATACGAGTAATTTTAAGATCATCGTTGGAAATTCGATATAAAAAGAGTGTTATAATCAATTATTAAATTATTTACGTATAATAAATGTAATATTTATATATTTATGTTATTTAGAAATCAAATACATTCTGTTATGATATTATGTATTTAACTGTACACTATATTATGTTAATTAGATCAGTTAAATAGTAGTAATATTTTTAATTTATTCCACAAGATACCGCATAGCAACAAATTATGTGTCAAAAAATTAAATTAGGTGTTATGAGATACATCAATCAAAACATATACCTGTATGTATATAAATAATTTCATATGCATGTCTAATATTCAATTTATTTATATGCTAAAATTTCATTAATGACATATTAACTTATTTATAATTACTTGTATATTAGTAATAGATCAATGTACTGTTTAAGTCGATCAAATTTGAATGATAAACTTTCTTAGCTATATTCGTTTGATAGTTATTAAAATGCGAATAATCAAAGGACGTTAGCACCTAATAATAGTGCACTCGACCAAAATGTAAAAGGTTACGCAACGATATGTATGTTTCGCAATACCATAATTATCCGTGATATATCTCGAGGATCGGCAAACTCAGTGAGCTGAATCGAAGAAAGAAAGAAAAAGATAGGTTCGGTTAAAGTATCGACGAGTCAATCTTGCAATAACGCCACTCGACGACGATGCAAACGACCGAGGCATAAAGAATCGTAACTTCGCATTCCCCTCGATGCCAATTTAGAACCGAGGAATTCCAGTGTCGGCGCGACGTCGACGTCCTTCTATTTCGAGCCTATCGTCGTTGTCGATTATCGTCGATGTACATTCGACAAATAGCTACGGTCGTATTGCTGCGGTGAAAAAATTCAAGAGGTTACGGGTAATGAGCCTAATAATCGAATTTCCTGATAGAGAAGAAAAGATGTTCATTCACTAAATTATCTACAATTACGCGTTATTATTTCTTTTTTTTCTTTACGAGGCTTTAATTCACTAATTTTCGATTTATTAAAGTTTTCACTGTGTCATTGATTATTTGATATGTCAATTATACTGTTATCTTTACTCATTCATGCGCTTGATAAGAGAGGCATGAATAAGACGCGGTGAATGGAATACACCAATGGAAACACCTTTTATTGTGTAGTTCATTCGGTTACTTGAACTAATTAAATATTTTCCAGTTTTTTTGTCTATTTAAATTTAATCGAGTATCAATAAAAATAAAACACTTATGTTTATGCTGAGTGAATTTGAATAACATATTACGCATTCACTTCTATCTATGTCCATTTATTGTTCATTTCAAATGAACGGATATTTAATAATTTTTTGTATATATAAAGGAACATTTAATAGGTTTTTTATTCGTAAGTTTGAAGCATCATGAGAATCATTACTGCTTTCCTCCTGCTATTTGCAGCATTGGGTAAATTATACAGTCTATGTTAAACTTATACATAAGATTTTTCATTTCGTTTCCATCATATTTTTAAAATTAAGTTAATTTAAATATTATATTATGTTTTGTATTGATAGAAAACAAAAAAATGAATTAAAAATTATGTGCAAATTACGTCAATTAATTTTTTTAACTAATGATAAAGTAATTTAAATAATGGCGAATTAATTCAGAAGGAAATAGATATTTAAAGCAGGAATTTAGCGAACATTTTTTAAAATTCATTAAAAAATGTAAAAAGTTAAATAATTATAAAAAAAACATACTTGGTTGTTCGGATGGTTAGGTTTACTTTTAACGCGCATAACTAAAGGAAAAAGTTGTATATATAGACTATACATAAATTATGTTCAGTAAACTGCGCATAGGGTACGTATAGTCTATATCTGTAGAAATAAGCAAGTATAATTCATACATAATTCAGACATAATCTTATAGAATTATTTTCACGAGATACATATCTTTTTACTTTCATTACGTATTTTTAATATATTAAAAGCGAGCTTTTTAAAATTATTAACGAATTTTAAGATATCTCAAAATTCCTGCTACAAAAATGAATGTATTTCTCGATATTTGGTTTTGCACTATTTCATTAGTTAAAAAACTGACAAATATTAGTATACAGATTATGTATATAAATTACGTGTATTCATTTCTATGCAAAAACTAATACGTAACATTGATACAAATGCTACGAACTCTATTGCTTAACTCGCAATGAGCGTATAATATGAATAATTCTTCTATGGTTAATAAGTTGACACATATGACAAACGATAAGATCATTATAAGTTCAAATATGAAACCATTATGTCCTTTTGTAAATACGACAGGTGTAAATGCCGAGAGAAAATTAAGGATAACCAATGGAGAAGTAGCATCAGACGGAGAATTTCCACATCAAGTGTCGATGCAAGCAGGTAGAGGAAACCACTTTTGTGGAGGTTCTTTGATCTCGGATAGACACGTCCTCACAGCTGCTCACTGCGTTTATGAATTAGTCCAAAGAAGAGATGGTGCGTTCGTATCCATTGAAGTTGGATCGAATGTAATTGGTCAAGGTCAAGTTTATCGGGTTAAACGATTGTCGCATCATCCATCGTACGTGCACAAATCCGCGCAAGAATTTATTCCTAATGACGTTGCCGTTGTACACGTAAGTTGTATTTTAAATACAAGGTGCAAAATAATAGAAAAAATAATACTTTACGTTAAATATTTACTTTCAGCTAGACAAACCAGTAAAATTATCTGCAAAAGTAAAAACAATAGGTTTACCTGACCCTTATTTTGAACTTCCCGAAGGATCTTCAGTGGTTGTAAGTGGTTTTGGTGCAGCTAGAGTTGAAGGACCAATTTCAAGACGTTTAATGAAACTAGCAACGAAAACTCTGCGCATAAGCGTCTGCCAACAGTATTATCCAACGTTGCTTACCGAGAATAAAATTTGTGCAGCACATTTACCGCGTCGAAACACATGCGTAGTACGTTATCCTTTAGACATTTTATTTTATTTATATACGTTTCTAATTGCAGCTAACAAAATTTTGACAAATACTCAATACTCAATACTTAATTTGCTTTTTACCTAATAAATCGGACTAAATTTATTTATAATTATAGATGAATCAATTTTTTAAAGAAATATCAATTAATGAAATATTACAGGGAGACAGTGGAGGTCCCATGATCGATGGGTCAAAAACATTAGTTGGTATCGTCTCGGGTGGTACTGGATTATGTGGTTCGGGATATCCTGACATTTTCACTAAAGTTTCACGCTACCTTCCATACATCCAAAACGAACTGAATTACAAAGATGATTCTTTGCCTGATAACCATTCGGTATCAGTGCAGTCCGTCCCACAAAACCCACTACAACAACAACAACAACTACAACAAAAATGGATAATTGATTGGTTACAACAACAGCAGCGATATCCTTGGTCAAAATTTCAACAACCTTCCCCACAGCAACCTCCCCTTTTAAATCCAGGAGAGCCACCGATCTTCGTACAACTACCCCAGCAAATATTGCGACCATCGACGTTACCTGGACAGTCACCAATTTTCGAACCAGAAGTACCGCACCTAGGACTGCCTCCACCAAGATTACCAGGTTATCCACCAATTCTTGGTTAATATTTTATTATCATTAAGCATGCTGTCGTTCTAATAAATGTATCGAATTAATAAAATAATTTTAAAAAATGTTAATCAAAGTTTACTTTTCTTACTTATTAAAATTTAATAGTTTTAAAATGTACATTTATCATCTTGCATACAAATGTAGAATGAAATGTAATTTCTTTTCATACGAAACTTAGTTGTAATGAAATTCACTTTTCGTTAAGTTAAAAGGTTCGATATAAATAATAAAAGAGTTTATTTTATTAACCAATGCAATAAATTAAAATTTAAATATCAGTGCTTTAATTATTTACTTCAGCTTCAACCAATATCTATCAATCCATTACTTTGAGCATTAATATATCTTTTATAATTCCCCTAATATTTAATCTATTTTTCAATATTTTACAAGCTAATGATCGTCTTCTTGAGTAATTATACATTTATATAGGTGATAAGAGTATATATTCTAATTAATGAACGATTGGATATAATTTTTCGACATCCAGTTATTCACCCGATCTTATTAATATGACGGAAGAAAATCGTCTCAAGTGATTATGGGATTTTTGTATCATAAAGTATAACACCCGAGAGGCCAAAAGAGAATCGGCAGTCCAAGTCCGAATTCATCGATTCCCGTCTCAAGGACGTAGAGTCCCTAAGTGCTCCAATCAAGCTCTATCGAGCGTTCGATTATTTTCCACTCCTTTGGATCTCAGAATTTATATCGGTGACTTAATTAAATTGCGCGGCGAATTCCATAGTGCAGATAAAAATAAGTAAATCGGACGCGTAAACGCAGCGATACTCCTAGAAACCGACAATTATTTACGTCAAATTGAATTTCTCGAGGCGAGGTGAGATATACGAGACTTATCGGGTAACTGCATCATCTACCAATTTCCCTCTTTAATTTTCCGATCGCGAGTCATTTCGAGGACCCAATGAGAATTTACGGATACATTATAGTTTCAATGTACACCATCTCGTTTTATTCTTTTGGTCAAATTCATTCACGTATGTTAAAGAGTTTCTTTTTTCTATAAGAATTTAATGTTAAAGTTTATTTTAATTAAAATGATAATAAAATATTGAATTTAATTCGAGGATTCGAAATCTTAAACCAGCTCTTTTAATATTTAAATACAACATTGAATTTGCGTTACGCGTATCGATAATTATAAAACCAATTATCATATAAATTAATAGTAAAAAATTAAATGAATAATTAACTTACACATCGCAATTAATTAAGAAGTAAAAAAAAACTGTACTTGATAGAGTCACCAATGTAACGTGGACAAAATCGTCCTTTATACATTAAATCCTGAAAATGCGATCGCGCAAATAAAGAACGCGAGAGACCCGATAAAAGAATAGTGAAACAACCGCGCATCGAAAGGGAGTCAATGAAATATACACCCAGGCGAAATCGAGCGGAGGCTCTCTATAGAGACGACAGAAGAAGAAAGAACGGGAACTATGTGTTCCCGATCGATTCCGTGGCAGAAAATAGCCCGCGGAACGAAGGCGTCGTCGAGGTATTCGATGGTCCAGCCTGACCTGGGCCCTTCGCTGCTCCCACTCCGAGTGAACGCCCGAGAAAGAGCAAGAGAGAGAGAGAGAGGGAGAGAGAGGGAGAGAGAAACAGTGCGGTGCATCGCCGCCATCATTTCCATCTCTCTCTCTTGTTCGTCCCATAACTCTTGCTCCGTCTTTCTCTCACTTTTTCTTTCTCACTGAGTTTCTTTTATTCTCCTTGCCGTCTCTCAGTTCTTTTCTTTCTCTCCCTGTCTCACTCTTATTTTCTTCGGCTTTATTCTCGCTCGGTCCGTCTTATTTGAAATTCGCGCGCTTTGTGTCCATCTCTCTCTCTCTCTCTCTCTTTCTCTCTCCTCTTCTTCTCCGTCTCGAGTTCTCCCTTAAGTGCCGTTTCTATATCCCTGGTGAGAAATTATACGCGCGGTTAAACGAATCATTTGTAGTTTAATTAAAATTATTTCTAGTGATCTTGAAAGGTTTTGTTTCGCGATATTCATTTTATGGGCACTGTAGAATTTTAGATTGAAATGCGAAGCCCGCGTCGGAAATTGAACTCGAGTTTTCATTTGATTAATAGTTTTTATTATACTTATCCGTAGATTGTAATATGTTTGTTTGATTAACACGTGCAAAAGTATTGTTTCACATAACGAGTTTATTGACTGCACTGCCTCACTTTTTAATTGAAATGGTGCTAAAAGTGATAAGGAATTATATATAATTTGGTAAAATCACTCTAATATAAACTTTGAGGTAAATTATCAATTACTAAAAAAAGGTATTGGATTTAGCCGAATTAGTGCGCAGGAGTCGAAAAATTTCGGAAGGTGTACGAGGCTTTCGCGACTTTGATCTTTGTATGCATTTATTTCGAATGTTAAGATCCGTCCGAAAGTCTGGTTCCTCCGGCAAAAGGCTTGACATTCCCCTCGTTAGTCCAGAAGCAACAGCAGCATCAGCGGCGGCGGCGACGGCGGCAGCAACAGCAACAGCAACAGCAACAGCAACAAGAGTGAATCGAGATTCCAAATGGTCGACTCGTTACCAAGCGAAACTGGCCCATCTTAAAATCGTCCTTGGATGCACCAGCCGAAAAGTCCCACGCGAATTCCACGGCAAGAGCCTCTTTGTTACGCTGCAGCCTCTCACGGAGCGTGCCTCTCGTTCTCCTTTTCCGGCACGTGCGCGCGCGCGCGCGCCCCTTCAAACGTGTGTAGGCGCGTTCACTCGCATACACGTACACGTACACGTACACATCGATGTTATACCTTCAACCCACCTTCCTTCCTTCTCTCTCTCTCTCTCTCTCTCTCTCTCTCTTTCTCCATAGACCGGACCCTCTTCCCTCGGAGCTGCTTCGGCATTCCACGCTGGTCATTTTATTTTAGCGCCACCGTGTGTGGGAGAGGCTCGAGGAGCGGTTCTTCTTCTTCTTCTTCGTCTTCTTCGTCTTCTTCGTCTTCTTCTTCTTCTTCTTCTTCTTCGAGGTGCATGTGCGTGTGTACGTGTGCAAAAAGGAGGAACGTGTGCATATCCGCGGGTCTGTTCGTCGCTGCCTCGCTCGTTTGCCTTTTATTCCTTAGGACAAGGAAATCGCACCGGACCCAGCTCTCGCTCGCGCTCTTTCTCTCGCTTGCTCTCTCGTGGTATTTAAACGAACCTTCACGGATTTCCCGTATTTAAAGCCCCTTTTTTATTATTCCCACAAAATATTCGGGGTATTACCGATCGATTCAATTATTTTAAACGTATATGAAATATCAATTGTTTACCACGTTGCAATATTCATTCTAATCGGTATAGGCGTAGGGTATTATTTAACCGCGATTTATCGGAAAAGCTTGAACAATAACCAATCGATTCAGCGATAATCTAGCGCAATAGTCAATAATGAAACACTATAATTCAAGGTGTATATATATATATATATGTAAGATTAAAACTCAACGGTAAATCGATCTTAGATTACACCTTGGTTATAACTTGTTGTGTTTTAAACGTCGACACATCTTTATCGTAAACGAAGTCAACGATATTTAAATTCTATATATAACGTGTATACGTACGAAGTAGCCTGGACTCGATAAAACATTCTTAGACGAGAGAGCCACATATCTTAGAAGTAGTCAGCGCCATTTGTGTCATGCAACATGAAACTTGATAATGCCACAACGCATGCATTTTTTCATTCTTGCCAAGATAAATAGAACCGTAACTTCTGCGAAATCTTAAATATTCATACGCGACATTTTCTTCCTCCCCCCCCCCCTCCCTCTCTCCCTCCCTCTTCGCTTTTTAAATAGGATAGAAATTTTGGTCGTATATTTGTTATATGTAAACCTGAAGATTTTTCTATCGCGAGATGTTAAATGATATTATTGTTTACCTTTAAAACACGAGGAGAGCTTTTGAGGCGCGTCACTGCGAATACGCGCATTTGTTTTGACATTTTCGTTTATATCTATATTCATTTTGGTGTAACAGTGTTGATAGGCCAGTGTATTAACGAACAAAATAATAACTTGGATTTAGTATAGCGAATCGACAACCTATTTTAACATTTCAGAGATGTGTATATGTATTTTGTCTTGACTATTAGAAGTGATTCTATAGATGTACCCTATATTCTTAGTTAATACGGGATAATCTAACGATACCAAAAACCTAGAAAGTTGAAATTGAGTTTCCACCGTGGTACCAGGGATTCTACACCCGGGAAATATCGTTTGCCGGTATTTATTTGTGTGCAGTGTACGTATACGCGATACGTACGGGAGGAACGAGCTCGTGCGTGGGTTCGTCGAAGGTAAAGGAGAGAGGGAAGTCGTCGGTCAGAAAGAAGGCAAAACCCGACTGTGCAACTCAAGGTAGGGGGAAGAGAACAGAGGGGAAACCATTGAGAGGGGTGTAAAAGGTACGTGGGAACTGTACCACGCCGCGACCGCAGGTTTCGCGTTCCTTCCCCGCCGCGGTGAGAAAAAAGCATCGATTACACGGGCTACTTCGAGATTAGCCTCTCTCTTTCTCTCTTTCCCTCTTCGGTGGGTGGGGTAGATGCAGTTCCAAACCTCGATCGATCTTAGATGGGTGTGAAGATTCCTTGTTTTGAATATATATATGTATATATTCCGCGCGATCTTTTCTTTTTATCAGGGTGCGATGTTCAAAGGGGATTAGTCAAATACTTCAGGGGTTTAACTTGTTGGCAAGCTTTTAGTTTGTTGTTGCGCGATTGAGGATAATAAAATATTCTCCATTTGATTTTCTTTTTTACTCTGAGGTACCAACTTCAACTGCGCCGAATAATGATATTACGCATAAATCTAGGATAAATTCTATTAAATTATACATTACATATATTACAAAATATTTGCATAACGACTGACGAAAATTCTATAAATTATCATTTTCTATTTTGACTTTCATATAAAATCTAAAAATTCGCTATTCGCATGAATTCGAAAAAGAGATGAATCAACATTGATCCTCTCGAAATTCCCGACTATTTGAATTTGCAACTTTTGAGTAAGCTCTCTCCCTCTCTTTCTCTCTTGTATCAACTTTTGCGGTCGTAAAAAATTTTATTATTTTCTGCGTGCGAAATTGAAAAGCTTCCATGATTTTATATATACACACACACACACATATATGTATTGAAATCGAAAATGCTTATGACGAAGAAAAGTAATGATACAATCATCCTTGTATCTGTATACGGATTTCACGTAATTTTTTATATTCCACCAGAATCTTTGATGTCCCAAAAATATCTTGGAAAAATACGAAAGTTTTTTTTACCGATCAACAAAATTAATATACAAAATAAGATTGTTTAAAGCACATCGTTGTAACGTAAAAATGAATACAAGATATACCTGAGTGACAAAATATTATGTTAAGACGAAAGGCTTTAAAAGACAAAGTATTTGTAAGTACCAAAAAGTGGCATAACTGGAAAGGTTAACTAGGTCGTCTACGAAGGAGGAAAAGAGAGAAAGAGAGAAAAAAAGGGAGGAAATAAAAAAGGAGATGCGTCGGCACGCGAGACCTGATTAAACGACGTCGGTTGTTGCGAAGAGACCGAGGCTCGCGTGTTTGGATCTCTAACGACCCGACGACACGCGTCTTTGCAGGACCAAAGGGATCGCGAGCATCGTCTGACCTAGTTGTGCCATGCACCGACTATCTATACGTATATATATATATATATACATATGCACATATACACACACACACACACATATATATATAATGCACATCCTTGGGTTGTATATTTTTCTTACGTCTGACGTGGCTGGCGTCGCACTTTTTTCGCGGCTGCCTTTCGAGAGTGCCAAGTTTCGTTAAATATTGTTGGATTTACAGGAGTAATGTGTGTACAACACCGAGGCAAATTTTCGCATTGCGTACTCTCGACCTCGTGAACTTTAACAAAACTTACTTTTCATATCTATATATCATTGTACCTTTTCTAACGCTTTGATCGACATGTATACGTGCAGATATAGATGTAATAACTAAAAATGATGGTAATAAATACTCGAAATAATTCTGATTTATAGGTAAACGTTGGGTTTCATTGATTTGATGCGTCAACCTCATCAGGCTTTAAATATAAATTAACAATTGATCAGATGAAAACATATCTGACCGGTGCAAAGTTTACGTGTCAATTGACATCGAATATCTTAAATGATAAATCTACGTAGTATTAATTTATAAATTATTTATATTATCCATACGGAAAGTAAACCGTAGTAAGTTTGATTAGTGATCGATATATATTAACTTGCTTATTTATTTATTCTAATCGAGTAGTCATAGTGTATTCAATGAATATCAAATGATTATCGTGAATGCGTTCATAAATTAGTTTTGATTTAAATAAATGAATAAAATATTTGTTTAAACAATCGGTTCTTAACATATCTTTAGGAAACCGAAGAAACTTCCTCATGTAAATACATACTTTTTAGTGAAAATGCAATGTTCAGCTCTAAAGTGATTTTCAAAATAATATTTTTTAATAATTTTACCCGATTAAGAGGACGTCGAAGCTAGCGATTTTTTCGACGTGTAGGACGTGTATCAATAACTAAACCAGATTTTGGAGAATTTTGGAACCAGAGCCCCATTCTATGTACCAATGTAAGTAATCTGTCAATTTTTAGTACAAATTTATTGAGTATTTATAAAAAAATTTAACAGATTAATTATATTATTATATAGAATGGCGCTCTAGAGCTAAAATGCCTTATAAACTTTTTTAGTTATTGATAAAAATTAGAAACGGTAACTCTTATATATCGATAAAAACGGTAGTTTCGACGTCCTCTTAAGGAACACTTATATGTCGTACACGATTGATAATAGAGGATATGCAACTGTCGACGAGACGACTTTATAAAAACAAGAGAAAAATGCTTTGGCGTATAATAAAATTGAGTAATCTATAGGAGTTAGTCGTCGGAATGTATTTGATAACTCATTTATATTTACAAAGTAAACATTAAAGTTTCAATTTCAATCTAATACCGAACACTCAACGTGTATTCCCTACCATATATATCGAAAACGTCAATGTACTCGACCAATTGAGATCCCGCAACTCATCAATCGGTAAAAAGAAAAAAAGAAAAGGGGAGCAATTTGATAAAGGACAACTCCGAGAAAGCAAGTTGATAAGATAAGACTCTGCGGGCGACTGGAAATCGCGAGTCTTTTATAAACACTGGAGGTATATATGTGCGTGCCGGTACATATTCGCGCGTGCCAGCTTAACAACGGATCGGATAAGATATCGCACTCACTGAGCCATGGAGAGAAATTAACGGTGTGCTGGAAAGACTGAGAGAATTTAGAGACAGACCCTATATATATACACATACACACACACACACATACTTGACGGTTTCGTATTTGGATACTGTAAGCGAGATTAGATTTTAGATATTTGAGATGTTTTTCGGGATATGACGTGCAGGTTGTTAATTTATTAGTGTATTATCTTTTCATAACCTGAGAAATAAATTATCTATTCATATTTTAAATATTAATTTTTGATCAACGTATGAAGACGAACTAGTACGCGTTACTATTATTTTAACCGATATCATCGCGACAAATTAAACGTGAAGAATATTAATTTCGTGATTTTTATGCAAACCAGTTCAACATTAATTTATATAATGCGTAAAAATATAAAGTGCCACCCGTATTTTATCCTGAAAATTAAGGAGTAATATTAAAAAGTCAGAAACGAAAGTTTAAAGTAAGAGTAGTATATTGAAATTAAAAAAAAAAGAAGTTGGGCATAAACTCGGGTAACGTGAAGAGTGAACGCGTATCACTCAGGAGTATGTTAAAAGGTTAATTAAACGTATGAGTTTACTAGCTTTGCGTTGCAACTAAACTCGAGAAGAGGAATAAACGATTTTCCTGAAACGCGACATACATGTATATCCCAGAAAAACGATTAGCACTCGCGCGGGCGTTTGATTAGCGGCGGTCGCGTTTAATTAACGTAGCGCTCTAACAGGTGTCGGCAGTGTTCAAAAACGCCCCAAGAAACTCGTTTTCAGTTATGTACCTCCGAGATTTCAGAGATTCGAAATGTTCAGTCTGGTATGCTTGACGTACTTTTACAGACTAAATATTTTCCTTTTTTGTTAAATTATATTATGAATTTTAAAATTTATAATATATTGATCGAATTCTTTAAGGGGACCAGCCAGTGTTATAATTGAAAAAAGCTATTTAATATTAACAATTAATAATTTTTTTCATAATGATTCAGAACATTTTATAATTTTTTAAACGAAATATATTATTATATTAACTTCTATTTCAATTTTTTGGTCAATTTATAAGTCACATAACTATTTTCAGTAATTATGAGACTCCGTACTCTCATTTTTTTTCTTAATGGACTTACAGGAGGATATCTCAAAAACCATTTCATCGAATAGGCTGAAATTGTAACAGTAACTTTCAAATAAGATTTTAATCCACTTGAGCGGAACAGAGTATGTTAAAATTGTAATATAAAAATTATTCTAACCAAATTATTTTAAAAATTCAAAAATTGTGTATAAAACAGCTAAATAATGTTTTTAAATAAACATTTAGATTTTTATTCAAACTCCATTCCATTCAAGTAGATGAAAATCATATTAAAAGTGACTTTTAAAATTTCAGCCTATTCGATGAAGTGGTTTCTGAGACATTCTACAGTAAGTCCATTAAAGACAAAAATCAGAGTATGGAGTCTCCTAATTAGTTAAAGTGATCAAAAAATTTTGAATCAAAATTAATAACAATATAATTTATTTTGAATTGTTATAAAAAAAAATTGTTAATTGTTAATATTGAATAGCTTTTTTACAATTTTAACACTGGCTGGTCCCCTTAAATAAAACAAACTTTTGAGTTTGTTGGAAAACCATTAAGTAAGAATAATCACATGAATCTTAATGACGTTAGTAATAATTATTAATCATAACAATTTATTTGTCGAGCTAGAAATATGCATGTAATTATGGTGGAAGCGTGTAATATTGAAGTTACACGTAAAGTCAATAAATTCCTATTTGCTCTGAACTTATTATAATTCCGATCGGTTAGTAACTCCTATATTTATTGATAATGAATCACAACAAAAAATATAATATTATAATTTAAAAATCTAGAGTCAATTATAAATCAGGTCTATATCCTGTATCGTCGTGTCAACTGGCGAAAAATAATGTAACGTAAAGTTTTTTTAATCCAATTAAATAATTTTTTCTTACCGCATAACTATGACGAAATCAGCTGATTATTATACCTCTCTTCCTGGTCTGTAATCGATCAATTACGGCTCCTGATTTTCTGGTTCCAAAGAGCCGATTGACTCATCCCGCGCTAATTAATAGTTTCGTCCCGAGAGCTCAGTTTTCATCCGCGTAATCGCGCGCATCCGATCGATGCGTGTCTCAAGACTTAGCCCGAGGGATCGGTAAACATTGCGCTGTCGAATGATAATGATCACGCGATTTATAAGCGTGCCGCGGATCCACTTTATTTTCTTTATTTTTTAATCGGGTTTCCGTTCTTCTTTAGTCTTTAAGACGCATTTTTGCGTTAATGTGTCTGTTAATTTTTTTTTAATCCGTTAACTTTTCCAAACAATTAGGATGCGATTAGGCAGATTTTCTTTGAATCACATTCGGGGTATAAAAAATTAATCGTTATCTTCATTTAGAGATCTTGTAAGAATTTTCAAAATTAAAAGACAAAGTTTAATAACCTAAATCCCAATTATACTACGCTAAATTTGTACATCGAGAAATCAGATTACGGTTGAATTCAAGTAAAATATTCAAGTTGAAAATAGATGATAATTTGACTAATGATTTTTAACGACATTTATATTATAATAGAACGAGAATATCAAATATTAACAATAACTGGTAAAAATAGTTTTTTTATTTCAGTCTGGTAATAAATTCTCTCGCGTTTAAGTATAACTTAATAGTATAAAATAAGATTGATCAATCATTATTAAATTAATTAAATAATACATTTTTTCATCAATCACACGATCTATTCAATTACATTTATAAGAATGTAAATCAATTTGTAAAAGTTACACGAGAAAATCGATTATACTATGCGCTCTTCATTTCGCTGATAAACATTAAAAATGAGTAAATATTTGTCGCGCGTATTCAACGTAGATTCATTAGTGAGAAATCCACAAGGGAATTAACGAGTAATAAAAACAGTGAAAAATCTGAATTCCGAAGCGGTCACGGAAATGAAAATTCCGTGGGTCATTCCCCATTGAGCAAAGTGGTGTCGGGAATTCAAGCTTGGATTTTCGTTGGGTAGCTCCGCAAAAGGCACCGGAAACTCGAGAGACAAATCGGAGCCTCGTCGTCTCTCCCTCTCCCTCCACCTACCCTGAGTCTTGTCTTCGAAAATAGACGTGGATACCGGTGCCAGGTTGCCGCGGCAACGACACGTGCGAGCCACGCTCGGCGATGAATGGAATTGAGAGTGAGCGACATCGCGATTTTTTATTCGAGCTTAAGCCTGACAATTTTAATTTAAGACACGAAACATCTGTTTTTTTCTGTATCTTTAGGAAACTTATCTGACACGGAATCTAGATTAGAAAAACAGATGAGTTAATGACCGAAATTTAGATTATATTTCTGGGTCAATTTAATTTTACCAATATTGCAATAACTATTTCAATCATTTGTCTCAAACGACACAACGCACTTATCGTGTAGCAACTATAGGGAACGAGAAGCGTCTATAATAAGTAATACACGACATTAAAAATGTACAGTATTAATTATTGAATTATTATATCGTACGTATATAAATAATGTAAAATTTATTTGACGTGACGAACCGAATATCGTTTGATATTCGTTGAATGTTGATCTACAACTTTACGATTAATACGGTTAATTCATGTTGATGATTCCAAAAAAAATGAACGAATTTATATGCAACAACTACATCAATTTAGTGGAATAAAACATAATAATGAGATGTAGAACGAAGAGTAACGCCAAAAAACAGGTAGTATTAACCTCTTGGGCGCGAATTAACGATCTTTGCGATCGAAATCGTCAGCAGCAGCGCGTAGCATCCCGTAAATCGTAGGGTTGGCGCACGCCGCTAATCGTCGGAAGTGCCCCTTGCCTCGTTCCCGAGCGATCATCGCTCGATCCGGCCGGATGTGCGTGCACGCGCAAAAACGGCCTCTCTCCCGCTTTATCTCCCCGTCCGCACCAGCCGGGATATGACGACTCTGTTTCTACCCGTTTTTTACATACACACGCTACCGCTCACCCATAAAACTAGTATTCCCTCGAACTTTTTTACGAGTGTAGGTGCAGATATTTAGTGAACGTCGTGGATCTTGTTGACGAGTTTTTTTGTAATCGATGTATATCATATCGATAACATTTTCGAATCAATCTCGAGAGTTATTTTTTATAAATAGTATTTCAATACGGACCTAATTTATTAATGCTAATTTATTTATTAAAAATTAAATGTCTTATAAAAGAAATTTAAATGTCTCCGATACAAATTTGTGAATGTTTGAATTTGTGATTGAATGTAGATCCAACAAACGTTACTTGAAGACTTTCTTAATAGAGAAAATATCGGGGAGGTCGATACGATACGCTTATTCGCACGAAATCTTTGGAGAAGACGAAAAAGCCGTCCAAATGTTTATGTTGCAGATAAAAGATACGCGATAGGTATATAGGCGGTAAATTTAGATGCTTGCGTAAACTTGATTTGTCTAGGTATATTTAGACAAAAACTATATAGTGTTTACGTTGGTAAGTCGGAAGTGATTCAGGTCGCCTAGTACGTATAATAGACTATTTCAAGTGAAGATGTGTTTCCGTGTAACACAAAAATAATTCTTTAACATAATAATTATTACTATCGGGCTAAGCGTTAAAACAATTCTTCCTTCGTTATGTCACGCGTCATTAGGTCAATTTGTAATTTGCACAACGATATCCACGAATTTATTTATTTAATAATTTTCGTCTTATAGTCATTTATTGTTTTAGAATTTTTTATTTGGGTATCGTTCTGATGGACAAGTGCGTGCGCGAATGAAATTATAAATACAATTGCTGAATACGTGAGTAAATTAAAAAAAATATTGTATTGTACATCCAGAAAAAAGAATAAAATAATTAAACAATGAATAATACAACGAGAGTATACACAAATCTATTACAAAGTTTAAAATTAGATTTGAATAATTAAGAGCTAAAATTAACCGGTAAATTCTAAAACCAGTTACACGCTAATTAAAATTAAGCAACGGTAAACAATAGTGCCAAAATTATTTATATTAAATGCGAATGTCATAAGAGATTAGACGCATTTAACAAATGCTAGAACCAAATGTACTGAATCTAACTTGGAATGCTTTGTTAACTTTTTTTTCTAATATACAAGATTAATACTCATTCGAAATAAGTAAAATCACTTGTTGAATTATCACTCAAAATAGTGAAAAAAATATAATATATAATAAAGAAAAATTGAATGTCAAGATTTCCCGTATTTTTCTGGTCTAAAAAAGTATCACAGTTTAAATGAGAGTGGGTCTAAGTATATATTCTCATGAAAATTAATTTATGACTTGTTAAAATCCGGATCAAGTATATATAGTTTTACGGATATTTCTAGAAGATCTAATAACCAACAAAAACTATTTTATAATCCTATCTATTACGGTAGACTATCCTGTATCAACAAGTTTTCAATCTCGTCAACTTTGAACTGCCGTGTATTATCCCGTCTACATAAAAAAAATTCGTATGATAAACAAGGACCAAACGTTCCTTTGGCTGCAGAGAGCAATGAAATTATAAGCAATACCCTATCGTCCACTCGTCAAATGTAATCCGTATCCCATGCGTATATCATAAGCGTGGTGGTATTTTTGAATGAACGGGTTCGCGTGTGAAATGCTTGCTCGAGGTATCGCACTTGGAATCTCTGATTCGACGGTTCGCAAATACCAGAGGATGCTGGGCGCAAACGGTGGATAAAGATTGAGAAGGAGGAAATTGCGATGGTGCAGTTATCGAACCGTATATATATACATATACCATATATTCATCATTTTCAGCTCCAAGGTGTTGGTCTTGTGAACGAGTTGCCACTTTGATTTCTCAGGTATATCTCCTTCGGAGAGAAAGAAGGAAAGAAAGAAAGGGAGAAAGACCGTGTATAAATATTTAATATTTCTTGAATATTTACCTGGGATATAACGTTACCTCTCGCTCAATATTGTATTCGGTTATTGCGCTATTTTTTAAATTCATATACATTTACCTTTCCAAAATATTGTTGTAAAGATATTATTTAATTTCGTATTTACGAAATGTAAAAAGATTCTACAATTCTTAAATTAATATTTAATACAGTTAATTGCAAATATTTAAATAACGTATTACAATAAAATTTAACTTAAATTAAATTTAAATTTACTTGCCCATTTTTGCACGTACGGTTTAACTTGATATATCAAAATACAAACCTCTCATATACGCTATTTATTTCTTGGGCTTTTGAATTTTTAAAAAATGTAAATAGCTTACTCTAAAATAGAGGAGTCCTTACTACATCAGGAGTCAGGATTATATATTATAATTCCATTAGAGCGAAGAACGTAAACTACACACTTATACACTCACCCAGAAAGATTAATTATTCATACGCTTGTTCATTTTCCAATATTACTACTTTTCTATTAAAATTATAATGAACCATATAAATTTGAACGATATGTATCGTATAAAGAGTAATTTACAAAATGGATATTAATAAACAAAGAGAACTTGAGCTCCTACAACATAAACAATAAAAATGTTATTCTGAAAAGATACTTTTTCTTGATAAGAGCTTAGCAACTCAACATTTAAATTTAAAAAGTAATTTAAACGTCTCATTCTCAATGTATAATATATTAATTTAAACTATTATAATATTGATATTAAAAAAACAAGTAATAAATGTAATAAACCGAAAGAAAGTAGTTAGATAATTTAAGAAAGGATAAAAGTGATAAGATGTTACTTTGGAGCTGTTCTTAAACAAAAGGAATCAATTTGACTGGCAAACTCGCCGACAATGTTATCTTATAGAGAAGAAGAATGAGAGCTGCTTTACTCGTTCGTACGTGCTTAATCTCGTTAAAAGCTCGTAAATAGAAATCTTGCGATTTAAATCTTTTTATTGAAATGTCGAATCTTTTATCCCTTTTCTTGCAACATTTCATATTCATTATTTTTTTTTAATACGATTAAAAATTTAAAGCTTTGCATCTTTAATTTGTAGAATTCCAAAATATATTATTAAACATTTACCGAAAATTGTTAGAACTGACAATTTATTAATATTTTGTTAATTTATAACTTTTCTTAAATATGCAATACCAGACAATAAGTGATATATATTAAATAAAATTTGAAGATAAAACAAGAGATCGTGCTAGATGATTTAATATTGCAAATCGCCCAAAGCTACTACCATGTTGCATAAGATTATAGGTAACCATTTGAACAAGAGAATAAAGATACATTTCGTAAAGCCACATCGTTGTAGGTAATGTAATGCAGTATAAGCGAAACCAGGCACGAAAATTGGAGCACGACAACCCTCTTTTAAACTAACCTAAAACCGCAAAATGAAAGCTCGGGTGAAAATTTCTTAGGCGATTCGTTCTTTTGTACCATCAAACGAGCGTGAAAACAGTAATTTTCAAAAATATCTTCGGGGAGAATTTACGAGATATGACCCAGTAAGCGCTTTTCTTTGATTTCAGCAAAAAGCTTTCGCGACCCGCTTTGAATATCAAGAATATCAGGGACTCACCGAGCTTTTATATATTTATACTTTTTTAAATTTCTACCGGTCACGTGTATACCATATATATTTTATACTTCGAGATTGAATACCGATATTCACAATTTTATTGAACATGTCAAGTTGTAATATTTTCGTTTCTTTGCCCTTATACCTTTCAATATTTATTTAATCTAATGTTAAATGTATACGTACAATGTTTAACTTTCAATTTTTTATTATTTTTCACAAGTTATTTCAGGGAAAAAATTAACTGCAAATACACCTAATGAAGTTAAATCCGATTTATAAATACAAAAGATCGATAAGTAAAATTTACTCAACAAAAAAGATTTTCTCTTTGTCAGAGTCCACGCAGTTAATTTAAAAAAAAAAACAACATCAATTTCATGATATTCTGTTACAAAAAACAGTTGGACGCTGCAGTTAATCCAAAGTCGCGCGCGCGCTCGGTCGCGCTCACATGTATACTGGTAATCAATTATTGAAAGCGCAACGAAGAGCGGAATATCAGAAAATGGAAAAATTAATAAACGACCCCGGATAGTTTCCAGTTTGTCCGGTCCCCTCTTTTATTTCTCCAACTTTAATTCGTATATATACACGCGTGTTTGTGTCTGTGTGTCTGTACGCAGGAAAATATATATAGCAAAATGTCCTCGTCGCAAAATATTATAAACGATGCGTGCACGCGCGCGCACAGACGCACAGTCTAGAGAGAGAAAAAAGCGCGTATATGTGCCCGAACGAGCTACCTCGTGAGTCTTGCGGTGTTCGCGGATCCATTTCATCTTTAAACTTTTTGTTTGCGAGGGAAAAAAATTGTTCCAACTATTTCTTGCAATTGGAAATACAGTTAATTATTTGTATATTAGTCACGACTTTATTTAGAAAAAAAAAACGAATTTATTGTTAATAAGTCGTAGTATCCGGTACTTATTTAAACTTGCAAAAAGTTGCTTCTACAATTTATAGATATTATCATATTAAAATTGTGCGCGTGACTGATTACCTAAAAATACAATAAATCGTTATGAAAAAATAATCTCGCCGGGGGATAATAAAGTATATGCGTCGAGAAAGAAAAGTAAAAGATATTTTCCATCGTATTCTACACAAAAGAAAATGTAGCTTTCTCAACGCAGGCTCCAACCGTAATTTTAATCGCTACCGCGTAACACGATACCCAACGATTATTATCACCGGTATTACGTCAGTCTCCCACTTATCAATGTGTTTCCTTTACCTTTTAAGCTAGCTCTCTTTCTCTCTGTTTCTCTTACCCTTTAACGCTCATCATTACCCAGCATTAATATTCCGCGCAGACAAAACTCACGCATTCCGGATAACTATAAACGCGCTCGTAACTCGCATTCAACAATTTCTCAGGGAAAAGTAGATTACACGCTGTAATTTCCATGGTGCACAATTTAACTCGAGAGTAAGAGAGAGAGAGAGAGAGAGAGAGAGCTGTCGATAATTTTTGCATTACCACTCGTTTGCGAACCTATGGAATGTTATGTTTACGATTTGAGATGATACTTTTTTTATACTGTTTAACAAGTGTTAATATCGTTACGTAGTTCCCCAAAAATAACTATAAAATTCAATACGTACATATATTTATTATTTTTCATTGGTCACTTAATTGTACCATATTTTAGTAACAAGAAATTTTTTGCTCTGCCATTTGGAATTCGACTGACTCTCATTAAACTTTTCATTTTTATTTTTCATCAGGACCATATGTGTGCTGAGTTCAAAGGAACAACTTTAATAAGTATATGAGTTGAGCGAAAATCAAGTTTTTGTTCCAAACTGGTCGGGATGTATAAGATATAAATAAGTTAAAAATCTTTCCTTATTTAATTTGCACAGTAAAAAACAGGAAAATCAATCGAAATGAGTCACGTTTAAATGTGTATTTTGTAAAAATTACCCTTTTCTTATAATGTACATTAAAATCGTACGTTATTTTCGTTATTTTGCGCAATAAATCGTTTTAAAAATATTAGTTTAAAGAAAGTATTGTAAACAATATAAAGACAATCTTTCAATCTCGAAATTTCTACAAAAATAAAATTGCATTCAAATAACAAATTTACGTACCTAATAATTACATAGATATTAATCGACAATTCAATATTCACGCTTTTTTCTGTTTTGCCAAAGCTCGATTAGTTATCCAGCACAAAATTGATTCAATCTACACATGTTATATATAAATGGGCGAATGTTCATCTTATCTAATTGGTGTGTGTCTGTGCGTGTGTGCAAGGTTGTATAGAAAAATCAAAGTTCTTCCGTGTAATTACTCTTAACCATCACTGATAACACGAGCTTACACTCTCCTATCTCTCTCTCTCTCTCTCTCTTTCTCCTTCTCTCTCACATAGACACATATGTATACACGAGTTTAATAAAACGGGAGCATTAAACTCTCTAGTGTAAGGTGATTTAGAGATCAGAGTGTACAAGTATTTAACAATGATTGCTAAACTTGTTTGCTCCCTCGACCAAGCAGCTACTATTCATTTACTCTCTAGCTTAGCACTTAATCCCAAATTGGATAAAAGCGTTTCGAATCTGCCTATTCAGTGTCAAATTTTCAAAACGATCGAAAACCTTTATTTTTATCACCGAGTTAATTCCTCTATTCTTCTCATCGTTATCAATTCATGATACCGTACTCGTCAAATTTTCGCAATTATTAACAACAGGGGATTTCGTGTTCGATTAATCAATAAATTAAATCATTCGTATTTTATTTTCGCGTGGAGTTTGATTTCCATGTTTTTTTTTTAATTGGATTGTTTACATTTTCGAATCGTTCGATTTGGAAAATTATTATTTTTCGTCAAATTGAGATTGATTCGGCGCGTAAACAATAATTTTGAAATTAAATCAATTTGATAAATGATATCTTACTATTTAAATATTGTTTACGAATCATCAGACTAGATTCTACGTGTAAGACCAATCGGTATAAAATATATCGTTTGAAATTCAGTTAGAAAAAAGTGTCAAATTAAATAAAATGTACGTATCTAAATAAAATTAGTCAGAAGCATTATCTGAATGCAAATAAGAAAATCATATACGAGTTACGACGTGACTTTTTGTTATTGCACTGTTGTAAAACCATGTAACAACGAATGTAACATAATACAAGAATGAAATTAATAAACGCTGAATAATTCAACGTTCCGCTAACGCATGACTGTCAAAGAAGACACCCGTCGGATTTCCCAATCTCCATAACACTGCAGGTGACGCACATGTAACAGGCATTAATAAATTCCATTGTTACACCTCGATAAAGTCATCGACACGATCATTCAATTTCCGGATGAGAAAACAATCGAGAGGAGAAAAACGTTTGTTCCACCGAAACATATAACTTCTTTTACACAGTTGACTAGCCTCTACCTACAAGGTATACGTTTTCTTGTTTTCTACCTACCGTAGATGCGAAAGTTTAACTATTGATTAACGACATTACCTTCGTCATGTTCGTTCACTCTAGACAACTTTATACGTTCCTTATTTTATGAGTGTCATTCGATGTATATACACATTTGATGCCTCGATAATCAATTTGTGCGGATAGTAAATCATTCGGATCGCATTCAATTTTTATAAACCTTTTTGATTATTGCAACGATTAATGAAAAGTTAAAGCATAACGATTTGCACATCGCGGATTAATATACGTATCCAAATTTAAAGAGCATTTGTAAAATAAATAGATTTTTTTAAATCTTGGAAATGCAAGAGTGTACGCTTAAATACAAAATACACGGTGCTAAAAAATTAAATTTAAATCTCAAAATCCAGGTGAAAATACAACTCATTTTTCTACGGTACGCACGGTTTAATCTAATCTTTAATTAATACAAAACAATGTAGCAGCTCGACAGGATTTTTTCGGAAAGAAAAATCCGTTTATAAATTCTATAGGCGCGTAATACAAAAGGAAAAACGGCAATATAAAATAAAGGAAATAGAGAAATACCGTTGTAGCAATCCTATGGGAACTTAGCGTGCAGCATCAGAAATTAGTCTCTCTCTCTCTCTCTCTCTCTCCTCTCTCTCTCTCTCTTACACACACACGCCGTGAATGGGCCATCAAAATCTACAGCGCCGCCGGGGACATAAAGATGCTCGAGACGCGACATTTGCCCTCCTCCTCTTTCTTTCTCGAGTCTTCTGACACCGATGGTCTCTCTCGTCCTCTCGTCGTCTCTCTCTAGCCTATCGATCTGTGCGAGCTGCTCCGACGTTAAAAGCAAATTGCGCGTTACTGAACTCTGTTTGCTGATAAACCGGTATAAAGGCTCGCGATATTTCACCCTGTGCACGACAAATAAATGCACTTTTGCGTGGACCAACTAAATCCTATTACCGTGCGAAAAGAAATCGGAAATTTCCTCTTTTGTTGAATCAAAACACGCTCGAAAATTTTGATGTCAAAAAAAAAAGAAAAAATCTCCTCATAGCTTATATAAATCTTTCAACAAAAGTATGCAGTTTGCCAAAAGCCGATTGTTTCGTTTTGTAATACCTGCACGAGAAAACAGACGCAACGGCACAAAGAGTCTCTGATCCGGTAAAAATAAGATATAAAATACAATGTTTCATCTAATTAATTCGTCTACTTAATAACAACAGGGACGTGAAAAAAAAGGTTACTAAAAAAACGTCGACGCGACCGATTCAAACCTTTAACATCTCCATTGGTCGAACAGACAGTCACTCCCCTCTTTCCGGACTGAAATCGATTTTCGCGCGATAGTGCGATTCCCCATCGGTGGTATACCTATCCCATACATAACCAAGCGAAAATCCGCTTCGCGGGCTTTGTGTCGCACAATGCAGGGGTGAAGGAAAAAAAAAGTGTACGGGATGTATGCTTTCGCATTGGTAACGATTTCTGAACGTTTTTTTTAAATGAATGCGACATGTCATTTGTCGATTGATAAAATTCAGGTTTACATTAGCATTTATATTGTTTTTAGTTCATTACGAAATGTCGTTTAATTTGAGCAAAAACAATTATTCCTTCTTACAAAAATGTTACTATAGAAAGTAGTATTACCAAGTTTAACGAAAGCTGGTGATTATATATAGTGTATGTATTCAAAACACTCGTATATCGTATGTATCTAAATATCTTACGAATTGAAAATTCACAATTTTTATACATTATTTGTACATTTATTTATTTGTACATCTCATCTTTTTAATTATTCGTTATGCGCCTCTGTACATTGATGTTCATTGTGATCGAAAGGCAACAAATTTATTTATACGATTTTCTCTATTTTGACCAGAAAGGGTACAATGTTGTATTTATTTATTCAAACACTTAAAACGAAATTCTAAAGTAAAGTAAAATTAGTTGTTCCAAATTCTAATTTAGCGCTGAATAAATATACAAAACCGTATATTTGTAATTTATGTGGAAAATTCAAATTTAATTTATTGATATAATTGTAAATCTGTACAACATTATATAAACTGTACTTTCTTATAAAATTACTAATAAATAATCACATTAGATAAATTGTATATAAATAAAAAATTGCATGATTATTTTATATATTTATTATCTATCGTGTGATATTAATAAATAGAAAAACAAATTAGTTTACATCAACACGTAAATAATTTTCTTAATGTACTCTATTAAGGTACGTGTGATTAATTAAATAAAGAAAATATGTTGTGTAAACATATTGAAATAAGCAAATCAGGATACAGATGTTTTTTGTAATGATATTTCTGACTTCATAATAAACAAAAATATTTTAAATCAAACATGGATAATACACTGCAAGGAAATAAGGTGCAACAACGAGATAAAACCTCATTTTTCATGCTCACCAAAGAGTATTAAACATCTGAAGATATGGTTGAAAATGTTAATTAATGCACATTAAAGTAGAATGTTCTTGTAGCCTTAAGCATATTTTACTTTAAACTCGGTGGAAACTTTACTAAGCTTAAGCAAATATCGTTTTCCATTAAGTACAGTTTGTTTCACTTGTCTAAAATTACGCAAACTGCAATTTTACCTTCTACAGTTACACTTTATCGAATGAATTTTGAATTTAAAGCAAATTGATACTCGCCGCTTTTTTTTGTACAAAGTATTCTTTAACGTAAACTTTTCGTTGCAAATTGTGTACCATTAGTTAATTTATGCAATTAAATTAGATTCATTAATTTTCTTCTATTCGAAGTTAAAGAGTATAATGTATTATACATTTTTCTATTTCACTATTCGATTTTACTGCAATATAAAATATGCACTACAGTGATTGTTTGGTTTTAATTAACCGTACAGCAATCAATACAATACAATATTTTCCTCAAATTGTTTACGAAATAATTTGAGGACTTAAATAATAGTATAATTAAACAATAGCAAATTACTTTTAATGATAGGAAAGTAATTATTCCTAATAATTATTCCAAAAGCAACCGTGACTCGCGGTACATTATCGGTCAAGATTCACATACCCTAATGGATTTTTTTGTCTACTAAAAAATATCTGTAACACCGTACCAATAGTATGCCAGGTAATACTCATCCAAAAAGACGGATTACACGAGGCAGATTGTCCGCAGCGTGTCACTCGTCGAATAGGGACGGGTAACACGCGGCAAAGTTGTTACCGTGTGTAATTCATTTACAACTACCTGTAACATGCGAGGAGCTATCCATCAGTACAACAGAAAGGACAAAAATTATAGTAAAGAAATAATATTTCCAACCACAGGGGTTTTGTTTTTTTTTTCATATTTTTTCTAAGATTATGCTACGCTTGGTACATATCGATTACCCATTTGAAGAGAATCAATCCCACGGCGTTTAACTTTTCAGAATCTATGAATTTTTTCCGCGAAAACTACGCGAGCGAAATTGGCTCGATCTACGTATTGACATTCTTATTTTTTAATGATAATGTAATTGATGAATAAATTTTTGTTGTTACTAAACGAATAAATCAAGTTGATGGAGAATATAATTAATAAATAAATGAAGAAAAAATAGCGATGCTTTTTACACTTATTTTATTGAATTGATTCTTCTTTAAACATCTTTGCCTCTCTAATTATATATACGACGTTTAATAATATTACAGTAATGTTTGTAATTTTAAACGTAAACAATAATGTTGGTAAAGTATAGAAAAAAAAATTAATTTTTAAAAGACAGCGCATTTAAATAATTATTTCATTTCCAAGAAAGTGTCGAATTATTAATCAAAATGTATAATTGTCCATTAAGAAACCCACGGCTTTTCTCCGAGTTAGATTTATTGCCTAGTTTGCATTTCCATATGCATTGTACAACTTTCCACGGTAATTTTGCGTAAAGTCTACCACGAGTAACGAACGAAATTCTTTTCGTCTCTAAATCACAGAACCAGCCAGAAAACAACAACGACACCAACTTACTTTGCGACTTAAACAGTTGCTGAAGAAAATGTGGTCGTTTATGCACACACCACTCGTACAATATCATTTGCTTTTCATCTTTTAACTTCAAACGACCTCGTGCCCACTTCAATTCCCGAAATTCAACCTCGCTAAAGTGTAACCTCGAAATTTTTCTCCTTTGTTGTATGCGAATAAACTGCTTGGGTTTTATATGAATTTAAACCAGCAATGTGTTTTGATAAACGATAAAAAAATCTAGGTCTGTTGTAAATAAACCGGACGGTATACTGTAATACGTATATAAAATAGTTTTGTGAATTATATTAAAATTTCCTTAATTTTTAAAAAGGATTGACTTTTTTATATGCAAATGATTCGTTAGTCTAGGTGATTCGGTAATATATAAATTTTAATTTTCAATTTCTTTATTACCATTATATTTGCAGATACGAAAGTTCCACAAGAAATTCGACAAACAACCCTCGACCGTTTGAATAAATAAACACGCTGAGCAATCAGTGAAAGAAACAACCTAAAATATATATGCAATTTCTGTCCTTCTCTGTTCTGCAGCGTCTTATATAGTTCGGCGACTCGCGTGCCAGGCGAGGTGCAATTTCCTCGGCCGATGACACTTATAAAGACCCGCTGACGTGAATTACCGGCTTGGATTATATTCTGCGTGCGAGTTTCGGCCCTCGGGGTAGCAGTTTTAACAGCCGGAATCACCCTCGATGTTTCTCTCGAGTCTTTTCAGGTTTGTTCATTCCGGCTTGGAGAGGTTAGTCTATTTAATCCGTTTGATATTTACTTTGATTTTTCATGTAGATAAGCTTAGGCTGACTGAAACAAGAATTTATCTTCCTATTTTTCATTATAATATATACCCACCTTTCTCTCTAGGAAATATATAATTATCAATAGAAACCTTGTATTTTTATGGAATATTGTGATAAACATGTTTTGAGAAACATACATTGCATGTATGAATAAACTATATCAAAATATTCAAAATCATGTTACCTCTTCCTTTTTAAATCAATTTACAGGTAAATATCTAAGTAAATTTTATTGAAATTTAATAAATTTAGTGAATTGCTCGCTTTATAAAATATATAAATATGAACATAAACGTGAAATAATTGTTCTTTTTTTTAACAAATAACAAATATTTGAACGAATGGTAGTTATTGTTTATTTTTACACAATGAAATTAAAAAAAAAGTGCATGTACAACTACAGCCCGGAAGAGAGACCCATGTTCTGGTAAATTTAAATTTTCTCGGATTTCGAAAATACAAATTTTCAATTTTTTTTAGCGAAATATATATTCATTTCATTCAATTCATTTCCAAATGAAATTCGATAGATCGGAATTTTGCCGCATGTACGTATACCTGACCAGTTTCGTTGTAAAATTTATCACCCCATATTGAATCTTGTTTTTCTTTTTTTTATTCACCTAGAATTCAATTTCAGATTCTGTAATAAACTTTTGATTCATTCTCCATGCTTCTTTCCACAAAATAAAGTCTCAAAAATAAGAAAGTATAAAAAGAAAGTAATAACGATGAAATCAAGATGCCGAGGTGCAGCGAATGACGACCGACGAATATTGCCTCCTTTTTCTGTGACTATAAATGTACGAGAGAGAGAGAGAGAGAGAGAGAGAGATCGAAAGAGACCGAAATTCAAGTTGCATGTTCTGTGTACGAAATCTTGTTGTTTGTATATTTGAAAAGTTCTTAAATTTTAAGTCAAACCAATTTTTTGTTTGTAAATGTATGTATTTTTTTGTAATTTATTTATCTTTCGGTTTACTCCATAAAAAATATGATCGATTGCGTAACATTTTCTTGTTATAACAAATTTTGTGAAATAACAGAATTCTCTAAAATAAGCATTACAATAAACATTTCATAGAGCTTCAACGAAATATAAATACATCGGTTCACATAAAATTTGCAGAAGAAAATTGTTTATAAACATTATGCGTACTTCAATTCAATATTATCAATAATTAATAAATTTGGCTATTTTCGAAGTATAGTGAACCTAATTTTAGAACATTGCGTAAATGTATACACGAATATTAAAAATTAATTTTAAACAAACATTATCAGCCGAGAAAATCGATCGATTTATGCGTTTAACACAAGCGACTGAAAAATATATATAGGTATCTCAATTGTGTGGGCTAAAATTTCTCAATGGCCCATGGTGAAGAAAAAAAAATGAATATATATATTGAAACGATAAGAGAAAGAATTTGCGAGGGAAAGGAACAAACTCGTTTTCATAAAATTTCCCGTCTTTCGTAATTTTAATTCAATTTCACACTGTTTTACAGGATAATCTGTGTATATCAAGATGCATTTACTTCGAATTAATAACTGAACTTATATATTTTAATGAATATTACGAGACTTTAAAACGCGTATAGATCTAAATTATGTAACTTAATATATCTAGTACACAGATAAGTAGATAATTCCAGTCAAGCAAAATGTTTTTATAATTTATATATTTATACATATATATCTGTGCGTGCGTGCATGCGCGCGTATGTGTGTGTGTGTGGATTAACTTAAGAACAGCTGTTGCTAACGGTTATGTTGAATTTTACGTTTTCATTAAATTCTAAAGGTTTTATGTTTTACCCTCCAAACAATTTATTAATGTAAACAACGTATATTCCAAATAAAACAAAAATTTCGCTCTGCAATTCACCGAGAATGACGCAGTTAAATCTTCATTTCAACAACTATAATATTTAAACAAAATTTATTTATTATAAGCATATGTTTACGGAAATACTCGATACCTTGCATTATATGTGGCAACTTAAAGAAAACGAACTATATAGACGTATTCTTAATTCTTACAAGAAGTACATTTAAAATAACCGATATTATTAACAAACAATAAAATTTCCATTAAACGAAAACCGGAAATTAAGAATAAAAGTATGAAATAATACGAGTTTCTATCACTACTGCGTATCTTATAAGAGAAAGGCAAAACTACCCAACGTGTGTGTGTATGTGTATATAATCGTAAGATGCGCACAATGCGACAATCTGCGAGAGGGGAGAATGAGAATAAAACACGTGTCGTTGCGCCTGCTAACTCGTCAGTCAATTCCCCAAGCGAGTTATCGAAGGTAAAAAAATTCACGTTACAGTTAATTCTATACCTGGTGGTAGTTGCGTTTCTCTTATTCTTCCCGCAGGTGACGTTAATTTTGCGCTTCGGAGTTTGGAACGTATGTGTTTAATTTTTAACAAGTTGTCGTTTAACAATTGGTACGATGTTTATTTTTAGATACGTTTTCACGAAGGTGTTTGTAAACATTTTTTTATTGGATAAATTCAAAGTTGTAAAATTGATATTAAACGTACATTTGGTTTACGATAAGAAAAAACATACCTATGTTTGAAAAATTATGTTTATTATATACTATGTCAAAACTAATATTTCTTTTTCATGTCGTATATTTAAAACAAAATAAACGGAAAGCGGATAATTATTTTATGCTGATATCTAATACGAGAAACCGTGTGTATCGAAAGTTCGAAAAATTTGTAAAATTCAATATTTTACTAAAATAATTAATTTTCAACGATAAATTTTAGCTAAAATATTATAATGAAATACATTTTCAATGAAACGTTGATCGTAACGAAATTAACTTTACGCCTTAGAAAAGCAAAACCCTAAGCTTAATAAAAAAAAACTCCAGTTATTTATCTTATTCGGCGTGAGGACAATTTAATCGCTGGGTAAGCTTAAAGAAAATGGCAAAAAAGTCGACGGTAAAGCGCCCCTAGGAAGATACGCCAGGTCTACCTTTTCTCCCTTGACGTTGGCACTTATCGATTGCAAGCTTCGAAGCTTCTTGACTTTGTTAATTGAGTTGACTGCTCAAGATAATTTTGTGGCTTATACACAACTTCCTTAATAGTATGATTTTGAAGTACTTACCATTTGACGGACAGTCTCAATTTAGTTGATCGATTGATATTATTCCTTCGCACAATTTTTTATTTAATCGAGTTAACGAGTCTTTATTTAACTGATTACTAGTGAATTAATCACTTTTTATCACTGGATGGTAAAGAAGTTAAAATATTTTTAAAAGTTGATTGAAAATATTATACGATAATCGTAGTTACTTATTAAATAGAAGCGAATTTGATAAAATTTTATATCTAAAATTGTATGGTTGATAAAAAAATTGTATTTACAATAAAGTAATTAAACTTTAGTATAAATAAAACACATTTAATAAATGTATAAACCTAACGGTAGTAATTACATCGATTACAACTTCTTGAAACTGACACTGTCCGAAATAACGAATAATCTTTAAAATATTTTTGTAAATGTCAAAATTAATGTGAAACAACGATAATCCAAAATTCTGTAATCGTATATTCTGTTCGAAATCCATAAGTTGCAATTGTCGATGATTGTGTATCATCAAATGTCGAATGGATTAGGTATTATAAGAAAGAAACGTAAAAATCCGAGTTGGAGCACATCAATTATTAAGGAATCCCCTTATCTGACCATAAAAGTGATCAAGATTTTATCGCGCATGTGGCTTCGTATTTCGTGCATTGTCGCTCTCATAACATTGGTAAAGTCGATGATATATCGTAAAAGTGTGTAAGAAGAAAGAAGGAAGAAAGAACCTTACCCCTGAGGGCATCAGCGGTAGTTGCCAGGAGACCGAGGAGACTTCTGCTGTGGTGATGGATCTGCTTGTGAAAGTCTTCTTTGGCCTGTTGTCGCAGATGTTCCTCCATCTCCTTGTCACAGCAATGTCCGTCGCAGATCGCTGTAACAATAAGATATTGGTTCGGTTAACAGGGTTTCTAAAATATATATAAAAAAAAGGACGGAAGTCAGAAATATTACTGTTGTTGTTAATTCAATCAAACTAATTTCTAATCGCATGCAAAAAATGATTAAGTGGTAGCAAAGAATTGCTGTATAACAGGTAATCGATTGCATTTGAAAAAACTAAAACTTATTTAGCTTAATTATTATCCCCTTATATATATCGTGATACATAAAGATACATTAAATATATTATTATTAACATAAACATAAGAATGATAACTTATATGCGTATATTTCAACATCATAACTAATAACCTAATTAGCGTAATACACATTTAAATGCTAGCATCGAAGAGATTGTGGCGATACGAGATGGTAATGTGCACTCTACGAGCGTTTGAACCGATTTATGGTACAATAGAAACGTAAATTTTAGTAAGAGCATCGAAATCGTATCTGTTAATCGTATCGTAATCGATGGGATTATGAAGTGCTCTAAAATTGTAAAACGATGTTAATATCTACACTCGTATAATAATTATAATTATAAACGAATCAAAATAATAGACGAACGCACAATTAGCATAAGCACCACCAAATTATTCTTAAATGTTGGATTGATTAAACCGTTGTGCGTGTACACCGCAGTTCAATATCAACAAAACAAAAGGAAAGAAAAGAGAGAAGGGTTGAATCCACAAATACCTAGATTTGCTTGAAAGTGGCTATCGCAATCCCAGTCCATTTATCAGGATTCAATCCCGTAGAGAAAAGTTGCGCTCAATACGCAAGTACGTGCGGCACATACGTATATATCTATACAGAGCCATACTTTCTGGGTCAAAATAAGAAAGGAGGCACACAAATCAGGGAAGAAAAGGCAACCCCGACAATGGAGCGAAGAAAGAGAGATGAAGTAGGTAAAAAGGAGAATCGAAGACGAAAAGGAGGACGAAAATTGAAAGGCAATCTGGTTCTCGAACAACGGCCTATACGACTCTCTTTCGACGTCGACGACGGCGACGACGGCGGCGATGCCGACGAAGGGGATGAGGTACTTTGCATGCTCTTTGTGCCACTTGGCACGAATCGACTTTGCATTCCTTAATCTCGCGTGCTTCTTCTCTCACCTTTACTTTTGCAAATTATTCGTCCGAGGCGAAGAGGAAGAGACACGAAAAACGTGCCACCTTCAACGCAGTGATTTCGATTTGTCGGTATATTTGTCTTACTCTCTTTTACGGTATTTTTCAGGCTACGATTAATCGACAGTTGAAATAATAAAAAAGCCGTATCTAGGTTGAAAAAGAGGTATAGCTGATATCCAGGTGAAACGGTGGAGATGAAAGTGAATAGATACGAGAGTATTGAACGAGTCAGATTCAACTAGATTGGATTAGACGAGCTTTAAAAATACGGATCATAAAACATTTTTAGTATGGACAAATTGAAATATTGTTTCATTTGAATAGGTAAGCTCTTTCAACGTATCTTTCAATGTTAGTAAATATTAAAGTATCTTTGAATATGTCATCTTCTAAAAGATTACGTAACAATATAATTATGTGCAAGGTAAAAAAGTTTTTCTACAAATAAAATAAAACAAGTTGAATTAGGTACAACACACTTCAAGAAATACGACTAGAAAATTCATAATAATTCGTCAGCTTTTGAAATCCATTTTTGAAGTATTGGAGCAAAAGAAATTGTTAGCCAAACATTGAATTGAATATTCAGCAAGGTATGCGCCAAGAATGACACGAAAGAATCCACTCGACACAATAACGTACCTTCTCCAAAAACACATTTTAAAATTCACCTCAAAGGGAAAAATGCTCAGCCATTCGGAAATGAAATCTACGGTACTAAATATCATACAGCACGTGTGGAAGAGAAAAAAAAGCATTTGCTTATAAAAAGAGACGTGATGACAAAACTATCGGATTGATAAAGGTAGCACGCACGTTTCTCATTCATCCTGCCGTCCATTCATGGGGCTACTCTCCGTTATATCTTTTTCCTTTTCTCCTTTCGACGCGTTCAAAGGTAATTAATCCAATTAATGGTCGGCGCAAAAAGGGTCTCGTCAATTAATTTCATCTGTGAAACCTCGCAAGTCTCAATTTGCTGGGTGTATTAAAATTGAGGCTAGGGAGTAATGGGAGAACACTCGAGTATACTCGAGGAATTGAACGGTTTTAATGAAAACGCCGAGGTTTCGGATGATAATGACTTAATGTTCAAAGGGGAAGAGAATCAGGATCAATGGTACCTGGTTAAACTAAAAACCGGAGACTCTGATACTATGAGTAATACGAACCGTTGTTCGTATTACTAGGGCATCGATTAAAGGATCGTTTCAAACTTCGTCGTATTCTGAGTTTAACGTTTGTCTCATTACTATACACTTATATCTTTTTACTTATCAATTTTTTATTGATTCACATAAAGTATCACTTCAATTTTAATAACATATGTTCTACATAGTAAAAAATACAGATATCAAACTAATTTTTAAACGTCTCTCGAAAATTAGATTATTTTCAATTCCGCATATATATCTATACTTTGAATGATTGTTTGAAAGTTCCTTTAAATATCTAACGCTTATTCTAGTGTATTTGAAGACCACTTAATTCCTTGGTAAATTGTAACGAGCTTTCACTTTTTTCCATTTGTTAAGGAAATTTCCGATATCCAGATGTGATTACAATTGTTAAACGATCAGGACAATGTTGCTTTGATTCCCAAGATATTTACAATAAGTTTTCAAGAAAAGTAGTGGAAGCGACTTTATGAGAGAGGCCTTTAAAGTGGAGTAGATTAATGGAAAATCTAAACGAGATTGTTCAAGTTTGATTGAGGTTCTTACTTCGGATTTTCTCGACAGCTAATCCCGTTTGTTTACAACTTAGTCAAAGCAGTCAAGTGTTTCGATGTTTGGGAATTCTATTGCAATCTCTTGAACAATTTCACCCCACGAAAACTAATAATTGAACTCTAGTTATGCATAGATTTACGTTTGGTATTTTATTGGGGCTTATATCAACATATAAATCAGACCCGGATAAAAAATATAGCATTTATCATCAATAATTTACGAACTATATTAAAGTTTTAAGTTAATCATTAACAAAAAATTACGATATAGTGAATCCCATAGATTTCTCACAAATGAATTCATTTATTTAAAGTAAAGTAGACTTTAAATGGTAATTAATAAACGTAAAAATTGATCATCTATTATAAAACATAGAAATCAATTTAATCACGAATGAACGTAATTTGAACCACTACCTATAAGTAGTTATAGGCTAAATCTAGTCAGACGTTAAAATATCTAAAAATATCATTAGTCTCGCTTATTTTCAATTTTTCCCAGTCAATCGACAAATTGAAAGTTCAATTACGAGAAATCGTACAAGTATTGCATCATTCTAAAAGCAAAGGTATATCAATTGACAATGAACCGTTAATGCTCCCACTTTTAGAAGCAAAATTAAAATTCCGAAGATTAAAATAAAACTGAGGAGAACGCCATTGATAAGACAATTTCCAAGTGCAATATCAAATGAAAATTCCCTGAATGCGAAATAAGGTTGAAAATTGGCGCTAAAAATTGGCCTCACTTGTATCGTAGCATAACGACTTATTTTCTTCAATTCCTACGTGTTTCGAATATCGATGTATCTTTTCTTTTTGCAACTGTCCAATCGATTTTATTCGACGCGAAACACGAAGTAATTCGTTTTATTAATCAAGAGATCTCTTCGTGCTATTTCCCCCTTCCTGTGGATTTAATAATGTTGATTTTGTACAGAACTTATTCCACAACTATATCGATGTAAGAATCATAAAAGCTTTGAATAATGTTTATTTGCTACCGAGCTATCGTAGCAACTGGTTTCGAATGACACTGCAGGGATGTATCAATAATTAAGTATATATATCTTTATCGAATATTATTAAGTATTTTATATATACTTTGCACACAGGAATAAATTATTTAATAATTATATAATTCTGTAATTAATTGTAAGCACCATTCGTCTAGCCTAATATATCACATAAATGCATAAAATAAACGGATTACATAAACGAATCAAAAGGCGCAATTGCGCTTGAAAAAACCCGCGTACAAATTAATTGCCCATAATCTAAGGGTATTACCAAACAAACGTGATAATAAAATAAACAAACGTGTCAGATCATATAAACCGCTCAAAATTTTTCACATGACACAAATTAATAATCCATTCATTGGATTCAAACAAACCGATTCATATGTAAGGTGGCATATAACTGATAAATTAAAAAAAAAACAAAAGAAAAATGAATTACAAAACGCCTAGCGAATTAATTGATCGTTTTCACGGAGCCGTGGCTTCTTGACTTGCACACGTGCGCATGTAACCTCGCGCGAGAAGGAAATAAATGAAGTTTCCTCTCGCGTGCGAGAACGCCAAGTTTAATGCACCCCGGTGTACATTTGAAATGTAAAATTTTCATCTTATCCCCGCAAGCCATCGGAAACAATAAAAATAATTTTGCGTTTCCGGTTGCGCGCAATTGCCAAGCCGTGTCGTTTAGCCAAATTAATCGGTGCAATTGCCGTGGCTAAGGTTACATTTTTTGTCCTTTTTCCTCTCTCTCTCACTCTGTTGCATCTTGCATTCGAGTTGTTTCTAGTAGTACGTATAAGGTTGCACCTTGTTATCTTCTAAGAAAATAAAAGGTGGATATACAACTAATTTGGTTGATGCATTTAATTAGAAAATCATTAAAGTTGATTAAAATTTTTACAGATTACAAATGTTTTATTTCAAGATTATACATGTATACACTTGATTAAATCTCACGAATAAGAATTTTGAACTACAGAACTGAATTTACATATGTATCATACTATTATTATACATATCTGACGACTTTGAAAATAAAAATTAGTTCGTCAAAACGTAGATCTGAAGTTCAATACTTGTGTAAGTGAATAGATTGTACGTTAAAGGTAATTAAAACGTGCGCCACCCCATAAGTACCAATGAGCTAAAAATGCCTACGACATATCCAGGTAGGAAAATCGATCAATTCGTCAGAAGTGATCGTAAGATTCTTTCAATTTCCGATCGATTTGTCTTCGTTACAACGTAAATTCTGCGTGAATTTTGTACGTGCGAGGCGCTGTTAAACTGTCGGTATGTGTGAGACGGTGAGCGTCTTCTGGATTAGGGGCATTGAGCTTAGCTCCGTACCATCTCGTCGAAAAGTTTTGTCAATTGCGAGACGAAACTACGTCGTTGGAGTTCTTCATTTCTTCTTCATTTTCTTCCATTTATAAAAAAAATGTTGACGAAAATCGGCGAAACATTAGGTTTTCAAAATAAAATAACAATGAAATCACAATAAAATTTGAATAAATTTTGAATATATATATATTTAAACCACCAACAAAAAAGAAATACCGCAACAAGAAGTAAAACTGTAATGACATACTTGTCATTACATATTCACCATATGAAAGTAACAACTCAAAATTAAAAAAATGGTAAAAAAAGTACAAGTCGCGTACGCGAGTCTAATGCAACTATACGTCGATTGATTTATCGTTCCACCCATGTAAACTATATGGAATAATTTGTTTAGATATATATCGTACACGACATTTAATTAACTCGATAATGCAAAATTAAAATTATTTTCACATGTCCAACGAGGAAAATGTATTTTTTCTCCGCGTATTTAAAGTTAAGTGAAATATACGTAAAGCGACAAGATGTTACGAATTATTAAAATCGTTGTATTCTATTTCCCTTAGTTTTCGTTCGGTCTGTACGTATATGCGTGTATAAATATATATATATATACGCGTATACATCAGCAAGTTTAAAAGGAACGTGCGGCAGCTTTATCTTGCTCCCTGTCGCTTTCGAACCGCGACCCTTAAGAAAATGTCACGCACGCGTAATCAGAGAGGATCTTCTTCTTTCGGGCTGCTACCGAAAAGCTTACGAGATGAAATTGCGTATCCAACGAATTTCAAAATTGTTGATTGGATTGTTTGATTAATTCATTCGGATTATTTCTTCATTTGTTGTTGTTAAGATAGTTTTATTCTTTTTGTAAACATTCGTCGAATTGATTAAATAAATAGGAAATTTACGTATTCTATTGTGCTTGCTATTGTATGTAAAAATGAAAAATAGAATAAATGTGTATAATGACTCGTATGATTCGATGATGCGGATTTTTCAGAATAAAAGATAATGATACTAAAATGATCAACCACGTAGATTAATGTAAGAAATGATTAAAAATATAACATACACGGTAAACGGCAGAAAACTGAATGTTTACTGTTATCTTCAGTATATCCCTTCAGAATGATGCAATTTAGGGAAATAATAATGGTAAATAAGATAAACAGTGGCAAATTAATAAATGCTGTAACTGTGCTACTTAAAAACTCATCACGTACACATAGAGAAAGAACGGGAGAGTATATCCAGTTTCTCTTATGACGTAGGAATCATCCTAAAACTATATGATATTGTGAAGTTGACAGGTCGGTTTTTTTAAAACGGCAATTAACTTCGACTATTTACACCGAATAGACAGATGCATTTGCTAATTTAAATGGAAGGAGTCAATGTTGTATAACAGTTTGCATAATCCCAATGGTATATATATATATACCTATATGTCTGTAAAAATGTGATGTCTCTCGCCAACGCAGGATATTTATCACGATCGAATTAATGAATTTCAGGCGTTATTTTTTTTATTTTATTTTCCTTCTTCTCTCTCCGAGTTTCGTAAGAGTAAATCTTTATTTATCGAAGACATTATGGTTATAATAATCTTACAAATCCTTTATTGATCGCGAACGAATCGCAAATTAAGATATACTAATACTAAATTAATACATTTGCCGAGTTTTAACGAAAATACCTATCTGGAAAGTGGCAAAATGTTTTACGATTATCCGACACTTCTACTGTATAATTATATACGACGCAATATCATTAGCTGTGAATTATTGATATTGCCTGTATAAAATATTATTGTGTTTTGACTATTTATACATTTTTTTTCTCGTGCCTATTTAATTGATTAAATTTAATAAGCCGTTAATGTTCCGTTTAATGAGCGAGATTTTATATACCGTACATAATATAATACACGCGGGAAATTGCTAGTTTATTTAAATACTCAATTATTTTAATACCTAAACTATATATCGCGTATATTAATTTAAATTTGGCTAAATATTATACGGATTCGTATATAAATGGTCATGGCAAAATTCATTTAACCCACCGAGATGCTGAATTCGTTTCCTTAGATGAGAAACGTTTAACTGTAAAGTGAAACGTTAGATTTTATTATAGTTACCATGTTGTGTCGATCCGATCATCTAAATTGAATATTTTTTTTAACAAACGAATGTGAACGATTACATTTTAATCACTTTTAGTCGTGAAATATTGACAGCATTGATTGAAAATTTAACGAGATAATTGTCGCTTTGTCCCAATGGTATACCCGATAATATGGTTTTACTTCAAATTCGCGCGGAGCATTTTATTTTTAAATAGTTTTAAAAAAGACATTTTAAATATTTTATTCAATCGGAATTTCTACAATTTTAAATTAAAAGAAATGATTCTTTTTCACTGAACAATCTTCAAAGTAATTATTTAATGTTACCAGATAAGGCATATAAGTGTTTATTAACAATCCTATATTTTAGAAACATTCACCCACTATTAAATATTATTTGCAAAATTGGTATAACCCTTTAGTGGGAAAAATAAATTTTTGGAGAGGAAAGTAACGTACCTCGTGCGTGCGACGAGTCCTCGGGCGGGCAATTTGAAAATAAGATTGGCGATTGCCACTTTTCGAGAAACTCAAGTATGAGAATGCGTTATGATAGTATTGATGAGGATATATTTAAAAGCCGTGAAAAGTTGATGGTAATGTTAAGTACAAGCTTGTAAAGGATGAAACAAAGTTTCACGAAAACGTGTAATTTAAAATGAACATATTATCGATAAAAATTATATTTTCTTTCGATTCCAAGGTTGCGTGATTTCAACTCATTGAGTCATGAAACACTATACGTATCGTGTAATTGTAGATATTCTGATTTAAAGATGTACAAATGTATGTCTTGTTTTCTTATTGAAATCTGAATTGTACCGTATGTTTTATGTTATTTTTATTGATCATATCCGCATCCGAATTTACAAATTTTCTATGAAATTAATGTGCTATACGTTTGTATTGCACGAAAAATAAAGTTTATTCATTTTTATTGAAAATGTCTACTGTTGAAAACGGTTAAACTTTCGTGATGTTTCCCATATTAATACTTTCCAATAGATATCTACAAAAGCGTACGTACATATATATTTATTTTTGAATAAACAAAAACTATTTCCAAAAGTAATTTAATCAATTTAAAAACTCCTCTATAATTATTTTGTCAATTCCATTCATTTACATATGATTCAATTATAACTCGAATGAAATATAATAATAATTATTATTATGATTTTCATTCTAAAAATTATTGTGCAGAACGGAACTTGAGACAATGAGGCAGCATTATAAACATTACAATCGCACAGCATCTCTTTACATTATTCTCAATCAGGGATGTAACGGTAAAACTCTCCACCCACTTCTCCGCGACGAAAAGTAATTGAAACTTCTTATGTGTTTGTAAAACGAAAAATATATTCATTAAACACTTTGTACACTTTTTTGATCGGCAAATAATTACTTTTGAGAAAAAGAAAAAAATTTATCGCCTTCGAATCAGCCTCATTCGCATTTTACAATAATATACAATTTTTGAAGTTACAGATAATTTTGACATGACGGTGCCATATTATTGTCTAATAAATTCGTTTAATTCTTGGTAATATTATTGATTCGAAAATTAAAATGGCGTAACGCTTAAATTTCTCGTGGCGTACGTTGTATTAATATTTATTACACGATTTTCAAAGATAACTGAAATCAGCGGAAAAATATTAGAGATATTCTCATTGTCCCAGTTTATCGTGAATTTCACGGTAATTTTTACGGGAAAATTTTCTCTCGACGTACCTACGGCGGCGTTAAGAAACAGAGTCTGAAAGCAAAAGAATTTCCTTGGTCGATCGCTCACAGGCCTCCGATTGGAATCGGCGATTTTCCAAAGGGAGGAGCAACCTTATCTCATCTCGATTCCTGTTACTTTCTCGTGTATGCGTGTACGTGTGTGTACGTGTATCGGTATATCTCCTTAGTATCTTTCGTTTTGCTCAATCGCGATATTTTCACGTCCCTTTCTTTTTTAACCGGGGAAAAAGATGAGTGTGAAGTTCAAGGAAACTCTCGAGGTCAACTGCTTCGAAACTGGATGTATCGATGAAGCTCACTTTAGTCGATGATTCCCTTTTTACCACAAGTTAGGATATTGATCGGAGCAAATTGAAGTTTTCAGGATGAAGCGATTGTGCTAATGTGCGTATTGATGTTATTTTGAGTGGGATAATTAATTTTTCATAGTCTCCGTTCAATCTATCCTGATTTTATTTATTAATTGTTTATTATCTGCAATAACAATTTACGGAGGGTGGATCGGCAAATGATAGATTACAAAGATACAAGGAAAAATCGTAAGTATTATACGATAAGGTATTGCGAGTAATCGATGTGTGTATAGTCTCTTCTATAAATATAAATCAATTGAATTAATAGTTACTATTATAGTTAATAAATTTATAATTGATTTGTTTAGACTCACTGAAACGCAACAGTTCCAAGATACATGTATATATTTCTATATAGAAGGAAAATTTTATTAAATCTTATAATAGTCATTCGTTATAGACGCACACATTCAATTTAGCGAACAAAAAGATGTAAATAATTATAACCGATTATAGAAACGCTTACTCACAAGTTCGCAACAAACCACACACCAGCAAGTACATCATTAGCAAATTAAATTAACTTAAGACAAGTTTTCTAGGAAACCATACCAGATGCTAACAATGTACCTTGGCGAACAAAAAAATAATTTTTTTTTTTTCATACTCAAGTTTCAAACAAGCCGTCAATTTATGTCTTTCTCTCATTTTGAGAAAGACTCGCGGTTACGCGGTGTATAGGGGCTCATTATAATCGCTTCTCCTTGCGAGGAGGGAATTTGATCGCCATCGGGTGCACTTTATGCCCATTATGAGGGGGTTCGAACGACTACTGGGAATTCTATATGCAATATATATATTCACACACTCGCAATGTTTTAAATTTACGTACTTAAATAAACTTTGTTTCCGTGCCTTTTAAAACTGTAATTTCTGTTTTTAGATAGAATCTTTTGTATAGGATAATAATCTTATTGCAGCGAGAAGAATGGAAATTAGGTGAATTGATTTTATTGGTTTCGCTATCGAGTTGTTGATAAATGGATAAAATAACGATTTTTCTCGAGGTAAGCATTTCCCAAGGACTAATATTAATGATTCTTTTGATTGAAGTGGAAAATTGATACTTAATATAACTATGATAATGACGATTCTCTTCTCTTCGCCTCTTTCACTTTTATTATTGTGAAAAATATAATGCTGTAATTAATGCTTGTTACGCAACTACATTAATTTTAATTAACTTCGATTTAATTTGAAAAATTTAACCTACAAATCAGAATTTACGATGTATACAAGTAACTAATACATAAATTTGATAGATATATCGGTTATAATATAAATACCAATATTAGAAATTTTATATATCCTCTCGGAAATAACAAATTAACTTTTTCATACATTGAAAATAAAATATCAAACTGCACGATAATAAAATAAATGCTTCTCATTGCTGCTTTCGTAAGTTAAATTTAGATAAAAAAAAAAAACAATTTTAAAATACTCTCTAAAATATTACGTTCATCATCTGAAAACGTCTTGAGAAAAATGGATTCCTCGCGTCACATTCTTTAAAGTTTTTATTTCGACTGACGCACGTAAACTGTTATACAAATTCCGTCGAAAAATAAGAAAGAAAGAACGAGCGAGGGATGTCTATGACAGTTACTCGTAGCCTTCATTGGTAAGAGGGGAAAAATTGGAAAGGCGAGTGTATACAAATAGAGCAACATGTGGCACGGCAGGTGGAACATCTGTCAAGTAACGAGCGAAAAGCCCATTCGGGTTTTTCGCCTGTGGAGGCGGCACGTTTACCTTGAGCAGTTCGGCAGGTGCGTGTTTGGACTTTCGAATTTTTGCGGATTCAGCGAATTTTCTTTTTTACTCTCTTATATAAGGGTTTATGCATAAATATATACATATATATGTTTATTTTTCTTAATATTTCTATTTCGTAGCAGGAATATTAACAAAGTATAACTTTGCATACAATTCTTACATTGAAATTGTTCATTTAAGAAAGTATTATTACCTAATCCGAAGATAAATACAGCTAAAAATTGATTTATTGATACGTGCACTATAAAGTAGAATAGGGAAAATTTGGCAAATCCGTATCGTGTCACCTTGGGCAAATCGAACATTAGCATAAATGTCGTCGATTTTATTCAGCGTGGAAAAACAGAATGTGGAAGAGCAAGAGAGAAAGAGAGAGAGGGAGGAAGAGATTACGTTCGTTAAGCCCGTCGAGGCCGAGAATAAATCCCTATCAAACGAGAGAAGAGGAGAACGCGGCGCACTTTACGATCTCTGCAATGCGCGACGATCACTGCAGGCCTTTTAATGCGCTCAGAGAGAGCCCTATCCTGGTTGCTCTCGTCAAATAGAGAAAAAATGTAACATAATTTAAACGTTCACAATAAAAAATTTTTTAATTGCGCTGTATGTTACTTTTATTTTATTTGTCATAATCATGTGAATAAAGAAAAAATTTATAGTAAAGATTTTGTTAAAAGCAATGAGGATCAGACAAATGGCAATTAGTATATTCCAAATATTTTCGAAATAAAAGAATCAATTGAAATGCTCGAACGCGTCAGTCAACGTATTAATCAGTTCTTTGATTCTTCACACTCGTCAGCACAAAAGAATAACACATCGTTCAGGATGTCTCGATTAACCGGAAAGCGAAACAATACGACTAAACGATAGAAAAGCCTTAACCGTCCCTTTTTTTTACTTAATTGCGGGTGGAATCTCACGATGCGGACGACGCTTTGATCCTTCAATTTGCCTTGATTCAATTTGGCGCGAGAGCGAAGAATCGGAGTCGCAGTGCGGCAATTGCACGAGACGACGTTTCCTTCCCCGTCTATACATATACTCATCCAGACACCCTTTTTTTAAAACGCTGACGTCTGGGATATTATCGAAGGTTCGACCTTTGACGTGTCGTTTCCCATGTGTATTCCATGAATTTTTCTTTATTTCGCATTCTATTCGAACGATTCTTCTCTTCTTTGGCATTTGGTCTAATGAGTTATGCATGTACGTAGTAAACAAATCTGCTGATATTGTGCAAATAATGTTTTATTTCAAATTATAAATATTGTCGAGGAAAATATATTTTGCTTACTCGTAGATATAAGCTAAAAAATATGCATTTCGCCAAATACATTTTAAATCAATGTTTTCAGTTTCAGAGAGTTTCAAAGTATGCGGTGTATTATAAAATATTTTTATCGGTGATTCTATAATTAATTAAATGATTTTTTAAATTATACTATACCCTTTAATGATTCACAATAATCTTCGTTCTCAAAATGTCGAGTAATTATTTCAATTTGACAATAAAAAAATTTAATGTAAAAAAACACTAAACATCTATTTTATAAAGTGGAAAAAACCGGATATTTCGTGCAACAATGAATGGACAGTAGTGTTTATATATTTAATAATCAAACTCATATTAATAGTTTATTTGTAAAAAGGTTGTTTACTATAGTCTTTTCAAATTTAGTTGAATACTGATTCATTTAAATTTTATTCCACTAAGTAAAAAATTAACGGTCACGTATTTGCTTGATGAAAAGTTATTTTTAGCTTTGTCCGTGATGAATTGTAATTTATTAGTTTATATTGTTATATAGATATATATAATTAAAATTTCCATATTACTTAATTTCAATTATTTTAATAAAATGCAAACAATAATAATAAAATTGCGTGACAAATTATGTTGACTTTGGATTACGTATATGATCGGATTTTCATATTTCTATTCACGGTGAATTTTAGTCAAAACCCTAAGTCAGTGAAAAAACTTATAATAATCAATTCATTATTTTCCCATCAAAATTCTTAACCCAGTTATCTACTTGTTATAAAAAATAAATTTGATTTTACAAAACCGCGATAAGACGCTACATTTTTATTATTAATTTTTCGAATAGGAAGACTTTTTTTAATAAAATAAGTCAGATTTTAATAATTTCTGAAAAAGTATAAAGTAATGTACGTATACAGTTCATTATATTTTATATGAAAGCGGTGTATCTTAAAACTAGCACGCAAGTATAACGACATTTAATTTTTAATTGGCAGTTAATTATATTTTATATTAGTATACAAGAGATAGTACTCACTATAAAATTGTTATAACATTGACAAATATAAAGAAATTGCAATAACCATGCTTGAACCACAAGAATATAATCGTCCTCAAACGTTCCGACTGAAATTCGGAGTATAAAAATAAATTAATTCGAAAGGTTCATTAAATCAACAAGAGTAGAAAAGTGCCAGAGTTTTCTAACGAAAATTCGCGTCTGTGCACTCACGAAATCTCATTTGCAACGATGGCGATCATTGAATAAAATCCATTAACCGCGTAAAAGGAAAAAATTCGTTACGGTGCGACAAACAAAAGGGGAGACCGTGCAGGGATAAAAAAAGCCGAAGGTGGAAATTTAACGAGCGGGGAATTCGAGGCTTACGAGCATCGCCTTTTTCGGGAGGATCAACCGGGCGATTTGCTTCTTCCCACGCAATGTCTTGCAAGAATTTTTAATAAACTAATGTGAATTTTATTGTAGTTATAAAATTTTTTAAGTATAAAAATAATAAATACATATCATTTTTTATAACATCGTAGAACAAAAACAATTTGTTCTTCGTGATGAACTGTTATTTTGTTTTAATAATAAAATTATTATTAACAACTCGTAAATATACATGTTCTGACAGTTATGTTTCCGTGATACGGGCACCATGACCAAAAATATTTAGTGATCTGTAAAATAATTATTATAAAAAGGAGAAATGTTTTTTGTTTCGTTAAATGTCTTTCAATACAAATGACTCACGCATAAAGACATATTTATACTTTCGCAAATCTCATATTAGTCATAAAATTTGTTACACATACAATAGATTCTCTATTACATACCAAGGTTTTATAGTATTTATTAGCACTACATACGATGCAATAACTGAGTCACTTTATGATGACGACGATTTTTAAAATTAATATCCAACCAAAATATATAATATATATTATTACTAATTGATTATTGCAGCTTGTAGAGATTACTCTCTATACCTTTGCGCAAAAAGGATTGAATTTCAAAATGAAAATCTTCCGTAAAAAAGAGTACACATGCCCCAGTTAAATCACGTAGTGTACATAATGTTCCCCGAACAGCAGTATCTAGCGATTCAACCTACAAACTTGAAATCGCACACAATCGAACGAAACAAAATGAAACCGACCAAACTCATCCCAGAAAACGAAGGATCGGCAACAAACGAAAAAAAAAATATTAAAGAATCCAGGTCTTTCGCGGCAGAAGTTGGAAAGGAAAGGTTCCCTCTCTCCCCCCCCCCCCCCCCTCACTCTCTCTCTCTCTCACGCGCGCGAGCGGTTCGGAAGCGTCCGCGTGTAAATCAAACGGAGTACGGGCAAAAAGTGCCGTCCTTTCCGGCGTAGCGAAGAGTCAAATGACACCGGCGTCACACCCGCGGTGGCGCCCGACCCACGCAGTGAATCATGCAAATTGACACGGAACCCGAAAACCGGCCGACGCGCTATTATTTTCCTGCGAGTTTGTTGCTGCTCGTACAGGTTCGTTCAGGTATGTAAACCAAAGGATTCTGGGGCTCAGGTTTTCGATGCGATTGATTTTAATGTTCAATATTCGATCTTTTAGTTACGAAGAGAGGGCTGATTTTACCTTAAATTACGAAATACAAATGATGAAAATATTATCGATTAACAAGTGAAAAATTCAGTATAAGGAATTTATTCTTATAATTTTACCAAATTTTGAATTATTACCTATATTTAAATTATCATTCATTTTTAATCAAGAGTTTCAGTTGTTTAGTATAAATAATCTACAGAAAATAATATCTGTTTATTTGATATTAAAAATTAGAATAATTGGAAAAGTTGAAAACTGTAAGCATATATAGGTATTGCAATATGAACGGTCGCGCGCCATAGTGAGCGAGTGAGAGAGTGAGAGAGTGAGAGAGGAGGAAGTAAGGGAAGTTTCGAGCGTGTAAAGTTTATAGGAACGTCGCCTTCGGGAGGTAGTTGCGCGGGTGTGGTCAAAGACGCTTATAAACGTTATTGCGCGATACGACGTAATGCTTTCCAATATAACATCTTACCATTATTTATACTTTATAGATCTATACTTTGTGCTATTTATTTTGATGCATTTACGATCGTGAATACGAGATTTCTTCTTCCTCGATCGATTCGATTAAAATATTTAAAAAACGGGATACGAAATTCGATTGTTCCACAAAGAAATATATTAAAACTATATTTGCCGATTCATTTTTGTTTTGATTTATACGCCGCGCGCAAGAGAATGAATTATCAAATTGGGTTCTTAAACAGCTTTGATAACCTATTAACCTAAAGAGGTACATTGTCTACGAGAGTAGAGATTGATCGCGATATAGATACAATTTAAAATAGAAACTTGCGTATACTATATTATTAACTACGACGAGTACTGAGCGAAATTTAAATTTATTATTCATTTCTGCAAAATGCGTTACGTCGAGTTGTAGTAGAGGTTGGCAAATGCATTGGACAATTATAAATGTTTTGCAATCGCGTGTTCGAGAAAAAGTTTCGTATGTCGAGAACAAATCAACTTAATAACGTATTAACGACTTTATTTCCCATATACAAAATGTATAGAAAAGTAGAGAAAGAGAGAGTGAGAGAGTGAGAGGGGGAGTGAGACCACCCAAGTAACACATCATAGATCTCGGGAGTATCATCGAATTCAAATAAATTCATCGTAATATACATAAGAGTTGCGGTCTTGCCCGCGGCTTAGATCACAAAGTCTCTCACTATCTCTGTCTCTACTCGCGATCTCGCGAATCGTAAAAATTAATCGAATTCTCTCTGTTTCTCTCCTTCTCTCACTCTCCCTCTCTCTCTCTCTCTCTCTGTCTCTCGCGTGCGCGCGCGGACAGACGTGTGTATACTTATACGTGTGTATATATATTCCGACGCTTAGCATCTATCGCATATTGTCGAAGCGGTGATTTCTTAGAAGGGCCGATCGAGCTGCGAAAGCCTATTAACTCAATGGTTTACCGACCGAGATAAATTAGGTATGCGTGTGTGTGTGCGCGTGCGTGCGCGCGTGTGTGTGTGAGTGTGTGTGTGTACGCAGGCGGTGATTCGTTCGCTCAAAGACTGCGACCGAGCGAGCAAGCGAGGGAGATGCCTCGTTACGGAATCGATTTCGCTAAATTTCGACTGTTATATGCTTCTTCGGCTTTTCAACCGGCGTTATGGGTTATTTTGACGTTTTTACTAGTCCATTTTAATCAGACGCGATATACTTTGTGTGGTCGTCTATACTCTGGCACCCCCCCCCCTCCTCGCCCCCTCTCTCTCTCTCTCTCTCTCCGTTTCACTCTGATTTATTCACACGTATACATACGCATAAATCGTTGGATTTTGTCGGATTCTCCTATTGTTTCGTTCTTGATTGGCTTGGTTGGGTTACAAGCTCTTAGATTCCTTACTATTCACAATGTTAAAATTTGAATTATTTAATTCAATTATATATATATATATATACATATATGTGTGTGTGTATGTGTGTGTGTGTGTGTGTGTGTCGTTCGTTTTTAAACCATTAAAACGTTAACATTTATTTAATTTACTTGTAGGAATTGTATCGAATGGTCGTGTATGGTCGGTGCGCTGAATTTAAGTTTATTTTATTAATTAGAATAATTATATAATTAATTTCCACGAGGAACAAAAATACAATCCAGAAATAATACCAAAATCGTAATACGTAAACTTAAAAAAAAAACCATCCCAAGTTTCTATAGCAGAAACAAAAGGAAAAGAAAACAAGAACCCGAAAATACATCCGCGTTATTTCACCATACGAGAATGTAACCAAATGCGATAAATTCGCCAACATCGTTTTCCCGGTAAGTGCCGAAAAAAAGGAAGAAGAAGAGGAAGTTGAGGTAAGTTCGCGTTCCTGGTAAAACCGCAAGTTTCGCACATAGCATAACCTCTCTCTCTCTCTCTCTCTCTCTCTCTCTCTCTCTATCTCCCTCTCCGTCTCTTAGGTTCTGCAGTCACCGAATAATAACGTTTTCTTCCGCTCGCTAAAACGCGCCCCCTCGAAAGGAACGAGAAAGAGAGGGCAAACGCGCGTGCGTGTGTGGGTGCAGATACACACACACGAACGCTTATTTATGTATGAATGCATGTACGACGAGGCGAACAACACTTGGCCCTTTCTCACGCTGCACTTCACGGACTTTATAGCGGGTTTATAGTTATCCTTACAGGGAACCAGAAAGAGAGAAAGAGAGAGAGAGAGGGAAGGAGAGAAGCCTCTATGGCAATAAAGACGCAACGACGCTCGATGACACGGCCAACGTAACGTTTATTTCGTGAATCTGCATCTTCATCTTCCTATCGAGATTTTGCTTTTTTTCATTTTTCTAATACGAGGTGTTACTGCTAATTTTTATTTAACTTTTCATTTTTTATTTCGCCAGTATATGTATATACGACGATGTAAAACTTGATTTAACTGGCGGGGGGTGAATTTGAGTTGAATAAGAAAAAACACGTTTTTGGGTAACGTAAAAGTAACAATATATCAAAGTGAATATATATAATTATTCGGTATACAGCTAATTCTTCATCGGTTCACAAACATTCGAATGTTTCGAATCGTATATTTGTAAATTGTAAATTCGCTGCGTACAGAAGGAAGAAAGTTTCTCTTTGATATTTTATTACAGTTTGCGGTATATGTGTGTATATATGTATATACACGTATGGCGCATCCTTGATATTCAATTATGAAGTTTTCTTCCGTGAGAATTAATCGGTAAGATTAATCAGCCCGCGCATGGCCGCGAGTCTACCTTGGCAGCGATAAAAATCCTCAATTTATCTCTCGTAGTTTAAAAGGATGTTGGACAAGTTAGTCATATAAATTTTTAACAAAGTTTAATAGTTTCGTTGCACCTTTTGTCTAGAAACAAACTTTATGCATTTTTCCTTTGAATCAAACTCCACCGAGTGACTAAGACCTTGTAAATTATCAAGTTTGATTTATTGCGATTCACTTAGATGTTTAAACAAACATCCAAATGTTCACTGATTTCTATATACCATGTAGACCAGTCAAAAGTATATACGACGAAGTATAATGTGTAATAAAAATTACTACGTTATTGTGGAAAGAATTGACAGCCTTGACACGTATCATAAAAATTACTATGACGTATAACAAAATTTGTTGTACAATTTATTATTATTTTCTCTTTTACTCAATGATATATAGTAATTTTTATATTATAAAATTTTTATCCGTGTGTAACGTTGTTAATTTCATATAACGTAACCATTTTGATAAAAAAAATATAGGTATACGTGTATACCCAATTGGAAACGTTAACAAATTATTGCGCAACAGCAATAACCCAAATCTAGTAAAAGGTATACATAAAGTACAGAGGCCAGACTCCCTTAGCACTGTATACGTGTATTTTATATATATATATAGAGCACGTGACGTAGGTGAGTTACGAGGATATTTAGCTACCGATCGACGGGGCTTCGACGACAAAGTTTCGAATTTATTTGGCTGAGTAAAAGTTTCCAATCCTCCCTCGCCTCCTCCCCCCCCCCCCCCTCCATAAGTACTTGAAGGGACTAATTCAACACAACGGAGGAAAAAAACACAACTTTCTTTTTTCTTCCTCTTTCCAACCCTGCCTTTTTTTTATCCACCTTAAAGGAAGTTTAAAGTGCGCATTTTATCTTTAATGAGATCTAATTTAAGCTAGAAGAGAAATGTAAAATGTTTCGTTACTCGAGTTAATAATGAAGTACTTTCAATGTGAACGTCTTTTCAAAAGTGTCGCGTGGAAATGTCACGATTTAAGCACATCAAAATAGAAAAGGAAAATATCACTGGAATTGCATATAACAGAAAAAAAGAACATTTACCCGTATTACGCTAATGGAACGAAAAGTACTTGAGCGAAACTTAACGAAAATTAAAATGAAATAAGAATCAATCACTAACTTGATCCATAACCATAATTCAATTATAAAACCATCACCGTAATCCTACCGCAAATCCAAGATACAAAACTCGATACGAAAAAAAAAAATGGAAATACAAAAAATACGTCGGCAATAAAGCGACAAAATCAATTTGCCCGTGGGTTTCCCCTTTGGTACCGAAAAGAAAATCACGAGCAAACCTACGGAACAAGACAGAAAGATTGATTAGCTATAAAACGCATCTTGCGCGTTCAGTCGCGCGCGTCGTCTCTTATGAGACTCTCAACTCGTCCTACGGCATTGCAATTTGCATCTCGTTTATTTTCTCGGTACTTTTCACGTGGCTCGTCATTCCTATACGTTGATTTCTCAAACTTACCGTCATTACTTCTTTATTTTTTTTATATTTTTTTCACCTCTCTCTCTCTCTCTTGCCTTCGTTATTTATTGTCGATATTATTTACGCGAGGTTAAACTGCTAACTTTTTGATGCGCATATCCAGTTCATTAGCGAATTAAAAAGCTTGCAATGTCGTATACACATACACTATTTTTCATGCATTTTAAAATGTAATTCACGTCTTATTAGGTGTAATGCACATTAATTCTGTAACTCGTTAAAAAATACGCAGTAATAACAGTTGTAAATTTTTATTTTAGACGCTTCATTATGCTAATTACTTTTTTTTTAATTACGGAAGGTTATGTTTTTTTTTTTTAATAAATTCGGTAGAAATGTAATTTTAGGAGGATTTATTGCAAGGTTGAGAGGTATACGGCGTTATTAAACATTAAGCAAGTGATTTGGATAATAAAGTGAGGGGTTTTAATTTTTCCATTTAACGTGAACCGAAGTATTTTTTTTATATAATCTGAGGTGATGTTATATATATTTTACAACAATATCTGACAAATAAATATCTCACTTCGAAAGTGTTTCATTAGGCTCTTTACGCTATGATTGAAATTATATATTATGTTTAGTCGCAAAAAATATTTATTTTAATCAATCTATCAACTGAGCAAAATTATAACTTTGTCCTATATATTTAAGATATATATTAAAGATAATTAAATTCATAAAATAATAGCCAAGTAATTCGGAAATGTGGATTCATAAGATTCTATATTTATAAACGCTATATGAATATCTATGAATTTATTATTGGCGTTCTTAAATTCAACAATAAAATGTATTATTATATTTTAATATTTCATTACTTGGATGCAGCTTCTAAATATATTTATTTATATATGTATATAAAATTAATGAAAGCGCATTTAATTAAACTAAAAGTGCACATCCAAATATAGGGTATTTGTAAAAGTTTTGCTGTCCCTTCAGCTTCTCAATTACCTAATTAAAACGAACGACGAACGCAAAATTTTCTAGTACAAAAGATGCCATTAACCTTTCCTATATATACAAGACGTTCCGACAGATTTTATTACAGTTTTTCACGTCACGAGTTTATCGTCCGGCCTCTTTATTTTTTTTTCATTCAAGCGAAATATGAGCGTAGGAACGTGTTAAGAAGCCCGTTACTTCGCGAATGTACCACTCGATGCGACAACTATTCATCGAGAGAAAAAATGCGTTACGGGTTGATGACGCGAATAACCGATTATTGTCTTTTTTTTCTCTTTTTTTTTTTAATTTCGTATAATGTTCGATGAAACTTGTATTAATCACGTTTCACGGTTAACAATTTTTTTCAATATTTGTTATTAATGTTGATTCTTTTTCTTTTGCATAGAGATAGATCAATCTTGTAAGCGTGTCATTCAAATCAAGAAAGAAAATATAATATAAAGAATAAAATTTTTAATTAAAATGAAAGTATCGTTTACTATCCTATAGCCATTTGATGCAAATTAATCAATTAATCAACGAAAATTCAACGAATGAAACATACGTCATCGGTTGGGTTAGTACAACACATTTCCCTGTCTCTCGCTGATGGAGTAAACGTTCGGTAATGGACTCCTATACGCTAATGGCTCCTTTGACGGTGTGATATGTATATCCTTTTGACGTATCAATATCGAAGCAACTATTATAATTAAAATCTATTTTCCGTCATTTATTCTACCATATTAATGTAAAGCCTACGTTTAATTTTATCACCCATTGGTCGGTGGTATAATCAAAAGCGAGCTAACGCTTATAATAAATTATTATTCTGATTATTATTAACCGAGATGTTGACGAGTATACGCGTTATATACGCATACATATAAATATAGACGATTTGTCATATTTTAGACCAATCACTTTCGGCGAATCATCTCTGGGCGCCGAATTAATAATTTCGCGTGAAATGTTAAATTATTAATTAAATCAATACAAATTTAATATTCAACTGTATAACTGCAAGTGTGTCAATTAATGTAATTTAATGTTTAATAATCATAAATAATTACAAATACATTAATGGAATAACAAACATCATCATTTAGAATGATCATTACATTGTATATGATTGGAAATTTGTATATATTATAAATTACAAGTTAGATTACCATTCAACTACATCTAAAACTGACTTCTCCGGAAACGTACGTTTTAAACCTGTGCGATATATATATATACACACATGTATATATTTTAATCAACCGGCAAATCACATGAAAATCACGCTAACCTCACAAAATCTGAAAATTGTTTAATCAAACTTCCTGAACCAATTTTTCAGCTACTCTCTATACGTATAACTATAATGAAACTAAGAATCCTCATTGATGCTGTATCACAGCTAATCAGGTATAAGGTCAAACGTTAATATAGTGCGCTAATTGAATAATAAATCAATTATTGTTAAATTTACTATCTGTTTAATGTTGAAACTCGGCTGAATATACTTTAGCAATTAAAAACTTTTTATTGCCCGTCAAAACTTTGAGATTACGCGCATACTTCTAATGGTATATACGTATACATCCATGTGTGCAAAAATAGCGCACAAAACACCTTTCAGTAACTTATATCAGATCAGTAGGAGAAAAAAAAATACAACAACTTATTCGTTAACTGTACAAAATCATTTCGTACTTTCGAAGGTTATCGATGTACTTTACTAAATATATAATGTATATAAACCCAATGCTGTAGTGACGTAATTTATTTTATTTTAGTCTATTTTTATACTTTTAAGTTCCTTCATTATTATCTAAAACCTTTAAGAGAAACAAACACAATGTTATTGTTAAAAAATATTAGTTGAATATTAATTTTATTAATATATATATTATATATGTTTTTGTTATTCTATACTATATGTATATATAAAGAAAAAACAGAGAGAGAGAGAGAGAGAGAGAGCACAAGTACATCAATTCGATTGGAATAAAGAAATTGCTTTCACGCGAGAGATCGGAAGGAGCGCAAGAGCCGACCCTTCGTCCCCGATTCGATGAGCGACTCGACTAAACGCGCAAAACTCAATGACGCACGCGAAACGTTCCCATGAGCGCAGGACCCCACGAATCCCACGTGCATTTATTATGCTGTCTTGGACGAAATTTCACCTCTTGTAGAGGTGTAAAAGTATTCACAGTTTTTTTTGTCTTTTTTTAAAGGGGATGGTATACCCGGTGGGTTACCAACCGAGCAAGATAATTTTTACATTTATTTAAACAAATATGAATTCAAAAGTACTAGATTATTAAATAATAAGTCATTCTACAAAGTTCCAGGTCAGTACAACAAAGACACCCTAAAACATTTTTGGACCGAAAATGTACGATTGTTTATGATTTTTCAGTGCAGAAATTTTTTAGTGTCCTTGTTGTTTTAACCCGGAACTTTGTAGAATGACTTATTATTGAATGATTTACTGCTTATGTATTCGGGTTTTGTATATATTTTTTTAATAAATGTAACAATTCTTTTTTTTTTGCTCAGTCGGTAACCCACCATAAGTATGCCATCTCCTTAAAATATCGACTGCTCGTTTCAATTTATCTAAATGACATTAAAGTGTACGAAGCATCAGCAAGTTATAAAAAATAAATTACTAATAAAATGTATACTTTCTATACTTGTTAAATAATGCAAATAGAGTTAGTAAGAATGCTTAGCTATAATCAATTATTAATTTTTAAAATATTGCAGAACGATAAAAACTTAATATGAAATTATCTGCAGATTACGTATAATTTATATGAAACATAAATTTTTTTGTTAATTATATCGATGCACCGATTAATACTTACATCAATGAAAATGAGTATATGTATATATAGGAAATAAATAGTGAAGAATAAAATCGACGTATTAATGAGAATTAAAAATGTTTTATCGTTTATCGATAATAATCTGCTTAATTCCAATTTATCGCTGCGTAATCTATAAGAGAATTTGCAGTTTCTTCATTTCCTGATAAATAAATTATTAGCAAATCAATAGTACATATGTTATCTGCTGCGCAAAATGTTTTTTTTTTCGAAGAATCAAAATCCAATGAAATATACGATTTTAAGGATATATAAAATTACCGTCTATCTTGCACAATTTGCAAGCTCGCAAAGTAATGTTCTTCTCTGTTCTTTAAGAGCTATCCCATTAATATATTTATAATGTCTTTTAAATTATATAACGTAGAAACGAAAGGAAAACTAAAATATTTCGTTCGCTCATTTGACAAGTGTATTAAAGAAATTAAAGAATTCTTTACAAAACTATCAATTTCCCACCCTGCACCGTAACCCGATTAAACGAAAAAAGAAACATACGGCCGACCGGGATTATTTCGTGCGAACAAATGAGAAACAAAGTGTGCCAAGTGTGAGATACCGAGCAAAAAAAAATCCGAGCAAGAGAGAGGGAAAGCTACCCTTCCACGTAGTACAAGAAAGAGAGATAAAAAAAGGAAACGAAACTGGTGCACACGCACGGACGGTTTGAAAAATGAAGTGCCGTCAGCGAACATTTCGCTCTTTCCTTTCTCGCCCTAACCTCGAAGGAGTTTCGCGTGCGCGGGCACCTTGTCAAAATTAATCTGCTCAGAGAGGGAGAGAGACGAGGAGAAGGGAATTGAGAGGTTACTATACGAGGTAGATTCTTCTTTTTTATTGCGTACCGAGAGAATACATTTTATTGGAGTAGTTTGTATATATTATGATATTAAACCATCAGAAAATTTATCGAAATTTATATTAATCTATTAGCATTAAAATATTAAATTTTCATATTTTATATAGTACAAAAATGAAAGATGGGTGAATTGTTTAATCACTCGTTTTGCGCGTAAGAATATATATAAGTAGTCAATTTGAAATTAAATATATCTGCAACAACGCGATGTATTAAAGTGAAATTAATTTCTTATAGGCATTGATAACTAATTTTTATTAAATTAACGTTTAGTTTAATTGATATTAACTATATTTAACTCGGAAATTATTGAAATAAATTATATTCCTAAAATAACTGATTTAATTATTCTACAAATTTCATCTCCATTTCACCAATTAATATATATAATGTTAAAATAATTTGATCAAAATATGGTTTTTCACTCTACTTTCCATATTTATATATTTCCTGTATTCAAAACATCTCGCTCAAACGTTCACAAGTATATATAATAATTACATATTTCAGAGATTAAAAAAAAATTTAATTGATAAATGAAAAGTTCCCCTTGCGAGACAGTAGATACATACTTCATTCACTCTAAGCTAAACAATATTGCAAAGCTCATTCATCAATGATGCACTGTTCCAGTTATCTTCCGGCCTCGAGAAAACCAAAACACAACGTCTGAAACCTCGATAACGTAAAATGAGTCATCATCTCTTCTTCGTTTTTTTTTCTTCTTTCGCGAGCAATTACTCAAGTGCACCGCATAATTTCTGGACTCCGCGAGAATACAAGAAGAGGAAGAAGAATGGGAGTCAATTCTTTTTGGTGCACGAGCACTTGGTTTTACCATTGATCAACTTTAATTTTATTAGTCTAGCTTGTTATACTAACAACGCGAATGTATTTTTATTGCTCGATTCATTTATGAAAATATATTGTAATTATTATTTTTAAAATTAATCGTTTTAATATATGCAATTTTTAGATAATTTTTTAATTGTCAATTTTTCTTTTATAGAGAATCTGACAAAAATATATGAATAAAGAGAGAATTTTTCCTTTTTTTATAAAATCTAAGGAACACGAGAAACAACATGTTATTTATTCGTTTCTTTGAACATTTTAACCGACTATTACTGACTTCCTTTCATTTCTTCGGTAAAGGTAAAACTTTATTTTTTCTTTAATATTAATAAACTCATATGTAAGGTTAATAAACTTTTCCATTACATAATTGAATAAGTAACGTTATCGTTTACTAAAATTAATTAAAAAAAACACTACTAATCTCTAACAAACTACGCTAATTACGTTGTATCAATAAAATCCTTCATCGCGTACAACGAAGAATCGTTTTTGTTACATTTAATGTTATTATTCATACTAGTTTTTGTAAATGAAACTTTCATCTTTTACTTATTAAGGAAGGTCCATATAGTTAATATACCATACGGAGGTCGAAACATAAATTATAGAAATCAACAGTTACCTTTTTCCCTATGAAAATATTCGTTTTTTATCATATTGTATAATCAACGTCTACTTAATTTTTTTTCTTTACAAATCGCTTAATCGCGTTGAAACTATATATGTTTAACCCATTTGCAAATAAAAAATAATTTTATTGTAAGACATTATTATAAAAAGACGAAGCATCCAATCCTCGAAGAGGGTAAAAAAAGAATCCAGTAACCAAGCGATAAACTAAAAATCTGCAATCTGCATAAAAGAGAGGAACGAGAAAATAGGAAGAGGGAATTCCCGGTGTCCCTCCTTCTTTCTCTTCGCAACGAAGCAGCTGATAGGGCGAGTTTCTTGTTTGTCGCGCGCGGGTCTCTTTTTATCGCGAACCAAGCGCGTTGCCTTTTACGAGCCGCGCGCGAGTTAACTCGATGTGCTTCGTCCCTCCCTCTCTTTCTATACCTCTTTTTTTTCACTGTCCCTAGCGAGCGTTTTTGCACTGTGAAAACTGTGTTACGACGGCATCGGTTCCAAGGAGGCTAGTCGATTATCCGTCTACCATTTCGAAGCTCTTTAAAAATTATGATAAAAAAGTTGAAAATTTGCAAGTATAAGAAAAAACGAAAGTGCTTAATAAAATTGAATTTTATTATAAATATATCTATGTACGTTTTTCAGGTACTCGTTATCCCTAATTATAATTAGATAAAAATCATAAAATCTAGAAATTCGGGTCATTAAAAAGAGAACAAATTTTCATTCGTTATTATAACACAAAATAGTAAAAAGTATACAACCATTCGAAACGCTTTACTCAAAAAAAAAAAAATTATTCGCATGGTTGTACTAAGGGTGAATAATGACAATTAAATCCATTATAAACTCAAAGAAATAGAAATATTTACGAGTATGCAAATTTTGGGCAGTCACACATGAATGACCTAATCGTTCTTTTATACAGTTACCTTATGAATCATGAGTTTTCGATAATATATTTATAATTTCACGGAGCCAAGCACCACGTGGACACGATTCCCGGAACAGTAAACCGAGAACGCGCGACGGTATACAAAAAATGATAAAAACAGCTGACGGGACGACGGGGTGCAAACCAAACAATCTTCTATACTGCATCTCGTATCGAACTCAACGTTCCATATATTGGCACCTTTCACCAACAAATGCAATGGTGATGTTTTTTTTTTTGTTATAACTTTAATTTTTATAAAGTATTATAATTTTTAATCTTTTAATCCTTTAAAATATAAATTCACTATATATTTTTACATAATTCAATATTTAGTTTGTACATTAATTCCGGAGTATAAGTATTGTATTTAGATCTATCTAGAACGAATCAAAATTCTGCAATTTAATTCAATTGAAAAATAAAATTAATAATCCTAGTTATTAGTGCGCAATGAGCCATAAATAACATAAAACAACTGGGTTTTTCCTTCATTACTTTGTAATAACAATTTTCATATATTAACAAATCATTTAAAATTAAATTATTGCATTACGAGTTTTCGATGAGATTACAATCAACTGATCTGATGCTCAGTAATTATACTATCTAACTAAGCACACTCATCATTATTATTGAGTTTCTTTTTTTTTTCAATAAAAATTTAATTTATTGCTGTTAACAATTAAAGGGAAAATTGTAAAGTACAATAGATTTTAAGCGATTCGTTTTGCTTTTCAATAGTACAGAAAAATTATTGCAGTACAATTGACTTGACAATTAACTTATCAAACTGAATGACAGTGTGTAAATTCTGTGATTTGTATAGCAAAACATTCTGCACTTGTAAACATGACTCTACTTTTCGAAACATTCAACTAAATTTATGAATTTGTAATGTTTGATGTAAAAGAAAGCTTTCGTGATATTTACATTTTAATTGAAAAAGACAATAATTGAATAATTTTCTTGGAACATAATTTATTTTATGCGTTTGAAAAGATATTTATATAAACAATAATTACACAAAAAAAGCTTAATGTGAATCTAAAATAAAATATTTTCAACAAAGAAATAATGTGTCATTACTCTAAAATATGATTTTTATTCAATGTAAAATATAATGAATTTTGAAAAAATATAAAACATAAATTAATTTTTTATGTTGCAATATCATTGATAAAAGATGAAACTTCAATTTTGTTATGAATCAATATGAACATGTAATTACAAAGCATTATTATTTTTTCGATTAAAATTGAATGCTATAATAAAAAGTACAATGTATAAAATATGTAAAGCTAAATAATCTCCTATAGATTAATAAATATAAATAAATAATACAATTAATATACATAATACACGCCCACGCACGCATATTATACTATATTAATATTTATACATAATTGTTCATTTTGCAGAAAGTATATTTACCTCAATTAAAGAGAAAAAAAATCACTCTAAAGTATATACATCCGTAAATAATAAATTAAATGGGTCAAATAAATATTGCAAAAGATATTTGAAAGATCGTAAAATGCAGATTAATATGGTTCCCGTATCTTATTTGAACAAGTGCTTAAAATTTTTTCCTGTAAAAAGAGAAAAAATTGCGTCTCTACTTCTAGGATTCTTTGTTTTTCGAAAGAATGAAAAAAGTGAATGACACCACATGTCATAATTTTATAAAATTTACATCTTATTGAGTGGCTCACACAATGAATTGACACGTAAAATTTGCGTATTTGTAATGTTGCTTTTAAATTTAAGGAAATCAATGCGCATTCCATTGCAATGGATTGTTATTTGATTAATGAAACGTAAATAAACATTGCGTAAAAATTATCCAAGTGATAGTATGATTCATGATAAAATTCTTTATCATTGGCAGATTAGGGTGTAATAAAAAAAGTTACCTAATTCCAACGTAATTGTATTAACAATCATTCGGAATTAAAAATATTAAGAGAGAATGATATGGAATATTAAAGTGATGTATATTTTGTCTCTGAATGTATAAATCGAATAAACAGACAATTTATACGAAAATATTCATCTTCTCAATTTCTTCCGATTCTCCATTTGAAATATATATGTATATCAGGAGCTTTTAAAAATTACAAAATCATACATGTGCAAAATTTTGAAATCAACAAATTGTTTATTTTTTTTTTTTATTTTTTGGATTTGTAAATAATTCTTTAATACCATAATCCTTTGATGACGGATAATTTTAAAATTTAATATATAAAAAAGTAAAATATTTATTTCGTGCAAAAAAAAAATTGAACAATTTATATCCTGAAAATTTATATCGAAAATTGGAAGTACTATCATAAATCAAAATAATCAAATTCAACTAGAAAATAAATTCGACCGGCGATATAGAGAGAGTAAATTTGTCAAATTGCTGTTGATGAATGGGAGTTACAATGAAAAATACTCGTTTTTTATGTGTCCAACGATTAATTAATTTTTATTTAATTTCAGATTTTCTTCAAAATATATACGTAATTACAATGGTTTACAACAATTTAGCAATAAATATTACCTTCATCTTAGCATTAAAAAACTGTAGTTACAAAATAATTAATCTTTAGTTACAAAATGAATTATGAAATTTTTCATTATCAAAAGTTGAATCTCTAATTAAATAAAAAGAAAAAAAAATCACCTGTTTTACCACAAAACAGCCGTCTTCAGTGTATCAGCGTTTCGCGAATGTTTATTTACATCAGGCAAGCGTACATATATATAACTAAAAGTTTCACGTTTAATTTCTGGTGCAGCTGCAGTTTGCTATTAATAGGCAGGAGCGGATGGATTTTAACCCAACGATTTTCGATAGCAAAATGTAGAGCAGTTTCCCCATCGAATGGTGATAGCTCTCGATATACACATATAGATATTCTTAGTACTTTTGTTTATTCGCAGCGGGTTTGTTTGTGTGTATTTCTCGCGCATCTAATTACGATTGCGAAGCTTCGTGTTTGATTCGAAAAGAAAAAGAAATCATTAAGTATTAACGTGGGGTGTCACTCGATATTATATACTTGTATATATTATCAAAAATATTGTTTCTTTTTCTTCGAATTAACAGTCTGCGAAATATTTAATAATTATTTAATTTACAATAAAAGTTCTTGCATTTGATTTGATTTATCTGTATACATGCACGTACTTGAAATGTAACGTAATAATAAATAATATATATTTTTTGATTACGCGAAAAGATTTACCGTTCTTACATACTTACGCTTATGTTGAATTTTTCTATACAAATATATGACTGCAAATTCTAAATTTTAAGAGACCGAGTCTACGGCGATTTCAACAATAATAATATTAATTTATCTGTATTTCCATTGAACGTTCGATTTGAATTATTTGAGAAAAAGGGAGTTTAACGACCAGTGCCATATGTACTTAATTCACACATAAACTGCGTGATTTACGTATTTGCAATAGTTGATAAACCGTCGTTTTTCCAATGTTAAAAAACCCATAAAATATTGGGCCAGTATTGTGTTGATTAAAATAAATCATTTATACTCTTATAAAAATTATTACTGTAACTAGCACTACACACACACACTCACATATATAACGTATTGCGAAAAAAATTAAAATATTTCGTATAATTTAAACGAGGTAAGTATATATAGATACATCCAGTTGACTAAATGCGAATTTATAAATTGTCTCGCAAGCTCGTGATTTAAGCTCGAGAGTACCTACGGAGCGCGTGACAATACTTTAAATTGCTTTTCCTTCGTACACTTAAGTACAAGTTAACGTACTATAATAGCCTCTTAACTCAAAGTTTCTTAAATATACATAAATTCATCTGGAAATTCACAAATATGAAATGGGTAAGTATATGTAAACAGCATCGTTTTGTTTTTCTTAACACACGACCAAACAAATTGGTCGTACACTATTTTAACACGGTCGCCGGTAAAGCTTGTGTTACACCCACTTATTCCTATGATATATGAAAAAAAAACACTGCGATTTTGAGATTATAACACTTTACAGTTTTCTTCGATTAATCGTTTTACGTGCGTGTGGGTGCGTGTGGGTGTGTATGCATAAACGTTCAAAGAAAGTAAGTAAATTTACCAAGTGTCAAGCTCGTAGGGAACTAAATTCCAAGATCCATTTTTGCAGAAACGTCAAATCCGCTACGCGCGTGGTGTAGTTTATATATACGCGTATAATATACATGTATGTATGGATCTCCTTTTACATTCGAAATTTAACCTCCAGAAATGTACTTTAAAAGCGTAAAGTAAACACTAAACGATAGTTTAGTAAAAATAGTAATTGGATAGAAACTTAATTTTATATTAATTATCGACCGATTAGTTTTTTATATTTACGAAGAAAATTTTGACATTTTTTGTAACGTTTAATTTTTTATATTATACCAATAAGTATATACTTATGTGTTTATAACGAAGAAATTTGTATTATTCTAATGATCTAACGACAACAGTAGGTACAGTAGTTTTCAATTAAAATTATTATATTCGCACGTTTAAGTTTTTGCATTGAGAATAATTTAAATACCGGGGAAAAGTACATTCCTTTACAATTATATTAAGTACGCGTTTTTTACTACAATCACAAACACTTTTTACCAATGAAAAAGATAATTATTTATTACCGTAAATCGCATATTAATTAATAATTAATGCAAAAAATGCCTTGTACACGTATTTCCAAATTAAATCCCAAATTAAACGTTTGCACAAGCTCCGTTGTAACGCAATAAGACTTTTGGATGATCTTAAAGAAAATTGATGTACAAAAACGTGTTTGCTCCATTAAAAATTTAAGCTATACGTATTCGTTTGTACCAGAGGCAAATATCGATTCGAGCACATGTGGTACCAAACTATAAAACAAATGTATTACTTATTGCGGAACAGTGATGATCACTTGGGGGTTCACACTCGCGCAATCACAAACGAGAAGCAACTATATATGCACCGCGATGATAATGAGAGTAGCGAAGAAAAAAATAAAGTTAATAATAAAGGAACGGAAGAAAAAAAGATTTATAGAGATAATAAAATAAAAAAGTGAATAAAAGAAAAAAAAAAAAAGAACAGAATGAGAATGAACGGCACTCACTGGTACGTAGATCGGGTTGTTGAGTTCCATTGAGAGTAAGATTGCGATCGTCGAGGAACCGAGTAAGAGAATCACATCTACCCGTGGCAAAACCGCCAGCAGGGTTGCACATAACCGCGCACCCGACGACGAGGGTTAGGATATACCAACGCGGCATCCTGACACTTTGTACGCGCGGGTGGGGGACACGGAGGATTAGGTCGCGCAAGCCGCGTCCTCCGCGGATGGCTCGATGCTACTGAGCCGCCGGCAAACTCGAGCTGTGCATAACTCCTTCTCTCTCTCTCTCTTTCTCTCTCTCTTTCTCTCTCTTTCGCTCATCCCCACTCCTGCGCGCGCGTCTGTCGTACGTCTACCTGTTTCGGGGGAGCCTCTCGCATTTTTGCGCCCGGTCACTCTTCTTTTTTTGTTCTTTCATTTTTTTCTACGAAATTTCCGACGGTAGTGGGAGAGAATTTATTCTTTTTTAAATTTTTGCTTCTTCAAGAATTTTTTTCTTATATATATATATATATATATATATATATGTTATTTGCTGATTAAATTATATCTTTGTGTTTTTAACTAAATCGTTATCTTCCGCACAATGATTTGGGTATAGAATTTCGGTACAGATCATCGTTTACTACTTTTATACAATTTTTACGAATTCACTTGGTACCTGCAGCTGACGTTATTAAATACTGGTCAAATCTAATTTATTACTTTTGATCATTGATTTTGGAAAGAAATTAAATCGTTCAAGCTTTTTCTAATTCTCATAAACGATGATATTTATTAATAAAAAAAAGTTTAGATATGTTAAATTAAATTACACGCTTTTATTTCCGAATATTTCGTCTTTAAAGGTATGTGGAAAAAATTGGTCGAATTTTCCATTTAAATGGCTTATTTAATCGCTTACGTTATTTAATTAACTTAATCAGATTTATGCGCTTTATTTTGTGTTTTTGTTTTATTTTATTACTTTTTACTCTTAATTTTGCGAATAACGCGATCTTTGTGTTTTCGTAAACGACCAATATCTTCCAAAAAAAGTCGTAATTTCTCTAAGTTTTTTTTGAGATTTTCAATTTTATAAAAATATTACTATATGTTTCGAAATCAAGTTTATTTGTTTTGAAATAAAATTTTATACATTGTTCATTTTAATTGTGCAAATAAATGACTTATTAATGAATTTCGGAGTTATTAGAGATAATTACAATTTGACAAAAATGTATGTAGGGTAATGTCTTTTTTCCAATATGACAAGTAAAATAATAGTTTTAACACACGTTGGTAATAATATATTTAACAATATCGTGAAATAAATTGTTACACATTGCCCATGGAGTCAACAAAAATTATTATAGGCTATAGACTAATCGAGTCAACAAATCTTGGCCTCGAATACGCTTTGCAGATTTTGGTGTATTCATCGATTATCAAATTAATGTAAATATATTGATAATATCCACCTCCATCTTCAAAGCATATTTTTATTCATAATATTGAACGAACGATTGAACTGCTCTTTGAACGATATACTTGACACGCGATCGGTTGGACTCTGTTTTCGAATTTTCCACTCCGCTTCGAGTGAGTAATACGAAATAAATTGCGTTGACCAATAACGTTGAAGAATCAAAATATCAACTGTCAAATTTTTTCTCTCGGGTGATAAATCAATGGCTTTTTCTTCTAACTCGGTATTCGTATATATATAGACATCTCGGAGAAGTAAACGTGTGCGGTGTGTGGCGAGTCCGCGGTGCCATCGCACATACATTGTTGATAAGCCAGTGTGTCTAAAAAGTTCGAGCGATTGGTACACTCCTCTTGTTGATCGCGTAGGCGTTTCTTTGACACCCACTAGTTTTTACATTAATTGATTTTATCGACTCGATGACACTGGCTAAAACTAATGTTGCTTTACGAATCATATAATTGTTGTAATTCGATTATATTTATAGGTAGCTAGTTACTGCTCGGATCTAATGACACAACAATCGATATCTCTTTGTATATCCTTATATAGCACTGGACATTTATAGAATTCTTCTTGATATACTTACTCCTCTTTCTTCCTCTGAATTATTCTTCTCTTTCTTCTCACCATGAGAGAGAAAACTTCTGATTTTTTTAACAACCATAAAAATATCTTGTTTGCCTAAACAGATTCTTTTTTACTGCCCAACTTCTCATTATTTAAATAAATACTATACATTGTCCACCTATACACACTAATAACCTCATCATTATATATTCATATATTACACGTTAAAGTTTGCAATAGGTACATTCGCAAATCGTAGGTAAGCATACTACATTTTATCATTAGTAATATCACAATTCAATTAAGCAATAACGAATATTGTAATGGCGATTTACATTCTCTTATTTAAAGTTTCAACTTAACCAATTTTATAAATTTTAACTATTTTAAAATGACTTTTTTCTTCTTTTTCTTTTATACATTCCGAACTTTCCATAATATCTCAATAATTAAACAGTACGGTGCAAGTTTGTATTTAAATAAATTTAAACTTTTAAAATATATTCAATTCTTCCGGAACTTACATATAAATTTTACATTTAAAAACAGGAATTTTTAATTAACGAGTTCACTTATACATGTATTGTAATGCATCTACAACTTAGAGAAAAACATAAAAATCAAACTTTCTTTTCGAGTAGCAAATTTAGTATACATTGTCACCTTTAAATTGAAGCGCAGGATTAAAAGTTACGCGACTTTCGTAAATAAGTTCCATTGCAAACTTCTTTAATACTTTTTTTCAACTTTCGTTTTTTATGCACATATATACATTGCATACGTACAAATCTTCGATTTTATACTGCCTTTTATATTTCAAACTGATAAGATTTTAATATATTTATATGATATACGAAAATTATTATTGTATTTTTATATTTATGATTATAATAAACTTTATTTTTTACCGTTACAAATAGTTCGTGTTGGTATCTTTTTTTCAAACTTTTTTATATTCAAACAGTATGTGCCTTGATGTTAAAACACAAGTTTTTATTGCGTAGTATTTAGATTTTTTGTTTGTTCAAAGTCACGTATAAATTTGTCACCACTGGTTTCTACTATTTGACTTTCTTCAGTATCGATGTAATGTAATAACATTCACTTTTTAACCTTATTAACATTTTCTTTCTTTATTATTTACATTTTTGTAGTATTTACTAATGAATTTTTTATTAAATTGTTAGTATTTATATAGGATTAATAATATTTTTGAAGAAATAAATTAATTTTTACATGAATAATAGTGATACAATTTTTATTATGCCGATTGCATTAATTAATATTACGTTTATATAACTATAATTAATAAATAATTTAGGAGTATGGAATAGTGTGTAAATTGTAGTCTTTTTATGCGAGGTTTTTAATTTTTATTTCAATTTTGGAAGATTATATTAAATTAATATTTATTAATTATTACGACTTTCATTATTTAGATTTAATTTTAAAAATTTACTTTATTGCCCAAATTAGCTTACATAATTACACGAAATTTTTTATATAACTACATCAGTTGCGGATAAAAGATTTTAAGATCGCCCGATCAAATTTAAGACTGCATGAGCTTCCTCGTTTATTCTTTCGGTATTTTGATGTATCCACATATTTGAAAATACGAAATCCATGGAAGTCAAAAACTGATAAGGGTAGGTTATTGGTATAGAGTTTTAATCTAATAGTCCATAATTAAGTCCATTTAAGTTGTCATACTTACAAGGAGAGGTCACACCCTCTGGGAAACGGATCCTCACCAAACTCTAGGATATGGTTTCTGCTATAAAAGTATGAAGAATGCCGGAGTTTTTGTGTCCAATGACCTTTCTTATGATAGATATAAGCAAATAATGAAAAATTTCGGTGAAAAATCCCTAGAGTTTGGACGCTTATAGCTCGGAAACAATTAAAGATGTACATATAAACTAAATTTTAAAAGAAAGCTTAGGTCGAGTAGATACGTTTTGAAATAAAGGAAGCTAAAATATTTTAATATGGTCAAAAGTTATGGGAGAAATAAGAATTAGACGAAATTTTGGCCTAAAAAAATCATTAAATTGTAACTCTAAATTTTCGATAAAATTTTGGCTAATTCTTATTTTTTCCATAACTTTTGACCATGTTAAGATATTTAAGCTTCTTTTTTTTCAAAACTTATCTACTTGATCTCAGCTTTCTTTTAAAATTTAATTTAAATTTACATCTTCAATTGTTTCCGAATTATAAGCGATCAAGCTCAACGGTTTTTTCGGCGAGATTTTTCATTATTTGCTTATATCTATCGTAAAAATGAGCATTGGACACTAAAACTCCGGCTTTCTGCATGATTTTATAGTAGAAGTTATATCCTAGAGTTTGGTAAGGATCCGTTTTCCAGAGGGTGTGACCTCTCCTTGTTAGTAATTGTAATTCGCAGTAGAAATATTCAGCAGAAATTTATCATTCGATAAAACCAATGTGGAGATATAATGCTTTTTTAAAATATTTATTTTTTTTTACAATTTAGATAATTTAAAAGAATATAGATTAATAATAGAATATCAAAATTTATTTAAATCTTACATTAATTAAATGTTTTGTTGTGTGATCAAAACCATATAAACAAATTACCAATACCATAATTTTTAAAACTTAACATAAATATGCTTTGCTTTTTTTTATTAAAGACAAAGGTAATACTAATTCTGATTAAAAATATGAGTCTTGGTATCTAACTAATAAGCCAGTTTCATACAAATAATTAAAATCTAATTGTTAGAAAAAAAATAGTATTCCTGGGTATTAGTTTTGCCTATCACTAGAGTATATATTTATGTTAGCGAAATTGACTCCTTCATCTTGTTTACTTATAAGTTCACATATACTTTAAATATAAATTTTTTATTTTACTACTAATATGTAATTGGGTTTTGAATAGATCAGTGGATGAAATCTTGGTATTTATAAAATTTTTTTATTAAAATGTTTTTCTAAAATGAAAACAATCGGTGTATAAAAAGCATTTAAATTTTCATTTCAGATATGAAATAGATATATGAAATATAACATTAAAAATATAGTTACGCAACTGATTTTCAATTATGACAATCGCAACTTGTATATGCATTTTAAATACTGGACATACATAAAACTGTAATGTGATATCTCATTAAATTAAGGTGATCATCGTTCTGGCTTGATTCACTTGCCACGCGTTTAATTCCTCATACTCTTCGATTGTTAAATTAATTTCATCAGGTTTAAAACCTTTATTAACACAACGATCAATGATATCGCGTATTTTAAGAGTTTTACTATCTCGAGCCATTTCAGTAATTATTCTGTATATTTTGTTACGATTTTGACTCGCACCTCCAATCACTCTAATTTCGCTGTGGTTAATTGAATGCTTCGACATTTCAATGAGTCGATGAGCTTCTGCTACATCGTCTTTTTCAACTACATTGGAAAGCCGAAGTCGTGCTAAAGCAGTCGCTAATCTTAAGACTCCCAAAAGGTTACGAGCCGATGTAAAGGTTTTGTCACGATTATTCCGGGCTCCTCTTCTCATTTCTACGTATGACTCTGTAACATTTATATAACAATTATTATTTGGTAGTTAATGTTCTTTGTCATTTTATTCTATTAATACTGTGACTTTGTAAATATAAACTATATTGACCGACACGGTGGCGGAGTGGCGGAGACGCCCTCGGCCGATCACGAAAGTTAAGCAGCACTGAGTGCGGTTGGCACTTGGATGGGTGGCACCATGCTTGTGCGGCTTTCGGGATCGGTTAGGTGTTTTTCCACACTTCACAACGTGAGCGGAAGGTGTGGAACATTCGGTTTCGGTGTTTGGACCTACGTAAGGTGACCTGAACATCTAAACAGAATGTTTCAATACACCGACCGTCTCGGGAAGGTTTTCCTACAAGGTTTTTCCCTTCCTCACGGGCATAACCCCGGGCGAATGCGAGACGGTGGGGACCGGGATGGGAAAAATTTGGAATGTTTTCACCTCCACCCATAGGTAGTAGGGGTGTCCCTGTAAAAACCCGTTAAATGGGTATACGGGGTGATGAGCAATGAGAATTAAAATAAAAAAAAAAAAAAAAAAAAAAATATAAACTATATTAACATTCACAGTACAGTCTATGTAAAAATATTAAACTTTGCATGTTAAAAGTAAAACTATTATGTACATAGCAATATTATCTAATTCAGTATGTTTATCTTTGCTATATTAATTTATTACTTGAAATTTAAATAAATAAAACTTATTATTTGTTAAGTAACAAACTCATAATTTCTTTAATATATATATACGCGCTTACCAACGACAAATTCAGTTAGTTCCTCTGGAACAACTGGTTCCTTAGTTTTGCACAATTGTACATATTTTCTTATAAGGTTCATATCCAAAGCTTGGACTTCATTAGCAGGTCTTTCACCAAATTGGTGAACATGCGTAATATGCTGTGCCAGTCTGTAAAATAAATGTTATGTAATGATTAATAATAAATGTAATGGTTAATAATAAATAAATAAATAAATAAATAAATGAAATATAACATTAAAAATATAGTTATGCAACTGATTTTCAATTATTACAATCGCAACTTGTATATGCATTTTAAATACTGGACATACATAAAAACTCTTATGTGATATCTCATTAAATTAAGGTGATCATCGTTCTAGCTTGATTCACTTGCCACGCGTTCAATTCCTCATACTCTTCGATTGTTAAATTAATTTCATCAGGTTTAAAACCTTTATTAACACAACGATCAATGATATCGCGTATTTTAAGAGTTTTACTATCTCGAGCCATTTCAGTAATTATTCTGTATATTTTGTTACGATTTTGACTCGCACCTCCAATCACTCTAACTTCGCTGTGGTTAATTGAATGCTTCGACATTTCAACGAGTCGATGAGCTTCTGCTACATCATCTTTTTCAACTACATTGGAAAGCCGAAGTCGTGCTAAAGCAGTCGCTAATCTTAAGACTCCCAAAAGGTTACGAGCCGATGTAAAGGTTTTGTCACGATTATTCCGGGCTCCTCTTCTCATTTCTACGTATGACTCTGTAACATTTATATAACAATTATTATTTGGTAGTTAATGTTCTTTGTCATTTTATTCTATTAATACTGTGACTTTGTAAATATAAACTATATTGACCGACACGGTGGCGGAGTGGCGGAGACGCACCTCGGCCGATCACGAAAGTTAAGCAGCACTGAGTGCGGTTGGCACTTGGATGGGTGGCACCATGCTTGTGCGGCTTTCGGGATCGGTTAGGTGTTTTTCCACACTTCACAACGTGAGCGGAAGGTGTGGAACATTCGGTTTCGGTGTTTGGACCTACGTAAGGTGACCTGAACATCTAAACAGAATGTTTCAATACACCGACCGTCTCGGGGAAGGTTTTCCTACAAGGTTTTTCCCTTCCTCACGGGCATAACCCCGGGCGAATGCGAGACGGTGGGGACCGGGATGGGAAAAATTTGGAATGTTTTCACCTCCACCCATAGGTAGTAGGGGTTGTCCCTGTAAAACCCGTTAAATGGGTATACGGGGTGATGAGCAATGAGAATTAAAATAAAAAAAAAAAAAAAAAAATATAAACTATATTAACATTCACAGTACAGTCTATGTAAAAATATTAAACTTTGCATGTTAAAAGTAAAACTATTATGTACATAGCAATATTATCTAATTCAGTATGTTTATCTTTGCTATATTAATTTATTACTTGAAATTTAAATAAATAAAACTTATTATTTGTTAAGTAACAAACTCATAATTTCTTTAATATATATACGCGCTTACCAACGACAAATTCAGTTAGTTCCTCTGGAACAACTGGTTCCTTAGTTTTGCACAATTGTACATATTTTCTTATAAGGTTCATATCCAAAGCTTGGACTTCATTAGCAGGTCTTTCACCAAATTGGTGAACATGCGTAATATGCTGTGCCAGTCTGTAAAATAAATGTTATGTAACGACAAATAGTCCAGAAAATGAAAAGTACAAAAGTCGTAGCACTGTACTGATAAATTATAAAGTTTATAAGAATCTTTTTTTAAAAGTTTGTTTTGTCATTTTGATTTTTATAACACAATTAAGTTTGTCAATAGAATAATTTCATAACACAAACTTACTTAAGATCGTTATCCCTATCTGCTTTATCTTGTAATAACCAAAGTAAATCAAATCTTGACAAAAGAGCAGCTGGCAATTGTATATTCTGTTCGATAGTTCGTTTAGGATTATACCTTCCATACGCAGGATTTGCAGCCGCTAATATTGATACCCTAGCGTTTAGTCGTGCCATGATACCTGCTTTAGCAATAGAAATTGTTTGTTGTTCCATAACTTCATGTATAGCTGTTCGATCTACTTCTGCCATTTTATCAAACTCATCGATACAGCATATACCTTCATCGGCGAGTACTAAAGCACCACCTTCAAGTGTCATTTGATTTGTTAGTGGATCTTTTAAAACAGCAGCAGTTAAGCCGACTCCTGATGAACCACGACCAGTTGTATATTGCGATCGGGATGAAAGTCGAGTGATAAAGGATAAAAGCTGAGATTTTGCTACTCCTGGATCGCCCATTAAACAGATGTTGATATTACCTGACAATTATAGTAATTTTTTAATTTCTTCTTAATTAAGTCAAAAATTTAAATGAACAAAAATGTTAAATCTATTTTATATTTATATTCAAGGTTTTACTTTCCAATATGTACATGTAAATCTAAAAGCACAAGTGTTAAATTACCTCTTATTTTAATATCACCCTTTTTCTTATCAGTCCCACCAACTAAAAGTAATAAAAGAGCTTTCTTAACATCTTCTAGACCATAAATTTCAGGTGCGATTGAAGCAGCTAATTTGGGATACAAATCATCTTGAGTTATTTGAGCCAATTCTTCTTCTGTTAACTCATTCGGATTTTCCTCATCTTGACATAAACTTATATTCTCAATTCTCTGAAATATTAAATAAATTATAAATTAATACTAAAATATCTAAAATAATAGTTATAAAGCAATAATGTATCATATTACTTAACAATAAACCAAGTAAATACTTCTTTCTTAGGATTTTTACTTAGTTAAATAAAACACAAATCATTTTTTTTATTGCAGAATTTGATTATTATGGATAATAAATTTAAAAATCTTACATGAGCATCAAAATAACTTTCGCATAGTAAACCTCCTGCTTCATTAGCATTGAAGCCTGTTCTAAGAACTGGTAGATAAACTCCAGTTATAACAACATGGTTACCAGGTAAACAAAGTCTAGTTAATTCTCCACGACAGTACACTGTCAATGATCTTGGAATATGTCCAACTGGTACTTGATCACTCTAAAAAGATGAATTACTTTTCAAACTATTACTAAACAATTCAAATTTACAAAAAATAAATAGTTCTTACATGTTCTTGTATTTTTACTTCTTGAAATTTAATGAATTTTGATCCTCTTGTTTGTAGATATAATCTACCACCAGATTTGTTAATGCGACAATCATCACTAGGACAAGTTTGTAAAGGCATGTAACTCATTGATTGGATAGTTTGATAAGTTTCAGCACCACACTGATCACAAGTATATGTGGCAACTACCATCATTGGTTTAACTTCTGTACATCTTGTGACAATACCACGTACAGTTACTAATTTACCAACATTAATAGCTTTTACTTCTCTCACAGACGATGATTTTGCATCACTAAAGTTTTTAAAATATATTTCACTGCAAAGCAAATACTTTCATGTAATAATACTATTAATTTTGATATATCAAGTATAAGATGAAGAAAATCTAATTATAATAAATATACTGACAAACGCCTCATTAATTCAGGAGCATATTTGTTTTTAGGATCACTTTGCTCTCCAGGATGCTGATTGCGAGCTTCCATCAGTAAACGATGTTCTATATAAACATCTAAAGCATCTTTACCAACCACTGTTTTCATTTTGAAAGTAGGTAAAATTTCTTGAACAAGCTAAAGTAAAAAAAAAAATAAATTAAAGCTCAATTTATAATTATGTTAATATTATTTTGCACTCACATCGTAAAGCAAGGTAACATATCTTCTAGAATTAGAAGTAATAGTTTCAGCAAGTTCTTCATCAAAATCTTTAACATCATCAAGCTCGATAATTAAAGCCACTTGTTCTCGATGAGCTAGCCTTGTCAACTGCTCTCTGTATTTAAAGCACTTGTTACCAGTCTTATCGTCCATTTTTGAATATTCAGTGAGAAATTGTTTGAGCTGATCTGTAACAAATATTCATTTAATATCTTTTCTACTAATATTGCGTATAAAAAATTGAGAAACAAAATTTTTCAATTCAAAATCTAGCAAATAAGCACCAGTAACTCATTAATAAAACAAAAAATATTATTTACCAAAATACCACAAAATAAATTAAACATCTTACAGTTATTCTTTACTTAATTTATTTATAACCATTAAATAAAACGTATTACTTACCTCGGTCTTTGTCATAGTCTCTAGATAATTTAGGAGGCATGATTGAACTTTTATTAAATACTCTAAATAAAAATTAATGTCAACAAAACTTATACTTAATAAAGAAAATAAACGAAGCAATGTGTGATGAATCCAAACAAACACCTAAATCACAGACACGGTTTTTCCGGCCAGTTTATCACCTTTTCCCGCGTAAATGTTTGTATCGATATATATCGATTGCACTTGTATGTACTCCAAAAGTCGAAACTTAATTTAATGGGTACTATGCTATGACTATTACTTTTTACTTTACTACTAAATTATATTTTTCTTCAGAAATATTTATTAAAAAAATTATTATGAATAAAAATTCTAATAATTATTCTTTATGTCCTTGACTAATGAAATTTCAAATAATATGATAAATATATCATTCCTCATGAAATTTGAAATAATATGATAAATATATTATTCCTTATGTCTTTGATAAATGAAATTTGAAATAATATAATAAAAATATATTACTGACTACTGCACATTAATTTTCAGTGTTGAAATTTCATGAGCTCCATATAGAGATTATTTCAACATGGCGAATCTGTCATCCTTCCCTAGATTTTGCTATACTGTATGTCAGATGCTAGATATTTTGACATTTTAACGTTTTTAAGTTAGCGGCTCTAAAGGTGTATGCACCATGCGTCCATGCCTAATCACGATGCCATGCGCTTGCGTTGAATATCTCTTTTCTTGAAATTAGTCACATTGGCATCCATCCTCGGAGCGCTAACTTAAAAACGTTAAAAATGTAAAATTCCCTCTGACATAAAATATAGTAAATTCTAGGGGAGGATGCCAGATTCGCCATTGTTAGACAGAGTGCGTGCGCCACACTACCAAACTAACCGGCCTTACCCCAGCCCGCCGACCTACGGAATTTTATAAAAAAAAAAATGCTATCCGATGTATTTTTAATTGTACTTTCTAAAAAAACAAGAAATTTTAATTGTACCCCCACCGTTTTTGAGAAAAAAAAATGACAAAGTATTGCAATATTAAAACACCGATACCTCACCTTACAATCGTTCCTTCGTCCTAATTAGGGTGTAAAAAAATTGTACCTTTTTCGTACTTAATTGTACCACCCTCACTTTTCCGAAAAAATAACGGTATAACGCAAAAATATTAAAAAAGCAATATCGTCTGATTGACAGTCCGTTTTCAGCTACTGCGCATGCGCGGCCAACGGAAGTGCGAGATTCGCATGCACACGAGATTTTCAACCGCACGAGATTTTAAAATCGTAAAAAAAGGGAAAAAAATGCATGGCAGGCATTGATAAAATATCCATCCTCGCATTAATATTATTAATTACCAGAATTTGTGGAAAAAGTAATTGTACCCTCCAAATCATTGATATTTAACTCTACTACTATGAGTAAATAAAAAAATGTACATTATCTGTACGTAATAGTACAATCGTCAAACTTTGTATTTATTAATGGGAATCAATTAGAAACAATAGTAAATAATTAGCTGAACGAACAGGCGCACTATGCGCATGTGCGGTTGTGACGCCTATGAACTCAAGCGTTTTAAAAACGCGAAAAAAGCAAGTAACGCTCGGTTATTTGACCTTGTAACCCCGTTTTTTGGTTATAATCCTAAAGAAGATGCATTATTATAAGGCTTTTATAGTTTTTTCATAAAAAAGTCAAAAGTGTTTATTAGTTATGAGGGTTATGTGGGTATTTGAGACTTATATATAGACAGTCGTCTATAACTCTTTCGGGTTGAAAAATTGAGAAGTAAGTACGGCCCCGTCTTAGTCAATAACCTGAGGGATAGTTTATTTTTAAAAACATAAAGCAAATCAATAATAAAGAGTTCAGATAAATACCTTTCCATATAATTATATATATATATATAAATAATATTATATACGTAATTTAATATATATATATATATATATATATATACATTTGGATATAGGGGGTTATGGAGCCTCGTATGTTAAATTCCAATAACCCTATCTCTTTCCCACTCATTGTTAATATGGCAGGTTTATGGAGCCGGGGCTCCATAATCTTTTCTGTCTCTTTTTATCGTACTAAAGTACGTATCTTCCTTCTCTGTCATGGGCGTCTTAAACCCCGAAATTTAAAATTATATGTATGTATGCATAGATAGGGTGGACCATATTTTTATTGTTGATTTGCTTTATGTTTTTAAAATAACTATCCCTCAGGTTATTGACTAAGACGGGGCCGTACTTACTTCTCAATTTTTCAACCCAAAACGAGTTATAGACGACTGTCTACATAACTGTCAAATACCCACATAAGCCTCATAAATAATAAACACTTTTGTTGTTACTTGCTTTTTTCGCGATTTTAAGACGCCTGCCTTCATAGGCCCGCTGGTAATTATTTAATTATTTTTGCTCAAATTTAATGTGTAAACCAACAAACTAATGATGGTACAATTAAGAACAAATGAAAAAGAATATTTAATACGTCTGTTAATTGTTAAACAGCTGTTGTGCACGCTGCTTTCAACGTTTCCACCTGTAACCTGACAATAACTTTTTTTTTCTCAAAACCTCAGGTGGTACAATTGAATTTTCTGTAAAGTCTATGAAAGATAAATGAATATACATCGTTGACTATTTTTTATAACATCTTTCGAGCATTTTTTGATCTATTCATGACTTTTAAATAACGCGCCATAAGCATGCGTTTCTCGTATTTCCGGTGACCGCGCAAAACGTAAACACTGTGTGTGTGTGTATAATATAGAAAAAACGCACACACGAGAGAGCACGTACACGTGCTTTTTGTCTTGTCAACTATAAAAATCGAAGAAAATGGGTAAAGCTAAAAAAATTAAAGTGTCGAAGAGTGAGACAAGTGTTCCGAAAGTTGGATTAGCTGAACAAATTGCCGAAAGCAATGCCATAAAAATAAAAGATCGGCAAAAACTTCGTTTTCGTAATGACGACGATGAAGAGGTTAAGAATATTTTTATTATTATTTAATTACATCGAGATTAAGATTTTAATAATATACTTACACATAAATATTAAATACATTTTATTTTTTGTTATTATAACTATAAATTTTTTTTCTTTAGTTTGTGGATTCGAAAATCACGCAAAAAATTCTTAGTCAAGCTAGAAAACAGCAACAAGAGATAGAAGAAGAAAGTGGATTGGGAACATCAAAAGCAGTAAGAAAACCTATTACAAAATTGGGAGATGATTTTAGCGATGATGAACTGTTGAGTGATGAAGAAGGTTTTACAGGAAATGAATATTATGAAGATATTGAAATTAATGAAGAAGATGAAAGGGCTCTTCAAATGTTTATGGATAGAGATAGACAACCTATTAGAACACTTGCAGATGTAATAATGGAAAAATTGACGGAGAAGAAAACTGAAATTCAAACACAATTTTCTGATGTTGGTTCTATACAAATGCAAGATGTAGATCCTAGAGTGAAAGCTATGTACGAAGGGGTCAGAGATGTTCTATCTAAATATCGCAGTGGTAAATTACCTAAAGCTTTTAAGCTTGTTCCTAGTTTAAGAAATTGGGAACAAATTTTATTTATTACCGATCCTCCAAGATGGTCTGCAGCTGCAATGTACCAAGCTACCAGAATATTTGCGTCTAATTTAAAAGAAAAAATGGCTCAAAGATTTTACAATCTTGTACTTTTGCCACGTATCAGGGATGATCTAGCGGAATATAAAAGACTGAATTTTCACTTATACCAAGCATTAAGGAAATCATTGTTTAAGCCTGGAGCTTTCATGAAAGGAATTTTACTCCCACTTCTTGAATCAGGAGATTGTACATTGAGAGAAGCTATTATTGTTGGTTCTGTTGTTGCTAAAAATTCAATTCCTATTTTGCATTCAGCAGCAGCTATATTAAAAATTGCAGAAATGAATTATACAGGAGCAAACAGTATTTTTTTGAGAATATTTTTGGATAAAAAATATGCATTGCCTTATAGAGTGGTTGATGGAGTTGTATTTCACTTTTTAAGGTACTTATTTAGTTTTTACTTTCTTCATTTCCTTATTGATTACATTATTATAAAATTATAAAATAGTTAATTAATATTCTAGTATTATTTATTTCAAAATAAAATGTGATAATTACATATACTAAATTAACAAAAATATAAATAATTTACAGATTTGAAAAAGATAAAAGAGAAATGCCTGTACTTTGGCATCAAGCATTTTTAACATTTGTACAAAGATATAAGAGTGATATTAGTACTGAACAGAAGGAAGTACTATTAGAATTACTAAAAAAACAATCTCATCATACTTTGACACCGGAAATTCGTAGGGAATTACAAGCAGCAACATGCAGAGATATTGAAATGTCGGAACCGAAAGAAGAACCCATGGATTGATGATATGATTAAATAGATTTATTTGTACAGTGATTTTATAAAGACATGTGTAAAATACTGATAAACCACATAAATTGTTAGGCTTAATTTTTTGTTTTGCGCTATAAACTTATATTATAAGTTGAAACATTTGAAATAAATACGTTTCTTTTAAAATATAACTTAACAATAATTTCAATTCATTTCAATTATAAAAAAAAACAAATTTTATATACAAATGTTGATAAATTAACATTGAATACAAGCATTATTGAAACCTAATTTATATTACTTATTAAAGATTATTTATTCAAAATTTAATTAACAATCCTAATCAAACATTTGTTGCTGTAAATATTACTTGCACAGCAGAATTGAAAATTTTCTTATCTTAGATACATATATTCATTATTATAAAAAAATGCTGTACTATTTACACAAAAATGATGAATGTCATCTTAAAGTAGCCATATTCTGTTTTACAGAATCACGGAATAAAATTAACAATTACTTATTTGTATGATCTAACAGTCTTATTTAAAAACATTTTTAATTAAAAAACAAATTGTAAAAATAACTGTATTTTTTGTGCTTAGTTATTGGCGAATTACATCAAGTTAGAAATAATAAAGAAAATTGTCTTTATTACCCTATTTATTTTAAACTATTAAAAAAAATTTCGAGACAGTTTTCTTTCAAAGCATCGTAAACCACTTTCAAAACTTAAAAGATGATTAGTTTGTTATTTCTAACTACGTGTAATCCTTTTGAGTTATGTAAAGATTCAAGAAATATTTATAAACAACATATGAAACCCTGTCGTTGCTACACCAGTTTACTAGTTGTTATTAAAGAGATTAATTGCAAAGATTTTACTGTCTACGTTCATATTATTTGATCGATGCTATATGATCGATTGTTATGCCATAATTTGCTTAAGTTTAAGTGTTTCTATATTGACGTTTAAGTAACAACATTCATAGGAACATAGAGACTCCAAAATTGCCTTATTGTGACAAAACCATTTTTTTTTAAATGGTAAGTCACTACGTCTGTAAATAGTTTACTTAAGATTTTCATTTTTTCTTAAAGAAGCTGGTTATACTTTTAGATCCTGCAGCAGCTTTTTGTCTGGCCAATTCTTTCTTCGATACAGTTGGTGTTTTAGCAGGCTGTAAATTTAAAAATATCATTTATTATAGCACTGTTGTAGTTAAATGTAGCCTGCAATATAATAAACATACAAACCTTTTCGGGTTTCGTTAAATCAAGGGCTCCATTTCTAGGTGATTCTTCTTGAACTTCTTTCTTAGGCCTTTTTTCTTCAGCCGGATCTTTTGGACTACTAAGTTTACGTTTTTTCTGTTCAGTATCGTCCGGTAAATTAAGATATTTAAGTAACTTTTTAGACAAATCTTCAGCAAGATACTCCGATACTATGCCATGAGCATATTTCATATATTCTAAAAAATTATTTAGTTTTATATACATTATTATAAGAAAAACTAACATCCTTTAAAGATTAATGCTTTACCTGTTTCAGTTCCACCTTCGTATTTGCTACTTTTCAAGTAATTTGCACTTACAGCACCTTGTGATACATGAATACCTTTCTGCCTTACAATTTCAGCAACTCTTTCTACCTTCTTTCGTAACCAACTTAATGTCTTTTCCTCATTGAATTTAAATGCTTGCAAAGATTCATCTCCTTTTCTGTCTGCAACTAATGATAATTTCAGATTTTGACATTTCATAAGACGACTGGTTTCTGGATAATCTTCATCGCAAAGACATTGATCCAATGGCATTACTTGCTGAGACTAAATAATAAAATATAGTTGTATGTACATACATTGTTTAAATAATCAAATTAATTTTATATATATATATACCTTTCTTAAATATGGTAGAACCAGAAATATGGGGTCTATGGGTGTGGAAAGATGCATTTTTCCATCAGATCGTACATTGTCATCTATAAACCAAGATCTTTTATTTTCATCAAATGTCATGACCTCTTGTATAGTTAGATCTCCAGGACTGAACACAAACATGGCAGATTGGTTAGAAGCTGGATGACGAAGTTTTACCATATCAGGATGTACTCCCTCTGAACTTTCCAAGTTTTCTCCTAAAAATGGGTTAAACCAAAATGAATACCTCGCACATCAGTAAATATTTTAGGAAAAATATCTGGCAAATGTACATAATAAACAAATAATGCAAAATAATGAACAAAATTTATTAACAATATATACAAAATATATTTTTTAAATCTCTACAAAAACAAAAACTATATGTATTGTGGATCATAAAAATCATAATTACATAATAAAATTCTGAATTTAAAAAAAAAAGAAAACCAAGAAAAATACATAAATAAAATAGAGATGAAGGAAGCAAAAGTGAAAATAATTTAATGTCGGAAAAAATAAACCATAAAAACAAAATAAAGGTATTTAGTAAACAACGATACGACAACGTATTTATCTACCTTTCATAAGGAATACCCAGGTACTGTTGGCCTGAGCTCCTGACTTGACGAATTTCTTAGGTGATCCTTTAACGCGCGGCATCGTTGATGAAATTTCGATGTGTATTTAAAACTATTAATAACTGTTATAACCTTAAAAAAAAAAAGGTCGATGAAACGTCCAACCCCCCTTTTGTCGAAGAGTCCGTGTGTAAAAGAAAAAATTCAGACGATCCCAAACTGGGTTCGCATTCCCCTCTCTCTTTCCTTTCACCAGTCGGCCATGTAAAAACTCGTTTAGCGTGTAGCGTGGCTCATTTTCCTCGGGATTTCCCGCGTACACTTTTCCCTTTTCTCGAGGACACTCGCGAGTGAAAATGTCAAATCTCAAATTTGGAAAATCCACTTGGGTTATATGAATCGTATGGAGGAACAACCGAACGATTACGGTACCCCGACTACTCCGAGTGTGCGTGAAAGTACGAGTGCATGGAGATACATACCTATCGATGTTTACTTTCCTCGCGTTTTTATTGTGTATCTCATCATCATCATATACTAAAATTTTGCGCGGAGGCCTCGCTCTCTCCTTCTCCCGCGCGCTTTTCTGCCGGCGATTGTCTCTCCGTCTTTCGAGTTTCGACTTTTCGCGAGATATCGAAATCGAATTACACACATGTATAGGATATGACACATGCATACAGGATATATAGATATATATAATATAATTATATAAAACGCTCTCAACTACAGTCTACAGTTGCACACACATGAATTATACTCGTATACAAAATGTAAATGCATATAAGAATTTTCATCGAATTTACCTGTTTTCTTGAATGTTGATTACATATATATCTATATCTATTATAAATATAATTAAAGTATATCCGTAGAAAATTTAAATTTTAAACTTTTTATTTGTTCCTCCGTGCTGAACAGAGTATGGGACAAGTCCGTATGCCAATTTTTTATTAATTTATTTATTAATTTATTTACTAAATATAAACGAGCTGTTAAGGGGATGTACTGTACTTAGTAGGTAATTACAGATTTCTATAATAATGCATTTTTCGTTACTTAAATTTGTTTTTGATTTTTACATAATTATTGCTGTCATCGCACATTTCATCGATGTATGTATTAAAAAATAATGAGTAAATATCAAAAATTATAAGTAAATAACGAAAAGTACGATAATGTCGGTATAAGCTTGTAGTTTCGTATATAGACTACGACATCCTCTTAGCTCTTATACAAAGGTACAATGATATAATTGTAAAAATTAGACGCACGCAAGTGGCTATTATTTTTTGATAGGTCACAAGGAAGGACCATAATAGAGTTTTCAAATTGCCCAATCGATAAATCAGAATCCGCGATATCAGATGGCAAAGTAACAAGGGGAATGAAAAATGAAACTTTTCTACGTTTGAAATTGAAGTAACGAATATGGTATCCGTATATATAGCTAATTAGATTGGAGTGATATTCACAATCGACGCTTCCATTAAGAATTTAAACCGTAAATAACATTAAATTAGAGTTAAGAATTGAAGCAATATCGATGGTCAAAAAGTATATCGTTCAGAAATAGCAGAATAATCGTGATCAGTATAAATAACATGATTGACAAACTGCTTTTATAAGAAATAAACCTTAAAAATTCACGATGAATCGTTTCTAATTTTTTATTATTGTAGGCCTCCATATCGGGGGACTATATACTTATAAGACCGATATAAATATTGTGGTAGGTAAGACAATTATTATAAAGGGGGTGGCATACCCGGTGGGTTACCGACTGAGCAAAAAAAGACAATTATTGTATTTATTTAAAAAAATATGTAATTTAATGCAAAACCCAAATACAGAAGCACTAGGTAATAAAATAATAAGTAATTCTACGAAGTTCCAGGTCAATACGATAAAGACACCCTAAAAAATTTCTGCACCGAAAAATCAGAGATAATCGTAATTTTCGGTGCAGAAATTTTTTAGGGTGTCTTTATCGTATTGACCTGGAACTTCATAGAATCACTTATTATTTTATTACCTAGTGCTTCTGTATTTGGGTTTTGCATTAAATTACATATTTTTTTAAATAAATACAATAATTGTCTTTTTTTGCTCAGTCGGTAACCCACCGGGTATGCCACCTCCTTAAATAAATATTGGTACAGGAGTAAAATTATAAACCTACAGATTTAGAAGCTTTAGATAATACATAATCTGTAATTGATGAAAATTAAAATAAAGAAAATGAGCACCTATTACATCTCGTCAATACGATCATATATTGACCATAATGTATAGTCAGTAGATAAATTTTTATTATTCGTACATATAGTAAAATAAACGATACAACACTTTTAATCCATTATTTTCAGACCTATAGATACCAAATTGAAAAGGTCTTTGTGCAGCATCACAGAATCATAACCATTATTGAGATATATCGATACAGCTTTACATCATCTTACCTTACCATGTTCTATATACGATTCAATATCATCAATAAAAATGATAAAGACAATCGGTCCATAGATGGAAGCCTTGCGGAACATCCGATGTGATCAAAATTGGATGCGACTAGACGACACCAACTCTTACAATCTGGCTTTTATTAGTTAAACAAGATTTTATTAGGAGTTCAACCAGACATATCAATTTTATAAACTTTATCTAATAATCTGTTACGATTCACAACATCAAATACCTTATTATTTATTATTATATTCAATTTTAAATGATAAAATTATTAATATTATTCTTGTATAATTCAGATCGTGTTATACATAAATATCTTCTTCATATATAATGTTTTGGCAATGAATGTTAAAATATTTGTAAAAATGAAAGTTATATAAATGTAATGTATTTAATTATAACAAAAATTGCTACTCGGTGTTCGAAAAGTATACGATTGAATACTCTCGTCTTGTATTGCATAAATTAATGATTTATTATATTATTCTCTCTTTTTAATGGAATATGAAACCCAAATTGTAGAAACCTATCTTACAACTACATAAAAATTGAAAAAATCTTATAACCATAAAAATTTTTAAAAAAATCACAGTTACTATGAAAAGCAAATTGAATACATTTACAGAAAAAGATTTTGTATAACTATTAATTTTGAATGAATTTTTATTCGGTAAATATATAGCTAACAAAATGATGCTCCAGCACAAAAATCTCACTGATTTATAATTATAAAAATATCTTTTTAAAATTCACACATTATCTTCAAAGAATACGCAAGTTACAGAACGTTTTTTTCGATAGTGTTCGTAAAAAAAAATATTTTTTCTATTATTAAGAGTCTATATCCCGTTAAATTATCGTTAATTACCATTTCTCATCGAATTTACCGATAGTAAACTGTATCCATGTATCTACTCTCAAAGTTTACTAAACGAGACAGTGAAGTCGAAGAAAAACAATATTAAATAAATATAAATATGGTAAATTATACAATACTAGGACTTATATCATTGCCCTTTATTTGAATAGTATCTATCATATATGCTATAAATATCGTATAAATGTCAACGCATTCCAAAATGATTAGGAAATAAAATTGAACCCTTAATTTTTTGTCACATAAATTTAGCAGTCAAATTTCTTTCCAATGCCAGTTTGGAATAGATTGTTACCAAAAGTAATGATACCTTAGTTTTTCATAATTTACTATTTTTATTAAATTAAAATAGTTTTTCGGTTGCAATGATTCGATTGGTAAACATTGACTTTAGGAAAATATAAAAGGATTACACAAGGAGAACAAAATAACAAGAGATCAATATTATCAAACATATATATATATTTTTTATTAAACACAGAATCACAGAGCAAACTGGACAATCGGAGGGGCGGGAGATGTTATTTACGCGTTTTTTTTTCATCACACATTCTCTCATATTTTCAATTTCTCTCGTCTCTGTCGCACGGCTCGCGGCAACGCGGCTCGTTAATTTTCCTTTTCTTTTCCAAATTTTTCATACAGTTTTTTTGTAATTCTAATTTTTTCTTCGATCTACGTTTGAATTATCGTACAAAAGTGACGCAAGTTAAGAAAACCATCTGATTCGTCGGTAAAAAACGTACGAAATAACGCGTGATACATAAGCCGCGGACGCGAGTCGCACAATTTTATTGTTGATCTATATATATATAAATATTTATTTAATTATTTTAGTGGCACGCGCTGTTAAATCGCGAAGAGGATTTTTTTCTCGTAGGTTTAAACAAGAAGGGTGTGAATTGCCGACGCAATTTTCGCATTATCGACAGTGTTTGTGTTAAAAAATTGAACAAGAAATACTTTTGTTGAAGCTTATGCGATAAAAATATGTAAAAATTTTACGAATGCGTTTTTTTTTGTTATAAATACGATATACTCTGTCGTGATATTAAGAATTTATTAAAATTTTCTATTCGTTATTCATCAGATTTTATAAAAAGAAAACAGTTTTATAATGGACATTTGTTTTCTTCAGAAAATGTATTAATTTGGCAATTTCGTTAATTATCTGGACTCGGTTACTGACACAAATACTTGCTACGCTCGATTTTTCGTTGTTCACACTAAAAAACTGAATGAGTGAAAAGGAAATATTAACTTTCCTTGATTGTATAACAAGTGATTTTTGAAATTCCATTATAATTTAAATTGTATCCTCATGATCCAGCTTACCGACATATTTTTTATTTTAATAATTCATACACTTTTTTAATCAACAAATACGGCTGTCTTTTAATTGCAATATACAATAAATCACCCAAATTTTCAAACAATGAGAAATTGTGGTTGCTTTTTTCATTCTGATATTGCAATTCAAAAATATTGCTATATTTATTATATTTATTTTTGTGGTATTAATAAAGGAAAAGTCTAATTTCCTTATCGAAATAATTACAGCTGACAATACCTAATTTCAAATTAAAACCATATAATGTCGATAAAACAGAATACATGTCGATACAACAATTTCTTGCATCTCAAATTTCATATACAATAATAATTTACGTATACGCATCACAACGAAGTATTCACAAGTTTAATATGCTTGTCCGCTGTTACGTAAAAACACGGAAATATATAATTGTATAAAGAAAACGTCGATAAGGTAGGAATCGCGTCCGAATTTCACATCCTGTTTAAATCGTCTTCTAATCAATGGAAGTTTCGATAGTTCACTTTTTATTTACAAATCAAGGCAATCTCATTTACAACTGTAATAGCGTATATATCCCTACGTACCAGCAAATACTCGTCTATACGTACAGACTTGACTGTCTGTGTATGTGTACGAGTGTGTATGGATTTGAGTGTATACGTGTCGTCTGTGTATGCGTGTACAATAAGTGAATCCCATTTTTCTAAAAAAAAGAACCGTATAGTTTCGCCTACTATTTTTCCCGTGACGATTCTTCCATTTGTACAATATATTTATAAAATCTACCGATGCGATCTTCGCGTCTCATTCCCTATTACTCACACGATCTTTCAATTAGCTGCGCTTTGTAAAAAAGTTTCGATTTTTTTTTTCGTCGACTCGTATATGTTTATAAAAGCATCGCTTCGAGAACGACGGTATAATGCTCTATTTCTCTCTCACTCATTCTCACACTCATGCGCGTTATATCGTAAAATATTTTTTTTTTATACAACTTGAGCGTCGATAATCATTAACATGGAACTTCGTGTCCTTGCAGAAGTGGGAAAAGAAATTTATATCGCGGGTAACCGGCGTGATAGATGTAAAACATTATTGTTACTTAGAATATCGAGCCTTCGTTAAAAATAACAACCGCTTACATATACATTTATATATACACCTATATACGCTTTTGTTAAAATTTATATTTACCGATGCGGGATCTACCTTATCGGCATTACGTATTTTTAAGGGGATATCAAAGTCAACTTTAATCCCCCCTACCTTCTCAATCGAGCTAAACAAATAGTATTCAATATAATTAATAAAACATGATAACATTTGAAAGAGTACGAGAATACGCGTCTATGTTGACAAACGATTGACCTCTCCGAGACATTTAAATTTAAAATATAATTTTTTGAAAAATCCGCCCGTTACCAGAAAATATTGATTATGTTACACTCATTCCGTATTTTTGGTAAGAGATTGAATTAAAAACTGTGAAATGCTGTGCAGACATAAATTGTTTGTACACAAAGGCGCATATTCTCCTACTTTTTCAAATACTATCATATTTAATTAATTATAATTAAATTCTTTGTTTACTTTAGTTGATATTATAGGGAGTAGAAAAGTCAATATCGGCACCCCGTTAAACAAAATATTACTTTGTCATTTATAATGAATGATGATAGTGTAAAGGAACATTAAAAAACATCGGTTTTGTTTTTAGGATTTTGAAACTGTTGTTGTTTAAGATTTTACTTAAAAGTCTATTATTCAATAAAAATAATTTAAATCACCTTAGTTCCCACTAACGTTAAAATCGTTTCATATTTTTATATTATATTAGACCCTTACATTTTTACCGACTTCTTTTAATTGCTATAAAATATTCAGTATCAATTTTCCTTTTTAAAATAGCATAGCAACGACCTAATGTGTAGAAATTCCTAATTCCTTTGTATTGAACTCTGTTGTTTAATCATATATTGTCTAATCGAAAACCTCAACATCGTAATCGGTAAAAACAAATGGAATAAAAATGGAAAAATATTGATTTATTTTATACGACGATATTAAAGTATTATCGTTCATTTTATACGATAATATAATTATACAATGGAAGACAAATGAGTTGGGACCCATAATAATTCAATAATGTTTAAAATTCAATAAACAATTCCTTAAATTTAACGTGACTCTGTCGGTAAATTGGTTTTATTATTACAATTTTCTCAAATCAGTTTTTTGTCAAAATATATCTCAATTTGTTGTTCTCTTAACAAACATTTAATAATCTAACAATATAGCAATAAAAGATATAATGTCGATAAGGTAGGATTAACGGACCCCTTAAAATAGAGGTAACAATTTACAAAGATAAAATTAAAAAATTAAGTTCGCATTACATATTTTTTGAATTACATATAAGAACATTTGAAAAAAAACTAAATAGTGTTGCTATTTTATTGAACACTCAAATAAAATATTATTTGAAAAAATGTAATTGACATATTGCACTTAATGCATTACTATTCTCCAACTATTATTTTAAAGATTTACTATCTACTGCTCTTAATTTTTTCCATTACATTAGATAAAATTTTAAATTATTATAAGCGGTTTAAAAATAAATAAAAAAATTAATCTTTTAATGAATAATAAAAATAATGTATACTCTGTTAAAAAGAAATTCAGTATGTTTATCAAAGCGTAATGGTGGTTGCAAATTTCAAGCATAAAAAAAGTTAGTCGTGATAAAAATTTAATGCATAAGTGCATCAAATGCCACTTAACTAATGTATACAAATAATTATCGTAGCGAATAAAAATAATTACTTAAAAAATAGCTCCATTATTACTTGTATATATTATGCATTAAATTTAAAACGATAGAATCTTAATTTTCATAAATAGTTGATTGTTTTAATATACGTGTCTGTAATTGAATCACACGTGTATTAAAATTTATTTCGTTTCAAAGAGTGAAAATTAAGTTACAAGAATCTTAAATTTAATGCAAGAGTATATTAAAAAAATAACGCACGCAGCTTATAATAGTAATTAATAATTCAGTATGTTTCTCTTAAATTTAATGCCTAAATGTGCATATGTTCAACAAGTTTAATACAAAAAAATTAATAGACTACGCTCGCTCAATAACACCTATGTTACATGCATGCATTAAATTTAATCTGTCAGTAACTCAATTTCCACATCTTTCTCTAAAAGCTTGAAATGTGCTTCCAAATTACAACGAATTATTTCGCTTTATCCGAATCAAATGTAACAAGTAAAAGTCTTCTTACATCTCCCATATTCTGTTTCGTTGATACGTGAAACGACAGTGTTAAATATCGAATGGCCCAATTTGTACGAGAATTATATTTATTCGTTACATTAAATAAACATAGGCGCTCAATATTTAACACTGCCATTATTAAGTGACAAAAAATAAAATAATAACGACGAGGAAATATATTTCGTTTTGCGCGGCTCTCGTCACGTTCCTATGTTAATCCTTATCGCAACAAATCTTTATTTTGTTTTATCAGCCAAGTGCAATTTTCGAGCGATATCGCACGTACGGTACATTTATAGGGATTTGTAACAATTGCAACCCTTTCACTCCATTTTTTACATACACGCTTATTTTATTTTGTTCACTCGACAAACAAGGCGTCGCGTCGCGTTTACAAAGTCGCGCGACGTATGTAAGATTATCGATGCGAGGCTATAAGCTTTGAATACTTTTCAAGTGTTTCTTTGTTTTAATAAGCGCATAAAAGACTTGCAGAAGCGTTTTCTTAAATGAGGAACAAAAATTTTGTTGCGATGCGCCGATAGTTTCAAGAAATAATAATGGCGTAAGCGCCAACTTTCGTGAAAGGCACGTAGATTTATTTTTTTTCTATTCGACGTACGAAATATAAATATTCCCAACGATTACACGTTAGAAAGTTTCGAGCTTATTTTCGAACGGTTATTATTAAAAAATAATAAAAAGAACAATCCCGAATATTGCTAGGTTAACGTGAAACTAGTCGGAGATGCAGCTATGTAAGAAGCTTTCGTAAAAAGTAAGATATCTATGATTATGCGAATGATAAAAGAAAGTGTAAATCACGCGATAGTAAAATGTATAAGTTAATTTAGGCATTCGTTGCCTATCACTACATTTATTAACACTTTTAAAGTATTGAAATTCAAATATAAATCGTGTTATTTGATTGTTTTTTTGAGTCTTTATCAATTTCAATCAATTTTTTAACACTGTACTTTTGGCAGTAAAAACACTTGTACTATTTAAAATTTAGCAAACTAAAATTTAATTTTAATCCATTACACGTCCGTGGTTAAAAATTTTAGTAATACCCTAAGATAAAATGCTAATGTATTGATGAATATGTAATTGATAAAGTTATATCGTCATTTGTTTAAATTTAAATAATAATTTCTGAAAGTAAACGGATTTTATATTTAATGAACAAATCATATGCATAAAGTTATTTACATGACATTCTGTTATCATCGTAAACAATTTTAAAAATCATTTTTTTAAAATTCTCTTTTGGTAATTATTAAAACTTCTTAAATAATTTGTAATATAATACACAAAATAATGGTTGTACTTTGTTTGGAATAATGAGATTATATTCTCATTTAAATTATAATGAATGGTACCAAACGAACACATAAATATGTATCTTAAAGGTACGTCTTATCGTGGTTAAATTAACCGCGGTGTGCTTCGAGGACAAAAATCTCCAGCGCATTCGTTAAAGAAAACTACAAAGAAAAAGCTCCTGCAACTCTCTTATGTATACTAAAAAGCATTGATAATTTTACATGGTAAATAAATCATCGTTATTAAATTCATCTTTCTTAAAATCTCTAATAAAACAAGGTATACATTCTGATACGCAGACCCTATCATTTGCTTGCTTGCATCCATAACAATTCGCTAAAAATTCCATCAATGATAATGTTAATAAAAAATAAAGTACTCTTCGAGTATGTAATTATGATTTCAATGATGATGAAATCCACGAAAACGCTTATTGCAATTGTTTTAACCGATGGTGAAGAGAAAAAACATTGTTGTATCTCCCAAAGAGACTCAGATTCTTTTAAAAAACCGATCAATCCTCCACCGTTCGTGCGGCAATGTCATGGTGGGGTTTTCTTTGTTTCTTTTTCAATTGGGATCAAGCATAGTGTTCAAGTGGCGCTCCTTTGTCGAGCGCAATAGTTTTGGGCAATCTCGTAAAGGCCTGCTAGGACTCTACCGAGTGTGCACTGCGAGTCGATGAGACTGGCCGTAGCTTGGCCAGGATTCAGGCGGGGCTAGGAGGCTCCTAAAGAACCTGAACCTGGGCTGTGATTATTTTTGACCGTCGTCGGCACTTGGTTATACGGGTGATTACTGTTACACAGAACCGTGTAAATATTCTCGACACTACTTAGCTTCTCAAAGAACGGGATTAGGTCCAAAAGCTCCGAGTCGGTCATGTCGTCAAACCACGAAGCCACTGGTACCTGTAAATTTGTACAATCTTTCCTTTAATATGTTATTTATTTAATTTTAAATAAAGTTGTTCAACTCTTTATTATTCAAGGGTCACTTTTATACAGTGTAATACATAAAAATATTAAGCAAAATTTATTATTTCACTTTAATTTTAAGCATAAATTAAATTTATGTACATTATATGAAACGATATAATATCTATTTATAAAAAATAAGTTTTAAAATTATTGCTATTATATTAAAATATTATAATGACTTATTTTATATAGTGGTGTGATACAATGATGTATTAAAATTACATTTAAATCAACACAAATTTTTAATATCAGTACTAACATATTTTGTTTATATTATTTTAGCTCTAAAAAATAAAATAATTCACTGAAGATACCTGAATGGTACTTAAATGCAATATCATACACATGAGTCTAGTTTTCATTTTCTGTACAACATATAAAATATTTATAATTATTAGCATATGCATTTAAGCAGATAAAGAATTATATTAAATATTAATCTTTACTTTAGGACATGTCAGACTTAAATGGTCATTTTTTGTATTTTTTATAAACAAAAAAATGTATTTTTGAAAAATCCTGAACATCAGGTCTTCAAGCATGTTTTAAACAATACCCAAATTTTTTCGGATGTTTACATCGATAATTTAATTATAATGTTGAATTAAAAGTTTATGTATTTTTTGATAAATAATTACCGACCAAAAATTGTTTATTTATTTATTACTAAAAGAATTATTTATTCTTTAAAAATCAAAACGTTAGGCCCTCCGTTATGTCTTATACTAACAATATGAATTTTTTCAGATTTTTTACTCAATATTTTAGGTATAATTTTTGGATTGTAAGGTGAAGATCCCTGTTTTTGGAGTCTGACATAAATTAAAGTCATAAAACTGGATGAGCACTTTCTTCGTAAATGTAGTGTTTATATTTTCATAATGAAAGTCTGTATTAGCATTCTATTGCATTGAATTAAACACAAGTTTTTAAGATGAGGTATGTTTGGCTTTAGGAATCCAAAGTAAACCTTATAAGTTGTATGATGAAACTGCATTTTAAATGTTGTAGCACGTTTAATATTATATTTTTACATTTTCTGATATAGGATAATGTTAATTTTTCTTAATCAATGTTGTCAATTAATGTATAGATGTATTTAATACTTGTATTACAAAAAATTAACTATCAATTATATTACTTTCATATTATAGAACTATTAAATTTTCTTTCAAAAATCAATTAATGTATAATAAATGTTTAATAGTAATAATATTAATCATAAGATTGCATGCTTTCGATTTAAATTATAAATTTAAATGTCTTAATTATATGAAATCTTTAATCTTTATGGATTACAACTGATAATGTAGATGATAAAATATATTTCACTCTTAATTAATCATAACAATTGCAAGTCTAAAGTTTACAACATTAAAAAGATTATTAATTCTTAAAATTATTTGTGTGAGAGTTAGTTTTAGTATTCATTTAAAATAAAGTATTCCTTACCGCATTATCCGGATGAAAAATATAACTGGCAGGACTATTATCAACTATAATGATTTGTTGCAAATCCCGGCCTAATTTATTTAAATCCTTAACATAATTGCCTCTGTGAAAAACGCACGATTCACGGAACAATCTTGCTCTGAATACACCCCATCTATCAAGTAGGTCCGCTACTGGATCAGCATACTAAAATCATAAGTATTAATTGTGATATGTTAAATACTGTGTTAAAATAAAAATTAGGTAGTTTTACAGCAACATGTGTCCAAGTAATAGTATCACATATAAAAAAATGTTCTTTATACAGTATTAAGCGCTTTAATTATGCTATATGCATTTTTAGAACATAAGAAATGTTTCTAGCATGAGTCACTTGATCTATGACTGTTAGGAACAATTTTAACACTGTACGCAGATAATTCATGCATTTGAAATTTTTCTTACTAACATGTTAATAATATTGAATATTTTAAAAGAATTTTTTCTTATTTCTTATAATATATTTTTGTGGTGTATTGAATAGATTTGCTTGAAAAGAAACTAATAAATTAACTAATTATTTCTTTATGCTTTTTGTATGCACTAACTACATTGACTACAATAACTATAATTTTATAAATTGTGGCACATTCCACTTATCAGTTACAATAGATCTCTTACATTTATTAATAACATGTTACACCATTTTCACAACTCACCTTTGCCAAACTTGCAGTGAATAAAACACATTCATAGAGTTCACCCATCCTTTGCAAAAACTCATCGACATAAGGCCTCTTAAGAACATAAACTTGATGCACAGTGCCATCAATCTCAACTGGCACCACAAAGTCAGCATTATTGGTGGGTTTGAACGAGCTATGCACCAAGGTCTCATCTAGATCGATCACCATGCACTTTTTGTGGATATCCTGATGCCGTACCGGGGGCAACAGGAACCGGGGTGAACCAGTGCCTGGTGGTGGCGAGGCTCGACCATCACTGTGTAGCGAACTGGCCTTGGAACTTTTGGAGCTGCTACCACGACCTCGTCCCAAACAGCAGAGAAGCGAGCGCAAGAAACCTCTACCACGAGGTTTCTTTTCGTTTTGAGGTGGACTGCTGATATTCGTCTCATTCTCTCTTGGTATTTGTGCTAAAAACAATAATTTGGTGGTTGTTATTTGAGAAATGTCAGGTTTTTATTAGTTGTCATAGGTACAGATACAAGAGAATGAATACTTTTATTGAAAAACAAGATATAATCTTTATTCCGCTAGTATCTATTTAATTAATGTAATATTATTGACATTAAATTTAAATTAAACTTTAATCAATGTAATGTTATTTATAATTAAATAAGATTTATAATTATTTAATATAAAAACTTTAATATGTAAAAACTACTAAAGTTAAATATAATTATTAAATTTAACATATTTAGTAATAAATAGTAGGAATTTAAGTATTAGGAATGTAATGAAACAATTTTTTAATTTTTTACTTTATCCTTTAGCCTTGTAAATTTTATTTAAACCATAAAGAGTATCTTTTTATAGTTCTTATCAATAACAATATAATGTGATCAAAAGCTTTTAAAATAATACAAATTTTGAAGTAAAAATATGAAATGCATCATTGACATATAAGCTATGTATTTGAAATGTTAATAATTGTATTAGCATAACTGAAAATGATAAATATAAAAATACAAAAATTATTGACAATAAGATACAGACAAATGCTTTGATCAGACTCTTGTAATAGCTAAGAGTGTTAAAACCCATATACCCGATATAAGAGAGAAAAAGAAACGGAAGGTGTACACTCGAATGGTAAAAATCAGAAGTAACTGCATAAATGGTCTAATCTCCATATGCTCCAAGTAGGATGAAAGTAAAAGTAAACTTGTTGGTAAGTACTAGACAGCAAGACTAGCTTCTTACTAGAAATTAGTAAAAAACCAATGGGGGAAATTTCTTTATTTATAGATATGTGCATACGTCAATGTCGCGCGCACACGATAACAATCCAGACGTGAAAACCATTAACGAAGTGTGTACATACACACACCAATACGTGTGTGTGTTAGAGAGAGAGAGAGAGAGAGAGAGAGAGAGAGTGTAATGTATGTATATGTATACACATACACATGAAATATATATATATATATACATATAAATATATATTCGTGTATGTGTGTGTGTGTGTGTGTGACCGTGTGCACATATACACTCTGCTCGCAGCCTCGGTAAGATAAAAAAAAGCGATTATTCGTGAGAGGGATTAGCAAAAAGCCCAGACCGAAATAAGAAGTGGTAGGTATAGACAATGAAAAAAAGACTCCAGGTGAGCGCATACCAAGCTCCCCTCCCTCCTCGGGATAAGAAAAAAGAAAAGTAAAATAAAGAGAAAAAGAATGTAAGAAGAGGAGGAAGGAGGAAGGAGGAAGGAGGAAGATGGAAGGAGGAAGGAAGGAAGGAAGGAAGGCATCGCCGAGGCATCCTAACCTGGGCGTTCTCTTCCAGACTCGGTACCAACAGGTGCAGAGCGCAGAGCGCACAGCATCTGGGATATCGAACGAAGTAAAGGGCTTACCTTTCTCGTTGTTGAACTGCCCTAGCTCGTCATCGCGCGACACTTGGGTGATAATGGACGATGCGTCCATTTAAGCCACGCGCAACGGTGGGATATAGGCGAGTATTGTGTACGTGTGTACGTGTGTGCCTCTCTGTATGTACCTGTATATCGGTGTACCTCCCTCCGTGTATTCGTGATCTATTATACCTGCCGCGGGCGGGGGAGATACGATCGTTCGTTTTCCCTCTCGCGTTCCCGTGCTTCCGCGCTCGTCCGTGTGCCCGTGTGCCCGTGCGCCCGTGTGTGCGTGTCTCTCTCTGTTATTTTTAATATGCACGCGCACAACGGTTCACAAACCGCCCGATATCGTCACCATATCCCGACTGGCCGTGCCTCGGGAAAAATCTAGCGCGCGGGTCTCTCCAGTCGAGTGTAGCGCCGTCTCGCTCGGTCGACGCGCAGCGCAGCACACAGTCCCGTTCCCGTACGCCGTACGCGAGCGAACCGTCGAGTCGAGCGGGTCGAGACCACGGTCGAGACTCGAGCCAGCCAGCCAGAGCTGATGGGGATTCGGGGCGCCTTTGATGCGGCGGTGGCCACCGGACGCATCACGCATCTCTCTCTCTCTCTCTCTCCCTCTCCCTCTATACCTCTCCTGTGTTTTCCTTCCAACTTCCAAGTATATAAATGCGCTCGGGTCTGTTCCCATCCTATAGATTACACCCGATCCATCGAATAGACCTTTATACACTTTGAATTTTTCTGCAGTTTATAATAGACTCGTGTATAGTCGTACTTATCTCGTATCCCGCGTCTATATTCTCCAACAGTGCAAATGTAACCTAGGCGATGGAACGGCGAGAGCCTCATCCCTTTTTTCTTTATTTTATCTAACTCTGTAAGTACTTGCGTAACGTGGGTAACGCGTAACTGTCAACTGACGGATGTTGCTCCATTATTTTTCAACGAAACGTCTATTTTATTTTGACACGTCGCTTAATACATGTGTAATACACGGTAACAGACTCGGAACTAATAATAGTAAATTAACATTTTTTATCGAAATTTCATTCGCCTTTTAAAAATATGAAAAAATATATCGCGCTCGCGATTTGCGGGTGGAAAGTAGGGTTATGTTATGATTACATTTTCGCGTGTGCACGTATACATATAGGTGCATTTGTTTACACTTTACTCCCAATAATATATACGTATATATACACACATGTATAGCTGCATACTGCATATTTATTTCACCACCACGTGACTATTCGTGTATCAATTATTGTTTCAAATTCCATTGACCGGTTGATCAGCAGATTTCACACGCGAGAATCCTTATAAATTTGAACGGCTGACAGTTAAGTAATAATCATTATTCAATATTATAAACAATTTAAATTATTACTGTAATGTAACTATAATCTCTTTTAATCTATATAATACAGGCTTTTACAGCGTATTATCGTACTTGTACAGAACTTTTACAGATTTAAGTAATATTCGATGAGTTCGTAAAATTTATAGAAAAATTTACGTATACGAAGAAAGTCAAAACCGTCACATCGCGCGAAGAAATGAACATTTATATGTATAGTATACTTACAGAAATTTAAAATGTATATCGCTCAACTTGTTTATACCGAATACATCTCACTCGACCCAACAAAATGTAAAATATCTCTAAATAATGAAAAATTGCGAGGACTCAAATTTGAATTGATAATATTGATTTTCATAAGCGTTAAATCAATCGTAATTTAAAATATTGGTTCGTCCCAGTAGTACTGGGAAGTATATCTGCCGAGGAAAGAAAAAGAGATTTGACAAAAAAATTAAAGGTACATATAAGTAGATATAGGTGTAGATAGAAAAAAAACGATGCGCATAGAACTGCAGAGAGAGCTTGAGGATGCGTGTATACTATATAGACACACGCGGCACGCGGGTCCAGAATCGCGTGCACGTGCAACCACATACATAGGCTCGCGTATATATATCGTAAAAGCTATATAAGTTCCGCTCGGAAACTTAAAATGGCGCTCGCGTGGGGCGCCTCTATAACTATAACTTATACTCGTATACTTTTCGGCTCTCGCTTTCTATATTGTGTACATCGCGGCCCGCCACGAGAGAGATCCTCCCCCTCCCCCTCCTGCAACTGTCTCGCTCCCACTCGCGCGTTCTCCAACTCTCTCTACGTTAATTGCTATATTTTTTTTCGCTTGATGGGATGGTCAATCTTGATTCTTGATAGACTTCCATACAGTCATTCGATAACTATTTTAATTATCATCTTTTATATTTAATAATCCTCTATAGCTTCTATTATTTTTTTTTTAAATGTCAATTAAAAATTGGGTTATTTATTTATGAATGGAATGGTGAAAGATATATTCGTGTTACTATTTTTTTTTACGTTTATCGTACTCTTTCTTGTATACATGATGTAGACAATTGCGTTGTGTTGATGAGAAAGTTGTATAGAATTTATCTATACGTATACATCATTGTAAATTGCATTATATTTTACTATACTAATTTATTTTTCAACGTTAATCGAATCCTATATCCAAATAGTCAAATTTAAAAAACCGGTGTACATTGTCTTAAAAAAATATCTTTATATATATATAGGTATACCTATAACGAGAAAATAATGTTTGCAACGTACTTAGTAACAGAATACATACGAGTACATTCTAAGATTACACTGCACTACGAGGCGTAATGTAGTATTATTCTATGCGTTAGGTAGTATTCGTATATTTCTATATTTATCGTATAACCAATTAGTAGGCCAAGACAAATTAAAAAAATCCGTTAAAAAATACCAAGTAAAATCGGAGTAAATGATACAAATGAAAATTCTATAGGACGAGGTGTCGCGGAACAATGTTACATATTGTCTTCCCAAAATGGCATAAGAAATATTTAATAAAAGTTGAAATATACGAGAAAAAAAATACGAGTGATTAGGTGGTCGCACTTGGCGAGCCACACCTATTATATCATACACTCGCGCGCTTGAGAGAGGCCGATCGCGTGTCGCGAGCTTGAAAGTAATATAAGTGGGAAAAACTGCGAGTATATAGCCAACGGCAGCGTTGTTTTTCCTTCGCTTCCGTCTCTTTCTCAATCGGCGAGTGCAACGATTTGAGTAACCTATGTACACGTCTCTCTTTCTATCTCTGTGTGCGTGTGTGTGTGTGTGTGTGACTTATATAAATCCCGGTTTTCCTCTCTCGTTGACGCTTTTCATGCATATACGTCTATGGTACACGCGTACCTATATATTCTCTACGTATATGCGTGTGCGCGTGTATATATGTATTTACACCTTTCTATCTCGTTATGTCAATTTTTAAAACTATTTCAAATGGAGGACAGATAATACTCATCGCATACTGTATATATATTTTTACATTTATTTTTGTATGCACGTTTTATACACACGGAGAAAAAAGTTTTAGTAACGTTGAGTGAACGAAAAACAGATTTGATAATAATTACAAAAATGACTATTATTTATAAGTGAAATTGACTACAAATCTAGTAAAATTTACTATATACATCGCGTAAATTTCATCTATTAAAAATATAGTCGTTTTTATAATTTAACAAGTTTTTTATTCTTCTGGAATTACTTATAGTGTATAACGTTGTAATTTTTACTAAAATATTTTTCTCCGTGTACATTTTCCGATAAGTGCAGACTCTTCGGTTGTTTAATAAACGTAAAATTTATGGACATACTTTGAGTATTCATACTCAGAAAAAATTGCGATTAAAATAAATATATTTTCCATTATTTTTGTATACACATTATTATACACAAAAGAGATCTCTACGGTGACAAAAATCACACGACTTTTATTAAAATATTATCATTGTATAATATTTAATTAAGTTGCTCAACTTATTCTTAATTCTATTCGTAACGCGTGAGTGAAAAATCATTTATATGCGATATATATATAACCACAATAATCCGGAATTTTTCTTTTTTTTTTTGTAAACTTTACGATCATTTTGAAATTCAAATCGTTGAATTAACATACATATATGCATATATCTCGGAATCACGCGTCAAGTTTTAAAACTCCATCGATACGCGAATTAAGTGTCTATTAAAAGAAATATTGAAAACTATCGTATATATACGCACATTTAATTCTTACCCTCTGCAGACGCGTAAACGTATAACTAATCGGACGCGTTGAATATATATATATATATATAGGTATACGTATAATACAAAAAAATAAAATGAAAAATAAATTGAGTGACGTAATTTCGTGAGCAAGTGTTAAAATTATTGATATTCTATAAAAATGCTGGTGCATTCGCTACGTTCTCTTATTTAATCGATATTTTTGCGTTAAAGGACGCGAATTCATCTATAATGAAAACCCGAGATGTCCGATGTATATATATGTGTATATAAGTCTATTATAAAAGTCAGTTATATAGTTATAATGCAATAACACCATCGAGTTTAAAAATACGTTTCGGATATACATCGTGCATATATACATATATATATACATGCACGCGACCACGCATTTTTTTTCACACGATGTACTATATATCGATTGGATGGTACATGGTGTAGTTTGACGTAGGTTTTGTCTTTTGTCAGAAATAGTATTATAATATTAAAACTATGTGCGTGCGTGTGTATGTGTGTGTGCATACGCTTGTATACACATCGAGCGTCATAATTACAATATTGTTAGGGAGTACTCTTACATTTACCGTAAGTCTATAATAAAATTACGTCGTCTAACAAAAGCTCAAAAACGAAAAATTCAAATGTGGTTATCCACTTTTGTATTGAAAAATAAAATTATAATAATAAAATTATTTATATTTTTCGAGAATATACGGTGTATAGCCATTCGTTCGGTATTCAAAAGAAAAGCAGTCATCTTGCACGGTTCCTGAGCGCAACAGATTAATTGCCTTAGTGTGCGTATACATACCGCAGTAGAATCACTTTCGGTTTCAACTGGTTTTTAACACTACATTTTTCTACTTGATTATCAACATCATTTATTTTATACACGTTACGAAATTTAAAAAAAAAAACTAACAGCTTGTCCTGCATTTCTGTCGTTATGGATAAAAAAAGAGTTGTAAATATTAATTTATAGTCCATCGTTTATCTAGTTTATCGAGTAAAATTAGTTTGTAAAAATCACTCTATACAGAGGAAAATATATTTTTTGTACTGTATCATCCTATAATCCTTGTAAATTTTAAAATAATACATTTATTTAAATAGATTTCGCAAGGCAAATGCATAATGTTAATTTTATTATTTCGTTGTTAATAATTGTCAGGATTCTGAATTACGTGATACGCAATCGATCTTTTAAATTTAAGTTACATAAAAAAGGTTTTTTTAATGAAGATGGAATAATAAAATTTTTCACTGATTTATCACCACGATCAAGTTTTCAAAGCTAATAAAAAAGTGATGCACGTAAATATTCCATACTACATTTTCCAATTGATTTTAAAAATACGTGATTTTTTTTAAATTACGCGAAATTTTATCATAATCTGCATTAATGTTTGTAACATTACGAATATCAGAGTCGAGTTTTTGTTGTCAAACAATAACATCTACTCTTAAAAAAACACCGTCTATCGAAGTTTATCGAATGAAAAAAAAAGAATTAGCTGAATCTATACGATAATTTGTAAGTAGATACTGAGATTTTATCAGATAATAATGGCATTAAAGGTTTTAGATAATAATTATATATGTATAGTTGACATGACACGATATTATTGATAAGCGGCATATACATATACTTATAATTCTCGATAGATAAATAAATAAACAGTGCAAATGCATTATAAACTATTTTAATTATATATCTACCCCATTATTTAACTCGATTCGATTATTGGTATATTTTTTTTAAACACTTTTGTATAAAAATTATATGTTATGTTTATTTTATTGTAAATATATGTATTATAATCACATTATTACAAAAATTTAATAAATTTATAAAAAAGCATACTAAAAATTTTTTGTTTGCTCAGTGAACTAATAAGTACGATTTTAATTTTTTGTTGTTAAAAAAATATGCGTTTTGTCTTATATAATAAAACATCTTCGAAAATTAAATTATATAACGTTTTGTATAGTCCATTATGAAATAATAGTTATTAGTGTTATTTTTTAAAACAGCAAATGATAGAAATGGTTCAGTACTTCAACTGTGTACTTACATATATTTTGTTTAATTGTAAAAACAATGTATGTATTTTTTAAATCTATTTTACTTAATAGAACGTCGGAGAAGAATAAAATTGTCAAATATTTGACTTTTCAAGAATGCTAAAGTAAATGCACAAGATCGAGATAAGCGACAGTTACGGGAACGAGAAATAAAAGAGACACGTGAGATAGGCCACGAAGGAGCGGCAGAATATTTATTACATACACGAAAATAAATTTAAAAAATTGAGGTTTGTATAACTAGCCCTTTTCAAAAAATATTTTTTACTTAGCCTGATCTTTCTATAGAAATCAAACTCCCACCATGATATTGATACATGTTTTTTTTATATTCACAGGTAACAATTGATGATTGTCTCTGAACACTACCGGCGACTCATTATTTTACTTGCACTGATTAGAAATAATTTGGATTGTTGATGAAGTAGGGTTCTTTTTCAAATAATGAAAGTTTTTTACTTTTTATATAAAATTAACATGTATTTTTGTCGGACTGTCGTTAGTTACCATATTAGCAAAAAGACTTTTTTACAATTAATTACTATTCTAATCCAATAACTAACACGTAGTAATATACTAAACAGGACGAGTTGTTAAAATAAAGCAACAAACTTCGATGAAATAAATACACCACTAAAAATTTTCTTACAATAATTATTTATTATCACATCTTTATATTTATGATACAAACATAAAAATATTTTATGGAATATTAAAAAAGACCTAATAAACATTTATATATAAGGTATCGTACTAATTAATTTCAATGTTAAACAACAGCTAATTCCATTGAAAGAAATTGAAATTAATCCTAAACAAAATTTTTCATCGAATTATATATAGGTGTATACGTATATATAAATCGTTATAGAAAAAAGAAAGGATCCTTTCCAAGTCTCGAGACTTGATTTATAAATTCCGACCGATACTTTAATATCGTATATATACACATTAGACGATGATGCGGCTGAAACGTTGACAATTGTTATTAACGGCAGTCCCTTGACATTCTTCTCGTCATAGAAATTCCAATTCAAATCGCGCGCACGCGTATTGAGTAACACATACAGCTTCTCCTTTTATAACAATTCACATCACGTAGGTGTCGTGCACTTGAATTTCATTTCGTCCAAATGAAATCTTGAAATAAAAAATTTAACTTTTCCGTTCGTTATCACAATTTGTTTTGTTTATATAAAAAATCATCTGCTACTTATCAGTGATGTGTGATTGTTTCTTTTTCTTTAACTAATTTTCTTTACATCGACTTTGTACACATGGGTTTTCGACGATAATACTTGGTACGATAAAAAATTGTCTTTAACTTTTTGTAGGAAGCTTTTACTGAATTATTTTTTTTAATCATCAGTTTGAGCTTGGACCAAATCTTAATTCATATCGAGGATCATATTATTTATTTTTAATAGTTCTATTAAAATTTATGTGACGGTAATGAAAATTTACGAATCATAATTGTATAACATTTAAAAGTGATGTTATTCGAAAGAAAAATTTGATTGATAAGTTTTATACCTACAATCTTATAATCTACAAGCTTATATAAATTCAGTATAATTTTCTTTTTCTTTTGTTATAAGTCTGTTATCAAAATTCCTGTAAACTCCTGTTACCATTCCGACAAAAATTTTAATAGAAAACAGTTCCTCGTCCGAGTAACTTTAAAAAAAATGGTTGCAACAAAAAATTGCAATCATTGCTTGTTTCATACCCTTAAGACAGGGGAGTTTCGAAAATTTTCACAAATCACAAGGTTTGCGTGCACGTGAGGATCGCAATTGCAAAATGCTGATGAATTTGCGAATTGATATTAACGATCATTTATTTTTCATTAGCAAGGTACGACGAGATACTCGACCGCAGGACAAGCCAATGATAAATATTATTCCAATCGCAGTGAAGGTGAGCATCAAAAAGTATCGTTTAGCTGGTGATCGATTTACTGAGTCATAAAGTTCGACAAACGATTCTGGTGCTGCTAACTAAAATACGTTATATTGTGTATTATTCTGGTTATAATTCAATTTAATTGTATCATTTATAGCAAAAGTTAGATTTTTAAATAATAAACTACTAATTGTAAACTACTGTTTAGAAAGTTACCTTATCCGCATTTTTAAACATTTCAATCCTAGTAGTTAACATTTTATAACAGTCTGGTTGTAAAGCTCTCTTTTCATCTTGTAAAACATTTTGAAGACAGTTGATATCTGCACATAATAAATTCGATTATATAATAATGAATTAAAACTTTTAAAATTAATCAAAATAAATGAAAATATTTTTTAATATGTGACTTACGTCTTCCTGCACCTTGGGTCACCATATTACAATATTTGCTAACATCGACAGCACAAGCTTTTTGAAGAAGTGGATCAACATTAATATCAGCTTTGGCTTCTTCGATCATTTCTGCTACTTGAATTCGACAGGCTTCCTTCATTTCTTTATTGTCCGCCATAAATTGATTTTTTAGACATTCTTCAACTTTACCTGGTGAACTATTTTCGTCAGCTTTACACATCTTATCAATCTGTTTACAAAAATTAAGCAACGAATTATTTGTTATATTTTGATATAATCAGGTTTTTAAAATATAACTTTATCTTACCTCGTCAGCGCATAAAGCGACAATCAAAGGATTTAAATGGTAATTTAAAGCCGCTTCTCTTAATATGATTTCCATTTGATGCTCACATTTGATTTTGAGTTTTGATTCTTTAAATTTAATTTTTAAACAACTTATTACCTTACCCTCTAATTCTTTATTTTCAGGTTGATTTTGTATTTCCTGTAATAAATTTTAAATATCTTTACTATGTTTAGCAAATATATTTATAAACTACAAATGAATTATATGGTTGAATGCGTGTTTAAATTTTTGACTCGTGGAGTATTGCTATTACTAGTTTAAATGTAAATATATTTAAATAATTGATCAATATTTTACAATAACCTAAGACTAATCAATTTGTTCGATAATACGTACATGTCTACAATGTCTATTAATATCTGTCGAACAAGCAGATTGCAAAGCTGTATTAAATCTATAATCTGTATTTTGTTCAGCCATTCTATTAACTACAAAAGTCCTACATTTATCATCAAACCCAGAATTATCCTTGTATCGTTTCAAACAGTCCAACGCATTTGAGCGATCGACATCATGGCAAAAGTGCCTCATCATGTCGTGACAAGCATTTAAAAGTGCAAAATCGCTAGAACTATCTTGAAATTCTTGTTTCCTTACTTTAAATAATTGCGAGTGACAAGCTTCTCCTAATTTTGGCTTATTTGCTGCTAAACACTCTAATATCTAAAATAAGTAACAAATTTTAAATAAAGTCCGAAACTTTTTAATAATGCATAGTCTTTGGTTTTTACCTGTGAATTACCAGGTTCAACATTGAAACAGTACTGTTTCACTTCTTCTGCACACATTTTATGCAATTTCGGATCAAACTTTATATTTTCTCTTTGTTGATAAAGTTGAGCTTTTAATTGCTGCCTACATTCTCTTGAAATTCTATGTTGCGAATCTTGTATAATGTCCTCTTGAACTTTATCGCTTAGACATCCTATTACTTCAGATTTAGTTTTAGCCCTTGAAAATATAATTTAGTGGTTAACATTTATCAGACTATTAATAATAAACAGTAAAATATTAATAAAATAAACAAGGAGTAATACTTACTGAGGGCACCATCTAGAAACCATTGGTTTACAGGCTTCCTTAAATTTAAATGTGAAATGATAATTTTTAAGAGTTATCAATTGAAAATGCTCAATTGCTGCTTTGCATTTGCTATCTGTACGAGAATCCAAATCATTTTTATGTTCAATTAAACATTCCATCATGTCACCTTCATCTTTCCCGTATTTTAAAACATCCTATAGAATCCGAAAATTAGTGAATTGATTTGATCGGAAAAAATATTGAAGTAGCTTATATTTAATTTAAAAAATTACCTCGCAATGATTTTTCATTATTTGGCGACAAGCTGTCGTAATAATAGGATTTAATTCAACTCTTTCGGCTTGTTCTTCGGTAAAATTTCCTACTGCTAATTTACAGTTTTGTTCTAAACTATAATAAAATTAAATTTGTTTATTAGTTTTATTTTTTTTATTTATATATAAAATCAATTAAATAGTCTTACCTATCAAACTTATCTTGCAAACATAATATTTCTTCCCCCTTTGCAGTTTTATCAAAACAAAATGCAGCCAAGTCGTCAAGGCATACTTCTTCAATTTCTGGTTGTAGATCGACGTTCACTGCTCTTTGTCTCATAACTCTTCTGATTTCATCTAAGCATTCTTTCTTTAACTAAAATTTCAATATACAATATATTTATATTAAATTAATTTACCTAACTGTAGGTTTTATTATAATTTAATATTTAAAAAATATAACAAAAATACTCAAAATAAATTTTAAATTAAAAATTTTCATTAAAAAGTAATATTTTGGCTATTATAATAATATGAATGAACAAAGTCACTTTTATAAATAGTAATCAATAAATTATTACTGTCATATTTTTTTGTGGATGATATGCATATCTATATAAACAAGGGAGAACAAGTGGACCCCTTTCCGCATCCATTTGTGTACCGTCACTAGCCCAAGCATTTCTAGCATGACAAAATCGTACTGCATCAGCCTTGCATCCTTTGTATAACATTGGATCTAATTTGTAATCCCTCGTAATAAAATATTGAATTTGGATAAGAGCTGTTTGACAAGACTCTGTCATATGATCAGTTTCTAATTTATCCATTAAACACGATATTATTCTTGCATTTCCACCTTGCACCTATTATATTCAATATATTTAATCTAATTTATTAAATAATAAACAATTGAAATATATTTAATGAATCTTTTACTCACGCCTTTGCAAGCTACATCTACAACAGATTGGCAAGCTTCTCGTAAAACTGGATCTATTCTCCAATCTTCACCGACATCAGTCTCTCGGATTAAATCTTCTAACTGTAAGAAATTAAGATAGGGTAAACTAATGCTAATCATAGCTAACAAAACATAGTCATATCTTTAAACTTACAGCTCTTTGGCATACAATGGAAACTCTAGCTTTTCTTTTTCTTAACCGAGTGTATTCCATTAAACAATGAATTGTAGCTCCACCAACTTCCAAATTATTACAGAAGTTTTTAATATCATTAGCACAATGGTTAACTATTTCAGGAGACAATCTATAATCCTCCATTAGAATCTTTCTGTGATCAAACATTTCAACCTGACATTCACTAGCTACTTTGCTGCCATTTTTGACAGCTGATTCCAAACATAATAAAATTTGCGCAAGCCTTATATCTTTATCTTCTGATACATTTCTACGACAACGATAAGTTTTAATATCTTCCTTACAAGCTCTTACTAAGCCCCTACTGACTCTATAATCTGAAGCTATTAGTTTTTCTCTCCGCATCAACTGCTCCTGACAAGCTCTTGTCATTGATCTGTCTACTTTATGTTGCATTAAACATTTGTAAACTTGACCGCTTCCTGGTCTAATGTTAGGACAAAATTTTATGTGATCCTGTAAACATGCTAGATACAACTGCCTATCTAATTTAATATTATCTGCTTGTATTTCGGTAACACGAAGAATTTGCTTTCTACATGCAAATTCTAAATTATTAACGTGTTGTTGCAAACACGCTAATGTCTGACCTTGCAAAATGTCTCTATAAGGTTGAATTCTACCACACTTAAATTTGTTAACATCATTTTGACACTCTGGAACAAAGGATGCATCAATAATTTTAAAATCATTAACAACCCAATCAAGACGTTCAATATAATCTGAGCACTCTATATCTGCTATTTTTTCTTTCCTTTCAACTAAACACATTAAATAAGATCCAGGGGCTGTCAGTGGACATTTTAGATTATCTAATACATTACTACACTTTTCTCTCGTTATTTTCTGAATATTTTTATTGTCTGTAATATCTCTTATATATTTGTATATCGAATGCTGACATTCATCTTCTATAGTAGAAATTTCATTTGGCTGAAACAAAAGTAATTGATAAGAATTATGAATATTGTTCAATAACATAAAAGAAAATAAAAAACACTGTACATTATCAAGTTTCACGTTATCATGCGTCTATGTTTATATAAAATTACTGCCTTATTCATTAACGACTCTTCTAAATATATAAATAAATTTGATAAAAACTTAATATTTAAAACAAATTTTCAAACAAATTTCTACATTTTAAAATTTTTATTTACTATGTAATTACATTAAAATAATGTATATTATTATCTCACTGCATGAGAGAATAAAGCTAAAAGAAGCAATCAATTTTTCAAGTGTAATTGTATAGAAATAATAACTATAATAGTTTGGAAGTAGCAACCTAACCACACTCGAATGAAAAAGACATCATTTGAATGAATAACAATTTGAAGCATACCTTGAAAGTCTGAACGCACTCTAGGAAAAACAGGTCGTCAACTTCCTTGTCGATAACGCTGCAAAGTCTTTTAAGTTTGTCTTGACAAGCAGAAGGTTCAATTTGATTAAATAATTCAGGATTTTCATTGCTCTTAATAGAAGCACGTCCGGGTGTTCGTTTTCTCCTTACGTGATCGTTATCCTCGGGAATCAACCATTTGACCTGGGGCGTCTCCTCGACGGCGACGTACATAACGTCCCCGGACACATACGACCCGGAGCTCGTACCCAAAAGGGTCAAGCCGAGGAACCACGTAAAAATGATCATCGTTGATTCGATTCGGTAGACGGTTAATCCTTCATGGTGCCGGGTCCTCGATTACCTCTTTAGAGGTAAACAGCAACAGTAGCAGTACACCAGCAAGACCAGCAGCACCAGTAAGCCAGTGATTTCGATGGCTTCAGTCAGTGAGTTCGGTCTTCGGTCGTTCAGAGTGTGTGTGCCAGTGTGTGCGGGGACACTGTGGGGAGATGATAGGCATAGAACGTCATGCGCAGTGGCGTAAAAACCGGCTTTTAGCGCGACGCCTTCGCCTCGAGTATATACTTATATGTATGAGAATATACTTGTAGAATCTTATTTTAACTTTTATCGCAGACCGCATTTGTTCATCTTCCAGTACCTCCGCGAATTTCGTTGCATTATAGTTATTATTTTTATTTTAACAATGATAAACGTATACTTACTTACGTAGTTTTTCAAAATATGTAATTCGAAAAATATAATATATAGTATACCATTCTCCTTTGTTTACGTTTATTTACGTTTCTTTGTAATTAGCATTGGATAATTATACACGTGCCATTCGTATACATAATTTATAAGGATAAAAAAAAACAAATTTACATATACCGAATTAAAATATTCGTAACAATGAATGTCTTTTTATGGATAATTGACGCATATATATAACCTTATTTTTCATAAACTCGTATGGTTAAAAGCAAAAAAAAACTCTCGTAAACAAAAAATAATTGGTGTTAAATTTTCTACATTAATTTATTAATTTCTCCGCGTAAACACGCGTTTCTTTACGAAGTAAGTAATATGGGGAAAGAGAGAGAGAGAGAGAGAGAGAGGCACTTGTTCGTTAGCGCTTATCGCTCGAAACAATCATCTCTACAAGTTGTGGCCTCGTTACATGTATAGATATTACACTATACCCACAATCGTACAGGGTGCACGTATACCAAGCGTTTTGCTTTATGCGCGTCGATTATAACTATGTTGTGTAACTTACACTTTGTTTTTTTTTCTTCTTACCGAGCTATGATGTAAGGATTACATTTTTATTTTTATACTCTTGTACATTAAAGCTCTAACAACTCGATACTAAACGATATTTTGCTTTTCCTTAGTATTTTATAACTTTACACGTGTTGTGGGTTAAGTATTTTTAAAACTTTCTTTTAAGGATCATTTGTCATACGGATAATGATTATAACAATTGAATTTCCCGCTTTATAGGTGATGTTCCCTATGTTACCGACCGAGCAATAATTTAAATATCACGATTGAGGGAAGCGAGTCGAGATGGCGTGTGTCAATCGAAAATCTGAGACGAATCGACGTTTTGTGTTTTATAGTAGCGTAAAGTATAAAGTAATAAGACATAATGAGGTATTTTTATGAATTGTTAAACTATTGTTATTATGTAATACAACAGTTTGTGTTATATATTTTTTAAATGAAACACAAAGATCAGATAATGCATCGGTCTTTCGGATACCATGCAAGTTTAGAATCAGCAGTTTATATTAAAAAGTTTTTTAATTTTTAATTCGATTTTAAACTTTGATAAGTAGTTTATGCTTTAAGTAATTATTTATTCATTTTAATATTGTCGAAACATTTGTAAAATAATGATAAATTAGAATTGGAGAACACAACTATAATCTTTACATTTGTAACAAATGCGGTGATTTCCATTAAAAAAATTAATTTTCACGATACTTTTTTTTTATATTTTTTTTACATCTTGGTACGTTTTTTTATAATTTTATTTTCAAATATAAGTATCGATGACGATGAATATTGTAAAAATAAAGTAAAAAACAGTAAAATAAAAATAAATGTCACAAAACGTTAGAAAAGGTATAGAAAAACTAAAAAGTGTCCAAAAACGGGTGAAATCTTACGATTTCTAGTCTTTTATTACTATTTATTACTTTTACTATTTTTCGGTAGTATATAGGTACTTACGTAAATTTTAAATTTTAAAATAAAGTTACGAATTCGTACGAAATGTTGTTGGAATGAGTCGCATAATAATTTTGTTACAATTGTACGTATTAGAAAATAATTGAGAAAGGAAAAAAAGTGAAAAATGTGTATTTAGTTACGAGTGAGGGAAGAAAATGATGATAAAAAGAAAGAAAGGAAGGAAAAGTAATGGTATCGAAATATATAATGTAACCTCGTTGAAATCTCATTAAAACGAGGAAGGGAAGTGCCGCGAGAAAAGTGTATAGGTATATATATATACGCGGTTCTCGCCTCTCGCGCGCGCGCTCATGGTAAAGGAGGACGCGCGCACGAGCGCGGCAAAGGTATAACGGGAAGAAAGGGGCGTTTTATGCGCGCTTCTCTCCTCGCTATTTTCGTGCGCGGGAGAGTAAGTAAGAGAGACGAGTCCTCGTCTTCGTTCTTGCCCCTGACTCTTGGAAGGAGAGCGCTGATCAGATTCTCGGAAACTCGTCCAGTGATTCGAATACTTTTTTTCTTTTTTTTTTATATTTCCAAGGTGCGATAAGGTGACAACATTTTTTCCAAGGGAGCAACACGCACGATTATGTCGGTTTTTATTTTAAACTTCGCGGTGACTCGCACAAACACGATCCGTAAAAAAAAAGATGATACAATTTTTTTAAAACTCGCACTCGCATATGATTAACAGTGGATCGACAATCGTACAATATATATATATATATATAGGTATACAAGGAGTACGTACGAACGATACCCGCAAAATGTAAAAATATATGCATATAGATATACCTATATATAGTTGGAATAAAAATGAAGCCGTACGAGCGCGAAAGTATAAACAGGTATATAATGTAGAAAGAGGTGTGAAGAAAGTCTACATGGTTACACAGACACAAAGAGTATATATATATACTTATATACGAAGAGGAAGACGATTAATTATCGAGTCTCGCGAGATTGAGCAATCGTATATATCTTATAAAGAGAAGACCAAAAAATCTTCGAGGTGGGGACGTGAAGAATCGGGAGAAAAATCGTCGTCGCCTTCGCGCGCACGTATACCGTTATATATGTATATAAGTATATATACACACGAGCGATACAAAAAAACGCATAGTGAGCACCGGAGTTTTCGGGTATATATTCTTACAAACTGGGAGGATTAGGCGCGCGAGCCGAGAGCCTCGACCCCATTCGTTGCTGCGCGAAGCTCGCTGCGGAATGTATCACGAGCCGCATAAGCAAAACCTACCCGATTAACTGACCCCCCCCCCCCACTATTTTTTTTTATTTAATTCTCGAATTTCTTAATACCACGTGTAAAACAACGATACGTTTTTTTTACTTAATCGCATTTAACAAGAAGATCAAAGTCGTCTTTTTCATTAATATTCTGAAATATAATTTTTAATATTTGAAGCATCGTAACAACTTTTCGTTTACGTATTTTGACTTATTTATATTCGACGACCAATCTATTCTATATCAATATAGAAGAAAAAATGTAAAAAAACGATAAAATTAAAAAAATATTAATTTGTAAATATAAAGTGATTATTAATTTTGTTTCTTAAAGAATAGGTTGATCTATAAGTTTGCGTTAAAGTGTGTATACGACGTATTGAATAATTAATAGGATATTGTAATTATGACATATGTTTCGTGATAATCTTTTTAACAATAGAACATTTTTATGTTTAATACATTTGATTTTTACATTGCGTAATAAATTTCGATGGAAATGATATGTGTACGTTAAATATGTGTCTAACATTGAGTGAGAATTTTAATCAAATGACGGTGATAATTTAAAAATTGAAAATTACGATTATCTTAAAATTATTTAAATACATAAGAGAATCGATCTCGATGTTCGTCGAGTTAACTATGAATGGAAGAAAATTTAGAAAAGTTTCATTAGTCTCTTAGTTTCGAGAGTTACCCTAGCATTACGCGCTCGAAAGGTCAGTGAACCTAAAGAGCCACGCAGCATAAGTGTGTCAGGCTCAGGGGATAATTCGGAATATTCCAAGAAATCCTTACAGAGCGTGACCACGGATAATTAGATAATTTATCCTAAAAACGTTACTTAGCAGGAATTAATTTTTATTCTTTATCCTTTAAACAAACAATTGAATTTTAATTTAAATTTTTCTTTTTTTCCGAAATCAATTATTGCCTCTGTGCATATACGTATATACTTATTATTTTATCGGGTGTGAAAACGCAAAACACTTTATATCCATGATTCTATATATTCTATGTATACTTGTTACAATTTGTGCGTTACCTGTAAATCGAATCAATTTTCCTACGTTTTAGAAAATGAAAATATTAATGTAGTCGTACACAATGTATTATAGATGCGGTTAACTTGAATTTATTATTATAAATGGGTTAAACACATGGTTAAGGTATAGCTAAGTGGAAAGAAATTTTCTATGTTATAGATAGACTTTTTTCTTTGTACACTCGCGTTACAGAAATTAGATGATAATTCGTTGTGCCTATATAGCGATTGTTTGATACAATTACATTTTTTTTAACAACAATTAAAATTATAATTGTTATGTATAATTATCGATGAAAAATTTTTCTGTTTTTTTTTTCGTAAATTATTAAAGTGTTTCCAAGATAATACAATTTTCTATGAATATAATATAATATAGAAAAAAGTAATGTGTCTAATCGATAATAATAATTTCTTTAGTTTTATTTATCACCGCATCCTAAACACGTCCATATAAATATATATCTATTTTTTTAACAGCTCCAAATAAAATATCTCTATCAATTAAGTTACTTGTTTCATTGTCTTCGTTACGCACATAGACACATAAACATATATATTTCTTATGTGTATTAATTATGATATTTCATTGACAACATTGGTACGTACTGCACTTGGAACTATAATTAATTTTGTTGTCACGATAGAAATACGTACATCAACATTCAATTCGACAATAGAGAAATAATTGTGTACTTTTAATTTGGAAATTATATTAAATTTAATGTACACGTATAATAAACAAAGAATAATCCTATCTCAATATGTATTCTATTCAATAATGCTCAAAGCGCAAACTGTATAAATTATTTCTTTATTACGGCAAACGTCATATTATACAACAAGGCATATATTGTACAATGATAAATTATATTTCGAGATTTTATTACTGTTTAATTGTGATGGTTTCATAATGCATAATCGTGTAAGGTCGAATGTAACGACGAAAATATATAACCCATAATAGTGATGGCAATTATTGAAAAGTTTGTTTTAATAAAATAATAAAGTATATAGAAGGAACCGAAGTCACGCGATTATACGGTGGTTCATTTTCCATTGTGCATTGAGCGCTCAAAGTGTTGGAGTTGTGACGCAATATTCAAATTGAACAGTTGGTTGATAATGCACAAATTGAAAAGAGACGAATGAAAATATATAATAAAAGCTATAGGTATACCGAATAGTTAATCAAAGAGCATTAGGATGGACACTGCATATAGGTATATATATACGGAAGTGTCGCGTATGCTGGATTGAACGAGAAAGAACCTGGTAAAGATATAAATAAAGGAAAAGGTATAGATGTATAGGTAATATAGACGGGTGAGTAAAATGAGTAGATCCGCCCCTGAAGTTGGCGTTTACGTAACCGAGCGCCGGGGCGAATCATCGCAGGAGCGTCGAGCGAGCGGCGCTCGCTGCTCGCCGCGGGAGAAACTCGAAAAGAGCGCGATAAGAGGGGAGCCGAGAGAGCGAGGGAGAGCGAGGGAGAGCGAGGGAGAGCGAGAGGGAAGGATGGAGGGAGGGAGGGAGGGAGAGGAGAAAACGTCGCTACGTCGAGGAACTCGAGGGGCCTATATACCTATACCTATACCTCGTTCCCTCTCACCGCGCAAGAGGGGCCCGCTTTATTTATTTACGCGCCGTGGAATCTCGCACACCCTCGACCGAGCGCACCTCCTTTTCGAACCGAAAGTCGCCGCGGGTTGTAAGCCTCGCGCTCCAGAGTGTGTCAAGGAGAGAAAGAGAAAAAGAATACACGCGCTTATATGCGCCATGGGGGAACGCGCAAATATATATATATACATGTACCATCAGAACTCGATCGTCTCCGTGTTTTCAAATTTTAAAGATACACCTATGTATCTATATATATATATATACATGTATAATCTACCTTTTTCCTTAAATTCCGTTTCACCAACAAGGGAGGTCTACGTGATATTCCTCGGCGGTTTTCCAAACAATTTTTTACGTTATTGGTATACATATACCTTCGTTACGTTTCACATTATGCACTAATTCGTGATTTATAATTTTCTTTACCATTTGATGTGTATACCTTGTAAACGGTGGAGTTTAAAAACGAAAAAAAAAATCATTTTCCCTTTACGACGAGTTTTATGTTAACATTAAAATAATTGTAAACGCGGATCCCTATATATATCACGTAATTTGATCAAAATAATACAAAAAAACGTATATACCAAAAGGAAATAAAAGAAGCAACCCTTGTATATATCGAAAGTGAACCGGGAAACCCCAATTAAGAGAAAATCTAATAAACTCATTGACCTGAAAGAGGTATAGAGAAAAGGAACTTTGGAAACATTTATCCAATAACCGAACGTCAATTAAAACGTCAAAGGTACCTATCACCTTACGCAGGATCCAATTAAAAAAAGAATCCTCCGCATAAGGTCATATATATATGTGTGGTATATACCTATAGGCATACACACACGTGCAGTGTATATACCTATAATACACCTACATACATACATATATATATATATCCTCGAAATTTAGTCGTTGTACACGTGTGCGTGCGTGTGCGTGTGTGTTGAGCATACGTATATATATGCCGGCTTGAATGAAAGGGTATACTGGAAATCCCCACTTCTCTCTCCTGTACCGTCCGCGCCCCGAGTTTTTAGATAAGGCGGGAACGACGACGATGGCTATAAGGAGGACGCGCGAGAGAGCTCCGCGTGAATGGCCGAGGCCGAGGTTGTGTGTGGGTAGTCTATATATACGTGCACACATAGACAACGGGCACGTATATACGTGTATATATAGGTATACATATATATGTATGCATGGCCGCGGTGAATGACGCCGGGGATGACGCCGGCTCTTTTCGAATGGAGGCCGTAGCGATCGTTCCTTCGATCATCACGCCCGTATATACCTATATGTACTCTTTTACATTTCATTCTTTAAGGACTTTACCTTTTTTTCTTCTCCTCCGTCTATACTCCGTCCATCCGTGGGTGGGTCATCGTTGCGAGCTTTTTAAGGGGCTCGTGGAAAATTGGTGAATTTCAGGCGATTATATATCTTTCGTGAATGATTTTTTAACCGTCAACAACAACAATAATACCGGCAATTTGTATATTTTTGTCAGCGTATTGTATACACTTCAACTTTCATCGTTACTGTTCGATTAACGATCATACACCTTAATTTTTGAAGCGTAGAAATTTAATAAACTTATATACGTGTTCCTTCTGTATTACTCCGTACCATACAAGTTTATTATATACCGACTGAGCGGACGATTAATTTATTTATAAAGTGCGGTCACACTCGGCCGGTCTTGATATTATACGCACAAACAAGTTGCGCGCGTGTTTACGGAAATACAGGAATTTCATTGGTATAAGGTAAAGTACCCAATACTTGGACAAAACGAAAAATTGGACCGAAAGTTGGACAATCGTTTGCATTAATTATAATTAAAACCATCTAATTATATTAAAATTATGTTACTTCGAGACTTTAATTTATTGTAATAAGCAATAAAAGTTTTCGATGTTATGTTTTGTCTTTAAGATTGTCTAAGTTTAGGTGCTTTTCTAATCTCCACAAGGTAGTAGTTGGACACTAGTTGATTTGAGGACGCGTGTAATTTAAATGTCCAAGTATCGGGTCAATCGACGTCCAAGTACTTACTCCGCACAAAAAATTGTGTCCATCTACTACGATTCTGTACGTAACTTTTTTAACATTACTATCTGTACTATTTTAATCGTGAATCTACTTGTTTTTCTAAAAATTAGTTAATTATACAGCGTACTAACGGTTCCATACAAAAATTTTGACATTATTCGTTAATAATATTAAAATAAATCCTCTAAAATTTTACCTTACATATACTGTTTAGTTTAGGCTTGTTTCTGCAAAATAAATGTTACCATCAGTGAACAATTACTTATATAAAGGAAAATTTGTACTGGTGCGTTTCATAAATTTTGCGATCAATCATTTTATTTGGGAGAACGATAAGGTCCTAAATGCTTGTAGTCGTGTTTAACGTAGATCGTGGATAATACCTACGATTTATGCTAATTTATTTTATATGTCTATGGAAATTCGCTACGTGCGCGTATATTCTCCATTGGATCCTTAAAACCGAGTGGGAGTGCGATAGCATCATTTTACTAATGATGACGCCACGGAATTAAGTACAACGCGTGTTATTCTGCTGTTGTGGGGTTTTTTTCTTTTTTTCTTTTTTTAGATCAAAATAAGTTTCACGAGGTAAGTCAAAAAGTCAATTGTATTTTTCGTTCACACACAGTATTCAATGTATAATTTCAGAAAATTATCCTATTGTTTTACGTCCCGTTTCGATGTAACCCCCTTCTACTCGTTTGATGTGAAAATAGTCAAAATTTTACACCCCGTAACGCATTCTTGACATCCATCGCAAACGCGCTGACACTTCAAAAGTTGAATAATTTAAACTCTGCGTCAAAATTTATTCGGGTTATCGTTTAGACGATACTCTCGCATATCTATAATATTTCGCCCGTATCACCTTGTTCAAATTCAAAATCCTGTATAGTATAATAATTGGAAACTATGTGCATTCCTCCCTAGGAGTGAAAAAATAAACCGTACAAGTAAAAAATGAAAAAAAAGGAGAATATGTTATAACTGGTAACCGGGAGGTTCGGTGTCTCCTCGAGCGTAGAAGGGGCACGCAAGGAGAGTAAGCGAGCGAGCGAGCGAGCGAGAGCCGCTCGCGCGGTGAGCTCCTTACAGTGCATTGGCTTTTGCGCGCCGACGTCGAGAGCTGCCCCCTTGGCTTCCCCGTCACACCCCGTGCCTCGACAAATCGCGCTCTCTTTCCCTCTCTCTCTCTCTCTCTTTCTCTTTCTCTGTATATATACACGAGTCGAGCCTGACTGCGCCTTTCGTCAAACAGAGTACAGCGATACATATTCGGCTCGACTATTTATTTTTCACCTTTATTTTTGGGGTGGTTTCTTCCTATTTCCCGAATACATTACACTTTCAATTCACACATCTTTCTTTTGTTCGGAACGCTCGATTTTGTATATTGATTCGTTCGGTACAAAGAAAGTTTTTTTTTAATCTTGCGCTTGTACCTCTTAACACTCGTCTTAACATTCGCTTCCAACAAACGGGATTAATTATTTTTACAATAACATTGTGTTGAGATTACAAAGATAAATTTTTAATTGTAATGCGATTTATTATTGATATATTTGATACTCAGGGATGAAATCGTAAAAAAATAATCATTTTGTTCCTGAAACAGTTACGTAATAGTTTTAATACACGTTGAAGTGCTGAATTACTGTATATTAAGGATCTACAGCACACAGAACGCAGTGTAATATTAAAATTTATTTCTTTTTAATACAAACATCAATTATTATTTTTCAATATTTAAATTAACTAACCACAAATTATTATAACAATCTTTTAAAAATTACAATGAATGTTTAAATAAACGCCAATTAATTTTCATGTTTAAATAATTTAAAATGTGTACCTGATAGGTAACTATTCAATTTTTATAAATTAATTTATATATATAGATTAGGATTTAAATTATGCAAACGAGTTAAATAAATATAATACTATGTGCATTGTAAATATATTAATAATAAAAATGTACGAATGGACGATTGTCGGTGACACGCACACATACACACACACAGAGATATACATGCATACACACACAGACATTGGTTACGTAGATAAAAAAATCCGAGAATTTCTTCGGTCTGTGGCCTCAGAAAATTTGTGCCCTCGGTCTTTTGAAAGCGCGAGCGAGCGAGCGAGCGAGCGCGCGTATACACTCGTCTCCTCGGAATCTCTCTCGACGTCTCTCACCGTCTTTCCCCCTTTCTCGGGTTTTGTGCCTCTACACTCCTTTCTCCCGCGCGCACAGCAAATCGAGGCTTTTCGCGCTCAGCGAGAGAGGAGCCCTTAAAACTCGCCCGAAATGTACCGCTCGTACTTTTTGGTATTAAACTCGCGTACGCAACAAGGAAAAAGCACACGCGCGAGAACCCTGAGACTTTTTCGTTCTTCGGCGTTCGAGCATTTTAATTTTTTTCCTTTTTTTTTCCTTTTTCTTTTAGATTCTCACATTGGTTATACGTATATAGGTATATATATATAAACGAAATAAAATAATTGGGCCCATTATTTATATACAAAAATGAATCGTGGATGTCAACTTTTTTTTTTCTTTTAAAGGTAAGTGGATATAAAAAGGTAATTAACTTTTATTTCAATTAGCAAAGTATATGTGTCATCGTTATACGTTTCGTAATTTTTTTAATTTAATTACGTAACGTATTTAATTTATACAGGTTTAAATTTCGTCCTACAATGCGCATGCAAAATTTCGAGAATCTTTTATTTGATGTATATATATATATACGTAATACGAATTTCTCTTGGTATCGTGCGTGAAATCTTTATAACCATGAAACGTGAGCGAAATGGGAGTTTGCGTTATACTCGTCAAAACTAAGTGTTACAATGTTCGTTGTATGTTTCGTAAAAAAAAATTAATTTTCGCACCATATATATATATATAGGTACTTTTTGTTTATTCGTCAATTGAATACGATTATTGTCGTACAATGCAGTTATTATTACGCGGGAATTAACATTTTATACATCGAGATGATCGTTGAACAGTCCAGGACCAATAATTACGTTGTACGAAATTGCACTTAATTTATAGAAATACCGCGCGTAAGAATTACCGTAGAATAACGAATCGGTATAAATATATATAGATCGTTATCCTTAAAACACATTAAATTCCTTTATCGACCGAGTGAAAAATAAAAGAAGTGCAGGAACCACCAACGTGACTCTCCCCATTATAATGGGGACGTAGATTTATTTATCGCCGTATACCGATTGAAAAAAGAAAAAAATAAGCGTACCGAGGGGAGGGCAAATCACAGGAAACACCGAGGGCCCAAAGGAGTCGGAAGTCACGACATCCGGGATTTCATGCTAGCCCGTTTCCTGCTTGTTCGTTTCCACGTTTATATATACATGTATACACGTCTATATATACATATATATACAAACAGCGATACTCTTTCCACTGCGTACTTCTGATGCTAAGGGGTAGATCCCTTTACGTGACGCAATTAGCGTAATTTGTAATTTTTTTTTTTCACAAACTGCACGGAAGACGCGAACTTTTTAAAAATCATACCCTTTTTTTTAATCATAGGTAAGTACTTACGTGACACCAGTTTGCGTGTACGAAGATAGATAAATACGTTTAGGTTGATTTTAGCAATATTTTATATAAGCATACTTGTGTGTTCTCTTTATAATAAATTAGATAACTTTGTTGGATTGCAAGTAGGACGAGTTGTATATGGTTATTAAAATAATTGAATCTACGTGTTTGTCAAATCAAGGATTAAAAACAATTTCACGTCGTGGAAAATGTTGATTGACGTTCGTCAAACGTTGTTATAAATCTTACTTGATCAAAAAATATAAATATCTAGGGTTCGTCTACAATTTGTTATCAAGTATAAACAGTCGTAATTTAGAGAATAATGGACAGGAAGGTTTGCATGCGCCGATACCCCGCAAGACAATCGATCAATCGTGGTTAATTTGTCGTACGGTAGAAAATTGAATCCTCTTGCATACAATCATTGGGGAAAGTGAAAACTTGTTAACATTCCACGAATCTTTTGCCTCACCCTCGTCTATGTGTAGAAAGTTTCTAGAGAGAAAGACGAGTGTGTTGACGATACCATGCCGGAATCTCTCCTTTACGAGATATTGCCCTTAATTACGAGAGTAAAGTAGGAGGTATCTTTCTCTCTATCTCCCATATTCTTCGTCTCTTTTTCAACGTGCGCAACGAGTTGCCCGGAAGCTTTGAGCTTGAGATCACGAATTTTCTTGTTTTCTGCAACTCTTCTTGTTTATTACACTTGGTACACGCTACCTTCATCAATTATTACACCATTTCATAATTCTAACTTTAATTCATATTTCAGTTTAGTACTCTTTTGGTACGTATTCGACGGTTCGATTTCCATAATCGATTATCGAGTACTAATTTACGATTACCGTCAATTAAATCGTTTTTCGTTTATTTCATTAACTACCTAATCACTCAATGCAAATGAAAAATTTACTATTTAATAAATATATATTTTGAATGCGTATTTGGTATGTCGAAAAACAGTAAGTAACAAAAACGAGGCACTCCGAAATTATCAGACTTAAAAATCTCTCGTACGCAGCAATTTTACGAGTGATCAGATGACTACCGAGTTACGAAAACGCTACTTGGTACTCGGTTGAATCATTCAAAAATTTTTTGTAGATGCAAAAAAGTTAGCGAGTTTCTATCTTTGTGCGTTCATCTTCCACTTACTCCTTGTATATTTTTTAACTTTATGAATTTCAAGCGGAAACTTTGGCCAATTTTAAATACGTAATATCGTCGTTAATTGGTTATCACGAGGTATGAATATTCGGTACAATTATTTTAATAATACTTTCGACTATTGTTTTTTTTTAGCAAGGATAAAGAAAAGTGCAGGATTTCTTTTTTTTTTTTTAATATTTATGCCGAAGGTATTCAAGTATAATAATTATAGTAACCTAATAAATACTTATTATTAAGAAGACATCGTTTTATGAGCTTAACTATTTGCGGTTTCAAAGTTTTATACTACTGCACAGTGTACACTATTAATTTTATAAAATCAAAATAATACGACAGGATCTCGTCCGAATGAAATTTAAAAATCAACCATTAATATATGACTCAACGCGAAACAATTCAAATTAGTTGAACTCTCAGGGCGCGATTCAAATACTGTAATTATAGAGAGAGAGAGAGAGAGAGAGAGAGAGAGAGAGAGAAAGCGTCATTGGCTCGTAACGGGCGCTTCATTGAGAGGCGACGACGGGGAAAACACCTGTTGGCGTTTTACTTCTATACATGAATGGCCACGAAGCCTACGGCGAATAGGTTCTCGCTCACCTCCCCACCTCCCCTTCCCGACAATTTCAAGTGTCTTCGTTATTTGGTCGAAGAAGAAGATGAGGACGAAGAAGCAGAAGAAGAAGAAGAAGCATAAGCGCGTCACCGCGTTTACTTTGCTAGTTAACGTGTTTACTTTGATTTTTCGACGTTTTCAAAGATATATAGGTATTAATGCAGTTAGTTTGTATGGGGAAAATAATGGTTTCCGAGATATTGGCTATACCAGTAATGAAAGTTTGATTTTGTTTAGGTTTACTTATATCTCTCCCCGGATTAGTAACCTTATATATGTATATATATTATAATGAAGGATTTTAACGCCTTATTTTTTTTATTTATATTTATTTATTTATAAGAAATAATCGACACTTTTCGATGTGGTCGTTAACTTTATGTAAGGTACACGTTGATGGGAAATCTAAAAGTGCGAACAACAAAAGTTAATTAGTCTGAGTTTAATAAATCTAAGAGACATATTCAAAAGTGACAGAAATCAACGAATCTTTTATTGTTACAAAATTAAAAGTGTTGTAATATTTATTCGATTAAAAATGGCAAAGGCGCGTGCCCTGGCAGTGCATTTCCAACGATTAGCAAAATGATGAAAGTGCCAAGGTGCTCTCGAATCACCTGAAAACCGTAAAAGGAGAAGAAAAGGGGTTAAACATCAATTTGACGTGCGAGCTGCGATGATGATAAATAGAAAAGAGTGAAAGAGAAAGAGAGGTATAGGGAGGGAGAGGGAAGAGGGGGGAGGGGTGGTTGGTTGGTTAGAAAAGAGGGGCCAAAGCCCTCGCAGGCTTGAGAGATAAGGCTGCGTCTCACTTGGTATGGTGCATGCATGCGCGTCGCGGGGTCGTTGAACGAGACACGGGGGTACGTGTACTCGACGCGCCGCGCCGCTCTCACATCGACCCCGCGTATACACTGCACATATATACACGCGCTTTCTCTCTTTTTTCCTGTCCCCCTCTCATTTTCTTCCTTTCTCTCGTATACACATACATATACCTATACACCGAGAGAGGCTCTATATATTTTTCTCGCGATGAGGAGCGAACTCTCTGGTTTCTTGGTTTTACTTTTTCTTTTCTCTCTCCTTCTCTCGGTCGTTATCGTCGCCCGGGTTTTCGGCTCTTTCGAGAGGTGTCACTCGGATTCTTCACTTTCCAAGGCATTTTTCTTGTATCTTATGTATACGTGCACCTTCGAGAATGCCGTGGAGTTAGATTTTTTGAGATTCTTTTTACCTCTTTTTAGATATAGACGCTGGAACGCAATTACTTTACCATTTTTATCGAGTGTCAATTTTTCTTCGCCGTATATTCATTTATGGTCTTCAAATTCATGCCCTCTTGGTTTTCGATGCTAAAACATTAACGACAGTTTTCAGTGCAGGTTTGAGCTAATCAAATATAATTGTTATATTTACGCACAATGCTTTATTAAGATTTTATAAACTTTTATTACAGTGTAATTCCTCAGAGCCAATTTATTCCAAAATAAAAAAGAAAAAAATCAAGTATCGACTGATTGGTGCGTTACAGCCTGCACATTGATTGAATAATTTACAAAAGTATAAAATTTATCTTTGGTATATATGTTGCTTTCACTCGTCTACTCGTTTGCTTTATCTCTTTCTCTCCTTTTGTTTGTGCACCCCTCCTCATCTTTTTATTTCTTATTAGCACGTGTCTCTCGCACAAACAGCCCATCGAAAATGATACTCAGTCCCTGTATTTGTGTGCAGGGTGGGTGTGTCGATCGCGCCTCTTAAAAGCCTCTTTCAGGCGCGATTTCGATGACGCCGGGAAAAGTAGCCTCGCCGGTGGTTTTTTTTATGCACATCCATTTGGAACGTGACGGATTGACGGGGTTAGTGACTCTATCGAGCGTACCGAAGGTTTCCACGTTATTCCTTCATTCTTTTTGCTCCCCCATTTTAAAGGTGACTCGTTAATGGTATTGTGGATCTTTCCGAGGGTATGTTTAAATGTTAATTTCCTGGGGTGTACTAATTGGTGCAATTTTCGTTATTGTCTACACGTTTCAATGGTTTTTGTTTCTGTTTTGTAATTGCTATCGGATTCTCTCGGGTGAATATGGTAGGGACGAAGATTACAAAGATTACGCTCTCGTATTTGGCCTTTTCTTTTTATCATCTGTTGAGGATGTAGTTAAACAACCGCGCGTGATGATTCAAATTTTTTTTAACACCTTCCAGTTGGTGATTTGATAATATTGTTTAGTCGAGAAATATTAACTTCTCTTCAAAGTATATATAATAAGTAGTTAAAGATTTTTCTTTTCGGTGATTTGTAATTTCACCAAATATTTCAGTGAATTTGTATTTTGGCATTTAATACAAATTTAGCCGATAATATTGAATAAATGACACCAGTGTCGTTTATTGAAATTTTTTTACTTTCAACAAGGAATAATCAATGTCAGTTTCAGTAACGAATACAGTATATATATAATCACTTAATTAACTGCTCGTCGAATTTTGAATCTGTAATTAAAATTTAAGATGACTACATAACCGATTAAAATATTGTGGAGAGCTCAAGGAAATACCGATTGATCGTCGATACGTAAGAAACAAATGTTTAAGAGATAAATAAACAATTTTTTACATTGTACATGGATAAACTAGTCGATCAAGGTGACGTTACAAACTGTAAGAATAACAAGTTGAACATTAGCATCAGAATACTAAATTGTTTGGGGTCAAAATGACCATTGCTCATCGTCGATCCTCGCGCAAGGAAAACCGGGACCAAAGAAGGCAACGCACGATCCTCCCGAGGATGAAAGTAGGTAGGTAGGTAGGTGGGTAGCCGGAAGTCAGCTTAACGGTAACGAGCCTCGAGCTCGACGTTGGAGGGAGAGAGCTGCCAGTGTCCTAATCTGGATTTTCGGTTGATTTCGTAACTCTCACCCGGGGCTATGTGTATATATCTATATCTATATATACATACATACACACATATAGAAGATATGCACCGAGATTGAGGTGGTGTTAAAGTTCCGAGATACCGTTATGCCTCTTCTCTCATTGAACCCTTTTTCTTGCAATGTGACGAGTTAATGTGTCGAAGAATTGTGCTGCACCTTCATTTCCTGATTAACAATTCGTCTCTCCAGAAGCTTAATTTGTAAATTAGATTTGTTTTTTTTTTATAAATAATATATACTTTTACGAAGATTATTATTTGAATCGTTGATTAGATCTTTGTAAATTTTGATAATTATATTGTTCAATCGGATATTAAGGAAGTTACCATAAGCGAGTAAAAATATTAACAATAATACTAAAATGTGTAGAATTAACAATCTAGAAATACCGAGATCTTAGCGTCGTAGATTAACACCAATTCGAATAAATTTTTATAGGCTTCACGGATGTATATACGTATCCTTTACCAGAATAAAAAAATGTATTAACTGCATTTTGAAAATTTAATACTAAACAAAGCTGGAAATAACTAAAATTTTAGGTAATATAAAACGAAATATTTTTGTAAATATATAATATATCACTAAAGTTAAGTTTTAAATGGAAATAACCAAGCATATTTTCATTATTATCACCAGACGCGTTCCTAATCAACGCACTATATCAAATCCCGTTATCGCAGCGAAAGAAAACGAAGTGACTGATATAATAGCCTATAAATTAAGCGTATAACGATAATTTCGATGTTTATGGTGATTCTCGAAATTTGACCTCAACTGTGGAATTAGATTCAAGGATCCAATCCACGGGGGGGTGTTGTCCGTAACGTACGAGCGAAGCCACGGTGAACCTGTTGGTTGGTATCGTACACAATGGAACGGGTGACGTGCCTTGCCTCTAATGGTATGTGGGGTGTCCCGTTGAAAAGAACTACGAGTGAACGGCTAAACGAATGGTGTATAATGAATAGGTTCGTGGTTATTAACGCATTGAGATGTTTTGAATAATTGATTATTCGAGCCTAAATATACGAACACTATGTAAAGTATTAATTTCACAGGAGGGGTAGGATGTCGCAGAACTTATATACAATTACGATCGTAATCGTATATGTGATTTTCTTTTTATTTAACGCGTATATAAATAAAAATAATTTACTATTTTTTTCCACGTAGCTGTGAGTGTTGATAAATATATACCTATATGTGTGTGTGTGTGTCATTTGTAATAAATGGTATAAGTGTACGAGATAAAAATTAGCCGTAAAAGTTGAGCGATAGAGTTGTAAACGTAAAAATGCAATAGCTATTAAAGATAAAAAGAAGAAGAAGAAGAAGAAGAAGGAGAAAATTAAAGAGAAAAGGTTTATATAAGTACTATATTATGAGAAACGGATTGTTTCTGCAGTGGGTTGAACCTTAGCATCAGTAGCGGATGTATATACAGTAGTGTAAAATCGAAAAGAACGAGGACCTTTATGGATATAGGTAGAACGAAAGTGGCTCGTCCCCACGAGAATAAGGAAAAAAGATGGACTGTTTGACCCCTGTTTGAAGCGGCTGGAGGGACTAGATAGAATAAACCCGTGGCTTTCGTGGCTTTGGCTTTCTCTTGACTTGGTGGATTCCTCTCTCGACTCCAGAAGATGGAGGGCAACCTCTCCTTCGCTCTTTGCCTCTCCTCTCCTCTCCTCTCCTCTCGTTCCCTCGGCGTAAAATCAGATCTTGATCGAGCCACCCTTTCACCGCGTGGCGAGGCTCGCTCTCGGAGAGTATTTACGACACACCCACGTGCGCTGCTGCTGCTGCTGCTGCTGCAACTTTCGGGCCGCAGCTCTCAAAAGGAGAATGTGGCTCGTTCAATTTTTATACCCTTAGCCTACATGTGCGATGGTTATTATGAACCCGACGGTCCATCCAGCCAGAGCCGGCAACTTAGCTTCTTCATCATATTCTTTTCGGTAACACGCACGCTCACGTTCAGACCTTTCTGGCGTTTGTGGCGTTTGTCCAAATTACTTCTCAATTATGGAATCTAGGGTGGGAAATCCTACGATATATATATACACTTTGATATCAATGTTTTAGGTTACCAATGTGAAAATCAGGATTAATCTCAGACACCCAAAGGAAATATTATACGTTGATAATAATTTAACTCTTGGGGTTTTATCTCTTAGATGTTGATGATTTTGAGGCTGTAGATCAAATATATGGTATATTTTATATGCGCGTGGATATTATTTCATTTGTCGGCTAGCTTGTTTCTAGTTGAATAATTAGAGAGAACTGATCAAGATCAATGTATTATCCAATGTAGTCGTGTATCGAATATCTTTATGCTCTTTCAAAATGATCGTTATCAAAAAGTCAATCCACGCTGATATATTTATACTCGAATTATGTGAATGGCATTTTTCCAGTTTCGAACCACTGATATTTTTTAATGAGATGTATTCCAACTGAAGTCAAAAATGTGTAATATAATTTATTACTTAAAAATATTAGTGTTATTAAAAGTTAAAAATTTGATATAAACGTATAAAGTATCAATGCGAACGGCGTTCGATTTTAAAATTCACTGAAAAACGGATAAAAAATGTATCCAGATTCGCTAGAAGCATTAAACACATCTAACCTCGTAAAACTAACCAAGACAACTAGAATCAGTAGCCAGATAGATCTTGGAAGCACGAACTCGAGGTCATCAACCTCAGCCCTTAACTAGTCTCTCTCTCTCTTTCTCTCTCTCTTTCTCACACAGAGACTTAAAATTCTTACCGCAACTCGCATACATCATCTCGAAAGTGGGAAAGGAAAAAAATCTCCTTAAACGAAAGGAGCGGTCACGCAGGATCGATATATGTATCCCATACGATCGTATCGACGAAATTTCACCCCGCAATCAAAGAGCGAGCGAGAGCGCACTAGCAGTACTATACGAAAGGAGGTAGTATAGTAGTAGTAGTTTAGGTATAAGAAAGCGGTGGTCACGATCGTAAATAACGTCTTGTGAAACGAGCGAGAGGACGCGGGAAATTTTCGTCCCGAAATATTCGTCGGGGTAGTAGCTCCGGCCCTGGAACAATGTCCGTGGCCCCGCGGGGTCGTTGAACCCTCGAGACGCGCCGCTCCCACATCTCCACTGGCTTTAACGTCAAGGCTCGAGACGGAGGCCTCTCCTCGGCTTGGCTTTTACACGGATTTTTTGAGCCGACTGAGCGAGGCTGCGCACCCGGGGTTGCGGCTACCGGCTGCTAAATAACGCGTGAACTTAGGGTGCTCTCTCTCTCTCTCTCTCTCTCGCGGTAAGCTTTGAACGGCTTTTTTTTTTCTTTTTCATTTATCTTCTTCCTCTTGGACTTTTTCCTCTCTCTTACCCCCTCCTCCTCCCTCCCCCCTCGCCATCCTCTCGCTCTCTGGCTCTCTCCACCTCACTCGTGGACCGACTTGTCGTAGAAAAGGAATTTTGTATGTGAGCTATGTGTCTATATAAATTTAGTTGCTACGAGAGAGTCTTAAGCATCTTGTTAATGGTATACTGGAATTTGTACAAACCTTTGTCCAGTTAAAAGCTTAAAGTGGAAATTGTTTTATTTATGTTTTACCACGATCGATGATTCCAAAATTATTAGTTATATAATTATCATTTGGGCCTGGTTCATTTAGTTCTATTTATCATTGTATGATTTTCAACTAAAGAATGTGTATTCACTATATATGTTCTAAATTTAGATTGCAGTCTTATAATGTAAATAGTAATTAATAAAAAACAAAAAAATAAAAAGTATATTTTCGATTATTCATAATACAACACAGTTAAGTTTGATTTAAATAATACTATTTTGTCATTAGAAACAATATTATTTAAATCCTTGTACATTTTTTTGTACGTTTAAATTTTGTCATCACGCTGATTATAATTAAGTTTATGTTATCCGTGGTAACAGTAAAGTAATATAATTTGCTTAATTAATAAATAAATTTATTTAAATGATTTAACAAACAATTGATAAAAACGTAATATTTTTTTTAATTATTCAATTCCATTTATAAATGTAATTTTATAAAGAGAGTGTCCACGGGTATGCGTGTGACTCTATAGTCTCTGAAAAATATAAGCGAGTTTCCCGTATACCTTTTTTTACTATGACTCGAATCAAGTTCCGTACCACCTGGGGACACGCTCGGTTGAATCCTGTGATTTGAGGGATTAGCAGGTGCTTTCCTGATTTAAGGGGATGTGAAAGTCACCTGACACCTATTCAGGTGCTACGACCTGGAGAATCCGACTTTTTTTTATTGTTGTCCCAGTGAACAGGTTGTATTGTGTGAAGTACGGGAACCTAAATGTATTCGATTAAATTAACTATACATTAAGGACTTAATTACCGTGAGATTGTTTTACCCTTTTTTCAATCAACTTTGTATTTTTTTTTATTTTTTTTACGAAAATTAGCTATTGCGATTTGCACAAAAGATTACAACATTATCGTACGCTTTAATTTCAGCTTGTGGAAAACCTGTCAAGGATTTAATAATAATTTAATACTATAATTTAATTATTATAACATGTGTGCTATTAATAACGCGCCATACTAAATTTTTATATTGTATCATATTAGTTGTAAATAAATAAACACTGAGTTGTACCGAGTAATAATTAATGCACATTCTCGTCCGTAAATAAATATCTAATCTTCTAGAATTACTCTAATCTTTAATACGTTACAAAAATTGAAATTTTTAGCGGGAAATTTAATAGTAAAAAATAATCCATATTGCATATTAGATAACCATTACGGCTGTTCGTACAACCTCGAATTAAATAACCCAATGAATAAGGACATACACTCGCGCAACGTTGTCAAACAAAGTAAGTATTCCACTTGAAAATTTGAATGATTTTGAAAAAAAAAAAAAGAAACAGTCATACGCATACACATACGAGAAAGGCGAGATAAGGTACATAAAGGATGGAATCGCGCACGACGGGGCAGGAAAACTCGAGGCGATAAGAGGCGCACCAATGCACTTGAGTTTCTCGCGCGTGTTTTCCAAGAGTTTATTCTTTAAAGAAAGAAAGGAAAAAAAAGAACGTGTACAACCGATAAGCGCGTATATAACCGAGGTGTGCGATGCTGAATAAACTCTTGGATTTTCATGGGTAAGAAAACGTTGGCTAACCGATACCATACTTTTTTTTCTATTATACGCATGCTTGGTTTATTTATTAGTGTACCGTAACCTGAATTAAACTACGTTCTTATTATTGTGCTGCTTGACTAGTTTAGGTATCTTTTTTTTTTACCGAATTATGCGATTCATTGATAACATTGTTTTTTATGTTATTCGAGTATTTGTACTTGTTAATTGCTACTTATCGTTACAATTTCATGCACTTGCTTCGATATATATTTTACTTGATTTGTCGAATTTTTATATAAATTTGTGTACAAATATAATCGGAGTGGCTTGAGCAAATTTTATCATCTATATATACTTTATCGACGTAAAATATCAGGTTCAATTAGATACGTTTAAAAAAGAATAATACGTTGTAAAATTCTAAGATGTCATTAAAGGCTTTCGTTTATTAATAATTTATTTTTGTGATAAAAATTAGACATGAATATTTATTAATTTTCGAGAAATTTCTTACCAATATTTAAGTATTATTATTTTCGTATACAACATTAGGTTGTGTTTGATATAGCTTGAAATTTATTTTTAAATTTTTTGTATCAGATTTCCCGAAAAGTAACAATAACATTTACCACACAATTGGGCAACTAACAATCAAAGGTCAACGAACTCTTAGAATTTTCTCAATGAATCCCCTTTTTTAATTATGTCCAAGTATGTCATATTTTACGGCAATAGGGGAGAAGACAAATATTAATATGTAACACCACCTTAAGACACGGAGTGTACGTGTATAATAATGTATGATAAAAACATTGTGTTTACGTTTGTTTCTTTAATACTTATTATATTAAAATTTTCCAACTATATATAATGTTAATTATAATTCAAAAGAAACGATTATACTTTGATATACATTTCGAGCACTACGATATCTTGCTCTTCAAAAAAAAGGAAGATAAAACCTATAAAATCTTCTCGTAACGAAGTATATGTACATTAGTGGACAACGTAATTATACATAATTGGCTAGATTTCACCCCTGATTTTTAACAACTCCGGAAAATACAGTGGGAAAAAAATGAGGGGGAAACGTTAAAACGATGGGGGGAGAATGTAAAGCGTTTGTAACGCCGCAACGAAGATTCTCCGACTATTCGACGGGTAAAATCCGTAGTATCCGGCGTGACTTTCTTATCGTAAGGGAGAATCAAAGGGGAGACAAAACTGACGATGCCTCACCCTCAGCTTCTTTCGTGTTTCGTCGTTGGAAGAGAGATAATAGTCCCGAGCTTCAACGGATTTTTCTTCGAGCGTTTTGTATGTGTACATAAATGCCTAACGTACATTTTTTTCACCCTCTTGAAGACAAGTAATTGTTTCGAATTATATATATATATATACACTCAGAGCTTGTGCACAAGGGTAGCATTTCCTTTATTTAATTTTATATAATTTCGTTTCTTTTCAAATTGGGCATATTTCAAGACATGCCGTACTTTGGTTAATAATATCTGAGGATGTAAGAAAAAGATTTGAGATGGAACGGCATAGTTTTTCATTAGTTTCATTTAGATAGTATAGTGATTTTGTACATCGATAATACTTTGAAAAGACATTTAATATTCATTAATATACGATCACAAAAAAATTTTTCACGTCGTTTTTTCCTTCTAAAAAATTTATAATTAACCATAACAACTCGTGTTGTCATAATCGAATTAACACTTGTATAAAAGCTATCAATTTTGTTTAATAAATTATTATATAATAAAAATAATCAATTAAACATTAATTATAAAATTAAAATATTACATTAACGTATCAAACACAATTAAAATGTACCATCCATAAAAATACTGGGAAAGTATTTAAAATTTTTATTGTAACTCCAGGTTGAAAGTAAAGTAGTCCACCCCATATACAAGAAGGAAAAAAAAAAGACGTTACCGGATTCGAGGGAGGATCGAAGGTCTCGCACGTGCACGCTCGTGAGGAAGAACAAAATAAGGGGGGAACGTGACTGGACGGGGGTAAAAAGTCCTTTACATCCGAGCTCGAATTCGCCGAGGGGCAGAGTAGAGAGAGAAACGAAGGGGGAATGAGAAATTCCAGGCTTATGGGAGCGGCAGCAACCTGTTGCAGCCCTCGGACTTTTCTCCAAGGAAATTGACGAACGACTTTTTGCGTCGACCCGATTTGCGATTATTCACTCTTTCTTTTTTTCTTCTTCTTCTTCTTTTGCGTACTATTGTTTTCAGTAGGGTTATTTTCGCATTTTTCACTTTTGCCGTATATATGTCCGTTCCCTTTTACTTGAATTTTTAAATAAAAGTACATTTTTTTTTAAATTATTGTTATAGTCGACGAGCGTGTTTTATTTTACTTGAAAATTTATGTTGTAGTACCTAAATAAAAGGCTAAAACTCGATGCAAATTGTATAAAGGTGATTATTCAATCAGCTTAATTCTTGTAAACTATACGGATAAATAAATTTCATTTCGTCAATCTTAAAATAGATAATACAAGTTGTATGTGTGTACCGTTTTGTATCATTTGATTTTCATGAAAACAAAAAATCCAAATTGACAATAGTAACGAAAGGATATAGGTATACGCACAAATTTTCTGGTAAAGGGTCATTTTTGACTTTGAAATTAGACGTTTTAGCCGTATTTTGCGGTTGAAAGGACGTTTTCGTAAATTTGAATGGTTTTAAGGGCCATTTAAATTTATGAGGATATACCAGAGAGGAAAAAGTCTCACAATATTTGGTTACGGTTTAATCGTATATAGAATCTTCCCTTTTTTAATGTATCGTTGAATAGGAATCTTATATATATATATATATATATAATGAAAATTTGAATTTCTAAAGGATATTCGTTTTTCTTCGTTATACGAATATGCGTGTACATTATGTATATTACGTTACGGTATTGTTACACGCGTACTATACCGATGTTAATTAAATATTAAATTATTCTAATGTAGTCGTAACTGGTTAATTCGAAAAATAAACAATTAGAAGAATGTTAATTAAATAACTGAAACGTAAATGCACAATTCCACGTTCGAAGGAAAAAAAAAAGTGAAAAGACAATGTAAACCCTCAAAGATAATTTTCACCTCGAGAAAACGAGGTGGATGACACCCGAGCAAATGCCCCCTCGAAGTTGAAGTCAAACCTCTGCCTCCAAAGCCGATTACGGAAGTTTACAAACTCGAGAGCGAATGAAAGAAAAGAAGCGCGCCTGGCGTTATATATATATACACGGTATATCTATACACCCACAAAGAGAGAGAAAAAGACTGAGAGAGTGAGAGGAGGGGGAGGGAGGGAGAGAGGCGTATATACAGGGGCCAATAATGAAGGCCCCGAGAAGCCGAGCGAGAAGAATAGGAAGGCCATCGAGGGGAAGCCTAGACGCTCGGGGGTTTTAAGACTTTAAGTGCAACTTAATGGCCGAGCGAGAGAAAAGGAGAGAAGAAGCGAACGACGCCGAACCCTCCATGTATATATACCTCTTTATAAAAGCCGCGCGTTCTCTCTCTCTCTCTCTCTCTCTCTCTTTCTCTCCCTCTCTTTCTCTCTCGGTATATATAGAAGGGAAAGGAAAGGAACAAGTTTTCACTATGGTTTATCGGGGAAGCTCGACAATTTTTCGGTTTGATCGTATACATAACTAGACCCGGAAAACGTTAAACCGATATTCATATATATAGTTTAGTTAAGAATCTGTTTATCGCTGATTTATTACTATCTTGCTTTTCCGACTTTTATTTTTCTTTTACACGTGGAATCGAAGGAGATTTTAACAATGATTAAGGGTCTTTTCAAAGTTATTTATGTATAACAAATATTTTATTAGTAAAAGAGGCGAACGAATATTCGGGCAATGTTTCGTTTCTATTAACACTATAGTACACTTTCAATTTATTTATTGAATATTTTTTTATAATTCAGAATTATTTTTTAAAGGCCAGTAAGAGTTAATGTATAAATTTAGTAAATTTCAAAATATATTATTGTCATTTTTGTATTGATAAAACTTTCTTAAATATCAATCGTTAAACTCAACTCTTTTAACTTTATTATTTTGAATAACAAAATTTGAGCAGACTGTGTTAATTGTTATAAACAAAATTGGCGTTGAGAAGAAAATAGTCGATAGTTATAAGTACGATTAAAAACCAATAAAAAAAATAATTGATGAACATTGCGTTCACAATCTAATATTCATTCGAAATAATTGAAAATAACGTGCGTAAAATTATTGTAAAAGAAATCCTCATCAATCGACCCAATCCATTAAAAAGTACAAGCATAACCACCCCGAATTCTCCGAAATTAATCAATCCCCTTCCAAGTGTATCCCACGAACCCTCCGAAGATATTCCGTCCAGTCAGCCCTTCTTGAAAAAAGAAACGAGATGGAAAAAAGAGGATACGAAAACCGGTGGAGAAGAAACAAAACGAGTATAAAAAAAAGCAGAGGTGGTATATCTATATATATATACGAGACTGGAAATCGAAATCGACCCTCCTACCTGTTCGTCTATGTGAACCTGCTGTATACGGAATAATAATGGTGGGGGGACCTCCATCGCGGTCCCTCACCTCGGTCTCTGTTTTTTTCTCTCGCAAGGGAGGGGGGTAGAAAAGCGGGCCCGAAGGCCCCCCTGAACAAAGGACGTATTCATGCGTCGCGTACACCGAGTCACCGCGGCGTAACTTTGGGGTCGAGCCTTGTATATATACCTATTTATTTCCCTTCGTTTGCCTCTTTTTTTTCTGCCTCTTTTGTTATGAGTTCTCTATATGGGCGTTTGGTTCGTCTTTTTTTTTTTTTCGAAATTCATCGGTTTTTTAAGAGCGACTTTTTGTTTGCGAGGGTGCTTATACGTCGATTGGTTTTTTTAGTCACGGGGTTTATTGTCGGCGGAGGTGTTGGACGGATAAACGCTTTACGCGGTTTAGTAATTTAAAGGCGAATCGGGGAAATTTATAGACTTGTAAAATAAAAAAGAAACCTTAATATTTCTTCGTTTTACCGAAATTCAGTATATGCTTGTTGGTTATACGTAAACGAACAATTGAGAATAATCTGTTATTTAACTGAAGCGTAACTCGGGATGAATGTGAGATAAATCTTTAAAAAAACCGCATAAAGAAGTAATAATATACTTTTTCTTCTAATTTGCACTTGACAGTTTGCGTAATTATAAAATACGTAGAGGTATTATTCACCCAACAAAAATGAAAAGGTTAAAGAAAAAATTACCCCTTAGAAAATATGTAGATGTACACGTCGAGGACACCTGACACACTCGATGCTGTATACCGATAGAGGGAGACGTTGAAGGAAATCGCGCGCGTGCAAGAGAGAGAGAAAAGGACGGGGTTTTTAGTAGGTCAACTCGAGCAAGAGCCTCGGCTTCTCTTTTTCCCTCGTAGCTCTCGGGCTGACGTAACCGCGAGGCGTAGGTGTGCGTGAGCCTCCTCCGCCCGAACGAAGATAAAGTCCGAGAGCGCGCACTTCTATTCTCGACGTTTGGCTCTTACAAGAGAGCTCAAACTATTGTAACGGATATACATCCACACTGGATTCTCGTTATATAGAAATTATAATTATTCCTATTTATTTCTCAATTTTTTAACCAATTTTAATTAAATGCTGTAACTTCTTCCGACACTGTTGTTCTTCATTAGTTCTTTGAAATAAACTAGAACGTATTCACCGGTTATGCGCGCGCGCACTTTTTTACTGTTTTTCATAATCATTTGAATTTTCGCGCTTAAACTTTATAAATATTATATGATTACAGGATTACGCCGATGGAGCCAATGAAATAAATCTTATTTTATTGGCTTCATTAAATTTCTACATTTTAAAAAACCGTCCAATGAAACTTTTAGTTATCACATTTTTGTATGTATACTACATATAATCATCATTGCACACCAATATTTTCGTTTCGCTAGCTGCTAAATTATATTTTATCGAAACGAAGAAATGTAATGAAAGATCCTTTGGTTCCCTATAAATAAAAATTGTGTTATGCGCAAACGACGCATGCAAGGATAAGTAAAGCGCTATATATATCGTAAACTCGTAAAAACGCGACGATATAAATAATAATTTAAATGTTTGCCGAGTGAATAAGAAAATTCCATTGGCGAGTGGGAAAAAAGTGATAGTTGTAATAATGGTATAGACGTAACCCTCAAAAAGAAGTAGAATAACGAACGCGAGTCCAGGCTCAATTAGCCGCCAAGTTCACCCGTGTCGGTCTACCACCCACCCAAACACCCACTCGTATAGGCACATCGCGTGACTATACAACGTGTATATGGCCTTTTGTCTCGAGCATCGCGTCGAGGATTTAATATACAGCCAAGTTGCGTGATCGAGGAACTCGCTTCGTGACGTTCCGCGCGCTCGCGCGATTTTTCTCTCCTTACTTTACTCTATTATGCATAACGATTTTCCCGGCATCAAGTTTTCCGTCCTCTTTTATATACGTCGTTGCGTCTATAAACCAAAGATTCTCATTTTCTTCTGTTTACCTCTACAGCTATATGTATTCGTATGTATTTGGTATTTTATTATTTATTTTAAGATTATACGAATATCCCTTTAGGTTTCAATAAAAACTTGATGTTCAACCGTATACTAGAAATCTTATTCCATTTAATATGTAATAAATAGATTGTGTCAATAAAATTTGGTATAAATAGTCGTAAATATACTCATTTTTCTCCTCGCGATGTAATGCTTTATCTCCCATTTAGTTATATAAATTTTCTCCTATTTTGACATGTCTTGAGCTATTTTTTTTTATTGTAAACATAAATCAAATTTAAGTCTGGCTATGACTTATTACAGTCCTGTTCAAATGAATAAGTGGAAAATATAATAAAACTGCAAATATGACCCAAATCAGATGCAATTACACGGAAACTTACGAGCCATCCAAATTTGTAAAAAATTTTAAACTTATACTAATTGCCGAATACTGAAAGCATTATTTGAATGATTTAGGGTTACATGGCCATCCTATTAAATGTTAAAAATATACGCCAAAGAACGTTACAATTCAGAGAATTTACACTAGCGATCTTTACCTAGCCTCTGAGATTCAAATTTCTATAGAGAATATGGTACATTAAAAACAAATTAAACATTTTCATATCGATCGTTTTAACTCCAAGGCAGTGAAAGCTATTGTAAAGAATGTATAACGTAATTCAAGTTTCACTCTGACAGTGTAGTTATCACGTTACAGTACGCGCTCTTTTAAATTCCTGATGATATTGTATATTATTTTAAGGTATATTTAACTATCTAAGGTTTATATTTAAATGTGTATTTTACTCTAAAAAGGGTGACTACAGTTTTCGTTACTTTATTGAACAGAAAGTAGATTTAAACAATATTACAACCATATTACTTAAAATCTGCTATATTGTTTGTTACAATTTCATTAAGACGAAACGTTATTCATACTTCGCGTTTCAGTGAAATTCGATTATTCGTAATTTTATATTTCTTCGCCTATTTGTTCATTCAACTTTATAAACGTTATGAATTTTAGAAAATCTACATTAAAATTTTCTTTGATAAAAAAGTATTCTACGCATTGAGTTATCGAAGTTATATATTTAAAAAAATGTTTCTGAAAGATAGATTTTTTATTCATTTGAGTATTCGAATCCCTATGTGAGATTATTTTGCTTATACATAGATAGACAATTTACATAAAAGATAGATTGATTTACTATGTTTCTTTACGTTATTTTGTAATTTGCATTTCGTACCCACATATAGACTCTATACTATAATTTAATACTCATTACGTATTAATATTTATATATACCAATGATAACGATCGATATACTTTATAAAGTTGTACATACAGTTTTATTACTTCACCCAATTACGATAATTATCAAAACAAGAAAATTGATCTTTAAATATATATATATATATATAAATATAAATATACGCGAAAAAATGTAATAGCCAAATGAAAATTTGCATCCCTACAGGCAGTTGTAGGAGTTTGAATTACTCATCGAATAATCGTCAACAGGCTCTTAGGAATTGACCAATAACGTTTATCCGATGTTTATGCCATATCAAGATTCTCGTGTCTGATTCACTTTTGTGTCCCACGGAGGCTTTATCTATACGTAAACATGGAAAACAACATTTCTACCGTAAGTTGACTCATCCCTCTGACTTGGCCTTGGATATCCTTTACACAGGATTTCGAGTGAGGTCGACAGAAAGAGAAAAGAATTTCGAAGAGAGAATGTTGCCAATTTTTTTTTCTCTTTTTTTTTCGTTTCCTGTTCGTAGATTTCATACATTTGCGAAGTTTGCATTTCACAAAAGTTTTTTCTTATATTAAATATCTATATACTAACGATTTTGTGAAATTATTATTGTTTTAAAAATATTATATTGTATAATTAATAATCATTACTCACTTTAATTTACGATTCTTTTATTACTTATAACAAACAACGCGATAACGTAAAAAAACCTCCAAATATATAAAAAGTTAATAAGTCTTCTGCTCGTGTGAATATATATGTATAAAAATTTTAATCGATTACCGAGTTACCAAATAAATAATTCTAATCAATCTTATATTTTAAAGTTTGAATCTAGATAGGTATTTAATGAGCTGAAAATTGTGGAATAAAAAGTATGTGTAATAAAAATCAACCCTTATTCGAATTATTAACACGAGCACCAATCGATCAATCGTTTCGTTTGTATAAAAAAAAGGGAAAAATGAAGGTATATAGCAGATGGTGCACTTATCGAGGAAAAAAGGATATATAGAGAGTCTCTTTCTATTCTACCCAGGGGGGGGGGGGAGGAGGCGACAATACGATAGCCCGTGTTCATCGATCGGATGCGCCGCTTTGATTATTCATTGATGCGAGCGGTTGGAAAGAGGTGTGTACGTATACGTGTATATGTGAGTGCGGTAAGAGAAAAAAAAGTACTCGAGGGGATCGATGCACTTGAAATGTGTTTGCGTTTGAGGATTCTGGAGAAAAATTGTCACTTTGAGCGATCAAGTTATTACTTTTACTGATTGATTGGGTTATTACTTTACTTTTTTTTTACGTACTTACGCCGGATTAATCTGATTGGATGAATTCATTAATCAAACTGTCGATGCGGTAATTCTCTTTTTTTTTCGCGTATATACCTTTTGTTATATTCGCGTTTTCAAAGGCTTATTTTTAATTACTTTTTTCATCAACCATTTTTTGGTGTATAATACGTTTGGAAATATTCAACGATATATTTTGTCAACGTATTGAATAATTCTTATTTACATTTTCACCCTTAATTCATTTTTATGTATCACACGCGTATTTGAAACAATGTCTCATTTAGTGTTGCGTAGAGAAGAGAAACTATAAACGTTGTCACTTAACGCGTAAGTTGTATTGATTTACTTCATTCCTGAAAAGAATATTTGTTCGACCCTTAATACCCTTGATATGCATTTTCCAAGCTGCAACACATATGACAGGAGTGAAAGCAGAGAATCTCGTAAAAGTGGGACAAGGGAAGCCTTGTTTGGTTCACCGAAAAAATAATCCAAAGATATAACAGATTGCTTAACTACTCATAATATTGGTTTCAAAATTACTATATTTTATTCATTTTCTTTTTTTTAATTAAATGCTTTTATTATAGTTACGAGTTAAGTACTTAAATACTAGTGACAAGAAATTTTTAAACTCTTCAATATTATTATGCACTTACGATTTATTTTACTACAAGTAAGCTTTTTAATATTTATTGGAGTAAACTTAAGGGGCTGGCATACCCGGTGGGTTACCGACTGAGCAAAAAAAGACAATTATTGCATTTATTTAAAAAAATATGTAATTTAATGCAAAACCCAAATACAGAAGCACTAGGTAATAAAATAATAAGTAATTCTACGAAGTTCCAGGTCAATACGATAAAGACACCCTAAAAAATTTCTGCACCGAAAAATCAGAGATAATCGTAAATTTTCGGTGCAGAAATTTTTTAGGGTGTCTTTATCGTATTGACCTGGAACTTCGTAGAATTACTTATTATTTTATTAGCTAGTGCTTCTGTATTTGGGTTTTGCATTAAATTAGATATTTTTTTAAATAAATGCAATAATTGTCTTTTTTTGCTCGGTCGGTAACCCACCGGGTATGCCACCTCCTTAAAGTAAAAATTATTAATTATAGATTATTCCGAATCTTTGAAGTAACCCTCCCAAAAAATTAATATATGTAAAAATACTACAATTCCGCGTTGCCTGTAATTATATAATTAAGATTTAATGGTAGAAACATTAATTGAAAGATTTTTGAAAAGTAGATGTTACTTAAAGAAAAGAGAGACTTAGCGCGGTGTACAATTGATTACGTTTTTTAAACAAAATTCAACCTAATCACTCTCGTTTGTTTCCTTTTTACAAATACCTAAAGGTTTTCCAATAACTTTTGCTAAATAAAGTTGCCGTTCTATTCCGTACTCTGAATAACAAATTTTTTAAAAAAGTAAAAGAAAATATAAATTAAGATAATTTATAAAAAATAAGTTATGGGCAAATTTTTAGTACATACTAAAAGCAACAAAATTAGATTGATTGCGTTCCATTTGGTACACAAATCAAGCTGTGAATCAAACACGTGGATTAGTTATTCTAATTCTTGAAATACTTTTATTTTTTAAATCGTCTCGCACGATAAGACATCACTCGCGTTTTTGCACCAAATCGAACGTAATCAGGTTAATTTTGTAAAACTTTGTCCACAACATTTTTTATAAAGTATCTTAATTTATATTTTGCATTCTGGAATATATAGCATATTATGTTGTGAAAAAATGATAAAAATATTTTTTAAAAATTCGTTATTTATAGGTACAAAATAGCTGAACTACAATTATATTTTACAAAAGTTATTGAAATAGTGCAAAAAGAAAACATGTAAATATACACCGCGCTAAGCCTCATTTTTCCTTAAATAGCATCTACTTTTCAAAAATCTTTAAATTAAAGTTGCTACCTTTAAATCTTTATTATATAAATAAAGTCAACGCGAAAGTGCTATATAAGACGTGCACTTTCAAGATAAAAATTCCAAAAAAATAAAAAGTCGTTTCTTTGATGTAAAAATTACTCTTTCAAATTTAGAAAGCACATTTGATGGTGTTTATGTTTTTGTTTTCTTTATCTGCATGAGAAGAAAAGGAAAGTCGTTTCTATACGTTACTAATATTATTATTAAACGTATATAAAATGACGGAAAATAATCAATGACATATCGCTATAAAATTATGTAATTAAAATGTAATAACAAGCTTATCTAATTATTTTATATAGAGAAATCGAACGAACAATCTATTTGTAAGTAGTAAAATAAATCAGAGTGGGGTTCGATTTGTCGAAAGCTCATTCAAAATGTGTGCATTGTTTCGAATTTCAAAAATTAGAAATGCTTTTTTATTATTTAGAATCAAGAGAAATAGAAAGATCATTATTTCGAAAATAATGCGTTCTTCAGTTTTTATATATTTCTTCCGAATATTCGAACTTTAAAGTGTAGAGAAATAACTTTTATAATATTTGTCTATTAACGCCTTGATGTAACAAACAATAATGTAGAAAATTATTTATCTACTATTTGAAATTCGAAATATTGCACCTAATACCAAATATCTGACGATTTTATTACTTTCGAAATGATGATCATTCTATTTTCTCGGTTCGAAATAACAAAAAAGTTATTGTAATTTTTAAAATTCGAAATATCGCACACATTATGAATGAACTTCGACAAATCGGGCCCCACCCGTAAATTATTATATGAAAGAAACAAATTTTCACATTATTTTTACAAATTGTTAACCCAAATTACAGGGATCTACACATTTCAACCCAAAAATTATATTCAAAATATTGAATTAAAAATCTGAAAAATTCATACAGATAGGTTAAAACGCACTGGAGGGTGAAACGCGTTTTGATTTTTAAAAAAAAAGTAGCCCCTTTATGTATTGAATAAACAATTTTTATGTCGGTAATTATTATAATATAAAAAAACAAACTCTTTCAACACAAACAATATTCTTAAATCTAGAAAAATTTAGGTATATTATTATAACATACCCAAGGGTCTGGTATTAAGGACTTTTTCAAAAATTAATTTTTTTGTTTCTAAAAAAATATAAAAATCTCCTGAAGTTTACCATGTCCTTAAACAGTGAATATACCGGTATTCATAGCCGGCTAATTAAGAAAAAGCCGAAACCGAATGGTCTGATCGTGTATACGTGTATACGTAAAAAAGAAGCGCGCAACGTTAAGAAACTAAAGTCGTTGACACATACCCGCGACGAGCCTCGAAATCCCCGACCTCAAAAGGGGGATATTAAACCAAAAGTCAAAAAGGAGGGAGGAGAAAAGAAAAAGAAAGGCATGCGGGTTCGAGACTCGCATAACGATGCGAGAGCCACTCGATCGGTACTTTATACCATGAATTTTTCATATACTTTAACCAACCTAACAATTTCGGACGGGCGTATAAATACTCTCTCCCCTCTTCACTCTCCCCCCCCTCCACCCTCCTCCTCCTCCTCCCATCACCACGTTTCCGCTCAATTAGGTTTCTAATGCCTCGTAAGATGCATGTGTGTCGAACGTTTAATAGGATGCTACTTTTTGTTAATTAATTTTATTAGCTTCGCCTGTTTTTTTTAGTATTATATCTAGAGAAACTTAGCTTTATGAAGGGGATATCTAATTTTAAATGGTAATTAGGTGCTTGTCTAATTTATAATCAATTTGCTGTTTATATTTTCGCATTTTCTTCCCGTACGTCCTGTAATTACGTTTGCTTTTCAAGTATAGTATAGAGTACAGTGTATTTCAAATCCACAAGTATATGTAGCAATAAATGATAAATTTATGAATTTTTACTGCTTTACTAATAACTGTCATTTACCTGGTACATTAGTATTACTATTGTAATTGAGCTATAATAAAGTATAAACAAACTAAACAACAGCAAAGAGCAAAGTCAAAAGTGCAATTCAACTATTAATGTAAAGATTATTTCACTTAAAAGTGTAAACAAATCGAGTAATACATTTTTTATAAATTGTAGAGACTTTTAGTTGGACTGTATCTATAGTTTAACGCAACAACCACAAGAAATGTCTGGCAGTAGTATACGAAGATACGCGTATATGCAACAATAAATCGATATGTTACCAATAAGGGAAAGAGATTATTTATTTACGCTGTTACGATTTTACTATATAATTTAAATATTTTAACGATTTTATTAAATGAATGATGAAAATGTTGTGTTAATTTTGAGGAATCACGAGGCATTAATTAATTACTCTATACAATTTAAGATTATGCGCTCGTTTAAACTTGTATGTAGAAATAAAAAGTATCGCGATACATATTTAATGAAATTTAACGATAAACTTTCTTTCACCGTGTTATTAAAAGTTCATTAATATTTTTCTTTTCAGAAACCGTTTCTTTATTCACCTGAATCGTTAAATATTAACGATTAAAGAAGTATAAATAATGTAAAATGACAATTACTGGCAACGTGTACATATACGTCTTTATAACAATACATTGTAACGCATACCATTCATTAAATATTTATATAAAAAATTCTTTACAGTCACTAAAAGGAGATACTAGACGAAAAATACGCTCAGTTTCGATAAATCTTAAACTTAATAATACGGGTATATAACTAAAAACAAATAGTTCTCTTCATACGTTCCGCAGTGTCGGTTATCAGATAGTAAATTGTATTATGATACAGTGTAGTACGTATAGATGAAAGCAGGAATGCAAAATTTGTATGTATATTTATCAAAGAGGAGCAGCCGCAAAACTTGCGAGAAAGAAAGCACTCGAAAAATAACAATAAAAATATAAGTGAAAGGTGAAGGTGCAACGAAGCGTAAAGAAGAAGCATCTCGTAGCCCTTTAGGCCTAATCCTAAAGTCTCTCTCTCTTTCTCGGACATACGCACACCCAGACACAAGGAGAGAGGTAGACAGAGGCGTAGATAGATGGTGAGCGAGCGAGAGAAGCGTGTATAGGATACATGAAAAGCGCCCCCGAGCGAGCTTCGTTCGTGTCTAGCGCTAAGCCGGCTCGCGCCCCGAGCTTTCTCCGGTCGGTGAGTGAGGCGGCGCGAGACACATCCCTCCTCGAGGGGTCGTTGATCCCCCCAAGGACAACGACCTTGCCTCCGTCGACGGCAAGCCGTTATACACGCGTTACCGAGACGCAACTTTCTCACTTCGCGGTGTTGCTCGATCAATTCGATCTTTTCTTTCTTCTCTTTCAACCTATACCAATTTCTCTCTCTTTCTCTCTCTCTTTCGTTCACTTCGCTCTTATACGCTACTTTTGATACCTGCTAATTTGTAAACGCGATTTCCTATACCTACACTTTTATTTCTACTATTTCTAATTTTTCATCCTGTTATGCCATATATTCGAATACAATTATTATTACTCTTTGGTCTGCATTTTTTACAATACGACAAGTACTTCGATATATTATTTTACGAAATTGGAAATATTGAAAAACAAAAATGTATAATTATAACCACTACCGTTATAATTTAAATAACGAAAATGAAGGAAAAAAAACAATATCTACGATATCAGTAGAATTTCCCATATCTAATCAAACTCCCTGACAAAGAAGAAAATAAAGTTCTTGACAACGAGAAGCCTCTCCTTTTGTACCGTCGTCGTGGAAAAACTCACACACGCGCCACACATTTATATAGGCACACACACGAACTATCCACATTGTTCGAGGCGATAAAGAATTAGAGGAGATTAAGGCGGTTGGGGGCGATGTCCCATTTTTTTCACCCGAAGGGTTAAGAGAGAGGAAGAGAGGAAACGACACTGGGGACTACGCGCGCGCTACACTTGCTGATAATGCATTCTTTTTACATTTTTTTTCCTTTCACAAGCCGTCAACTTTTGTTTGCTGTCTCGAATTTAATTCGTTTAAAACATATTTAGGATGACTTTTCTCTCTTTATATTGACCACATTTTAAGAGTTGATTATTACGGGTACGAAATTTTTTTTTTTTTCATTTAATAATCGATCGTGAATTTAAATGTTGCATTGTATTTATGCAGGTATACGTATAATATTTATAAGAAAATCTTGTAACTAATTTTATACGAATATTCGCAACGAAACGCTAAACGCTGCACGTTTAGGTGACGAAGGTTAACGAAAAATCGAACACCTGTAAATCATTCTACGAGGAAAATATTATTACACTACCGAGTGAAATAAATTGGCTGGGTCTGCAGTGTATAAGATTCCCATGTGTTATTAGACAGCATTAAATCTATGCACTAATATGTATACCGGCAAGTTATACGAGATAAATTATTGACTTTCTTCCTCGTAATGCGTAATATCGATTGTAATACTACTTATCTTATGTATATACAATTATTAGACCTAAAGCTGCTTTCATTTTGAAATTTTTTATGATACTCTGAGGGTGGTAGCTGCATAATTTGTATTCGTTGAAAACTATTTTATAATTTAAAAACTCGCTTTTTTAACGTTTTATGAAAAAAGTGGTTTGTACAGTTTTTTTTCTGTACAGCAAATTAATTTATTTTTATATATTATATATTTATAGATCGGAGTAACGTATTCATGATTTTCTGCAGCTTGTAAAATAACAATTTTTTTACATCTACGAAAGGATGTTAATATAGCGAGCAAATGTTTTGAAACTGTTGTAAAATATAAAAGAGCGTTTCATTTTCAATTTCAATTAATTTTATAATTATTATATTCCATTTGAGTAAGTTATTACAAATTTTTATAATAGTCCGTATTCGAATATTATAATTTTTAATATAAAAAATTCAAATCTTGTGTTTACAACGTAAAATCTATTTCGTTATATACAGAATCTATAAATCATCAAAACAACTAGTATTGAAAGATTAAGAGCACGTAGAATTAAAAATATGCAACATATATAAACTTTAAAAATCGACGAGTTATAATCAATCATCCAAAATTATCAAGCCAAGTATGACGAAAAATGCAGAACTTTAAAAAGCACATCTTCCCCTCCAACTTCCGCGGGTTATATAAATAGACGGTTCTGATAGTCCTCGTAAGCTGACGACATTAAAAATATCAAGAGGGTGGAGGTAGAGAAAGCTCGCAAGCTCATGCTCGGCGAATGTAAAAGCTCGGTTGGTCGGTCGCACCAAGTTAATTTCGAACATCCTGCGGGACGATGCCAAAAATAAAGTTGCGATGACGATGACAACAGGTGGTTTTTTCGCTGCAGGCCGAATCTTCATTAATGTATAGTCCAAAGATAAAAGTTAACGCTTCCGCGACCTGAAAATCATTTTATCTCGCACATTATTGACAGACCTTCTAACTTCTTATTCGCTTTAGAATCAATGAAAATGTTAACTTTTACTGTATGCGTAATTGACAAATTATTTTTGTTTAGTTTAAATGTTGTATACGATTTACGCAGATATTAATTTTACGTAACTTTGAAAAAAGATAACGAAAATACCGAAACATATACATATGGATGCAATAATTTGTATTTTAAACTTCTTCGTAAATTAACGTATCGTAAAATGAATATTTAAGATAATGCATAATAAATATTAAAACCACATAGTATTGATTTTGTATTTAAATTTGTATTTTAAGTAAAATATTAAATTTTAACAGCTTTCACTTTGGCTCTAATAGAAGTAGGCAGAAGGATATTTTTAGCAAGGTTCTCTCGAACAATTTTCTTATAGAACCTTTGTCTATGTATTTTCCTTTGAAATACAGTGAATTTTCCTTCTTTCTTTTCATTGTTGAAACTTTAACGAGTTTGGTATAAATGGAGAAAATTCATTACGTTTATATTGAATAACAAATCAATATTTATTATTTAAAATTGCATTTTTAAGAAAAAATAATTTTAATGGTTTGTTTTTATTTGACTGTAGGTGTATATATCGATTAATTGAATAATTTTCTCTCTGGCATTTATCATTTTTCTTATACATATTAACTCTAAAATAGTAGTTTCGAAATAATAAAAATTACAGATCTTTAGCAATCAAACTCCATTACAATTTTAGATGAAACTATTATTTTATAGAGTATTTTACTAATTTTAATATGAATACCGTTTTTTATATATATGTAGACTTATTTACATTTTGAATTTCCTTCTTCTCTTATTTTTCGGTGATTTCCGTTTGGAAAGGGTTATTTTTAATACACCTTAAACTTTGAGTTGAAAAATAAGTGTTGAGAAAGGCTGTCACGCTAGAAAATGTATATAATTTAATATTTATCACATCGGTACGACGAGGTTATCGTAGAACTTATCGCAAGTATCTTATTGCTCACCAAATATGCAGGTGTAAAGATTCGTTTGTAATATTAAATCCTACTTATTACTTGGTATTAATGATAAAAGTTATATCATTAAACGAGTCGTACGGTAGTACAGGATATGCATACAGTTATTTAACTAATTAATTATTATCAGCATCATCCATCAACGAACCTGCAAATTTAATCAAAGGAGTTGATCGTTTTAAAATCCGTATCTGTACGGGTGTTTAAGTAACCTAAATTCGAAAATACGAGAGAGCGAGAGAGAGAGAGAGAGAGGACTTTGGGATTATGGTAAAAAATAGTAAATAGTAAATAACCGAAAGGGAATGAAGAGGAGGAAAAGGAGAAGAAGATAAAATGAAAAAATGAAGGTAGTAAATAAAGGTAGAAAGACGGTTTACTCCTCACGCACCGGAGTTCCTCGTTCGTCTTCGGTCGGCTCGATCGCGATCGAGGTTGGGAGCAATGTCCTTGGCTCTGTCTCTCTCTTTCTCCGGCTCGCGGGTCTTTCCACCCTCTTTATTCGCCCGGCACGCGGGGCTGCCGTTATACTCGCGGCCGCTTACGGTTATACACAGTGTACCCGAGCCTTTCCGACGTCGCGTCCGACTTCTTTTTTTATTCAGTAGCGGGATAAACGTCCCGAGAGAAAGAAAGACCTGACAGAGAGAGAGAGAGAGAGAGACAACTCTCTTTTCGACGAGTTCGGGTTTTATACAAGACCAATCACTCATTTATTAACTTATAAGAAAGCACCTATTGTTCTATCGGGTTACACACGCGTTAACTTTATTTTCTCGACTTTAAGTCTCTTTTTTTTCTTTCCTTAACGTTAATAAGTTATTTAATTTAAAATCAAAAGCGTATTTATTTTATAACTTAATCGTCGAGAGTATGTACCACCGCTTTTCTATGTCGAAACTAATTTTAATTTACATTTTAAGTTTGCGGCGTGTAAAAATCGTTGCGCGTCATTTAATCATTTTACCTAATTAGACAAGTCAGGTGTGCGATCAGGTTAAAAAAAAAATCGTGTGTCCTAACGTTAATTTATATTTGAATTAAAATCCCGTATATTTCGTGATGTGCATTAATTATAAACGTGTGTATATTCCACTCGAGTTTACGCTAATTTATACATTCTCCAAGATGAGAACGAAATAATATTTAGTTTAAAATAATTATTTTGACGGTATGGTAATCGTTTTGGACTTTGCATCCGATGCACCGCGTGCACTTATAGTAATTCCATAAAAGCAAAATTTCAAAATATTACCTCTCCTCTTAATAAACAATTGCCATGAAATCTATCGACGTGAAGTAAAAATTGAAATCACCGTGAATCGCAGGCTAGGGTATTATATATCAGCTAGTATAGTCATGATTCGAGAAAGCAATTTACACGAAAATTGCGGCACCAAATATTTTTTTCCTACCTATACGACGCGTGAAAAGCTCATATCTTATCTTATTCGATTGCACCCCGAGTATAAGACGGAGATAACGATATGTAGATTGTATATATGTCAGATCATACACACACGTACACGTACACACACACACAGATACATAGTACGCGTCGATCTCTGTTTCTCTCTGATTTTCAGACCCCTGCAGAGTGTCGTTTTACATGGGGGTTTTTCAGGTCGATGTAAATGTGTTAGTCTCTCACACGTGTGTGTGTGTGCACGTGTGTATATATGTAAACGTTAGTGTGCGTTAAATCGTTTGGACTCCGAGATTAGCTGCGCGCGGAGAAATCTTTATGGCATTTCTCTATTTCTCGTACTGGGACTTTTAATGGAGGGCGTTTCTGTATTCCTGGGGCGCTTTCTTTTTTATCTCCTCTGTTCTAGTATTCACTTTTTTCGTTCGTTTGAAAACACTGATTTATTAAAACTATCGGATATACAAATTTAAAACAACGTTATTTTTATTATTATTATTTTTTAATAATAGTTGTTGTAATACTTATAGACTACTCTCTATATAGTTATTCACGGATAATCTAAACGTTACTGTATAATCCATATAGGTATATAATATCAAGTGGTATAAGTGTTACCTACAAGTTTGATTCCCTTTAACTAAGATAATGATGTGCTGGCAAGTAGAAAATAAAAATTTCAACCGAATTGCTCGTAAAATTAATGGTCGATAAATTTTCAATGTTAATGAAGTTACTTGTAGATATGACCATTAACGTGCATTTAAACTAAGTAAAAAGTAATTTAAAAATATACGTGTATGCACTTCGAGTACTTATTAAAATTCATTATTTATATATATTTAGACACGTGTAATTCATGCGAGGTATATTTTTAGAATACGCGTGCGGGTGTGTGTGTGTATACATTTAGAATAAGTTAGTGGAAACCTTGTATAATATACGAAATAAAACTCAATAGAATTTTCGTAATTGTATTTACAATATTAAAATAACTTGAAAACTAATAGGAATAATATGAAAAACCCGAATGGAAAAGTAAGATTTTTTATTCTTTGTAAAGTACATTTTGTCTGATTAAACTTCCGCAACGTTCAAAATTTTGACTAATAATTTTTTGAAAAATCGATTTTGGCTATATAACTATTATAAAACAAATATTTTTTCTCGAAATCGGAAATCGAGGAGAAAACTACGTGCCCAAGGCGAGCGGTATATCGATGTGATAAAAACATACTTTTAACGTGTTTTTATTAAGTCGAAAAATTTTACTACTAACAAAGCAAAATAAAAGAAAATACATAACCCAAAATTTGTTAAAAAATAAAACCCATGAAGAGTTTAACAAAAGCAAAAATGTTTGTATACCAGTAAAACCATGCGTATATATGCATGTATACATTTTCGTTTGTGCGGGAAGAATGAAAATTTCTCGGTCGCGGCTCTCTTCCTGGTCCGAAAAATTTATTTAGTGCTGCGACGTGCCGCGAATATTCCCCCTGAGGATACACCGCAAAAGAATATTCCGGGAAACCGCGAGTTCGTTCGGTCGGTTCTTTCCTTTTTTTTTCTCCTTTTTTTTTACCGCGTGACGAATCGTCCGGAGGGGGTTAACCGTTTGTCTTTCTTTACGACGGTACACTTGCGTATACATTTTTTCCCTTGACAATCGTTGGGATTTGTTGAATCTCAATCGTGGTTAACTTTTTTTTGACTTTTTTTTTTAATACTTCTTTTTCCAAGTTAGTTTTAATCGCTTATTAAATAATATTTGTTCGTGACAAATAAGTTGTGATATACAAAAGAAATTACATATTTTATAATGGGGATAAATAAAATTTATCGTAATTAATTAATGTACCAGAATGTTTTAATTATCCTGTACAAATATTTTCGTTCTTCGTTATATGAAACATTACTCGCGCGTTTTCAATGATAAATTAACAAACGTAATTATAACCCAAGGAAAAGGAATTTAATAGGGCGTAATATCTTCGTGGTGTCAGTAAAAAAGGGAAAATAAATGAAAACTGAAATTGGACATATATGGACACAAGTGTAGGTACATCTAGGATTCTTGTGACGAAAAAAACGCTCGATACCGTACGGTGCGGGCGCGACTCACCACCGCGGCACATTTTCAACAATAGGCCCCTCTCCCATTTTCTCTCTCTCTCTCTCTCTCTCTCTCTCTCTCTCTCTTTCATTTTCTGTCTTTCTCTGTTACTCGAGATAGTTACAATAGGCTCGCAGCACGCACACATCGATACGGTCTGGATCGTTAAAACGCGCCTCGTCCCGCGCTACTCTGTTATGTACACACGCATAGTGTTATCGCTTGCTCGCTCGCTCGGTCGGTCGTTCGTTCGCGAGAGAAAGACTCTGGGTGAATAGAGCGAGAAAGACCCGTAAGGAACTAGGTCACTAATAATTACCCGAGCCGAACCCTTTAACTTGGTTACAATCGTGTTGACGGCTTCGGCATTTTTACTCATCTTTTTTCCAATTATTTTTATTCACGTGAAATTTAGATTTATGTGAACGTTATTTTTGTCCCCACAGAAATTAACAGTATTTCTTTTTTTATCAGTAAGGAATAATCTGAATCTTCTTAATAAAATTACGTCGAAGCAGAAGACGATATTTGAAAAATATGATATATAAGATAAATTATTTTGTAACCTTGTTTACGGTTGACGCGATTAACGAGCATGTTTGTAATTTGCAATTTTGTATATACCTGCCTACAAGTGTCTATAATACGCAGATAATTAGAAAAAAAAACTTATACCATCATTAGCAAATCAGGAAATTATTGATAAAGTTTATTCTCAAATCTGAGGTAATGACTTGATTAACATATGTGTGTATATCGATAATCAGAAATTGATAAATCGTGAACCAATTTGAGGGATCATTATCCATTCTTTCCTTCTGCCCGTTCGTGGTCGCATTTTATTACGAGCACACATATATGTACTTATATATCGCGTGTAAGGTGCCTCTGTCTCTCACTCTACCTTTATTAGCTGTATATATGCTATGTATCGAGACTGACATCACGATTATCAGCGTTCTCTTTCTTGATTTTCCCGGTGGCAACTGCACCGATTATCCAACGTGTAAGTATGTATCCATACATACCTTACTGATTTCTTAATTGCAGTCTCGCTCTATCGTCGTTTTCCTTATTTTATGTTTTTCCATTCGTTAGATTAATTAAATATATTTAATAATACGAAGAAAAGCGAAACTTGTAATATTGAACTTTTTGTACATTCCTCTATCGATTTAGTTCAAGCTCACCAAGACAGCATACAAAAATATTTTTTTTTACCATTTTTTTTTCTTACGGTGATGTGTGCACAGTTTATTGTATTTACCATTTTTCATTAAATTAGCAAAATACGTATATAATTATAATGTGAAAAATTAGTATAAATGAAAATGGTATATCTATTTTAAAACAGTGATTATATATCGAGAGGAACCTTGAGATTTAACCCTGTACCCGAAAAAAGAGGTGAAGGAACCCTATCGAACTCAAAAAAGTTTAATGATAGTACGGGAGAGAGCGATAGAGATAGAGAGAGAGAAAGAGAGAGAGAGAGAGAGGCCCATTACAGTTACGTATGTATAGCGCCGAATATACATGTCAATGCGCGTAGAGCCTCGTGGAAATTCCACGGCCGGGACAAGTAGGTTTCCGAAGCGGAATGAAAGGATCGCGTTGTGCGTGCCGTAACGGGCACTGGAAAAAGAAAACGAGGAGCGAGCCAAGGGCTCGGTTTATGTGTGGGCTTTTGGCGCTCCCGAGCCGGATGTAGAGGTTATTCGTTTTTATTTCTCTCTCTCCTCTCTCTCCCTCTCTCTCTCTCTCTCTCTCGTTTTGTATCTCTTCGTCGATTATGTAATTTTTATTCGTCATTACCAGGAGGGTGATTGAGTCATTTTTTAAAACTTTTTATCTCATTTGGTACATTGAACTAGCTGGGTTTTACTTACACAAATAATTTAAATTTGCGTAGTACAGTAAAATGAAAACATTTACGGTTGTAGTCTTTTCGTTGTTATTATGTATTTTTAATTAGCTATTAGTTTTGATACGTGATCGGTTGAAATTAACTGGAACCAATTTTTAAAATTAATACCACATAAAATTATGTGTTGTGTACAAAAAGGCTAAAGGAAAACATTTCTTTATGCAAAAATTGAATTTGAAACCGCTTGTTTTAAACAGTCGTAATAAATATATTAACAAGATATTTCTCGTAAAATCCGTTTTATTTAATTTTTGTAATGGTATCAAATAACATTTTGAGAATTTAAGTGAAATTTGCATCGACGTGTTTTTTAAAATGTTATCACGAGCCACAGATAAGATTATAGAAAGTATATAGTTTTTTCTTATGTAATCAACTATGAATTTCTTTTCTCTTTCTCTCACCCACGAATCATCGCATCATCTATATCGTATCGTATGAATTTAGATAACCTCCGAATCTCCTTAAAAAAAAATTTTCTCTCTAATAAATGTTTGTCGATCCACACTTGTTCGAATATATTTCGAGCTAGTATATCAATGTACAATTTGTTACAATGTTAAGGAAGGACTTGAATAATTAGTATTACGGTCTTATTCGAATATTAATAAGTAATAATAACCCAGATGGTAATAACATATATTCGACAACATTGCATTGTTGATCACTAAATCAGTAAATATGTAAAATGGAAGGTCAGTGATTGATTGCGGATGTGTAAAACGGTTTAAAGAAGCTAGGCTAGGTTATATATATGTACGGGCAACTCGTGTGTATATGTACGGCCGTATCTAAGTGAACGTAGTAAAGAAACCCGGGATCTCGCCGAGGAAGGAGAGGCGTTTCTCAACCCTTGGCTGGTTACGTCACGTTAAAAAAGCTATTTGGGGTCAACACCCCGCGCTGCAGTGACACGTGTAGTTTAGCTTCCCTCTCTTTCCTCTCGTCCTCGGGTCTCTCCTATAAGACCGACGCGCCTCTTCCTGGTCTAACTATGGACTCGGTCGGGGCTCTCGCGCGTATACACGTACACACACGCGCGCGCACACACACACGCGAGCGCGCGCACAACCAACCAAAAGAGAGACGCGGGAAGATACGATGATAAAACCGAGATAATGTTACTCTCTTATACTGGTTATTAGACATTTTCTACAATTCTCTCGACTGTTTAGGACTATTTTTTAACTGTTACGCGTTGAGTTTCAAAGACGTTTATTATAAACGAATATATCTTTAATCTATCCGCATTCGTGTGATTTTACATTCATTTGGGTTGATTACGATGTTTACGATGATCTAAATTGTCGTGCGTACAATATGTTTATAATAAATAAGTAATAAGCATATTTAAGAATTTATCAAGCAAAGAAAAATTAAGTAGTTGATGCAAAAAATGCTGAATTATTATTTGTTTTAAAAAAATAACTATTTAAAATTGAACTATATACCTATAAGACACACGTACGTACCCTGGTAGAAAATGGAGCCTATTTCTGGTCAGAATTTCTGGTAAAAATTTTTGAAAATAAGATATTGTTAGAAATCTTTTCAGAAAATTTGCAGAATTTCTAGATATACACCAATTTAACATGTGTTGACCAGAAATTCTGGTCAGAATCTGCGTTATTTTCTACCAGGGTAGGATCAAACGTCATATCAATTAGCAAGGACATTTAAACACGAGCTCGAACGTTGCGAGTAAAAAACCAGGAAGACATGGAGATCGCATCGAGGGGGAGAGAGCGCGAGGAAGGAAAGAAAAAAATGGAAAGAAGAAGAAGAAGGAGAAAAAGAATCGAGCGATAGACAAAAGAGAGTCGAGTGTATAGAGCGCGGCGGCAGCAGCTTTGGCAGCGGTACATATAAGATAGAAAAGAGCGAGTCGTTTCTCTCGCTCCTAGAAATATATCCCTTCTCCCGTAGCTCCCGTATCTTGGCTCTTCCGTTCCGTTTTCTCACTCGGTTTTCTAGCTCCCTTCTCCAGCGGATGTTGTTCGACTCTCCCTTGATTCTAAAGAGGCTAGTCACAGTATATAGTTCACTCTATTCTTACGGATCAGTTTTCTATATGCAGACCGATGCTAAAATCGGACCGATCCTACGTTCAATGCACGATTCCTCATTTTCTTTAATTAATCTCGCTTTAGATTGGGAAATGATAAATGCGGTACAATTATTTTTCAAGTGTACGTATATACACAATACTTTTTAATTAATCGACACTTTGATCCAATTTTTTGGATCTTTAAAATATATAAGTATTCTTTAATGTAATTGTAGCGAAATTGTCTCGATGAGTATTTGAAATACAACGTTATTGAGAGAAAGGAAAGGAAGAGTGCACATAATAAGGACATCCTTGTTATTTAGCCAGAACGCATAAAAACACATGTGTAAAATACAGAGCCGAACGCATCCTGGAAAGAAGTGACATATATATATATATATCCCATAGGTGATTCACGTAAGAGCGAGTTCCGCGAATTGAGTTTCGCAAATATCTTGATTACGGGACGGTCGAGATAAAGCCTCGGAGACACAAGACCGACGAAGGGTTCACTCTGTGTGTTCTCTACATCCACCCCGGAGCTAATAATTGCACTCGTCCGGTTGAGATAAGGGAGGGGAGATTAGCAGCTTCTTCCTACATCGTTAATGCTCGAACCTTCATTGGATTAGGGGAAAATTTCCGGTCAGGGTTGTAAGACTTACCAAACATTCCCCTCCCTCCCTCTCTCTCGGTCCTTTTGTATTTTAACATACCGGATGTCCTACTACCGTTTACGGATTAACTTTTTTCCTTCTCGCTCTCTTTTTCTTGATTTTACACGCTGCTACTTCAACTAAAAATCCAGCGTATTCATTATTTTCCCATTTAGTAAAGATAAATTTAACACAAATCCAAGATTTCCATTTTGATTACAATGAGCACCACATATTACAGCATTCGTACAATTGCATATGTTTTAATGCGTAAAATGAAAATGCGGTAATTATATATAATAATCAAAGTGTGCATATAGGTCCTTACTATTTAAAAGATAGCATTGCCACTGGATTACAAGAGAGGGCAAAAGAAAAGACGATTCAAATTTAAAACGCAACGTTTACGATGGTCAAAGACAAAATCAACTGGAATCGACTTGAATTCTAATAATTAATGTAAATGTTAACATACGATTTTCCTAAATCTCCATTTAAAAACAATAGTTGAGGCATAAACGATAAACCACGAGACGATTACTTATTCAATTTTTATCGCTTAGCCGCAGGAATGGTACGGTGTGAAAGTTTACGACTAAGTAAAACCAAAAAATTCATTTGCAAATGATATGCAGATCGATGACCGCGAAGGGAGATAACAACGGAATTATACCCTAATACCTTTGGATCTGCATAATGAATAAGGAAATTCAAGCGTTCCCAACTACCACGTATGGGTGTATGTGTGTGTGTGTGTGCGCGTGTGTACGTTTATGTGTAAATATGTAAAATTTACTCCCAAATAAATTCTAATGTCTATCGATGCATCGTTAAATTGACTATATGTTGTTACAAGTAACGTTTTTTTGTATATAGGTATAAAACTGTTGTATCATACAAATACTATACATTTCTTAAATTAAAAGAAGAGCTATAATTCAGATTATATGTAAAATTAATAATTTCGTAACGTAATCAATCAAAATTAATCCAAGAAGGTAATATATATTTGGAAAGAAACGAGTAAAATACTGTTAAGAAAACAGTTTAAGTGTTTTTGCCTTATGAATTTTAGATATAAAAATACCGAGTTTGTAAGTCGTAAATGTATTTTTGTCGATTTCAATCAAGAAAACCTAGTAATTTCGCGGGTGTCTAGGCGTGATAAAGCGTATTTATTCGATTCGCTAAATCCCCTCAAATTCCTAGAAAAAGATGACTGTTTTTAGCTAGGATTAGATAGCACGACCCTCGATAAAAAAAAGGAGACAGATAGAGTGGTAAGAAAAATTTAAAATAGAAATGATGACGCTTGACCGTTTGCATTGCCTAACTATAGAAACTTTTAATATTTATATAGCTTATGGGCCATAAATTTGTAACGTATAATTTTTTTAAGCTCAATTTTTTTTATCAATTTTACCTTGTACTTGTCCATTACTGATTGAGATACACGCTTCGAATTGAAAATAACAATTTGACAATAAATGTCCGTACGAGGATTTGCCGAAAATAAAAAAACATTTGTCGTGGAATAATGTAATTTCAAGCAAGTTAAAACAATATTTTCGTTAGAAAACCGTAAAAAAAAAGAAGAAAAATAGTCTATCCGAATGGTCGGAAAGAGAAGCCCAGAAATTGACGTTTTCACCGCGACAAAGTGGCCCATTGTCAATGGACAAAAGCCCGAACAAAACGCGCATCCCATAACCAGAAAGAGAGAAAAAGAAAAAAAAATACCACGAGCTTTTTTTCCACCTAGCGTATCGTTTTCATCGATCGAGCTATTCTATATACCTTTAGTATTCCTGGATGCCTTTGATTATACGAGCCCTCTGAATATTTCATAACCGAATGACTCCCTCGGAACTTTAATTATTGACGCACTTTCCCGTTGATTATTATTATGTCCACTTGTTAAGGATCGTTTACGTATGTACCTATACAGGAGAGGAGGAGAGAAAAAAAATGTTCTCCTGATGATAATGTGCGATTCGTTTCGATCGGCCGTTAGAAATAAATTCGCGCAATACATATTGTAACTTTAACAATTATTTTTATTTTATACAATATAAATGATTAAATGTTTTAAAACTCGATCTAAGGCTTCAAAAATCTTAGGAATCGTGTTCTACATTAACTCAATTGGATTATTTCTGACGCATAAACCACGATACGTGCCCGGAAAGCTTATAAACAATTTTCCATCGTGTGTATACCTGTATACAGGAAAACAAATAAAAATATCGAAATGAAGCTCGTGTGGGTTAACGATACTTCTTAACTTTATCTTTAATTTGATTAATACCAACGTGGTAGGTATAGAAAAGCACGTACGGTGCATTTATTCGGTGAACGTGCGGCGCGAAGCCATCAAAGTGATACTGTATACGCGCGAGCGCGAGTCTCACCGCAGACTTCGAATTACCCGCGAACAAGCATCGAGCTTGCGTGATGCCCGGCAGGTGCGCTTCTTTTCGTAAACGATCACAATCGATTCTTCACTTCTTTTTTTTTTTTTTACAAATTAAGCCTCATTCTTAGTTTGGTAATTAGAGATTTACTCTACATCAGCAATTTCATTTATGTAATAACTGCCTGAAACACATTTGTGGATGTATAAATTAGATTGTATAAAAATTTTATATTTAATAGTTTTTTTTAGTTTATCGTGGTATCGAGTAGTACCAGTTGTTAACCGATGCCCAATTGAACAGTATACAATTTAGACATTTAAGTAAAATAATGTCCGTATAAAGCAATATAACAAATAATATAATGTTAACATATATATATAGAAAAAAATTAGCACTAAAATATGTCGAATGTTGAGAATCGAGTGATTCATTAGATTATGCAGGTCAAAAATATGAGTTTGTAAATTAGGTTTGTTTGATTAAAAATAATAAATTGATAATATTTTATGAATGTGAAGATTTGTCAGAAACAGTATATTTTATCAATAATTTTTAATTTTTAATATGTTTAATAAGTGGCACTTATTAAAGTTTGCTATCGGTAGGGTATATATACCCCATGTCTTCCTCGTCGGGATAGAGCTGGTTTTCAAAAATTTTTTATATCTTTCATCTGTATCTAGAGACGAGATGCCTGGACTCTACTGATGAGCCCACCAGGCATACTCAGGGCGAAATACAATAATTTTTTTTTCTTTTCTTATTTTTTTCCGTCTTTTTAAGTTTTTATTAATTTTATACTACAAACAATTAAATTTTATATTTTTTTTTTACTTACCTTGTCTTAGTCTTTTTTCAAACACTCATCCTGTGAGGTTTCTAAAGTGGCTGGTATTAATACAGTCCGCCTTCCTTGAGTTGTGAGGAATGTTCTTTGGCTTGTGGAGATCAATAAATTCATTTACCATATAACTTATAGTATATACAAGCAATAAATTCACGAATTTTCTAATAGTTGGAAAATTCAAATTTTAAAAGTATATTTTATCGTTTAGATACAAATTGCAATTTACTTACATTTCTTAATAATTCTTTTGACGCAGTGTGTCATTAATAAATAACTATGAAATTATCATCTACCGGATAACATTATTAAATAAGTGACTACATAGAAAAAAATGAAGAAATGTTCAGCAGTTTTTGGGTAGTCCATAGCAAGTGAAAGACAAACTGGGCAGTGAGTTGAGCAGTGACTGGCTAGTCGACGTGCTATTTTCGTCAGATTTTTTAGCATTTACTAGTTAAAAACTAGCCAGCATCTAGTTTAGAAGAATAATTGTATGTAAATTTCTATCAATGCATTAACTTAAACTTCCAGGACAGAAAAACGATGATGAATCATATGTTAGTTTCGATTCGTATCGACTCCGACTTTTAGAAAAATAGTCAATATTTTCAAAAAATAAATAATTTATAATAATGATCTGAAATAAATTGACCCTCCTAATATTTTAAATATAATATTTACACGTAAAAAGGAATATAGGATTTATTTAAGGAAAGATATTCTTTTGTAAAATTTAATTGTACAACGAAATAATAAAATCGATTCTTATCAGTACAAATTCAATTAACTTGAGGATAAAATAAAAAATTAAATGTTGACACTCCATGAATTATTACAATTATATATACATGTACGATTGATTTGGCATCCAGGATTACCTCGGCAAAATTGGGAAGTAACTCATATAAGATAAAACAATATTGCCAAGGGAAAATAAAAATGTAGAATAAAGAAACCGCGGGTGATCTTATAAGTTTACCCGTGCATACGTAAAAAGGAAAGAAATAGAGAAATATTCCCACCAGGCATGAATAATTCCATCCATCTCATATCCTCGGCACATACATAATTTCCAGCATCATCCTGCTTATACATAACCGAGAAGAAGAGAGGCCTGAAAACCCTTTTTTCCCATTTTTTTTTCTTTTCGTTATACATACCCTTCGTGCTAAAAATAAGAAGAAAAAAGGGGGAAGAGAGAACGCGGGGGTTGGATGCTACTGGCATACAAATGCGTAGCTATGTTGTACTTTACCGATGATGAATCTTCTTCTTTGCTTGTTTCTCTTTATTTGTGCATTATAGCGTATGGATTGTCTTGAATAACTGATAAACTGGTTTGTACTCTATAACCTAACCTTTCGTGTTGTATTTTCAGTTATTTGAAATTTTAAATAAATTAATGCTATTAATTATTTTGTCAGTATTTACGTATTACTATATTTTTTTATATATCTGCAAATAAAAATGATTCAAGTACTTTCTTCTTTAAGAACAATACGAACAAATTATAGTATGGTACTGTAACAATTTTCAATGAAATGTTCCTTTCAACAAACATTCCTTCGTAGTTAAAAATAAAAAATATTCCATGTGCTTGAGATTCAAAAAATGAATTATTTATTGCATCTACTCGAAGCTAAACAAATACAACAAGAAATGAACACCTTTACAAAAGAATCGTATAGGAATGTCGAGATGCCATTTATCAAGGAAATAGGACGCTGACAGGAGTTTCATCTTTTCTTTTTTTTTATCTTCGTCGTTGACTTTACTGGTCGCTATGCGTAGGTATAAAACTAGGGGGTACATTTTCAAATGGGCTGTTCTTTCAACTCGGACTTTGTAGGGGAGTTTTAAAACGGAGGGTGGAAAACACGTGTGCACGCTTTTCGAGGTTATCTTTATATACAAGAGGGAAAAAATGTTAATGGGGAGCTCTCTCATTCTCTGCTTTAGCGTTGACCTCAATTTCTCTTCGGTTTCGTTTATTCAAACATGCTCTTGGGTTTAAATTGAATATTAACCCCTTTTTTTTCTCTCGAAGGGGTTAGTAAACTTCCTCTTGATCAATTGGTGCTAACAAAATTTGTAGTTTGCGTTTGTCAAGATTTTTTTACGGTTGGGGAATTTTTTTTTTTTATTTTTTAAGGGTACGTTACGTTTCAGCTGCGAGTTTTACACTCGAAATTTTAATGTCTTAATTTTATGATTGGTAAAATAGAAAAATATTGTGAATTTCGTATAGAAATAATATGTTGAGTGTTAACAATTTGTGTTAAATTATGAAATAGAATATAATTAAAAATGTCGAATTACCGAAAGAAATATGTCACTTGACTTACAAAGAAATTTTTAAAATGATTATATAACATGTTTGTTGAATTGTTAAAAATTAAAGTGTTAATTACAAAAAAATATGATTTACTATTGACATTGATTCGATATTTGATACACACCAAAAATTATAAAATTTAGTGATAATTGTAACTACTCCTATTATCGAATTATTTGTCATTAAAATTCCTTTCCACTCAAGTCTCAAAAACACTTTCATATAAGTAAAATCAATGTGTCCCTATCGAAGATCCAAGGAGGAGGAACGTTCGAAAAGTAAAAAATCTAGTTATACACATCTCGAAGATAAGTCAGTAAAGTCCAAGATAGCGCGCGCAGACCTCGGAGAGGGACCGAAAGCCAAGGACACCCACAGATACATTGAGACACCCAGACGTATATACAGATTCTTACAGTTACATACACATAGAAGAGTCAAATCATCCGAGGGTCTCTCTCGTCATCTCCCCTTCGTTCTCCGCATTCCTCCCTCTTCTACCCCGGCACGGTTTTTTGTCCGGCCTGGGGCTTTTTATCGAGGGAGAGAAACGAAAGAGAGAGAAAAGATCCGTGGGAGCCTTCTTTGCCTCCCTTCGCTTCGTTTTTTTAATTCTTCTTCTTCTCAACGGATGGTTCCCTTACTTACTTACCCTGGTACATATTTATTGGCTTGCTCGTAGGTGTGATGGATTTCGATTTATTTATGCCTCTCTTATCGTATAAACTTAATTAATTTATGTCATTTCGTTCATGTTTTACAACTTTACAACTTAATCTAATTATTCATTTTTAAAAAAATAATTACTGTTATAAAATACTTAAATTATTTTTCCAAATTATTATTCATCATTTTTTAACACTCATATATACAGATTTCTCCATTGGAATCTCGACTTAACATATGTTTGAGATATATATATATATAATGTGCTTATAAAGATCGATTAAATATATAAATTGCAATATTTATATATAGTTTAATGATTATTGTAAAATATTATTCGAACCGTTCAATGATGCAGAAAGATTCCTTTCTGTATAGTTCGAAACATTTTCAATTAATTGTAGTATGATTTCTAAGAAATTCCATGGAAAAAATATGCGTATCGTTGGAGAAAAAATTGTTGTTATATGTATAAATAGTTTTTGACTTAGCAAAATTAATAAAGTCATATCGGTGTACTGATTTTCAATAGGTAATAAAATAAATTTTTATAAAATATGCAGCAATACTAATTAAAATTGGTTTCACGTGGAAGCGTACCCAATGTTAACGAGGAAAGGCAATTAAAAAAGTTGATAATTACTACGATTTCTTAGTTGCTTTTATAAAAGAAATTAATATTTTAACTCTATACACTTAACTCTCTTATTCGATTGGTTGGACAATTTTAATTAAAAGTTTGATAATGTTACATTAAATAATATTAATTCTTCACATTATATGGACAACTTATTAAAATAAACTTTGGAAATAATTATTAAAAGAATATCAAACTCGTTAAATATTAATGTCTGAATTCATCGATATACCAAAAAAAACCGCGAAAAAAACCATTCAACCATAATTTCCAAGTGCATATAAATATCCCGAGGTAAAATGTTTAACTACTTAATCCACTTTGAGCAAGATCAAACGAATCTTAAAGCTCCCGACATTGTCACACCCAATAACAATTATACAGGCCGTATATCTATATAGATGCGCGCGAGAAACGCGAGTAATCATGGAGTTACGCAATATCCGACCGAGACGCTAAGCGATTAGGGTTTTAAAACGCGAGCCTCCTTTTTTTTCATACCCGCGCGCCAGCGATACTTCTTGGTGTACTTCCTTCGTTACGTCGACGTCGACTATGATTCACTAGTTTAGTGATGTAGCTTTTTTTTCTCTCTTTTTTTTTATCTTCCTCGTCGAAGGTAATTATTTTTCATTTTCTATATTACGGAATATTGGTGTTTTGATCGTAGATTATTAAGGTATTGCTTTAATATATTCTTGTTGTCGAGGATCTCAAGGTTGAGTGTATTAGGTAAATACGATTGATTTTCAAAGATATATATATATATAGTTGATTTTACGTCGATGAATTTTCCATCGCGGAATTCTAGATCACTGATTAACCTTTACAAAGTAGCCAAAATTCATTGTTCAACAGGAAATTAATGGAGAACTTTTCTCTTGACCTGTTTACAGGATATTTTCAAAAAAGAACGATAATTATGTTGAACAATGAAACGTATAAGAGTTGTTAACAAAAGATACGATGGTTATTCGACAAATTATTTTTATAATTTATTGATGTACTTGTTTGCGATATTTTGAATAATTGACTCGTGTAAAAATAAAAAGATTACTCGCAAGCGGATGATCAAATTTACATGCTCAAATAAACATCAACATATAAATTAAATCGAAAAATCATACGTTTGTAAATAGATTTAAACGCGTAAAATTTTTCAAAATAACGACAATGCAAATGAAAAACGATTAATTAGAAAGAGGGATAAAATATAACGAAGTGTACAGTCGATCAAATAATTCGAACGATATCGAGAAGAAAAGCCTATTCCATTCCCTTTATCCGAAAAACCTATTTCTTTGGCACATATATATATGCGTGCGTATACGCAGCACCCTGAAATTCTATTTTAAATCCGATCTCGAGTTCCCCATAAATATTCCAATAACCGATCCCGCACCCTCGCGAAAGAGCCGCGGACGAAAGAAAGAGAGGAAGAAAGAGAGAGAGAGAGAGAGAGGGAGAAGAAGACGGAGAGCGTGTGAAAGAGAGAGGGAGAGAGATAGGAAAAAAAGGCCAGCCGTCTGGAAGACTCTCGAGACTCGCGAGAACGAAGAAGCGAGTCCGAAAAGCTCACCCCATCGCTCCAAAAATAAGACACCCTCCTTCGAGCCAAAATCCACATGGCTCGCCCGCTAAAAACAACCTACGATATATTCCTCTTACTCTCGTCGTCCCGGGATCTGGCCCCAGGCGTTTTCCTCTCGATGTGTTTTCTGATCGCTCGTCTCGCTAATAAAACTTACATGCTCAACAGTACGTTACTGTTTTATCGACAATATTCTTGGATACTCGAGTATCTTCTGATTTTAGCTGTTCGTGAAATTATTTTTTTTCTCTTATTCGAATACTTATATATTATTTAATTAGCAGTGTCATGTATATACACTGCCAATATATATATTATAGGGTATCGCACAATTTATTACACTATAAGTATTTCGATAATGTAAGAAATGCAAAAACTGTAATACTTTCTGAGCGAATGAAATCTATCGTTGAAAATTGAGATTCATTTAAGCATTAAAACTATGTACCTTAATTCTGTACAACCTTATTTTCGCATATAAAATAAATGTATAAAAGATCTAATTAATTCTAACAGTATTATATTGACATTAACGTATGTATATGATAAAAACTATTTGACAGAACACACTCAGATTTAGTTAAATATTTTTAAATAATAATTAATACCTGTAATTTATGGCCATTATTAAGAAAGTTCAAATTAAATAACTAATTTATTTCTTAAATTCTGAAATTGTAACAAAAATAGTCTACGTTTAATTAGATAAGCGTTTTAATACTGTAAAATTTTAATTGCGTTAATATCGTTACTTATATTAATCAAACAACTTTTCTAGTATTTATTTATTTGTAAATATAAGGAAAGATAATTATTGGAAGATGAAAAGTTTTTTTTATCGCATCAAGTTATACCACCGTACAGAATTAATCAAGGAATCAAGGTAATGTAATTTCAATTTCTTCTTTTTTAAAATTTTCCTCTATAATTGCGAATTAAAGTAAAGAAAAAGTCAGTAAATACCTAGATGACAATATTTTAATTTTTAATTATAATTTTATATTTTTATTAAAAAATAATTATAATTGTATACATTAAAATTTTAACACTTAAATTACACTTTTAATAAGAAAAATATTATATTATTATAACTCAAATAATAGTAAAAAGTAATATTTAAATCAAAATCATTTGGTTATTCCGTGGAAACAGCCCCTTTATACAAAAATTTTGATTTCAAGGAATTTCAAACGTTAGAAATATATACGAGAAAATCAATTACATCCTTATTTTTAGACTCGTGTTTTCTGTAAATAATATCGAATCGAATCCCTATGTTCACAACCTCGAAAATGTTTTCGAAAACAAAAGGAGAACCCTGATAGATTTAAATTCGGCTATACTCGTAACTATGAAGTACAATTCATCATTAAACACATTTTCGAAATTTAAAGTGAAATTTCAGTAGAAGAAATGATCACAATTATTGTTAAAAAAAATAACAAAATTAGCAACTTTTTACAGATTGAAAGATTAATTGTTCGTATATTACTTGGAAAATTCATCTCTACAGTTATACTTAAATTATCAAATTTGAAACGAATGAGCTTGAATGATAACATACGAATAAAAAAACACAATTTTTTCAATATATATTTTTATTTCAATATATATGAAGTATAAAAATATTTTTCAATTCGTCGTAACATATTTAGTTTGAAAATTGACTAGTCTGACAATTTAAAATTATATAAATGTGTATAATAACCCCCGTATAACGATGGAAAAAGGTTCCGGGAGTCCAAAATTAAATTTCTCCGATCGCACGTCGCGGCTAATAAATTTGGACGTTCCTTTCCAAGCGCAACACGAGGTAGCCGCGGGCGCTCGCAATATTATATACTCATGGGCGATAAATTATTGCCAGCGACTCGCCACCTTGACACGTTTTCAGAACCTCGTGGAACCTGCGATGTGCCGTTAACCCCTTTGATCTTACGTAATTCTGGAAGTTCAAGGCTTTTTTCTTCCTTCAAATTTTGTTGGGCTTACTGGCATAATATTATCAAATATTTTACGGTCCCGTGTTAATTACATACAAAACGACGACGTATAATGAAATTCATCAAGAATTTAAAATGTAATGATTTAAAAAATGCTAAATCTCATATTATGTAATGGGGCAACTAATTAATTAAAACAAATACATCACCGTGAATATAATACTTAATAGTGATATACATTTATTTTGTAGTTTTTTGTTTGTAGTATACGAAAACATTGGAAGAAAAATGAAAGTGTTTAATAACATTAACGATGTAATTTATACACTAAAAAATTAATAAAGTTCTCTTAACTTTGTACATAAATTATCCACAGTCCTGAATTTGAGAAATGTGTAAAGTTATTATTTTATCTCTACGTAGTATATCAAATTTAACGTATATATTGCATATATATATAGGTATATAAGTAAAATTGCAAGCGTGAAACATAGTGGCTAAAACTATACAGTTTGCCGAAAGAATGTAACGAGTTATGCGTTATATATATTCTAAATCAACGTAGGTATATATGTACATATAATTAATAAAGTACTAATAACGTTGTATTATATTATGTATATTTAAGTTAAATATATAATACAAAGAAATAAAATATAAAAGTTTAATTACTATATCCGTCTATACCTAATTGAAAAAGTATAGCTCGAGCTCATCATCCGTAACAAAAAAGAGTAAGTGAAACAAGGACACAATAGTAGTTTGAAAATAATAGCTCCGTATACGAAGTGTCCAGTCGTCTTGTAAAAAAAGTAATACAAAAAGAAGAAACGCGCGAAAAGTTAAAAAGGGGTAGATTTTCAGAGTCAGTTGGATTTAGTCTCGCGCGAAATCTCACAGCGTGAAACCGTGAACAAGTCGACATAGGAAGTTCGTCGAGTGGCTTCCTTCAGACAAAGGGGGAGGAAAGAAGCGCGTCTGAGAGAGGGACGAGGATGAAGAAGGAAGAAGAGGAGGAAGAGGAAGAAGAGGAGGTGGAGGTCGAGGTGGAGGTGGAGGTAGAGGTAGAGGAAGAGGACGGAGCCAGGTTAAGAGTAATGGAAAGAGGTGTGCTGCGGAGGATAAGTACTGCTTTACGCTTCAGCTCTTTCCTCTTCTCTCACACACACACACACACACACTCATCCACCCACCCACACATGTACAAAGGGAGAGAGAGGCAAAGAGGAGGAAAGGCCATTGTGCCTTCGAGGGGATGCGACGGATTTCGAGAGAAACGTTTTACTAAATTATTTCTTATTTTACATTTCGATATATTTTATCATCCTTTTCGAAAGAAATCATGTGGTTTATTGTATCCTAAGGTTTAAGTACGCAAATTATTTTAAATAATTTTTTTTGAAATTCCCAATGAATTTTCTTAAAAAAAAAAGACATAAGCCTATTTGTTTGGAGGATAAGATTTCGTCGTCTAAATGACCAGATAAATATAATTTGTAACGATCCTCGCGAAACCCATAGGGTGACTTTCCTCGAAGATTAGTTTCTTAACTAACCCGAGGCTGACAAAGCCGAGAGTTTTACCCCGGTACGAAAAAGCGAAAAAACACGTACGACGAAAGTTATATACATCGCACGAGAGGGTAAACTACCAGACACGCCGAGAGATGGTAAGGAGAGAGAAATAAAACAAAAAAGAAGGAAAGTAGAAGCGAAGAAGCTCCTCCCTCGCACAAAAGCCGTCGCGAGTTTTCTTAATAGCCGACGAGCACACACGTGCCCACACATACAAGCGAATTTCCTCGGAGTCTTCTAAAGGTCCTTACCTTCCATCCCCCATCCCCCGTTCTTGATTCTTCTTCTGCCTCTCTCCTTCCCTCTTCCTCTCCCCCTCCACCTCCCCCACCTCCCCATCTCTCTTTCTCGGTTCTGCTTGTCTTTCATCCTTTATGGGGGCCTTTCTCTTCGCCTCCTCTTTCCTACCCTGTGGCCTTCTTCGTTTTTTGCTACGCGCGGCGTCTCAGACCAAAGTGCAGCAGCTTCGTTTCTCTTTGACGATTAAAATTTCGTATCTATTTTCTGCAATTTTATACTTTTCACCTTTTCACTTTTGAAAAACGATTAATATCTTTAATAAAACGAAAATATACCTTGACGATACAATAGAATATTTTTTAATAATTTTAAAATGTAAACAAACAAACTACTGTAATTGACATATGAATGGGTGGAAAATTAGGCATGAAAAATTACTAGTATTTTAGTAACGCATTTTTACCCATCTTATTAGTATTTAATAAAATTACCATAATCTCAAAATATTCGAATAATGTTTTCAGGATTTTACGACCACTAAACTTAAAAATTCCTATATAAATTGGGATGGCTTCTTAAAATTTCCATATGATTTACGACTGATTTGTCTTATATTTGCTATACTTACGAAGATAAACGCAATTTTATTGTATTTTCTTTAGACTATGTATATTTACAACCTAAAAAATAGCTGAAAATTAGTATTTTACTATAATAAACGGTCATAAACTGTGCGAAAAAGCGTTTCATTGGTACGACAAAATAGTCACATTTTGCAACTTGTTTTTCGCCCATTATATCATAGCAATAATCTATATTTAATACTTATTATATGGAATATGATTCCTACATATAGGGACTACGTTGATTTTCATTAATGCATATTAATATACATACGAATTTTGTAAAATTAACGTAAGAAATATTTCTCATTATATTAAAAAAAGAAAATGCATATAATAATAATAAATGTTTTAACTAAAATTTCATAAAATTGACGATGCACAATTGAAAGAAAATGTCCTTAACCATGCAGGTTGATACTTACGAAGCTCCAAAGGAATCAATTAGTTATTTCAAAGACACGTACGTCGTTAACCGTCTCGTAATGCACGAGACACAAACAAAAAGCAAACGAAAAAAAGAGCAATTTCTTTAAGTGTTCAGCAGTTTCTCTATTCGAGTTACCTAAGCAACACCGCGGAACATTTTCAGGGCCGTTCGATTGCGTTACGCGTATCGCAACGCACTTTTTCGAAAGTATATACCTACCTGCCGCAAAAGTTGCTTGGAAAACCGCAGGTAACTATCATTTCGAACGTGTAACGAAAGGGGAGTATCGATACTTATGAAATTATCGGCTATATTTCTCTTATATCGATATTTATCCTTGTACGAAAGTACTCGTTTGCCACCTCGAGTTAAGGGAAATATGATTGCAATAATGGGGATGTTCCAACGTAATTGACTGTTGTTATGTCACCTTTTACCGTATATATACTTTCATCAAGTTGTTACGTCGAGGAATAACCAAATATTTTTAAGGCACTATCTCTACTTCAATAGTATTATTAGAAATATCAAAGTTTTCCATTAGATTAAATAATCAGTCGATAACGTAGTTTCTTTTTTTTTATTTTTGAAATATATAGAATAGTTAACTGAAAAAAAATATGTCTATATAAACTACTTGATACCATAATTATTTTTCATTTTTCTTTATTCTTTCATTTTTAAATATTGTTTTGAGCCGTTATAATATGTGTTTGTAGAATAATGTTATGAAACCGTGAAGTCGATTTCTTATAATGCAAATTTATAACCATACGCGGTGAAGGTAAAATAAAAGATAATCAAAACACGCACGTCAAGATGCACGGTCTAAACCCTTAAAATACATACTTACGTTAAAAGTAAAAACCGCTAAAAAGGCTCTCAAAATGAGTTTTAAATATGCGATTCAACGTGATAATTTAAATATCGTCTAATATCAGATACCTCTTGAACAACGATTAAAAATGTTAAATATACAATCAGCCCGTTAAGAAAGTGGATAAAAAATTTTTTCACAATATCCTATTTAGAATTGGGTTTACCCACGAGGGTGAAAAGTCGCGAGGGTGAGACAATGAAATTCCGGGTGCGGGAGAAAGACCCTCAAAAAAAGGGGTTGGCAGGTGCACCCGAAGGTATGTGTAACATATATATCTATACGTACCGTGAGAACGAAGGATAAAGAAAATGAGCTGGTTTCTTCCTGCGGCCTCTTTCGGTTTTCTTCGTTTTTTTTTCCTTCGTCGAGGGGTGAGTTAGCTCCCACAAAGAAGCCAAGGAGGAGAGAAGATAAAGAAACGGAGAGGGAGCCTCGATATACGTTCGTTAAGGTGATTTTTCAGTCGTGGTTGCTCTTTCGTGGTTTTTGTCCTTCCCTCACTTTTGTCCAATTTTTCGAGAAAGAAAATGGGCGTGTGGTTTTTTTTCTACATCTGCAATGTATATACTTCTCTTTATGAGAAATTATATATTCAATTACGACGATGTTATTTTTTTCAATTGGTGTATTGATTTTTTCTTTATTAACAAATTATACACTAATGAATATTACTATAACGCACCTGCAAGTTTCATACATCGTGTAACCTATTCTCGTATTATTAAATAGAATATTATGTCAATTGTAACAGTAGATTAAAAACACAAAATTTTATTAATTACACAATAATAATTTATTTTTAAAAATAAATAATCTTTATATGATGCTGTTCAAATTCTCTTTTATTTAATAAGAAATTACAATATATTGTTTTCATCTTTAAATACTTGTATATAATATGTGTACTAAAATTAGTATTACTTTTATTTTTTTCTTCAGTCAAATTTTATCAATTGAGAGAAAAAAATACGTTTATAAAATAAAAAAATGACGGAGGAATCGTTATTTGTTACAATAACTTTGAAGACGAATCCACCCTTAGAAGTTTGAGAATCGAGTCTTGAAATTCTTTCTCTCTCTTCTCCTTCGAGCCATAAGAATTCCGCTTGCACACGCGAGTCGTATATTTTTCGAGGCCGCTCGGGGAGTGAGAGGGAACGTCTGGCGGCAGGCTCGGGGAATAAAAAACGAGCGATAAAAACCGAGGAACCTCGCTCCCTCTCGTCTCGTTGAGTCGTCGGGGGACGTTCGACTTTGGTCGCTTCTCTCCCTGTTGGCTTGAAACTCGGTTTTTCACCTTTTTCGCGCCTCTGCGCTCTCCACGTTCTTTTATATTTTCTTCCTTTTGTAACATAAATCACCTAATTTCTTTTATTATTCTTTAATGACGAAACGACGTACATTCTTTTTCTTTTCATAAAGAACATTAATTAATTTTTTTTTATCAAAAATTTCTAAAACGTATATCTAAACGATAACAATTTTCAAATTGAAGTACATTTGTAATTTTTAAAATAATATTTGATAAGGCTGAATTTAATTTCGCGTTGAAGAAAAAATAAATGAAACAAACGTAATTATTTTTTTCCTCGAGTATTATAAGCGAGAGAGTAAAATGAAAGAAATGTGAAATGAGAAGGTTCAACCTTGAGTTAAAAACCCCGACTCTACAGGGGATGTCGGGCCATCCCATTATTATAACCGGTTTTCACAATCTCCTGCTACATAGGACAATCGAAATTTCCTATAAAATTTATTTTATAATTTTATTTTATTTATTTAACATACACACTCATATACATGTAGTCTTATATTTCACAAAATAAATATTTCATAAAATTTAGCAGATCAAATTATTTCATATTTTTACTAAAAATTAAAGATATACTCATACGCACAATATTTCAAGTCTTACCTTCACTTAAAACTTCCTTATCCTATTCATCTCAATTTTTAAATAATATTTTCGTTTTACATTTAGATTTTCGTTACGACTCCCACAGATACGATCTTTCACTATTGGAAATATTAATTCTCATTATGGGTACATATATTTTCTGAATTTCATAAGTTAGATCCTGAATATTGAGTTTCAAAGTCGAATTAACTTTGGCGAACCCTCGGTGTCTGATGTGCGTTACCCGCGCGTTAAAAAACCCGCGCTCCGGAAAAGTGTATAAAAAGAATAACCCGCGCGGGCGCGCGGCGCTCCCTCCAGGTTCGTCCGCTTTCGCAAGACACGCTCGCACACGCGCGCGCACGCACATACACACACACATGCGCGCGAGGGGGTGGGGAGGGTGTGCGTAGGCTCGAGGGTGGGGGCGGCCGAGGGGAGGGAGGACCGGGCGGATGAAGCGCGCGCGATAAATGACTCGAGCTAGAGAGAGAGCGAGAGAGCGCGAGAGAGGGAGGGAGAGGGAGCGAGAGCGATAGAGAGAGAGGGAGAGAGGGAGAGTCGTCGAGCCTCGCAGGAGGTTCGTTCGCGTGTGTAGCGAGAGACCGAAGCAACAGACTGAAACGGTAGACAGGGCTTGCGATATTTTTTGCCAAGCTACACACGTATTTTTGGATAGTATTAGCCTTCGGGGGCTGTTTATCTCATTGTTACACATTTTTATTGTTTTATTTACTTGTCTTACGTTTTTTGATTAATAACCACTGATTTGGCTTTTTTTTATATAATACTCTGTTTAAACAAAGTTTTGAAATATCTAATATTTTTTTATCCAAGTCAATTTTACGCGCGTAATAAGGAACTTTGCAGTAATTAATATGACGCCGCGATAAGCACTTGAAATAATAATTTAATTGCATATATATTTTATTTGTAATTACTCATTACCTGAGTTTAACCAATTACTATAACACACTTAAAAAATCAAGAGAAATTATTACAAATAAAATGAATAATTAAGTGCCCTTGGTGTTTCGGTTGCGAAGGTATTTGGTAAAGGGTAGGATATATAGGCGTTGCTTGGGTTTGCGAGATTCGTGAATAATGCAGGAAGAAACCCAAAGATACCTGAGGTATATAACAACTTTCAAATGGCTTCGTTAGGGTATTCCCAAGTTTTGGAGAACTTGGGGTAAGGAGTTTTGGAATCTACTTACGACTTTCTCCTCCGATACATCCTAACTTGATAAATTATTCGATATTATGGATTTATCGATTGAAACATTGAGATAATCCTATCGGAAAATTATTTTCCCCATTTTCGTCTGCAAGTGTAGATTTCCTCTTAACACATTTAAAGTGAGGATTAGATTGCAATATACCACATAATTATCAGTAAAAACAAACAACCGCGGGAGTTCCATTTTTAAAATTACAAGCGCTACCGAGGGAAGACAATTTTTTTAAAACCAAACGTTAAACGCGAAGCGTAGCTCATTTACAAACCTATATCCAACGTATGACCAAAAAATTAAACATTTAATCCGCACAGTGAAAGAGCGATTAATTAAAAAAAAACGAATTGGCAAGGAAAAAAATTACGAACACTCCCTCTCCTGATAAAACGCGGCGCAGTAGCCGCGTTCCCCTCCGCGCGGGCGCGCGCGAGAGAGAGAGAGAGAGAGAGAGAGCGAGCATGCTGTAGCAAGCGAGCGAGCGGCCGGAAAACAGCGGCAGGGGGGGGGGAGGGTGTCCGGGGCACCGCGTAGAAACTCGCGATATCGCCAGTCGGCGAGTCGGCCGTGTCGCGACGAGAAACCTCGGCCCCGCGCGCTCCCCCCACCCCCAACCGCACTCACACTCCACGTCCACACACACCACACACACGCACAGGCATACACGTACACACGATATCTCCTCCTCTCTCTCTCTCTCTCTTTCACACACACTCCTCCCTGTGACCGAAAATTCGGGCGTAGGCGAGCTTCCAACTCGACCGTACGGTGGCGCACTCATTTCGCAATACTCGCCCCCAGGATGGCGTCGTAGGTGGGGGACGTCGCCAGGAGCGAACCGAGGTTTCGTGTCCATCAGGTATGTCTCTTCGTATTATTCTTTTTTTTTTCTTTTTGCAACTCAATACATTGTTTACCATTCATTCGTGTAAATTACCATGTGAATGTTTTTGTTTATTATGGGGTGAGGTTTAGCGGTCGTAGATGGGGTGTGCGATCGTGTAGTTGTGTGTCTGTGTATCGCGAGATACGAAATGCGGACTATTCAAATGAGAATTTGTGAGATACCGATAAAACGTATGATTGACTTTTGACTAGTTTACTAAAAATCGTAAAAAGTTTGTTATCAACGTGGGGTTAAGTAATATATACCATATTTAGAGTGAATTGAGATCTTTTATTCTGGTGGTAACACCATATTGATAAACCTCTTGTATTATAGATCACCTTAAAAAAATTCGATGCTGTCGATGTTGTGATTTGAAAAATCGATTATTTATAAACATTTTTGTTCGCGTGAACTAATTTTGAGGTTATGCTGTATGATGTATATTTTAAGCGACAAATCGTTTCGATCCGTTTCATTGATATTGATATCACATCCACATAGATTGAAAATAGATAATCGGTACTATTCAAATAATTGAAATCATAAATTTTACGATCGAGAGACACCAAATGTACTATATTTTAATAAAAAGTTTAACGTGTAATTAGTTTACATTAGTGTTAATCAATATTTATTTTTATTTTATTTATTTATAAAAAGTTGATATCACTCAAAATTAAAATAATTGCTGCTTACACTTTGCACGGTATGTGTAAAGAATTTATTTTAAACATAACAATTATTCGACACTTAATGGAAACTGTAGTCTCAGCAAATTTAAAAAAAAAATTTTCTCACTACTTAAACTACCCAGATGTTAAAAAATGTTCCAAGCATCACCTTTTGTGAACGCGCATTTAAATTATATTCCTAGAGCTATACCAACCAGGAAAAATATGTGAATATTTCCTGTCTATTTCAACGCGAATCTAATCAGTCTATTTGATAAATTAAGCTTTCGTAAAATTTTTTATAATATAGTGAGAAAAAAATATATATAAATACAATTTAAACGTTCTAGTATGTCAAATGCCTTGTCACTATACAAATTAAATTAATTAATATTATGTTTTTGCTGAGCATCCATTTAAATACGTTAAAGGTACATTTGCAATCGCACTATAAACATACCGTACATATACGCATACAAACCACGTGTTTTGTAATTAAACTTTATGTTTATGAAAACTGAACAAGCGACAATGAAGGCTTCTAATAAAAATAAATTTTCTTTACATTTGCCATCATTCGCGATCCTTATAATTGTGAATGGGAACATCTGTAGATCAATATTGAGTTTCATTCATTTAAGTAATACTATGATACGCTTGTCATTTTCAAGCGCTATCGTATAAGATGACGGGAATTTAATTGTAATACAAAATAAATCGTGAAATTCTTAAAATTTGTTTAAACATCTGGCGCGCAACTCGAACGATGATATATATATATATACACTTTACCTATCCGTGTGTTTACATTTTACGAGCCTCCACGTTCGTACAGCCGAACACGATATCGGTAATTATTAAAAGGAAATAATTTTAAAATAATAGAACCAACTTATTTTTTCAACGGGTAATATAAGTAGTTGGTATTTCACAGTTTTATACCTATTGGTTGAATTGAAAAATTTAGAAGAATTCTTAATACGAGAGACAGTAAAACAGCAAATTGATCGTTCAATTTCTCTTTCAATTCGTCAAATTAATGGTACAATTTGTTAAAATATTATTAAACTTTTTTGTCAATTACCGCACCCACAACTATTTATTATTATAATTACCCCACTTAAAATCGTATATAAATTAAAGAAAATTAATGGCAGGGGAACGTGATCGTAAAACTCAAATGCTGGCAATACAAGAAATATTGACGAAGCGATATTTTGGAGCGGTTAATTCGTGCGAGCGCCAAGCATTGTGTATACATGTGTGCGTGTGTGTGTGTGTGTGTGTGTGTATGCGCACGTTACAGTGTTGGCTTGGTATCTGCGCAAAGGAAAACCCGCGGCAACTTTCCCGGGGAAAACGGAAAACGCGGGCGCGTGCGCGAGTGGTATTAGAGAAATTCACGCTCTCTTTTTCCTTACCGCTTTGTCTGCATTGCCTTGTCCTGGATAAATTCTGCTTTTATATATATACACGGATTATTACGTAGATTTTCATTAAATTATTTTCAATCTATTCAATAATTATAACAATATATATTTTCAATTTAAAATATCGATTCTGAATTTTGTACATCACTGTAATTTCACGGTTTTCGTAAAGCAAATACATTATCGTTTAAATCGCTTAACATTTGAAATTGCAAACATTGTACGACAAAAGATTTCAATTTACCTTTGTATCGTTAACTTACGCAAAACATTTATTTTACTCGTATTTAATATAACATCGACAATAGAAATAATGGTTTACCTATATATAAATTGTTGAAAAGGATATAAAATAATTAAAATTTTTAAATTAAAATCAACGGAAAGGTCGAGTACTGTCGATTAATCCATTTAGATTGACATTCGAATGGGAGTTAAATTGAAAAGTGAATTACAGCTAGTGCATCATTACGAGTGCGCGTTTTATAATATTTCACGCTCGCAGAAAGTAGTTGTATTATGCTTCTCGCTCCAAACAAGGCAGTCCCCCATCTGGCGGTAAAATGTCGGTGAGGTTCAACCACGTGGACTACACGTGGACTTTTTCCTTTCGAACGGGTACGATTATCGAGTAGCTGTCCCACTTATTTACTTAACATCAAGTTCAACAATTATATACCTGCGATGAGATGACTGACATTTTTTCTTTTTTCAACTATTACGTGCACACACACACACACACACACACATATATATATTATAAATTACAATAATAATAATAGTATTATCCGGCATCATCAACATAATTTTTTATTCGAATTTATGCACCTGTAGATCGGAGGAGAAATTTATTGTCGACGTATTATTCGTGATTTTGTCGCGTGGACTGTATTGTGTTTCATGGGTAGGCATTGACCTTAAAGTTGGTATCGTATTTTGACTTCGTGTAGTTCTATATACAGATATTTTTATGCACGTGCGATCCAATTCATATACGATTTTTCTAATTTTCTCAATCCAATAATCGTAATTGAATTTAGTTTTTATCATTATGTGTATAAATAAAAATCCGGAAAAAATGTAAAGCTACTTGTTTTACGTTTAGAATAGTTATTAAATTATTTACGTAATAACTGTAAGATATTTAAATTACAACTTTATTTTGGTGATCGTGCGTACATAAAAAATAATTCCACGTTATTATTATATGGAAAGTATTAATTAAATTAAAAGTATATCCTATGCAGTGATATATAAATTATGTAAAAAGATACCTACACAAATGTTGTAGCACGGTTTAATTAAATCAAGCTCGTTGAAAATGAGTAAATAAATAGATATAAATAAACAATGAAAACAACATAACAGTTTCGGTAAATCGATTAAAAAGATTATCGCATCCATGAATCTTATCGAGTCTTTCTAGTCTTATCGTTTCTCCGATGATATACGTAAAAGTTGGCAAATTATCCTGCTGAAAAATGTAATTAACTAAAAAAAAAAAAATTAATTTACGTAGGAATAGTTACATAAATGTACATTAACGACATTTCTAAGCTATATATTTGTGTGTCTGTCGAATAACACATAACTACTAATTTTAACGAAGTAGGTAAAAGCATTCAAAATTTAAATATATACTTCACCATCTAGACAAACATGGAGAGCCTGTACGTACAAAAAAGAAAAAAAAGGTTAGACACACCTGTGCGCACAAAATGTACCTATACATACCCAAAAGCTTATGGTAGCACAGTTGCGTTTATGTGTATACATATATATGTGTGACTAGGATGCGACTCAGACACGCCGGAAGCGAGATAGAAATAGTCTACGCCCGCACACACAAGAGAAAGCTTAGGGTCGTTGCCCATCCGCGACTGGCTCCCCGCGAATCGATATTTCCCTCTTGCATGCGAAAAAAACTGGGGGATAGAGAGTGGGTGGTATAACCGTAAGACCCGCGAGGTCTCTATACTACCTATATGCACACCTCTCTTTGTGTGTATGTACAATGTGCACGCGTGTGGGTGGTTTGTAACAAGGGAAAACGACCAACTGGAAAAATGACTGATTATTTTTTTTTTATCCTGTCGATCATCTATTACGTAATTATATATATATACATCACAGATTTTTTTTTTATTATAACGTGGATATCACGGGGAATGTTATTAATAATTATTTATATATATTTTTATATCTTCGGGGTATTTTAGTACCGTAATTTTCTATTACGTAATTATCGTTCGATAGGTTCTCGGATCCGTTGCTGAATCAATGGATTGATTGCTCCGTTTGAACAAAACCTTGGTTATCGTTTTGGTTGAAATTATTTTACACCGCGACGCATCCGACTTTTGACGCAACAGGCGTGAGTAAAACGAAAAAATTAATCCCATCCCTCGAAATTGAAAAATAAAAGAAAAATCCCACACACTTGGGTGTACACAGCGGAGTCATTAATGTATAATCAACTGGATAAAAATTCCTTTGAAACGCATCAGGGACTCTCGGCGTGAAAGAAAGACAGAAAAAAACTAAAGAGAACAAAGAAAGAAAAAAAGAATCGCGCCACCTCGAGAACGCTGGCAAACAATGCATAATCGAGGAGCTCTTTTACCCCACTCCTGTCTTAGGTTAGCCAAGGGTAAGACGTCTAATCTCGCCTCACGCGCACTCCGCCGCGAAAACAAGAGAGATAAAAGAGTTCGAAGCGAGGAAAAAAGGAGGAGCGAATAATATATCCGAGAGTCGCGTATATAGCCTCGAGTTTTGCGCGCGCGCGATCACAGAGAGGGTTGCGTAAATCCTCGGGAACGGTCCCTCTCTCTCTCTCTCTCTCTCCGTCCGTCTTTCTCTGTTAGTCCCCCTCTCCCTCTCTGCCCCCGTACCCTCCCCCTCCCGGCCGTCCTTCGGACGTGTCGCGCTCACATATACACCGCGCTCGAGACCAAACGTACGAACGACGACGACGACGACGCGCATTGGCGTCGACTCTCCTGCGGGGTGACTGGATATCTCTCTTTCCCTCTCCCTCTCCCTCGCCTTCTCTCTCTCTCTCTCTCTCTCTCTCTCTCTCTCGAGTGCGACTTTTGCGGTCGCTTCTTTTTCATATACATATAGCTTTGGACGACGACGACTGGTGGGTGCACGTTTTATCGTTCGATGTTTAATGACGATGCGAAGGGGTTTTTAGAATATATCTATTTGAAACGGTATAGCTAAAAATACACACACTTATATACATATTACCTAATTAATATGCAAATTTGGAAATTAATACGACTCAAGCACAAGCTTAATACACCTATAAATCGATACTTCTCTAGAAATTTTAATGACAAAAACAGTTTTTTAAACAAAAAAAAAAGTTACGTAATTAATCATTTGAATGTTACTTCAATTATAATGGATGATAATTTAGCCAGGATCACGGAAACAATGCGTGATATATTTTTTAAAAATCATTACGATATTTCTGACCAACGTGGTGAACGAAAATTAGAAAATTCGTTTAAGTAACAGTTGAAATACGCAAATTGCTAAAAAAATTTTTCATTAACTCGGCATGCAATATTGAAACGGAAAAAGTGAGGTTAGAATTTATCATCATTGTTTTAAAGCAAAGTTTATAAATAGTACACACTCATAAAAAAAAACTCGGCTGTATTTTTTGTTGCAGTTGCAAATAATGAAAAAGAAGCACTCCGAAGTATAAGTATAGTTTTTGCAACAGTAAATCACTTGTGCAATATTCTGCGTAAAAAAAGTTTGTAATTAAGAAAAGGATTAATTTGTTGTTTTTTTTTGGTTACGCGTAACGGCCAGAAATCTCTCTATATATATTATATATACCGTATATAATATATATAAACTGTAGAAAACAATAGTAATTGTCCCGCCTGATATTTACCTAAAATTTACTGTCAAGTCGAAATATAAAGGCGCAGAAAAAAGAAATGAAAGCTTTATTCAAGACGTGTTTCCGGTAAAATTGAAATACCAGCGAATACACAATTAAAATAATTTAAACACGCTTGGGTTTCGATTCTGCATTATTGAGAACCAAACGATTTCTTAATTATCTGATTTCCTCGCGATTTTAAATTTGGTTGCGTAAGCAACTTTATATATTTTTATGTATATATATATATATATGTACCAGCTACAGTCGAGTACGTATATATAATACAAGCCAACACTTCACCCTTCACGTGTGTGTGTGTGCGCGCGCTCGTGTGTGTTCGAATAACGATCGCTTCAAAGGCACACATCTTATCACCTTATCAGCTGTCAAGTCATTGCTTTAATACAATACTAATACGGTCGTTCGTCGCTTATTAATACAATGTAAACTTTACCCTTGTACAAATCGAGTTAGTTATATTTTACGTTCCAAGAAACCGTTTAAACTCGAATATTTTGTATTACGCTATAAATTAAATATATATGTATATATGTATATATACAGTTTATGTCTATTTTACTGTATCATTAGTACACTACAAAAATTACGCATTTTATCAATTCTAATGATTTTATTAAATTGAACTACGTAAAATAATTACTTTACTCAAAAACCCATTTGATTAATTGATAAAATTTTTTTTTGAAAAATGTATTTAAAATTGTAAATAACTATTTTATGTTGTTATTACTTGCATAAATACTTTATATTATATAAAAGAAACCGAAAAACACCCACGCACGTGCATGTGCGTGTATCCGAATGGGAAAAAAATGAAGAATTTAGCCCGTCGTGTTTAAATGACTCCCCACCAATCGGAGACCCCGAGGACAAGTGTTACACTCGCGCGCGCCCAAGAGAGTACCGTAACAGGTGAGCGAGCTGTTGGTGTCGCTGCCGGCGTTTTAACCCTGTTTAGTCGATCGTGAATGGAGTCTCATTCCTTTTCTAAGCCGGAGGTAAACAAATTTCTCTGGGTTGGGTTTCTTTTACTTTTCTTTCTTAAGTTAAATTAACTCAAAAACATCTTTCTTTTAGTATATACATATATATGTGTTCTCTATATGCGTGACGATGAACATTTTTTTTCTTTAAGTGTGATACTCTTGCTTCTGTGTGTTACAAATGTACGTGCGATACGAAATAGAATTTTAGAAAAATCACTAAATTATATTCGTAATAGTTTCTCGACTATGTAATGACCGGTCGGGTCATGTCGAATGTAAAATTTTCGTTTCGCGGATTGAAATTTTGAATTTTGAATAAATAGTGCGAAAATGTGGTAAATTGTGGTAAAAGAGAGTTACGAGAAACTAATATATTTTGATAGATCACGAAAATCAAGAATTACTTGCATCATTATAGGATTACATTCTCGAGGTCTTTTAAATGCACTACCTCAAATCACGTGTAAAAAAAAAGAATATAACGTTCACCTGATTATGAGCACTCGTATTCTTGCAAAATTATAATTAAATTTTAATGTTTACCTTTATTGTGACAACTTTCTTTTAACGTTACGTATATATATAAAGCAAAAAATTTTCAAATTCGAAATTGGTACACATGTTTATCAAAATATTTTTTAAACAAAAAAGTATAAAAGATAAATTTAAAAAGAATCATGTGTATTTGTAATTACTTCGCGCAACGAGAGTGTATTTATCTCTATTACGAATTCGTCTAAATTGTAATAAAACCGACGAGAAAAGGCTAAACGTTTACCGATCGATATTTTACGGTGAAACGAGTAATTAATTGTAGCACCGTAGAGTAGCGTAGGTAACTTTTCTCTCTCCACGTATACACTTGTAGTCGGTGGCCTTCTCTCGATCTCCTTTTCCATTATGTCGCTCGACTCGTTTCTCCCTTATAGCCTCTAAGATATAGGCGTATAGACGCACTGTTCGATTGATTGAAAATGAGCTTTTTTTTTTATTTTCCTGGCATTGATCGATTATTTTGCGAGGATGACGAGTGATCTAATTAATAATATTTTTTTTTTTCGTTTCCAATGAGAATATCGTTATTTATCTGTGACAGTAATGGAAAATTGGCTTTCGTACAATTTTTTGCAACGAATATATTTTTATAATTTATTCAGTTTTTTGTCACCAGGTAGCGCAGATTTTTTTTAATCGAGTAGTGCCAAAATTGTCTAATTCAAGCATTACCGCGTTGTTTAAAATAATAATTGAAATGGAGATAAATCGTTCATTATAAAATTAAATATATGTCTTGCTGTACGCGAACGTAAAGATCCTATATTTTTCTTAAGAATTATCTATAAAAATGACAAGAGACCGAGATAAAAAGAACGACTTTCTTATCATTAGCCCGCACGAACGTGAGGGTTCCGCTTTAGTCAGGACTATTCCAGCGATGTTTAACTCGATGCTCATATTATTCAACGAGTGGCACAAATTTTATTTTAATATAGTTCGCACTTTTAGTAACATTGTATACACATTAATGACACGCTGACAATATGAATTTTTTTTATTGAAAACATACATATGCTTATGTGTATAATAATAGTTTGCTTATAGTAATGAATATTTAAAGTGGTTTTATTCGTGCATTTTTGAGCATCATTCAAATGTAGAGCAGTTTTGCAGAAAATCATGTAATATTTAGTGGTTTTCATTATATAACTTCAACCAACATCACTAACGAATGATTGTTTTTCTTTCTTCTTTTAAGATAAGAAACTTCATTATGTACGATACAAGGAGTATGTATTAAATTCTTAAGTTATCTTAACTTTTTTATTATTGATTGTGGTATATAGTTTCAAATTTATTTTACATAAAATAATAAGTAATTTTCTAAGTTGATGAAAAAATTTGTTTGTTTGTGTATAACAATGAATTTATAGAATTACCGACGCCTTTTAGAAATAACGAATGTAACAAGTGCTAAAAAATGTAGATTATATTTACTATATTATCTTAAAGAAAATCACCCATTATAAATTGTAGAAGAAATAAAAATTTGTTCTTGATAACGCAGAAAATGAAGCAGTTAATATTATTCGAATATTTATTTTACTAATATCGTAATATTGATTTATTAGTTATTACCTTCAATAACCTTGAATAGGGATGTATTTTAACATGTTCGATACCTCGGCTATTATTCGAATTGATAATGCTTGATTATTTCGTGGAAGTCGATAAATTTAATTATTTTATTTACAAGAAAACCAACGAGTTGCACATATCTTTGAAAACAACGGTATAACATCGATCCTAAGAAAATATATGAAAAAACAAAAAAAAATGATACGGAAGCTTGACCCAAATGTAAACTTTGCAATTGCCATTCAAATATACCTATTTCAAAATTCGGTAAACCCCTGAAAAATAACTCTGGCAATTTTAATACTGAAAAGGGAAAAAAAGTTTTTTCTCACCACATCTTATCACCAAAAAAGTCCATCCGCAATGTGTTATATATAGTACACGTGTATATGTACGCGCACGCGTATATATATATAGATGTATGTATGTATTTCCGGCATCATCATCCTCAATCTCCCTTTTGGATTTGAATTTACATGCGGCTTCCTGCGGGTCGAGGAAACGAGGGCCGTGACGATTTTTATCGTCCGATGGGGTGTTGTTGCGGGTGAAGGAACAATGACATGAATAGAGAAACTTGAGCAAAATGTGGGTTGGGGTTTCTAGTTTTTTTTTCTGTGTTCGAGGGTTAATTTTTTTTTGGCTGATGCGGGGTGAGCTTAGGATACGATACGCTATGACTTTTAATTGGGGTAAATGTACGCTCGTTTAAGGATGTCCTTTCAGATCATTCTACAAATGTAGTATATATCTTTTAATTGAGTGTATCCTACAGTAGAAGGAGTTTTGTAATTCATTAAAAAGAAATTTTTATTTTCGTTCTAACATTAAACGTTGTATTGTACGATTCATTGTGAATTTGCATAGATAATGTCTTCTTATAATGTTGAATAGTCAAACAATATGTGCACTGGATAATTTATTAAAATTAAAAGTAACATTTTTGGAATGTAATAACTGGGTAGTCCAAGCATATATTACTATTATTTTGAAGAATTGAAAGAAAGACTTATGAAATTAATTTACGTCGAAAAAGTTATATTTTCGATGTGAAATTAGTAACGCTCGATAATTGAGAATAAGCGAGTCACCTCTATCTTGAAAGATAAATAAAAGTCACGAAAAAAGAAATAAACAATAAAAGAGTACCCCGCATTTCGTGATATTAGTCATTATATCAAGCACAAGTCCGAGAAAAGAGTATATCAAGGGGTAATATTGGAGTAACATATCAAAGAGGGGTGTTTCCTGAACCGCGAAGAGCCGTGTGAACCATCGAAATTTCTCACAGATTTTTCCTTAGGGATGAAATTGTCGCAACTAAAATTTTTCTCTTGGCGCTCCCTATACTGTTTTATGGCTCGCTAACTTTACAAAGCAATTTTACCGGAAGTATCGCCATGTGATTATACCGAGGGTGGATATACTTTCTTTATGCGCGTGTCTGTCCATACGCGCAGTTCGATTTCGTTATTTTTCAAACCTATTTAATATATGCAAATGTCCGTGATTTTACGAGAGGGATATACGTGTATGTATATATATCTATATCGTTGCGTCTGCATTTGTCCTTTCGTGAGAACGGAAACTTTCTATTAATTTATTGAAATTTAAATTATTCACTTTGCTCTTATCAACAATGGATATCGAGAGAGTTCAGTGAAATATTTTCCTACTATGTCCAAGTTACTTAATATTTAAGAAAATTTCCCGTACGAACAAAATTATCCGAAAAAAATATCGAAATCATTTCCATACGCTTTTAGCTCGACAATAGTATCGTACCTTCGAAAAATTCGGTCTTAAAATGTATATTTAATATCGTACAAACGACAAGAACTAAAAAATATCTGTGCACGAAACTATAAAAGACTTTATTACGCGCTCTGTGCAAGAAAAAACAATCGGCTTCTAAAATTATTAACTGCCAACATAATCACGCTTCGAGATATCGAGTACTCGTAAAAAATCTGTATACGAATCGACGAATGAAACAAAAAATATATAAATAAACACTTGACAGAATAAATTTTTTCGTACGAGTCCGATTGTTATAGATGCAACGAATATATCTGCAGCGTAATATCTAATTGAATTAACTCTAGAGAGATAAGAAGCGTTTAAAAAATCTTCGGTTTTCTAATTAATACAACTTATAATTTCGAATTTATTATAATTATAATAATGACAGAAAAATTCAGAATATAGTAAAAAAGGAAAAAGTCGAACGATGTACACGTATAATAAATTTCGATGCAAACGCATAATCTAGAAAGTATATAACCTCCCCTCGATTAGGTCCAATCAAATTTGATTCCAAAGAAAACGGACTTATATACCGTGACCCACATATAAAACACATATACATGTATATATGTGTGTGTATATACATATATATATATCTATAAACACGAACGAAAACTTAACGAGCTAACAATACAACGAGCCCCCAAGAAGGAAAGGCAACAATGAGGCCCAATGAAATGGAGGAGGGAAAGGAAAAAAAATAAAAGGAGGAAGAGAGAACGTGTGATTCATTGACCGAGACACGCTTACGTGTAATTGTAGCCCTTTTGGCTTTCGTCAACTAACGTGACTAACCGCCCGCATAAATTCACTGTGCGATAAAAACCTAAGCGTCTCTTCGATTTTTCCCGGTTCGTATATATATACATTATATATGTAACTTGCGATTGTTTCTCCCGCGTATTTTCTCAGTTTCATTACTTGATTCTTGTTTTTCGCTCTAGGTGAAAGTGAACATTTTTTTTTATAAATTATTTCCGTCATTGATAGCGATGCCTTATAACTTTGGGAATGGATTATACGTCGTTAAACAATATTTTAAAAGGATGAATTTCCTTTAAGGAGTTTTTCTTTGCGAATTGGTAAATAGTTCAAAGGGACTGTCGATACCATGATTCAAAATAAAGTATTTTACTAAAGCAATTTTTTATGTGTTTTTCGTTATATACAAACAGAAGAAGCTCAAGAAGATAATATATTGAGATTATGTGCCAAATTAAATTAAAATATATTTTCAAATAGGTAGTAAAATCGTAATCGTAAATATATAATAATCTATTTTAATTTGATTCAAAATGTACCAATAATATGATAAAACTGACTGAAGTAGAAATAAAAATTATTAAGTATTCTATGTCTACCGATCATTCTAATTATATACGCTTCTTACTATTACCCTCTTCAGTAAAATCGAACAAAAAACAAATTAACAAAAGCGCTCCTGGAATAATTTTCGCAATATTAACCTTGCACCGACGAATAAAAAAAACCATCGTCGTCCCTGATTCATACGTTAAAAAAAGGAGTCGAATAAATAATAAACATTTTATTATCGCAAGGTGAATGAGGGGAGCTCACGCGCAAAAAAATAAAAGAGGATCCTCGTCAGCAAAAATTCTCGTGACGTTGAAAGAGGTGGGGAATTGTGTCGAATCGTCAAAAACACGACGTGAAGACCAGGGTTGAAATGAATAAGGACACGTTTGAGTGTGTGGGGATATATACCAAGCGGTAAATCGAGTAGCAGTTTGATTGACACATAAGTATCGATTTCTTGCGGTTTATACGATAAAACGAACGCGTATTGCTTTATTTTTCTTTTAATACTGCAAGTTACGATTTAATAGCGTGTAGAAAGAAATGATTATTCGAGATGTACGTCTGAATACTAAAAAATTACAAATTTATAATAATTACAGATCACATATTGTATATACATTTGGTTAAATTAAATTTTTATGCTACAATATTATCTATCCGCCCCAAAAAGTCATAATTTTAAATGCCAATCATATCTCATTCGATAATGAAAACATTTTTTAAACGTTATCTTTGAATAAATCAATTCCAATCCTTACCATATATAGAACCCACCAAACTAAGAGACGTCCTTCTACCCTCTCTAGAAACAAAAACAAATCGTGAAATTCCATAAAATAATATAGTCGCATCCACCTACGCATCGCGAAAATCATGAAATCGCGTCGACTATGGGCGTGCCTAATCGCCAGAATATGGTAATTTGATTGCTCGAGCCATATGCATTCAGGTCGAGCCTTTGATTTTCACGGGTTCGAGTTTTTCAATATTTTTTTATCATCACAAATTTTTGTCAGGATTTCAAACTTGTTTTTTTTTACCTATGAATCAATAGGGTTATTAATTCACGGATTTCAGTAATTTGAATAATTTCAATTGTTTCTTTTTTAATACGTTATATTCAAATCGGATTTCAAGATTATACTGTTCCTCGGTTGTGTTAAAAATGACTTTGAATTAACGTATATTTTTTATTATAGTGATTTTCATTGATTTAATGACGGTTGATTAGGAAGCTTATATTATAATGATGAGTTAGTATGAGGAAATCAGTTATAATGTATATGCGTATATCGACACAGTAAATATCACTTTTAATTTTACACATTTCTTATTATTTTAGTTCGTTTTATTTTTAATTCTAACAGTTTAAAAATTATTTCTTTTCAACATATTGTATACCAACAAAAGAAAACAACCATGGAAGACAAATTTTAAAGTTACTATTTTTATTATTAATAAAATTATTTTTTACTTTATTTTTTATTTATAATAATATGAAATAATTATTTTTAAATTCCACTTTAAGTAAATAGTGAAATAATTAAAAAAAACTATTTTAAAAAAAATGTATACGGATTAAATAAAAATAGATATATATATAACGAGTTTTAAAAAAATTATTTCTTTTTATATAGATTAATTAATAAATAATCTTGTGCAATGGAAACCATCGTGCTTCGAAACGCAGTGTATGTGTCTCAATATTCTGAAATGCCTCGAAGTTTGAAGTTAAAGACGTGTGCGCCAGCGGCGCTTGTGTTTTCCATCGTACTCGGTATACATCTGGTTACGTAACGCGAGCGTAAATCGAATCGAAGTGATTAAATTATTACACGTATATAAACCCCTCTTTTCTCATTCGCCTTTGAAAATTTAAATTTTAACTTTTCTTATCTCATGGTTATTTTTGTCGTTTTGGTTACAGGTGAGTGTCTCGTCGTTTTGACACCGGTTTACGTGAGTTTATCTATAATTTACGAAATTTAACTTTAATTTATTATAAAAGGTAACATAAATATTAATAATAATAATCGATATAAATAGTGAAATATGTTTATAGGTTTGTCCATCTGACGATCATTAGAAAATAGTGTTGAACGGTTAAAAAATAATAATTTTTTCATACTCCCAGAGATACTCACACACGCACACGCACACACATACACTTTATCTCCCGAAGCAAAATATCGTTTTCCCCATGAAAAAAAATTAAAAAAAAAGAAAGAGTATCACGCGATCCTGATATCCTATTCAACCCGTGCACGTCTAATACAAAAAAATATTACGAAAGAAAATGTAAATATATCATAGCTGGCGCGATCGAAGATACACAGAAACGTTGGATTAATATTCGTATATATATGTGTAAACGAACGCATACGACGACGATCTGCAGCGTCGCGGCATCTCGACGATAAGCCGGGGACACTCTTTCTCTCTCTCTCGCGAGCGATAAAGGGAGCGGGTGCTGAATCGATGACGAAATAAAACGAATATAAAGATACGTGTATGTGTGCGTGTGTGATGTCGGTCCGACATGTGTGTGGAAATTAAGAAGCTGGAATTCCTAACAGTTGTATTGTCATTCGTTATTCATTTTTTTTTCTCTCTTTCGACCGAATTGAAATTTAATAATTTCGACTTCTTTATTTATGAGGAATACCATTTTTGAAAAGCGTTATACAATATTGATCGATAAATTTGTGTTAAAAATAATTAATTAATGTATAAATATTATTTGGATTCACTATTCCATTATATAAATATATACATTTTATATTTTGTAGTCGGTAAAAATATGAAGTTATTATGGTTCTAATATTGCAAACCGAGTAATTAAAAATGATCGTAGTAAATTAAAAGGTTATTGTATTATCACGTCAAACGTTGAATCGGTAAAAAATTATCTAACGTATCAATAGTTACATATTTCAACATTAGCTATTAAAAGTGCATACACGACGATTTAAATAAAGAACAACAACTTTTATCCTCGATCAACTCAAGTTATTAATATTCACAGGCAGATGGCGTTAAAAATTCTCGCAAGTCGTCAACTCGTCGATCTCTCAAATTCGTATATAAGAAAAGAGAAAAAAAAAGCCGGGGAAAAAAAAGTTTCAACGTATCTTCGTAAGGAGGTTCTGCCCTCTGGACATGCGTATATATAATGCGTTATCGCGTCGAGCTAGAATCTCTTTGGCGTCTTGTCGTTATCTCGGCAATAATCGCGGTCTCTCTGTGTGCGCACGCGCGTCTTTCGTAATGAAGCGATTCCTGCACCCGCTATGAGGAGTCGCACGCGCCTTACAAGTGATATCCTACATTCCGAATGATACACATGTATATAGTATTTTTCTTAAGTGGAAATTTACACATATTTTGAGGATCCGTCTACAATCTACACACTTGACTGTTTTATAGATTATTATACGTGTTTTCACATTCTATTGTGGATTTTTTCATGCGTATGTGTGATTAATTTGACGCTCGAATTATCTTTCTTTTAATTATTCGAATACATCTTACACCATAATGCAGAATTGAAGTAAAATGGCAGAATGCTCAAAATAATTTTATTAATACCTATATATACCTCTTTTTTCTTTAATTTTTCATAATTTTATTCGGTTAGTTATGCCTTGAATGCTTACTATAGTGTTACAAAATTATATGTTCTATTAGATACTGTGTATTCGGTAATATCAAATTTCCACTCTAATAACCATTACATCTCAAAGTATTCGATAGTAAAGCACGAGAATCGACTACTAATTAGAAGTGGCGCTCGTCACTTTTGAACCAAGAATCACGTTATACAACAACCTCAATTATTTTCATTTTCTTTTATTTTTTTACTCTCGTTAAACATTGTATTAGTACATATTGATATAGGACTGCTCGGAAGCTGATAAGCTACCAACTGATATTCCAGTTGAAAATATTTAGATTACGTAAAATACAGCGCGGAAAGTCCACCCGATTGAAAAACCGATTTTGTCATTTATTGCCTCGTTCGCAATTATGCCAAGTTTTACAACTTATGTATAGACGTTGATTAAAAAACAAAGAATAATCGTTTATAGTATGGAGTATGAAGTAGGGTTACAAATCAACTAGCGAATCGAGAGATAACAACGTGAATTTTCTTTTTGAAAACTGGATAACTGCTGTTTCGGTAGCGAGCTTTAGAGCTTTTTAATATGTCGTTTATAGGTGTTAATCTTTGTTTATATTAGATTTAGTACCTATGTGTTTTAAATGTTTTAGTATCAAGTTTGATGTTTATAGTTTAGCTGGTTACCTTTATACTTATATATTCTAAAATGAAGTTTTCATTATTAGCTTGGATTTGTTATCGATTCATTTTAATTGGCAAATTGATAATGAATATACGATAAATTTTGTCAATATAGATTTAAGTACCCATGTACAAATTTAATCAAGTAATGCATCGTAATCGTTTTTTTTCGAATGTAAAATATTAGATATATATTTGAAAGTAATGGTTATAATAAAAAAAAAATATTAAAAATTGTTATACGATATATACATATACACGCTGCAATTTACTAATCACTAAAACATGTCTATAGAAGTATATATTTAATTAACATTTTTATTAAAGTTATAAACATTTATTAAAGTTACCGCATAACTGTAAATATTACGATATTTTTCGTTAAATGCATCTGCACACAAAAAATAAATGTGAAAGAAGAAAAACTACCGCAGGAGCATCTTTCACCACCACCGATTGTGCAACCATGAAAAAAGCTTGTACGTGACAAGCGTCAAAGCCGCGCGTTTCCCTTTGTTTCCCCGCGGAAAAAAGGAAAACCGTATAGTGTAGTGGGAGAGGCAAAACTCGCGAATCACCAGTACACTTGGGTATGCATCGCGATAACTCCCGAATGGATGGAGTTAAGTTACAGATTTTTTTCTTCTTTTTTTTTTACGTAAACGATGGAAATTTGTAAGCCGGTCGCGTAAGTCGGCTTTTGTTGGGGTTTAATTGGATAATAAACCGGACAATGCGGCAAAATTGTTTTTTTCTTTGAATGATGGAAAACGACTATATGGGAAATTAATGATTTTTAGTTTATATATGTATATATTATTGTAAACGATATATTTCGTGATTTATCAGTATGATTCGTTAAAAAATAGATAGACAATTCATAAACAAATGTACGCATTTAACATTATAATTCTAATTTTGTTTTTAATATAAATGCTATTACATTACTTTGAGTCCAATAGAGAAATAATGAATTTTAAATTTATTAATATTTGGAAATAATAGCTTTGTAGTTTTAGTATACACAACAATATAAAGTAAAAATCTTATTCATAGTGAATCGAATGTTAACGATTCATGATATCACAAATAAATTATTTGTTTATTTCAATACAAGAAATTTAAAACCGCTATGAATCTGTTAGTGACTTTGTTACTTAGCCTCCTTATCTCATATGTATAAATTATAATTTTTCTTGCAAATCCACTGCACAAATCATTTTTTTTCAACATATATTCCTATCTATTTTATTGTTTTTATACGGAGAAGAAATTAATAAAAATTACCCAAAAGATAGAAACTCTTGTATGCGAGGAAATGTATTTTTTGTCCAGAAAGTAATAAAATGTGAGAATCAGATTGAATTTTTTACAATGCCGGATAGTCATTTTTCCCAGTTGAGGGCGCTTCGAGCACGTGTTTTGTTTCAGAATTTTTATCACACTGGCACTACAATTTTTATTCGAAACATTTAGATACTTTTCAGATCAAATTTGTTTTCCGAGTATGCATTATGATTTTTTATTAAAAGTTTATTAAGTTTTAAAATATACATAGGAAGATCATTGTTTACGTTGAGAGTAAAAAGTGAAGCACACGGATTAGTTGAACTTACACATATACCGATAGCAGTAGAAGATAAACGTATGACAAACTTATTTCCTTTACGAATACGCACAGCACGTACACTCATACTAATATACATGTATAATCGATGTCTTATCAATGAGAAAGTGGATAAGTAAGAAAAATCGGGCGTCTTGTATTATCGGTTCTGATAACGTATTTAAGCTACATAAATCAAGGGTACAAAAAGTCTTCGTGGCTACCCTGTGATTATCGACAATTCCATTTTCGGTTTTAAATTAGAAAATGTTATTATCTTCAGGATATGTGCGGCACGTAATAAATAAAAATTTATTCTCGAATAATTGTAACAAATATTTATTAACAAAAAGGGAAGTCACTTTGAAAAGCTGTTGAAAAATAATCGCTTATCGTAATAGAATGGAAAAATAATTATTGGGAACTAAAATATTAATAATGATAACACGTTTTATTTGCACTATAAATTAATGTAAATCAATATTTGAATACTTAAGTGTGAGTTATGGAGTGTTGAAAAAGTTTTAAAAAAAGTAACGAGCAGATTTTTTTTTCAAAATATTATTATATTATGATTTATTAGAAAGAATCCGAAAGGTATATATGTATGTTCGAAAATCCAATCTAAATACAAAACTAGATTGTACTCTTTTAAAAGGCTAGGATATACATTACATACATATATATATAACCGTGACCTCAAAAACCAAACCTCCATCGTAACGATGTGACACAATCGCATCAAAAAACCCTCGAAAGTAAAGAAAAAAACCACATATAGGCGAGAGAGGAGAAACGACGTCGAAAAAATGCAGCCTCGCGGCGAATTCAACCTTCGACCTCGTGAAGCCGATTATACATATGGACTTTCCCCCCTACATCGCGGCATATCTTTCTCTCTCTTTCTCCCTCTCACTCCCAGTCTTCCTCTCTCTCTCTTTCTCTCTCTCGCTCTTTCTCTCTGACTCCTTTTGACAATATTGGGGGCGCTCCTGTAGAATATATAAATATATGCATATATCCAGGGAATATTCCAGAATCCGCCCCTTGGTCTGTTTGCCCCACCTATACGATAACGGAACGAAAGTTGGCAAACGAGTTTTCGTGGGTGGGAGGTTGCTTGGTGACGATTATCATTTTGCTTTCGTTAATTTTAAATGCACTATTTTTCATTTAGAAGGGAGTAGAAAAGATATAGTGAAATGTTTAATGCTTCTTTTCGAACAAAAGGAATTTTTTTAATCTTTTAATCGCCAAAATTTATGTAAGTTATCATCAAATATGAAAAAAACGTTACAATAAATTTTTCAACAACAAACAAATGAAAAAAATTAATACACTGTGACATTACAAATAAATCGCATACACAAGAAAATGGAAAAATTCCAAGAACACGTGCAGTCGAAAAAAAAATTTGCAAAAAAAGGATAAATTGAACGATTGAATCAACAGGTATATAACAAAAATAATAATGTAAAAAAAAGGACTGACACACTCAGCCAAGGAGAGGGTGAAGCGACGCCAATGCGCAACTCACGCGAACCGATCGGTATATATATACATGTACACATACAAGCGCAAACCCACAGAGAGAGAGAGAGAGGATAGGAACTTGCAATCGGGAGTCGCGAGTATAGGCGCAATCGTCATCGTCAGGTTCCGCGCGAGGGGCTGCGCGCCTCTCTTTTGTTCCTTTTCCCTCTTGAAGCCCTCTCTCTTTCTCTTTTTCTTTCTCTCTCTCTCTCTCTCTGTCTTTCTCTCTTCGAGGGTGTCCGAGGAGAGGGATTGGGAATTCAAGAGGGGAGCGCCGCAGCAGCAGCTACGTTGGACTAATGCCGATTTATTCTCCATGTTGGCAAACTATACTACCTTCTGCGAATATTTTTAGGGGATATGTACGCTTTATTTAAGCGGTTCTTCCGTACTTTATTCACCGAGTGCTTTTTTTATTTTTATTTGTGATTCACTAGGAAAGTCATTTAGGGATTTTAAATTAGGCTTGAGCGAGGTGACCAACGTCAAAGTATTAAAAGTCGTTTCAGTATATCGTCGTCAAGTAAATTACGTCCCTTCAATCGAATCACACTCTATACGGTATTACGAACACCATACGATCGAGCGAATAAAATAATAATTAAAAAATTAAAAGATAAATCAACGCGATTCTCCGTTGAGAACAAAAAAAGAGTAAAATTGCAATAGTTTCATCGATGAGTTTAAAACAGTCAGTATACACGCACATATATATGCGTTCTTATACTCTCGCATTCTTTCCCTCTCTTTCTCTCTCGGTTGGGTTTCACAAGCGGATGAGAGGGGTCGCCATGTTTCCTTCGGCTGGTTCTGCACCCCGCCGCCACCTCCGCCCCTCCGTCTCGCCCTCTTTATCGCTCGTTCCCTCCTTCTCTCGCAATATCTGTCCTCGCCCCCAGAGTCTTTCTATATAATGCTATCTCGTTTTATGACACTCATCCACCTTTACTTTTTCATTTTTTATTTAAAATAATTATTTTACAATTTCTTTCTTTCGCTATATTTATCTACTATTTTTCAAATAAATTAATTTAAATCAAATAAATATATCAAAATTATGATTTCATAAAGATGTTGTTGCAAAGATACAAAAACATTGTTCGAATTGAAAATGACTTTTTGTTGAATGTAGAAAAATGATGCGTCATTTCCTTATATATAAAACTAGAACTGGTTTTTTCATTCGAAATCATACGTAATTAATCGTTATTATTTTATAAAGGACGTACACGTGAAAAGTCTATGAAGGACCTATTATTTCATTCAAAATTATCTTTCATTCTTCGTACAAAGGTATTCAAAAGTATTAAGGGTTTAAACAGACTGTTTTAATGAAGCTGATGGAAATGTATTTTATTTTAATACGTTAAACTTTTGATTTATATATCGTGCATATAAATCTATATAATAATTATGTATTAAACTTTGTAATCATAAGAAAAAAATATATCTATATATGTATGTATGTGTATATATATATATACTGATACGGCGATTACATATATATTATATATAATAAATATATAATAAATATATAATATAATATATAAATTAAGGGTACGATTCTATTAGTTTCTTTTTCAATTTGGAGCTTTTCTATAGAATGCGAGCCTGATAGCTCTTTCTTTATCGATTACCAATAGAAGCTTTATTTACTTGGTTTTTTTTGTGCTAATTTATGTACAGCTTACCTCACATGAATAATAAATACATCAGTCTGTTTCGTAAGAGTGTTTTACAGTTTCGTATGGGTTGATGACCTGCAATTTTACATTCATTAGCCCCTAATCTTTAAACTTTTACGTAATACTCGATGTTTACGATTACCATTAAGAAATGGTTAAGATTATTAAATTGTTCAAATGGGGTCTTAAAATCATTAAAGTATCGATTTCATAATTTATAATTTAGTATACAATAAATTAATGAAAAAAGCAAACAAATGCGTCAATTGATTGGTAAAAATCGTATAGTTGAAAGTTCAATAAGCAATGTCGAGGGAGTGAACCAAAATTAGCATAACGAAACCTAATCCAACGCGCAGCCTTATTTTTAATAGGCTAAATGAGTCAAATGATTATTTGTTCGCATAGGCACATGTTTACCTTTTCAATACGACGCGTACATATACGAAAATTACCGGTGTGGCTCACGGTTGTGTGTCTCTCTATACGTGCACGATCAATGGTTGTAAAATATTTATCAGAGCGTGCGATTCATCCTAGGCAAACAATAGTGCATTGTAATTCATTTCTATGTAACGTGCTTTATTTTACTCCGTGGTGCACTCGACAAACTTTTATTAGATTTCGTAATTCAATACATATCTAAAAGTATTTGGACTTTGTTAAATCAGGGATCCTGTTGAATTTCATTATTTCACTCTTTAGTGGCGTTTGCACGTCGAAAATCAGAGTTTCCGAAGATATTACGTATATCCATGGGATTCTCCGGTGTTTCGACGTGTTTTCAATAATTAATTTATTTAATTATTACTCTGGTAGAAGCTGAAACGATTTTTTTTAATTGACAGAAATTTGCGCGTAAGCTATGTAAAATATCTATTATTCATCTGGACACATTAAAAATTTGCCATTTTAAGCGGGTGCTTAAAAGATGACATAAATATTTGTAAACTCAAAATATTATAATTATAACGTCTTTTTTTAAATATTAATTGGAAACGTAGGGAAAAATGAATTGTTTCCACAATACAATTAGATATCCCCTAGTTATTATAGGTACTGTAAAATCTTAAAATTTACTTTTCATTTATAATTTCATTATAACTCTCTTACACCGATCAACTATTAATAAACCACAAATATTTTTTACAAAAACCCCATATATATTGAATTCCTAGAGAGAAAGGAAATTCTAATATTTAAGGGAAAACCAGTCATACGTTAAATACAAAAGTTGGATTTTGTAAAACTGAAATTCTCGACTTTTAGAAGGATTCCTTATTTATAAAGAGTACACCCGATAATCGTTAAGAATCCATTAAACGTTAAGAAAATTCAAAGCGCATAAAGAAAAGCAGTAAATTTTAATATTTATCGAGTTTGCATTTTGCAGGAGCGCGACAACACCGTAAAATACATTTAACGGCATAACTTTCACTCTACCTTTACACCTGCGATGCCATTTTTATCCCATTTCTACCAGGGTTTTCATTTTCTTCTTAAATATTTATGTATATTCGATTTACGACTTTCTTCAGATTTAATACATGTATTGTAATAATTAAAAGCAAACAATTTTTTTTCTAACATTTATATCATAAAGTATTTCGAAGAAAATGAATGACATCGTGTATTATTGTAAATCTTGATTTTAATAATTCCGTCTAACAAATTGAGCATCTTCTATATATATATATATAATATTTACATTACGTGTATAAGTTGTTCGGCCACTCGAATGATATAATCAGTTCAGCATTGAATATATATATATTTGACATATCGCGTGTAGGTCATTTACCTGTTTCACATTTAACGCGTAATGTCGGGTACATTATTTAGTTTCATAATAAATGTAATAATTCTGTTATTATACAAATATTCACACACAACACACACACGCGCGCGTGTATTCATTTTAAATGTTAAAATTATAATAGACCGAACGAATGTAGGTCGATATTTGATTCAAGTACGCTGCTCGATTTCTATTAACATTTTCGTATAAATCGAGAATCATGCGTTCCGATATAAACTTTGTTAATTAATAATTACTAGGTTAATTTAATCTACATTATCGGTGGTTAAAAGGTAACTTTGCGTGCGAGAGGATATTCGCGTGTACTTTCCGTATTATTTATCTCAATATATATATAACGCGTGTTCACTTTTCTGATTTATATATTCGTATTATTTTCCTCAGCGTTTTATATTAATTGACAAAGAGATTGTACCGTCGACGACTGTACAAAATATAAATAAATTTCACTCGTTTCGTATTAAATTAATTGAAAACAAAAAAAACAGAAAGAAAATAAACATTTTTGCGAATACAATTAAAAATAAAATATCGATTGAAAGAAACAACAGGACGTACGGAAGAATTTACGCAAAATTTTTAACCACTACCTCCGAAATGATTCGGGGATAAAAGGAAAAAGAAAAAAAAAATAAGCTGAAGAAACTGGTATACCCTCTTATATACAAAAAGCCAAATATCCAAGTCCGAAACCGTTATCGCAACTCACTTTGAAAAAAGAAAAGACGCTCGCGCACGGAGTCCCGAAAAAGGAAGGAGTCAAAGTGAAAGAGAGAAAGAGAGAACGTTATATATACTCCCGCCATCTTCGGCATAATTTACAAAAAATCCCGTAATCCCCCGGACGAGATAAGTGGACGAGTTCCTTGAGTCGCGCGGGCTCAATTTGTCGTTGCGGCCTCGCTCAACGGGTGGCTCTTTTTTTCCTGTCCGTCTTTTCTCTCTTCTTTTTCTCCTTTCCTTTTTTTTTACATCACATATATACATACCTATATAGCTTATCCTTTTACGGTGGGATTTAGGGAAATTTGGTGAAATTAATTCGACTCGTTTGTATGCGGGGAAATGCGTACGAGTTTAATACAATTTCTTGTTATCTTTGCTTAGGCTATAGTTATCCGTGTACACGTATATAGTGAATATCTCTTAACGATTTTTTGAGAAGTTTAAAAAATAAGCTAGTATATACTTTGATAGTTTTATTAGATTGTCCTCTATATATATATATATGTATGTATGTAATCATCGATTAACACATAGTAATAAATTAATATCGATATCCTCGAAGCCATATTGAACAAATGCATTTTAAAACGTCTTGCCAAGTAAAAAAAAAATAAAAAACTTTATCACGCAAACAATAACTGTTGACGAAAAGAGAGAAAAAAAATAGTGACCGCGAGGATATGTATATATACGAGGGATGAGAGGCAAGTCGACGCGCAGCGCATAAACAGACCGCGAGAGTTTAAGAGAGGAGAGAGAGAGAGATAAAAGAGCAAGAGGGCAGACCGATGGATGCCACGCCGCGAGGCGAGCGTGTCCTACATTTTCGATCTCTCTGCGTTATATACTCAGACACTTGGTTGCAGGGGAGAGAAAACGATGCGCTATGCGGGAACACAATAAACTTTACAATTTCCCGTTGGTAATTTCTTTTCTTTTTTCTCTTCTTTTTTCAAATGTCATTTTTTTTGTCACGTTTTTATCGGTGGTTTTGAAATAGCAATTTTCAATAACAGTACATAGACAATTTTATATCGACTTTAAATAGTTTTCTATTATAATTTTCGATTTTAGTATATACGTATACAAAGCAAGTAGTGGATTATTTTACGAGATATTTTTTTTCAATTTACACTTAAGAAAGATTGAATAAAAATAATTTTAAATTCACTTTATCGAGTTTATTGGAGGTTATTATTTCTCTAAGTTAACTTTTTTGGTTCTCACTTTTACATGTAACAGTTGATTAAGACGCACGCCTCTGTCGGAATAGCCTTACATTACGTTAAACGTTTATGTTTGCTAATTAAACGTTTCGTCAATCGTGCGTTATTAATTAACTGAAAATAATTAAACCATGCCAGAAACACCATTACAATAACTGCTTTGAACTGTATTGATCTTTAGTAGAAACAAAATGATTTATGAAACGTTTCTTTTAATTGACAAACTATCAAAGAATGTAAGAAAAATTAATAGCTAATGGCCAAATAAAAGTATGAACTAACTTGAAAATGCTTACGGGGTTCGTTAACATATTTACAAATGACTAAATACAAAAATATATAATAAAACTAAATTTCGGACAGAGAAGGAAAAATTAAAAAATCTGGATAATACGGTGAAAAAAAATGAATACAGAAACTCGCGGTACGATGGACCCAATATAATAGATATATATGCGTCACGCTCTCCCCCGTAAAAGAGTCGTAGAGTCGCGAGAGTTCTTATACAACATTATAATACTGGATCGAAAAACCTCGGGCGGACAAGGACGAAAACGAACGCATGAAATAGGTGTACATACCTATATATATACACGTGTATGCGTCCTCCTCGCGAAGGTTTGCTCGCGCGTGTATATACAACTCGGCGAGAATCCTCCGTTAGTTCAGAGAGACTCGCGCCTAACGGAAAGTCGACGTTGTGTGTATGTGTGTACGTGCGCGCCTGTCTGCATGAGCGCGGGACACTTGTCGCGCGCAAGGGAAAACTTATACTCTTTTTCTGTCTGCTCTCTCGTGAATGGATCGAGATCTATACAGGTTGCGAGTTTGCCTTATATGGATTTTAAACCTCTGGGAATTGTATTTATCTATTTATATAAGGGTGCTCTTTTTTTCTTCGCGAGAACATTCAGTTCTTTTTTCAATTCCGTAATCATTAAAATTGTAAATAATAATTTATATTATCTTGAATATTTGCAATTTATTGTACAACTATATCGAACAAATGATAACGTGTATAATCGTTTTAAAAATTTAAAATTTGTATTATTAAATTAATAAGATTGAACGAATTAAAGAAATCGAAGAAATACTAACCGTACTAAAATATATTCTGAATCATCTAAAACTTTATGATAAGTAAATTATAATATTGTATAACCAAATTATCAAATTATTTGAACAATTACGTATATAGTAAATTATACACAAACTTGTATATTTTTATTTTACTTAATTCTAATTGTCTCGTATTAAAACTCAAAGCGGTAAAATCAATGTCTATTTTTTTTCTATATTTTCTAGTAAAACCATTGTACTTACGTATAAAATCAACTTGTGTATAATAACTTTCCGTAACACGGGTAAAGCTTTCATTGAATTTATATTGAATAGAAAGTTTATTCGTTTTTGTAAATAAAGGTATAGCCTGAAGAGGATGACGAAAAGTCATCGAAACGTCGCCATCTAATTAAATGTATGGTTTATTCACCAAGATCGAGAAACCTTAGTTTGAGATAATTTATATTATCTTGAATATTTGCAATTTATTGTACAACTATATCGAACAAATGATAACGTGTATAATCGTTTTAAAAATTTAAAATTTGTATTATTAAATTAATAAGATTGAACGAATTAAAGAAATCGAAGAAATACTAACCGCACCAAATTATCAAATTATTTGAACAATACGTATATAGTAAATTATACACAAACTTGTATATTTTTACTTTTACTAATTCTAATTGTCTCGTATTAAAACTCAAAGCGGTAAAATCAATGTCTATTTTTTTTCTATATTTTCTAGTAAAACCATTGTACTTACGTATAAAATCAACTTGTGTATAATAACTTTCCGTAACACGGGTAAAGCTTTCATTGAATTTATATTGAATAGAAAGTTTATTCGTTTTTATTGCATCATATAGAAAAGTTTATATATTTTATATATTTATATATGACTAGACAATATTATATTCTACGTAAGTTAACGTAAAATTTTCTTTTTGTTCCAGGTAAGCGCAGTTATCAACTGTAAGTTATACTTTAACCTTACCCTTAACCTCGAAGTAAGTACGAAGAAACATTTGACAAACTTGATAGATGTATACGCGATTATGAACATTAGTCCAATTGTATTATTTTCAGATCGAATGCAAAAATTTAATACGCGGAATCGTCAAAGATTCTTGTGAATCGTATAAGTACTTTTTACGTCTATGTAATATATATTGGAGTGGAAACTACTATTATTTCTAATAAATCGTTCAATTTTACCAATATAAAATGCAAAAATATATGAAAATTTTCTTGAACATTTTTCGAAGATTTTTATAAATGAAATAAATTTCTTAATCGCTTCGGTCTTACATCGTAGTTAAACATTTAAATTTATTTTGATTAATTAGATATACTTTAATGCTTTGTTAAACTTAATGTATTAATGTAAATAGAGTGTAGAAAAAAATTTTGGATTACATTTAAAAATCATAAACTTAGATCCCAACACTCAATCAAAGATAATGATAACATTGAGTATGAAAATTTTGCGTATGTTTTTAGAAGATATTCGTATTAATATATAAATGAAGATAACGTTAATTTGCAACATGAAACATCATATTTTAATCATAATTATTATTGATTATTTGATTAATTTTAAGTGAGATTGATTTAATTTGAGGGTTTTTTCGTGGTGTGTGAAATTGGAGGAAATTGCCTTTTACGCGTAGCGATAGATTTTGAACTAAGGATTTAATTATTTCAAGTTTCCAATATTTTTTTTTAGTTTTATATAGTTGTAATTAAATAAAAAAGGTTTATGCGTTTCAACGTACTGCAGTATTTGTAATTTCAGACTCTTAAAATAAGAATTATTAATATCAATTCACAATATAAACTTGTTAATTTTTAATTGTATGAATATTTGTTGGGTATCTACGATAGGTATTTTAATTTAACAAAGAAAACCTAGACTTCTTCGCCGATAAAATTATAAATTTTAATTGAATAATGAACTCAATTATATTTTCGTGACAGGTCTAGTAAGTAATTAATTATTATATAATTAACGCCATTAACTAACCTGATAATTGAATATTCGTAATTACCTCTCAATATTGATATTTGTAAATATTCGATTAATTACTATAAATATATTGAGCAGACTAAAACATTCAGTAGAATGCTAATATTAATCGTTTCGAACAAAAAAGTATATACATAGGTGGTTGGTTCGTCAAGATGAATAAACATTTAAAACAATTCGAATAACGCGCAAAAATTATATTTCCACCATAATATGTTTTAATTTAATCACAGTATAGTGCCGAAAGTTTAAAATTAAAAAAAAAACACAAAATCTTTCCTTTTTTCTTAATTTATTACATATCAAAATACTCAAAAGCCGGTTAGCGAAAACTCTGTTAAATCTTAAGTGAAAATACACGGAAACAGCTATGTAGGTATGCGTCTTCATTTCGAAAATACACCGATAAGATATAACGTAAAAAAATATTTGGCGCCACCTCGAATGAATTTGCCAGGGTCGATTATCAGATTAACACCTGACATCAGCGCGCTCGCAACAATAAATCCGCGGTTTCCATACACACATGCATATATATACATATGTTCGTAATATAGTGGGCGTACAACGAACAAAAAAAGGAAGAAACTGGCATTGTGCACGTGCTGCACGAGCCATTCAAATGTTCAAGCCGAGCTTCGTGACTTGTGACTCGCCACACCAATTAGTTAGAATGTTGTGAGAATGTTTTGTAATCGTCACGGGATATATATTGGATAGTATAACGTAAAATACATTGCTCGATTTTTTAACGTACTAATAATTTGGATCTTTTGTTTTTACTTGTGAAACGAAAGTGCATTGATGTTTCCATATTTATGTTTCCTTCTTTTCTAACTTTCAACTATATTTAGTTGACGAAACAGTGGACACGTTACGCTTGAAAAAATGTTAGTATAAACATACTATTGTAATAGGTAAAGGATGTACTATTAACTATTAAACAATATCTTTGGTTATATAATAACATAAATTCCAATCATAACCACGGTAACTTGACGCATGTATATCAATCACTATAAATCAAAAAAATAATTTTTAAATAGCACTAAAAGCTTAGAAACATATCACTATTGAGTAAAACCCATTAACTTCAAAAAACCATTTATAAAATCTAAAAAAAAATGAAGTAAAGAAAAGAAATGAGTACCTAAAACGATTGGTCTCCACCGAAGCGAGGAACCCGCTGGGTGCCAGGGTATATAAGCGCAAAAACTTGTGGGCAAACTAGAAGAGTAGAGATTGAGAGAAGAGAGGAAAGAGAAAAGAGAGAGAGAGAGAGAGAGAGATAGAGAGAGAAAGAGTTGGTCGCTATTCGAGTCAGTCGTTTCAAGCACATCCTGGCACTCCCCCAGACGAAAAGAGAAGAGGGGGAGGTTAGTCTCTCTCACTCTCTCTACTGTATTTTTTTTATTACCAAGATGGAACTAACGCAATACTGTGTGGATTATTATTATTTTTTTTATGTATTATTATTATTGTAGTTATTTTTGACACGATGTTTTGTCATTATTTTACATGGAAAATAATTAAATTCGAAATCGTTAATAAAATTGTGTGAAATGTATATCGAAATGAAACTTTGTTTTTGTCTTAATTTATAATTCATAATAAGTCTTAATAAGTAATTCATTAAATTGTGTGAATGCTAAAAGTCCCAATGACAATTAAATAAATTTTCTAATAAAATGGCAATTACGCGGAGTAATAAAATCAATGAGATATATGAAAATAAATTAAAAGAAAAGGAGTGACTTGAAGAAAAACCAATAACAACCCAAAGACAAAAGCTTGAATCGGTTTATCGCAGAAGCACTTGCGCAAACATCGCTGCTAAAACGTTATCAGCATCCCCGAGAGATTTTTATCGCCGGCTGGCACATTACACCTCCTTTTTGCGTCTCTCCCAGTTAAAGTTTCTGCGCCCGTCTGGCCTTTTTTTTCTCTCTCTCTCTCTCTCTCCCCTCTCTCTCTCTTTTTTTTGATGCGCCGTAAACCGAGAGGACAAAGGGAGCTCTTGAATTTTTCCGTTCCGTATTTTTTTACACTTTGTAGAGACTCCCTTTTCTATTTGTAAAGGCGCGTTTTCGCCTTTGATTCGAACGAGACTGACGGCGCGGGCTTTTCAAATACTGGTCTGAAACGTTTCTTTTACTTCACAGAAGTTGCGTTTATGGTTTTGTTTTTTTATAGTTTAGTTTTTTGTTTAATACTTGTTATTATAATAGTTGCTTATACTTTATTGATTACGAAGTATATGTATAATTGACGTTACATATATTCGAAAAATTAATGTTCATCCTTTTTTTCAGTTGTACAATTTTTAGATTGTATCAAGTTTACTTAAAATTCTCATCGAAGACTATTTCATCGCTTTATTACAGTGTTTAAACAAATATGCTACCTACTACAACAACAACGATATCTATATATTTAACACACTACTTATAAATTAACTTCCCCAAAATTTTCAAATCTACTCATCAAAACAAACAAGCAGCTCTGAAAAAGAAATGCGGAGACACGAATAACGTGAACGGTATTGTACAAACCTACCTCGAAAATAGTCATAACAAGACCCGAAAAAAAGGAAAAGAAAAAAAAAAAGAAAAATACCAAGCCCCGCAAGCATAGTTTGTCCGGACCATTAACGTTTCCGCTCAATCGGAATTTCCAATCCACGTTGACCCGAGTGCTAAAAAAAATCCAGGATGCTAACGAGCTCTCTTACACAAACGTATATATGCATACATGTATATTATATGGAGAAGTCGAAACCTACGATTCCCTCGTATAGGTGGGTGAACCAGTGTTGGATACGTATACATAATGCGATTATGTTTAGACTCTCACGTTCCACTTTTGTCTTTCTATAGTTTATTTGATCTTATATATGTGTTCGTGTGCATAATATTTTTAAGGGTAGCAAATCCTGTGCAGTTTTTAACGTTATAGGTAGTACTGGTTAACATTTTAAGGGGTTGAGTTGTGCTCGTCTTCTCATTTCAAATACAACGGATTGTTTGTTGGTATTTATCCATATGTATCGGAATTTAGTGTAGATTTTGTTTCGATTACAATACATTAAAACTTTTTTATCCGTTTACTAAATTACGTATTATCACTTAATGATACTAAGTATTATATTGATAAAACATGTGTACTCTAAATAATAATAATATACGATATAATAATATTTGGTAATATTAAAGAACAGTTAAATGAAATCGTTAAATTAACAGAAATCGATGTAAAAATTTACGGTTATAAAATTTTTTTACTAACGTCTACATTATTTTCCTACAATAAGAATTTATTACAAGCGCTGTCGTGTAATTAAAAAGATAAATGAAAAGTGGAAAATAAAAACAAAAAGGGAAACAAAAAAATGATTACTTTCTCCTCCCCCTCCTGCAAGAATCGAGCGAACGTTTATCGAGGCGCAAAAGTCGTTCAACCTGGCCAGGGTTGGACGCAGGAGGCAAAGGAGAAGAGGGAGAAGCCCCTTTGGTTCGGATACATGTGTGTATGTACGTACACAGGGAGCGCATGTACGCGAGATATTTTGGTCGAGGTTGAAAGCCTCGTCGTCGTTCTCAGCTCCCTCAAAAATAATCCTGCGCCAGGGGTGAAAGGCCCCTTTTACCAACCTCCCGATCTCTCGCTATCGACCTTCTTTCAATTCTGAGCTTAATCGCGTTCTAAGAGGAATTAGTATTCGCTATATATAGCTATCCACGTACATATTTTTTTTTTATTAGATTTAATATTAATTACAGATTTGTGCCAATCAATCAAATTGTTTCGATCAATGTATTTTAAATTTACAATGTAATGTCAAGATAGATAATTATTTCTTCCTTTATAACGTCTTTGCGTTTTGTCTATTCACAAATATTATTCGTATAAAATGTAGAAATCGTAAACCAAACAGGCACACAAAAAAGTAAAAATAATTATAACAATAACAATTTAAATAGAATATTTCCATAATAGATTCAATTAACTTAAAATTACTTGCCTTCCAAGTTTACAGTCATTGTGTATGGAATCGTAATTCGGATTTAAAATTGAGATTTTGTGGGGAGGAGGTGGGCAGTTTGACATCCTGTTTTATAAATATTGATTATGTAAATTATTTTCCTAGAGAAACTGGTAGTAGATATATATGACTTTCATCTTTAATATAAATGCGATATTCGATATAACGTTGTATTGTAATAAAGAAAATTTTGGTTTTGAATGAAGAAAAAAAAAAACATTTTATCGTGTTTATGTTGACTGTACATTGAAAGTCGAAACGACTGCGATAATCAATAAAATCGCGACATCCAAATATTTTCTTTATTATTACGTCAATATTTATGTAAAACTAGTAAACTTCAACAAAATTGAAATGAAAGCTAAAACTGTATAGAAATGTGTAATTAAAATAAATTTTAATTTATCATCTGCAAAAGCAGGTTTGATCGACATTAGCATATCTACACGAAAATAGATGATTTTTCCCTCGGATTTTCTTCTACATTCGCACGGGCTTCGCGTATGACGCGACCATCTGACCTCAATCGAAATTCGGTCGATCGATCCGCGAGCCGAGGTAAAACCTCCGCGTCGCTTTTCCAGGATCAAAGTGGGTGCTCCTTTCTGTCTCATTTTTTTTTCTTTTTTCATCTCACTCTGTCTCGCTCAAGTAATCGATACGGTCCCTATCGTCAATCGAGAAAAACTGCTTTCATAGGATTATCCATGTGGTTACGGTGTTTTTTCGATTATACACTATTCTGTCGTGTTTTCAATTTAATACCATAATTAATTAAAATAATTAATTAACAGAAACTATTTTTATATTGTTTAAATAAATTTTTTCTTTTAATTTTATAATATTATTCAGCCAAATAAATAATTCCATATATTGTTTTAACTTATTTATTTTCCTATTTACTTTAATGAAAAATCAATAAATGTGTAATTTTCGCAATTTTAACTTGTGAAATAAAATTTCTGTATATTCTGATAAAAATTTATAGTTTTAATTTATATGCAAGTTTATTCGTTTTTTTCCGATGATATTGATTCACTTAACGAAAACGAACATAATATTATAATAAAACTTTCACTACACTATACCATTCAAATAAGACGCTGTCGTTTAAATGCCAATGTGCATGATGGAAACTTCATTTGTATATACACGCAAAAGAAAAATAGTGCTTATTACTTTTTTACAGACACTTTTTTATGCTCTTCGACCTATATATGTATGCTATGTATATTTTATTCAATGAATAATTATTCTTATTTTTTATGTTTCAGGTAATGTGGCTATTTCTTTTTACAAAACCACCGATATCGATTAGTAAGTAAGTAAATAATATAGAAATTATTTCGATAAATGTAGAAAATAAAGTTTCTATCAAACGGGAATTACAAAATTTTTAGAGATTAACTAAAAATACTTCGAATTTATCCATTTTTTCCCCCAATAAGGTATTAAAAATACACGACGTTTTCAAAGTTTTCAACAATTACATGTATACAGACTTGTTTCTATTCTTACTACTCGGAGGAAAGTTGCGTTAGTAAAGTTCTTAAGTTTTATTGTGCAACTGAAGGAATAAATTGTTTTGTAAATAAATTTTCTTGTATGAAAAAGGTAAAAAAAATATTTTGTTATCAAAATTTATCAAGAGTTCTATATCTACATAGTATGTTATTTTATTAACGAATGAAAATTTTCCTTATTTTCTTACTTGAATTAATGTTCTTACCAAACTGGACAAATTGAATAAAAAAAAGACGCCCGCTGAATAATCGAAGCTTAAAGGAAAAATGATAAAAAATTTTCTAGTCGTCACGCCCCGATCCACCCACGTTGTAAATAGATATATACGTGTATACGTATGTGTGTGTGAGTGTAAGAGGCGCACGTGCGCCGGTAAATTCCCTATGATTGCGTCACTCGTTTCGCTCCCCGAAGGACCCCACCCAGGGACCTCGTTTTCTCTCCTCGGGGCCTCGAATGAAAAAAAAAAGACCGAGAGAGCCTCGAATTTTTTTCCTCGGGAGGCGATGACCCCGCGGAGTCCCTTCTCTTTCGGTGCGTGTGAGAGAACCTCGATCTGTGTCGATGTCCTGCTTCGAGCGCATTTTTTTCGGTGGCTTCTTCGACCAAGGGAAAAAATGGGTTGGTGAGCGGGACACTTTTTGACTGTCATTATATATTTTTTTTTATATCTTCCTGCGTGGACAGGAAAATTTGGGCTTTTTTAATGGATTTCGTAGATTTTAATATTCTAGAAATTGGAAAGTTTATCCAATTTTTTTTTTTAGATTCTGCAGAGTGCCTTTTAGTTTCGTGGATAATAAATATGGTATATCTACAAAAATATAAGATAAAGTTAACTACTTTGCACACAATTTCTATAATAGGCGATACAGTACAATATTTAAGAAAAGCATAAATTAATATTTATTACAAATTAATTATAGTTTAATTACATAGATCTATTTGTGTTTAAAAAATCTAATTTGATTGGTAAAAATATATTATTTTAAGTGTATATAAATATTGGTGTACCTTATAACCATTGCAATTCGTAGTTGGGAAAACTAGACGAATTTTTTTAGGGGTTTGTGTTTCTAAAGGATGGAAAAACATTATTCACGTTCGAGATTTGCATAGAGAGTTGAGCACATGTCACTTTACGTTAAGTTAAATTTACACAACGTTATTCCATGTTATGCAACAGGTACCTGTAATATTTAACCCCTAATTAAACACGTCAATCAGTCTTACATAATGGTATTAATAATGTTGTTAATTTATACAACGTAATGATTTTCCAACGTTATTTTTACATATATGCGTTCAAAATGAATATGTGTGTTTGAAATTCGTTTGAAAAATCAATCACTTCAGTAAAGTTCAGTACGCAAGATAAACCATCATCGATGTAAAATTAAAGAATATGATAAACAAAAGTGAGAATGATCTTAGAAGTTTATTACGGTTAAGATAACATTTAATTCAGGAAGAGATAAAAAAAATATAATTACTTACCTGGAAATATGTAGTAAAGCAAAGTCAAGGTGTAATTAAAGGGTTAAGTAATTTTCACTCGACTTTCAGCCGGCTCACATTTTTTCTCAACGTGAAAGTCCTCAAAACTCCAGGGAGAGTTGAGACTTTCGTGATTTTTGCATTTTACGAAGTCCCTCGAATAATATGTAATGAGGCTACTTTTGAGCTTGGCGTTTTGAAACGGTAATTGCTTACCGCGGGAATAATTAATGAATACACATATCTATAAAATCAAAATTTTTATTTATTCTTATGTATATACATATTCTGTTCGCACTATATGACTCGCCATTATTGTGAATTACTTAATTAACGGGCGAGCATTGAAATTTAATATTTATCTGTTAGTTTTCAAATAATTATCACGTCGACTAATAATATTCTTCGATTTTATTTTTGATTCTTAATCAATCAATTCGTACATGTCTGCAGAATTGTGCAATTCACTTCGTATTGAGTAAAGTGATTGTGGAATCGAGCTCTCTTGTAATTTATTTGCGGATACATCTATAGCATGGATTAATAATTTATCATTCGATCATTAGTTACTGATAGAAGAGTTGACAATATTACACAAATATATATATATTTTTTGTAAGTAATTTCGTTACTTAGCGATGAAACTACATAATGGGTCGAGTGCTACACAGGGATGATTCAGTATTTATTCAAATCGATTGAATATATAATAACACTTTAAAAAATTATGATTAATGTAAATACAACAATTTATGAAAAGGCTAATTAATTTATTTCCTCGAAAATCTAAAAGCCACCTACAACGAAGTAGAATAATCACCTGAAAACCTCGTATTCCCTATACACTGCGCTCGGTGATTTTTTTTTCTATTATATATATGTATATATATATATATATATTCGTAGAAAAAAAAACTGCGCGAGGAAGGAGAGAAAAAGGAGTCGAGCTGTCGCGCGCGCGGTTTTCTCGTTGGAAAAACACGCATCGTCGATCCAAGGCCGGCGCTTCGTGTTATTACGCGAGTGGCTCGCGCAGTTTATTATGCCCACACGAGAGCGCCTCTCCTTCCTACTGCCCGCGATATTTGTTACTCCTACGCTTACCCAGGGCTGTTCTCTCTCGTGTGCTTGCGTAGCTGACATTTGCCGCTAATAGGGAGGAACATATTTTTTTTTTATCGGTTTCCTTTTTCTCGTTTCAATTCGTTTGTCTCTATACGAAGATAAGCTAATTATATGTGTGAAAAAAAAAATATCTACACGTGGCGTTAATAAGATAGAAAATTTAGTGGCTGGATAGTCGTGTTACAACGTATACGTACCGATTCGTTCTTTTTGATAAATCCAGGATTATATAGAAATCATTCTGTTTAAATTATTATTTTAATAAATCTTACGTAAGGGCAAGTATGTACCTCTTACGTTGAAAAGAAGTTACGTTAATTAATCGAGGTGATATAGTTTTAAAATGCTAATCTGTACAACTTTAGCGGTTCGAATTAACTATACCGAGTAAAGAACGTTGCAATAATTAGATTAAATAAAAAAATAAAAGGAATGGAAATAGAATTATTACCTATACCTTACTTATGTAATTTCGCGCGTATGTATACATACCCACGGTGTAATGGAATTTTTTGTTTGTAAATAGTCAAAATTATATTTCTAAGCGAAATGTAAGTTAGTCAAGTACTCGTTAAAAACGGAAGTATACGGGCAATTGTCTTTGAAAATTTGAAAGTTTATGAAAAGGCATTTCGATCTTAATCACCCCATTAACGAAACCCTATGTCGAATACTTACAATTATTCAAATGCGGTGAAAGTTTCGAGTAATGATTTGATGCATTAACATTTTCTCTTTATCGATGAATGAAAAAAAAAATTTTTTACCCATACCTCATCCCACTGATTAATATTAATGTTAACGTTTACAGGGATGGTATTATTGCATTTTTAAAGTTTAAATAACTGCTTGTATTGCTCGCGTTCAAACAGCGTTTCTCGTTATTTCGTAGATTTGTTGTTGCCGATAACGCATACGTGTGCAATAATTATTGATTTTTGGAGGTAAATACAATTTGAGAGTTTTCAATTTCTTTTTCGTATATTCGAGACAATAAAAACTATACGTGTTCAAACAGATGTATGGAAACTTTTCTCACCACGTTTCCTTGTGTCCACAATTTTTCGACAGGGTATATCGAATATTAGACGTATCCTGGTTCCTCCGAAAACTCGGTCTATATTTACTTTGTCGGCCTATATATGGAGAAACAGGTTAAGATAAAGAAACAACTTATTTTCTTTCACACTTGTGTGCACGCGTAAATATAACATTTAAATTTGATTTTTATGGTTCGAATTGATTTTTAAAAGTTGAATGTAGATTCTATCTTGCATATTAGAATGTCGAGTAGCAATAATGTACAGAATGACGTTATAACTTTCAAAGCAATTTGAACGATTGAGATTGAGAAAAGGAAATGGGAGGAGTGGGGGTGGGGATTTCTTCTATTAGATAAACCACAATCAGCCCTCGATAGCGACAGAAAATACAAGACGTTGAGATTCTAGAAGCAGCTTAACCGGGCAAACGACGCTTCGAACGAGTAGTAACCGACCCGTTCAAGAGTCGAGAAGGGAGGAACATCGGAAGGAGACAGAGCGAGAGAGGGGGAGAGAGGGGGAGAGAGAGAGAGAGATAAAAAGATAGTGGACACGTACGCACACACGAGGGGAGTCGGCGTAATGATCACGCTTAAGGATATTCAATTTTGCTCGATAATTGATAATAGGACGTTGAGAAACCGTGAGACAATTACCCTTTTCTCCATGCCATTGTTCACCCTTGCCTTCTTCACCTTTGACATTTATCGTAATATTTATGTATTTTTCGAAAAATAATATACAGGACGTAATATTTGTGAAACGTGTACGATTGACTATATGTGTTTCACTGTATACATGTACACGTTATGTCATAACCAAAGGTTTAATTATTTACATACAAATTAAATTATTCGAGTTCAAAGTATCCAAGGTTAAGAATTTCGACGAAGCTTCGCTTTTTTAAGGGTAATTAATTTATTTTTGAAAGCTCCATTACTCAGAGGGTTATTTCTGTAACTTTGCGCGAATTGACAGAGCATACCTAATTACTAGAGGAAATGTAACTCGAACGATTTTCATTGGTGAACTATATATATATAACGCCCGCACAATTAAACTGGTACAAGTACATCGATGTACACCCAACACGTATCCACAATATAACGAGTAAACGAATGCCGCATCTGATAAACTAAATACCCGCGTGCATGCCCAATAAAGAACCACGTAGGGCAGCCTCCCTCAAAACAGGTGTAACAAATCTGTTACCCACCTAAAGTGAATCTATTATTTCTCTACGTAAGGAGAATAAAAGAAGGGGGAAGAAGAAAATAAAAAGGAAAGAGGAAAAGAATAATAGTTATAAAAACCCTCCAGCGTAAAAGTCTCAAGACCGATCGAGGCACGAGTAGTATATATTCTCTCTTACGCCCCAAGTTTCCCCCACCACCCTCGTCCTCGAAGCACAGAGCACATCGGAGAGTGTACGTGTACCTTCGACTCGGCGAGCGAGCGAGCGAGCGCTAGTGTGTGCGCGCGTGTGTGTGTGTGTGTGTCAGCCCCCTTCCCCCCGCCCCGCCCCCCCTGCGCACCGCTCCGGTCCCCGGTATCTCCCCGCTTGCTAGAGAGAGAGATATATATCGGACGTGGGGGTGCCCCGGTGGTGGGGGTTGTGTACGTGTGCGCGCGTGGTGGTGGGCGCGGGGGTGCATGCGCGAGAGGGTAGAGGCGGCCGAGGGGCGGGGGGTTGGAGGGGCGGAGGGGGGGGGGGCGAGAGGAGCGGAAGGGTAGGGGGAGGAGGGGAGAGACACCGCGCGCACGGGGCACGGGGGCGGAGGGAGGCGAAGCGGGGGAGGGTGGGGTGGGGTGGGGGGGAGGGGCGGACTAGCCGAGCCGAGCACGCAGGAGGACGAGAGGAGGTCGGTCGGATCGCCGCGTCGCGCCAGTCGGCTGCGAGAATCGCTCGGACTCGGTGGTGCGGGCGCGCGAGTGTGTGCGGGTGCGAGATCCCGGAGGTTACGCAATAATACACAAGTGACGGAGGGAAAGAGAGACGAAGGAGAAGAAGAATCATCATCGTCATCATCAGTGCGCTTAAGCCTCTCGCTCTTCATCAGTTCTACTCTTTTTTCCTAACAATTTTTTCGTCGTCGCGGGACATGCGGTTGACTACGTCGATGCGCTCTTCGTTGGACAGAGCGCGACACTCGTCACGGTAAATTTTATCATTCGGGGCGGTTCAACTTTATATGTGTGATTGTGGGTGTGTCTGTGTGTGCCTGTGTGTACATATATATATATATACACGTATATATACCGTATGTGCCTTATTTATTTATCTGCACGTTTCTTTTTTTTCTTACTTTTTTTTCAATTGTACACTTAGACGATCGTGGCCTATTAAGGAAAATCCTTATAGTAATTATGAGATTTTTTGTGATTGACGAATAAAAATTAATTATTTTGTCTATTTGCCCGATACTCGGTTGCTCGTGCGTGTCGAAACACAGGGTGATTTTTGTGGAGCAGCGATCAACATTATTATACTTTTGTTCACCGTATTTACTTTGGTAACTTTAGTCGTTGTAATTATCGAGTATCGATAGCGAATTATTCTTGTATTATAAATGCAATCTCCTTTCGAATTACTTTGTTACATTTTTTCGGGTTTATTAGATCGATTTTTCTTTTTTTCACATTTACTTGGCCGAGTATGCAGCTAAGAATTACTGATCATTAAATTTTATCAGAAACTCTTCTTTTATCATAAGTAGATTTATTTAAATTATAAATTAAATACTGCATTTTGCTATGTGCCTTAAATAAAGTAACAAATTTTATTTATTCCAATAAATACTTCAATACTGTGCTCGTAATAGTTAGACGAAATTTTCCATTCAAATAAAAGGATTTATATATAACCAAGTACGGTAAATAGAGCGTAGGTAGTAAGGTATAGAGGGTAGGGTGATATTCCGAAAAGTCCATCGAAACACAAACACTCATACCGAAAGAAAGAAATAGATGAATCACTGTGTGTGCGTGTGCGTGTGCGCGTATAAGGTATATATGTATGTGTGTGTGTGATTGACGCACCCTCGAAAAGTGTGTACTTGCCACGAGTGTTGTCATATTTTGAAAATGGAAAATTCGACGTATTCGAAGGGTGTCTTGGGTTACACAGCATAGTTATACAGGTATATATTTGTAAATAAATATTGTTACCACGTGGTCGAGAGAGCCTCGTCCGAGATTTCATTCAAATTCGCGTCAATATGGAATTTAAGTATGTCTCTCTCGGTTTTTCGTAACGCGTATTTTTTACTTCCGGATGCACTGCACATGTAGACAACTTACTCGAGTGCAACGTCAAACAGCAAGTCACTAATTTACGTCACCCGTCAACATTTACCCCGCGCGCGATGTTTTTCTTTAAAAATACTCAACTGCCCATTTAGAGATATATATATATATATTTGAGTCGCAGATTAGGGAAACTTTGAAGCTAATCACGGGACGAGTTTGAGATTATACGAGGTATACAGAATTATTTTTAATAAATATATGTATGGTACAATCTCTCGGTAGGTCTGTTATCCACACGTGTGTCGTTCAACCCTCTTACGAACATATGTGCAGGGAATAATGAGAGAAAGAAAATCGATTCTTAAAATATGTGCCTGTATATACCCTTATGGGAAAAGTGTCAGGAGTTATCGTACAACGATTACGCCCCTGCGCCTTCGTCGTCGCCGTCGTCCCTCTCTCTCTCTCTCTCTCTCTCTCTCTCTCTCTCGGATGGAAATTCCTGACAGGGGCGGCGCTCTCGCTTTTTCCCCTCCAACCGAGTAGGCGACGTGCGCGCTCGCATATACACGCCCGAGTCTGACGGCGACGGGGAGAGAGAGAGAGAGAAAATGAGAGACTGGATTTTCGTGGAAACGAGGCGGTCGGGGCTACGCATTTACCGTGAACGTCCCGATTTCGGTGTCAGATAGTAAAACTAGATAGAGTACTAGTTTTGATTACACACACACACACACATATACGTACATTTTAAATCCCTGATTATCATTCAGTAGTAGGTTTCTACGTTATCGCAAGGTTGGGTAGGTTCCTACCGTACCGCGGTATTCGTTTCCTTCGTGTTTACAAATTTTTGTTTTGGTAATTTTTATACACATGCGTTTATAAACCATCTACTAAATTCGAATGACGATCGATTTTTTTTTATTTATTAGCATTTACGGAAGTTCGGAGTGTCCGCACGTGTATATGTTTAGATTTTCCAATATGGTAAATAAATGTGACATTTGACAATATCAACATTTAATAATTAGAAAAACTAAAGCACTATATTAATCTAGTTCTTTTTAAAGCTCCGCTAAGTAAACCTAAATTATATAGGAATATCTTTTTAACCCGCATTTCATAAGTATACCGCAAGCACTAAATCCGCAAGAGAAGAACAATTTTGAAAATGATACGGTAAAGTAGGGACCTGCAACGGATAAGCGATTAAGAGACAGAAAAGTACCAAGTATTATAACTAATCAGGAACTGGGACAGTGACGTGGTCAATGACGCACCTGTCAGCACAAGGTTCGACACAGGGGAAACGCTCGAATGTATTATACACACACATATACACACATATACACGCGTATATTGTCCGACCCTGGGGTTTCCTGCGGCCTGCGGCGTTGTATATATTTGTGTATATATATATATATACCTTTTCGTCTATAGTTGTTGTTGCCTTGCTTACGCGCACAGGGGAATTCCGGCATTGTGTCGTTGTGTGCTTAAGATTTTACGGGGATCTTTCGTATACAAGGGGAATTTTAAATCCTGTTTATTGCCAATTATGTATTAACCATCCATAAATTACACGTCCACTCGTCATCACTATGTCTTCTTCTTTTTATATTTTTAATGTTTGTATACATAAGAAAATTAAATGTCTTGATATGATCTTTGCAAATGAGAATAATTATTAAATACTGGATAACGATTACTTTTAATTTGTGACATTAAACGAAACAAAATTTGTGTTACCATCGTGCCGCTGAAATCGTTATGTAAAACGTAACCCTTCTAAATAAATCTGAAAATAATCGGAAAAATAATGAAATTATTTTCGTGTACCTAGGTTGATAATTGTAAAAGCCGTCGATCGTCACGCACGAATTTTCGATCGTCGAGAAGAGAGAAACTCGGCGACGCTGCGGCTCCTCCCCGAGTCATCGTCCGCGTGAAAAGCCCCTCGATCGTAAAATAGGACGCGCAGGCGCCTCTCTGTGTATCTTGCAAGATAAACTCACGCTTACACAATGAAAAACCTGCGACTTGCTCGAACTATATATCTTTCTCTAAGGATATTTAATAATAATTTAATGTATAGGTGTTGAGCATTTATTTATTTCAATTTGCTACTTTACCGACCGAGCTGTTAAAAAATAAATAGTAATCGAATGAACCAAGTTGTTGTTCCGGGTGATCGGTTATTATTGTACGATCATTGAGGAAAAATATCAATGACAGCCTTTAGATTGATCAGCTATTCAGGGTGTTGTTTTGATGTTATTTTACATACATATATATATATATATATATATATATATATATATACACGTACACAGATAGATAGTACCAGTTAATTATGTTTTCTGCTTTGATTCTCGATATTAGTTAGATACCTTGATTGCCAACTATCTTTCTAAAAAATTCCTTCGTTATGCAATTGCGATTTTTAAATGTATTTGAATTTAACAATTAATTTTTATAGAATAGGTCATATAACTCTATCTCTACCTGATGTGTGCAACTATTTTTATTATTATTTATTTATTGAAAAAAGTAAAATCGAATAAAATATATTATGTATACGTAAAATTTCCTTTCCTTTAGACTGATACATATCGTATGTGACTAATCATTGACGTCGAATTAATATGCGATTAATAACTTGTCAATGAGAATAAATAAAAAAAAAAAGTATGTTGATACCGTCTCACCCTCAAAAAGCCGACCAGTCGTGCCCTCTTTCGGGTAGCCTCGCTATAACCTCCTTCTGGCGGTACGCGAGAAAACGTGGCGTGAATTAACGGTCTCGTTCCATCTCTGTCTTTCGTGCGAGAACGCGAGAGCGCGAGAGCGCGAGAGACCCCGACGTCTATTGGCCGCGTCGCCTATCCTCTTTCCTCTTCGCTTCTCTTCTCTCTTTTTTTTTTTCCTCGACGCGACTCCTTCAGCCTTTCGTCATCGCTCCGAGCGCGTCTCATTGTGGCTCTTGGGAACCAGCGATATTTCTGCCCGAGAAAATCGTTTATTACAATGTTCTAGTGGGTGCGCTCGGAGGTTTCGGATTTACTCGCTCCTCTTGTTTTTCAAATATACAACCGATATACTGTACAAACGATCGCTCCAGATTTCCTTTAATTTATTCGTCATTCGTTAGGGTTACCTTTTCCTCTGTAATATTTTTGCAAATAATTTATTTATATCAACGTCACACCGACTATTTATTAACTATTTCTATTACTATAACTATCGATTGCTCGATTTATAAGGCAAACCAAATATTAAAGTCCATCAACATTATAACGCTGTGAACGATAACATCTAAATGACGATATTTCAAATTTCGCGTAAAAATGTATCTACGCAACTCTTCCCACACACGTGCACATGTATACTCTCAGCTTTGTTGGAAATCTCCACACTTGTTTGTCCCGCGTTAAAAAAAAAAACGAACATAAATTCTCGTTATTTTCCTCGTATTTCTTGCGCTCGTAGTCGCCTCGTCATTTTTTTTTCTGGGTAGGGTAGAATCACAGGGAAAATTTCTTGGTTCGAAACGTGCTTAGAAATTCAAACTCTGTACGCTAGCCATTTCAGGATGCGCGGCCTCAAAGTAACTTTATTTAAAACGTTTTTATATTTTTTCTTTAAAAAATTCGAAAACAAATAAACGTCTAATTTTATGCCAGGTTTCCATACAGTAATATTGCAATGTTATTAATTTCTAAGGTGTCTAACGCCTCAAATAATTTGAGATACTTTATTCTCTATAATAGATTTTCGGTCAAACATGATGTCTATGTAAAGATGTAATAAACCTTGGGTAAATCTGGATCGCTTGAACGTATAATTTACAAAAAAAATGTAACCTTAAAAACCTCGACTCTACCATAAAAATATTTCGAGTGTAGAAAAGTTTTAAGCGGATTGAAATCGCAGGAGTCGCGAGATGAGATCCTCGCATTACGTCAACGCTAACGAAACGTACGTGTGTGTGTGTGTATACGTGTTTTTTCACTCCCTCCTCGGTGTCTTTCGAGGTCGTTTTATGCGAGTGAGCGAGGAGAGGAAAAGAGACGATATGATATAATAGTTACGCTAGGCGCACCGGCGAGTCCAGTTTCGTTTCTCCTTCGCGTTTCCTCGCTCGTCTCGTTTTTTTTTTCTTTCTTTTTTTTCCTACCAAGGCGAGGTTGCATTTGAAGGGTAGTCGGCACCATTTTGTCGTACAATCGCTAAAAGTTAGAGAAACCAGTTTTTATCTAACATTTTTTTTTGTATATATACAATTTAAATGAAATACAATATAAATTTAAAAATATACGTTCAGATAAAGACGGACTTATCCGTTTGTTATCTTTTATAACACCCGCAATTTTTCTCGTTCTCTCTCTCTCTCGCAATAAAATGAGGATTTTGAGGTTAAACGCAAAGAGACATTTTGTTAGTACACATTAGGTTAAACGGACAGTTTTTTTTTAAAATCGGGAATCGTTTCACTTGCGGTTGAATTTTTATGAAGTAACACTCGTGTGTACATATAGACCGTCTGTATAAATGTGGTGATCGTAATACAAGGTTGCGAAAACTCTGTATAGCAGTGCATGCCATTGCATGCCTTCGTAATAAAAACAATCGATTGATTTTACATACCTCGGTGATTATGAAAAATAATTTTCACAGGCAACGATATAAAATTTCCCCTTTTTGATATACAATTGTCGTAAGTGCTAATCGGTCGAAGGATCACTCGATTCTCTTTACGTAACGTAAACAGTAAAATATATATGTCCACCAAGAAATAACTGTGTATATACCTGTATATATAAATATAGAAAAAAGTGAAATCCAGTCGCAGATGTATAATACAGTATATATATACAAAAGAGAGAAGAGGGGATAAAATTCAATTACGGTTGAAATAGTCAATTAATCCTCCGTACCCTGCAGCTCGGCCGGTATTCTCCGCACGCGTTCGCAATCTCGCAGATCCCTATAGTCGCGAGATGACGCCAAGTCACCGGGCTGGTTCTCTCTAAAGAAAACTACGAGAGACACACCGCATCCAGAGTACCGTATAACGGATGTTATTTCACTTTGTTTCAACCATAAAGAATCTCTCCTTTTTCCTTTAACCACTCGTACATTTTTCAAACTTTCCGAGATACCCAATTTTTAATTATTTACTTTGACTGTAACGTATAAACATATATACATCCAAGATGTCTTCACAAGAGTCGCCAGTTATTCTCATCAATAATATGACAACGAGGAATGATTGACCTAACATTTCAATTAAGTTATTTCTTTCCTTTGTTGATTTATCTATCGTTTACTCGCGTACAATATTTGGAAATGCATATACACGATAAGGAAAAAAAAGGAGGAAGGAAAATGTCAATTTGAAAGATATGTAGCTATAAATCGTGGTGCACGTGCAAAGAGGTCGCGTTATACAGCACGAGTGTAGAGAAAGAGAGAGAGAGAGAGAAAGAGGGATGTGCGGGGCTTTGGCTTCCGAGTCGGCGGCGTCGCGGCCTTTGAGCCACCTGTGCGATTCGCCGTCGTTCCAGTTCGAGTGGCAAGCTATACTACACCGAGTGGGAGGGAGGGAGGTATACACAAGAGAGAGGAAGAGAGAGAGAGAGAGAGAAAGCCAAGGCCTCCGAGATCCGTTAGACAAATAGTTACCGCGTTCCTCGTTACCAAAGAGTTTATATGCTTATAAATATATAAATATGTTCGATGAATATTGATCGACTGAACGGATATGTCATTTTTCCTCCTGTGTTTCCTTTATGTTGATATTTTTTTTGGAAGAATTGACCCCTATTCGGGTATGTACAATCTCGTTGAATTATTCGGCGTAAAACACGCGATTTCTTTTGCGTTATACTGTATCGAATAATTAATAATTTCACTTAACCTTTTCATTTCGATTTTGCGCAACATCGGGTTTAAACTAATCAGTACTGAACAATCGATGTATATAAATAGAAATATCGATATTTTTTTCTATTACTCTACAAATACTTAATTACGAACTGTTATTATAACAAAATACCAATTTAAAATCTTAATTTAGTCATACGATATCTAAAAATGTGAGAAAAAAGTATTGAGATTACCTGTTTGAGTCTCGAAATAGATAGGAAGCGATATAAATGTACAGTAGACTAGTAAAAGGTAAAAGAAGAAGTATAAGGAGTTGACGATGAGATGCCAGCGTGCAGCTTCTTGCAAACATGCGCATGAGCTGAGAAGTACGAGAGGTGGAAAATGAGAAAGAGAGAAAGAGGGAATATACAATTTATCAATGAACTCACTCGATGACGATCGCGTTTACTTTCTCCATTTATATGAGGATTCATACTTTTTTTTTTAAATTATTTATTTGCAACCAATTTTTGAGAAATATATTACATCATTTTTCCAAACGTGCGTTTTAAACATTATGAATTATATATGAATTTAAAGGTGTAACGGTGTATATATGTAATTCTGTACGCGTGTTGTGAAAATTTAAAAACTTGATTATATTCATTTTCTCTAGAAAATATTTGAAATAAAAAGTAAATGCGAAGCCATTAAAAAGTAAGGCGCAGTCATACTTACAAACCAATTAATTTTTGATGGTTCTAACGAGCAGTAAAATCACTTAAAAATGTAAAATTAATTGAGTTGCACATACGCGTGTATTAAAATACAAGATGGTTATCTCTTAAATAATTAGACGCATTAAGGTCGAAAATCAGAGGGTAAGAATGAATACGAGCCGATTTTGGTAGTTATCACCGAGAGTTTGAATGGCGTATGACTAACAATGACTAATGATGCCTTAAGTGTCATTTAACTGCAATGCGCAAATGTGCAATCCATTTTCTGGGTTTAATTGTACATATACGTAAACGATAGGACACGCGCACGGGATTTCAAATTCTTTAAACTCCGAGACGCAAATTATTATTGCTATAGATTCTTACTAATCGGTGTATTATTATGTTTCTATATTTTTTTTACATTAAATTTAGAGAATAACAAATAAGTATACTGGTTTCTTTAGTACTTACCAATTTTACTCGAGAATTCGTCATCAATTAATGTTCATTGATATAATATGTAAAGTTTCTTATTATTAGAAAAAGCTAAAAATAATATATAAAGTGATTTTTCCTTCGTTTTGTAAAAATATCATATCGCGTGCAATATACATCTTACAATTATTTTTATAAAAGAAAATACTACTTTGTAGTACGTCATACGTGGATTAATATATATATAAAAATTGTTAAGTTGCGTCGTCGCGCGTTGAATCAAATTAAATCGAAACCTCACATCGGAAACTATTCGCAAACGCGTCAGTCTGAAAATACCCTCTCGATCAGTCACCTTTGAGGCATACGATCAAGAATCGATTGCATGAAAAGAAAAAAAGTATCCTATGACGAGGAGGACAAAAGAAGTTGGTATATGCTTCCGTGCGAACGTCATTGACCGCACGAAATGAAACCGAAGAGAAAATGTTGAACGAGATAAAACGAGAAGTTTACACGCGCACACACACACACACACGCGCGTGCATCAATTCATTGCCTCGTTATGCCATCAGTTGCGTTTATCTTCCGTTTCTTATTCGTTAATTTTAGGATTTTCCTGGGTTATTAGCTTTAAAAGATTTTTTTACCATTTTCTATTGAATTACATAATTATTTAAAAATGTTCGCGCATTATTTTATAAATAATATACACGTTATATTTATCAGATTCGACAATAATATAAAACAAAATATGCGAGTATATTTTGAATTTGCTACGTTGCTTGCGAATTTTTTCCTCTTCGTTTACATTTCCCAAGTTTTAATAGCGCGTGGGTGTCGGAAGATGAAGTACACGGATGCTCGACGAACTTTGGTTTTCCCTGATTTCTACGAGGTTTATCGCCGAGTCTTGAAGTTTTGTGGGACGTTACTATAATATATCGCCGAAGGATAGCGCATTTTAAACCTTCGTAGAATAAGAATTTCTTGTAAGGGAAAGAAAGTCTTTCGTTATATATTTAACAATTATCACTATGTACTAATTTTCCTTTTAGTTAATATTTTTATCTAAAATTAACTGTCGTTCAACGAATAGTGGGTCGTCGTTAAGTTACCTACGTGTTTCGTATCGTTAGTTATTATTTTACTTAATTTTAATTATACACGTTTACCCATGCAGAAAACAGCATATATAAACGATTTCGCGTAAAATCGAGTACTGATAATAGGAAAAAAAAAGTTGCGTCACATATACACACACGTGCGGTAATCGTTAAACCTCCTTTCATCTTCGCATATACACTTACGTAATCAGCATAATACAATTGTTTTCGTAAAAAGAAAATGTGACCCTGAACCCGTAAGTATCAGTCAACCGATTACACGCGTGCAAATTTTTTTTTTCTTTTTTTTTCATTACATACGAATGTTTTGGAGAGGTGAAAAACCTACTTGGAAAAGCGACCTTGGCACGCACACCTAAGGATTAATGCACTTTTATCCGAGTTCCAATTTGACATTTTCGCGATTATTTAATAATTTTTGATGTTTTTATTTTACTTGGTTGTTTAATTTTTGGACATAACGTAGCGATTAATTAGCGCACAAGGCTAAAAGAAATTTTTGGATTAAAAGTATACTCGAAGGGATATTTATATATAAATGTGACGATTATTACGATAGTCACGATAAGGAAGCTAGGCACATATTTTCAAGTTTGCAAATATACATATATCATATTTCTACTATATCAAATATAATTATTAATCGATTTACTTTACCATTATAAAAATGAAAACCTATATATAAATGTATTTACCGTTGCTGAATTAAAATAAAAAATTAAAACGTTATTTAAAATAGGGTAAATAAAAACAAACTACCAAGTAATTATAAACGTTATAAAAAAAAATTGAAGCAATCTCTTAAGATGAATGACACTTTGGATGATGCATCAAAGAGAGGCGCGTGACCATGTAAAGTAAAACAAAAAAAAATATGATGCTTCGAGCTCTTTCCTCAGGTTGATATTAGGGTAGGAAAAAAAGGTGAAAAACCTCTGGTGTCGTCGACGTCGACCTTCGCACGTACACGCCGTCAATCTCCTCGAAAGTGCACCGGCCTCGACTCCTCGAGTTCGTTGAGCTTACTGCCGTGCCCTATCGCCTCTTCGAAAATGACGCGTGGACATATGGAATTTGGCGACTTTTTCTTATGGCCGTTACAATACCTGTACATTTACACACTTGGTATAAAGATACTCTCACGTGAAAATTAATTTTCGTTTATTATTAAAATTCACTGACAGTCGAGATAGCGTCGCAAAATTTACAGTAATTTTGGTTACACAAATGATTAAAAAAGCAAATCCGTTGAATAAATAATCCTGATGGTTAAAAGTGTAAATTGTTTCAAAACCTAAAACACATAAAATTCTATTGAAATAAAAGACAGAATGTATTGTAAATCAAATAACGAATGATGATTACGTTATATATACGAATACGTAAACAAAATTGCTCGAGAAGTTATTGACACTGTAAGTATCTGAGTGTCAACCAGTCATTGCGAAAATCGTGGAAAAATGCACTTTTAAATTTGTATCGACCAATGATTACAAAATCCGGGGTCCTCGACCGCACCTGTTTCACTCTCTTCTCATATTTTTCCTCTCTTTTGCGCGTTGTATAATACATACATACATAAATATATGTAATATACGCGTATACGTGTATGTGTAAGCACGTATGTATAAGCGCGTGGAAATTGCTCGATGCTAATTGGAAAGGTGAAGAACCGATAATGAGGATTGCGCGACGCTTTCGCCGTCCTTAGTTCGGCGACAAGGTCGATCAAGGTCAGGGTTATACATCTCTCTTCCAATCGCGAATTTCGTATTCAAGTGCACGACACCGAATCTGGTTCTTGCGTAGATTATAATATTCTTAAGCCAAATCCATGAGGACCCTTCTTTTGTAATAGTTATATAGAAAATCATCAAGTTTTTAATTTTTTTACATTCAGTAGACGATTAAAATCATTGAGATTATACCAAACGCGAAAATATCACCGTATTCATTCAACAAATTTGTCACCATGGCTTAAAAATTCCATACGCGCAAATCTAAAGCCTTTTCTTATTGTTTTATTCAATATACTATCTTAAATAATTATTGATTGTTCATTAATTTTTTATTTAAATGTACATTTTTAATTGGATTGAATGAAGATTAAATAAAGTAATTAAGAATTCAGATTTGTAAGAAAAAAAATGTATTGTCGGGAAAATAATAGAAAAGAAAATATTGTATCTATAAATTATCGATTGGATGGTGTCGACGACGCGTCACTGCCATGTAGGGAAAAAGCAACGTCGGATATATTGATTCGTCGACTTCCAGTATTCCTACCCATCTCTATCTCGCTCTCGAAAAACCCTTGTGGAGGTTGGGGAAAAAAGGAGAAATTGGTCTCACCCTCTCTCGAGGGTAGTTGCGATCGATATTATACCGTTGGACAAAGAGATTTTACCCGTAAACGCGAGAGTTGAAATTTGATTGAATTATTTTTTATTTTCTTTTTATTTATTCAAGTGTTCTCGATCTAACGAGGTGCTTTATTTTTCCGTTGTTGCATTACGAATTTTGTATTTGTTTCATATCTAGAAAATACGCGTATTGTGTGAAACTATATTTATTGATATAGAATAATATACTTTAATGGTAATCGAAGACATCTAATTTTTAAAAAGATGTATACCATGATCATTACTGTTTTAATCACGTTGGTTCGTAGACTTTATCGATTATTATCCCTTTTCGTACAGATAAAGTTGTAAGTGTTGTGCTACATAATACTTGTACAACAAGAATTCGGTTCAAACGACTCATCAAAATGCAAAGTCGATTTTGTAGACATTGATGAACATTTTACGAAGTATATTTTAAAATAAAGGTATAATTACGATCGAATAATAAAATAAAAGCGTTTTAACTCGAGTAACCTAAAATTGGATTTGGATCCATAGAAAGCTCTGTTAGGTGGCCTTAGAAAAGCGAAGGCGTCGCGCGTCTGCCGGTCGTCTGGCTTTTCCCTCGAGCCCCGGCCTTTCTCCACTTTCGCAGAATGCGCCCAGAGTTCATCGGCTCGTGAGCCGCGTATATACCGTTGCTCAACCGTCGCTTCTTCTGCCCCGCGTTCCCGTTACGAAATCTCTTTTCTTCCTCAATTACGCGCGAAAAAATGTTCGATTTCGGAAGTATTTGCGTTTATTTATTATTTTGTTTTTCTTTTATTATGAAATACTTTTACCCACACTTTTCGAAATTTCATCATTGTGCAATTTATCCTTTAACTATAGGTATATATATATAAACGTAAAAATTAACGACCCACATAAGCAATTAATCCGAAACGGTTAAAATTAAGGATATTTTAATCCTGAAGAACAACGAAAATAAAAGATAAAGTGATATTGTTGGAGCGATCGCGTTGCATCGACATTATCAAAGCCCGATAAGCGAACCGCGCGATAATCGTGTTTGCGATTCCTTATAAAGCCGGCTCGTAACACCTTACAAAATCCTGATGTAACCCCGCGCAATCGTCCTGCGCACACAACGGAGGAGGGGAAAAATTACATAAAAGGCCAGGAGAACCGATCGTAGCTCGCACCCACGTCCTCTCAGGGTCGCCGCCTACGCGTCCACTTGGACTCACTTGGATTTTCCGATCTCCACCTCGTTTACCAGTATTTTCTTTCTTCTCCTTACGTAGGTAGGACTCTATCCGCGTAATTGTTAACGGTGTTATTTTATTAATACACGCGTATATACGTTACATTACCATACAAATTAGATTCATAGAAAAAATTTCACATTTTTCAAATCGAATTAAATGTAGTTACTTACTTATATAACGATTCAAAACTTACAAAAACGTGGAGTTAGATTTAAAGCGTAAAAACGTATGACGTATATAACAATATATTGAAAAAAAAGAAGCTACATGAAATTGATTGAATAAATAAAACTTGCTTACAGTATCATCCATAGAACGACAATTCCATCATCCCGAATGCAACTATTGACTTAGTCTGTACAACCCGGTATATATATACCCGAAAGCAAGGTGCCCCCCCGCCTTAAAAAAAAAAGAAAAAAAAAATAAGAAAAATAAAATTAAGCGACAAGATCGTCGAACCCTCTCCGCGTGACAACGTAAACACCGCTCGCGGATAAGCTTCTAGGTGTCTTGAAATTCTTCGAGATTAGCCTCGTTTCGCGCTTCTTTTCGCTTAGTCGGCTCTCCGAGCTTCTACGAGCTGGTCGCGATGCACCTTCACTTCGACGAGACTGCACCTTCCTCGTTATTTTCATTCGTAAACCAATAGAATATCGTATGGGTGTTTACGTCGATAACTCGCAGGGATATTACATAATAATTTTCTTAAATATAATATATATTTATATATATGTACATATACATGTACACATACACGTAGAAGAATACGTATAATATATTTTTGTCGTGCATTTGCTCGTGACACCATTACATACAATTATTACTTTGTAATTTGATGAAAACAATAAATTCCTGATTTTAATTGTACGAATATTTCAAATTGTTGCAGATCGTCAGTTGGTAGGAGCACGTGATAGGATCAACCGATGAGAAGGTGAAAATACGTCCCGGATCGAAGCACAGTTGAGAGAAAACGACAAGGGAGTGAGATTTCGGTGCGAGTGCGACAGGGAGAAAGAGGAAAGAGCCAAGGAGATAAAACGAGGAAAGAGAGGGCGAGAGAGAGAGAGAGTGTGAGAGAGAGCGAGATAGTGAGAGAGTAAGGAAGTAAGTCTCATGTTAGCGGACATAAACGGTAACCTGGCGGATCTGAGAAGCGAAGCTGCCATGGCGTCGCAGAGGTTCTGTCTGCGGTGGAACAATCACCAGAGCAACTTGCTTTCCGTGTTCGATCAGCTGTTACACGACGAGTCGTTCGTCGATGTGACGCTTGCCGTCGAGGGTCAGCTACTCAGGGCGCATAAGATGGTACTATCTGCGTGCAGTCCCTACTTTCAGGTGAGCCTCTTTTCTATATTATTATCGCGTAAAATAACCTATCTTACATTGCCTACTTTGATTACCTATTTTAAAACATTGATTACTTTATTTATTTTTTTTAAAATATTTTAACTTCACATACTTACATCAAAATTGTCTTCATCCTAATGCGCGTAATAGTAACAATTAAAATACACATATAAAAGACATTATGCTATTTAAATAAGCTCTATGAACTGGATAATGGTCAATCTGTTATAATCTACAGACTCCTTTTATAAGAAACGAAATGGTCAATTTTACACGTTATATTATTACACGTGATCTTGTAAAATTAATTTTCTACAACTATATATAACTTTTATTCGTTATTTATAAAGTCCGTTCTTCTTTTTTTTTCTTTTTTTTTTTATTAAAGTATATATCGTTATAGGAAGCAGCCCCCTCGTTTTATTAATACATCTTTGTTTTCGTTATCTACTGAACAAGGAAATGAATAATGCGAGGGAGAATAAAATTGACAGTCTCCACATTGGATTGCGTTACGTAGCAATTACCAAGTTCTAAAACTGTCGGATATTTATAATTTTAATATATTATAATAAGCTTTTCCTTTGATTGTGATTATACAAATTTATCCGTGATTTTTAAAATAGATTATCAGGTATATTTTTAATTATTTATTGAAAATTAATTAACTGAATAATACACGATACAGGGTGTTTAAATTAAAAAAAAAAGTAATAATTAAAAAGCTAGTGCGGTAGTGTCTATAGATATTATTTACCATGAATAATTGAACGATGAAACGTTTGCAGGCGTTATTCGTGAGTCACCCGGATAAACACCCGATCGTGATACTAAAGGACGTACCATACGTAGACATGCGTAGCCTACTGGACTTTATGTATCGGGGTGAGGTAAGCGTTGATCAAGACCGACTTACCGCCTTCCTACGTGTCGCCGAGTCGCTACGCATTAAGGGCCTGACCGAGGTAAACGAGGACAAATGCGACTTACCCAGCATAACATCCTCGCTCCTCGGCAATCAAAACGCGGCCGTACCTCCGCCGCCGCCCAATCTCCACCGGATAAATCAGCTTGGCCAGCACCACCATATGCCCCAGAAAAGGTTAACATTATTTTTTATCATTATCTTTAATTCTCTTCTTTTAATTTTTTATTTTTCAAGCGCTTATAAACGTAACACGTATTAACGAATTTCACATTAGACCGATAAATACGTCTTTGCATTCGAATTGTATTTATATTAAATAAAATAATTTTGGTATACGTGTTTAATTTAAATATTCGATAATTGATATTTACCTGAGTTTGACGTGCCTCCTCGTGATCTACGCATTTTTTTAATTTTTATCTTGTACACTATTTCTCGCGTATACTGCACATATACATGTGTGTATAGTATTACGATTGCGATACGGTCTCAGGGTCACTGTCGCATCGTTGCATCAATAAATCATACTCTTATATATATATTAATTGAATAATTCGAAACCGTAGAAAATTAAGGAAATTGTATTAATAATAATATAAAAATTTGACAGGTATCACCACATGTCGAGCCACCCATTGTTAGGCTCAGCCCTGACAGCGCCGAAGCGTAAACGCGGTCGACCCCGGAAGTTGAGCGGTTCCTCGGATACACCGATGGATACGAGCTTGGGACAAGATCAACAGTGCTCGGGAGCCGATTTGGTACAGGGCTCGCCCGAGATGATGGAGATGAAAATGGGCCTCGATTTCCAGAGCGAGGGAGTGCAGAACAGCAGCGCCGGTAGTAGCAGCGCCGGATCGAATGGAAGTGCAAACGCGACCGGAAACGGGGCGACGCCCGCGGGCAAGAAGGACGAGCCCACGGAGAACGGGACCGACCAAGCGGACGCGCCTTTACTCGTTAGGATCAAGGGCGAGCCCGAGCCTACGCCCAGCACCTCGGCCCAAGGTGACACTTATTCATTAATATTTTGTTACGACATTACCAATACCTTGGGTTTTTTTTTCGTTATTCAAGAATTAATATTAACTATACTTTTTATATTTAATTATGTGCGTGGGCGTAAAATATCGATGCGTTATGCTTTTTCAAAACTATTATATTTTTTTAGAAAGATAGCTCGACGAATGAAAAAGTAATTAATTATTGTTATTTTCGGGTAGCGTGTGAATTTAAGTGACAATATTTCTGATAAGAATCAATTTACATTTAAATTAATAAATCATATTATTGTGAATGTATTAATCTCAGCTAATAGAATAGGTCTAATCGTAAATACGTCTTATGATGATGTCTAATACTTACAATGTCTTTAATTTTAGCTAAAGATGAGGCATTCACGCGGCCGCACAGTAGACAAGGGAGTGAAAGTTTCAAGCAAGGTAAGAGATACCAAACGAGAAACCTTATCCTGCCTAATGACTCCACGCGATTTAGCGATCTCCTTTTTTGTGACCAGTAACCAATAACATGTTCTCCTTTACTTTTTTGTCTCAAACGCATTGCTAATCCTCGTACTGCAGGGGAACAATTTTTTTAAAATCTTTGTCATATCATTTGTCAGACTGTACAAATGAGTTTATGCATTATTTGTCATAATGACAAAATTTGCATACTATATCTTGCCATTCGAAAATGTTTCGAATGTGGCAAGAGTTGCGCGTCTAAAGTGCATGTAAAATGGAATATAATATTATACTCGTTCGTCTCCTAGTTATGCGAAACAAGAGACGAGTGCGCAAAAAAAAAAAGAAAAAAAATACGTGTGCCGCACAAAAAATGATATCGCGTAGTGACGGGATAATCGCTGCAAGCCAACCCCCCATGCATGGTGTGTGAAAAATATTGCCCCTCTGTTTTTAGAGCTTCATTAAATTATTTTTTACAAAGTTGCTTCTTCCTCTTTCTCTGACATACTGTTTGTTGTAATGTTGGGGGTGTGAAAACCAATATTTGTGAATTGAATTTAAAGAAAAAACTTAATTGAATTGAAGGTTGAAATAATTTTTTAAGAATTTGTCGTTGAAAATGACATTTATTTAAAATGAAAAATCTATTAAAATTAAAATATTAGTAAAACAACTTTGTTTTTGAGTATCACATCCACACATACAACAATTAGAGAAAGAGGCGTGATGAGACGCGAACAAAGGACGAAGCATAGTGAAGTTAATTCCTTTGAATGCTGTAGTCTCCAATCTAACCCACCGTCCGTATATTTTCGATGTCCATATACTCATCGATTTTACACGGTCAAAAATTCTTAAAAATTACACCCATGTTTATTACTCACTTGCTCGGCCAATGCGTAGCGCACCTCCGTTAGCATAATGTTTTTGCGGTCCTCTGTGTCACTTTATATTTATATATATATATCGTAATTATGTATTGTTTTTATTCCGTATATAAATATGCGTAATACATGCGTATATAACATACATGTATTTAGTTAAAAATTGCTTAACATATACATTTGTGTTATATAGTTGTGTATTACTTTTTGTATTCTCACTCTCCCCGCACATAAGTGTAATTTAAAGAACGAGAGAACGAGAGAGAAAGAGAGAAAGTGAGAGTGAAAGAGGAAAAGAAAGAGAGAGAGAGAAAGAGAGAGAAAGAGAGACAGAGAAAAAATGCGCTTCATTGGCTAGGATGTATAAAGGAGGGGGTGGAGCCAGCTATGCGGTGCCTAAAATTTCAAAACGCTGGTTGTTACATTGTGTGTACACGTATGTTTTATTGTTAAAAAGAAAAAAAAACGTGAAGCTCTTAGAGCGAAAAAAAGTGTACGAGAAGATCTTTTTACATGTGATATTTAAGTGCATATATATCTATACAGATTTAATTAAAATATAAAAGTAATAAAAAAAAAATAATAATAAACGTGAGTGCTCGAAGATCGAGGAATCGGTCAAAAATAGTGAACACGTGTTATACTTTGTTTCTTGCGCAGCAGGTGAGTCAACTTTGAAATTATGACGTTACCTTTGCGCGGGGAAGCGAAGGACTAGGGAGGCCAGCCGTTCTACTAAAATAATAATCGTTGTATATTTATATGTTAAATAAAAAAATATAACAAGCTTTCGTCGTCGGTGATCGTACGGGCGTTGGGATATAAATTTTATTTTTTGTTTTTTTTTTAAGAGGGTAATGCCCTGTAATTGTTTATTGTTGATATTTGTTTGTTGCATAAAATAATTGTATCTGCTTCGATGGATCTTTTATTTAAGTTATATAATATTCTGCATCAATTAATATTTTATCGATGAATGGAATATAGTTAATGTACAAATATAATTTGTTCTCACTTCAAATCTTTACAGTCATGAAATTCTCAAAATAATGGATTTTTTTTTCTTTTGAGCACTCTTTTTAATTATAATTTTATTCTTCAATAAATAAGTTTTATTATTATCTAAATAAAGAATTCGATACTTATATGTTCCTTAATTCTTGACGAATCGGTATAAGAAAGTTTTATCTGAACAATATTATAAATAAATCGGACTCTCGAAAATTGAAATCCATTATTTTGAGAATGTTATAAATTAGAAAAATTGATTAATTTTCAAATCAGTGTATATAAAAGTCTATTATCTTTTCACTTCCACTATATTATATATTTTGCAAATTGTAATATAAAAAAATCTATTCGTAGAACCAAACAAATTACTCAAAAAATAAACTACATTTTATGCAACTGCAACAAAATTAAAGTTTTAGAAAAAAAAAACAATTACAAGCACAATACCACCTTAAATGTGACTGTGTGTGTCTCTGTACTTTTGTTTCATTTTCCGTATATTTTATTTTTCCCGAGCGTTCGTTTTTTTCACATCGTCAGCGTTAAAAAAAATAATAACTCGTGGGGCGGACTTTCGCATGGCCTTGCGTGAACAAAACGATAGAACTATAAAAGAGAAAAAAAAACGAAGGAAAAATGTCATCAAGGAAATAAATTTCGTGCATCCACAGAGACACACACGCACACTCCAAGAAAAAGTACCGCACGCTTTCCCGTGGAAAAGGGGAAAACATTCTGTTAATGGAAAAAATAAACACGACGACGATGAACGCGGCGTCTCTTTTGCTGGCTCTACCCTTCCTCTTGCTTCCCCCCACAAATGAACTTTTTTTTATATACACACCTCTATCTTTCTCTAAAATTTTTTTTATTTTTTTCGTGTACATACTCTGTCTTTTTCACACGCATTTATGACGTACTTCCACGACTAAATTTGTTTAGTGCAGTTCTCGCACGTTGTTCTAGCACGGAATCGTACTTTTTGTTTACTTATTTTTATTTTTTTTTGTGTATATGAATATGTATATCACGGATAGTGTATTTATATATGTAAGCACATCTACACGCTATATTTATTATGAGTAAACGTGATAGTTTTATATATTTGCGTATGTAAGACAGTTAGATATTGTGATATTTTACAATATGTTGGATTAATTTCAGGTTATTCAATAATTATTTTACAATATTGCATAATGTTAATTCGAAATTTTGTTATGCTTATTCACGTGAAAAACTATTAAATAAAATACTTTATTATTTAATCCAACGTTTTGGTCAATTTGCTATTTTTTTACAATACTTAAAATTTTTTACTCATTCAAAATTGTTAGTAACGATAAAATTTGTTATTCAATATATTTTACAGTTTATAATTGATTAAACAAGAAGAAAATAATCTGTTAATAGATTTGAATAAAGTGATTGTTCATTAATTAACTAGGATGTCTGCAGTCCATTATTAATATTTAAATAAACATATCGACATGTTAATCGAGAAATGATTCCGTTGTTAGAACAAACGAAAACGCGACGAAATCGTAAAGTTAACGTTAAAAAGAAGTACCTCGTAAATCCCTAAGAAAATACAAAGTACTGCTGAAGAAATTGTATAATGAAAATAAACGTTAAATTCCAGACGGCGAGGATACGACGTCGAGCTGCGAATCTGGTCACATCCGTATAAACTTCGAGAAATGTTTCCGTAAGGAGTACAACTCGATCCAGCCAAGTAAAACCGAGGATACCGAAGAATCAAAGCCCGCGAAACAGGAAAACCTGACCAGTGCCATATTCAATCTGGGCAGCGAGTCTGAAATTAGTCAGTCCGATTTTGAAAGCTCATACAAATCAACAGCCTCAACAGCTGGTAACGAGACCGAAAGAGCCGAAGGATCGGTCCGTGATTTTTGCGTCAAAGAGGGGGACGTGTACAGGTGTACCGTGTGCCATCGCACTTATACCCACATCAGTAACTTTTGCCGGCACTACGTCACCTCGCACAAGCCCAACGTCAAGTACTATCCCTGCCCGGTTTGCTACAAAGAGTTTACGCGCAAGGATAACATGGTTGCACATGTCAAGATTATACACAGTTTGAAGCCTCACATGAGTGGGAGCGTCATGGGACAACAGCGGTAGATCCCTCGCGGGATCCCTCTATATCTTGCGGGTGTTACCTATTCGCGATAAAAATTCTCGTTTCTATTCTTCTTTTTTCTCTTTTTTTTTATTGAAGGTGATGTACGGGTTGGTGGATTTTACACTAATAGACAACACACTGATGTGCTAATATACATTTTTATTATCTAACTGATATTTGCAGTCACAACAGGGTAAATTAGTATATTTCAACAGTCAGTTGCTTTTTTTTATCTTATAGATCAAACATTTAATTGGAAATATCAACATATTTCAGATCATTATTGTCAAGTACAATTTTTATTTAATTTTATGTAAAATACCAATTTACAAAATTACTTTTTGTAAGAATAATCAGACTGGTAGAACTGCTACCGGTGTATCTATTTAGGTTTTTAATTTGTTCGATTAAATTCTACACATTATTTGCGTAGATTTGAAACCATTTCAAATTATATATATATGTGTGTATATATATAATAATTGTAACGTAAATTGACATACGTTGAAAACTCATTTAATTAAAACGCAAATGAATTGGTATTTTTGAGAGGTTTAAAATCAAACTATCTTGCTTTTTTATACTTTGACACTATCTGGTCTTAACTAATGATAGATAATAATACACGATATTATAGATCTATTTTAAAATCTAAACAGAATAACTAATAAATACAGATCTCGATTAAATTTATATAATTATAAAATTAAATAAATTTGTTATATTCTCATATCAGGTTTCAAAGTACCAGATCTCATTTCGATCTCCGTCTATTTGTACATTACAAAATTAAGTAATCGATAAGTACTAAACAGTGCAATGAAAGGGTTTGTAAAAAATAAATCCACGTTTATAAGGTAAAAAATAGAAAGCGAGAATGAAGATTATACATTTTACTTGAAACCTCTTAAAACACTGCCAACGTTAAAATTTACTACAAACCCGTACAAACTTCAATAAAATAAGTGCAATCACGCAAATAACTGAATACATATAGTGTAGCACCCGCACGGACGATGCCAAATATATATTGTAAAATCCGAGGTAACCCTATAGCAAAAGAAAAGTTAGGGTCTATTTGTTATACTTAAATTTTTAAAAAGAATGTAGGGGCGAGGAGACTATACACTACTCTGCGATATCTCTGTGTATATCGGACGCAGTGCCAAGAGAATAATATAAAACGAAAAAAGTGGATCGATCGACCATTGATGCACTTTTTTCATTGGAGTGAATCACTTTTTCATTCGGTGAAAAAAAAACTAAACAAATCATATAATAATAATTTGACAAAATCAAAATGGGGACGATATTTTTTGAAGCTCCAAGTCTTTATGGACGTTTGATATATAGTCTATATAACGTAAATGTTGATGTTTTAAGAATTTTATCATTTTATTTTGGAACCGGATTGTGCGTTCCCTTATGGTTTTTATTATAGCGTAAATTCGATCCTTAAAGTAAAATAAAAAAAAATTACGTTCTCGATCTTCGAAAAATATCGATCCACGAGCAAACGTACAAAATGTGTTCGAGCTTATATAAAAAAAGTGCGAGTAACTCCAAAATTTATCACGGGGTCGTCTAGAGTAAAACTAGATTCTAGAGCTTAGAAAAAAAATAATGAAATCGGTCAATTAGTGTCATCAGAATTTTAGAATTGTTAAGATTGCCCATTATACAGAATGATAAATAAAAATCGAGCCAGTGTGTACATAAACCGACGAGAATAATACGGGGAGAGTAATTTAAAAAAAGTAAAAGTATGAAGTGAAAAAAAATGGATGATACGCGACGCGTTTCCTCGATGAGGCTCGAAGTGCCCTTAAAAATCCAAACGTGATCTTCGATTTTTTTTCCTTTTTGATTCTAGTCGACGTTTTTTACTCCTCCGTGGTATCATATCCAACCTCTAAATATAACTCCCCCCACCCCCCCTCTCGCCGAAAGGGAAGGAATTTCTCATCGAAGGCGCGCGTCACTAGTTGTTCGATCGAGTGCCAAAATTGGATTGTTAAAACAAATGAAATAAAAAATCAAAGCAATAACGTCGATTGGAGAATGTTTTTTTTTTCTTTTTTTACCGTAACTCGCGCATGCTGCTTCAGTTATGGAAAGTCATTTAATAATCGTAGTTTTAAACGAGCCAAGCGATTTGTTTCACACGGTTTTGTTGATGTACAAATTATTGTAATCGGATTACATGCTATTGTATTTTAAAATGTCGTGCTTTCGAGGAGGGTGGAAATTACATTTTTGAAGGAAATTTGATTTTTATTTATTATATAATTGTGTTACAAAATTTTAGATATTTCAAGTAATATATCAATGAAAAATATATTAAATTTGCAATAAAAATTAAAGTATCTCATTTAAGTCAGGCTGTTTTTTAAATAAAAAGTGAAATATTTCCTAAATATATATTGAAAATTAAAGATCGACTCCTTTAAAAATGGTAAACACCCATATCAAGCCGATTATTTTATCGTTACCAAAAATTTAATATTAGTTAGATCGTGCCAGAAAATACTTTACATCTTAAATAATAAGGGACTGAAAGAGAGAGAGATAGAGAAAGAGAGAGAGTGAGCGATAAAAAAAATAGATGATTTATATAAAAAGTTACAGTAGTTTTCTACGATTAATAATCGAATTAAATTCTATTAAATATTGCGTTTTTTAAATCGTTATAAACATGATTAGTACATTCACATTACTCCAAAAGAACATCTGCGAGAGACTAAAGACAATTGTTAAAAAAAGAAACTCAACCAAATTAAATGCCGTTTAAATGACGCGCATCTCGCGTGTTTATTACAAAAAAGTGCAATTCTACAGTTGATTATTGTTTAGGTGAAAAGTAAAAAAAAAAAATTATAACCGAAAATTTCGAGGCAAAAATAAAATATATTTACACTGCGATGAAATTATATATAGATATAAAAAATGATATATATATATATATATTATATATAAATGCAGACGAATCAAACATTATATCTATGCATATAAAAACACACATTGAGACAAATAACACGCTAAAATAATAATTAAGGGAACCACGTAGACTGAGTAAATGCAATATACACGACCGTTTTATACCAAGTCGCGTATAACTCGAAGAACTCGATTTTCTTTTTTTATAGAAAAAAAAAATTATAAAACCGGTCGCGTAAAATACCCATACAGAAAACACGCGTTCTCGATGTGTAAAATAACTTGGGGAGAGAGAAAGAGAGGGTCGGTTTGACGTTTGTGAAAGTGTCGATGTATAAGGAAGCTGTCGAGACTAACGGGAAAGAAAACAAAATGTAATACATTTTAGGGATAGTGTGCGCAACTCTTCTTTTTTTTGTTCTTAAAGACTGCAGAGGGACGGTTCAAACGACACCAAATACAAGATAGTACTGACATTGGATAGACTGAAGGCACCTTAGTAGTAACTTAAAAATATTAAAGCGAGCCGATTATCACTGAGATATTTTTCGTCACTATTTTCGATACTGCTTCGACCTATATATTTTCATTTTATCTATTACCGGTGGTTTTTATTGTACTGAATATACTTATACACATATAGATACATAAATGTGAAGACGTTAGTTATTTTTACACACGAATAAACTTCAATACGCAGGTTGTAAAAATTAATAATTAATAATGTCTTTGTTAATTTTCTGAAATGCTAGTTGAGTTTTTCACCGTTTTTTTTATGTTAGATTAGTCTTTTTTTTATTGTTTACTAATAGACAAGTTGTGTCGTAAAAAAAACTGTTTTAACCGATGTTTACGTTGAAATCTGTTGGCTCGTTTTACTTGTTGATCATATTTTTGCGATAAAAAGAATCTAGTGCATTAATAATGTCAAATTTATTAATTTTGTTCCCTGTGTGCATAAGGTAGAATTACGATGACTAATTAAGAATTAGTAAACCAAAGTATATTTTCTCTTAAAATAAAATTATCCTTTTTTATTTTACTAATTCGTGATTAATCACAAAAATAACACTTGAAATTGTTCATCTTACCAAAGTTAAAATAGTATTCTTAATAACTAATAGGATACATAGTACCCGATATATAAATATATATTGTATATTTCGTTAATTTGTTTTATTTATTATTTAACAATCGTATAATTTACTAATAAAACAATATTTCAGAAAATTAATGAAATCACGTGAAGAAAAAGTTACGAAAGCAGTACGAGAAAGCCTAAAAATCCAAAAGAAAAGTAAAATTAGTGACGAAAAAATTCGAAGGCAAAAAAAAGAAAAATGTCGGCCATGTAGGCTTAGTCGCGAAGACAGCACTATAAAAAAAAACGTACGTTCGTAGCTTACTATATTTTGCACCTTAAACACTCTGTCACTACCCTCGTCGGGGTTGTTTCTTTTTTTATTAACATGTATACACATATATATATATATTTTTTTTTTCGTGTAATTAATATTGTAAATGCGAGCCGGTTTCTTTTTAACATACACGTACAGTGATTAAACAAAAAATAAGTTTGCCGATTCTGTTTTTTTTTTAACTGGGCATAGACACGTAGAAGACTAGAGGCTATATCGATTAATTACTACTATTAATAATTAACTTGTACACGAGTTTTAAAGGTTGAAAACTTGTTGTTTCTTTTTTTTTTGTTTCCGCAATGGGTAGGTGGGAAAAGAAAATACGTAAAGGAGTAACAGTGTTTGTTAGTTTGTTGTTTTTTTTTAGAGTCATAGTTCGCGAGAGGGCTTATTATTGTCGCGCTTCTTTGTTCATCCGGTTTATTTAAACAATTTAGGCAGCGAGAAAGTCGAATATAGTCATAGATTTCCTTTTTTACAGAGAGGCCAGTAACGTTTTACGTTATCACTAAGGTATGTGTGCTAAAATTTTGTATATCTAATACGCGTGTGTATGTGTGTATGTATACAAAAAATAACATTATAAATATAAATATTGTAAAAAAATATTTATTATTTATATTAGATACATTGATATACATATATAGTTACAGATATACATTATTGCGCATACATACTCGCAAATATATATATACATATTATATATTATATTATTACTATTATTTCGTTTTTAATTCTAAGGTGATTTAACAGTGGCATCTACGCAATTGCAATGTTGGCAGCGGCTAGACAGCTTATTATCGTTTAACGTTTTTTTTTTTATTTTATGGAAAAAAAATATTATAATATACAAACACATTTGATAATCACTGAGAGGCTAAGACTAACTCGACTTTTAGGACGTGGGAACGTTAACGATGCGACTAGGGAAAAAGAAAACGACTATGGCAATTCGTTTGTTGTTGGCGGTTTTATTTTATTATCACGAGGTCTCTGATTACAAAGATAAGTTTTTCTTTCTTCGGTGTTGCCAGTTTTGTAATTATTAATTACAGTTATTTTAATTTACGTGATAATTAATTAAATATTCAATTAGCATTGTTGAACCGTGCTTGTTAATTTAAATATATATATATGTATTTATATATGTATCGATTAACAGTGTTAAATTTTACAATGATTTTACATTTGTTTATTTAATAATTGATTACCCCTTTAATATTATAAATTCGACGAAATTCGTTAATTGATCACCTTCCACCAGTGTACAAAAGTTGTAGTGATAAGAAAAAATTAGTGCCTTTCCATGAGTTAAACCCAAAAAATAAGCTAATTGGAAAATGATATAATATAAAACAGAGCGAAACACCGAAGTAAGAGAAGCTTGATATATACCGAGTATCTCAAAGCAATATCAAAATCGTGATAGAGAACGGATAAATAAAGTACGTTCGACGAGAAGCGCGCTGCTTTGAATTATACGATACAAATCAAATAAAGCGCATCGGGGCGAAATATTAAACAGAAATAAAATATAATAATAATAAAAAAAATTAACAATGTGAATTATATATTAAAAAAAAATTATAGAGTCTATATATATGCATATATTTATGCGTGACTCTTGCGGGTGTGCCAGTTTAATTTTTTCGAACCCCTTTGCAAAAGTGGGTTATTTAGTCAATAAAGAAAGATAAAACGTTGATTTTTTCGCTCCTCCCCGGCAGCCTCATGGAATCACTCAAAAAAGAAAAATAATAACAAAAAAATAAATAAATAAGTAAATAAAACAAGAAACCCGAGAGAGGTAAATTACGAGGCTTAAAAAGCAGACTGTACTATCGGATAGATTTTAATATATATTATATTATATTATATATATATACATATATATTAAAGAAGAGGCGAAATGAGGATAGTTTATTATTATTATATTGGCACGCGAGGACACGGAGAGTGCATTATTATTTTAAAAATGATTTTATCGATCTAATTATCAATTTATTATTAATTATTACTATATATTATATATAAACAAAAGTTATATCGGATATATTTTAGCTATAGTTGGTAATATTACCTATTAAACGTCGTTGCAGATTATGATGGGATGATAATGATGATGAAGATGAAGATGATGAAAAAAAAATAAGTTAAATAAATAATGAGAGTCGCGTCAGAAAAAAAAAACAAACATTTTTTGTGTTTTATATGCGAGTGCGCGGTATGGGTGATGACAAAATTATTTGTAATTCGGGACGATCGTTGTATTTTGTAGTCGTGATCCCCGGTTTGGTGCCTTTTTAACAAAAAAAAATGAACGTTCGAGAATACAAAAAAAATTGTTGTTCAAATTTGCGATAAGATCGCAATTCTATAGTGCCAAATAAGTGAGACCTTAAGGTGGGTGAAAATAAAAAATTAAAAAAAAAAAAAATGATGTGGGAGCATAATGGAAAAAAAATTTTATAGGTGAAACTTTTTAGACGTGCGAATGCGAAATTTTTCTGACGCTGGGTAGAATTTAGTATATTTTATATGCACTGATTGTTTGATTATGACTATCGAATAATAAAATGAACGGTGTTCAATAGATCGTAAACAAAATTTCGTAGATTTTTTTCTTCATCGTATTTCTTTATTTAACCTTAATTTTGGTTTTTCTTTAATTATTTTAAATTTGAAATTTGCGTTTTCGCGCGTTGTGTGAAGAAGAAAAACAAAACGACACCTCTGCGAAATTTCGGAAATTGTTAATCATTGCGGACGTAGAAGTATATATTTTTGTTACTATACATACAATACGTAGTGTATAATATATTAATTAATTGTTATACATAATGTACGGTTATGTAAATAATACATAAATTATACATTTTTAGGTGGCAAAAAGAAAAGTTAAAGATAGAAAATGATTCTTATTTCTTATTCTTATTCACACATCGCGCGATTTTTCTTTTATTTGATAATGTTATCTTATGCCTTTTTGTCCGAAATGTTTTACATTTTATTTCGTTAACACCTGAATTTTTACTTCGTTTATAAAACAAATAAAGGATGAAAAGCATAAGCCAGTGAGATTACGAGGGAGGAAAAAATTTGATGCGACCAAAATAAGGTAAATAACTTATGCCTGTTCACTTTCATTTTTAGAATGGATGTAACCGTTGTTATTTTGCGTCGTTCGGGAGTAGCCAAATCCCGAAGTAGTTTTCCTTTAATTTTTTTATTTTTCGATGTCGCACCAGTGTTTATTTCCATCATATCTTATTGTTTTTTTATCACGTAAAAATTGCGAAGATTTTAATAATTTGTACGAATGCTACGTTTACTGTAATAATTGCCATTGATAACCATTTTCTTTTATCCCGGTAGATACTTAAAATTTTTTAATTTTTTACTGATCTTGTCGTCACAACGCAAACAAATCAAATATCGATTAAAATTTCTATCTGTACAGTATATGTTTATATATTAATGTAAACGAGCATACTTACGAATCACCCGCAATTTTTTCAAATTGTAAATTTCCACGATAAAGAAAAAAAAAATATGTCAGCGAGAAAATGAAAATTCGAGATAGCCTTTTCTTCTAGTCGTCGGCGAGTAAAATGAAATTGACCGCTCGAAGACAAAAACTAAAGGCTAAGATAAGAAAAATCGCTTGACATATCCTGCGTGTCATAATTGTCGAGTCTTCTAGTTGTACACCGTTAATACTTAGCCAAAAATTATGTTTATTTAGTTGTCGTATATACATATATGTATATGTATGTATGTATATATATATATATATATTTCCTTTGCTAGTTGTATTTTTTTTGCGCCAGTCGAGCGAATCACGAATCTCCGATCAAAAATAAAAAGCAAAACACACACACACACAGTCGAATGGAATTTTTTTGTAAATATTCGCCGATCGGATTTTCGCGACGCTTTTAAGTCTCGTTTTGCGTTTTTTTTTTTTTTTTGTAAAACGAATATTGTAGAAGTATATCTTTTTTGTTTTGCATGTTATACGCGTATTGTTGATTTATTCTAGATGAAAGAAAACAAAAAGTAAAAAAAAAAAACAGATTTTATGTAATGTGTACGACGTGTCTTTCGCTTCAGTGAATGAAAATTGCATTTACGTATGTAAACACTCGATGATAGGCGATTTTTAAAATGAAAGTACAAAACGATAATGTCGATCGTCGAGTTTCTTTATACGGAGCCAAAATGATGGAAAAAGAGAGAATATATTAATGAGACATCACAAACACACATACGCACAACGAAAGACTTTTCTTTTTTTTTTCGAGCGCCGTTGATCATCGTTTTTTGCAATATGCGTTCGTACATCAAACGTGGTTTTCTTTCTCTTACTTTTTCATTTTATTGTCCTCTTACTATCTTACTATTTTTTTTCTTTTCGTCTTTTGTAAATAAGCTATTTTAATTATTATTATTATTATTATTATTATTATTATTATTATTATTATTATTATTATTTGTGCTACGATCCATCGATTTGCAATTTCGCCTGTATACGCATGTTTACGAGCGCACGAATCTTATACGTATGCACACCGTTGTCGCGCAATTTATTAAAGAATGGTATAATTTTAATCTGGTTATATTTTGTTTTTATTTTAACTGTTTAATGCGTCCCTCACCTTTATATCCTTTCTTGTATTATTATTATTTATTTAATACTCGAGCATCATTTTTTTTAAAATTAATTTGGTTTTCGTATAGAAGACCAAATTTTCATGAGAGTATGTATAATTATATACAATAAGATTTACACAATATGGTTTTTATTATTTTTAAGTTTTATATTGATATTGTCGTTAGTAATAATAGGATAGCATATTGTTGTTATTATCTTTATTATCAAATGATCGATTTTTTTAGGTATATATTTATTTATCAGTATGTCATTATTGTATTTTTTTCTTGAGTAAACGTATAATTTTATACTATAGTTTGATCTTGGTGGTTCATACTTTGAAAATTATGCGACTTTTTATATCGATGGTAAAATGCAATTACTTTCTAATTAATTATTAACCATTTCAGAGCTGAATTAATTTAGAATATTTTTTTACATTTTTATTTATAATTTTATCAACACGATTGTTTTTAAATATAGAATTGGTATAATATATTATCTTGTTAATGTAAAGATTCTAATGAAACATTTTTTTTACTATACTTTTAATAATTTACGTAATAATTTTTTTAATTAAAATTTTTCAGCCATGTACATTAGAACGTACATTGGGTATGAAATGGTAAAGTGTATGAACCTCCTCTTTTTGGTTTATCCTACATGTTTTCGTCGCATGAATCATATAAAATACATTATTAATCAGTACATTATATATTATTTGAATAATGCAATATTATCGTTATTTTTTTATAAGCTTTATATTATTATATATTTATTGTAAATGTTTGTAGAGGGTGACAATAATTGCGTTTCAATAAGATTAACATGGTTGAAATAATGTACGAATGAAATGGAATTATTATCCCCTATTATTATTTGGTAGCTTGATAAAAATGATGAAAAGTAAAATGAGTATAAACTAAACGATTGCGTCTCTGTATTCCAGATTACACGCAGTCATCGGGTGGAAGCAGCAGCGGCGGCAGCATAAAATCCGAATCACCGGACAAGTCTCTTGGACTGTGCACCCCCGAAAAGTCGAGCACTCCTCAGCAAGGCTCGACCGAGTCAGGTGCATTGTTATCGACTCCGACAACACCGACGAGTACGACGAGCAACAATCCAACGACGAACACGACGACGAGCTCACCAAGATCAACACCAAGACCAGTTAATTCGACACCCCCTGCACCGATGAGTGCACCGTCAGCTCGACAAGTACCGAAACGTCGTATGAGACGTCGAACAACATCTCAATCCCAAGATCCAGCTGAACAATTGACCGAAATGTCAGTAAGGGGTTTGAATTTATTCCGTTACGCTTCGATATCCGAAGGAGTGTATCAATGCACCGAATGTGCTAAGGTTGACATACAAAAAACTTTCAAGAATAAATACAGTTTCCAACGCCACGCGTTCTTGTATCACGAAGGACAGCAAAGGAAGGTATTCCCTTGTCCGATTTGCCGGAAAGAATTCTCGAGGCCGGATAAAATGAAGAATCACATGAAGACGTCGCATGATTGTTTTATGCCTAAGGACTGCGTTATACCTTATGAATTTTACTTGCCTCCGTAAATTAACTATATCGTTTTATGGTATTTGAGGAATGTTTTACGGGTTTATATATTGTTGGGGTAGTCATGCTTACTTCCTTCCTCTTACGGGAATCATCTTTTTCGGGGCCTCTTAATCATTCGAATTTGGTAATCTTGTTTTGAGTCAGTTGATGTCACCATTTTAACACGTACAAACATTCTTTTAGTTACACTTATTCAAAATTCAAATTAATCGTTTTTATTTTATCATCAATTGTGAGACGATTTTTACTGATTCATGTCAAGAAAATACAGCTTTCTTTCCGTTTCAATGTCGAGGCAACTATTCAAAATTACATTATAGAACGTTTTTTGTAAAAATCACATTGGTATTTGAAAGCTTGTCTCCGTATATAAGTAAAAAAAAATACAGTATTATTTTTAATAATGTCCTATTTTTATTAATTACTTTGAAATTTTCTGTGCAAGTACAATCGTGATTCAATTTATAATATTATTACGCGACAAATAATTTTCCAATATAAAATTAACGTTAAATACAATAATATTGTCACCAAAATAAAATTAATCTGATACCTTAAGACTGTTTTCGTAACAAAAAAAAATTTAGTCTTCCTAAAAGAAACTTTATTTTATCGAATTTTATATTAACATACAGAAATGATCGTCCGAAAAAAATAAACATTTCCTCGATACTACAAGAATAAACGAGTGGTCTTAAATTTAGTAAAATATTTCTATTCAATATTAGGCTGCGGTGATTTCATTGTGAAGTCTCATAGAGAAGATTGCGAGTGAAAATTACTTGATTTTACTTGACATTAAAAATAAGTAAATATTTTACTTCAATTTAAACCAAGATGTACAATTTTCTTTTTTTCTGATTTTTACATTTGAAGTAATTTTTACTTACAATTTTGTTTTCATTTAAAAAAAATGAGACTATGCGAGATACGCCTTGTGCTTTAGAAAATCAATAATTATTTTCCGACTAGATTGATGGGAAACTGGGGGAATTCTTTGCTTAACAATTTGTGTAATGGGGTATATTTTGAGTTATAATGTAAAAGCAAGGTTTAACATTTTTTTATATATATTTAGAATGTTTTATATTAAAGTCTTCTGTGACTTTATTAGTATTTAGTAAAGGACTCTAATCTTAAGTTTATTTTATTCGATACATACTTTTGATGAATCGACTGAAAATAGTTTCAATATAATACATTTTCTAACAATACGCTATCTTCATTCCTAAACATTAAATAGAGCACTGACTAAGTAAAAAAATTTCTTTTAATGTATCTTTTTCCATAATTAAGGTATTTTCAGTCATACCCCAAAAAGCTGCTCGACATAATTACCTTCAATCAAAACAGCAAATTATGGATTATTCCAAATTTATTGTTAAAAAAGATCTAAAAACCTTAGCAAAGAATTTCACCGAATTAAATGTAGGCGTTCACGCTGTGCCTTAAATAGAATCATAATGGTCCACACTTCCCACAGATTGTACCATCCCCCTATAATATGTATATTACGTTCGTTCAAAATTTTCAATCAACGAGACGAATCGTAGAGCAGACAGCGACACTGTGATCAGATGTTAAGGGACTCGACAGTATTTTTGTTTTTCTCTCGTACGAATGCATATTTTGTAAAGCAAAAGCAATTTTTTTTGCGTCTTAGCCTGTAAGCGACGAGTTAAAAAAAGGGAGCAGATGCAATAAGCAAAACGTATATGTGTATAAAAAAAAAAGATTCCTTCCCTGCGTCTGTTGTTTACTCCTTTATATACTTAAAATCGCTGTGTCTTCTGCGAATTTATTTATCCGAGGTTCGCTTGTCTCTTATTCTTCTTTTTTTTAATTCCAAAATAAAAGTACATATCCAATTTATAAAACGTATGTACACATGCATTTTTTTTATGTCACTGTTGAAAAAAAAATACGAAAAAATCTTCCCGATGGTGCGCGCAAAAGACGTAGAAAGTATTTCAAGAGTATATATGCATAAAATATATAAATATAAATATATATATATATATATTTCCAAGAGTTATAATTACAAAGTGCGTTAGAATGACTTATATTAGATGACGAGGTAGATTCTTTTGGACCGTGTCTAGATGCACAAATATACTAGAATCGACTGCCTAGCAGTGATCGATGTATATGTGTACAGACCTCGAGTGTATTATAGATTATAGATTTATTTACTCCTTATGTTATTGCTATTTTTATTATTATTCGCTGTTACGATTACCGCTATTATTATTATTATTATTATTATTATTATTATTATTATTATTATTATTAATTGTGTTATGAGCGCACATTGTATGTTTTCTTTTAAAAAAAAGTAATTATGCACCCATATTGCGTTGATTCCTGGGGTGATTCTGTATGTCCCACTTTACCGATTGAAGTACAGAAAATAATAAATTCTACTTGTAAGTATATAATTGTATTCGTCGTTTTTTTATACAAAATTATATGTATATTTTAACATAGTCTACCGTACAAAATGTAATTGTAAAATTTTTTCCCGATCACATATAAAAACTAATGAATAATTGAAGACTCTTTCGGTAAAATAGTTAATTTCGCTTTGATCACTCTAGGATTATAAAGTCTACATATATATAAATACATATATATGTTTTCCGTTTCGCGACTGAAAAAATACAACGTTGTTGAGTTTTTTTCCTTCATTATATGAATTTTCGGTGTTGGGATGCACTCTTCTAAATAATCGCAAATAAATAAATAAATATATATATATATATTTCCAAGAGTTATAATTACAAAGTGCGTTAGAATGACTTATATTAGATGACGAGGTAGATTCTTTTGGACCGTGTCTAGATGCACAAATATACTAGAATCGACTGCCTAGCAGTGATCGATGTATATGTGTACAGACCTCGAGTGTATTATAGATTATAGATTTATTTACTCCTTATGTTATTGCTATTTTTATTATTATTCGCTGTTACGATTACCGCTATTATTATTATTATTATTATATTATTATTATTATTATTATTATTATTAATTGTGTTATGAGCGCACATTGTATGTTTTCTTTTAAAAAAAAGTAATTATGCACCCATATTGCGTTGATTCCTGGGGTGATTCTGTATGTCCCACTTTACCGATTGAAGTACAGAAAATAATAAATTCTACTTGTAAGTATATAATTGTATTCGTCGTTTTTTTATACAAAATTATATGTATATTTTAACATAGTCTACCGTACAAAATGTAATTGTAAAATTTTTTCCCGATCACATATAAAAACTAATGAATAATTGAAGACTCTTTCGGTAAAATAGTTAATTTCGCTTTGATCACTCTAGGATTATAAAGTCTACATATATATAAATACATATATATGTTTTCCGTTTCGCGACTGAAAAAATACAACGTTGTTGAGTTTTTTTCCTTCATTATATGAATTTTCGGTGTTGGGATGCACTCTTCTAAATAATCGCAAATAAATAAATAAATATATACATATATATATATGTATGTATGTAGTATGTATGTATGTATATATGTGTATATATATATACATACATACTTATACATATAGATAAATAGATAAATAATCGCGCTCGTCCCTCGTTATCGAGTGACTTACGATACTGCGTAAGGTCGAGTTTTCGCGAAAAGCAGTATTGGTCTTCCGCATTATATATTTGTTAGAGGTGTGTGTGTGAGTGTCAATGAATGAAAGAGAAATGGGTGTGAGAAATTTTTTGTAATAAAGAATAAAATTGAAAGAAAACGTAAGAGAAGAATTTTATATTTATAGAGCAAATATATACATTCATAAAAAAGTGTTGTCAAACCTATTTTGTGACGAAAAAGAAAGCCCGAATTTTTTTTGGTCGTGACGGCCAAGCGTTTAAATTGTTTATTATACAGTTAGATATATTATGTATTACGTTATACTAACCGGCACGAGTTTCGCTGATAAAAAAAAAGAAGAAAAATATTATTTACAATTTTTTTGTAAGTTTAGATTGTGATACGATATTGAAACAATATTGTTGATGACGCATTGAAAATGCCATGTTTTTTTTGTGTTACTTAAATCATTTCTTTTTTCTATATGGTTCTGCGCTAAAGAGAAGGTTTGAATATTTTAAATTGAATATTTGCACGAATTTTTTTTACATGTACATATTATAATAATTCACCCGATTACTTGTAAGTCTAACATGTAATTTGTAGAAATATTTGTTGAGAATAACTAGTGCAGTTTTTTATACATTGATGTCGACTGATTTGGTTATTATTGATAAATATTTGTGCAAATGCCTTATGTAATTTAATATAAATGATGATTAATAAACTTTGCACATATTTGGGTAAATCAAATAAATATTATATTATTGAAAAATGTCGATTCGTATAAATATTTATTTAAAATTTTGGAACACCGTCTTAAGTTTTTTTTTTTCATACTTGTGTAACAAATATTAAATATTTGTTAAATTTATTTACCTCTATGGGTAAATTTAGAAAATGGAAAAAACATATATTATATATTTATATATTGTAATTTAAAAGACTTGTCCGTTACGAATAGAAAAAGTTGCTTTCAACAAAATTGTCACTAGGCGTCTTCCACGCGTAAGTAATCGATGGCATCATCGATATTTGATATACTTATATCGATATTTGATAGCCACTGAAATAATTATGTTAAATTTCTTAATTTTATTAGCACAAAAGCGTAAAAAGTAAAAAGTTTATTTATAGTCGCAAGTGTTTTTCTTCTCTCTTCCATGTATTATTGAATAATGCGAATTCACACTTATTACGTTTATAATTTTCTATCGCTATTATACTTATATCGCTTAATATATATATAATATATATAAATATACGATTACACATGAATGTATAACACCGGGTACTAGGTAGCGCGGTTTCATCGCATTGAAGAACTAAAATTACGTATATAGGCTTTAATGAAATAAAAACAAAATGGATATTTAAAGCGAGTTGAATATTATTATTATTATTATTATTATTATTTACGGCACTTCGTCAAGTTTGCGCACCCGACCAAAATATAACGATAACCGCGACGAAGGATCCGAGATCTTGACCGGGGAAGTTTATTTTTTGTCTTGATGAGAGGTTTTATATATATATATACTATACATACATTTATACTTAGATATCACCAATTTATATTTTACGATGCGCGATTTAATAAATGTAGCGCTTATTAACATAATATTATTATTATTATTATTATTATTATTATTATTATATTATTATTAATTGTGTTATGAGCGCACATTGTATGTTTTCTTTTAAAAAAAAGTAATTATGCACCCATATTGCGTTGATTCCTGGGGTGATTCTGTATGTCCCACTTTACCGATTGAAGTACAGAAAATAATAAATTCTACTTGTAAGTATATAATTGTATTCGTCGTTTTTTTATACAAAATTATATGTATATTTTAACATAGTCTACCGTACAAAATGTAATTGTAAAATTTTTTCCCGATCACATATAAAAACTAATGAATAATTGAAGACTCTTTCGGTAAAATAGTTAATTTCGCTTTGATCACTCTAGGATTATAAAGTCTACATATATATAAATACATATATATGTTTTCCGTTTCGCGACTGAAAAAATACAACGTTGTTGAGTTTTTTTCCTTCATTATATGAATTTTCGGTGTTGGGATGCACTCTTCTAAATAATCGCAAATAAATAAATAAATATATACATATATATATATATGTATGTATGTATGTATGTATGTATGTATATATGTGTATATATATATATACATACATACTTATACATATATATAAATAGATAAATAATCGCGCTCGTCCCTCGTTATCGAGTGACTTACGATACTGCGTAAGGTCGAGTTTTCGCGAAAAGCAGTATTGGTCTTCCGCATTATATATTTGTTAGAGGTGTGTGTGTGAGTGTCAATGAATGAAAGAGAAATGGGTGTGAGAAATTTTTTTGTAATAAAGAATAAAATTGAAAGAAAACGTAAGAGAAGAATTTTATATTTATAGAGCAAATATATACATTCATAAAAAAGTGTTGTCAAACCTATTTTGTGACGAAAAAGAAAGCCCGAATTTTTTTTTGGTCGTGACGGCCAAGCGTTTAAATTGTTTATTATACAGTTAGATATATTATGTATTACGTTATACTAACCGGCACGAGTTTCGCTGATAAAAAAAAAGAAGAAAAATATTATTTACAATTTTTTTGTAAGTTTAGATTGTGATACGATATTGAAACAATATTGTTGATGACGCATTGAAAATGCCATGTTTTTTTTGTGTTACTTAAATCATTTCTTTTTTCTATATGGTTCTGCGCTAAAGAGAAGGTTTGAATATTTTAAATTGAATATTTGCACGAATTTTTTTTACATGTACATATTATAATAATTCACCCGATTACTTGTAAGTCTAACATGTAATTTGTAGAAATATTTGTTGAGAATAACTAGTGCAGTTTTTTATACATTGATGTCGACTGATTTGGTTATTATTGATAAATATTTGTGCAAATGCCTTATGTAATTTAATATAAATGATGATTAATAAACTTTGCACATATTTTGGGTAAATCAAATAAATATTATATTATTGAAAAATGTCGATTCGTATAAATATTTATTTAAAATTTTGGAACACCGTCTTAAGTTTTTTTTTTTCATACTTGTGTAACAAATATTAAATATTTGTTAAATTTATTTACCTCTATGGGTAAATTTAGAAAATGGAAAAAACATATATTATATATTTATATATTGTAATTTAAAGACTTGTCCGTTACGAATAGAAAAAGTTGCTTTCAACAAAATTGTCACTAGGCGTCTTCCACGCGTAAGTAATCGATGGCATCTACGATATTTGATATACTTATATCGATATTTGATAGCCACTGAAATAATTATGTTAAATTTCTTAATTTTATTAGCACAAAAGCGTAAAAAGTAAAAAGTTTATTTATAGTCGCAAGTGTTTTCTTCTCTCTTCCATGTATTATTGAATAATGCGAATTCACACTTATTACGTTATAATTTTCTATCGCTATTATACTTATATCGCTTAATATATATATATATATATATAAATATACGATTACACATGAATGTATAACACCGGGTACTAGGTAGCGCGGTTTCATCGCATTGAAGAACTAAAATTACGTATATAGGCTTTAATGAAATAAAAACAAAATGGATATTTAAAGCGAGTTGAATATTATTATTATTATTATTATTATTATTTACGGCACTTCGTCAAGTTTGCGCACCCGACCAAAATATAACGATAACCGCGACGAAGGATCCGAGATCTTGACCGGGGAAGTTTATTTTTTGTCTTGATGAGAGGTTTTATATATATATATACTATACATACATTTATACTTAGATATCACCAATTTATATTTTACGATGCGCGATTTAATAAATGTAGCGCTTATTAACATAATTAATATTATTATTATTATTATTATTATTATTATTATTATTATTATTATATTGTATATTGTAATACGAGAAATGAAAGATGCAAAAAAATTATATATATATATACGTGAAAATTATTGGCCGAGGAGGAAAACGTAAGGTTAGAGGTATAAAGAAGCTGTTTCCACGCGTGTTTTTTAAATGGTGCCTACTGCATTAAGGAGAAGAAGGGAAAAATATAAAAGATGCCTGAATGTACCGTTTAATATTACCTGTATTTGTTTTTATCTAATTGTAGTTTCTTTGTAACTCTTTGTGATATACATTGCAATAGTCTATCCGACCGAGCGTGTTTCTTGTATCAATGACCATAATCCTCCTATATAAAATAATATACATATATATATATGTGTGTGTGTGTGTGTACATATATATATGTGTGTATCTATATTTATTATTTATACACATTTATATGCATATATGTGTATATAAACGTACATGTATAGAGAAACTTGAATGTTGTAGTTGAATTTTTTGTTGTACATCTGCACTTATCCTTATCACATATTGAACCTTCCTCTATAAGTTTCTTTTACACAAAATATATATATAGACACTTGAGTAAGACAATTACAAGAAATTCACAGACATACAAAATGATTTGTTTAGTAATTAACTGTTTATTTACCGATCAAGTTTAGCAAGTAAAATAAAGTTCGCGGCAATTGAATTTGAAGAAAAATTATATAAGGGTATTATTTCAATGGAATCGATTGTTACCAGATGCTCAAAATATATTAATTATTACAATAATTTAATAAAATACCAAGATGCTAGATAACTAACAAGGAGAAGCCACAACCTCTGGAAAACGGATCCTTACCGAACTCTCAGATACGATTTCTACTATAAAAATATGGAGAAAGCCGAAGTTTTAGAGTCCAACTTATTTTTACCATATAAGTAAATACCAAAAAATCTCGTCAAAGAAACCCTTGACTTTGATCGCTTATAACTCGGAAACAATTAAAGATGTGCACTCAAACTAAATTTTAAAAGAAAGCTGAGATCGAGTAAATACATTTTGAAAAAGGAAGCTCAAATATCTCAATGTGGTCAAAAGCTATGGAAGAAATAATAATTAGATAAAATTTTGGCTTAAAAAATAATCAAATTGTAATGCTGAATTTTCGAAAAACGTCTAATTTTTATTTCTACCATTATAATTAACCAAATTAAGATATTTAAGTTTCTTTATCTATCTACTCGAACTTAGTTTTCTTTAAAAATTTGGCTTGAATGCACACCTCAACTCGTTTCCAAGTTACAAGCAACCAAAGTCAATAGTTTTTTCAGCGAGATTTTTCGTTATTTGGTTATATCTATTATCATAAAAAAGGACTTGGAACACTCCGGGTTTCTTCATATTTTTATAGTAGAAATTATATCCTTGAGTTTAATAAGGATTCGTTTCCCGCAGGGTTGGTCCTCTCCTTCTAAGTAATATATTACTTTTAAAATTTTTAATTACTAATTATTTTTAGTCACCATTCAGAGTGATTGGTTCGAAAATAGTCAGGTTTCCGTGCAAATATTTTGTAAGGTGTCCTGAATATTTACATTTAGCCTTTTATTAAAATACTATACTATATTGTATTAAGTAAATAGTAATATTTATTAGAATAATAATATCTGAAATCTTGTGCTTGGTCGGTAAAAATCAAGTATGTTATTTCGCTTATATCAAAGTTTACCGACATTCTATCTTATATTTAAGGAGGTTCTGCAGTACCGACAGTATAATTTTTCGTTTTATTCGATGAATACGTTAAATTTCCAAATGTTATCAACCTATTACCATCAATTTATCTATTACATAGAATATATATATATATATATATATATATATATATATATATATATATATATATATATATATACGTTTGTTTGAAATTAATTGCATAAAATGAGAAATTGATAATGTCGGTACATGGGTATAAGATATAGTTTGCATGAATCATATTTATATATAATTATAGTAATTTTTTTTGTCTTGTTTGACTCAGTCGGTAACAATTGAGTAAGACATCCCTTTATAAAGTTTAGATCAAATTTAGAAAATTATAATAACTTGTGTAAATTAAATATTATCTATAAAATATTTCATATGTAATGTAATAAAAGAAATACGATGCATCGCTATCAGGTAAATAAGAATAAATATAAATAAATAATACAAGTACGAGTAAGAAGCCGTCACTCTGTAAATCGCAAATAGTGCAAGATCACTTTCTTAATAGTACAAATATGGGCACTTTTTTCAAAACCAAACATACTCTTTTGCAAAGTGGATGTTTGCTTTTGTCAAACATCTGCTTTTTGAAAAAGTGTATATTTCCATTGGAAAAAGTAACAATTCTCTTTTTTTGCTAGTTAAAAAACACTTTTTCGCAGTGATCAGATCTTTACAATAGCAAAGTCATTATTCACAATTTGCAATTTAGAGAGCAGGATATAATTTAAAATATATATTTAACTTAAATATATAGTACAGTATAAATTAAAATATAATATCCCGAGGTTAAAAATAGCTACTGTACAGGTTAGAGCTAACCGAATATTTTCTACCAATTTTTATAAACAAATAGCTCCATTTTACCGAAAAATGGTTTTATTTCGTACTAAGGACAGCGGAGCTATAAAAGAGATTATAAAAAAAAATGTTTTCCCTTGCAGTATGCATATATATATATAATTATAGTAATTTTTTTTGTCTTGTTTGACTCAGTCGGTAACAATTGAGTAAGACATCCCTTTATAAAGTTTAGATCAAATTTAGAAAATTATAATAACTTGTGTAAATTAAATATTATCTATAAAATATTTCATATGTAATGTAATAAAGAAATACGATGCATCGCTATCAGGTAAATAAGAATAAATATAAATAAATAATACAAGTACGAGTAAGAAGCCGTCACTCTGTAAATCGCAAATAGTGCAAGATCACTTTCTTAATAGTACAAATATGGGCACTTTTTTCAAAACCAAACATACTCTTTTGCAAAGTGGATGTTTGCTTTTGTCAAACATCTGCTTTTTGAAAAAGTGTATATTTCCATTGGAAAAAGTAACAATTCTCTTTTTTTGCTAGTTAAAAACACTTTTTTCGCAGTGATCAGATCTTTACAATAGCAAAGTCATTATTCACTAATTTGCAATTTAGAGAGCAGGATATAATTTAAAATATATATTTAACTTAAATATATAGTACAGTATAAATTAAAATATAATATCCCGAGGTTAAAAATAGCTACTGTACAGGTTAGAGCTAACCGAATATTTTCAACCAATTTTTATAAACAAATAGCTCCATTTTACCGAAAAATGGTTTTATTGCGTACTAAGGACAGCGGAGCTATAAAAGAGATTATAAAAAAAATGTTTTCCCTTGCAGTATGCATATAATAGTATATAAAACTAAACAAAAAATCGAATCCTTAGATGAACCTTATATCCTTTAGAAAATACCAATCGCTTGTAGTATAGCACCATGTGAAATAACCAACTAACATACTAACGAGATAACCGTCCGAAAATTTCAGGAAGCCTACCTAACTTACCGAGCGATATAACCTTCGAGATTTGTTCGCCGATTCCCGAGAGTAACGACTACCCCGAGGATCTGGACGACGATTCAAACTCAAATTCCGAAGTGCTCGAGGATTCTACGGCGAAAAAGTCGGTCGTGCAATTCCTTAGCGAGGAGCTGGTGAAACCCGAGGAGAGCTCGAGCTCGACCCCGACCGGTAACGGGGAACCAGAGCCTGAAGTACGGAAACAGGTTGGTTGGCACCCGAACGCCCTAAGGGCACTCGCCACTACGGCGATCGGGCATCGAACCAGGCGATTCGCCGATTTTAAAAGGAGGGAAGCTTGTCGCGTTGTTAGTCGGTACTATTTGAATCGTCCTCACGTGTCTTCCGCTTTGAGACCTAGGATTTAAATTTTATTTTTTATACATTTTACATTTCACATATACATTACATTTCATTTTAAATAATTCGTATATATAGGTTGACGAGAATTTTCGTATACCGATTTATACATCTTTTTGCGTTATTTAACTCCAATCGCCGTGATATTTCGTGCAGCGATAACTCACTTAATTACCGATATATTCAGTATACATTTTTATCTCGTTCGATCGTTATACACGATTCGCAAGTACACAAATTTCGAACAATTACCTATAAAATATTGAAGGGAAGTATAAAACGTTTGATATTATTAAAATGAAGAGATATGTGTGACTCGATTGCGTAACTTGGTTGTTTGTCGTGCAATTTAAAAGTAACCTCTATAACGAAAATGTAACATTTTCGCAGTTTGAGATTATTAGCTATAATAAAAATTTTCTTACAGTTTTATAGTTAAGGAAAGATGTTTGAAAAAATGTTTCGTATATAATGTTAAGGGATATCTTTGATTATCAAAACGTTTCGTTTTCTCGTGTTCATTATATCATTTACTTTACAATTAATATTTATTATTATATATTTTTATTATTTGTTATGCCGTCTATATATATATATATATATATACACATATATATATTGTGAATTGGATATAATAACAAATACCCAATCGATATTATAGGCAATTAATAACAACGTATATAGATTGATTTATACGTGTAGAAAAAATACGCGCAAATGACACAAGTCAACGTACTTAATTAGTATATAAAAATTATACGCGAGTTTTTCTAGTGAATTTGTTCATTTTTCTAGTCGATTTGATCCGCGAATCTAGAAAATTTGTTGAGTGTTTAGTCAAATTGTTAGATCGGTGTGTATTATTAGGTATTTGATTAATATATACATACACACGTTAAATCGTTTCCTCAGATATTTCTTAATATCAATTGATCCATTAAATTATATATATTATACCTATCTATTCCCGAATTGATTTTTCGTACATAGGTATATATATGTATAAAACGAACTGCGTGCAATAACATACGGTCTAAAATATATGTAGAATATTATACGTAGGTAATTTAAATAACAATATCATAAAAATCTCCAATTAATAAATACTATTATATATATAAAACACATTTTTTTTGAAGATATATTTATATGTACAAAAATAATTGCAGATTATGTAAATTCGTATATATTGTTTACGTGAGACTGAATTTTTACGAGTCATTTTTAAAAGAAAATTTTCACGATTGTTCGATTATTGTAGGAAATACATCGTTTTATATACACGATAGGCATTTACAACCTCCGATTTGTTATACACACTCACATCCACACACACACACACATATATACACGTAAATTGTAGAAAAATTTCGTTACCATACAATCAGCCAGTTTACTCGCCGAATATATCGTTATATATATAATTTGTACATAGATTTATACGACAATTATAGTGGAATTTAATGATACAAGCATGATTATTTGGCTAAATTATGTGCATATATACACATATATTGATGTACCTTTGGAGAAACTGTACGTGTCATTTACGCGATCAGTGCAATAAGTCAAAGTTGTCGTCGAAGCTTCCATCTATATACATAACATTTTCTTTTGAACAAATGTGTAGAAACGCCGCATTTTAGTATCATTAGGTACAAAACGCACAGAAAAATGTATATGTATACAGTATATAAGATAGATAATTTAAATTAAAAAAAGAGAGAAATAAATATTATTAGATTAATGGGATGTCGGACCCAAGTTACAGGGATCTGCACCTTCCAACATATAAGAATTATCTTGGAAATATTGAATTAAAAATCTGAACAAAATTCATATGGGTAGTTTAAAACGAAAGCGTGGGCCTGACGTTTTGATTTTTTGAAAATATATAAATTTGTTAATAATAATTGAATAAATAATTTTCGGTCGGTAATTATTGGTCTAAAAAGGCATGAATTTTCAACGCAAAAATCATTATTAAATTACAAATTTAAAAATCTGAAAAAATTTGAGTGTATTGTTAAAAACATGCTTAAGGACATGGCGTTCACAATTTTAAAAAAAATTCATTCTTTTGTTTATAAAAAAATATTAAAAATTACCATTTACTGAGTCCGACATCCCCTTAATTACTTGAGAACGATGTAGTTTTCTCCAAGGGTATATATAGAGGGAATAAGTAAAATAAAAGAAAAAGCGCGTAAAAAAGAAAAAGTACGTGGTGTCGAGCCTGATGTCTGCTTATAAGCTGCTGGAATACCTGATCCAAAAGGATGGCTCGGTCGTCTGCAAATGGTGCGGCGAGGTGTTACCTTCTCGTACGCGTTGGTATCGGCACAAATATAAACTTCACGTAACGAGCCAAGTGGCCCAACCAGCGCCTCTCTTCAAATGCCACAGTTGCAACGCCTACTTCAAATCCAGAAAGGGGTACATAGGACACTTGAGCTCGAGGCATTCGGGCGATGAGAATGATGAGAATAGAGAGGAACCTAATGGCAAAAGGGAACCTAGGCCATTACTTCGTAAGCCCCTCGATGTAAGAGAGCGTATTATTTTATTCGATATAATTATCTAGGAAATTCCCATAAATATATATGTACAGTTACACTTATACTTCGAGCTCTCTATTTTAAGATTTCCATATTTACCGATCACTTATTTCATATTTTACGAAAAGAAAAACACTATACCTTGTTATACTTTTTTTTTTAAATTGAAACTACCAACTCGATACCAAATAGACCAAGACAAATTAAAATTCAAATCCAATAGAGACAGCTCGAACAGTTGTATGAATGTACGTAACGTCATATATTAGCAGTATTAACGACAATTTTATATATGTATGCATATTTTTTATTCCTCGAACAACGAATCTCCTCTTTTTTGCACGTCTTCGATCCTCTGTTTTTATTTTCGCTCATCATTAATAATTTTATATATATATATATATATATATATATATATATATAGATCACGTGCAATTATCGAAATAAATCAATGCAAACTTTGTTACTATATACAACATTGTTATTATACATAGATACATATATATATATACATGGCTGCACAAACCGCATATGCTTGTGTAAGACATAAACTTGCAGTTATTAGCTATGTTTATACGGGCCAGTGTAAATTTCATGTAATTTACCGTATAACTTGGTAGAACATTTAAATAAATTAAATCAATAAATTGTGACCATAATAATGAATCTTTTGTATTTCAATTGGATCATTAATTTATGCGAATTGTAGATTGTTTTCTGCCAAGTAATACACATGTGCACCCATATTTATTGTTCCACAAGAAAGCCAGATCCTAATGCGTGGATTTGTCGAATTTGATGTAATATTGTAATACGTGTAAACAAAACAAAAATGTTTTTTTATTATTTGGCGAGTTCACCCACATATACACATATTTATACGAGTATTAATTGATTTGTTCCGACTTTTCGAATCTATGTAGTATCTGGTTTTTCAAAGCCGCTTATATAGCTCTCTCGCAATTTGTTAATAAAATGGTATTTAAAAAAAATTACATTACAGTTGTTTTGCATAAATAATTATACATATACATATATGTATATATATAAATATATATATATATATATAATATATATACATATACATCCCTTTATTTTTTCATTGATTATTATCTGTTTAGCTTGTCACACCGATGCATGGGACATATCAGCCGATCGCTGCACGTAATTACACATGACCTTTTTTTTCAAATGAAATTTTTATTTTATCAAGCTTCGCTTTGGATAAAGTGTTGGAACATATATGCATATGCGCTTTGTCGCTTTGTTGGCTAATTAATATACGTACAAGTTGCACTTTTATTTTTATTCGAAAATGTATCGGATTATAATGTGTTTTGTTTTAATTTGTTAACGTTAAGCTTATTGATAAATCACACGTACATTTTTTATTTTTATCACTTTCACATTGACATTCAATGTTAGTTTAGGAATTACACACAAATATAATATATAATATATTATATATATATATATATATATATATACATGGCTGCACAAACCGCATATGCTTGTGTAAGACATAAACTTGCAGTTATTAGCTATGTTTATACGGGCCAGTGTAAATTTCATGTAATTTACCGTATAACTTGGTAGAACATTTAAATAAATTAAATCAATAAATTGTGACCATAATAATGAATCTTTTGTATTTCAATTGGATCATTAATTTATGCGAATTGTAGATTGTTTTCTGCCAAGTAATACACATGTGCACCCATATTTATTGTTCCACAAGAAAGCCAGATCCTAATGCGTGGATTTGTCGAATTTGATGTAATATTGTAATACGTGTAAACAAAACAAAAATGTTTTTTTTATTATTTGGCGAGTTCACCCACATATACACATATTTATACGAGTATTAATTGATTTGTTCCGACTTTTCGAATCTATGTAGTATCTGGTTTTTTCAAAGCCGCTTATATAGCTCTCTCGCAATTTGTTAATAAAATGGTATTTAAAAAAATTACATTACAGTTGTTTTGCATAAATAATTATACATATACATATATGTATATATATATATATAGATCACGTGCAATTATCGAAATAAATCAATGCAAACTTTGTTACTATATACAACATTGTTATTATACATAGATACATATATATATATATAATATATATATATATAGATCACGTGCAATTATCGAAATAAATCAATGCAAACTTTGTTACTATATACAACATTGTTATTATACATAGATACATATATATATACATGGCTGCACAAACCGCATATGCTTGTGTAAGACATAAACTTGCAGTTATTAGCTATGTTTATACGGGCCAGTGTAAATTTCATGTAATTTACCGTATAACTTGGTAGAACATTTAAATAAATTAAATCAATAAATTGTGACCATAATAATGAATCTTTTGTATTTCAATTGGATCATTAATTTATGCGAATTGTAGATTGTTTTCTGCCAAGTAATACACATGTGCACCCATATTTATTGTTCCACAAGAAAGCCAGATCCTAATGCGTGGATTTGTCGAATTTGATGTAATATTGTAATACGTGTAAACAAAACAAAAATGTTTTTTTTATTATTTGGCGAGTTCACCCACATATACACATATTTATACGAGTATTAATTGATTTGTTCCGACTTTTCGAATCTATGTAGTATCTGGTTTTTTCAAAGCCGCTTATATAGCTCTCTCGCAATTTGTTAATAAAATGGTATTTAAAAAAATTACATTACAGTTGTTTTGCATAAATAATTATACATATACATATATGTATATATATATATATATAGATCACGTGCAATTATCGAAATAAATCAATGCAAACTTTGTTACTATATACAACATTGTTATTATACATAGATACATATATATATATACATGGCTGCACAAACCGCATATGCTTGTGTAAGACATAAACTTGCAGTTATTAGCTATGTTTATACGGGCCAGTGTAAATTTCATGTAATTTACCGTATAACTTGGTAGAACATTTAAATAAATTAAATCAATAAATTGTGACCATAATAATGAATCTTTTGTATTTCAATTGGATCATTAATTTATGCGAATTGTAGATTGTTTTCTGCCAAGTAATACACATGTGCACCCATATTTATTGTTCCACAAGAAAGCCAGATCCTAATGCGTGGATTTGTCGAATTTGATGTAATATTGTAATACGTGTAAACAAAACAAAAATGTTTTTTTTATTATTTGGCGAGTTCACCCACATATACACATATTTATACGAGTATTAATTGATTTGTTCCGACTTTTCGAATCTATGTAGTATCTGGTTTTTTCAAAGCCGCTTATATAGCTCTCTCGCAATTTGTTAATAAAATGGTATTTAAAAAAAATTACATTACAGTTGTTTTGCATAAATAATTATACATATACATATATGTATATATATAAATATATATATATATATATATATATATATATACATATACATCCCTTTATTTTTTCATTGATTATTATCTGTTTAGCTTGTCACACCGATGCATGGGACATATCAGCCGATCGCTGCACGTAATTACACATGACCTTTTTTTTTCAAATGAAATTTTTATTTTATCAAGCTTCGCTTTTGGATAAAGTGTTGGAACATATATGCATATGCGCTTTGTCGCTTTGTTGGCTAATTAATATACGTACAAGTTGCACTTTTATTTTTATTCGAAAATGTATCGGATATAATGTGTTTTTGTTTTAATTTGTTAACGTTAAGCTTATTGATAAATCACACGTACATTTTTTATTTTTATCACTTCCACATTGACATTCAATGTTAGTTTAGGAATTACACACAAATATAATATATAATATATTAATTCAATTTTTTCATTATGATCGTCAAACACGAATCGTATACTATTGAGCTCGCTCACTAATTTTAAACTTGGTATATTGTACATTTTTATTCTTATTAATCAATAACGATTAACTGAGAACTTTAATCAAAGTTTTACGTGGCTTTGTTATAAAAAATTGTACATTACATTGCAATACGTAGTTTATTTTTTGTCGCAATCACGTCATATGCAAGAATGTCAGTATTATAAACGTATGATTTGTATAATAGTGAGCGAGTTTGACAAGTCGTGGAAATTACATTCTCACTATACCGTAAATGATTTAATTAATTTTACTATATAAATGCTAATCGATTGAATGGTCAATTCAAAAGTAAAAATTGATTTGTAATGGTCCACGTGGTAATAATTCGTATCGGTCGGTAAAACAGAGAATCGAATTTCCACACCTGTTTACATGTGTACGATAAAAAAGAAAGAAGAATATAGAAAAGATGTGTTCAATGACTACAGATGGGCAAAGGCCCGGACTGGGAAGAACAACGAGAGAAAGAAGAAAAACTGGTAGCCGACATTATCGACCGAGTGAAACGAGAATGCGAAGCTCAAGGGGAGACGGTAACCAGACGAGGTTATTCACGTCGTTCTACCGTCATGAACAGCTAAGGCCGGCTTATCGACGATGACGAGACGCATCGACGCACCTTCTTCATCACCCTCTCCTAAAGAAATAATAAGATGACTCATGTTTGTAATACACACCGAGTCTCGTCCATTTTTCGACGTTCATATTTTCATTTGTCGTGACTCATAGGGGGGTTCGCAAAATTTATCAGTACAAATAATCTTTTTGGTCGATTTATCGCCGATTGATATATACAGAGGGTGAAATAAGGGAAATAAGAATACTCTTCTTCCTCGTCGTATTAATTACGATTTATACAGTTCCAAGTGTAACAATTGCGATAAGAGTTCTGCTTTACCGATCGATTTAGTATTTCACTCAGTATACATTTTTCAATATTTACTTTAATTCACCGCGTGATTTCGGTTGGTTATACATTTGACAAAGCTCTTATTCTAAAATGAAAAGTCTTTCGAGAGTTCAACCGAAGAAATAAAGCGATACAAAGAAGAACTCGATCAATCAAAGAAAAATTGTAAATATGTATAAATTTGTACTTGCAACAATCGATAATAACTATACGATTTAAAGAATGCGAAACCGGATAATCGTACAAAGCATTCTCCACATATTATCCAGAATATAATTTGCCAAAAGAAAACGTCTATGTAATTTTCCGTAGCGTGTAACCTAGTGCCAAAGGTAAATAAACGGAGTACACACATTACATATAAATATATAAATAGACAAAAAGAAAATGTAAATTGTTAAGTCTGAATTTACACAAAAAAATTCGCGATAATCGTTATTGCAACAAATTCACGAGACACACAATTATACAAATATTTTATTGATTTTAAATCTCGACTCGAAAGTAAACTGGGTCTTCCAAAATTAAAGTGTGAAAATATAACCTTCCATAATTATCCTTTTATAAATCGTCGACATTAATATATACCTATAAATTACAATTAATAATTTGACGACTTATTTCGTAAAAACTTATATTCAAATGTATTCGCTGGACGATCAACTTATTAGATGAGTGTACCCTAGTCGATATATTGAAAGATATTCATATTTAATTTGTTTGTCTGAAAGACCTGTGCAATATTTCTTACACCGACAATTGTATACATACCTGCATATACTTTGCCAATCCGTCGGAGTCAAGGAGAGAGTAATGAAAACATAAAAATATAAAAAACTGTGATGAAATCCGTAAATTAATAATTATTTTAATTAATAAATGAAATTACAATTATCATTACTTTACTGAGACTAAAATTGCTAACGATTGTCGGGGTAATAAATACGTGTCAATAATCATATATAAATTTAAAGAATTAAATGAAAATTATCAATCGAAATAAAGAATAAATATTAATAACATTAATTTCTAAAGAAATAAAATTGAATTAAATATTTTAGTCCGGGGGCTAGGGCACTTTTCGTGGCCGATTGATGTCCAGGGCAGCACCAAAGTTTTTCAATGCTCTTTGATCCGCTAAAACCGAATTTCGAGGGTGATTTCGTCCCAGATGGTAAACAAAATTGTTATTAACAAATTTTTTTAACTATAAAGAAAATTGAGTTTTTCGACCGAAAAAATTGCTTTCAATTCTATAAGTAATTTGAAGTAAAAAGGTTAATATAAATTTTTTTGTAAAATGCACAGTTTTCCAGAAAAAAAATGGTGAAGTTTAAAAAAAATGCATTTTACGATTTTTGATAATTTATTGATAGGTAGGAAATAAATATTTTGTGTGTAATTTTGTTTAAATTATTCAGAAATATCTATATTATATTAATAAAATAATTGTTCATGTAGATGAACGACATGCCGTTAATATACGTCGAAATGTATCACATTTGCAGCGCTGCTATGCGTGCCGCACCGCTCAACCGGCAGAGGTGATTCCCATTTTATTCGGCTTTTATTTCATGTGATAAATGTAAAATCGATTACAATTTTTAAAAATTTAATAGCATACATACTTTTATATTCTTACCACTATTTTTAATGTAAATATTTATACATTTAGTGCTTTTAATGTATGATGTGGTACGCAAATTTAAAAACCATTTGTATTTTATTTATTTATTTCTAAGTCAATTTGCGAAATCAACTATATACATATATAAACGGTGTTTATTGTAATAGTGAATTCTCACATATGCTGCTATTTGCACTGTCGTTCAAAATATTACATACGTTTTTACATTTTCTTCATTTTGACAAAACAAAATGAACAGCAAGGAATTCTTGTTGCTAAACAAATGCATGATTTTCTACTAAGCCGAATAAATGGGAATCACCTCATGCATAGCAGCGCTGCAATGCGATACATTTCGACGTATTATAAACGGCATGTCGTTCATCTACATGAACAATATTTTTTAATATATATAGATTCTGAATAATTTAAACAAAACCACACAAAAATATTTATTTCCTACCTATCAATAAATTATCAAAATCGTAAAATTGCCATTTTTTTAAACTTCACCATTTTTTTCCTGGAAACTGTGCATTTTACAAAAAATTTTGTTTACCATCTGGGACCAAATCACCCTCGAAATTCGGTTTTAGCGGATCAAAGAGCATCGAAAAAACTTTGGTGCTGCCCTGGACATCAATCGGCCACGAAAAGTGCCCTAGCCCCCGGACTATTTCCACACGTGGGTACGATAAAAAAGAAAGAAGAATATAGAAAAGATGTGTTCAATGACTACAGATGGGCAAAGGCCCGGACTGGAAGAACAACGAGAGAAAGAAGAAAAACTGGTAGCCGACATTATCGACCGAGTGAAACGAGGAATGCGAAGCTCAAGGGGAGACGGTAACCAGACGAGGTTATTCACGTCGCTCTACCGTCATGAACAGCTAAGGCCGGCTTATCGACGATGACGAGACGCATCGACGCACCTTCTTCATCACCCTCTCCTAAAGAAATAATAAGATGACTCATGTTTGTAATACACACCGAGTCTCGTCCATTTTTCGACGTTCATATTTTCATTTGTCGTGACTCAATTAGGGGGGTTCGCAAAATTTATCAGTACAAATAATCTTGTTGGTCGATTTATGCCGATTGATATATACAGAGGGTGAAATAAGGGAAATAAGAATACTCTTCTTCCTCGTCGTATTAATTACGATTTATACAGTTCCAAGTGTAACAATTGCGATAAGAGTTCTGCTTTACCGATCGATTTAGTATTTCACTCAGTATACATTTTTCAATATTTACTTTAATTCACCGCGTGATTTCGGTTGGTTATACATTTGACAAAGCTCTTATTCTAAAATGAAAAGTCTTTCGAGAGTTCAACCGAAGAAATAAAGCGATACAAAGAAGAACTCGATCAATCAAAGAAAAATTGTAAATATGTATAAATTTGTCTTGCAACAATCGATAATAACTATACGATTTAAAGAATGCGAAACCGGATAATCGTACAAAGCATTCTCCACATATTATCCAGAATATAATTTGCCAAAAGAAAACGTCTATGTAATTTTCCGTAGCGTGTAACCTAGTGCCAAAGGTAAATAAACGGAGTACACACATATACATATAAATATATAAATAGACAAAAAGAAAATGTAAATTGTTAAGTCTGAATTTACACAAAAAAATTCGCGATAATCGTTATTGCAACAAATTCACGAGACACACAATTATACAAATATTTTATTGATTTTTAAATCTCGACTCGAAAGTAAACTGGGTCTTCCAAAATTAAAGTGTGAAAATATAACCTTCCATAATTATCCTTTTATAAATCGTCGACATTAATATATACCTATAAATTACAATTAATAATTTGACGACTTATTTCGTAAAAACTTATATTCAAATGTATTCGCTGGACGATCAACTTTATTAGATGAGTGTACCCTAGTCGATATATTGAAAGATATTCATATTTAATTTGTTTGTTTGAAAGACCTGTGCAATATTTCTTACACCGACAATTGTACATACCTGCATATACTTTGCCAATCGTCGGAGTCAAGAGAAGAGTAATGAAAACATAAAAAATATAAAAACTGTGATGAAATCCTAAATTAATAATTATTTTAATTAATGAAATGAAATTACAATTATCATTACTTTGCTGAGACTAAAATTGCTAACGATTGTCGGGGTAATAAATACGTGTCAATTTAAAAGAATTAAATGAAAATTATCAATCGAAATAACCACATGTGGGTACACCATACGTCAATATATAATAATATATAGTAAAATATTAATTTGCAAATGAATCTTATTTATATACGGTATTACCTTAAGAGAAAACAACTTTTATTCATATATATATATCACGATTATCGAAAGTAAGAATCTGATTTGTGAGAGATCACTCGATGGCAATATAAGAAAATCTGGGGGAAACTTTATCCAAGAGATCAAAAGCCTCGAGAGGCTCGACTTACGTTGCTTCATTTTCTCAGGGAAATTTCCAATGACAAAGCAGATTAAATCTTCGTATATATATATACGAAAAGTTTTGAAAAAAATTGCAAGAATAATTGAGTACCAAATTGACAAAAAAATGTACATTACAAATACCGAAAGAATCCCGAAATTTACTTACCCATCATTCGCTCTCGGAAAAATAATGTATATAATTTTAAAAAAAACAATTTATGTATTAAACTTAAAAAAAAAATTTTCAATTAATAAGTTCAATTTTTCTTGCAAATTTAACGTAAACTTGTTGATATATACATACAATATATCATACTACGCGAGTCAAATGTGTATTCCTGTATATGCAACTTTCAAAATGAAAAGAAAAGGAAAAATAATGGCATATAATAAGGTATATGACAAAGTCGGAGGGAATGAAAATAGAGGAAGGTATAGATTATCATCCGAAAGGAGTAGGGAGCGGTGCAAAGTTCCGAAATTATATAATTGCGCATGTATGTTAACATTTACATCATGTGCATCACAATTTTTCAAAACTATAAATATTTTTGTTAGCGAGACGTATGGATCTGTATATGGCAACTTTCTCCTGTATTGTCGAATTTTGTAAAAGGTACTTATTCGATACTGTTTGAATAAATTAAAATTTGTTTAGTTAATTATACTAATATATGATTAAAGTCATAATACAAATGTATCCACTTGAATTTTAAGCTAAATAATAATATAATATTTTATTAATCGATATATTTCTGAATAGATATATCCATTTATCAAATTCTAATTTTTATCATTATAATGAAAGATCTCAGAGGGCAAAGACAATTTTTTTAAAATTCCGTAAGAGTTCGGAAGAATTCGAAAATCGGTTGATATTTGTCTTTAAAGTGGTCATTATTAATTTTGAAAGTAATTTTATGTCCACTAAAAACAATTAATTATCGAATCATTGAAACAATATATTAAAACATATAGGAATAGTATTTTTTAATAACGTTCATATTGAATTATGACAAGTTATTTTAATATATTTATTAATTCTGAATAAGTTCGTAAATAATTCATAACTTTATTTTGATTAATACTAAAAAAAAAAGATTATTTGTAACCGCTATGCTATTTTCGTGATTTTTCATGAACATATTATGAACTTCCAATGAATTGATGCAAATGGACATAAAACTTATTTTAGAATTCTTTAAGAAGTCTTTGGGTAAATTTCTTTTTAAATCGTTTAAAAAAAAAAGTGCTGTCTGGGGATGATTTTATCCATTTAAATATAGAATGATTTCCATTAATCAGTAATTTTTCAATGTCCAATTGAAATAATTAAAACATTTTCTTACAAGATTGTATTATTTTCCATAAACAGAATGTAAAATAGTTAAATAAAACGGCCTTGAAAAAGTTCATATACATTGTTATATAGAAAGGAATGCTTTATGAATTTTGCAATGCGAGGTTTATTGAGATTTATTTTGATTAAACTACACTACGCAATGATACATCCTGCGATATCATTGTAATGGCCACTACTGTATAAAATATGTGATTGTATAACAAACAATATTCAATTTATACATCTCGTTAACAATATAAATTGTCGGAATATTTTCTAAATTATTCGTCGGTATCAAATATTGTAGTTCCGTTGTTGGTTAAACAAATAAAAAGTAATATTTACTTGACTGTGGAAATCAGTTCCGTGAAACGAAAAATGAAAATGGGTCCTACGGCACTGCGCGTCCGGTGCTAAAGATATATATAAAGACAGATGTATGTATGCATAATCGTACATATATATGTAATATATCTTCTATATATATTATTTTGAGGTCGTACGTGAGAGACCCCGAAATTGTAAATAACTTGCGATTTGTAGCATTGAAAAGTGAACCTAAAATCAATTAAAGACATTATTAAAAACCTTAAGGGGGTGGCATACCCGTAGGTTACCGACTGACCGAAAAAAATAATAATTATATATACACATGTATATTTAAAAACAAAAATAAATATAGTTTTTGTTATTTACGAAACGGAGAGACGAAATATTATATAGAGATTAGCAATCCATCCGATAGTGATTTATGTCAGTCTTGCTAAGCGAATAAAACAATGTGTAAAAAAAGAACGGAAGATTTACTAAAAAATTCACCAAAGATATAAGCGTAAGGTAGGAGTCGGTTTATGTATAAAAAGAAAAATTGTACATATATATATAATTATTTTAAGTATATACACATGTATATTTAAAAACAAAAATAAATATAGTTTTTGTTATTTACGAAACGGAGAGACGAAATATTATATAGAGATTAGCAATCCATCCGATAGTGATTTATGTCAGTCTTGCTAAGCGAATAAAACAATGTGTAAAAAAAGAACGGAAGATTTACTAAAAAATTCACCAAAGATATAAGCGTAAGGTAGGAGTCGGTTTATGTATAAAAAGAAAAATTGTACATATATATATAATTATTTTAAGTATATATACACATGTATATTTAAAAACAAAAATAAATATAGTTTTTGTTATTTACGAAACGGAGAGACGAAATATTATATAGAGATTAGCAATCCATCCGATAGTGATTTATGTCAGTCTTGCTAAGCGAATAAAACAATGTGTAAAAAAAGAACGGAAGATTTACTAAAAAATTCACCAAAGATATAAGCGTAAGGTAGGAGTCGGTTTATGTATAAAAAGAAAAATTGTACATATATATATAATTATTTTAAGTATATACACATGTATATTTAAAAACAAAAATAAATATAGTTTTTGTTATTTACGAAACGGAGAGACGAAATATTATATAGAGATTAGCAATCCATCCGATAGTGATTTATGTCAGTCTTGCTAAGCGAATAAAACAATGTGTAAAAAAAGAACGGAAGATTTACTAAAAAATTCACCAAAGATATAAGCGTAAGGTAGGAGTCGGTTTATGTATAAAAAGAAAAATTGTACATATATATAGATTATTAAGTAATAAGCCATTCTACAAAGTTTCAGGTCAATATGACAGAGACACCCTAAAAAAATTTTTGCACCGAAAAATCACAAACAATCGTACGTTTTCAGAATTTTACATAAATTTGCGCTTTTTTTTTTTAAATAAACGGAATAATTATCTTTTTTGGCTCGGTGTTCACCCACCGGGTATACCATCCCCTTAAATGTAATAACAATTCACGGCATATTAAACATGTACAAATAATTTAATTTATTCGATCAAAAATAATAATAACCAATGAATGTTATAAAAAAGAATTTTCAATTAATTGAACAAAAATATTTAATTGGTTTTCCGTGTCTATTTTTTAGTGCGTCGATATATATATATATATACACACACACATACAATCGATTACCAATCAAAGATGAGTTAATTTTTTCTCATAAGGAGAAATAACAAATAACGAAGAAATCTAAAATGTAGTTGTAGTGAAAAATATTGTAAAATGAAGGGAAATGTTCTACGGACATTAGATCGACAAAATGAAAGATGAGTAAATCAGTGCCAAATTTCTTCTTCCCATACATTCACCGTAATATACATGTATACATAGCATATTACGACATATATACATATAATTATTTTAAGTATATATACACATGTATATTTAAAAACAAAAATAAATATAGTTTTTGTTATTTACGAAACGGAGAGACGAAATATTATATAGAGATTAGCAATCCATCCGATAGTGATTTATGTCAGTCTTGCTAAGCGAATAAAACAATGTGTAAAAAAAGAACGGAAGATTTACTAAAAAATTCACCAAAGATATAAGCGTAAGGTAGGAGTCGGTTTATGTATAAAAAGAAAAATTGTACATATATATATAAGATGTTAGCGAAAAGCGACTAAACACATCGAGAAGAATATAAAAAGACATACGATACACATATACCTGCATACTATATCAAATCATTGGCTATATGTTAAACGAACGGATGCAAAACCCAACAATAAAAACGCAACAAAACCGCGTAATTAAAAAAAAATTAAATTATACAAAAAAAGTTGAGTCGTATACATGATAATTGAAAAGTAATTCTGATTTAATAAATCTACGAAATCTATTTATATAAGAAAACGTGTATAATCATATTTGGGTTTGGCATCCCGTTAAACACACACACACTTATATATATATAATTAATTGATCGTACATTAAGCTCGTATCGAGTACAGATGTAGGAAATATTTAGAATTGTACTCGTCCGACTTATTCCTCAAGAAAGTCTGTCCATTTTTTCGATAAACAACAAAATATTTATCAATATAAATTTTAATCACAAATTATTATCCTTCCTCATATTTGGTCCTCAATGCAAAGTCACAATTGTACATAAACGATTATTAAATTAGAAATCTTAAATCTTGAATAAATTGTTTTCCACTTATTTCGCGTATTACTTTTTTTCTCATTCGGTATAATAGTGTTCAAAAGGAATATAAAGGAAAAAACAATATAAAACTCTATGACTTTTCAAAGAGGACCGAGTGCATCCATCGAAAGATATAATTATATATATATATACACTTGATAGTATATAAATATCGTGACGCGACGAAAAAAAAGAAAATATCACATAAATTAGTCGAGATAAAATGTCGCAATATTCAAAAAAATATTAACACTATAGAACACTGGATATTTCCAAAAGAATACTATATACATTATTCAGTGTTCTAAAAAAAATAATCATTTTTCTCTTCCTTGACACTTCGCCAAATTATTGTGATAATAACTTGTAAATGTACTTAAGGGATTCTATATATACATATATACATATATATACGTTTTTTACATTTAATTGAGTTCCCTCTGTTATTCGGCAATAATTCGTATATAGGTATATATATATGTATATGTATTATATATGTATATGTACACACAAACGCGATGTAAATACACATTATTATTATTATATATTTCAACGTGGGATTTTTGGGAAATGACTTTTTCATTCAATCGGCAATCAATTAAATGTATTCACACACACACACACACACACAGAGAGACAAACATTTAATTATATAAATATACATATACATATACGTACGTGTATCGGTTGAATTACATAGTGCTTATGTCACAACTTGGGCCAATTATTTATTTAACCACGTAAGAAAAAATTTTTATAATGTTTCTACACTCGTCCATTAATATATATACGTACTTAGTAATTTCAATGATTTATCGGTACACGTACATATGTACATGCATATGTGTATATAGACGATACATAACGACAAAAAATTCGATATAAATTTGAAAAGTCAACGGATCCTTTCCTCGATTTTCAAAGTTGACTAAAAAGGCTGATACCTACATTGTATATTTATTTCGAAATATTTTCTTCGAGAAATAATTAAAAAGTTGGTTGAACGTGTGTGTCAAGCAGTCGAAAGCAATTCGAATACGTTCGAACCGTTTGAAATAAAAATTGTGTAATATAATAATATACCAAATTTTACTTAAACAAAGAAAATATTTATCTTATTTTTAATTAGTTCAATATATACTTTTACTCTTTCGGAAATAATTTAATTGTATATATTGCTGGAGGAAAAAAGGATTTACTTTTAATTTGTTATTAATTAATTGCAATTGAATAAAGATTCCTGAAAAATTGTATTAAACTTGTAGTTCGAACGGTTGAATGTGGTATTGTATTGTATGTGCAAAGAAACATACATAACAAGTGATTGTAAAAAGAAAGCTAGTGCCGTATTTATTTGTAATACATGCGAGAATCAACAACGCGATACAGACAAAACATACAAAAATATATATATATAAAGAATATAAATATAAGTACTTAATACTTAGTAACGAAAAAAAAAAAAACACAAAGAGATGAAGATAAGAAAAGAAGAAATATCCCTATTTGGGATTATATAAATTTCAATTGCCAAGAGATATTAAATATGAGGGTGCGCAAAGGTACACGGAGGAAAACGGAACCAAAAACAATAGCTATATTATGCAATTTTCGAGCGATAACAATATGTAAAAGAGCGAAAAAAAACGAACGATTTTGTCGATAATGTATAAATGTAAACGTTTATTGATTGGGCACCGGGAGGCCGGGGTGGGTAATAAAAAATCAAAACGTAATTATATATTTTTTGTCTTTTTGTATTATACCCTAAAATTCCTCTTTTTTTATATACTTATTTCTTTTGTGTTTTATAGTCTCTGTAAAATATATGATGAGAAATTTATTTAAAAAATAATTTAGAAATATATTTCTAAATTTTAAATGAGGAGTATAATCTTGTTTCTTAATGTTTATAAACAATCAATCTCATTTTTGAAACGAGGAGAGTTCTTAGCAAGTGCACAAGGGTGCAAAAGTAAATATATGCTTTTATATAGTAAATATAGTATCGAAACAATTTTCATTTTGTTATAAGTATAACGGGTGAATTAATGTTCAGTGCTAAGTAGAAAAACGACAAACATTGTTTACAGACAATAGATTTAATAGGAAATTCGTGTTATATATCGTTTGATAAAGACAAATGGTCCGAAGAAATGTCGAATGATTGAAGGAAGGACAAGACAAGATCGATGAGAAAGTAAGTAAACAAACGAAAGTAATCTTCACCCCAAGAGCCCAAGACTCGTCTCGTATAGGGAGTATAATACTTACTTACACTTGGATATAAATCGAAACTGGAGCCTTGGCCTTCCTGCAGCAGTACAGGCTGAGGCCGCTGAGGCAGCGCAGGCAGTCTGTCTTTTATTTGAGAAGTCGAAAGGAACGCGCATACACAGCTCCCCCTAGGACGAAATTCCTTAGCGCGCGTCTTTGGTGGTGGCGCATCGGGTTGCATCGGTAGCCATCGGTATTCGGGCGTCCCGTCCATCTCGAATCTCGATTCCCCCCATTCCCCCTGTTTACGTTCATCCGCCATGTTCTCGAGTGATCGAGGAGTAAGCGGCGGCTCGTCTCCTGGTGTATAGCGCGTAGTAGGTATGCCCCAAGCAAGATGACCAAGTTCGAGTGTTACCTCGTCCTCCTAGTTTTAAGCTCGAGTCTCGCGCTTAAAGATCCATTGGCACCTCATGGAAAATGCGAGCGCATCACCATCACTTTGTGCCTCGACATGCCTTACAACGAGACCATCATGCCCAATCTTCTGAATCATCAGAAGCAAGACGATGCTGGACCAGAGGTTCATCAATTTTCTCCATTGGTCAAACTTAAGTGTAGTCCGGATCTCAAGTTCTTCCTTTGTGCTATGTATGCTCCCGTTTGTACAATCCTGGATAAAGCATTGCCACCATGCAGATCCCTTTGTGAAAGTGCCAAGAGAGGTTGCGAGACTCTTATGAATAACTTTGGTTTTTATTGGCCCGAGAGTATGGATTGCTCCAAGTTTCCTGAGAACGGTGGACCTGTACTTTGCGTGGGTAAGAACGAGTCCACTGCAGTCGAGGTACCTCAGGTCGACGATGTCAGATTACCTACTCCAGAGTTTCATCCTTCGTGGAATAATATACCCAAACCTTTTAATAATCATGGTTTTATGTTGGGTGCAAGGAACTATGGTTTTGTGTGCCCGGTGCAGTTCAAGGTTCCTCACGGTCTAGGATATTCCTTAAAAGTAGGGAATAAAGTAGAGCCAAATTGCGGAGCACCCTGTGACGGCATGTTCTTTACCGAGAGGGAAAGAAAATTTGCAAGAATATGGGTAGGAACATGGGCTACTTTATGTGCTGCATCTTGCTTCTTTACTTTCTTGACGTTTCTCATTGACACAGACAGGTTCAGGTAAGTTTTTACTTTTCATTTGCATGCAAAATTTAATAATTGTATAACAAATTATTAGAGTTATTTTTATTCTCTTTGGTCACTTTATTTAAATTAGGACAGTAATTAAATGTTTTATTTATATGATATTAACTATGAATATAAAAATTAAAAATAATTAATTAAAATATTATTTTTTTAGATATCCAGAAAGACCTATAATATTCTTATCAGTCTGCTACTTAATGGTGGCACTAGCATATGTCGTTGGTTGGGCCGCAGGAAACTCTATATCTTGCAGAGAACCATTTCCACCACCCCTTGATATGAATATTCAAATGGCATCGACTATAACTCAAGGAACTAAATATGAACTTTGTACAATACTCTTCATGGTTTTGTATTTCTTTGGAATGGCTTCCAGTATTTGGTGGGTCATTTTAACTCTAACCTGGTTTTTGGCTGCGGGTTTAAAGTGGGGTCATGAAGCCATAGAAGCAAATTCACAATATTTCCATTTAGCTGCATGGGCTGCTCCTGCTGTTAAGACTGTCTCCATTCTTGCTATGGGAAAAGTTGAAGGTAAACTTTAAATTAAATAAATATCTTTATACAACAACTATCTATTGTTTATAATTTTATGATTTTTTAATCAATATTTTATTTTGAAATAAATATTAACTATTGAAAGTGAAATTTATATTTATTAAATTTTTTAATAGTGATATCTAAAATTTTCGAATAATCTATTTTCATTTTTTGTAACAGGTGATATACTGTCAGGTGTTTGCTATGTGGGTCTTTGGAATGTAGAAGCACTCAGAGGGTTTGTCCTAGCCCCTCTTTGCGTCTACCTCGTGCTCGGAACAGCTTTCCTACTTGCGGGCTTCGTATCCCTCTTCCGCATCCGCACAGTAATGAAACATGATGGCACCAAAACTGACAAACTCGAAAAACTTATGATTCGGATCGGCATCTTCTCCGTCTTATACACAGTACCAGCGCTCATAGTCATTGCATGTCTCTTTTACGAACAAGCCTACTTTGATAGTTGGATGCTTAGCTGGAATGTCGACATGTGTTCACGTCCAGTACCGCAGTCACTCTACTCAATTCCGTGTCCGGTTGGTAATACTGCCAGAGATATTGGAAGAAAACCAGATTTTGAGGTATTCATGATCAAATATTTGATGGCTATGATCGTCGGTATTACGAGCAGCTTTTGGGTATGGTCAAACAAAACTCTTACAAGTTGGAGGCAGTTTTTTCATCATATACAGGGGAGGCGTACAGACACGTACGTATAGATCTCTCCGATGAAGATCCAGTGTGAATGAATTGATTGTTGATCGTCCATCCGTTTGCCTTGTCATTTTTATTTGCTTCACAGTTGACAATAGAATGAGGCCCAGTGTTTTGAGAATTGAAGCAGCATTTTTTTATATATTGCTTAATTTTCTAAGCATTTGTTTTTTAGAAGTATCCGAAAAGGTGAAACAAATAAGTTAATTGGCTTTTTAACGCTTGTATTACAATTTTTCTTTATTAATTCGTTTATTCTTCGTTGCAGTATAGGGTATACTATATTTTGCTTAAAATTTCAATGGATAATTTTTATTTAACAGTATTAATGATTGATACTTATTTTCAGTTATTATAGATTATTGAGATTTAATCTAACACATTTTAAAAAATTAAGTATTAAAAATTAATCACCAGACTGAAATATCAACAAAACATATTTATAGTATTTTTATGTAAATAAATATAAAATAATCACATAAATATGATCCTATTAAACTGTCAATCACAGTTGCCCATGTACGTTTGTTAATTTCTATTGAAAGCAAAATTTTATTCACATGCTGTTTCAATTCTTAATATTTTATCGCATATTTCTAAGCTGAGCATTTTTATTCTAGTTTTTCATAATAGTTAAGTCTAAAAAAACGGAATTGGATTAAACAAATTAAAATAGTATAAAACTTAATCCAATAGTAATTTTATAAGATGCATGAATGATAACGAATGAGAGCGGTACATTATTTTATTGTTAATGCAAACAATTATAGACTCTGAAATAGTTAGATTTACAATCACGGCTGAGAGAGCAATTAATTTGCACTGCATTTAATTGAAAGACTGTAAAAATAAAATGAAGGGTATTTAAAAAAATGAACTACAGTATAATAGTAGTTTGTTGACTGATTGTTGATGCGACATTGAAGTTTTATAAGCGAACGGATACAATAATTTCAGTTGCATGTTAAGACCTTCAATCAAACAATGTTTGTTGTTTTTTTATTATTCAAAGATGCTTTTTTTACATTTGAAGAAAAAGTAATTAAAGATATAACTAAAGTTACTCTCACCGCGTCCAAAGTTCACAAAAACCATCTGAATTATGGATGAGCCTTGATTTTCTTGTTCCTACAGAGTTGATACGTTGGTAACTAAGATCTGAAAGTGAATTTCGTTAGATTTTTTTCGTGCAAGTGCGAAATTTTGTGCCAATTATAGTTTGTTTGAATTGTAAATTTTTAAATGTGAAATGTAAATCAGGCTTTTTATAATTGTATATTACTTACGCTTTATGTGTTTTAATAGAAAATTTGTTTTATTCTTATGGGGGTATGTAAGAAACATGTAAAAAAAATTATAACATGACTTCCTATCAAAACAAATTGTGTGCCTGTTGGAAAATCATAAAAAAGGAAAAGAAAAGGGGAAAAAATTGCTCAATCAAAAGAAATTCTTCCACAAAATGTGTCCAAAACCATTGCCACTTCTTTTCGACATGAATGTTTTATTGCCAAATATAAGCGCAATTTGATAAGAAGTCTCGTGCTGCCGAAATTTTATATACTTCATCTACTGAAGTACTTAAGAATCAAAGTAATTTTAACGTAAAATAATTTTTGCTAGAATGTTTCTTTACTTTTAGTTATCTTTTATAATCTCTTACTATGTGTAAAGTATTGCGAGGTGATAAATGCCTGAAAGAGCTGCAAACAAATAGCTATTGTGATGACAACGAATGCCCCGCACGATTAAGTCGATCCCGAGAATAATAAAAGTCTGTATAGAATATTTTATCACGTTATATCCTAATTGGCTTAAGTCTTGAATTTAGATTCTGCACTGCTCCTCGTTTTTATATACAATCTATTTGGATTGTAACGAAAATAAACTACTCTTCTACTCTTTGAAAATGATTATTGCTATCAAAAACCATACTATATGGTGATTGGGTTGAATAATCTCCAGAACATTCATGAAGTGAGTTCTCCTTTACATTCGTGAGCAAAACCTTGAAAAGTGCCTGTCATCTTAAATAGTGGTGGTAACCTGTGGTCGTAAACAGTCATAATAGCGAACATTTCGGGGAATAGGTGTAAGTCAGATTACGAATGACGTTCGTAGTGATTTCACTGGCTAGCGCGTACGCTTCTTGGGTGAACATTCTCCCTAGTTTATAAACTCAACATTTATAAAAAGGATAGCATAATCTGCCATCATTTCAAGGCAGTAAGTGAATATATTTTTGAGTGTCAAATACTGTTAAAATCTTGAAAACGCCATTGCAGTGACAAACGGTCTTGTTCAAAGACAAAATCCACGTTGTATTATGTTTTTTCTAAAAATTCACATAATATTAATAAAAAATTTTTAATGTTTTGAACCTCAAATTGTAACAATCGTCAATAATAGTTATAGAATTTTGAATATTGTAATAGATATACCTATATCTATTTCTTGTCATAAAGCAGCATCAATTAATTTATTTGGTTCAATTTTTCGAAAAAAATTAAAAATTTTATTTTATAAAAATAGTACGTATAAGATAATGCTCGTGAGCAATGTAACGATACTTAGAATTATTTACTGTCCAGTATATAATATCTTTTTTAATGGTATACATAAAACACATTTAAAATATTCAAGTTTAAGGGATTTCGATGAGCCACACTTTGTTTTCTACTTTGACATTTTGTACCTTCTTCATTTCTGCTACATATCTATATAATTTATAACGGGTACGGATTTCGAGTGTCGGCGTAGGTAGGTCCCTGGATTATCGGCGACGTTCGTCGATAGGACCAAGTCGACTAGCCGGGATAATTGCGAATGGTAGCGCAGTGGTAAGGCTTTTGCCTCGCGCTCCCGGGATCGTGGGTTCGTGCCCCGATACCTTCGTTGATTTTTTTATTCCTTATATTCAGTCCGTACCCAACGTGGGGAGCTATAGTGCCAGAGAGACATAACCGGACTGGTCCCATTGCAGTTGTTGGTATGTGAAAACAGGTTCACCAGCAGGACGAATTCCAAAAGTGCCCTGGGAGATAGCATTCATGGCAAGCCCTCCGTATATGACGAGAGTGTAGGGGTCACTTCCTTCTCGCTTCCTCTCGTAGGACCCGTTTCCCGACGTGGCGTACCAACCGCGCACAGCTACTGGGCCTTGCAGGATGACCTCTCTCTTTAAGTCTACCTTGGCGAAATGGTCAATTATCCCCCATTCTGCTGGCAAGCAGTCCAACCACGACATGATGCTCATTGGGTTGCCAAATCGCGGTGGGTGATGCGAGTGAATGGCCCATCTTCAAAGCCCCACGGTGATACTGGAAGATTCCAGCTCCTGTATGCCATGCAGGAAAGCGGAAATACTCCGCCAATATGACGATCTAAAACCATCAGTGCCTGCAAGAAGATAATGGCCGTATCTTTGGGCGTACCTGTCGCATTGCGAAACAGTGCCCATGTGTCTGCCACCATCTCAAATAAGGGCGGTCGGTCATCATCGTGGGTAGCCAGCATTTGGATGACATCCCCGTAGGCACAGAATGCCTGTAGCACTGTTGTAAAACAAATAATGCTAAATCCCCTAGCTAAAAGCTTTTCCACCATACTTGTGTGCCCGAAAGCAACATAATCGCTGAGGAATTTGGGATCTTCTGTCCTCAAGATCTTGGCCATCCTGTGAAGAAAGTTGTATGGGGTGACTAGACACCACCACTCGATAGCAGCGGCGGTCTCAGGGATGTCGTCAGGACCACGGATGTTGAGCAACTGTCCGTGATGATCTTGGTCGAGTCTGGGGGCGTTGGGGTCCCTTGCCCAGTGAGTATGGCGTAATACTTCGCCAATGGAGCATAAATGGGATTATCAATGTTTTTACCTATTTGAACGAAATAACTGAAAGCAGCGTTTGGACAGCACGCCATGTATTTTATAAATCCTAAAGCTAATCTAGCAACTGGTCCACCAATCCCGTGGGTGTTTATCCATGCTAATAATTCGCCCATTGGAGCATAAGCATCTCTAAAAAACGATTTGAGGTCATCTACTGTACTACCGTTTCGTTTTAGAGTATTAGTGAAGAACGCCGTGGCTGATGGGTTGTTGCCAGTAGTTATCCTTGCATACTGTTCAGAACGAATAAAATCGCTGAATTGCAGAACTTCAAATGAGGTCATCTACTGTACTACCGTTTCGTTTTAGAGTATTAGTGAAGAACGCCGTGGCTGATGGGTTGTTGCCAGTAGTTATCCTTGCATACTGTTCAGAACGAATAAAATCGCTGAATTGCAGAACTTCAAATGAGGTCATCTACTGTACTACCGTTTCGTTTTAGAGTATTAGTGAAGAACGCCGTGGCTGATGGGTTGTTGCCAGTAGTTATCCTTGCATACTGTTCAGAACGAATAAAATCGCTGAATTGCAGAACTTCAAATGAGGTCATCTACTGTACTACCGTTTCGTTTTAGAGTATTAGTGAAGAACGCCGTGGCTGATGGGTTGTTGCCAGTAGTTATCCTTGCATACTGTTCAGAACGAATAAAATCGCTGAATTGCAGAACTTCAAATGAGGTCATCTACTGTACTACCGTTTCGTTTTAGAGTATTAGTGAAGAAAGCCGTGGCTGATGGGTTGTTGCCAGTAGTTATCCTTGCATACTGTTCAGAACGAATAAAATCGCTGAATTGCAGAACTTCAAATGAGGTCATCTACTGTACTACCGTTTCGTTTTAGAGTGTTAGTGAAGAATGCCGTGGCTGATGGGTTGTTGCCAGTAGTTATCCTTGCATACTGTTCAGAACGAATAAAATCGCTGAATTGCAGAACTTCAAATGAGGTCATCTACTGTACTACCGTTTCGTTTTAGAGTATTAGTGAAGAATGCCGTGGCTGATGGGTTGTTGCCAGTAGTTATCCTTGCATACTGTTCAGAACGAATAAAATCGCTGAATTGCAGAACTTCAAATGAGGTCATCTACTGTACTACCGTTTCGTTTTAGAGTATTAGTGAAGAACGCCGTGGCTGATGGGTTGTTGCCAGTAGTTATCCTTGCATACTGTTCAGAACGAATAAAATCGCTGAATTGCAGAACTTCAAATGAGGTCATCTACTGTACTACCGTTTCGTTTTAGAGTATTAGTGAAGAATGCCGTGGCTGATGGGTTGTTGCCAGTAGTTATCCTTGCATACTGTTCAGAACGAATAAAATCGCTGAATTGCAGAACTTCAAATGAGGTCATCTACTGTACTACCGTTTCGTTTTAGAGTATTAGTGAAGAACGCCGTGGCTGATGGGTTGTTGCCAGTAGTTATCCTTGCATACTGTTCAGAACGAATAAATCGCTGAATTGCAGAACTTCAAATGAGGTCATCTACTGTACTACCGTTTCGTTTTAGAGTATTAGTGAAGAATGCCGTGGCTGATGGGTTGTTGCCAGTAGTTATCCTTGCATACTGTTCAGAACGAATAAAATCGCTGAATTGCAGAACTTCAAATGAGGTCATCTACTGTACTACCGTTTTCGTTTTAGAGTATAGTGAAGGTGAAGAACGCCGTGGCTGATGGGTTGTTGCCAGTAGTTATCCTTGCATACTGTTCAGAACGAATAAAATCGCTGAATTGCAGAACTTCAAATGAGGTCATCTACTGTACTACCGTTTCGTTTTAGAGTATTAGTGAAGAATGCCGTGGCTGATGGGTTGTTGCCAGTAGTTATCCTTGCATACTGTTCAGAACGAATAAAATCGCTGAATTGCAGAACTTCAAATGAGGTCATCTACTTAAGTGAAGCATGCCCGTGGGATGGGTTGTTGACCCAGTAGTACCTTGCATACTGTTCAGAACGAATAAAATCGCGAATGCAGGAACTTCAAATGAGGTCATCTACTGTACTACCGTTTGTTTAGAGTATTAGTGAAGAACGCCGGTGGCTGTGGGTTGTTGCCCAGTAGTTATCCCTTGCATACTGTTCAGAACGAATAAAATCGCTATGCGTGGCTGATGTGGTTTGTTGCCAGTAGTTATCCTTGCATACTGTTCAGAACGAATAAAATCGCTGAATTGCAGAACCTTCAATGAGGTCATCTACTGTACTACCGTTTCGTTTTAGAGTATTGGTGAAGAACGCCGTGGCTGATGGGTTGTTGCCAGTAGTTATCCTTGCATACTGTTCAGAACGAATAAAATCGCTGAATTGCAGTACTTCAAAACCAACGCTGATAGTGAGGACACTAACGGTCGTCATCGTAAAACTTTTTATATGAGCGGGGACTGCGAGTCCCGACAGACGTAAGACAGACGGGACGTAGACGGGAGGAGTAGAATCGAGCGCGTCAAGTATACGTTAACTACAATAAATATATACACCATTTCTTTAACAGCAATTGGAACGTCTTTTTAATTTATCTCCCCTTTACATACTATTCTTCCAAGAGGATACGACTACATTATATAAACGTACACGATGCAAACTTCTAAAACAAAACGAAATAAAATTTTATTTTATAAAAATAGTACGTATAAGATAATGCTCGTGAGCAATGTAACGATACTTAAAATTATTTAGTGTCCAGTATATAATATCTTTTTTAATAGTATTCATATAACAGATTAAAAATTTTCAATTTTTAAGGGTTTTCGATAAGCCACTCTTTGTTTTCTACTTTGACATTTTGTACCTTCTTCATTTCTGCTGTTAATAGATGCATTTGTTCCATCGGATGCAAGTATGTTGAACAGAGATTTGCATATAACGCGACCACTTCTTTTTCTCCTTCTTTAAACAGTCCTCGAATTGATAGATTTCTAATTTTACCACCATTGATCCATGTTTCTTTTCCAATTCATAGTGAATTCATTTGTCTTTCGCCTTGAGTGAAATAGTAGATGAGACTGATCTAGTGATTTCCGTCATGGAGGCTGTTTGCATACCTTTTTCGAGTCCATTAAGTGATCGTTTTTTTGCCTCTGATATATTTGCGATTTTCCTCCTCGGAGCCACTGTTTTTCTTTCCTCTTCGTCGGACAATGATACTTGTCGTCTAAAAAGTGGATACGTTTTTCGACGTCCGCTTCTGCTAGCGCTTGTAATTCAAATAATCCGAATGTTGATCTGCCGATTTTTCTTCCAATGAATCCCGTCGCTTTCTTCTTGACGTATTAGCTGGTAGTTGATTGCATCGAGTTCCAAATACACCTTCTTTCGGTGATACCTCGTCCCCTCATTCGTATTTGTCTAATCACCTTTAAAGTCAATTCTGTTACACCTCTCGAGAAGAAGTCACAAGTTACTATTAATCATTCCGGATATGAGCTTTCTCTTTAAAAAAATCTTTTTAATTTTATTTAACTCATTCGTCAAGCATTTGAATAATAACAGGACAAACTGAATTTCTCTCTTATCGAAACATTTGTAAATCGCTGAAGTCTCGAATCTGTCTGGTACATATCGATGATACATTTTATTTCTCTACTTGGAATATATCAATAAATTAGATGTATATATAGAATAGATTATACATCTCTCGTGGTCACTTTTTTCAGATATCGTTACGAAGAATCTGTATGTGCCATTTGCCTTTCTCATTAGCACTTGTGTCCTGGTATAGTCGCTGGCTGAATTCTCTATGATCTCTTCATTTAATAACCTATCCACTTTTTCCATTGCAATCTGCATTATTTTTTAACGGCATTGTTTGCGGACGATAATTGATCGATGACGCATCTTTTACACGGAGATGCGACTCGCGGGGCAGAGTTTGTCACACCGTATGGTTATAATTATAGATTACATGTATTTATGTCTTAAGATGTAAAATCATGAATTTTGCTTTACAAAGCCAAACATGAACAATAGTTTAACGCTCACGTAAGACTTGTTGATACGGAGATTTCATGTACTGCAGCTAACTTTTTTTTAAGCATGTTTTTATTTTTTTTAATATAGTTCATCCTCTAATCACTTACTACATAACTGATAAGAAAAAATTAAAAAAAAATCTATATATATATATATACTAATTCACTACCCGTTGTGAGAAAAGCTAACAGACTGTATATATAACGAAGCTTTAGTTTTTAGATTATGTATAATATAAATTTTAATACTCAATTTATCGATGTACATATAAAGTTGCAGTCCCTCATAAATTTTAAGAATCTTGAGTTATAAAAATGTTTAATATCAAATGTCTCTTGAAATACAGATAGATTTTGGAGATTAATGTCTTCATTATTGTAAATTTGTAAAGTGTGCAATTTATGATGTTCAAAATTTCTGCACGTTCATATTCAAAGCAGATTTTAAAGAGCTACCCATGCGATGTATTTTTTATTTTATTTTTTCACAACGATAGATAAACATTTTTGTAACTATATTCAATGAGTTAGCAGTAAAGTTGCTTTGCATGCACGAATAACATCCACATTGAATTGTTTCCTACATCGTAATTTGAAATAAATTCGTCCATTGAAAACTATCGAGCTTTTGTAAATGTAAATCTTTTTCGCTGTTCCGCGACGAGAGGACGAAAGTGCGTTTTGTTTCCTCAAGTCGAACAAAAATAATTATTGTGTGCGCGCGTTTGTGTTAACTGCACACGTTCCAATCGATGTATCATGTTGTGGACAAGCTGCGCCTGACATTTTATGTATATTAATATATATATATAAATACTTTATATAAACGTACACGATGCAAACTTCTAAAACAAAACGAAAGGTGGAAAATATTATGAGACAATGCGTGAATGCTTATATACATATATCTTTTGTATGACTAGAAATTTGTAGTTAAGGAACTAGTTAAACGAAACGAAAAATGAGCTTTTTATATTCCGAACGAAATAAATTTTGTTAATCGATATACAAACTACAGAGCTCAATTAAAAACAAAGAGATGCATAATTTTTTTTAATTTTTTTGTTGCGGTCAATGGATTGAAACATAATGTAAATTAAAAATATTGGAGGGTTCACCTGTTGTAAACATTTTAATTAAAAAATAAAAAATATATAATTATAAAATTATTGCATTCAATTATTTGTATTTGGATTTGTAGATCAAGGTACCATATATGTATATACGATTGTTTAACACCATTATAATTATTATTTATTTTATTATAAAAGTAACATTGTACAATGAGAAATTATAAATAACTTTAACAGCCTACTACTTAATGCAGATACATCATAAGTGATGCCCAACAATGATTTCCATCAATTAAGGAATTGTGACCAATTGGAGTCCAAAATGATAAATGAATTTCAATATTTATAAACGAATATATATTGTAAATATATGTCGGCTTTAGGTGTAAAGGCACTAATTTCTAATTGCTTAATTATGTCTACAAGTGTTTTTCAATTATTTTAATTGTTAATTTTAATTTAATTCAAGATTTCAAAAACTTTTAGTTTAGTTTTATTCAGTTTTTACAAAAATGCATAGCTTTTTTTAGTTTACTTTTATAATTATCAAAGCTTATACCAATGTACAATTTCTTTGCAGTAACTGTTACGTAAATATTAATTCTAACTTTCAGGAATAGTATCTTATGTTTATTTTAGTCTTATTTACAGGTTTTATACCTCATATTAATAATGCATTAGAAAATTCTATCTGATCGATTCAATTGAATTATAATTTTTACAGCAAGTAGTTAAAAAATGAATTAATGGAATTAAAAGTAATTGTACTGCGTGCAACTGTCGTTTGATTCCACTGTTTCATAAAATTAGCATAATCGAAACGGATGACATTGCAGCTTTTTTTCAAATAGTGCCTTACATAAAGAAGAATAAGATTCGCTAATTTACCGACTGAGTTAAGCAGCAAATTAAACAATCAGTTTTGTTTAAATCAAAATATCTTACGACGCATAAAATCTTAAGATCTACTCGAAATAAATGATATTTTACTCCGTCGGTAAAGTAGTAAGTATTGAAATTTCTTAACCTAATAGGTAATTTTCGATTTCCAGACTTCAACGGTGCTTGAATCCTTAAAGAAGGTTAGTACATATCCATCTTCGGTTTGGGTGGCTTAAGAATTCCTTTACGTCGCAAAAATCTGACGAGTATAGGTGCGCAACCCAAAGTCATTGAAAGTCGTATTGGCGCAAAGAGTTTGTGAATTGCATAGGCAATAAGAAAGGTTGAGCCTTCACTCATTATGACTTTCACAAGCGGATCTTCTTTTGGTGGTTTTTCTATTCCTGAGTCCTCGGACAATTCTTCGGATACGACCTCGTCTTCTTTAAGTAATGAATTTCCTTCTTTATCTTCGACGATAACGAGTTTGGAAAACATCGTGATTACTTTGGTCATGTCTACTCCACTGTGTAAAAAAAAATATATATATAAATGTTTAATGAAATTTCTTTAAATATATATATATATTCGCAATAGTTTATATTACTTAGTATATACATGTGTTATGAATGGAGGATGAAAATACCAACGCGTATTCTATACTTTATCGAGATTGTTCAATTTAATATCTATGGATTCATTCAAATTAATAAATTTAATAAAATAAATTCGTTAACTAATTTAACAATATCTTAAACTGTTCTAAAAACTCTAGTAAATGCAAATAATATTTTTACAGTGTACAATACAGTTCGGTATTTTACATTCTTCGAGTTCTACAATGTTTAGTCTCATATATGTTTCTTTTAAATTATGGAAAAGAGTAATTAATACTGTAATTTGTCAACGATGCATCGAAAAATTGAAAGGTCAATTATTATTTTAGAAAATTCAATTATTTTTGTAATACCCGAACATTTCGTTATAGACTCTATATGACTTATGTTTTAATAATTACGGTAGTAATATTTAAGGAGGTGGCATACCCGTTGGGTTACTGACCGAGCAAAAAAAGACAATTATTGCATTTATTTAAAAAGATATGTAATTTATTGTAAAACCCAAATACAGAAGCACTAGGTAATAAAATAATAAGTAATTCTACGAAGTTCCTGGTCAATACGATAAAGACACCCTAAAAAATTTCTGCACCGAAAAATCAGAGATAATCGTAATTTTCGGTGCAGAAATTTTTTAGGGTGTCTTTATCGTATTGACCTGGAACTTTGTAGAATTACTTATTATTTTATTACCTAGTGCTTCTGTATTTGGGTTTTGCATTAAATTACATATTTTTTTAAATAAATGCAATAATTGTCTTTTTTTGCTCGGTCAGTAACCCACCGGGTATGCCACCCCCTTAAAAGACATTAATGATTCCTATTAGCATGTAATGTATTAACTATAATTATAACTTTCATTGAAAGATAATTTATTAATAATATAATATTTTAACGTAAACTTTGTACACGTAATCGGTAATATTTTAAGTATAAGTAGATATATTTCATATTAAAAATAAACTAGCTGGATTTTCTATAAATTACACTTAAGTTATATGTTTGCTTTTCTTGATTAATTTTGATCATTAAGTCTGTAAAGAAAATTTTAATTTTATTAAATATAAATAATCGAAAAAAAAATTATACAACGAATAAACAATTGTATTTTTGTTATTAACGTTTACTTGTATAAAAATACAATAAGGTATAGTTTGAGCGCGATTCTAGTCAAAGCATATTGAAGAGGTTTACTAAATTTAAAAAAAATATTTTTAAAACGTGGTATATTTGATCACCACTAATAGGTGTTAGAAAGAATTTTAGTTTTCAAGATGTTATTCTTGTTCTTCGAGCAAATTCATAGCTACACCAAAATGTTTAATCCTTGAAAAAATATCTATAAGCAACTGGTTATACGTTCGAACTTTCTAAGTAATTGCAATTACGATATGTCGTTTTGAATTATTCACCATAGTTTAAAGATTAATGTCTATACATTGCCGGCCGCATATACATTGTCTTTCATTTGCAGTACAAATATAATTGATTTCTAGTTTAAGTAAACCTTGTTATAAATCCAGCTTTGTCTAGAGAATAGCGCTCGAATCACCGTAAAAACCTTATCAAAAATGTTTGACCTCTGAACTTTATAAAATAAATTGCGGTGAAATTTTAAAATTGGTATCGAGTAATCGAAATATATGGACGAAAACACACCTAGAAACGAGTGCATAAAAAATCCCAAGGGAAATCAACGAAATAAAGATATGAAATCCAATTATCGTTCTCCCATAGTCCCGAACGAGAATCCTCAATCTCCTCCGTTTTTCTTCGGTCGCACTCAGATTCTCTTTTTTGCTATCTCCTTCAGTATCGGTCGAGTATTGTCGGATGACGTCGAGAGTTAATGAATTCACGAGACCTGAACGACAAATCAGACTTTGTTTCCTTTTTTTTCTTTGCATATTACACACATACGAACAGTTAATAATCAATTAATTACATTGCAATAAATTATTCCATTTTCTTTTTCTAGAAACGAATGCACGTTGAATTTAAATTTCAATATATATCAATGTTGATTTTACATAAAAATTCGTAAATTTTAGTTTTACCAGTTGAAAACTACTGTGCCAATTTATACATTATCCATGTGGTATTTTATCGAGAACAATTGTATTTGTATATATAGTTTATATTCTACGATATAAAAAACATTATTTCATCAAATGTACGAATATTTACCTCACAATAAATAAATTTTAAAAATGAATATATTTTTGTTTTATTTAAACAACAATAAATTGTAATAACAGTAAAAGTGCATCTGGTGTATAACAAAAAAGAAATATATTTATTATCATATATTTGTGTAATTAATATACATATGAATATAAATAGTGCAAACTAATTAGAGTAAAAATAATTTTATCAGGTATGGTATAATACAAGTGTGAAGACATGCAGATATACTGAAAAGTCACGTGTAAGTATTCATGAGTATGATTTATAAATCTTCTATATGTATACATTTATGTGCAGATGAAAAAAGGATAGGAAACAGGTTTCAAATATTCATTGATTCTTATATATATATGTGTTATTCTTTTACGTAGTTACTACATTTTTCTTATAAATGGTATTTTCTGTATTTAAGGGTAAATATAATTCGATACTTTCACACATGAATAATTATCTCGCATATTTTCATGTATTTTTGTAATTTAAGTTTAGTATAATATATAATAGTAAATAATTAACATACTATAGATGCTTAAATATATGATAATCATTTTTAGATAAATGTGTCAATGTTGTCAGTATTTATCAGAAGATAATTATCAAAAAATTTCTTGACGAAACATAAATATAAAACAATTAATTTTTGTATTTTTAAACTTTAATTTACAAGTCAGATATCTAAATACTATTTTATACGTGCCACTCAGGACTTATTATGATGCTTTATATAGAAAAAGGTTGGAAAAACTATATATGAAGTGACAGTTTCACAAATAGATCTTAGAATTTGTATAAAAAATATTTTCATTCTCTTTCGCACGATAAACCGTGAAATACAAGACTATTTGATTAAGAAAATGGCAAAAAATATATATTTCATCGCTTAAAATCGAGAATGAAAAAGATTTTTTAACAGTAGATATATAAATAAAACTAATGGTTTGATTTAAAAAAATATAAACAGCTTTCGTGACGTTTCTTGAAGGACTAACCATTAAAAGCACCGGACCTACTGGCGTGTCGTAACTGATAAACGCCGATCAAAGATTTTCTCATATCCTCGGCAAGGTATTTTCCATCCCTAGACCACAAACCGCCAGGCATGTTGAGATAATTTGATTTCCCATGAGCGCAAAAGGGTTTTGGTACATTCGTTTGCATCGAACTGTTGAGGCTGACTGCGCCAAAGCAATCGTACGACTCAACCCTAGCGTCCAGTTGATGAAGTTTTGGATTGTTGTCACCAAGATTTTGTCCGTATAAAAATACTGGAGCGGCAATGTCACGGGTTCTTTCAGGTCCAAATCGGCAGGTTTCCATATTGAAAATTTCAGAGACATTTGTTGGCAATGGGAGTTGCGGCGCCTCTGGATAACGACGCACTACGCTTGCATGGATTTGTTCCAATTTCTGAGGATATTTACCTGTAAACATTCAGGTGGCTCGCATTGTTAGGGACTTCTCTCTCTCTCTTTTTATCTTTCATTTAAACATTAATTTTTTATTCCTGTTTTTAAGATAGATTCCCGGATAAATGGTTATTATTTGATTTTTAAAAATTTATTCTAGACTTATTCTATTTATTCTAAAATATTTATTACATATATGTATATACAATTACTCTGAATAGATGTGAATACACGTCCATAAAATTTTATAGATTGATACGCGATAAAAGTAAAAAAAATGTAATCTTTCTGTGATTCTAAAAGTCCCGCTTGTAAATTTACTAATCAATGATTATAGTAATATTTTTTTTTTATTTATTCGATAAGAACAATAATATTATATTTGTATAACACGATATTTGCACACTTCGTATAGTTAAGGTAAATAATAAAACAAACATTCTCTAAATCCCTAACGGTAATTACGTACGATTTCTTTAAAATTATTTATGTATTATTTCAATTGATTTTTCAATCCACCTTTTGTATTTTTATAATCAAACGTAACTTCGGAATCGTTAGAACTAATTAAATAAATCAAATTTCATATTCAAGCTATAGATCTAAGTTTTTTTTATATTTTTCAGTTGGTCATTAAAATTGTTTTAAAGCCGAATGATATTATAACAGAATATATAAGTATCCAATTACTCCCAATTTCTCTATATGTTTTTTCTAAATAAATGACGAAAATCAAATAAATATATCGGATTTTAATAAAATTAAATGTAAACATAAACTTTCCTGTTTTGCGCGTCAAAACTAAAATGAAAGGGTCGACGAAACAGGTAAAACACGAATGTTTTAGGTACAGTGTCTGCTCTGTGAATGTTGCGAAAGAAAAATATCCGTATGCGTTTAAACACGTAGGTTCACCACAACGCTAGTAATTAATTATTATTATTTTATTTTTTATACAATAAAAGTACCGAATTTTTCAAGAATGTTTACCAGAAATTTTAATTGAAACGTAGAATAAAATTTAATAGATTTAGTAATGTTAAAAAACATTGGAATTAATGAGTTTATGTTCATGGATTTATGTTAAATTGCATATTTTTTTTTGTTACCGTCATTGTATAATTACATGTAGTTTCGTAACCTAACGTCGCGGACAATCCCGAAATAAGTAAATAAATCAAATAGTGTAGTATAAGATATTTGACATAAAAAGTGATTATAAGTACTAGACAAATCCAACATTATACGTAATTTCTGTAAAAAAAAATAAAGAATATAAAAAAATATGTGATAAGACTGGTTTTTCGGATAATCGAGGCATGTACTATAAGAAAACTCGTTTACAAATAAACGAAATAAAAATGAAGAAGAAAAAAAAAGAAAATCCTCACCTGCGTAGGTCGATCTCGCGAACAAAGTCGTGAAATCGGCACCTATACGAGTCAATGCCATGATCTAACCTATAACTTGTATATTGTTCGATGCGTCAAGTAACCAATTCACCATTCGACTGCAACTCCTTCGAGACTGTATCACCACCGTGTTCGAACCTACTCGTCAGATTCGTAGCTCTCTACGAAACTCCTCGAACACGAATAATTATTCAAAAACCAGTTTTTTGCGGCACTGTTCGACCTCGACATAGAGTAGACACTGCACACACATATGTAACTTACACGCACTGTCACACTGTATATGCTCAGATTGAGTTTTATAACAATTACCCGTCACGAGTAGTTTTATATTATTATTTATTCCCGTCGAATGCAACTTAATCATTTCTGGCATAGACACGACTCACGAGGTTCAATTCTCGCCGAGTAAGTAATAATTACTTGGTTTACACTGTATTATTCATTCGTATCGCATAGGTAGAACTTATTATTTACGGTAGATTGTAGATGCATAGAAAATTCCTAAGTTACCGACTGACGGAACTGTAGTGGTCCAGTATAAAAATAAAAAGATATATTATTTTATCTTTTTTGTTAACCAATCTTTATATATAGGTGTATACAAAAACACCTTTTCCAAACAATATCAAACTATAATTTTCGCTTTAAAAAACTCATTTACTTACTGTGAGTTTTAATCTGACGTATCGATGTCTTTTACAAAGGCCTATATGATGTCTTGCTGTGCGCGGAAAAGAGGGAGTCTTATCACTCTCTCCACGCGCAACGTTGCTATATATATGACCGCGCAGCTCGCCGCACGACCAACCGGGCCAACGAAATTGAATTTAGGTATGTTGTTTTATCAATTTCTACAACTTTTCCGTGGTGACAAAAGGGTTCAAATTTTGCATCCCGCTTTATTTATATTCACTTGTGATATCTCTAGTTTTTTATTAGATTATCTACGCTTTCCATCAAATATGAAATTCATATGAAATTCAACCTCGTTTGACAAAAGTTCTACGCATTTAATGAAAAATTGTGAAAAATGTATGCTTTAGTTTGATTGATGATAGCTAAAATTAAAGATATACATTCAAACTTGGATCTGACAAAAAGTTGAGATAAAAGTAGATACGATTAAAAAAAGGAAGCTCAAATATTTTAATTTGGTCAAAAGTTATGAAACAAATGAGAATAAGATGAAATTTTTGCCTAAAAAGTCCATTATTCAAATACATTTTCGTTAAAATTTAATCTTATTCTTATTTCTTCCATAACTTTTGCCAAATTAAAATACTTAAACTTCTTTTTTTTAAATCATATCTACTTAATCTCAACTTTTTTTTCAGATCTAAATTTGATTGTCTCTCTTTAAATGCTCTTGAGTTATCATTAATCAACCTGTGGCACACATTACGTAAAATTCCTAATTAAATGCGTAGAGTTAACGTCAAATAGCCTATGAAATTGAATTTTACAAGAATTCTTTCACGCTTGTGTAATATTTTTAAATTCAGATCCCTCATCGGGTTGTTTCACTCACAAAGACATTTTTATGCCTATCTACACCCATTTAGCTACCAAAATTCAAAATTTTAATTGTTTTGAAATTTTTATCATCAGTTGGTTGATTTCACAAACAAATGCATCTTTAGGGCCACATACACAAAATTAGGTATGAAAAAATTGAATATTTAATTTTTTTTAAATATTTATTCTCCATCGGTTGATTTCAGATATAAATGCACATTGAAACATAAATATAACCTTTTGGCTATAAAGTCCAAATTGAAATATTTTTTTTTAATTTTGATCATCAGTCGGTTGATCCCACATACAAACACATTTTTAAGCGTAGATATACCCATTTAGCTATTAAGAAGTCAATTTATTAATTTTTTTGAAATTTTGATCATCAGTCGGTTACTTTCACATATAAATGCATCGTTGAGCATAAATATGCCCATTTAGCCATGAAAAAAGTCAAAATTTAAAATTTTTGAAATTCTGATCACAAGTTGGTTGGTTTTAGATACAAATGCTTTTTGGAGCCTACCTACACCCATTTAGCTATGAAAAAGTCCAAATTGTAATTTTTTAAAATTTTGATAATCAGTCGGTTGGCTTCACATACAAAGACATTTTTAAACCTGTCTACATCCTTTAGCTGTAAAAATTATCAAAATTTTAATTTTACTGAAATTTTGATCATCAGACGGGTGGTTTCATGTACAAGAACATTTCCACACCTATGTACACCCGTTTAGCTATAAAAATAGTCAAAATTTTTATTTTAGTGAAATATTTTCAATAAGTCGGTTGTTCTTGCATACAAAGACATTTTTAAATCTATCTACACCCATTTAGCTATGAAAAAAGTTAAAAATATAATTTTCTTGAAATTTTTATATTCAGTCGGATGGTTTCACATACGAATGCACCTTTAAGCCTACTACAGACATCTAGCTATGAAAAAAGTTAAAATTAAAAATTTTTGATGTTTTGATCATCAGACTGGTGGTTTCACATATAAAGGCATTTTTGGGGTGGGGTCCGATTTGTCAAAAGCTCATCCAAACTGTGTGCAGTGTTTCGAATTTCAAAATTTAGAAATGCATTTTTAGGCACGACCGCTACACGGGAGAGCCTTATATTTTCATCATCGCAAAATGTGTGATGCATCAAAATATACTATATAATAGTTTGTAAGAGAAATTTATATGTATTAGAATTCAGTTAAGGCCCTCCCTAAAATGTATGTATGGATGTATGTATGTATGTAATCATGTATCAAAGATAACTCAGTCAATTTTTTACCGATTTAGCTGAGATTCACAGGGTAACTTCGTCATAATGTAATTAGATAATGGTCCTATTTTCAGATATGTAGCACTGAAACACTTTAAGTTATGGCATTATTTTTAATTCCTTAGAAACGGTTTTGTAGCATTATCTTGAAATGTATTAATTCTACATAAAAACTTTATACGGACGAAATGTTCGTCTCAAAATAACAAAACTTTTTCCTATTGTACACTTAACGCTCAAAACAATATTTCCGTAGATAAACATAGAAAAACGGTCAAAATAATGAAAAAAGCACACAAAAACACGTTTTTTTGCAATAAAACGAAATGTATTGTTTTTACTAAAAAACTTTTAATGAACGAAATGTTCGTCTCAAAATAACAAAACTTTTTCCTATTCTACACTTAACGCTCAAAACAATATTTTCGAAGATAAACATAAAAAAACGGTCACAATAATGAAAAAAGCACAAAAAAACACGTTTTTTCGCAATAAAACGAAATGTATTGTTTTTACTGAAAAACTTTTAATGAACGAAATGTTCGTCTCAAAATAACAAAACTTTTTCCTATTGTACACTTAACGCTCAAAACAATATTTTCGAAGATAAACATAGAAAAACGGTCAAAGTAATCAAAAAAATATGAAAAAACGTTAAAAATTTGATTTCTATTGTATAATTATTGTTGATATAACATCATTTTCTTCTATCAGTATTTGTTATATGTAAGTCTTTAATATCTTTCTCCGGTTCATCATTTTCGTCATCAGATAAATTGCTACCATCTTGTAAACCATCTTGTCCAACTATTTCAGAAATATAATCAAGTGACGCCTTAACCGCCAATTTTTCAGTCTTTCTTGAAGTGTCAAATTTTGTACACCATTCTAAAATTAATTATATTTATGTAAAAAATGAAAAATAAAATATTGAAATTATTATTATTGTTACTAAAAATGATTCCTATCTAATATTTTTGTTTTGAAGGCGTATTTTTTTGAAATTCAGGTACCCAACTGGTATGACTTCGTCATTGAAATGCACTACACTTTCATGCTCATCTTTAAAATAAGTTAATTATTTTACAATTATTTTTCAAAAAGTAAAAAATTATTTTCTTTTATGCTATAATAAAAACTTACATTACAATACTTTTGATGTACAAAGGACAATTTAAACAAATGTTTTATACTCTCCTTCTCCTTCTCCAAAAATGTTTAAGCCATACTTTTCTTTCTAAAAAATAATATATGTATGTATAAAATAATATACCTGTTAATAGACAATTACATTGTAATCTATCTTAAGATTTGTTAATAATATATTTTAATATAACAATTTCAAAGTATAAATTTTATTTGTACCGTAAAATACAATTTCTAATATCTAAAAATTCTGAATAGATATCTTATGTAAATAAATGCACGTACCACTTTTATAATTTTTCACTGTTTCCACTTGAAAATCTTTATAAAGTTGTGGTCTGCATTTGTGTTCTATACCGTAATTATAAAATCAAAACAGACACTTAAACCCATTACAATATCCTTCACATACATCTTCATAAGCTATTGTCCTAAACTCTTCGTACATAGTGCAAATTGAAATTCTCCTTTAAGAAAAATGACCAAAATTGGAAGAGTGTGTTCACCTCATAACTTCTCTATACCAAGTTGTTTACGCTCTGAAATAAAAAGAGATTCCATGAATTCTAAAGTGAATGACTTTATCTAAATTTTATAAATAATAAATATAACAACATGATCAGTCTTAATCGATCGTTCGTAGAGATAAGACGTGTTTATAAATACCGGCTTGTGTCTACTAGTCTATGATTTTATTATTCTTAGATTCCGATCGAAACGCGTGTACTCTTCAGTGTAAGTTATAGTGTTTCAAATTTAAAATAAAAAGGGGCTTATTCCCCCTTTAGATACAAATCATGAGTGTTTCTGGTGGCAGGGGCATTCAAACACATACAAAAGTTACTAATGTCAATGTTGATTCCAATTCTCCCGCTTCATACTCATCTGCTGCTCAAAAAGAAGTCTATCCTACTAGAAATCAAGCAATTGTTTTAGATTTTATCGAGGGATTAACGATTCGAGAATATGCATTAGCAATAGGAAATATCATTGGACCTGCTAATATGGTTTCTATTTCAAGGATTTCTCAAAATCGAGTATGTATATACCTAAGCTCCGAAGAAAATGCCGATTTATTGATTAACAAGCGCGTTATCGTTAATGGAACCTCGTTGGAAATTAGACCGCTTAATTCTAAAACTAAACGTATTCTTATCTCGAACGTTCATACATCTATTCCAAACAGCGAAATTCTTGCAATTTTCAATGAAATAAACGTTGTTCCCAAGTCACAAATAACGCGCCTAAAAACTGGATTAAATGACATTGGATATACGCATCTTCTCAGCCACAGGAGACAAGTATACATTGACCCTTCCGACGAATTTAAAATTCCTCAATCTTATCAACTCATTCATGACGGCATTAACTATTGGATTTATTTTTCTGGGGACAAACTCTCGTGCTTTATATGCAAGGAGGAAGGCCACACTGCAAAATATTGTAAAAATTCTACGTCTAGTAATAATCCTAATACCAACAATAAGAACAGTTCATCCCCCCTTATCATTCAATCTGCCAGCTCTACTTCCGTAGTTCATAACAACTTAGCCAAAGAAAATATTTTGATAGACACTGATACGATTGACGATCAATCTCAAATGGACTTATTACGTCAAATCGAAAACGCGCGCCTTCCCCCTCTACACTCTCCAGCGAAACCGACAATAATATCAACACCCTAACAGCAGAAGAAAATCACCATCACACGCATAATTCTGACAGCCATAAATTGATAGAGAGACCAAGTTTAAAAACCATCCAAGAAGGCCAAAAATGCTCAAGAAGATATTACAGACGCAAGTATACAATTGCAACCAGCAATAAACTTTTTCAATGAAAACGGTCTCATTCCTGATATCGACTTTCCTACTTTGACCAATTTTCTTAATGATTCACATGGAAAATCAGACATTTCAAAATAGTCGACACGTATCCTTTCACTACTGACGCTCTAATTAACATGCTTAATAGTATTTATAACACTCAGAAAAAAGACTTAAACACCGGATTACAAGAATGCTTAAAAATTGGACAATTATAATATTCAAATAAGTAACACTGAGTCCTCTACAGAAGAATAGTCTTCTCTCTTCCAAATACTTGAAATAAATTAAAAATTATATAGAAATGGCTTCTACTAATACTACTTCAAGACCTCTTCGTATCCTTTTTTGGAACGCCAGAAGCATCAACCAGCGAAAAGCCGAACTTCCAGATATTCTCAAAGACATCGATATATTTTTATGTGTTGAATCTTGGCTTCAAGAAGACGACAAAAATCCTGACTACATCTTTGCACCTGGATTTATTCAACTTAAGAAAAATCGAAATTACTCAAGAGGTGGAGGCATTTTACTTATGATAAGAAAAAACATAGCCTTTTGTGAAATAAATACTGTATCTCCCCATTTTACAGTAGAATTGTGCGGAATTCGCCTTACTAATTTTACTCCAAATATCGATATTATTACTTGTTACAGAGCCCCGGGTAATGCTGTTCTCTCTCAAGACAATTGGGATTTAATTTTTCAAAATTTTACCACTTCTCATTCGACTATTTTAGTCGGAGATTTTAATGCACATAACGTAGAATGGAATTGTCTTGATACAGATAGAAACGGTATACATCTTTCAAATTGCGTAGATACATTTTCCTTATTTCTCCATAATACTCACACTATAACTCGCTCTGACTTTCATAGAAATACACATTCAAACATAGATCTACTTTTTTCTTCAATAAATATTGCTCACTTAATTAATTATACAACGTTTGACACTACCCTGGGCTCTGATCATTACCCTTTATATTTTACAATTAACGTTGAAAAACACTTTTACACAAAAAAAACTTTAAAATCAAATCTCTCAGAACTGACTGGAATAAATTCAATTCCTTTTTAGTCGATAATTACTCGCAGTTTTTCTCATATGACTATACTAATTCTTCCCCACCACTTAAATACGATATTTTCTGTAATCTAGTTATACAAGCTCTAAAAAACTGTACTCCCACCAAAAATTTTTTAAAAACAAAAAAAATTCAATCCAGTTCCTTGGTGGGATGAGGAATGTAGTAAGATCAAAAGATTACGAACCGCAGCCTTTAAAAAATGGACTTTTAGCTATAAGCTAGATGACCTTATTAATTATAAAAAACTTGCTGCCATAGCGATAAAAACTTTTAATAAGAAAAAAAAAGAAGCTTTCAGGAAGTTTGCAGAGACTGTCAATTTTCAAACCGATACCTCATATGTTTGGAACACATGTAAAATTTTCAAAAATAAATATGCTAATGTTAACTCGATTAATTCAAATTCTAATTTACAAAATACTGAACTTGTTAAAAAAGCACTCGATAAAATATGCCCTCCCTGGGCCGAGACTGACCCTAACTATACTCCGATCTGTGAAAAGAATGAATTTCTTAGCTCTTTTTTCACCTTTTCAGAACTCAATTTTGCTTTAAATTCGAAAAAATAACAAGTCAGCCTCGGGTTTAGACGGCATTGATTATGAAGTGTTAAAAAATCTTCCATTTAACTACAAATTAATTCTTATTGACTTATTTAATGAAATGTATTTACTTAATGATTTTCCTAATAGTTGGCAAAACTCTTTTATTCACTTTATAAACAAACATAACAATCAAGGGTGAGACCTATCTCACTAACTGCTAGTCTCTGTAAACTTTTTGAATCTCTTATTAAAGGAAGACTTCAATGGTACTGCGAAATTAATAATATTTTGCCCAAGTCCCAATCTGGCTTTAGAAAAGGCAGGTCTTGTACTGACAACCTCGCCGACCTCGTACTTCAAGCGGACGAAGCCTTATCCAACCATAGGCACTTATTGGCAGCCTTTTTGGATGTAAGTGGCGCTTTTGATAATGTTAATTGTGACATCCTTTTACAAAAGCTGGCCGACATAGGCTGCCCTTATGCTCTAGTTAAATTTGTCAATTTTATCACTCATCGTAGACTTATATATACAGATTCCCTAATCAATGACTTTAAGATTAGCTATAAAGGGGTCCCACAAGGTGGAGTGCTAAGCCCTCTTCTTTACCTTATATACGTCAAGGATGTTGCAGTTGGCATTCCCAGGAGCGTTACCATTTCTCAATTTGCTGATGATATTTGTATTTTCACTAAAATCTCTCCGATCAAAAAATCAAAAAATGTTCTTACAAAAGCTATCAATATTATAAAAAGCAATCTCTCAGATCTAGGACTAGACCTAGCTCCGGAGAAAACTATCTTAGTTCATTTTAATAATAAAAACATTTCTCCTGGACAGACCGAAATCGTAATCGACAATCACATCATTAAATCTAGTGATACTGCTAAATTCCTTGGAATAACGTTCGATTATAAGCTTTCCTTTAAACCGCACATAAACTCTCTAAAAAATAAATGCAAAAGTAAAATGAACATTATCAAGTTTCTATGCGGCATTAAATGGGTTCCCATCCCAATACCCTTCTTACTCTTTATAAAGCTTAGTACGATCCATGCTTGATTATGGCTCTTTTATTTATTACCCTAAAACCAAAATGATATTGATAATCTCGAAAAAATCCAATTTGCAAATTTAAGAACTGCTTTGGGTTATCGTATATCTACACCAAAAAATATTATTATAGCTGAATCAAAACTTCCGTCTATAAAAGAGAGAACCAAATATCTTTGTAAATGCTACTTAACTAAAATCCTCTCCAACAAAGATTTAGCCATATTTCATACCGTCTGTAAAACCTTCACGTTTCTTAACCGAAAAAAAATTAAAAATAAAAAACTAAGAATTTTTCATAATTGTATTTTAGAAATTTTTAACCAGGAATTTGTATCAAACAACCACTTTAATTTATATGCCTTTGACTATCAAACTATTATTACAAGCTTAGATATCAACATTGAATTTGGATCCAACTTAATCAACATTTCTAATCCTAACGCTCAAATTTTCGATCTTTTACTCAATTCAAATGCACACGCTATATACACTGACGGTAGTAAGATGGCTGATTCTTTGGTTGGTTCTGCCTGTATATACCCCCTTATAAATCGTCAAACTGGCAAAACTCTCAAACCTCATGCTTCGGTATTTACTGCAGAGTGTGTCGCTCTTCTCGATGCTATTACATTTGTAAAAGAAAGTAACCACAATAATTTCATTATAATATCCGATTCTTTAAGTGCCTTACAAAGTTTAAGCGAAGCTAAAGCTCTATAAAAACAAATTATTACATTCTTAAAATTAAAGAGACGTATAATGATATTAAATCTAATACCCCCTTCAAGAATGTTTACTTTCTATTGGGTTCCATCCCACATAGGAATTGAAGGTAACGAGGCTGCTGACTGTCTTGCTAAAACTTTTGCCAATAATTCCATAGCTGATGACTGTATTATTCCTTATTCCGACTCTTTTGAACTTTTTAAGAAAGGAATCTTTACAAAATACTCTTCAACTTGCTCTAGAACAAAGTAATATTAAAGGCAAAAAATACTTCGACTTATTTTATTATAGCAACACTAAACCTTGGTTTTCCAGACAAACTCATTCGCGTAGCTATGTTACTTCAGTAAACAGATGCAGATCAGACCATTACAGTTTAGCAGCCTCGTTATCTAAAATCAAACTTATCGATAATCCTTTGTGCGAATGTAAAGAGGGAATTGAAAATCTCAATCACATCGTTGGCAATGCTCCATTTTTAACAAAGAAAGAAAAGTCTACTAAAAAATTATTTAAACTTAAGTTTCAACTCCCTCTAGATATCGATAGCTTTCTTGCTAAACCTAACTCTATGCCTGCAAGCTCATTGTAAATTATTTAAGTACTTGTAAACAAATCCGTCTAATTACTCCTTTTTTATTATGTATTAATATTTGTATTATATTTGGAAATAAAGTAAGCAAAAAAGTCTCCTATGAGACTTAGATGCTAATTAATAAAAAAAAAAAAATATCAACATGATTTCTTTAGCTAAGAAAAGAAACATTATAATAATCATCATCACATCAAGAATTTATAACTTATAGTTACAAAAAGTAAATTCAAGGTTTTTTAATATCTTACCTATTAAACAACGTAAATGATATTTATAATACACTTGTTGAGTGAAACCGTTTACTTTAAAAACGAATGACTAGGATGTTGGAACGTTGGCAATGATTGCGGAGCACCACCGTAACTATACTGCCTAAGAATATAACCTTCGTTTGAACTTGTATCAGCACTACTTCTGTAAATATAAATAAAAAGAAAATCCTATTATTCTTGTATTAGAAATAAAGCTAAATATTCAAAAACGTAAAAAATATCACATTAAGTAATAAAAGTTGTTAGAAGATAACACATTAAACATCAGTTAAATAATGGATTGAAAATTCTTAATGATGTTCGCAAAACACTTTAATTAATATTGCATAATTACATAATTTAACAATTGTTATATAATAATAATAATAATAATAATTTATTTATTTCCTTGTACAGATTTTTACATCTTTTTACATTTCCCGTTGTTTACAAAAATATAATATTATTCCGCTGATATATGAGTAAATATAAAGTATCTTTTTCTCTATAACCCCCAAAAGAACTTATACATCTTATGAATTTACATATTTACAGGATCTACATTCTATTTATCGTCGCAATACTTATTTACAAATATATTTTCCAACTTAGCCTATTTTATCCTATCTAGTTACCATTTTTGTCCTGCACTAAGCAATCATTCTTGCCCTGTGACTTTGCTAACTTTTCAAACTCCCTGCTGTAATTATAAATTTCTTTTCTGGGGTTCCCTTTTAATATTTTATTAAAGCTTGTTTCTTTTCCTCTCTACCTCTTGTTAACCACATGAATCAATCACTTCTCCCCATTCCTTGTTTATTTTATCCCTTGCTATTTTGCACTCCCAAATGTGATCTATATCCTCCTGCTCCATTTTACATACCCTACATGATATATCTTGTAACCTTTCCCTCTTGTTTTTTCCTATACTCCCACATCTTATTCTTGCCCACGTTCTTTTTTCAGTTTCGTTTATATTCCTTACTATCCCAATACCTTTCTTGACCTAACTCTACTTTTATATATTTGTACAAGTTGTTGTATTCTGATCTCTCTATTTTACCCCAGTCTTTTTGAATTTCCTGTCTATCAATGTTTTAACCCCATTTTCTAATCTGTAAGTAACTTTTCGGTGTTTACGTTTCCTTTTAGTTCGACTAAACTTTCTCCATCTCCCCCTCTCTAAGCGCTTTTTCCAATTCCTTTCCCCATTTTGTAGGATTTCTGTTTAGTATTCCTCTAATTTCTCTCGTAAACACATAAAAGGTAGTCTATCTTTACCCATATTCATCACAGTTCCTAAGTACCTACTTGCTCTTTTCCTGGTTTCTACTACTAAACTACAGTGCCAGTCACTTACTTTACCCCCCCCACCCCGGAGCAAAATAGGACTAAAGTTTAAAGTTTTGTATCTTTGAAGAGATCGTCGTACAAAAACCAGTCGGAGACCATTTGAAAGCTTATTTTAATACCTTTCGATTGGCCTAAGTCACTTATAAAAAATACTATTTTTTGAAACTATTAAATGGCAATAACTAGTTTAAAAAAAAATTTTTTGGACACCTTTTTGAATTCAATGCAGTTTTCAAAAGATTGACGAAACCAAAAAGTTATCCAGATAGATTTTTAGCTTTTTTCAACAGCTTTCGACTGGATTTTTTTTCATTTTTGTAACTTTATTTTAAACAAAGTTACGGTAGTTTTTGCTCGAAAATAGCCCTTTTTTTTAAAATCTAAATATATTAAAAACTTTTATAGATACAAAAAATGATAAAGAGAAAAAATGTCACTTTTATATCGTAGAGTACGAAAATGTTTTAAGTAAGAGTAAACAAAAAATTTTTTATTAACTGTATATTTTACCTCTGCAGGTTGATTTTTTTACAAACGATGATTGTACTTAAAAAAATACAGGTAATAAAAAATTTTTTTGTTTACTCTTACTTAAAACATTTTCGTACTCTACGATATAAAAGTGACATTTTTTCTCTTTATCATTTTTTGTATCTATAAAAGTTTTTAATATATTTAGATTTTAAAAAAAAGGCTATTTTCGAGCAAAAACTACCGTAACTTTGTTTAAAAATAAAGTTACAAAAATGAAAAAAAATCCAGTCGAAAGCTGTTGAAAAAAGCTAAAAATCTATCTGGATAACTTTTTGGTTTCGTCAATCTTTTGAAAACTGCATTGAATTCAAAAAGGTGTCCAAAAATTTTTTTTTTAAACTAGTTTATTGCCATTTAATAGTTTCAAAAAATAGTATTTTTATAAGTGACTTAGGCCAATCGAAAGGTATTAAAATAAGCTTTCAAATGGTCTCCGACTGGTTTTTGTACGACGATCTCTTTCAAAGATACAAACTTTAAACTTTATCCTATTTTGCTCCGGGGTGGGGGGGGTAAAAGTAAGTGGACTGGCACTGTAGTTTAGTAGTAGAAACCAGGAAAAGAGCAAGTAGGTACTTAGGAACTGTGATGAATATGGGTAAGATAGACTACCTTTTATGTGTTTAAGAGAAGAAATTAGAGGAATACTAAACAGAAATCCTACAAAATGGGGAAAGGAATTGGAAAAAGCGCTTAGAGAGGGGAGATGGAGAAAGTTTAGTCGAACTAAAAGGAAACGTAAACACCGAAAAGTTACTTACAGGATTAGAAAATGGGTTTAAAACATTGATAGAACAGGAAATTCAAAAGACTGGGGTAAAATGAGAGATCAGAATACAAACAACTTGTACAACAATATATAAAAGTAGAGGTTAGGTCAAGAAAGGTATTGGGATAGTACGGATATAACGAAACTGAAAAAGAACAGTGGGCAAGAAGAAGACTGTGGGAGTATAGGAAAAAACAAGAGGAAAGGTTACAAAGATATATCATGTCGGGTATGTAAAAATGGAGCAGGAGGATATAGATCACATTTGGGAGTGCAAAATAGCAAGGGATAAAATAAACAAGGAATGGGGAGAAGTGATTGATTATGTGGGTTAAAGAGGTAGAGAGGAAAAGAAACAAGCTTTAATAAAAATATTAAAGGGAACCCAGAAAGAAATTTATAATTACAGCAGGGAGTTTGAAAAGTTAGCAAGTCACAGGGCAAGAATGATTGCTTAGTGCAGGACAAAAAATGGTAACTAGATAGGATAAAATAGGCTAAGTTGGAAAATATATTGTAAATAAGTATTGCGACGATAAATAGAATGTAATCCTGTAAATATGTAAATTCATAAGATGTATAAGTTCTTTTGGGGGTTATAGAGAAAAAGATACTTTATATTTACTCATATATCAGCGGAATAATATTATATTTTTGTAAACAACGGGAAATGTAAAAAGATGTAAAAATCTGTACAAGGACATAATAAATTATTATTATTATTATTATTATATAACAATTGTTAAATTATGTAATTATGCAATATTAATTAAAGTGTTTTGCGAACATCATTAAGATTTTCAATCCATTATTTAACTGATGTTTAATGTGTATCTTCTAACAACTTTTATTACTTAATGTGATATTTTTTACGTTTTTGAATATTTAGCTTTATTTTCTAATACAAGAATAATAGGATTTTCTTTTTATTTTTATATTTACAGAAGTAGTGCTGATACAAGTTCAAACGAAGGTTATATTCTTAGGCAGTATAGTTACGGTGGTGCTCCGCAATCATTGCCAACGTTCCAACATCCTAGTCATTCGTTTTTAAAAGTAAACGGTTTCACTCAACAAGTGTATTATAAATATCATTTACGTTGTTTAATAGGTAAGATATTAAAAAACCTTGAATTTACTTTTTGTAACTATAAGTTATAAATTCTTGATGTGATGATGATTATTATAATGTTTTCTTTTCTTAGCTAAAGAAATCATGTTGATATTTTTTTTTTTTTATTAATTAGCATCTAAGTCTCATAGGAGACTTTTTTTGCTTACTTTATTTCCAAATATAATACAAATATTAATACATAATAAAAAAGGAGTAATTAGACGGATTTGTTACAAGTACTTAAATAATTTACAATGAGCTTGCAGGCATAAGAGTTAGGTTTAGCAAGAAAGCTATCGATATCTAGAGGGAGTTGAAACTTAAGTTTAAATAATTTTTTTAGTAGACTTTTTCTTTCTTTGTTAAAATGGAGCATTGCCAAACGATGTGATTGAGATTTTCAATTCCCTCTTTACATTCGCACAAAGGATTATCGATAAGTTTGATTTTAGATAACGAGGCTGCTAAACTGTAATGGTCTGATCTGCATCTGTTTACTGAAGTAACATAGCTACGCGAATGAGTTTGTCTGGAAAACCAAGGTTTAGTGTTGCTATAATAAAATAAGTCGAAGTATTTTTTGCCTTTAATATTACTTTGTTCTAGAGCAAGTTGAAGAGTATTTTGTAAAGATTCTTTCTTAAAAAGTTCAAAAGAGTCGGAATAAGGAATAATACAGTCATCAGCTATGGAATTATTGGCAAAAGTTTTAGCAAGACAGTCAGCAGCCTCGTTACCTTCAATTCCTATGTTGGATGGAACCCAATAGAAGTAAACATTCTTGAAGGGGGTATTAGATTTAATATCATATACGTCTCTTTAATTTTAAGAATGTAATAATTTGTTTTTATAGAGCTTTTAGCTTCGCTTAAACCTTGTAAGGCACTTAAAGAATCGGAATTATAATGAAATTATTGTGGTTACTTTCTTTTACAAATGTAATAGCATCGAGAAGAGCGACACACTCTGCAGTAAATACCGAAGCATGAGGTTTGAGAGTTTTGCCAGTTTGACGATTTATAAGGGGGTATATACAGGCAGAACCAACCAAAGAATCAGCCATCTTACTACCGTCAGTGTATATAGCGTGTGCATTTGAATTGAGTAAAAGATCGAAAATTTGAGCGTTAGGATTAGAAATGTTGATTAAGTTGGATCCAAATTCAATGTTGATATCTAAGCTTGTAATAATAGTTTGATAGTCAAAGGCATATAAATTAAAGTGGTTGTTTGATACAAATTCCTGGTTAAAAATTTCTAAAATACAATTATGAAAAATTCTTAGTTTTTATTTTTAATTTTTTTTTCGGTTAAGAAACGTGAAGGTTTTACAGACGGTATGAAATATGGCTAAATCTTTGTTGGAGAGGATTTTAGTTAAGTAGCATTTACAAGATATTTGGTTCTCTCTTTTATAGACGGAAGTTTTGATTCAGCTATAATAATATTTTTTGGTGTAGATATACGATAACCCAAAGCAGTTCTTAAATTTGCAAATTGGATTTTTTCGAGATTATCAATATCATTTTGGTTTTAGGGTAATAAATAAAGAGCCATAATCAAGCATGGATCGTACTAAGCTTTTATAAAGAGTAAGAAGGGTATTGGGATGGGAACCCCATTTAATGCCGCATAGAAACTTGATAATGTTCATTTTACTTTTGCATTTATTTTTTAGAGAGTTATGTGCGGTTTAAAGGAAAGCTTATAATCGAACGTTATTCCAAGGAATTTAGCAGTATCACTAGATTTAATGATGTGATTGTCGATTACGATTTCGGTCTGTCCAGGAGAAATGTTTTTATTATTAAAATGAACTAAGATAGTTTCTCCGGAGCTAGGTCTAGTCCTAGATCTGAGAGATTGCTTTTTATAATATTGATAGCTTTTGTAAGAACATTTTTTGATTTTTTGATCGGAGAGATTTTAGTGAAAATACAATATCATCAGCAAATTGAGAAATGGTAACGCTCCTGGGAATGCCAACTGCAACATCCTTGACGTATATAAGGTAAAGAGAGGGCTTAGCACTCCACCTTGTGGGACCCCTTTATAGCTAATCTTAAAGTCATGATTAGGGAATCTGTATATATAAGTCTACGATGAGTGATAAAATTGACAAATTTAACTAGAGCATAAGGGCAGCCTATGTCGGCCAGCTTTTGTAAAAGGATGTCACAATTAACATTATCAAAAGCGCCACTTACATCCAAAAGGCTGCCAATAAGTGCCTATGGTTGGATAAGGCTTCGTCCGCTTGAAGTACGAGGTCGGCGAGGTTGTCAGTACAAGACCTGCCTTTTCTAAAGCCAGATTGGGACTTGGGCAAAATATTATTAATTTCGCAGTACCATTGAAGTCTTCCTTTAATAAGAGATTCAAAAGTTTACAGAGACTAGCAGTTAGTGAGATAGGTCTCACCCCTTGATTGTTATGTTGTTTATAAAGTGAATAAAAGAGTTTGCCAACTATTAGGAAAATCATTAAGTAAATACATTTCATTAAATAAGTCAATAAGAATTAATTTGTAGTTAAATGGAAGATTTTTTAACACTTCATAATCAATGCCGTCTAAACCGAGGCTGACTTGTTATTTTTCGAATTTAAAGCAAAATTGAGTTCTGAAAAGGTTGAAAAAAGAGCTAAGAAATTCATTCTTTTCACAGATCGGAGTATAGTTAGGGTCAGTCTCGGCCCAGGGAGGGCATATTTTATCGAGTGCTTTTTTAACAAGTTCAGTATTTTGTAAATTAGAATTTGAATTAATCGAGTTAACATTAGCATATTTATTTTTGAAAATTTTACATGTGTTCCAAACATATGAGGTATCGGTTTGAAAATTGACAGTCTCTGCAAACTTCCTGAAAGCTTCTTTTTTTTTCTTATTAAAGTTTTTATCGCTATGGCAGCAAGTTTTTTATAATTAATAAGGTCATCTAGCTTATAGCTAAAAGTCCATTTTTTAAAGGCTGCGGTTCGTAATCTTTTGATCTTACTACATTCCTCATCCCACCAAGGAACTGGATTGAATTTTTTTTGTTTTTAAAAAATTTTTGGTGGGAGTACAGTTTTTTAGAGCTTGTATAACTAGATTACAGAAAATATCGTATTTAAGTGGTGGGAAGAATTAGTATAGTCATATGAGAAAAACTGCGAGTAATTATCGACTAAAAAGGAATTGAATTTATTCCAGTCAGTTCTGAGAGATTTGATTTTAAAGTTTTTTTTTGTGTAAAAGTGTTTTTCAACGTTAATTGTAAAATATAAAGGGTAATGATCAGAGCCCAGGGTAGTGTCAAACGTTGTATAATTAATTAAGTGAGCAATATTTATTGAAGAAAAAGTAGATCTATGTTTGAATGTGTATTTCTATGAAAGTCAGAGCGAGTTATAGTGTGAGTATTATGGAGAAATAAGGAAAATGTATCTACGCAATTTGAAAGATGTATACCGTTTCTATCTGTATCAAGACAATTCCATTCTACGTTATGTGCATTAAAATCTCCGACTAAAATAGTCGAATGAGAAGTGGTAAAATTTTGAAAAATTAAATCCCAATTGTCTTGAGAGAGAACAGCATTACCCGGGGCTCTGTAACAAGTAATAATATCGATATTTGGAGTAAAATTAGTAAGGCGAATTCCGCACAATTCTACTGTAAAATGGGGAGATACAGTATTTATTTCACAAAAGGCTATGTTTTTTTCTTATCATAAGTAAAATGCCTCCACCTCTTGAGTAATTTCGATTTTTCTTAAGTTGAATAAATCCAGGTGCAAAGATGTAGTCAGGATTTTTGTCGTCTTCTTGAAGCCAAGATTCAACACATAAAAATATATCGATGTCTTTGAGAATATCTGGAAGTTCGGCTTTTCGCTGGTTGATGCTTCTGGCGTTCCAAAAAAGGATACGAAGAGGTCTTGAAGTAGTATTAGTAGAAGCCATTTCTATATAATTTTTAATTTATTTCAAGTATTTGGAAGAGAGAAGACTATTCTTCTGTAGAGGACTCAGTGTTACTTATTTGAATATTATAATTGTCCAATTTTTTAAGCATTCTTGTAATCCGGTGTTTAAGTCTTTTTTCTGAGTGTTTATAAATACTATTAAGCATGTTAATTAGAGCGTCAGTAGTGAAAGGATACGTGTCGACTATTTTTGAAATGTCTGATTTTCCATGTGAATCATTAAGAAAATTGGTCAAAGTAGGAAAGTCGATATCAGGAATGAGACCGTTTTCATTGAAAAAGTTTATTGCTGGTTGCAATTGTATACTTGCGTCTGTAATATCTTCTTGAGCATTTTTGGCCTTCTTGGATGGTTTTTAAACTTGGTCTCTCTATCAAATTTATGGCTGTCAGAATTATGCGTGTGATGGTGATTTTCTTCTGCTGTTAGGGTGTTGATATTATTGTCGGTTTCGCTGGAGAGTGTAGAGGGGGAAGGCGCGCGTTTTCGATTTGACGTAATAAAGTCCATTTGAGATTGATCGTCAATCGTATCAGTGTCTATCAAAATATTTTCTTTGGCTAAGTTGTTATGAACTACGGAAGTAGAGCTGGCAGATTGAATGATAAGGGGGGATGAACTGTTCTTATTGTTGGTATTAGGATTATTACTAGACGTAGAATTTTTACAATATTTTGCAGTGTGGCCTTCCTCCTTGCATATAAAGCACGAGAGTTTGTCCCCAGAAAAATAAATCCAATAGTTAATGCCGTCATGAATGAGTTGATAAGATTGAGGAATTTTAAATTCGTCGGAAGGGTCAATGTATACTTGTCTCCTGTGGCTGAGAAGATGCGTATATCCAATGTCATTTAATCCAGTTTTTAGGCGCGTTATTTGTGACTTGGGAACAACGTTTATTTCATTGAAAATTGCAAGAATTTCGCTGTTTGGAATAGATGTATGAACGTTCGAGATAAGAATACGTTTAGTTTTAGAATTAAGCGGTCTAATTTCCAACGAGGTTCCATTAACGATAACGCGCTTGTTAATCAATAAATCGGCATTTTCTTCGGAGCTTAGGTATATACATACTCGATTTTGAGAAATCCTTGAAATAGAAACCATATTAGCAGGTCCAATGATATTTCCTATTGCTAATGCATATTCTCGAATCGTTAATCCCTCGATAAAATCTAAAACAATTGCTTGATTTCTAGTAGGATAGACTTCTTTTTGAGCAGCAGATGAGTATGAAGCGGGAGAATTGGAATCAACATTGACATTAGTAACTTTTGTATGTGTTTGAATGCCCCTGCCACCAGAAACACTCATGATTTGTATCTAAAGGGGGAATAAGCCCCTTTTTATTTTAAATTTGAAACACTATAACTTACACTGAAGAGTACACGCGTTTCGATCGGAATCTAAGAATAATAAAATCATAGACTAGTAGACACAAGCCGGTATTTATAAACACGTCTTATCTCTACGAACGATCGATTAAGACTGATCATGTTGTTATATTTATTATTTATAAAATTTAGATAAAGTCATTCACTTTAGAATTCATGGAATCTCTTTTTATTTCAGAGCGTAAACAACTTGGTATAGAGAAGTTATGAGGTGAACACACTCTTCCAATTTTGGTCATTTTTCTTAAAGGAGAATTTCAATTTGCACTATGTACGAAGAGTTAGGACAATAGCTTATGAAGATGTATGTGAAGGATATTGTAATGGGTTTAAGTGTCTGTTTTGATTTTATAATTACGGTATAGAACACAAATGCAGACCACAACTTTATAAAGATTTTCAAGTGGAAACAGTGAAAAATTATAAAAGTGGTACGTGCATTTATTTACATAAGATATCTATTCAGAATTTTTAGATATTAGAAATTGTATTTTACGGTACAAATAAAATTTATACTTTGAAATTGTTATATTAAAATATATTATTAACAAATCTTAAGATAGATTACAATGTAATTGTCTATTAACAGGTATATTATTTTATACATACATATATTATTTTTTTAGAAAGAAAAGTATGGCTTAAACATTTTTGGAGAAGGAGAAGGAGAGTATAAAACATTTGTTTAAATTGTCCTTTGTACATCAAAAGTATTGTAATGTAAGTTTTTATTATAGCATAAAAGAAAATAATTTTTTACTTTTTGAAAAATAATTGTAAAATAATTAACTTATTTTAAAGATGAGCATGAAAGTGTAGTGCATTTCAATGACGAAGTCATACCAGTTGGGTACCTGAATTTCAAAAAAATACGCCTTCAAAACAAAAATATTAGATAGGAATCATTTTTAGTAACAATAATAATAATTTCAATATTTTATTTTTCATTTTTTACATAAATATAATTAATTTTAGAATGGTGTACAAAATTTGACACTTCAAGAAAGACTGAAAAATTGGCGGTTAAGGCGTCACTTGATTATATTTCTGAAATAGTTGGACAAGATGGTTTACAAGATGGTAGCAATTTATCTGATGACGAAAATGATGAACCGGAGAAAGATATTAAAGACTTACATATAACAAATACTGATAGAAGAAAATGATGTTATATCAACAATAATTATACAATAGAAATCAAATTTTTAACGTTTTTTCATATTTTTTTGATTACTTTGACCGTTTTTCTATGTTTATCTTCGAAAATATTGTTTTGAGCGTTAAGTGTACAATAGGAAAAAGTTTTGTTATTTTGAGACGAACATTTCGTTCATTAAAAGTTTTTCAGTAAAAACAATACATTTCGTTTTATTGCGAAAAAAACGTGTTTTTTTTTGTGCTTTTTTCATTATTGTGACCGTTTTTTTATGTTTATCTTCGAAAATATTGTTTTGAGCGTTAAGTGTAGAATAGGAAAAAGTTTTGTTATTTTGAGACGAACATTTCGTTCATTAAAAGTTTTTTAGTAAAAACAATACATTTCGTTTTATTGCAAAAAAACGTGTTTTTGTGTGCTTTTTTCATTATTTTGACCGTTTTTCTATGTTTATCTACGGAAATATTGTTTTGAGCGTTAAGTGTACAATAGGAAAAAGTTTTGTTATTTTGAGACGAACATTTCGTCCGTATAAAGTTTTTATGTAGAATTAATACATTTCAAGATAATGCTACAAAACCGTTTCTAAGGAATTAAAAATAATGCCATAACTTAAAGTGTTTCAGTGCTACATATCTGAAAATAGGACCATTATCTAATTACATTATGACGAAGTTACCCTGTGAATCTCAGCTAAATCGGTAAAAAATTGACTGAGTTATCTTTGATACATGATTACATACATACATACATCCATACATACATTTTAGGGAGGGCCTTAACTGAATTCTAATACATATAAATTTCTCTTACAAACTATTATATAGTATATTTTGATGCATCACACATTTTGCGATGATGAAAATATAAGGCTCTCCCGTGTAGCGGTCGTGCCTAAAAATGCATTTCTAAATTTTGAAATTCGAAACACTGCACACAGTTTGGATGAGCTTTTGACAAATCGGACCCCACCCCAAAAATGCCTTTATATGTGAAACCACCAGTCTGATGATCAAAACATCAAAAATTTTTAATTTTAACTTTTTTCATAGCTAGATGTCTGTAGTAGGCTTAAAGGTGCATTCGTATGTGAAACCATCCGACTGAATATAAAAATTTCAAGAAAATTATATTTTTAACTTTTTTCATAGCTAAATGGGTGTAGATAGATTTAAAAATGTCTTTGTATGCAAGAACAACCGACTTATTGAAATATTTCACTAAAATAAAAATTTTGACTATTTTTATAGCTAAACGGGTGTACATAGGTGTGGAAATGTTCTTGTACATGAAACCACCCGTCTGATGATCAAAATTTCAGTAAAATTAAAATTTTGATAATTTTTACAGCTAAAGGATGTAGACAGGTTTAAAATGTCTTTGTATGTGAAGCCAACCGACTGATTATCAAAATTTTAAAAATTACAATTTGGACTTTTTCATAGCTAAATGGGTGTAGGTAGGCTCCAAAAAGCATTTGTATCTAAAACCAACCAACTTGTGATCAGAATTTCAAAAATTTTAAATTTTGACTTTTTTCATGGCTAAATGGGCATATTTATGCTCAACGATGCATTTATATGTGAAAGTAACCGACTGATGATCAAAATTTCAAAAAAATTAATAAATTGACTTCTTAATAGCTAAATGGGTATATCTACGCTTAAAAATGTGTTTGTATGTGGGATCAACCGACTGATGATCAAAATTAAAAAAAAATATTTCAATTTGGACTTTATAGCCAAAAGGTTATATTTATGTTTCAATGTGCATTTATATCTGAAATCAACCGATGGAGAATAAATATTTAAAAAAAATTAAATATTCAATTTTTTCATACCTAATTTTGTGTATGTGGCCCTAAAGATGCATTTGTTTGTGAAATCAACCAACTGATGATAAAAATTTCAAAACAATTAAAATTTTGAATTTTGGTAGCTAAATGGGTGTAGATAGGCATAAAAATGTCTTTGTGAGTGAACAACCCGATGAGGGATCTGAATTTAAAAATATTACACAAGCGTGAAAGAATTCTTGTAAAATTCAATTTCATAGGCTATTTGACGTTAACTCTACGCATTTAATTAGGAATTTTACGTAATGTGTGCCACAGGTTGATTAATGATAACTCAAGAGCATTTAAAGAGAGACAATCAAATTTAGATCTGAAAAAAAGTTGAGATTAAGTAGATATGATTTAAAAAAAAGAAGTTTAAGTATTTTAATTTGGCAAAAGTTATGGAAGAAATAAGAATAAGATTAAATTTTAACGAAAATGTATTTGAATAATGGACTTTTTAGGCAAAAATTTCATCTTATTCTCATTTGTTTCATAACTTTTGACCAAATTAAAATATTTGAGCTTCCTTTTTTTAATCGTATCTACTTTTATCTCAACTTTTTGTCAGATCCAAGTTTGAATGTATATCTTTAATTTTAGCTATCATCAATCAAACTAAAGCATACATTTTTCACAATTTTTCATTAAATGCGTAGAACTTTTGTCAAACGAGGTTGAATTTTCATATGAATTTCATATTTGATGGAAAGCGTAGATAATCTAATAAAAAACTAGAGATATCACAAGTGAATATAAATAAGCGGGATGCAAAATTTGAACCCTTTTGTCACCACGGAAAAGTTGTAGAAATTGATAAAACAACATACCTAAATTCAATTTCGTTGGCCCGGTTGGTCGTGCGGCGAGCTGCGCGGTCATATATATAGCAACGTTGCGCGTGGAGAGAGTGATAAGACTCCCTCTTTTCCGCGCACAGCAAGACATCATATAGGCCTTTGTAAAAGACATCGATACGTCAGATTAAAACTCACAGTAAGTAAATGAGTTTTTAAAGCGAAAATTATAGTTTGATATTGTTTGGAAAAGGTGTTTTTGTATACACCTATATATAAAGATTGGTTAACAAAAAAGATAAAATAATATATCTTTTTATTTTTATACTGGACCACTACAGTTCCGTCAGTCGGTAACTTAGGAATTTTCTATGCATCTACAATCTACCGTAAATAATAAGTTCTACCTATGCGATACGAATGAATAATACAGTGTAAACCAAGTAATTATTACTTACTCGGCGAGAATTGAACCTCGTGAGTCGTGTCTATGCCAGAAATGATTAAGTTGCATCGACGGGAATAAATAATAATATAAAATACTCGTGACGGGTAATTGTTATAAAACTCAATCTGAGCATATACAGTGTGACAGTGCGTGTAAGTTACATATGTGTGTGCAGTGTCTACTCTATGTCGAGGTCGAACAGTGCCGCAAAAAACTGGTTTTTGAATAATTATTCGTGTTCGAGGAGTTTCGTAGAGAGCTACGAATCTGACGAGTAGGTTCGAACACGGTGGTGATACAGTCTCGAAGGAGTTGCAGTCGAATGGTGAATTGGTTACTTGACGCATCGAACAATATACAAGTTATAGGTTAGATCATGGCATTGACTCGTATAGGTGCCGATTTCACGACTTTGTTCGCGAGATCGACCTACGCAGGTGAGGATTTTCTTTTTTTTCTTCTTCATTTTTATTTCGTTTATTTGTAAACGAGTTTTCTTATAGTACATGCCTCGATTATCCGAAAAACCAGTCTTATCACATATTTTTTTTATATTCTTTATTTTTTTTTACAGAAATTACGTATAATGTTGGATTTGTCTAGTACTTATAATCACTTTTTATGTCAATATCTTATACTACACTATTTGATTTATTTACTTATTTCGGGATTGTCCGCGACGTTAGGTTACGAAACTACATGTAATTATACAATGACGGTAACAAAAAAAAATATGCATTTTAACATAAATCCATGAACATAAACTCATTAATTCCAATGTTTTTTAACATTACTAAATCTATTAAATTTTATTCTACGTTTCAATTAAAATTTCTGGTAAACATTCTTGAAAAATTCGGTACTTTTATTGTATAAAAATAAAATAATAATAATTAATTACTAGCGTTGTGGTGAACCTACGTGTTTAAACGCATACGGATATTTTTCTTTCGCAACATTCACAGAGCAGACACTGTACCTAAAACATTCGTGTTTTACCTGTTTCGTCGACCCTTTCATTTTAGTTTTGACGCGCAAAACAGGAAAGTTTATGTTTACATTTAATTTTATTAAAATCCGATATATTTATTTGATTTCGTCATTTATTTAGAAAAAACATATAGAGAAATTGGGAGTAATTGGATACTTATATATTCTGTTATAATATCATTCGGCTTTAAAACAATTTTAATGACCAACTGAAAATATAAAAAAAACTTAGATCTATAGCTTGAATATGAAATTGATTTATTTAATTAGTTCTAACGATTCCGAAGTTACGTTTGATTATAAAAATACAAAAGGTGGATTGAAAAATCAATTGAAATAATACATAAATAATTTTAAAGAAATCGTACGTAATTACCGTTAGGGATTTAGAGAATGTTTGTTTTATTATTTACCTTAACTATACGAAGTGTGCAAATATCGTGTTATACAAATATAATATTATTGTTCTTATCGAATAAATAAAAAAAAATATTACTATAATCATTGATTAGTAAATTTACAAGCGGGACTTTTAGAATCACAGAAAGATTACATTTTTTTTACTTTTATCGCGTATCAATCTATAAAATTTATGGACGTGTATTCACATCTATTCAGAGTAATTGTATATACATATATGTAATAAATATTTTAGAATAAATAGAATAAGTCTAGAATAAATTTTTAAAAATCAAATAATAACCATTTATCCGGGAATCTATCTTAAAACAGGAATAAAAAATTAATGTTTAAATGAAAGATAAAAAGAGAGAGAGAGAAGTCCCTAACAATGCGAGCCACCTGAATGTTTACAGGTAAATATCCTCAGAAATTGGAACAAATCCATGCAAGCGTAGTGCGTCGTTATCCAGAGGCGCCGCAACTCCCATTGCCAACAAATGTCTCTGAAATTTTCAATATGGAAACCTGCCGATTTGGACCTGAAAGAAACCCGTGACATTGCCGCTCCAGTATTTTATACGGACAAAATCTTGGTGACAACAATCCAAAACTTCATCAACTGGACGCTAGGGTTGAGTCGTACGATTGCTTTGGCGCAGTCAGCCTCAACAGTTCGATGCAAACGAATGTACCAAAACCCTTTTGCGCTCATGGGAAATCAAATTATCTCAACATGCCTGGCGGTTTGTGGTCTAGGGATGGAAAATACCTTGCCGAGGATATGAGAAAATCTTTGATCGGCGTTTATCAGTTACGACACGCCAGTAGGTCCGGTGCTTTTAATGGTTAGTCCTTCAAGAAACGTCACGAAAGCTGTTTATATTTTTTTAAATCAAACCATTAGTTTTATTTATATATCTACTGTTAAAAAATCTTTTTCATTCTCGATTTTAAGCGATGAAATATATATTTTTTGCCATTTTCTTAATCAAATAGTCTTGTATTTCACGGTTTATCGTGCGAAAGAGAATGAAAATATTTTTTTATACAAATTCTAAGATCTATTGTGAAACTGTCACTTCATATATAGTTTTTCCAACCTTTTTCTATATAAAGCATCATAATAAGTCCTGAGTGGCACGTATAAAATAGTATTTAGATATCTGACTTGTAAATTAAAGTTTAAAAATACAAAAATTAATTGTTTTATATTTATGTTTCGTCAAGAAATTTTTTGATAATTATCTTCTGATAAATACTGACAACATTGACACATTTATCTAAAAATGATTATCATATATTTAAGCATCTATAGTATGTTAATTATTTACTATTATATATTATACTAAACTTAAATTACAAAAATACATGAAAATATGCGAGATAATTATTCATGTGTGAAAGTATCGAATTATATTTACCCTTAAATACAGAAAATACCATTTATAAGAAAAATGTAGTAACTACGTAAAAGAATAACACATATATATATATAAGAATCAATGAATATTTGAAACCTGTTTCCTATCCTTTTTTCATCTGCACATAAATGTATACATATAGAAGATTTATAAATCATACTCATGAATACTTACACGTGACTTTTCAGTATATCTGCATGTCTTCACACTTGTATTATACCATACCTGATAAAATTATTTTTACTCTAATTAGTTTGCACTATTTATATTCATATGTATATTAATTACACAAATATATGATAATAAATATATTTCTTTTTTGTTATACACCAGATGCACTTTTTACTGTTATTACAATTTATTGTTGTTTAAATAAAACAAAAATATATTCATTTTTAAAATTTATTTATGTGAGGTAAATATTCGTACATTTGATGAAATAATGTTTTTTATATCGTAGAATATAAACTATATATACAAATACAATTGTTCTCGATAAAATACCACATGGATAATGTATAAATTGGCACAGTAGTTTTCAACTGGTAAAACTAAAATTTACGAATTTTTATGTAAAATCAACATTGATATATATTGAAATTTAAATTCAACGTGCATTCGTTTCTAGAAAAAGAAAATGGAATAATTTATTGCAATGTAATAATTGATTATTAACTGTTCGTATGTGTGTAATATGCAAAGAAAAAAAGGAAACAAAGTCTGATTGTCGTTCAGGTCTCGTGAATTCATTAACTCTCGACGTCATCCGACAATACTCGACCGATACTGAAGGAGATAGCAAAAAGAGAATCTGAGTGCGACCGAAGAAAACGGAGGAGATTGAGGATTCTCGTTCGGGACTATGGGAGAACGATAATTGGATTTTCATATCTTTATTTCGTTGATTTCCCTTGGGATTTTTATGCACTCGTTTCTAGGTGTGTTTTCGTCCATATATTTCGATTACTCGATACCAATTTTAAAATTTCACCGCAATTTATTTTATAAAGTTCAGAGGTCAAACATTTTGATAAGGTTTTTACGGTGATTCGAGCGCTATTCTCTAGACAAAGCTGGATTTATAACAAGGTTTACTTAAACTAGAAATCAATTATATTTGTACTGCAAATGAAAGACAATGTATATGCGGCCGGCAATGTATAGACATTAATCTTTAAACTATGGTGAATAATTCAAAACGACATATCGTAATTGCAATTACTTAGAAAGTTCGAACGTATAACCAGTTGCTTATAGATATTTTTTCAAGGATTAAACATTTTGGTGTAGCTATGAATTTGCTCGAAGAACAAGAATAACATCTTGAAAACTAAAATTCTTTCTAACACCCTATTAGTGGTGATCAAATATACCACGTTTTAAAAATTTTTTTTAAATTTAGTAAACCTCTTCAATATGCTTTGACTAGAATCGCGCTCAAACTATACCTTATTGTATTTTTATACAAGTAAACGTTAATAACAAAAATACAATTGTTTATTCGTTGTATAATTTTTTTTTTCGATTATTTATATTTAATAAAATTAAAATTTTCTTTACAGACTTAATGATCAAAATTAATCAAGAAAAGCAAACATATAACTTAAGTGTAATTTATAGAAAATCCAGCTAGTTTATTTTTAATATGAAATATATCTACTTATACTTAAAATATTACCGATTACGTGTACAAAGTTTACGTTAAAATATTATATTATTAATAAATTATCTTTCAATGAAAGTTATAATATAGTTAATACATTACATGCTAATAGGAATCATTAATGTCTTTTAAGGGGGTGGCATACCCGGTGGGTTACTGACCGAGCAAAAAAAGACAATTATTGCATTTATTTAAAAAATATGTAATTTAATGCAAAACCCAAATACAGAAGCACTAGGTAATAAAATAATAAGTAATTCTACAAAGTTCCAGGTCAATACGATAAAGACACCCTAAAAAATTTCTGCACCGAAAATTACGATTATCTCTGATTTTTCGGTGCAGAAATTTTTTAGGGTGTCTTTATCGTATTGACCAGGAACTTCGTAGAATTACTTATTATTTTATTACCTAGTGCTTCTGTATTTGGGTTTTACAATAAATTACATATCTTTTTAAATAAATGCAATAATTGTCTTTTTTTGCTCGGTCAGTAACCCAACGGGTATGCCACCTCCTTAAATATTACTACCGTAATTATTAAAACATAAGTCATATAGAGTCTATAACGAAATGTTCGGGTATTACAAAAATAATTGAATTTTCTAAAATAATAATTGACCTTTCAATTTTTCGATGCATCGTTGACAAATTACAGTATTAATTACTCTTTTCCATAATTTAAAAGAAACATATATGAGACTAAACATTGTAGAACTCGAAGAATGTAAAATACCGACTGTATTGTACACTGTAAAAATATTATTTGCATTTACTAGAGTTTTTAGAACAGTTTAAGATATTGTTAAATTAGTTAACGAATTTATTTTATTAAATTTATTAATTTGAATGAATCCATAGATATTAAATTGAACAATCTCGATAAAGTATAGAATACGCGTTGGTATTTTCATCCTCCATTCATAACACATGTATATACTAAGTAATATAAACTATTGCGAATATATATATATTTAAAGAAATTTCATTAAACATTTATATATATTTTTTTTACACAGTGGAGTAGACATGACCAAAGTAATCACGATGTTTTCCAAACTCGTTATCGTCGAAGATAAAGAAGGAAATTCATTACTTAAAGAAGACGAGGTCGTATCCGAAGAATTGTCCGAGGACTCAGGAATAGAAAAACCACCAAAAGAAGATCCGCTTGTGAAAGTCATAATGAGTGAAGGCTCAACCTTTCTTATTGCCTATGCAATTCACAAACTCTTTGCGCCAATACGACTTTCAATGACTTTGGGTTGCGCACCTATACTCGTCAGATTTTTGCGACGTAAAGGAATTCTTAAGCCACCCAAACCGAAGATGGATATGTACTAACCTTCTTTAAGGATTCAAGCACCGTTGAAGTCTGGAAATCGAAAATTACCTATTAGGTTAAGAAATTTCAATACTTACTACTTTACCGACGGAGTAAAATATCATTTATTTCGAGTAGATCTTAAGATTTTATGCGTCGTAAGATATTTTGATTTAAACAAAACTGATTGTTTAATTTGCTGCTTAACTCAGTCGGTAAATTAGCGAATCTTATTCTTCTTTATGTAAGGCACTATTTGAAAAAAAGCTGCAATGTCATCCGTTTCGATTATGCTAATTTTATGAAACAGTGGAATCAAACGACAGTTGCACGCAGTACAATTACTTTTAATTCCATTAATTCATTTTTTAACTACTTGCTGTAAAAATTATAATTCAATTGAATCGATCAGATAGAATTTTCTAATGCATTATTAATATGAGGTTAAAACCTGTAAATAAGACTAAAATAAACATAAGATACTATTCCTGAAAGTTAGAATTAATATTTACGTAACAGTTACTGCAAAGAAATTGTACATTGGTATAAGCTTTGATAATTATAAAAGTAAACTAAAAAAAGCTATGCATTTTTGTAAAAACTGAATAAAACTAAACTAAAAGTTTTTGAAATCTTGAATTAAATTAAAATTAACAATTAAAATAATTGAAATTTTACTCCGTCGGTAAAGTAGTAAGTATTGAAATTTCTTAACCTAATAGGTAATTTTCGATTTCCAGACTTCAACGGTGCTTGAATCCTTAAAGAAGGTTAGTACATATCCATCTTCGGTTTGGGTGGCTTAAGAATTCCTTTACGTCGCAAAAATCTGACGAGTATAGGTGCGCAACCCAAAGTCATTGAAAGTCGTATTGGCGCAAAGAGTTTGTGAATTGCATAGGCAATAAGAAAGGTTGAGCCTTCACTCATTATGACTTTCACAAGCGGATCTTCTTTTGGTGGTTTTTCTATTCCTGAGTCCTCGGACAATTCTTCGGATACGACCTCGTCTTCTTTAAGTAATGAATTTCCTTCTTTATCTTCGACGATAACGAGTTTGGAAAACATCGTGATTACTTTGGTCATGTCTACTCCACTGTGTAAAAAAAAATATATATAAATGTTTAATGAAATTTCTTTAAATATATATATATATTCGCAATAGTTTATATTACTTAGTATATACATGTGTTATGAATGGAGGATGAAAATACCAACGCGTATTCTATACTTTATCGAGATTGTTCAATTTAATATCTATGGATTCATTCAAATTAATAAATTTAATAAAATAAATTCGTTAACTAATTTAACAATATCTTAAACTGTTCTAAAAACTCTAGTAAATGCAAATAATATTTTTACAGTGTACAATACAGTTCGGTATTTTACATTCTTCGAGTTCTACAATGTTTAGTCTCATATATGTTTCTTTTAAATTATGGAAAAGAGTAATTAATACTGTAATTTGTCAACGATGCATCGAAAAATTGAAAGGTCAATTATTATTTTAGAAAATTCAATTATTTTTGTAATACCCGAACATTTCGTTATAGACTCTATATGACTTATGTTTTAATAATTACGGTAGTAATATTTAAGGAGGTGGCATACCCGTTGGGTTACTGACCGAGCAAAAAAAGACAATTATTGCATTTATTTAAAAAGATATGTAATTTATTGTAAAACCCAAATACAGAAGCACTAGGTAATAAAATAATAAGTAATTCTACGAAGTTCCTGGTCAATACGATAAAGACACCCTAAAAAATTTCTGCACCGAAAAATCAGAGATAATCGTAATTTTCGGTGCAGAAATTTTTTAGGGTGTCTTTATCGTATTGACCTGGAATTTGTAGAATTACTTATTATTTTATTACCTAGTGCTTCTGTATTTGGGTTTTGCATTAAATTACATATTTTTTTAAATAAATGCAATAATTGTCTTTTTTTGCTCGGTCAGTAACCCACCGGGTATGCCACCCCCTTAAAAGACATTAATGATTCCTATTAGCATGTAATGTATTAACTATAATTATAACTTTCATTGAAAGATAATTTATTAATAATATAATATTTTAACGTAAACTTTGTACACGTAATCGGTAATATTTTAAGTATAAGTAGATATATTTCATATTAAAAATAAACTAGCTGGATTTTCTATAAATTACACTTAAGTTATATGTTTGCTTTTCTTGATTAATTTTGATCATTAAGTCTGTAAAGAAAATTTTAATTTTATTAAATATAAATAATCGAAAAAAAAATTATACAACGAATAAACAATTGTATTTTTGTTATTAACGTTTACTTGTATAAAAATACAATAAGGTATAGTTTGAGCGCGATTCTAGTCAAAGCATATTGAAGAGGTTTACTAAATTTAAAAAAATATTTTTAAAACGTGGTATATTTGATCACCACTAATAGGTGTTAGAAAGAATTTTAGTTTTCAAGATGTTATTCTTGTTCTTCGAGCAAATTCATAGCTACACCAAAATGTTTAATCCTTGAAAAAATATCTATAAGCAACTGGTTATACGTTCGAACTTTCTAAGTAATTGCAATTACGATATGTCGTTTTGAATTATTCACCATAGTTTAAAGATTAATGTCTATACATTGCCGGCCGCATATACATTGTCTTTCATTTGCAGTACCAATATAATTGATTCTAGTTTAAGTAAACCTTGTTATAAATCCAGCTTTGTCTAGAGAATAGCGCTCGAATCACCGTAAAAACCTTATCAAAAATGTTTGACCTCTGAACTTTATAAATAAATTGCGGTGAAATTTTAAAATTGGTATCGAGTAATCGAATATATGGACGAAAACACACCTAGAACGAGTGCATAAAAAATCCCAAGGGAAATCAACGAAATAAGATATGAAATCCATTATCGTTCTCCCATAGTCCCGAACGAGAATCCTCAATCTCCTCCGTTTTCTTCGGTCGCACTCAGATTCTCTTTTTGCTATCTCTTCAGTATCGTCGAGTATTGTCGGATGACGTCCGAGAGTTATGAATTCACGAGACCTGAACGACAAATCAGACTTGTTTCCTTTTTTTCTTTGCATATTACACACATACGAACAGTTAATAATCAATTATTACATTGCAATAAATTATGCCATTTCTTTTTTCTAGAACGAATGCACGTTGAATTTAATTTCAGATATATCAATGTTGATTTTACATAAAAATTCGTAATTTTAGTTTTACCAGTTTGAAAACTACTGTGCCAATTTACATTACCATGTGGTATTTTATCGAGACACAATTGTATTTGTTATATATAGTTTAGTATTCTACGATATAAAAAACATTATTTCATCAAAGGTACGAATATTTAACCTCACAATAAATAAATTTTAAAATGAATATATTTTTGTTTATTTAAACAACAATAAATTGTAATAACATAAAAAGTGCATCTGGTGTAATAACAAAAAAGAAATATATTTATTACATATATTTGTGTAATTAATAGACATATGAATATAAATAGTGCAAACTAATTAGAGTAAAAATAATTTTATCAGGTATGTATAATACAAGTGTGAAGACATGCAGATATACTGAAAAGTCACGTGTAAGTAGTCATGAGTATGATTTATAAATCTCTATATGTATACATTTATGTGCAGATGAAAAAAGGATAGGAAACAGGTTTCAAATATTCATTGATTCTTATATATATATGTGTTATTCTTTTACGTAGTTACTACATTTTTCTTATAAATGGTATTTCTGTATTTAAGGGTAAATATAATTCGATACTTTCACACATGAATAATTATCTCGCATATTTTCATGTATTTTTGTAATTTAAGTTTAGTATAATATATAATAGTAAATAATTAACATACTATAGATGCTTAAATATATGATAATCATTTTTAGATAAATGTGTCAATGTTGTCAGTATTTATCAGAAGATAATTATCAAAAATATATCGTGACGAAACATAAATATAAAACAATTAATTTTTGTATTTTTAAAATTTAATTTACAAGTCAGATATCTAAATACTATTTTATACGTGCCACTCAGGACTTATTATGATGCTTTATATAGAAAAAGGTTGGAAAAACTATATATGAAGTGACAGTTTCACAAATAGATCTTAGAATTTGTATAAAAAATATTTTCATTCTCTTTCGCACGATAAACCGTGAAATACAAGACTATTTGATTAAGAAAATGGCAAAAAATATATATTTCATCGCTTAAAATCGAGAATGAAAAAGATTTTTTAACAGTAGATATTATAAGTAAAACTAATGGTTTGATTTAAAAAAATATAAACAGCTTTCGTGACGTTTCTTGAAGGACTAACCATTAAAAGCACCGGACCTACTGGCGTGTCGTAACTGATAAACGCCGATCAAAGATTTTCTCATATCCTCGGCAAGGTATTTTCCATCCCTAGACCACAAACCGCCAGGCATGTTGAGATAATTTGATTTCCCATGAGCGCAAAGGGTTTTGTACATTCGTTTGCATCGAACTGTTGAGGCTGGACTGCGCCAAAGCATCGTACGACTCAACCCTAGCGTCCAGTTGATGAAGTTTGGATTGTTGTCACCAAGATTTTGTCCGTATAAAAATACTGGAGCGGCAATGTCACGGGTTCTTTCAGGTCCAAATCGGCAGGTTTCCATATTGAAAATTTCAGAGACATTTGTTGGCAATGGGAGTTGCGGCGCCTCTGGATAACGACGCACTACGCTTGCATGGATTTGTTCCAATTTCTGAGGATATTTACCTGTAAACATTCAGGTGGCTCGCATTGTTAGGGACTTCTCTCTCTCTCTTTTTATCTTTCATTTAAACATTAATTTTTTATTCCTGTTTTTAAGATAGATTCCCGATAAATGGTTATTATTTGATTTTTAAAAATTTATTCTAGACTTATTCTATTTAGTCTAAAATATTTATTACATATATGTATATACAATTACTCTGAATAGATGTGAATACACGTCCATAAAATTTTATAGATTGATACGCGATAAAAGTAAAAAAAATGTAATCTTTCTGTGATTCTAAAAGTCCCGCTTGTAAATTACTAATCAATGATTATAGTAATATTTTTTTTTATTTATTCGATAAGAACAATAATATATATTGTATAACACGATATTTGCACACTTCGTATAGTTAGGGTAAATAATAAAACAAACATTCTCTAAATCCCTAACGGTAATTACGTACGATTTCTTTAAATTATTTATGTATTATTTCAATTGATTTTCAATCCACCTTTTGTATTTTTATAATCAACGTAACTTCGGAATCGTTAGAACTAATTAAATAAATCAAATTTCATATTCAAGCTATAGATCTAAGTTTTTTTTATATTTTTCAGTTGGTCATTAAAATTGTTTTAAAGCCGAATGATTATTATAACAGAATATATAAGTATCCAATTACTCCCAATTTCTCTATATATGTTTTTTCTAAATAAATGACGAAAATAAAATAAATATATCGGATTTTAATAAAATTAAATGTAAACATAAACTTTCCTGTTTTGCGCGTCAAAACTAAAATGAAAGGGTCGACGAAACAGGTAAAACACGAATGTTTTAGGTACAGTGTCTGCTCTGTGAATGTTGCGAAAGAAAAATATCCGTATGCGTTTAAACACGTAGGTTCACCACAACGCTAGTAATTAATTATTATTATTTTATTTTTATACAATAAAAGTACCGAATTTTTCAAGAATGTTTACCAGAAATTTTAATTGAAACGTTAGAATAAAATTTAATAGATTTAGTAATGTTAAAAAACATTGGAATTAATGAATTTATGTTCATGGATTATGTTAAAATTGCATATTTTTTTTGTTACCGTCATTGTATAATTACATGTAGTTTCGTAACCTAACGTCGCGGACAATCCGAATAAGTAAATAATCAATAGTGTAGTATAAGATATTTGACATAAAAAGTGATTATAAGTACTAGACAAATCCAACATTATACGTAATTTCTGTAAAAAAAAATAAAGAATATAAAAAAATATGTGATAAGACTGGTTTTTCGGATAATCGAGGCATGTACTATAAGAAAACTCGTTTACAAATAAACGAAATAAAAATGAAGAAGAAAAAAAAGAAAATCCTCACCTGCGTAGGTCGATCTCGCGAACAAAGTCGTGAAATCGGCACCTATACGAGTCAATGCCATGATCTACCTATAACTTGTATATTGTTCGATGCGTCAAGTAACCAATTCACCATTCGACTGCAACTCCTTCGAGACTGTATCACCACCGTGTTCGAACCTACTCGTCAGATTCGTAGCTCTCTACGAAACTCCTCGAACACGAATAATTATTCAAAACCAGTTTTTTGCGGCACTGTTCGACCTCGACATAGAGTAGACACTGCACACACATATGTAACTTACACGCACTGTCACACTGTATATGCTCAGATTGAGTTTTATAACAATTACCCGTCACGAGTATTTTATATTATTATTTATTCCCGTCGATGCAACTTATCATTCTGGCATAGACACGACTCACGAGGTTCAATTCTCGCCGAGGTAAGTAATAATTACTTGGTTTACACTGTATTATCATTCGTATCGCATAGGTAGAACTTATTATTTACGGTAGATTGTAGATGCATAGAAAATTCCTAAGTTACCGACTGACGGAACTGTAGTGGTCCAGTATAAAATAAAAAGATATATTATTTTATCTTTTTTGTTAACCAATCTTTATATATAGGTGTATACAAAAACACCTTTTCCAAACAATATCAAACTATAATTTTCGCTTTAAAAAAACTCATTTACTTACTGTGAGTTTTAATCTGACGTATCGATGTCTTTTACAAAGGCCTATATGATGTCTTGCTGTGCGCGGAAAAGAGGGAGTCTTATCACTCTCTCCACGCGCAACGTTGCTATATATGACCGCGCAGCTCGCCGCACGACCAACCGGGCCAACGAAATTGAATTTAGGTATGTTGTTTATCAATTTCTACAACTTTTCCGTGGTGACAAAAGGGTTCAAATTTGCATTCCGCTTTATTTATATTCACTGTGATATCTCTAGTTTTTATTAGATTATCTACAGCTTTCCATCAAATATGAAATTCATATGAAATTCACCTCGTTGACAAAAGTTCTACGCAGTTAATGAAAAATTGTGAAAAATGTAGCTTTAGTTTGATTGATGATAGCTAAAATTAAAGATATACATTCAAACTTGATCTGACAAAAAGTTGAGATAAAAGTAGATACGATTAAAAAAAAGGAAGCTCAAATATTTAATTTGGTCAAAAGTTATGAAACAAATGAGAATAAGATGAAATTTTTGCCTAAAAAGTCCATTAATTCAAATACATTTTCGTTAAAATTTAATCTTATTCTTAGTTCTTCCATAACTTTTGCCAAATTAAAATACTTAAACTTCTTTTTTTAAATCATATCTACTTAATCTCAACTTTTTTTCAGATCTAAATTTGATTGTCTCTCTTTAAATGCTCTTGAGTTATCATTAATCAACCTGTGGCACACATTACGTAAAATTCCTAATTAAATGCGTAGAGTTAACGTCAAATAGCCTATGAAATTGAATTTTACAAGAAGTCTTTCAACGCTTGTGTAATATTTTGAAATTCAGATCCTCATCGGGTTGTTTCACTCACAAAGACATTTTATGCCTAAATCTACACCCATTTAGCTACCAAAATTCAAATTTTAATTGTTTTGAAATTTTTATCATCAGTTGGTTGATTTCACAAGACAATGACTTATCTAAATTTTAAATACTAAATATACACATGATCAGTCTTAAATCGATCGTTCGGATGAGATAAGACGTGTTTAAATACCGGCTTGTGTATACTAGTCTATTGATTTTATTATTCTTAGCTTCCGATCGAAACTCGTGTACTCTTCAGGTAAGTATAGGTTTCAAATTTAAAATAAAAAAGGGCTTATTCCACTTTAGATACAAATCAGGAGTGTTTCTGGTTGGCGGGCATTCAAAACACAGACAAAAGTTACTATGTCAATGTTGATTTCCAATTTCTCCAGTCATACTCATCTGCTGTCAAAAGAAGTCTATCCTACTAGAAATCAGCAATTGTTGTAAGATTTATCGAGGGATATAAACGATTCGAGAATATGCATTACAATAGGAAATATTCATTGGACCTGATAATATGGTTTTCCTTTTCAAGGATTTCTCAAAATCGAGTATGTATATACCTAGCTCCGAAGAAAAATGACGATTTATTGATTAACAAGCGCGTTATCGTTAATGGAACCTCGTTGGAAATTAGACCGCTTAATTCTAAAACTAAACGTATTCTTATCTCGAACGTTCATACATCTATTCCAAACAGCGAAATTCTTGCAATTTTTCAATGAAATAAACGTTGTTCCCAAGTCACAAATAACGCGCCTAAAAACTGGATTAAATGACATTGGATATACGCATCTTCTCAGCCACAGGAGACAAGTATACATTGACCCTTCCGACGAATTTAAAATTCCTCAATCTTATCAACTCATTCATGACGGCATTAACTATTGGATTTATTTTTCTGGGGACAAACTCTCGTGCTTTATATGCAAGGAGGAAGGCCACACTGCAAAATATTGTAAAAATTCTACGTCTAGTAATAATCCTAATACCAACAATAAGAACAGTTCATCCCCCCTTATCATTCAATCTGCCAGCTCTACTTCCGTAGTTCATAACAACTTAGCCAAAGAAAATATTTTGATAGACACTGATACGATTGACGATCAATCTCAAATGGACTTTATTACGTCAAATCGAAAACGCGCGCCTTCCCCCTCTACACTCTCCAGCGAAACCGACAATAATATCAACACCCTAACAGCAGAAGAAAATCACCATCACACGCATAATTCTGACAGCCATAAATTTGATAGAGAGACCAAGTTTAAAAACCATCCAAGAAGGCCAAAAATGCTCAAGAAGATATTACAGACGCAAGTATACAATTGCAACCAGCAATAAACTTTTTCAATGAAAACGGTCTCATTCCTGATATCGACTTTCCTACTTTGACCAATTTTCTTAATGATTCACATGGAAAATCAGACATTTCAAAAATAGTCGACACGTATCCTTTCACTACTGACGCTCTAATTAACATGCTTAATAGTATTTATAAACACTCAGAAAAAAGACTTAAACACCGGATTACAAGAATGCTTAAAAAATTGGACAATTATAATATTCAAATAAGTAACACTGAGTCCTCTACAGAAGAATAGTCTTCTCTCTTCCAAATACTTGAAATAAATTAAAAATTATATAGAAATGGCTTCTACTAATACTACTTCAAGACCTCTTCGTATCCTTTTTTGGAACGCCAGAAGCATCAACCAGCGAAAAGCCGAACTTCCAGATATTCTCAAAGACATCGATATATTTTTATGTGTTGAATCTTGGCTTCAAGAAGACGACAAAAATCCTGACTACATCTTTGCACCTGGATTTATTCAACTTAAGAAAAATCGAAATTACTCAAGAGGTGGAGGCATTTTACTTATGATAAGAAAAAACATAGCCTTTTGTGAAATAAATACTGTATCTCCCCATTTTACAGTAGAATTGTGCGGAATTCGCCTTACTAATTTTACTCCAAATATCGATATTATTACTTGTTACAGAGCCCCGGGTAATGCTGTTCTCTCTCAAGACAATTGGGATTTAATTTTTCAAAATTTTACCACTTCTCATTCGACTATTTTAGTCGGAGATTTTAATGCACATAACGTAGAATGGAATTGTCTTGATACAGATAGAAACGGTATACATCTTTCAAATTGCGTAGATACATTTTCCTTATTTCTCCATAATACTCACACTATAACTCGCTCTGACTTTCATAGAAATACACATTCAAACATAGATCTACTTTTTTCTTCAATAAATATTGCTCACTTAATTAATTATACAACGTTTGACACTACCCTGGGCTCTGATCATTACCCTTTATATTTTACAATTAACGTTGAAAAACACTTTTACACAAAAAAAAACTTTAAAATCAAATCTCTCAGAACTGACTGGAATAAATTCAATTCCTTTTTAGTCGATAATTACTCGCAGTTTTTCTCATATGACTATACTAATTCTTCCCCACCACTTAAATACGATATTTTCTGTAATCTAGTTATACAAGCTCTAAAAAACTGTACTCCCACCAAAAAATTTTTTAAAAACAAAAAAAAATTCAATCCAGTTCCTTGGTGGGATGAGGAATGTAGTAAGATCAAAAGATTACGAACCGCAGCCTTTAAAAAATGGACTTTTAGCTATAAGCTAGATGACCTTATTAATTATAAAAAACTTGCTGCCATAGCGATAAAAACTTTTAATAAGAAAAAAAAAGAAGCTTTCAGGAAGTTTGCAGAGACTGTCAATTTTCAAACCGATACCTCATATGTTTGGAACACATGTAAAATTTTCAAAAATAAATATGCTAATGTTAACTCGATTAATTCAAATTCTAATTTACAAAATACTGAACTTGTTAAAAAAGCACTCGATAAAATATGCCCTCCCTGGGCCGAGACTGACCCTAACTATACTCCGATCTGTGAAAAGAATGAATTTCTTAGCTCTTTTTTCACCTTTTCAGAACTCAATTTTGCTTTAAATTCGAAAAATAACAAGTCAGCCTCGGGTTTAGACGGCATTGATTATGAAGTGTTAAAAAATCTTCCATTTAACTACAAATTAATTCTTATTGACTTATTTAATGAAATGTATTTACTTAATGATTTTCCTAATAGTTGGCAAAACTCTTTTATTCACTTTATAAACAAACATAACAATCAAGGGGTGAGACCTATCTCACTAACTGCTAGTCTCTGTAAACTTTTTGAATCTCTTATTAAAGGAAGACTTCAATGGTACTGCGAAATTAATAATATTTTGCCCAAGTCCCAATCTGGCTTTAGAAAAGGCAGGTCTTGTACTGACAACCTCGCCGACCTCGTACTTCAAGCGGACGAAGCCTTATCCAACCATAGGCACTTATTGGCAGCCTTTTTGGATGTAAGTGGCGCTTTTGATAATGTTAATTGTGACATCCTTTTACAAAAGCTGGCCGACATAGGCTGCCCTTATGCTCTAGTTAAATTTGTCAATTTTATCACTCATCGTAGACTTATATATACAGATTCCCTAATCAATGACTTTAAGATTAGCTATAAAGGGGTCCCACAAGGTGGAGTGCTAAGCCCTCTTCTTTACCTTATATACGTCAAGGATGTTGCAGTTGGCATTCCCAGGAGCGTTACCATTTCTCAATTTGCTGATGATATTTGTATTTTCACTAAAATCTCTCCGATCAAAAAATCAAAAAATGTTCTTACAAAAGCTATCAATATTATAAAAAGCAATCTCTCAGATCTAGGACTAGACCTAGCTCCGGAGAAAACTATCTTAGTTCATTTTAATAATAAAAACATTTCTCCTGGACAGACCGAAATCGTAATCGACAATCACATCATTAAATCTAGTGATACTGCTAAATTCCTTGGAATAACGTTCGATTATAAGCTTTCCTTTAAACCGCACATAAACTCTCTAAAAATAAATGCAAAAGTAAAATGAACATTATCAAGTTTCTATGCGGCATTAAATGGGGTTCCCATCCCAATACCCTTCTTACTCTTTATAAAAGCTTAGTACGATCCATGCTTGATTATGGCTCTTTTATTTATTACCCTAAAACCAAAAATGATATTGATAATCTCGAAAAAATCCAATTTGCAAATTTAAGAACTGCTTTGGGTTATCGTATATCTACACCAAAAAATATTATTATAGCTGAATCAAAACTTCCGTCTATAAAAGAGAGAACCAAATATCTTTGTAAATGCTACTTAACTAAAATCCTCTCCAACAAAGATTTAGCCATATTTCATACCGTCTGTAAAACCTTCACGTTTCTTAACCGAAAAAAAATTAAAAATAAAAAACTAAGAATTTTTCATAATTGTATTTTAGAAATTTTTAACCAGGAATTTGTATCAAACAACCACTTTAATTTATATGCCTTTGACTATCAAACTATTATTACAAGCTTAGATATCAACATTGAATTTGGATCCAACTTAATCAACATTTCTAATCCTAACGCTCAAATTTTCGATCTTTTACTCAATTCAAATGCACACGCTATATACACTGACGGTAGTAAGATGGCTGATTCTTTGGTTGGTTCTGCCTGTATATACCCCCTTATAAATCGTCAAACTGGCAAAACTCTCAAACCTCATGCTTCGGTATTTACTGCAGAGTGTGTCGCTCTTCTCGATGCTATTACATTTGTAAAAGAAAGTAACCACAATAATTTCATTATAATATCCGATTCTTTAAGTGCCTTACAAAGTTTAAGCGAAGCTAAAAGCTCTATAAAAACAAATTATTACATTCTTAAAATTAAAGAGACGTATAATGATATTAAATCTAATACCCCCTTCAAGAATGTTTACTTCTATTGGGTTCCATCCCACATAGGAATTGAAGGTAACGAGGCTGCTGACTGTCTTGCTAAAACTTTTGCCAATAATTCCATAGCTGATGACTGTATTATTCCTTATTCCGACTCTTTTGAACTTTTTAAGAAAGAATCTTTACAAAATACTCTTCAACTTGCTCTAGAACAAAGTAATATTAAAGGCAAAAAATACTTCGACTTATTTTATTATAGCAACACTAAACCTTGGTTTTCCAGACAAACTCATTCGCGTAGCTATGTTACTTCAGTAAACAGATGCAGATCAGACCATTACAGTTTAGCAGCCTCGTTATCTAAAATCAAACTTATCGATAATCCTTTGTGCGAATGTAAAGAGGGAATTGAAAATCTCAATCACATCGTTTGGCAATGCTCCATTTTTAACAAAGAAAGAAAAAGTCTACTAAAAAAATTATTTAAACTTAAGTTTCAACTCCCTCTAGATATCGATAGCTTTCTTGCTAAACCTAACTCTTATGCCTGCAAGCTCATTGTAAATTATTTAAGTACTTGTAACAAATCCGTCTAATTACTCCTTTTTTATTATGTATTAATATTTGTATTATATTTGGAAATAAAGTAAGCAAAAAAAGTCTCCTATGAGACTTAGATGCTAATTAATAAAAAAAAAAAAAATATCAACATGATTTCTTTAGCTAAGAAAAGAAAACATTATAATAATCATCATCACATCAAGAATTTATAACTTATAGTTACAAAAAGTAAATTCAAGGTTTTTTAATATCTTACCTATTAAACAACGTAAATGATATTTATAATACACTTGTTGAGTGAAACCGTTTACTTTTAAAAACGAATGACTAGGATGTTGGAACGTTGGCAATGATTGCGGAGCACCACCGTAACTATACTGCCTAAGAATATAACCTTCGTTTGAACTTGTATCAGCACTACTTCTGTAAATATAAAATAAAAAGAAAATCCTATTATTCTTGTATTAGAAAATAAAGCTAAATATTCAAAAACGTAAAAAATATCACATTAAGTAATAAAAGTTGTTAGAAGATAACACATTAAACATCAGTTAAATAATGGATTGAAAATCTTAATGATGTTCGCAAAACACTTTAATTAATATTGCATAATTACATAATTTAACAATTGTTATATAATAATAATAATAATAATAATTTATTTATTTCCTTGTACAGATTTTTACATCTTTTTACATTTCCCGTTGTTTACAAAAATATAATATTATTCCGCTGATATATGAGTAAATATAAAGTATCTTTTTTCTCTATAACCCCCAAAAGAACTTATACATCTTATGAATTTACATATTTACAGGATTACATTCTATTTATCGTCGCAATACTTATTTACAAATATATTTTCCAACTTAGCCTATTTTATCCTATCTAGTTACCATTTTTTGTCCCTGCACTAAGCAATCATTCTTGCCCTGTGACTTTGCTAACTTTTCAAACTCCCTGCTGTAATTATAAATTTCTTTTCTGGGGTTCCCTTTTAATATTTTTATTAAAGCTTGTTTCTTTTCCTCTCTACCTCTTGTTAACCCACATGAATCAATCACTTCTCCCCATTCCTTGTTTATTTTATCCCTTGCTATTTTGCACTCCCAAATGTGATCTATATCCTCCTGCTCCATTTTACATACCCTACATGATATATCTTTGTAACCTTTCCCTCTTGTTTTTCCTATACTCCCACATCTTATTCTTGCCCACTGTTCTTTTTCAGTTTCGTTTATATCCTTACTATCCCAATACCTTTCTTGACCTAACTCTACTTTTATATATTTGTACAAGTTGTTGTATTCTGATCTCTCTATTTTACCCCAGTCTTTTTGAATTTCCTGTTCTATCAATGTTTTAACCCCATTTTCTAATCCTGTAAGTAACTTTTCGGTGTTTACGTTTCCTTTTAGTTCGACTAAACTTTCTCCATCTCCCACCTCTCTAAGCGCTTTTTCCAATTCCTTTCCCCATTTTGTAGGATTTCTGTTTAGTATTCCTCTAATTTCTTCTCTTAAACACATAAAAGGTAGTCTATCTTTACCCATATTCATCACAGTTCCTAAGTACCTACTTGCTCTTTTCCTGGTTTCTACTACTAAACTACAGTGCCAGTCACTTACTTTTACCCCCCCCCACCCCGGAGCAAAATAGGATAAAGTTTAAAGTTTTGTATCTTTGAAAGAGATCGTCGTACAAAAACCAGTCGGAGACCATTTGAAAGCTTATTTTAATACCTTTCGATTGGCCTAAGTCACTTATAAAAAATACTATTTTTTGAAACTATTAAATGGCAATAAACTAGTTTAAAAAAAAAATTTTTTGGACACCTTTTTGAATTCAATGCAGTTTTCAAAAGATTGACGAAACCAAAAAGTTATCCAGATAGATTTTTAGCTTTTTTCAACAGCTTTCGACTGGATTTTTTTTCATTTTTGTAACTTTATTTTAAACAAAGTTACGGTAGTTTTTGCTCGAAAATAGCCTTTTTTTTAAAATCTAAATATATTAAAAACTTTTATAGATACAAAAAAATGATAAAGAGAAAAAATGTCACTTTTATATCGTAGAGTACGAAAATGTTTTAAGTAAGAGTAAACAAAAAAATTTTTTATTAACTGTATATTTTACCTCTGCAGGTTGATTTTTTTCAAAGATGATTGTACTTAAAAAAAATACAGGTAATAAAAAATTTTTTTGTTTGCACTTACTTAAAACATTTTCGTATTCTACGATATAAAAGTGACATTTTTTCTCTTTATCATTTTATTGTATCTATAAAAGTTTTTAATATATTTAGATTTTAAAAAAAGGGCTATTTTCGAGCAAAAACTACCGTAACTTTGTTTAAAATAAAGTTACAAAAATGAAAAAAAACCAGTCGAAAGCTGTTGAAAAAAGCTAAAAATCTATCTGGATAACTTTTTGGTTTCGTCAATCTTTTGAAAACTGCATTGAATTCAAAAAGGTGTCCAAAAATTTTTTTTTTTAAACTAGTTTATTGCCATTTAATAGTTTCAAAAAATAGTATTTTTTATAAGTGACTTAGGCCAATCGAAAGGTATTAAAATAAGCTTTCAAATGGTCTCCGACTGGTTTTTGTACGATGATCTCTTTCAAAGATACAAAACTTTAAACTTTATCCTATTTGCTCCAGGGGGGGGGTAAAAGTAAGTGACTGGCAGTGTATGTCTACCTGCTTCCATCCTCCATATATATCCCGGCGTGTTTTGGTTTATCCCTAGAGCCATTTTTACATATCTACTTTGTATTTTTTCAATGCACTCTCTCCTCTCCCAACCCCATACCTCAGCTCCGTACAAGCTTCCCGCTCTAACTATTGTGTCCATTAAGTATAATTTCCTTTTCAGGTTTCCTATCCTTACTCTTTTAGAGATACCCCATACTTGATTTATAGGTTTTTGCACTTTTCCTGCTATTCTTTTTAAATGTATAACAATTGTTATATATGTTAAATAAAAATTATACTGTGCTTAAATTATAAATTTTATAAGCTTATTTCAAAATTAATATCTAAGTAATTTATATATCGTCGCTTCCGAATAAAAGGGTCGTATCTCAGCGGCCGGTTCGAAAAGGACGTATCTCAGCGTCCGGTTCGAAAAGGACGTATCTCAGCGTCCGGTTAGAAAAGGTCGTATCTCAGCGGCCGGTTAGAAAAGGTCGTACCTCAGCGGCCGGTTAGAAAAGGTCGTATCTCAGTGGCCGGTTGGAGAAGGTCGTATCTCAGCGGCCGGTTAAAGAAGGTCGTATTTCGCGGGCTAAATTTTTGTTCTTAAATTTAAGTTGGCAACATTGACAAAAATCTTGTGGCATTAGATTTAACATGCGAAAAAATTATAAATACTGTACGAACACACATATATTTGTGTATATGGGTGGTTCTCTGTGACATCGAAGATGAAAAAATAAATATTGCTATAACTGTGGGAATATGTTTTAGAGGTATCCAGTAGTTCTCCTGAATTTTTTCAGATTTTTTGTGGGCCATTATTTTAAGTTACAGAGAGTCAAAGTTGACATTTTAGCACTTTTTTGCATTATATGCCCATATTCATGAATTTTTAGCTCCCAGGGGATGCATTTTTCACTAAAAACATAAGTATGACTTTTTTTGTAAAATTTTCCGAACTTTTCATTAAAAATACTTTTAAAGACATAAATGTATGCTGTCACACTCTTGTAAGCCATTTAAACCTTAAATAGTGAAAATCAGCAATTCTGCTCCGGACTCTGGTAACTTAATACTGTCTAAAAGATGTCTTTTTATAGTCAGAAACTGCCTAAAAATATCCAGAGTGGGTCTAAATCATTAAGATCACTTATGGTCAAAATATCCGGGAAAAGTGCCCGAAATATTAATAGAAATGTATATTTGTTGCCTTATAACGATGAATCTATTAGCATGATCATTGCAAAAAAATTTGTGCACTTACCTTGGAGTGGTAGAAAAGTATCTTCACTTGTTTCAGTATCCATCTAATCCCCTGTAAGCTGCTAAAAATACAAATATTATTATACAAATGTAAAAAAATTAATTTTTAAACATTTATAATGCTGCATTTTTAGTTTTACATCCCTTACAAGAATTATAATACTAATCTGAAGGATTACTATAAATATATAAACATCATTATTACAATAACTGAATATACGTATTTAATACAAAAGATTATATAAATAAATCGGATATATAATTATAATGAATAATATGATAACGTGACAGTGACAAGTTTGTGAAATCTAAACAATGTATTGCTGAATAATAATAATAATAATGTTGATATTTTTATAGTAATCCTTCAGATTAGTATTATAATTCTCGTAAGGGATGTAAAACTAAAAATCCAGCATAATAAATGTTTAAAAAATAATTTTTTATAATTTTATAATAATATTTGTATTTTTAGCAGCTTACAGGGGATTAGATGGATACTGAAACAAGTGGAGATACTTTTCTACCATTCCAAGGTAAGTGCACAAATTTTTTTGCAATGATCATGCTAATAGATTCATCGTTATAAGGCAACAAATATACATTTCTATTAATATTTCGGGCACTTTTCCCGGATATTTTGACCATAAGTGATCTTAATGATTTAGACCCACTCTGGAAATTTTTAGGCAGTTTCTGACTATAAAAAGACATCTTTTAGACAGTATTAAGTTACCAGAGTCCGGAGCAGAATTGCTGATTTTCACTATTTAAGGTTTAAATGGCTTACAAGAGTGTGACGGCATACATTTATGTCTTTAAAAGTATTTTTAATGAAAAGTTTGGAAAATTTTACAAAAAAAGTCATACTTATGTTTTTAGTGAAAAATGCATCCCCTGGGAGCTAAAAATTCATGAAAATGGGCATATAATGCAAAAAAGTGCTAAAATGTCAACTTTGACTCTCTGTAACTTAAAATAATGGCCCAGAAAAAATCTGAAAAAATTCAGGAGAACTACTGGATACCTCTAAAACCTATTCCCACAGTTATAGCAATATTTATTTTTTTCATCTTCGATGTCACAGAGAACCACCCATATATATATATATATATATATATGTATGGGTGTAACTGTGGGAATACGTTTTAGAGATATTCAGTAGTTCTCTTGAATTTCTAGTTTTTTCGGGGCCATTATTTTAAATTACAGAGAGTCAAAATTGACATGTTAGTACTTTTTGCATTCTATGCCCATTTTCATGTATTTGTAGCTCCCAGAGGATGCATTTTTCACTAAAAACATAACTATGACTTTTTTTGTAAAATTTTCTGAATTTTTCATAAAAAATACTTTTAAAATCATAAATGTATGCTGTCACACTCTTGTAAACCGTTTAAACCTTAAATACTGAAAACCAGCAATTCTGCTCCGGACTCTGGAAACCTAATGATGTCTGAAAGATGTCTTTTTATAGTCAGAAACTGCCTATATATTTCCAGAGTGGGTCTAAATCATTAAGATCACTTATGGTCAAAATATCTGGGAAAATTGCCCGAAATATTAATAGAAATGTATATTTGTTGCCTTATAACGATAAATCTATTAGATTGATCATTGCAAAAAAATTTATGCACTTACGTTGGAGTGGCAGAAAAGTATCTCCACTTGTTCGAGTATCCGTATAATTCCCTGTAAGCTGATAAAAATACGAATATTATTATACAATAATAAAAAATTAGTTTTGAAACATTTATAATGCTAAGGCAACATTTATACATTTATGTTATAAGACAACAAATATACATTTCTATTAATATTTTGGGCACTTTTCCTAGATATTTTGACCATAAGTGATGTTAATGATTTAGGCACACTCTGGAAATTTATAGGAAGTTTCTGACTATAAAAAGACATAATTTAGACAGTATATGGTTCCCAGAGTCCGGAACAGAATTGCTGATTTTCACTATTTAAGGTTTAAATGGCTTACAAGAGTGTGACAGCATACATTTATGACTTTAAAAGTATTTTTAATGAAAAATTCAGAAAATTTTACAAAAAAAGTCATATTTATGTTTTTAATGAAAAATGCATCCCCTGGGAGCTACAAATTCATGAAAATTGGCATAGAATGCAAAAAGGGCTAACATGTCAATTTTGACTCTCTGTAATTTAAAATAATGGCCCCGAAAAAACTAGAAATTCAAGAGAACTACTGAATATCTCTAAAACGTATTCCCACAGTTACACCCATACATATATATATATATGTATATACACAAATATATGTGTGTTCGTACAGTATTTATAATTTTTTCGCATGTTAAATCTAATGCCACAAGATTTTTGTCAATGTTGCCAACTTAAATTTAAGAACAAAAATTTAGCCCGCGAAATACGACCTTCTTTAACCGGCCGCTGAGATACGACCTTCTCCAACCGGCCACTGAGATACGACCTTTTCTAACCGGCCGCTGAGGTACGACCTTTTCTAACCGGCCGCTGAGATACGACCTTTTCTAACCGGACGCTGAGATACGTTCTTTTCGAACCGGACGCTGAGATACGTCCTTTTCGAACCGGCCGCTGAGATACGACCCTTTTATTCGGAAGCGACGATATTTACCCTGAATATGTTCTCGGTCTTAATAATTATAAGTGCCGTTCTTTTAAATTATTGTATTTATTATTACATAATAAGAACTTTAATAGTAAAATAATAAATACAACATTAAATGCAAACTTAATGTAATTTAAAATAAATTAAAAAATGTAATAATAATGTAATAAAAATGTCACAAACCGTTAATGTATACCAGATCAACCTTGAGAAAGATTAAACATCGCCAAAACTATCCCAATACAAAACAAGAGACTCGTGGTTATTGTTGAATTGAACCATTATTGTTCGACTGTCTACCATTGTTACTCTTGTATTAAAACTGACTAGTAGGTGAATTATTCCTATAATTCATAATTATCTTATATAAATTATCTTTAAATTTAATTATAAAGTATTCTACAATTTAAAACATAAATAAAATGTAAAAAAATAAATATTACTTAGTTATTAAAAACTTACGGCAACTTAATATTTTCAAAAATAAATAAAATATAAATCTTATACAATAAATAAATTAACTAAATAATAAATAAAAATTATTTACCTTCCAAAAATAGTTATTATTCTATTATTTTCAAACACTGCCAACATTGGACAAATACTGGACAAGAGCTTCTGCTATTTTGTAATGCTCACTTAACTTTATATTAGAATAACTAATATCATACAGTAAAACTACATGAAAATCATATAAAAACTATGTGTACATAATGTATATACATAATTTTATATACACAATAAAATAAATAAACTAACTAGTAACAATCCCTTATATTTATTGTCCGTTTAAATAGTGCCATCAGCGCCATCATACACACATAAGAATAATGTATATCGCATTTTATGTAACCCGCGTCCCGTATCCAAATTTGAATTTCAAATTTTTTTAATTTTTTTACAAAAATATTTATTTATAACAATTCTCTTTTTTTATTTATTTTTTAATACAAAAAATCGAATAAAAAAAGGAATTATAATAAAAAATTTCATTTATTAAAAAAAACTAATATTTTTATAACAAAATTTGATATAAAAAAATTAAAAACAGTAAAAAATATTTACCACACACAAAAATAAATTTTTGAAAATAATCGAAACGTCAAACTCTGTAAAGCATGTTTTCAATACGTCCAAATTATTCTAAAATTTTAAATTAAATTTTAATCTTGAAAGAGTTCTTAAACTTGAAAAATTTTTGGACTTGAACGTTAAATAAACATAACGAATTTATTGTGTCCGCGAATTTTAAGAATATATTGATTTTATATTACTTAAATATATTTGTCTTTTCAAATATTATAATTACTTTCTTCTTAATTTATTTAATTAATAAAAAAAAAGAAATGATTAACGTTTACATGTTATTAATAACATTGTAATTTAAAATAGAAGTTAATAATTCACTCTTCATGTACATATTTCAATTTATGACTTTGTTCACTGAGTTTTAGTTTTCACTTGGCAAATTCATCAATTTAAACATAAAGTACATATAAGTACCATACACTACTCTAAATATAATACCAAAGAAGGCACCCGATAACACATCTTTGGGACATAAATTAAATTTATATAATGCTCCAGTAACCATTCCACCAGATGCATAATAAAAAAAACAAAGCTTCATACAAATGAATTTCTTAAAAAATTAACAAATTTAAACAATATACATGAATGCTGCTGTATATCGAATAAATAAATTAATTATATTGTTTCATATAGACTAATTTAAATTGCACAATATTTTATCACATTTACTTACCTTTACTGTCCAAAATATACGTCCCATTAATATTGTTTTACCAAATATTCTTTAGAAGGAACATTAATGTAAAAAAAATAAACTATACGGTTTTATATAAACATATGTAAATTATGTACATATGTATTTTTTTTAATCACGTTACCTCTTCTTTCAAAAATGTGTTTCCTATTACTTCTTTCTTGCCAAATATTTTTTTTTAAATTTTTGAGATATTTAAGGAACAACACTTTTCTCTTCAATACATTGATATTCAGAATATTAGAATTATATCTAAAATTTAACATCTATAAATACATCTGAAATGTATTATTAGAACATATGATATTATTATTATTATTTTATATAATAATAAGCGAGCTATATTCGGTTGTGCCTTATAAATTTCTGTTCTCAGGCGCAAGGGGTTGGCGCGCGGCAGCGCGCAGAGGGGCTCGGCCCACCTAGTTATTATTTAGTGTCAAGAAAAATAGAAAGATCATTATTTCGAAAATAATGCACTCTTCAGTTTTTATATATTTGTTCTGAATATTCAATGATTATAGTGTAGAGAAATAACCTTTTTAATATTTGTCTATTAACACCTTGATATAACAGACAATAATGTACAAAATTATTTATCTACAATTTGGAATTCGAAAGTTGCTCCTAATACCAAATACCTGACGATTTTATTTTGAATGAACCTTCGACAAATCAGACCCTACCCCATTTTTGAGCCTATATACACACATTTTGCTATGAAAATATCCAAATTATTAATTTTTTTGAAATTTTGATCATCAGTCGGTTAGTTACACAGAAATGCATTTTTAAGCCTACCTACACCCATTTAGCTATGAAAAAGTCATTTGTTTAATTTTTTTAAAATTCAGATCCCTCATCGGTTGGATTAACATATAAATGCACTTTTGAGCATATCTACACGAATTTATCTATGAGAAAGTTAATCTTTTAATTTGTTTGAAATTTCGATCCTCCATCGGGTGGTTTCATATAGAAAGGCATTTTTAAGTTTAACTACACCTTTTTAGCCATGAAGAAAGTCCGAAATTTAATTTTTCCCCATCCGGTAGTGTAACATAGAAAGGCTTTAAAAATATATTTTTTCTCACCCAGGCAAAAGTTTTTAAATTAATATAGAAATTTTGTCGGTCTTGCTGGGCTATTGTCTGACGACACTAAGAACTCCAAATTGCTCGCTCGAAAAGGCACGACAATTCACCGTGTATGAATCCCGAGGACGACATTATATATTCGTATAATTTATCCCCGGTTTCAAAAAAAATTTTCGATGTGTAAAAAAAGCATTTTAGAATTTTGCAGGGCAATCACTACAAAATTTAAGAAAAAAAATGCCTCCGAAATAGCACCATTTTCAACCGGGTTCCAAGATAGCACCTTTTTCAACCGAGCCGTGAGATAGCTTTTTCTTCAACAGGGCTACAAGATAGCAGCACTTTCTGCAACTGGATTGCGAGGTAGCGACTTCTACCTCTCAACCGTCGATGTAATAAATAGATAATATCAACACGCATTCATTCCTAACAAATTGTTTATAATTTTGTATGAAAACTAATAAAAGACCCTGGTAAAAAATAAACCAACGAAAATGGTCGTTCAAGTAATTGTTGAGTAATTTCTTGAACTAACGCTTAATAAAAATATTAACTAACACTTAACCAACCGTACCGGTAAAGACTAAAAAAAATTTGCAATCAAAGTTTATTAAATTTTTACACTTTCTCACCTATATAATTTAAAATTGATTATAAAATTATGACTATAAAACTATGTATATTAACAATTCAATTTAAAAACATATTTTAACAACAACTTGATTTGCTTTATAGGTTATGGTTCATTGTAGTGTATATATACAGAAGTATAGTATAAAGTTACACGGCAAATTGTTTGATCATTTGTATTTTAAAATTGTGTAGAAAAAAATTGCTGTATATCCATTTACAAATGGGAAGCAAACGTCACTCCAAAATATACAAAGACAGAAAAAAAATTTAAAAAATTTAAAGAATGTGTCTAACGCTAATAAGTATTTAAATAGTCATCTCCAAATCATTTTTGCGTATGTTAAAATTCTTTATGACGAAGGAGCAATGGGATACGCAGCAACAAGGAGATCGAGGGATAAAGAAAATCCAAAGGATAGACTGCAGCCCTTACAGTTTTATAAACTTATGGAAAGTAAGCGAAAGTAAGCGATACTTGCACCATTCTTTTAGTGTAAAATATAAATAATTAGGTAATAATGAAGTGTTAGAAAAACTTCTTTTTTTAACAGTTGTGGTAACTGATGCGAGGGAAGAAAAAAAGCTACCTACAACAGAGAAGGATTCGATAGCGTGCTAAAGTGACGTGCTTTCAAACGTCAAATTTATTTTATCTATTAACTTGCGAACTATATATACATTCCTTATGTATGCTTATTTTTTAATAAAATTTAAAATAATAAAAACTCAATGTCAATTGTATCAATCTGTAAATTTGATTTAACCTCAAAATTTGAAAGATATTAATAAATCATGCAATTCCTAAATACTTTTTATAAATAATTTACGCATTTAATAAATACTGTTTAAAAATAATTTATTTACTTTTAATAAAAATAATAATTTTCAGAAAATTAAAGAAAATAAATAATTATGTACAAAAATAAAATTTAACCAACACTTAACCAACCGTACCGGTAAAGACTAAAAAAAATTTGCAATCAAAGTTTATTAAATTTTTACACTTTCTCACCTATATAATTTAAAATTGATTATAAAATTATGACTATAAAAATATGTATATTAACAATTCAATTTAAAAACATATTTTAACAACAACTTGATTTGCTTTATAGGTTATGGTTCATTGTAGTGTATATATACAGAAGTATAGTATAAAGTTACACGGCAAATTGTTTGATCATTTGTATTTTAAAATTGTGTAGAAAAAATTGCTGTATATCCATTTACAAATGGGAAGCAAACGTCACTCCAAAATATACAAAGACAGAAAAAAAATTTTAAAAATTTAAAGAATGTGTCTAACGCTAATAAGTATTTAAATAGTCATCTCCAAATCATTTTTGCGTATGTTAAAATTCTTTATGACGAAGGAGCAATGGGATACGCAGCAACAAGGAGATCGAGGGATAAAGAAAATCCAAAGGATAGACTGCAGCCCTTACAGTTTTATAAACTTATGGAAAGTAAGCGAAAGTAAGCGATACTTGCACCATTCTTTTAGTGTAAAATATAAATAATTAGGTAATAATGAAGTGTTAGAAAAACTTCTTTTTTTAACAGTTGTGGTAACTGATGCGAGGGAAGAAAAAAAGCTACCTACAACAGAAAAGGATTCGATAGCGTGCTAAAGTGACGTGCTTTCAAACGTCAAAATTATTTTATCTATTAACTTGCGAACTATATATACATTCCTTATGTATGCTTATTTTTTAATAAAATTTAAAATAATAAAAACTCAATGTCAATCGTATCAATCTGTAAATTTGATTTAACCTCAAAATTTGAAAGATATTAATAAATCATGCAATTCCTAAATACTTTTTATAAATAATATACGCATTTAATAAATACTTTTTAAAATAATTTATTTACTTTTAATAAAAATAATAAGTTTCAGAAAATTAAAGAAAATAAATAATTATGTACAAAAATAAAATTTAACCAACACTTAACCAACGGAGCCGTCTATAATGTGACGGAATAAGCCGTGTCATTTGATAAATGTTGGTGAACCCAATGGTCAACACCTCCAATTTTCGTCAACTGATGCCTAATTGTTTTCTTATGTTTTTACCAGGGGATTCTCATTGTTAAATATTATTACATTTCAGAACCAAGAAATTTTAATGTATATATATGGGGTATTCCACGTGAAGTGGTCCGATCAAAATTTTAAAATGCGCCAAATTTTGAGTACACATTGCAAATGTTTTTCAGAATACAGAAAAAAATTTTTAGGTACTGGTATTTATTAGCTCAAAAGTTATTCTAACCTCAAAAAGTGAACTTTTTCCAGTTTTTTTTCAACACCAGCTGGGTTCATCGCTATTTAACCCAAAATCTATCAACTTTTACTATACAACATTATATGTAACATTCGTTGCTAATTATGTCTAGAATTTATTCTTCTGGGTTAGAATTTCTAATCTCAAAGTCAATGTTACTTAAACTACATGTCAATATTCAACTTAAAAAAAGTGTAAGTTCGCCACAATTGATTTTTTTATCCAAAAGTCTAAAAGAAAGCTTGGAGCAATACCTTTCAAATGGTCTGTAGCATTTTTATGGCTTTCAATTCTGTAAAAAGTTATGATAATTTAAAGAAAGACAAAAAATTCACAAAAATTAACATGGTATTTCCCATTTAAATTTTTTTAAAAATTTGGTGTTTCTTTAAATTATCATAACTTTTTACAGAATTGAAGGCCATAAAAATGCTACAGACCATTTGAAAGGTATTGCTCCAAGCTTTCTTTTAGACTTTGGATAAAAAAATCAATTGTGGCGAACTTACACTTTTTTTAAGTTGAATATTGACATGTAGTTTAAGTAACATTGACTTTGAGATTAGAAATTCTAACCCAGAAGAATAAATTCTAGACATAATTAGCAACGAATGTTACATATAATGTTGTATAGTAAAAGTTGATAGATTTTGAGATAAATGGCTTTGAAAATAGAAATTTTTCTAAAAAATTGAAAAATTTCCATTTTTCATGGTGGAATAACTCTTAGGCCAATTATTTTTAACACCTAAAAATTTTTTTCTATCTTCTGAAAGATATTTCCAGCCTGTTTTCAAATTTTGGAGCGATTTAAAATTTTCATCGTACCACTTGACGTGAAATAGCCCATATATATATATATATATATATATATATATATATATATATATGCGTGACAACCATGATGTTCTTTCTGATGTGTTAATTTCTTTCTTATTTTATTATTTTATTATTTTATTATTATTATTGTACTGCAGAAACTAAACTCGAAATCGAAGACTCCTTTTTGACAATCAAAGATTTTTGTTTATACAAATTATAATAATTGCAAGATAAGAGAAAATGCATTCAATAGATTAATTACTAATAATTGATTTTTAAAAAATTTTCAAAACGCGAGTTAGCGTTAGCGACCGAGTGATCTCGACTAGTCTTAAAATAATTGGTTTGATTGTTTACTTCTTTTTATCATGTAATTAATTTAAAGTTAATTCCTGCAAGTAAACAATTTTTCATAAACGATCGTAAGTTCTTCTAAAATAACGTAATTAATAAAAATAATCATGTATTTTTAATCAGGAAAAATTAAATAATCATCATGTTTATTTTAAAATAGTTTCGATAAATATAACTATCCAACTACACTTTTAAAAGAAAAATTTATAGATCTGCAATATGAAAACTTGCTAATCGCTTAAGCTCGTAAAAATTCATCTCGCGTTTTCTTTTCGCCATTAAAGAAAAGGTTTCTTTTAGTCTTTCTCGCAGTGGATCACTGGGAAAAAAATTCCATAAGTAAATAAACGAGGATGAAGGAGACAAAACGCAATATTATACGTGTTAAGTATTTTCGCTTATACACGTTTGAATCGAACAATGAAATTTCCCAGACTTTTCAGCCAGGGTTTTTGCGCTCCGTCTAGGTCGCTTTCATGGTTAGTAGTATAAGTTATGTAATAATCGCGTATATACTATACTGTACGCGTATATATACTGTTAATGTTTATTAAACGATCATCGTTAATTGTATATAATAATTTATTTATTCATATATAAGTTCTACAATAATATTTCATTAGAATTCAAAAGCAAATATTGGATTATGTTGATAATAAGTATATGAAAATGTATATTTCAATTTAATTTTTAATTTTTGTTTCGAATAAGTGGTATTTAAAATAATTGTACAATTTTTCGATCTTTATTAATTTAATAAGATAGTTTTCTATCAATTACTACGTGATTGATAATCCTTGATAACTTTAATATAAATAGATGATAAGATTCTTTTATAGTTTTATCGATGCATCAAATAATAATTCTCAATGCGTTTTTTTAGAATTTTACGACATAATTAGATTAGTTAGAAACTTTTTTTATAAAGTATTAATTCTTGATGACATTTATAATGTTATAAATACTTGTACGATTAAAAAATTAATACATTAATTTTAAATATATAAAGAAGAAGAAACTATGGACAATGTTGAACCATATGTCAAAATTTATTTATTAAATAGCAACGTTTCGGCTCCACTATAGGAAGCCCTTATCATTCATTTTATAAACAAGTGTAATAGTAATACTCTAATTTTATTAACCTTATATATATATATATTGTCACGTACACATATGAGTGTACGCAACGCACTAGATGATCCGCAGCTATCTTAGATGACGGATAACGTTGACGCATCAACGGGGTATATAATCCCGAACCTGGCGAAGGGCGAGGTTCTGCCCCGCTCCGTTCCATTCAGTTGATTCAAGTTAGATTCAAGTTAGATTCACGCGGATTGATTAAGACGTAGTTCATGTATAATTGTCAGTTAATAAATAGATCAATATTCATTTGAATCTTGTTACTAAGTCTCTCACCTTTCCTTACCTAGGAAGAGGGGAATTAGGCAAACCCACGTAACAATATATATATAAATTTATATATATAAATTATATATATATAATTTTTAGAGTGCTTGATGAAGACTTCCTATAGTAGAGCCGAAACGTTGCTATTAACCCTTTCAGTCACAGGCGCCCGTATATAGGCGTCTTAATTTTTTCCTTCATTTTTTCATATTTTTCATTTTACTGTACCTAGACTATAGAGTAATGGAGATATTTTGTGAATATATGATTGTTTATAATTATTATAAATATACAATTGTTAAAAAACATTTGTTTTTGAGAATTTAATACGTTAGCGGTGAAATTTGATGAGTAATATATACTTTTTATCATTAGAATTCTTTAATTGATGAACAAAAATTATGGAATCGTCATTAGGATTCAGTTTTAGCGTTAAAAAATACGTCGGAAACTTATGTGAAGACTTTCGAACTAATTTACCTAAATTGCGTGACTGAAAGGGTTAATAAATAAATTTTGACATATGGTTTTTTCTTCTTTATATATTTTGTATTACTGTTCGTCAATTCTTTACATCATAATACATTAATTGTTTTATAAAATTGTTCGATATTAAAAATGTTTGATCGTGCAATAATTGAAATTAAATAAACATTCCTTAGAGTCGCTTTCCCGATGAAGATTAGACCTTGCAGATATCCTCGCATATTGTCACGTTTGATCGACATAATTAGATATGCTTAGGAGCACCAAAGGCGCAAAAGTAGAAACGCGCAGCTCTCGGCACAGAGTAGTAAAAATACAAATATATCTATCTTTTTTTATATTTATTTTTTTTATTTAAGTTAATAAAAATTTCTTTTATATTAACTTATTCGTACCCGATGTACGCTGTCATAATTGATGCAACGATCATAAACATGGTCAAAATGAATCCAGTGCAGTTTGATATCTTTAAAGTATTTTTTTTTATTAAAGAATAGTATTTTTAATATAATTTATAAAACTTTGCACGTTGAAATTCATTAGCAGTCAAATATATTCTCTTCATAATCGCATACGTCCATACATACATAAATAATTTACGTTAATTTAAATTTGTCAATTGAATGATAATTGACATTCCGAAGTGTAAAAACAATTTTCCGATGGAATACATTATATCTATAGGTTTCAGGTAAAGTCTTAGTTTCCGTATGGTGCAGCAATATACCATGTATATATATTCATGTGTACGCCATCCAGAAAGTAAACAAGAACGAATCATCATACATTCCATTGAGTTCGCGCTGGAAATTCAAACGCAACCCGTCAATTAATGCTCTCGAGATTGCGACACATTGGTGCAAATATTCAAATTGTTTCAAAGTAAGGATTCATTGTCCATGCAGCGTGCGAGTTGCATTCCTTCGTGCTGTCTAAACAAATCCATTGTCATCCATTGAAGCGCGCGACCTTACACCTAAAGATCTGATGCGCAAAAATTACATAGGGATGTGAGATATATAGGTGTCGTAGTGCGTATGTCGTATGCGGAGTTACTTTTACCCCTTTTTCACGAGATTTTCTAATCTGTTAACGTTAATTTTGTTTCTGTAAAAAAGATATACTTTCCCGCGCATAAAAATAAAGAAACAATAATAATTTAATATACGAGATACACTTTTTGGTCCGTAGTGCAGTAAAATGTGTATATTCTAAACTTGATTGCTTTTACTAGCTTTTTTTTCTGTTGATTTACATATATTTTTATTTATTATTTATTTATTAAAATGTGATTTAGGACATTCAATCATAGGGGCATACTGAGAAACCGAACCTCCAAATAGTTGGGCAAAACCCTAGGGGCTACGCACACGAAAAAGTAAAAAAAAAGTTAATTTAGAAGTCATGGAAATCCTTATGAAAGTCTTAAGAAATTTTTAGGTCTTTTATTGTCACTTTATTAAAAATAAATTTTCTTTTCTCGATTTCGAAATCTGGTCACTGCGAAAAATGATTTTTAACTAGCAAAAAAGTTTATACGTATACTTTTAAAAAGAGAATTGTTACTTTTTATAATGGAAATATACACTGTTTAAAAAGCAGATGTTTGACAAAAGCGAACATCCACTTTGCAAAAGAGTATTACGTTCGTTTTTCAAAAAAAGTGCCCGTATTTGCACTATTAAGAAAGTGATTTTGCACTATTTGCAATTTAGAGAGTTTCAAAGATTTCCAAATACTTCTAAAGATTTCTAAAGATTTTTTTAGAGACTTCTGAAGACTTCCAAAGACTTCTAAAGACTTCTACAGACTATTAAAGATTTCTGAAGTCTCTGGAAGTCTTTGGAAATCGTTTCGAGATTTCGGAGTGCCTAGTCCCTTGGTGAAACCTTTGTAACATTAGAATAAAGTCTGACGAATAAATGGTAAAAAATTAAATTTTGCTAACTAAATATTTGGTTTATATCGCTCAACTAATATGAGAAACCTTCACATATAAAAAGAGGAAATATATATTGTAAAAAACAGTTAGCAAAAAGAATTAAGGACAACTGCTTTATATATATGTATATATATATTATATTTGTAAAAGAGTTAAAATATATGTATACATTTTTTTACAGAGTTCTTAAAATTAGTTGTTTCGATAATAAAAAATTCTCCTTACTTACTCTTTAAAAAATAAATATTTAGTCTATGCTCGACAACAATTAATTTTTTAAAAATGATTGTTCAATTATTATTAACTTAATAAAAGAAAATGTAAAAAAAAAGAAAGCAACGAGAAATCCTATACAAAAAACTGGCGTGCAGACAAACTATAAGTAATAAGTATGAAACTTCCAATTCGTATAGGTAACAGGGTAAAAATAAAATTGGCGCAAATATAATAAGTACAGCATAATAGTGGAACAAGGCCTACGGCACTCAAACTCCGAGCCTGATACGCTCCCGTGCGAGAGTTCGGCGCGCTCTCTGCAGCAGTCATTCAGCACCAGCACGCAGCCGCAAAGACCGCCGTGCGTGAGCTCACCTTTGCTTTGCACGCGAGTCCCTCCCTCCCTCCACTCATACTTGTAGTTGGAGTATGCCGGTTTCCTCGCGCTGCACGAGCCGCGAATCGGGAGACCGCGCGCCAGTGGCATTCGAGCGCGTAAACCAACTGCATCGAGTTCCTCTCTGCGGTTCCATTCCGTGACATATACACGTACACGTATAGATACATATATATCAAGACGAATACACATACGTACTCTTCGACTTTGTCGATTTTTACAAATCTATAATTTACGGTGGACGAACGTGTGCGAAATATAGATATACATATACATATCGACTCGGAGACAAGCAAGGTGCGGTACTATCGATATTATACTATACACCATTGCGAACATGTTACAATACAATATTTCTTTTTGACGCTCAACGAGCCGAGGATGTTCGAATGAAGTTCTATTAGAGAAGTGCTAGAGATGAAGTTGGGATGATTGGAAGAGTAGAAATATATATCTATATATATATGCGTAGACGTATATTCGGTTGCCGTCTCGGCTCAACTTGGTAGACGTTAAAAATCTAGCCGTTTAATTATTTGAGACACTGGTTCCTCTTGTTGGTCAGGTGAGATGGACGTGAAAAAATGTATTTACTTATACATATACTAAAAAGGCTCGGCAGTAATTATCGTTTAACCAAATTTTAAAAGATCGTCCTTACACATCGACATGAAAATACGTTCTACTATAGAAATTCGGTCATTGTTACATTTGCGTGTTTATTTTTGACGTAATATTTGATACGGCACAACATTTTAAACACACATCCTGTGTATATTTACATCTGTATTGTGTTTGTGTGTGTGTATATACATATATGTCAATATACAGACACGCAACAATGTGTTCGTTTTAGATGACAGAGTATAATAACATAAATGTACTATACAAATTATAGCGTGATTATATTGTTTAAAAATTGCATGTGCACATAACATTTCTAGTAATTAACTTAGGTAATATATAAATATTAAAATTATATCGTGTAAAAGGAGTTCCTGATGTACGGTATGTTTATCTTTCGCAAATATCCAAAAAACAACTGATTTATTTAACTTTGTATTTTGGTTTGACGAGTAGTAGGATACGACGAGTGTATATAAGTATTATATGGATTAACAAAAAGTAACCTTGATTCTTACATTTCCAGTATCTATATCACGTTGTAGTGTTGTACATATATGTACGTTTTTTCGTAGTCATTTAGAACGTAACGTCAATAAATTGTCTTTTGAAGTACATAAGTATACGACTAGTCGGTTATACCCGATCAGCATAAGTTCAAAATTTATATTAAGTAAATTCCATGACGTGTGTTAATTGCCTCGTATCTTAGGTTCACTTCTCTCTTCTGTTTGTTATCTTGAAGACAATAATTGCACCAAACTCTCGTACACACACAGGCGCCTATTGTGCAATCAAGCTTTCGCTATGTACGCAAGAAAAAGCTTTTTTTCTCCATAATATGCATACATATGTGTACGGGTGTGTAAAAATCTCGACCTTTCGACTTTCACCTCTAATGCTCTATACACGAGAATTAAAAGAATGCATGCGTCCAACGCGTCAAACGAGAAACGCGGCGTTGTCGCGAAAGAGAGAAAATGTGGTATATATACGCGTATGTATAGGTATAGGTATATATATAGGTATGTGTTCGATAGAAGAACAGCGTTAGTGTAAGGTATACATATACTTGTATATATATATATATACACGCAGAGAAGAAAACAACAAGCCGCGTCGGTTATAAATCGAGAGAGCCGCTTACCTCCGGAGGCTCGTTGAAATACCTGTTGCCGCACGCGTATTATATACACGGCAACACGGCTGCTGCGCGCGTTTCAGACGTACGGCATAGTCCTGGTGGTTCAAACGCGGAGAGGGGGGGGGACGAGATGGAGGAATCGAGGCCGGTTACGCCAGGTGACTCGTGACATAATAGGTAATGACGAAGGACGTTGTGTGGGCCTGGCTGCTGCGATTTTTCGAGGAGGGGCTCCATACACTTTGGGGTGACTTTTTCTCGATTTTTCACTTCTCCCTATATATATACGGGTTATAACATCCATTACCTGTATATATTATTATATATTTAAGTGATGATTTTAGACCGGTTTAACATTTGCATCACTGGTATTACGATCGAGTATAACTCTTAGTAATTTAATACTAATAAACATAGCAGTCGTCTTTTTCACGTTAAAGACGGTTTACTTATTACGCAACGGTACATAAAGGATTATTTAATCCGTGGAATTCACGTACATTTCAGATAAATTGTATTAACCGCGCTTATATATACGTATACGCATGTAATAGTTATCCAAATTATTTATGAGAGCACTGGACTTCTAAACGTTATAAAATTCACATCAGTTATTTTCCAAATTGGCCTCTATCTTTGTTTTTTTTTTACATTTTTATACCATTCCGTAATGACCGTTTATTACAATTTCCTGCATTTTATAAGACATACAAATCTTCTCGGTAACAGACATCTTCACTTCGATGAAATCGGATTTTAATCAATAACCCATATATACTCGTTTTACACTCGTTCTTCCACAATTTTGCGAAATTGATATTGAAAATTAATGGTTCAATTTAACAGAAAATCCGTTCCAAATATAACCTCATCCATTGTTAAACAACAGACAAGACTTAACTTATTAATTTAACGCTTCAACGATTTACTCTCCGTCTTCTCCAGATACTAATTTTATTATAAACTCGTTCATTATTTCAACCGATATAAACCCTTTTCTTGTAACTCGTACAATCAAATACAAAATATCGCAATAATAAATATACTAATTTATATATTACTGCGTTATAACTTTGGTTTACGAACGTCAAATTTTAATATCAATGTGAAAAAAAAAATCGTTGACATAAATATAAGGAAATAGAAAGAAAATATCTACACTTTACGTACATTCTCGAGATTGCGAACGAATTAAAAAATTGCAATATACTATATAGACTCGAATTTAAAGCATACTATTAAATACCTTTCTTTTCTTGACACCAGAAAAAGTGTCTTTCCTGCAAACATTGCGAGCTAACTCGTTATTCCGGAAATATAAAGTTAAACTGTAACTTCGGGAATCAAGCTTAATTTAAAATGTTTTCTTATATATATGTTTCAAAAGAAAGCTCATTATTTTTTTAATCTACATAGAGCTATACGTGTTATAATATAAAACCTCGGTGATTACTTTAAAAAGATAACGCAAAATTAGTTTTTAATATTAATCAAAACATTTACATGTATATCGTTTAAAATAATAATACAGATATATCCAGATAAAAACAATCGTGAAAATAAAATAATTCGGAAGAACTAATTATCAATAAACAAACTGTATAATAATATTAATTTATAAAATCAGGTAAATAAAATAAAAAATTTTTAATTCTATTTGAACGCATTATAATTATACGATAAGATACGAAGTACCATATTAAAATTTTGGTACTTACTGATATTCTTATCTATAATTACAAGATAATTAATATTACATTTATAAGAATACGCGTGAATCGGTCTTTAACTATCATTACCCATATTCGCGAGGATATTATTACAACTGCAATATTTAATTGCACACACAATATTTTCAAAAAGGAATACTGCAACATCGTTAGTTGTTTATTTTGGGATCTCAAATGGGGTATAGTCAATTATAACAATTTCTTTACTTATGGTAACTGTGAGAAAAATCGGTAAGTTCCTTTATTGTTTAGGTATTCATGGCCATCGAGTGTGTGTCATTTTTTTTATAACGCAAATAAGAATATTTCTGTTAGTGTTATCCTTTAATACAGGACCTCGGGATTTCTTAGAAAGAGTATAAATATATTTTACACTCAATTAGCTGCATCATGATCGTTTTAAAAAATTTATCTTTTTTACTACGTATTCTTTTATGACAAAAAACATTGTAAATAGAACAAATATGTAACCTTACAGTGAATGTAATATTTTATTAGCTGTAACTAAATATCGATAAAAATGTTATTTTGCGACAATTATTTATTGATTCATTGGTGTTAAACTCCAACAAATCGATCTTCTCTTACTCGTTTTCCGTTTGTTTCTTATTGTCTTCACAACCGAATAATAACTTGAATATCTCGAATATATTTGGCTTATCAACGATAATAACATGCTTGGTAATCCAGGAATGTTGTTTTTTTTAGAGTGCAGAGTTGGGAAGATTTTAACGTTATAGAAATGTAAATGTAATTTAATATTTGTCTACTCGCACGTTAGACAATTAAATATTTAGATAATGTATTTTAAACGACGTAAATCGTTAGTATATTGTGTGTGTGTATATACATATATGTCAATATACAGACACGCAACAATGTGTTCGTTTTAGATGACAGAGTATAATAACATAAATGTACTATACAAATTATAGCGTGATTATATTGTTTAAAAATTGCATGTGCACATAACATTTCTAGTAATTAACTTAGGTAATATAAATATTAAAATTATATCGTGTAAAAGGAGTTCCTGATGTACGGTATGTTTATCTTTCGCAAATATCCAAAAAACAACTGATTTATATATTACTGCGTTATAACTTTGGTTTACGAACGTCAAATTTTAATATCAATGTGAAAAAAAAAATCGTTGACATAAATATAAGGAAATAGAAAGAAAATATCTACACTTTACGTACATTCTCGAGATTGCGAACGAATTAAAAAATTGCAATATACTATATAGACTCGAATTTAAAGCATACTATTAAATACCTTTCTTTTCTTGACACCAGAAAAAGTGTCTTTCCTGCAAACATTGCGAGCTAACTCGTTATTCCGGAAATATAAAGTTAAACTGTAACTTCGGGAATCAAGCTTAATTTAAAATGTTTTCTTATATATATGTTTCAAAGAAAGCTCATTATTTTTTTAATCTACATAGAGCTATACGTGTTATAATATAAAACCTCGGTGATTACTTTAAAAAGATAACGCAAAATTAGTTTTTAATATTAATCAAAACATTTACATGTATATCGTTTAAAATAATAATACAGATATATCCAGATAAAAACAATCGTGAAAATAAAATAATTCGGAAGAACTAATTATCAATAAACAAACTGTATAATAATATTAATTTATAAAATCAGGTAAATAAAATAAAAAATTTTTAATTCTATTTGAACGCATTATAATTATACGATAAGATACGAAGTACCATATTAAAATTTTGGTACTTACTGATATTCTTATCTATAATTACAAGATAATTAATATTACATTTATAAGAATACGCGTGAATCGGTCTTTAACTATCATTACCCATATTCGCGAGGATATTATTACAACTGCAATATTTAATTGCACACACAATATTTTCAAAAAGGAATACTGCAACATCGTTAGTTGTTTATTTTGGGATCTCAAATGGGGTATAGTCAATTATAACAATTTCTTTACTTATGGTAACTGTGAGAAAAATCGGTAAGTTCCTTTTATTGTTTAGGTATTCATGGCCATCGAGTGTGTGTCATTTTTTTTTATAACGCAAATAAGAATATTTCTGTTAGTGTTATCCTTTAATACAGGACCTCGGGATTTCTTAGAAAGAGTATAAATATATTTTACACTCAAATTAGCTGCATCATGATCGTTTTAAAAAATTTATCTTTTTTTACTACGTATTCTTTTATGACAAAAAACATTGTAAATAGAACAAATATGTAACCTTACAGTGAATGTAATATTTTATTAGCTGTAACTAAATATCGATAAAAATGTTATTTTGCGACAATTATTTATTGATTCATTGGTGTTAAACTCCAAACAAATCGATCTTCTCTTACTCGTTTTCCGTTTGTTTCTTATTGTCTTCACAACCGAATAATAACTTGAATATCTCGAATATATTTGGCTTATCAACGATAATAACATGCTTGGTAATCCAGGAATGTTGTTTTTTTTAGAGTGCAGAGTTGGGAAGATTTTAACGTATATAGAAATGTAAATGTAATTTAATATTTGTCTACTCGCACGTTAGACAATTAAATATTTAGATAATGTATTTTAAACGACGTAAATCGTTAGTATATATGTGTGTGTGTATATATACATAACAAGGTATATGATAAATTTATTATTAGTGAAATAGTTTATCCCAAGTACACGTTTTATACCTATGTATATACGTATATACATACGCGTAGATAAGCGATGAAAGATATTCATTTATTAAATTCTATTTTGAAGCATTATTAAATTTTTAATAGTGAATGTTTATTTTGTTATCACGAGCGTTAGTCATCAAGATAATTATTTGTAATTGCGTTTGATGAAACGATGAATTATTGAATAATTTAAGATATGATGTCGTGTACTTAGATAGTATTTACATACTTTCAAGATGACTAATAAAAGCTAAGATAGGAATTTTAATTTAAACAATTTTCTTTAATTAAATGTTTCGATGTAAAGAATTTACAATAATATACGAGTTGTATTCAACGCGTTTTTCATTCGTATACGTCATTTTGGACTGCTTATCGGAAATTGGGTATGTTACGGTGTCACTGTGCTTTAATTTTTATTCGCATTGTTAATTTAGCAACTCGCAAATTGAATTATTAATACATTTTTTTTCGAAATATGTAATCTATATGTCTAATTGACAAAAAGATCACAGTTTAAAAGTAATACATCGTTTGGGCGCGTACGCCAAAATAAAACGGTCTAGTCTCAATAAAGTATTATAGATTATAGTGCCAGAAATTAATAAAAGACGCACAATCGCTAATTGAAGTATTCGCCCGTCGCGAGAAAATTCCGAAACGTCAATTACTCGACGGGCTAAGCGTGTCTCTTCGATGAGAAATTGGAGTCAAGTAAGACACGTATACACACGTGTATAAAGTCGTTGAAACGAGCGCGGAAATTATATCCACGCCCATGTGGCTCGTTGATGAGATTCCGCGTTAATAAGACACGCTACTATTTTCATGATGCCAACGTGCATTTGACCTGATCGATTATATAGAACACCTCTTTATCAAATTGAAAATATTATTAGATCTTGTTGAAGTAATGGGTTTAATAAATATACATATATATACTATACATATACTAATTTTAGGTTTATTGATTTACCTGCCCTAATGTTATGATTTTCTGCGATACAAGAGTTATTTATGCACTTAGGGAGTAAAATAGGCATGTATTCCCGGGATGAACGCTGCTGCTTCCTCGCTTTAGCTTTTGGCAGTAATTCGTCCAAGGGAATAATAACTTGAATATCTCGAATATATTTGGCTTATCAACGATAATAACATGCTTGGTAATCCAGGAATGTTGTTTTTTTTAGAGTGCAGAGTTGGGAAGATTTTAACGTATATAGAAATGTAAATGTAATTTAATATTTGTCTACTCGCACGTTAGACAATTAAATATTTAGATAATGTATTTTAAACGACGTAAATCGTTAGTATATATGTGTGTGTGTATATATACATAACAAGGTATATGATAAATTTATTATTAGTGAAATAGTTTATCCCAAGTACACGTTTTATACCTATGTATATACGTATATACATACGCGTAGATAAGCGATGAAAGATATTCATTTATTAAATTCTATTTTGAAGCATTATTAAATTTTTAATAGTGAATGTTTATTTTGTTATCACGAGCGTTAGTCATCAAGATAATTATTTGTAATTGCGTTTGATGAAACGATGAATTATTGAATAATTTAAGATATGATGTCGTGTACTTAGATAGTATTTACATACTTTCAAGATGACTAATAAAAGCTAAGATAGGAATTTTAATTTAAACAATTTTCTTTAATTAAATGTTTCGATGTAAAGAATTTACAATAATATACGAGTTGTATTCAACGCGTTTTTCAATTCGTATACGTCATTTTGGACTACGCTTATCGGAAATTGGGTATGTTACGGTGTCACTGTGCTTTAATTTTTATTCGCATTGTTAATTTAGACAACTCGCAAATTGAATTATTAATACATTTTTTTTCGAAATATGTAATCTATATGTCTAATTGACAAAAAGATCACAGTTTAAAAGTATACATCGTTTGGGCGCGTAACGCCAAATAAAACGGTCTAGTCTCAATAAAGTATTATAGATTATAGTGCCAGAAATTAATAAAAGACGCACAATCGCTAATTGAAGTATTCGCCCGTCGCGAGAAAATTCCGAAACGTCAATTACTCGACGGGCTAAGCGTGTCTCTTTCGATGAGAAATTGGAGTCAAGTAAGACACGTATACACACGTGTATAAAGTCGTTGAAACGAGCGCGGAAATTATATCCACGCCCATGTGGCTCGTTGATGAGATTCCGCGTTAATAAGACACGCTACTATTTTCATGATGCCAACGTGCATTTGACCTGATCGATTATATAGAACACCTCTTTATCAAATTGAAAATATTATTAGATCTTTGTTGAAGTAATGGGTTTAATAAATATACATATATATATATACACATATATACTAACTTTTAGGTTTATTGATTTACCTGCCCTAATGTTATGATTTTCTGCGATACAAGAGTTATTTATGCACTTAGGGAGTAAAATAGGCATGTATTCCCGGGATGAACGCTGCTGCTTCCTCGCTTTAGCTTTTGGCAGTAATTCGTCCAAGGGAATAATCGTTTTTTATTACTCCCGAAGTACATATAAAATGTTTCACACCGGTCATTTAAAAAGTCACTTTTTGTTATAAAATTTTTAGATATATTTAATTTAATATAATAAATATATTTTTCATTCTGATTATCTGAAAAGTCTACTTTATTAACCTCTACGAAAGAAGTAAAATTGCATTTTATTCTTTCGATCACTTTATTCCCCGTAGAGTCATTTTGTTCCCCGTACACCCATTTTATTCATCGAAGACTTATTTTTTTGTTTTTAACACTTACAAGGGAAGTACTTGACCTTCGGGAAACGAATCTTATCCTAACTTTGGTATGTCTTTTATAATATAAAAATGTGAAGAAAGCCAAGTTATCTCTTGCCAATGGCTATTTTTACGGGAGTTATTCGATATCTAATATAATAATATTAGTAAAAATTCCTTCCAATTTGATCGCTTATAATTCGAAAACAAATAAAGATATGAGATATATGAATTTATCGATCTTTACAAGCCAAAGAAATATTCCTCACATCTCAAGTAAGTCTGACGATTAAGACATTAGTTCTATGTAAGTGCGTTTGCTATCGGTAGGGCATATATACCCCATGTCTTCCTCGTCAGAATACAGCTGGTTTTCAAATAATTTTTATATCTGTCATTTGTATCTAGAGGCGAGATGCCTGGACTCTACTGATGAGCCCACCAGGCATACTCAGGGCGAAATACAATTTTTTTTCCTTTTTTTTTTTTTTTTTTTCCGTCTTATTAAGGTTTTATTAATTTCATACTACAATCAACTAAATTTATATTTTTGTTGACCTAGCTTGTCTTAGTCTTTTTCAAACACTCATCCTGTGAGGTTTATTAAGTGGCTGGTATTAATACAGTCCGCCTTACTTGAGATGTGAGGAATATTTCTTTGGCTTGTAAAGATCGATAAATCATATATCTTATAACTTAAAGTGTAAGAAAGCAATAAATTCACGAATTTTTCTAATAGTTGGAAAATTCAAATTTTAAAATAAAGATATGCACTCAAACCTAAAACCAGAAAAAAGTTGAGTTCAAGTACATATGGTTTGAAAAAAAAGAAGCTTAAATTGCCTAATTGGAGCAAAGTTATAAAGAAAATAAGAAATTGAAGACATTTTAACCAAAATTTAATATGAAAAATTTATTAACTTGGCGTTTCACATTTTTACATTATGAAAGACATACCAAAGTTAGGATAAGATTCGTTTCCCGGAGGTCAAGTACTCCCCTTGTTAGTTTAAACTTTTTCTACAAATATAAAATTATATTTATTATACTTACAAACTAAAACACTTACGTAACTTACTTACTAAAAAACAAAATACATAAAAACTCATTGTAAACATAACAAAAAATAGCAAAAACTCTCCAACACCTATACAGTATAACTATATTATACTGCACCGTGTCAGTGTTTACTACCAAAACTTAATTAACAATTGTCTCACTGTATATCTCTCAGTCGATGCATTTCTGCTCCTAGGAAAAATAATTTTTACAATATTGTTTAGTCTGGATAAATAAGTAAAACCTACCGCACAAGTAACTCGATAATGAAATTAGAGTTTTATTTAAGTGCGTTTGCTATCGGTAGGGCATATATACCCCATGTCTTCCTCGTCAGAATACAGCTGGTTTTCAAATAATTTTTATATCTGTCATTTGTATCTAGAGGCGAGATGCCTGGACTCTACTGATGAGCCCACCAGGCATACTCAGGGCGAAATACAATTTTTTTTCCTTTTTTTTTTTTTTTTTTTCCGTCTTATTAAGGTTTTATTAATTTCATACTACAATCAACTAAATTTATATTTTTGTTGACCTAGCTTGTCTTAGTCTTTTTCAAACACTCATCCTGTGAGGTTTATTAAGTGGCTGGTATTAATACAGTCGCCTTACTTGAGATGTGAGGAATATTTCTTTGGCTTGTAAAGATCGATAAATTCATATATCTTATAACTTAAAGTGTAAGAAAGCAATAAATTCACGAATTTTCTAATAGTTGGAAATTCAAATTTTAAAATAAAGATATGCACTCAAACCTAAACCAGAAAAAAGTTGAGTTCAAGTACATATGGTTTGAAAAAAAGAAGCTTAAATTGCCTAATTTGGAGCAAGTATAAAGAAAATAAGAAATTGAAGACATTTTAACCAAAATTTAATATGAAAAATTTATTAACTTGGCGTTTTCACATTTTACATTATGAAAGACATACCAAAGTTAGGATAAGATTCGTTTCCCGAAGGTCAAGTACTTCCCTTGTAAGTGTTAAAAACAAAAAAGTAAGTCTTCGATGAATAAAATGGGTGTACGGGGAACAAAATGAGTCTACGGGAATAAAGTAATTGAAGGAATAAAGTGCAATTTGCTTCTTCGTAGAGGTTAATAAAGTAAACTTTTTCAGATGATCAGAGTGAAAAATATATTTATTACTTACAAACTAAAACATTTACGTAACTTACTTACTAAAAAACAAAATACATAAAAACCACATTGTAAACACAACAAAAAATAGCAAAACTCTCCAACACCTATACAGCAGAACTATATTATAATGCACCGTGTCAGTGTTTACTACCAAAACTTAATTAATAGTTGTCTCACTATGTATATTTCTCAGTCGATGCATTTCTGCTCCTAGGAAAAATAATTTTTACAATATTGTTTAGTCTGGTTAAATAAGTAAGACCTACCGCACAAATAACTCGATAATGAGGGAAACATTTTATTGTGTTGTTTAGAGGAATAACATTTACACGTTCAAGTAAAAACTGTTTCATCTGTATAACTATTACATCTTTACAAGCACGTTGTTGTTTCATTATATATACAGAGTTCGTAAAGATTTGCTTTCCCTATGTTCCCCTATATTAAAATAAAAAATTGCTTTATTCGAACCAATGCAGTTGAGATCTCCATATGAGACATTCGAATACTGTTATTTTATTGTATTTTTTCTTTTTTTTTTACTATTTTCTTCTGTCATATTATGTAATTTATCAAATACTCTATGATTCAATAATTACAAATTTTGCTTTCACAAAATTGATTTATTTAACATTTACTTAATAAACATTCTTATTACATTTATTAACATTAATCAGGTCATATTTTATAATAATAGTTAGTTTATTCTACTCAATTGTTGTCATTTGTTTAGTTATTAATTGTTTACAGTCAATCTCGACTATATATTGTCCCTAATTATTTCATTTCATTTTATTCCAGTTATATTTTGATATACGCCTATGCGATGTGTGACAAAAATTTTAGCTACGTTGGAAATAAGAGAAGTTGATCTATAATTTGTTGCATTAAATTTGTTACCAGCTTTATAATTTGGTATTATACTTCTGGTCTTTTCAGTACGTTTGACCATAGAGATTCTTCCAACAGGTATTAATAATATATACCAGAAGTTTAATGATGTAGTTCGATAATGCTTTTGTAGTTTTAGTGCTAATGTTATCAACCTCTCCTGTTTTGTCTTTATGATTATTTATTACGTTATTAATTTACGTGTTGTAAGGTGGGTTTAAAAATATTGATTAATTATTAAATGGAATCTAATTGAAATATTTAGTTTTCATATTTAAATAATTAAGTGTATAGTATAACTACGAAAGAAAAATTTAAACGTGAACTTACCAATCTATTTTTGTTCTTTCGATTATTAAAAATTAATTTGTGTTATTGAAGAAATGACCTCCTGTACTTTAGATATTCATTTTTTCATTTAATATTTAAAATATTTTTTCATTCTGCTGTATATAACAAAACAATTAATAAAACATTTTAATACGTTCACAAATTTTAGTAATATTTGATTCAACAAAAAATTGTTTAGATTTACATTGTTATATTTAATACTTTTAGATACATGATGTGTAAGTAATACGACTTTTTTATAATATATAAAGTTAAACTATAAAGAACTTAAAAACCGATTGGCCTCAATTTCATCTCAGCAAAGCGTTTTTAAAGCAGTCCTAAGCTCAATAATGCAAATTTAAGCAATTTTAAATTATTTTAAGTTTAACAGTTAATTTTTGGTTTTTAAAAATTGGGTCCTGGATTTTTTAGTAGTTATAACTGTTATAACGCACAAATTTATTTATTTTCTGGTTTGAAGTTTGTCTAATTATCACTACTTGTTTTTAAGTTATTGCAAAAATAATAAATTCTAAAAATAATTTATAATTTAAAAAATTGAAAAATCACTACACGTGCTAATATCAATTAGCATCGGCGTTGTTTTATTGTAATCGTAAGGACAGTGAAGATGTATGAATACATTATTAAATCATGTACGTATATCGAAAATTATAAAGCATCCTGATAATATCTAAGAGTTTTTGTTGTTAATAAGGAAAAATATTTATAATTAGCTATTACTTAAGAGTGTAGACACGCTACATTACTATACACAACGATACACTATATAGATATTACGTTCGTTGATTCTGTATGGCTTAAGTTTTATCGTATTTCCGTCTTTGTTCGTATAGCAGTATATACACGGCTCGTGGGCCATAATGTAAAGCTCCTCTAAGAAAAGCTGGCGAACTACCTAAGTCAGTTTATGTTGATATTAAATGTAATGCAGATACACTACGTGCACGTAAGAATTTTAATTTAATTTAATTTACTTACGCGAGAACACATTTAAGGATAAAGATAGGTTAAGAAAATATAACAACAATTTTTTTTGTTTTTCAATTTAATGATCTAAAATATTATGACATGTTAGTACGAATATAATCTTTTCTGGAAAATTTCAACAGGACGGTATCGTTTCAACCAAAGTTATGAGCATAATGTATTTATATGTTTGGTCCCAAATACTCCTTGCGACACATCAATTTTTTATTTATTTAAAATTTTTTGAGAATTCCTTAAGTTTTACAATATAAGTTTTTTTATATTAAATAGTTTTTATTTAATTGAAATAAATGTGTTATTAAAACATACAAGCTTTAGATCATTAACTTGAAAAACAAAAAAATTTGGTTTACCCATCTCTGCCTTTAAAATCATTAATCACTTAAAAATAAATTACAACTAAATTTTTTTAATTGGCTCTCGGTTACTGTTTAGCCCAGCCAAATGCATTACATAATAAAATGATACAAAGTACAAAGATCAATGAAATTTTATTTTATAAATTTCATAGTGTACAAGTGAAGTACAGGAAAAGCGTATATACAGCGCACTAATCCAAATATAGTTCAAACATAATTACTTAAAGAACTTTAATAGCGACTTGCCTTCTCTTATATCAATACGCGTAAAACCGTGAGTTAGTGTATTGTACTACAAATATTATTTAAAGTATGTCGAACCTTCCAATTACGATAATGATAATAACTAAAGCCTTTTTATTTCATGATATTGCAGTTAATTCTATTAAGTAATAATTTAGTTAAAATAACGTATACAAAACAAAAATACAAATGAACCCTTGATAAGGAAAGTTTATTAAGATTTACATAAAATTAACTAATATATTATTGCATAGTCAGTTATAAAAATAATAAAGTTTGAAACGAATTAATAAAAAGTATGTCTCGAACTAAAGATGCGATAAATCTCGAACTCGTGCGAATGAATGAAAGCTTTGTGCTAACTACAGTGAAAATTCAAGTTCCCCTTTGCTAATACATATTGATAGAGCACCAACCAGTTCGTTGACTGTGTCTAAAATAGCATAAGTATATTTGGTACTTCATATACTAAATGTCGTCGTACTACACTGCAGCTTCATAAGCTTATATGAAAATATTTTTCTTTTATTGAGCTTACCAAAAACCTGTGAAGGGTTCATACAGCTATATAGAAAAATATTAATTTTTTCTTCATTAGACCTTCGAAAGATATAGAAAAAATATAATATATGTGTAATTATTTATTAGGGAGATTGTCGAATTTTCCGATAAAAAAATTTTTAAATTTATCAAACTATAATTCTGCGCGTCAATAGTGTTTAGCATTAAGATGTTGGACTTAAAAATGTCCATTTTTAATAATTTTTTTATAAACAAAAAAATGAATTTTTTTAAAATCCTGTCCATCAGGCCCTTAAGCATGTTTTTCAACAATAAAACCAAATTTTTTCAGATTTTTAAATCGATATTTTAATTACAATATTTGCGTTGAAAATTTATGCCTTTTTCACTAATAATTCATTTTTCCTGAGGAGTAATAGACACTTATTCCGTAGGGAGTAAACGTACTTTAAATTTAAATGGATGTATACAAAGAAAAAACATTAAACTATTAAATAAAGTGACATTTTCTAGAATAATTTAGATGAAAAATTTTATTTACATTTTGGGAAGTAAAAGGGGGATTATCAACCGAGCAAAAAAAAATCATCATTACATTTATTTTAAAAAATACGTACATTTTTGCAAAACCCGAATACAGAACTGCACTAGATAATTAAATAATAAGTAATTATGTAAAGTTCCAGGTCAATAAAACAAAGGCACCCTAACAAATTTCTGTACCGAATAATCACGGACAATCGTACATTTTCGGTGCAGAAATTTTATAAGGTGTCTTTATTTATTGACTTGAAACTTTGTAGAATGACTTATTATTTTATAATCTAGTACTTCGTTTTTCGGTTTTTGCATACAATTGCGTGTTTCTTTTAAATAAATGTAATAATAATTTTTTTTTTGCTCAGTCGGTAACCTATCCGGTATGCCACCTTCTTAAGCTATCCTTATATGAATTTCTTTATATTTTTAATTCAATATTTTTAAATATAATCTTAAATGTTACAATCAAAATAGTTTTGATTTAATGAATTAAGAAATTAACAACTAGAAAATGTCTTTAAAAATAGTTTCTTAAAGGAAAAAGTGTCACTTACAAGGTAAACAATGTTGGTCAAAAGTGAAATAGGCTTATTAAGAGTCAGATAATTACACTTCTTACCAGCGTTTCGTCGCGCACGACGTACATTACACCGTGACTAAATATCTTTTGTTTCAGTTGGTACGTGTATACATATATACACACACACACACACACACACATCTAGACAAGTGATTTATGTAATACTTTATAATGATATTAGATTTACTTTTTCCTCCTTTTCGTACCTTCTTAAATATATGTTACATTCTTTTTATCTAAGTCGTGATAAAAGCTTTCAATATATAATCTATAAATAGAATTTTTTTACTTTCTATGGTGCGCACTTATAAGATAAATCTGTCGAGTAAATATTGAAAAATCCTTTACGCCATTATTGTGTCGGTCGACAATATTTAATTTGCACAAGGTTCCTGAAACAAATTTTTCATTCATGTGTAAAGAATATATATATGTTGTTTAAACTATAAAATGTGAAGAGAAAATTTGTGTGGAGAAAAACATATTTTGTAATACACGCATGTATCATTTTTTTAATACACTAAAGTTATTAAAGAACGCGTAGTGGGATACAGTGTGTAAATGAGATATATACAGAGGTTACTGTGTATCATTATTCTAAAGAGTCATGAGTTCAATTTCATTTATATCGATTGTAATCATGGCATTAAGATTTTTATTGCCTCATCGAATTACAATTCAGGTAGTCAATTTTACAACTACATTCGTGTTCAATTTATCATTCTATAAATTATAAAAAAACACGTAATTATACACCCAGCTTCTCAATCATTATTAATTGTGCAAAATTCGGCTATCAAAAGATCTGCATGTGTTGCCGGATGTGGTCCGATTTGTTAAAATCTCGTTCAATATGTGTGCGATGTTTCGAATTTTAGAAATGAGAATAAATTTTTTTTTATTTCGAATTCCAAATAGTAGATCAATAATTTTCTACATTATTGTCATCTGTTATCAAGGTGTTAATAGACAAATATTATAAAAATTAATTGTCTACACTATAAAGATCGAATTGTTGGAACAAATATGTAAAAACTGAAGAATGCATTACTTTCAAAATAATGATCTTTCTATGTCTCTTGGTTCTAAATAATAAACAGCTAATTTTTGAGATCCGAAACAATGCACACATTTTGAATGAGCCTTCGACAAATCGAACTTCACCCGTTATAAAGATATTCGAATTTTCATTTAATTTACTCTTCTTCAGTACTCGCAATTGAGAAAAATCTTCACTTCTGATTAAGTATATAGACTGTAAGGAGTTATTATATAGACGTAACGATTAAGATTATAAGAAACTCAGGCAAACGAAAATGGCATTAGTTTATGGAACCAAAACAAAAAAAAGAGGAAACGCGCATAATATTTATGTGATCCCAGATATGCTCTCTTATTTTGTACTAAATAAAGATCATGTACATAATACCTTAGACAATCGAGCGAGACGTTTGAACGCTCACGAAACCTCTTTGAACCAATTTGGCGTGGAATGCACGTCGAACGGTGCGCGCCTCCGGTAACGTTTCCTCGATCCCCTGACTACTACATAACGGATCGTTCGAGATATTTCACTTCTGTATATGTACGTGTGCGTGTGCCTCTGTATATGTCGGTACATGGTGTATGAAATAGGCGCGTCTATACATATACGTACGCACTCACTTCAAAAGAAGGTGTATCAACCGCGATTAGTTATAACTATGACAGACATTCCTTTTTCCATTGGAAGAAAAATAATTGAAACGAAAAAAAAAAAAAAAAATTAAAGGGGTCGGTATAATAATTTTAGTGCGGCAAATCGTGAGAACACTATATATGTATATATAAAAGGAGTATATAACATTTTCAAATGTGCTAGTGACGTGTTTTGCCTTAAATGTCGGATGGTAATGAAAGATATATGTTTATATATACGCACATACAATTGCACGGAAATTAGTGAGATTGTGAATTTTTGTAATATTTATTACAACGTTTTGTAATACCGATTTATGACTCACATCACGTGATTCACGCGTATGTATACTATTATTCGATTTGATAATACACACGCGTTATTTCCTTAATTCGATATAATTTTACGAACATTAATGTTTGTGAGTAACTTGGTTCATTAAAACATTTCTAGATAATGCATCTTAACAATTTGTAGGTATATACAAGAAAAACTGCTCTATGCTTCGTTTTGTACATTTTCCAACGTACAAGGTATAATATATTTGGTTGTTGTAACTATCGAAAATTAAAATAAAAGGTTGAAAGAAATTATTTTAGTAATCGTGACTTCTCAATGTCCTCATAGTTTTATTAAGATTTCTAATTGTTAATTTAAGTATGATAATTAATGAATATATCACATTGCCTTTATTATGCATTACACGTAAACGATATATATTATGGAAGATTTTACGTCAAGTATACAAGTCAACATTTTAAAATAGCCCAAATTTTAGATATACAGACTAAAAATATCTTCCAGGATGTGCAAAAAAAATTTTAGGTCAAAATATCAATATGCATCAAAGTCAAATTCTTCAAAATAATTGTCAACTTTTTATATTGCACATTACAAAGGAAAAAGTTTTGAATTGTTGAATAAAATTTTTCACCAATAGAAATTTGAATCGAAGAACTAGAAATTAAACATTGGTATTAAATACCTTGTGATGACACGCTTTTTCACCCATTTTTTTAACACTTAATAGAATGACCATAACCTCGAAATATTCGAATAATATTTCCAGCTTTCCTGCAACAGTAAACTTCAAAATTCCTATAGTTTCGGATTGGTTTTTAACGTTTTCGTCTGATTTACAACTAATTTCTGTTGTATTCCCAGTATTTACGAAGATAAACGCTGTTTTATTAAATTTTTCACTTGTCCATTTTTAATAGACATTTAATAGCACATAACTAGACTCAAATTTGATCTATGTTTATAAGTTAAAAATTATCTCAAAACAGAATATAAATTATATTTTAGTTTATTTAATGGTTATAATTGGGGAGAAAAAGCGTTTCACCGGGAGGATAAAAATAGGCACATTTTTCGCCTATTTTTCATCTCCATTTTTTGACAATTCTATTTAGTGGAATACGATTTTCTACTAGGGGCATTTTCACAAATAATTTGAAATAATGCGATTGGCTATTGAGAACTCATTTTATCAGTATATTAGCATTCTAACAAAATTAAATTTATGGTGGGATTTTGATTCAAACCAAAGATATGGTAAAAATAAAACCATTGTAAAAATTACACAATTTTAGCACTGGAGTACCCATCTATCCTACCATTAATTTATTATACTTATTAAACATATTTGAAGTTTAATGTAATCGATAAAACCTGCTGATTGGATCTTTACTGGCCAGGGACCTGATTCTCTAAAGTTTGTCGCACGATAAATTTTCTTTAACGCTTAATTTTACATGGATTTATATATAGCCCCAGAATCAAAACTGGAAAAATGTGCTCTCGATATTGTCAATCACATTACTTCAAAGTAGGTAACTGTAAAAATAGTAAAAAAATTCTATTCAGTAATTCGAAACTTTTTCTCATTTACTTAATGTGTAATGCAAAAAGTTAACCTATTTTGAGGTATTTAAGATCCAAGGTGGTGAAAAATGGGAAAAAGAAAAAAATTATATTTTCAATTTGCACAAGTTTGGTGCATATTAATATTTGGACTTGTATACTTGACGTGATATCCCCCATATATACACATACTCATTTTATATACACTGCAGTATCGCAACGTTTCTCATAACGGTAAATTATGAAATAATTTCTAAGTGGATTGACAATATTTATAGTTTGGATATTTAAATGATGGCGTAACGTAATTTGTTAAAGCGACAGTAGAAATCGAAAAAGACGATCGAAAAACACAATTACATACGACGAATACATTGATATCTCAAACAACTATATAAAAGGTGTATATATAGCTATAGGTATATAAACTCGAACACGTACAATATATATCTACGAATATACATACACCTATAGGTGAAATCGATTCGCGACAGAATATAAACTCGAGATGTACAGTAAGTACGTTTTGAGAGCATGGCTATAAGTAAATTATTCAATTTGTAATCACACACGCGTATAGGTATAGATACACGCACAAGAGCTCCGCGATAAATGTTAAAGCGTACGTTCCGGCTTTGTGTGCGTTTATATTATAGAATTGCGAGTTGCGGAGAGTATTATATTTTATGCGCTTGTACGTACAGAGACGGTTTAACTCTTATTAGGATACGGTCAGTTTCACCCAGGGTACTTGATTCCTAATTAGAGACGAAAATTCACGGCAATTACGCCCCTCCTCGCATGCGTGCGAAATTATATCCATCTTCTTCTTTTATTCGTATCATGGGAATATAAACTCTTTACTCGGAATTTCACGTTTCTGACCATACTAAATTGATTCGTTTACCCCGGAATTTCTCGGAATTTCGTTGCGTTTTACTCAAATTGTCACATGTGTGGGAAGAATTACCACCTTTTTTTCTCGCTTTGTTGTACGTATATATGATATAAACACGTTATTTTATCAGAGTGTGAATTATGATGCATATATTAAACAAAATATGTTTTTAATTACTACCTTTGAATATATTGAAATAATTTTTACGGTTACAAGTAGTCCTTTATAATCTTAAAACATTGTAAAGCTCGAATTATTATATATTAGAGTTGTTTAAAAATAAAATAAACAAACTTTCAGAATTATTTTAATTCTAAAAATTTACTTAAGATTTATCAGTGTATAATTATTTCATATGCATAAAAGGGAATCTCTCGTGTATAGTGTGATAATATTTGGTTTACTTGATTATAACACTTAAAATTACTGAAAACGTAGTAATGTACATTATCTATTCAACATACGTTTTACGGTACCGCCTGACACAATTGTTGATAAATTTTCGGTTTTCCTAGTGATCGAATAAGCGATATTATTACTACGAAAATTTATAAATTAAAAAATAATTGATTTACTTATACAATGAAATGTTCGACATTGTTCCTATGTAAAGACTGTAGCTTTGGTACTTTCAGTACCAGCGGATTATCTAAATACATCAAATTTACATTTAATATTTTGGAAGCAGATCGTAATGATACATTTGAACGATCACTTTTAGTATCACATTATGAAATGTTATGTGTGCAATATTGCGTTTTACACATAGGATTAATCTGCCCTCTGATGTTTTGGATGACATTAATATATGAGAGCCATTTCACGTCAACTGGCTCAATCACAATTTTAAAATGCACTAAATTTTGGGTACAGACTGGAAATGTTATCCACAAAACAGAAAAAAATTTTTAAGTACTAAAAATATTTTGTTTAAAAGTTATTCTAACCTCAAAAAGTGAGATATTTCACGTTTTTTTTCAACGATAGCTGACATTACAGCTATTTATCTCAAAATCTATCATCTTTTGCTGTAGATCATTATACGTAACACATCGAAAAAATCAATTGTGGCGTGATCGTAATAATTTTAACGGTTACAAGTAGTCCTTTATAATCTTAAAACATTGTAAAGCTCGAATTATTATATATTAGAGTTGTTTAAAAATAAAATAAACAAACTTTCAGAATTATTTTAATTCTAAAAATTTACTTAAGATTTATCAGTGTATAATTATTTCATATGCATAAAAGGGAATCTCTCGTGTATAGTGTGATAATATTTGGTTTACTTGATTATAACACTTAAAATTACTGAAAACGTAGTAATGTACATTATCTATTCAACATACGTTTTACGGTACCGCCTGACACAATTGTTGATAAATTTTCGGTTTTCCTAGTGATCGAATAAGCGATATTATTACTACGAAAATTTATAAATTAAAAAATAATTGATTTACTTATACAATGAAATGTTCGACATTGTTCCTATGTAAAGACTGTAGCTTTGGTACTTTCAGTACCAGCGGATTATCTAAATACATCAAATTTACATTTAATATTTTGGAAGCAGATCGTAATGATACATTTGAACGATCACTTTTAGTATCACATTATGAAATGTTATGTGTGCAATATTGCGTTTTACACATAGGATTAATCTGCCCTCTGATGTTTTGGATGACATTAATATATGAGAGCCATTTCACGTCAACTGGCTCAATCACAATTTTAAAATGCACTAAATTTTGGGTACAGACTGGAAATGTTATCCACAAAACAGAAAAAAATTTTTAAGTACTAAAAATATTTTGTTTAAAAGTTATTCTAACCTCAAAAAGTGAGATATTTCACGTTTTTTTTCAACGATAGCTGACATTACAGCTATTTATCTCAAAATCTATCATCTTTTGCTGTAGATCATTATACGTAACACATCGAAAAAAATCAATTGTGGCGTGATCGTAATAATTTTAACCCGAAAGGATAAATCTCTCGCAGAAATAGGTGTCTCCAACCAAATTTGCCTAGACATCTTAAAAACTGGTGTAAAAAATTTCTCATGTTAACACAATGTTTGCAATTGATTTTGCATCACAATTTATAACACTATTAAAAAGGATTAAAAAAATTTTTGTGATTTTTTTCAAGCACAGGATAATAAAATTGTACAAAGCAGATGCGCCCGTTCGCTCGACAGAAGGCACATCAATAACGTACTGTTATAATAAACAAAATATGGTTTTCTATCAAAAAATACGCAGAGGGTGTCCATAACCAAGCCATGCCCACAACCGAACCTCTTACTCTGTATAGTTTTAATAAATATATATATATATAGTTCTATAACAAAGCTGATGGCTAATGGTGTAAAGTATTCGACAAAAATTGCGGAGGAATACTAGCTCAGAATAAATTTTTATTGAGACAAATCAATATTTTTATACAAAACCTTGTAAATTAATTTTTCTGATCTACTATTTTGAATGAGACCGACGATAAGAATGAATAGTAAACTATACAAATTATGCGATAAAATGTTTATATAGTATTTTAATTTACACACTACTTCGATTTACAATCGGAAAAAATGTTAAACGTTATACTTATAAATAAGTAACTGTTTCTCACAAAAACACGTTAACTACGTAGTATTGATAAACACATTTGAGTGTAATGACCCAAACTATATAATATGTCCTTATCGCGAATATTTTACCGCGACTGTGCACTTAGAAGTTGCATTCTCCATTTATTCTTTTCTATTATACATGATGTGTACAATTAACATTAACCAAATTTTAACATGTTAACCAATTGTAACAAATCAAATTATTTGAATGTCGTAACAGGTAATTAGGTGAACGAAAGGTGGAATAAATCCGTAATTCCAAAAATCAATTTATTCCGATGAGCTTTATCAACTGGAGGTTAGCTGATAAGAGGGAGCCGTGATAACCAAGTGCGTAACGAGCACGTGGCAGTCATGGCGATAGCAAAGATCAAGAGTTTTCTAGACACCAGTCTTAAGACTGTATCGACGCCCTTAGAACGTACGACGGCTACTCTTGAGCCTGAAATTGGTCTCAGAATTATCCATTCGCCCAATGATAAAACTCTTAGGGTGACGATTATCGGTGCTAGGCATTTACCTCAGAATTTCGGTTTCACGCGCGTCAACAGCTACGTCGTTAAGGTAAGACTGGTTAGGTAGCTTTCCAATTTTCTGCCTTGTATTTGATCTTACAAACTTTCTCGGTTGTTGCATCGCAACTTCTTTTTCACTCGTGCACTTGGTATTTGATCTATTTGTAAAGTGGTTACAATTTGAAAGTAATTTATACGCTATTTCAGATTAAAAATTTAAAATTTTTCGCGTACAGTATTTATTTTATTTAGTATTTTTAAAATAAAGTAAAATCATAGCGAATAAATCCTATATATAAAAATAACTTAATTCTCATATTAATATAAATTTGATATTAATTATAAATTTAACAAGTAGTGCAGTGCACATAATTAAAATAAAGCTTCACTAACGAACGATATTATCTTATATGTATATTTTGTAAATAGGTAAAACTTCTTCCTGGTAAGGAAAAATTTGAAACTACGACGCGAAACGAGTCATGGCCGCAGTGGAACGAAGAATTTGTCTTTTACTTACGAAAGGAAACAAAAGCGAAATTTGGAAAATCAAAAGTCGTTGAAGAAGAGATCGGCGCATCAAAACTGATGGTAGCAACACTTTACGCAATTCTCGAAGATAAACCGTTAATAGCTACAGACAAAAAAGAAAATGAAAAGGATAAAGGTAAATTTGATTTAAATGATTTCTTACAGTATGTTAGATTGGTATTATACATTAAATGTACAATAAGATTTAGATTTTTTGCTTCCTTATAGAAGAAGCTTTGTAATAGTAAAATTTCGACTCGCTAAAAATTTGTTATAAGTATGTTTTAACATGCCAGGAGTCGACATCACATGTTAGTAGAAAATGTCTGTATGGATGTGTTTGTGTGTGTGTCCGCATACCACCATATTATGGTTATTTATCCCCCAAATCGGTTTTGTTTTAAAGACAATTGTCGATTTTTAAAAAATTAATTTTTCAAAAATTTTGATAATATTATTAATTTTTTATTAATTGGACCAATTGTACTTTATAGAGAATAAAAAAATCTATCCGCTCGATTTTGGATTGATAAATTATCTTCATTAGTTTTTTTGTTATTAAAAAAAATGATGTTTTTTTAAATATTTTATATGTTGGAAATTAATCAGTCAAATGTGCTGAAAAAAATTATAGTGAAGAAACCTTCTAATGGTCATAAATTGTAAAAATTTCAAAAATAAAAATGTGAAAAAATTGGAGTTTTTATGTCGAACGTTTCCAGGAATAAAAAGCATTTAATCAATTCGATATTTTGGGAAAGAATAGTATTTTTGGTAGTTTCTACTCCTATTGTTTTCCAGCTTAAAAGATCTATAATCACCTAAATTATTAAGCATTATATATTTTTGTACAAAATGTTTGATTGCTCGTATTTCTGAAAATAATTGATCAAATATATTGAAAATAATCGTGGAAATTGAACATAATAATAGCATTATGCTGTAAAATTTCAGAATCTTTCATGGATTAGTTTTTGAGAAAAAAATCATAATCTAAATGTAATTTTTATTAAAATTTTGTTTACTTATAAAGTAGTCTAATGTAGAACTAACCATATTTTTGGAAGAAAATGTTTTTAAAAAATTTAAAGAAAAGTAAAAAAGATAATTTTTTATATTTTTAATTGATGCTATTTAAATTTATTTATGCCAGTTGATAAAAAAATCAATTTCTTTTTATTTTCCAATATTTTTTTTAATTTAATTTGGAATTAATAACGCAAATTACTAGATATATAAGTTTTAATCAGAAAAGAATAATATTTTTCGAAATGATATAACATTTTGTTTTAATAATTAATAAACCTATAATGTAATATAATTTTGTTAAAATAATTAATAAACCTATAATAAATTTGTATTGGAAAAAAAAATTTTTGTAATTTGCCAAGTCTGTCTCTCGATTACTTAATAACAATAGTTATTTTTATTACAACTTTTTTATCTGTGTACAAATATAGATTAGTTTTAAATCTAAATTATCGTACGTTACTGACGACTAAACAACACTGTTTCCTTGTGTAATATGGTGAAGTTTTTCTATAATCAAAAATGTTGTTAAACGATTAAATAAAAATGTACTATTATACAAAACTATTATTGTACAATTTAAATGTATTCCTTAACGATATCTTGAATTAATCGTCATCTGTGTAGACTCGTCGCTATAAATAAAAGTTTATAGTAACGATTTTTCCACGGATGACGTAAAATTCGAATAACCCGAGAACTGTTTGACTACCTATTAATCAAAAGACGTTGACGAGGATGCAGGTAAAGACAAAAAGGATGGGAAAAAGAAAGATACGAAGGAATCAGGAGGTTCATCGAGTACCCAGGAACAATCGAAAAGCAGCAAATTGTTGGGTCAATTTTTCGGAAGAAACTCGGACAAAATAGCCGAATGCGCAACCACGGAACGAAAAGCTTTCGAAAAGCGACGAACGATAGGGGCAACGACGATTCCTCTGGATCCTCGAAACTTTACTACGAAGCCCCTCAAGCCGAAGCATCCGCAGGACGTCTCGACTGGTGATATGTGGAGGACCCTCAAGCCCATTTCTAGCGGCATTTCCGGTGCTGAGGAACGGGTTAGTAATTTATAATATACGTACGACTTGTTTCAATTGTATACGTGATACGATTGCAAGTACTCTTTCGGTAAGAATTTTTAATGATTAAATTATACGTACGTAGGTATATTAGAGTACAACTTTTAGTCTACTGATTCAGCTTACTGTGTACAAGTATAAGACACCTCTTAGTCGCAAATAATTCAAAACCGTTAGAAACATCTAAAATTTAATTGAATTTAATTATACTTTACGGAACAATAGAACAATTGTTCACATCATATTTATTGGCTTTTGATACATTTTCTATTCTAAAGTGTAAAAATTGACGTCACAATATTTACACCGACAATTTTACATTTTTGAAAATTGTAACATGGAATAACAATCCAGACTTTTAAAAAGTCTAATATGAGAATTGTACTCTTAAAAAGTATAACACTCGCATTTTACTAGATCATTGCCGGAGCAATTATATTTTCGGACCTTATCAAACTGCACGTAGCCCAAAATTTTATATTAAAAATTATAAAATCTTTTTTAAAAATTACAATACAGTTTCTAGTACAGATATCACAGATCGAGTGAGGTAAATGACAAAAATTATAGTTATATAACTTTATATAGTTATAATAGTAATAAATTTTATTACATTACATTAGTTTAAGAAGACGACTTTGCGTAAAATAACATTTATTACGAAGACTATGCTCTCTACGTAAATTTAAAAAGCTATAAATTTAACTTCAATGGCGTAACTTATACCAACCTTTTCAAGGTTAATTAAAACCATTTAACAGTAATTTCAGAACAATTACATACCAAATTATTAACCTTACGTTGTATGTGTTTAGATTTTATCAGAGTGCGCGTACCAAAATTTTTTCTTAACTTTTGCAAGCAAATAAATTATTAAACAGCACGTAATCTTCTAACTCTCACTTACAAATTTTAATTGGTTAACGTTGTTATTTGATTTAAAACAATGAGCATAAATAAATAACATTTAAGCGGAACTTGAAAAAAAAAAGAAGTTTCATTGATGTAGTTGGATGATGTAATCTCCAAATAGCAAGAGCTTAAAATCTAATTGACTCAATTGATAAACGCATCGTGTTATATACGATTGACGAGTGGGGAGGGACAATAGGGGGAAAGATTTTTTACTGTTTATCAAAAAATCAAAATTTTCTAAATAAATTTAGAATTCAGAATTTACTAAATAAAGAAATATGTAATCGCATAAGTATCAAGTTATTTTAAATAAGTCGACAAATTTTAAATGTAAATTATTAAAATAATTACGAATGGATTCCATTCATTGTTGTAGTTATAAGTTTCAGTAAAATCAAGGACAACGCTAGCGCATAATTCTTATATCTAAGCAATCGTAATAAAATTAGTCGAAAAATGTCAATTTATAATTTGTCTTAGATTTCCTGTACATAATTTTAATTATTTCTTAAATAAGATGTTACATCCGCTATTTCTATATCGTAAACAATTTGTTACAATAAATTTTTATAATCTGTGTAAATTTCTTGATTTCAGAGGGAAAACAAAAAAGGTCAAGTTGAAATAGCTTTGTGTCAGGAGAAAAGCGACAAAAAGGACGTGAGCAGTGGTCGTTTGGTGTTGACATTGATGAGATTACGTTGCTCATTGCAATCGATGCACGAGCATGAAGGTCTTAAAGGCCAAATGTACATAAAAATGTCGGTAGTCGATAATGGACGAGTCACACACTTTTGGAAGAGCGATCGTTTTGCGCCCTGTGTCTCTATGAAGTTTGATGCTGAGCAAGCTCAAGTTGTTGCTGAAAATTCATATGAAGGAGCACTGAAAGATGTCAGTTTTGTTATTAAATTTGTCTCGAAAAACAAACTTGGTAAGTGTCGATTTTAATTTAATTTGATTTGAAAGATCAGTTAAGGAAACGAGATCATTGTTTTTATACATACTAAAAGTTATAAAGTTAATTTAATGAAATCATCATTAAAGTCTAATTATATGTAATTACCAATTTTAAATTTTATTTAAACTTCTTTCCTCATTTAATTGTGATATTAAAGAATACTGGTTAAGGTTTATGCATACATGATTTGCCTTTGCCTCCAGTTGAATTAACTGAATAAATAAAATCAGTTAAATAATTTATTCAAGAAGGTCAAATAGAGACAAGAATTTCCTGATGTGTATGTACATAAATTATTTACAATGAATCTTGAAATACTATTATGAAATCCATTTTGCAAATGTATATAACAAATATTGACTATTTATTTAATTAATATATTTTCAATTTAATTATAATCTTTTAAAACGTAAACTTATTTATTTTAGGGAAAAAGGTTACCGTGGGTCATTTTGTAATTGGACCTGAAGTTGGTGGTACCTACAGCGATCAATGGAAACAAGCTTTAGCAAAACCAGGACAACAGATTGTAAAGTGGCAACATTTTGAATAATGAAATAATGATTAAATTCGTATACGTCAATCTTGTAGAAAGATATTTGCATAATTTTAAAGTTCATTATCACTTTACTAATTAAGTAATGAACTTTTTGTGTATTTTGTATAAATTAAGATTTACAAAAAGAAAATACAGTAACCGTCCATTACTATGTAAGTCGTGTAAATTTACATAGTGTTGTAAATTATAGGTAATCTGTTAAGCTTAAAATGCTGGTTAATGATTGTTGTTTTAAGTATTTACAAAATTAGTTTGTTGTACAAATATAGTATTATAAATTATAACATAAGACTCATAGAAAATCAACTAGCTTGCTTTTAAATATTACAATATGATATATTATAAAATAGTTCATTTTAGTGTATTATGTTATAATATAAGTATTGATTTTCAAAAAATATTTACTGTAGAATCCAAAATTGTTTTAATAAAAATATGTATTTTAAACGTACAATTATTAACTCCAACAGTAATATAGATGTATGAATTTCTTATTTTATTTATTACATATAATAATTATTGTAATATAGTAACTAATTTTTTATCTAATCGTTTATAAATGTGACTAACTTAATATGAATTGTACTCAATGTATTAGTTTTTTCACTTTTACAAAGTGAGAAATCAATTTTATTATTTTTTTGTAAAATGTATTTAATTTACGTGAAATGTACTCTGTAAATTTAAAACAACTGTATTTGATGGGCAAAAAATACACTAGATTATTCACATCCGTTGAATGTTTGTTTATTTAATGTATAAAATCTTTATAAAAATTAATTTTGTACATACAATTAAATTTTAATTTGCATTTGGTACAATGGCCATGTAAGTTGTTTAACTACATATACATATATATATATAAAATATAAAAAGCTGCTTACATTATTTGTATTAACTACATTATTGTGGACGGTATCGGCAGTCTTATTGTCTAGTTTAATACAAAATACATTGATGGTTGTCAATTTGTGATTGCACTACATCTGTTTATAACTAATTAAAAAAATAGGATAATCTAAAATAATGCTTCTGAGTACTTTTGAAGAAAAATAAAAAAAGAAGAAATAAAAAAAAAATTATAGTATATCTTCATAAATTACTCTGAATCTAAATTTATCAGTTTTCGATGAATACTTCAATTATCCCCAAAAATACAGAGATCTTGGAAGTCATAAGAATGGTCAAGATAAAAATATGAAATACCATACAAAATTGTATGTTACAATTCATTACAAACTGAATGCAATAAAATTTGTTGTTTTTGAATTATCAAGTTCTTAAATACCAAAAAATTAAAAAGATTATTCCACTGCATTGTAGGAATGTGTTTTGATGGATCCCTGGAGCTGAGTTACAACCATCTTTGCTGTTACATGTGCAAGTTTCCATAAAAATGTTGAATGTACCTGTTCTCATTAAACAAAATCTTTCATCTCCTTCAATACCAGGCTCCCCCAGATATGCACAACTACGAATGTATGTCCAATTTCCATTTACTACAAATAATAAATTATATATGGTTACTAATATTTACATTTTTCAAATATAGGGTCAAGTATTTAAATTTTTTTTATACAAATGTCTTATGATTTATTTAATGAAATACAAAAGTGCATAATAAATTATTTTAATATAATAATAGTAGAATAATAAGAAATATTAAACAATTACATATTAATAAAATATTGATTATTCATAGTAATGCTTTATTTTCCTAATAAACAAAATTAAATACCTTTTTGACGAACTTTTCTACACATTGTTGGTCTGACTCCTGGGAAGCGTTCCAATCCTTTTTCTAAATCGCAGTCTGTAACTGGAGACGTTGAATTATCAAATGGATCAGCACATTTTGGATCTTGATCCGATCTGCAAACCCAGCACTTAATAGAAATGCCTGTAAAATGTAATGTTTGTTGGTTAGAAAAAAACACCTTTAATAAATATTATACTATATTCTTTTTATTAAAATAACATATAAAATATTATTACTAAATTATATTAAAGAATAAATTTTATATTTATCGTTAATTAAATACTACGCATTTTTATTTACATGTTTTTAAAACCAATGCAATTTAATAAACACTTTTGTACACTGTTTTCAAAAATAAAATAATAATTATTCACCTTGATCCACAAAACAAATAAGCAATACGGCAGCTATGAATGGTATTAAAATAATTTTATTATAGCCCATTTTAAATAAATCGATATTACAAATTAATAAAATAAACGAGGAAATAACTCGACAACGCCTACAATCAACACGCCTTTATTATTCACTGGTCCACTTGTCGAGTTCATTCGGATTGATTCGTCGATCTACGGATCACGTGGTACAAAAATGATCGTAGGCTTATTCTTAAATCTACAGGGAATGATCTTTTGAATCATTTGTTAGTTGGTAATTGGTATAATAGAGGTGTTTTGATTAATTATTATTAAATAATTTTTTTTATTATTTGTTACAATATTTCTAACTTAATAACATATCGAGAAAAGCTATTAACTTATTTTTTTAATAATACTTATGTAATTTTTATATATACATCCATTTTTCTAACTATAATTATGTAATAATCGTAAAACAAATAATTAATAATTTATAATTAATTTAAAAGTTAATAAAATTGTGTAAAATGTTGTGATTCCGCAATACTAATTGATGTTTTAAAATTAAACTAATGCCATTTGGCAAGTGACACCAACATGTCGAACACATGGCATGTACTGAAACAGTATAAAATGAAAGTACCTAAAAAGAATATATATCTTCTGCAAGTTGCAACATAACCTGTTCTTTTTTCGTGTGTATATATACCTCATTTCGCGGTATATGCTATGCACAAATAAAGTAATGTTTTTATTACAAATGTTTTTGATTAATTATTTGTTGTCATAAGGGTACAATATACTTGTTTAGAAAATGTATTGTTATAAACCAAATTTGCGATTACTTAATCGCTTACATCCGTTTATTAAACGAACAGAACGAAATTTTAGTGTTCCTGTAACCAATGAAAACAAAGTTCAATCAAACATAGAAAGTCAAAATATTTTAGTAAAAAATGAATTAGTTGAGTCAAAAGTTCAATTCCCACCAATTTTGGATTTATCGCGTTTAGGTAAGAAAAAGCTAAAAAATGAAGAATGGCATACCAAGGTGAAAAATTTAAGTACAGTAGAAGAAAAAATCTTCGAGTTAAACATGCCAAGGTATTATGGTTGGAAATTAACTAAATTGGAAGAAGGCGTTTTACCTTACAATCCATTGCCATTCGCACAATATGTTACAAGAACTTATGTTTTTAATGAACCTGGTTTACCATCTTATTATGACAATATCATTAGTTCTGAAGAAATGGATATCCTAGTACAAAAAATTAAAAGTCAAGTTGAAGATGTCTTGATATTTGAATATATGCATAAAAAGTAAGTTTTGAGTACTTTTGTTTTAATTTTATTTATTAATTGCAATGTTTTATCTACATTATTTTTAGAAATGAGTATCAATTTAAAGAGGATGAACTTGAAGATAAGAACTTTTTAGAGACTGTAAGAACAAACTCTATAAGCCAGCAGATTAGTAGAATATTAACAATCAATCTGTCTTCACATTTTAACCATCTCTTAGAAACTCAAACTGATATTAAACCTCGTATTGAAGCATTTTGGTTCTTTGGAGGTTTTGAAGCAGCAGTTGAAACAATAAAAGCAAGGCTTAGAGTGCCATGGTTAAAGAAATACAAATATGAACAAACTAATGAAAGTATAAAATATTATGGTAGACCAATGTTGCAATTACGACATAATTTGCCATTAAAAGAAATAGTTCCATTGCAAGATGCAGAAGATCTTAATTTTGAAATTCCTGAAGCTAAGTGGAATCCTAGAAAACAAGGATATTTTTATGATCGTTTAAGAGCAACAATTATTCCTGGTTTTTGGCCAGGTGATCATGATGAATTTGGTATTGTATCATATCATAATAGGGCACATCTTAATGAAAGACCAGACCATTTCAATGATAATACAGATGCTTTGACAGCTCAAGCTATATATGGTTCTTTCAGTTGGTTGTATGGTCAAGCTTGTTATCAAGGTTTGTCAATATTTATACACCATCACTTTACAAACCTTTTATTAATATTTATTAAATATTATAAATACAATTAATGTTATTTTTGACAGGATTTTCAACTTTTCAAGACCCTACATATCCATTAGTAAATCAACTTATTATTTCTAATGGACAGTGGTGGTCTTTCTCTGCTTACCAACTGAACACTACTACAATGCATATAGAGTGCATTAAAAATAATAAGAAAAGAAATTTATGCTGGATTACAGAACCCATGAAATTATTTGATACCATTGAAGATGGAAAAATTCAAGGCTTTAATGATGAAGTTTTGAAATATTTAATTAAATTTTATGCTAATACTCCTGCAGTCAGAGAAGGTGTTGAAATGAAACCATATTTAGGTAAAGAGGAAAAGGTGATAGCTGATATTAAAGATGTTGAACGAAGAATATGGCTTGAACAGAGATATAAGCATTTGGTATCCAATAGGAGTCGTCATAGGTAAATACATAAATTTTTTAACAATCTACATAATCTACTTATTACAAGAATTTTTAATTACATTTATTGTAGAATTATATCATTTAATATTAAAAAATTCAATATACCTGATTTATATAAGTCAAATTATTCTTTGCTTATCTTATATATATTAACTTTTATATTATAACTATTGCAAAATTAAAACTATAAATTTCTTTTTAAGACTGACACCAGAAATATATCATTGGCAGAAGATTTATATGATTAATCATAAAACACGTTCTCTTGATAAAAAGTTTGAGCCATGGGAATTTGGTATTAATCGTCTAACTAGAAGGCTTGACGATCATACCCCAGAATATATTCCAAAATGTTATAGATCACATCCTAAGAGTAAAAAGAAATGGCGCAAAAATTATTATCCAGAAGTGAGAGAAAATAAAAGTGATTCTTAAGAACGCTGTAAATATAACAGTGATAATTTTTTATGTGTAAATAAATCATTTTTGTTCATGAAAAATATTATATATATAATGTTTATATTAATATTAATTTAATAAAAATATGTTAATCATTTATGAATAACAATATCATCAAATTTTACTATTAATTTTAAGTCTAGAAATAAACTACATTTATTTCTATAAAATTACAGAAGAAAGTAGTTTTTTCTAGAAAGTTTATAAACAATATCAGATAATGTGGAATGTATACATATATATTTGTATTAAATAAGCTGTAAAAAAGACGATATAAAAAATAGTAAAAATGTGCAGATTTATTAAATTTACTTTGTATTTATACAAAAAATATAATTGGGTAAGTACTTATGAAGATTCGATTTTAATAAACTGCATGTGTTGTATTTTTGCATAGTATAATATAGTTTGAAAAGGTATCGAGACAGTCTTATGTCGGTTTTAAATGTTTTGTTACGTTCGTACGGTCATTACTGCGAATTCATGAATTTTGAATATTTTTCTAGAAAGTATGATTAAAAATTGGAATTTATTCCGAAGTAGTTTAAAATAATTAATATATCTATACATTACAAATATTTTATTAAAAATTTATAATTTCTCGTAAATTTGAAAATTGGTTAAAATTATTTTAAATTTCTTGAAAAAAAAAATCTTAGACGCAAAAGTACATTTTTGTTAGGAAATATACCTAAAATTTGCAAAAATAGTAAAACAGTAAAAGAGAAGGATGTAAAGTTAAAATGAATAAATAAAGGTGTCGTATTCCCAATGGCATAAGTGAGCGGCCGGTATGACTGCATTCGTAGGTGAACCTTAAAAAACTGCGACAATCGGAACAACCAGGGTAACCGCAGCTCAACGAGTGAGATAGAAAAAGCTGAAGATACACCACCCACAAGTCCGTTTTACAATAGCCGTACACACGAAGAGGAAGCGAGAGCAACGATAAAGAGAGAGAAAAAGTATCCTGTATAAGATGTTCGAGAAATCAGTGAGAAAGAGATGGAAATAGCATACGAATACGAGTAGAAAGGGCGCAAGCGCGTACACACGCACGCAACCACGGCGAGAATCCGCGCACGCGAGCCTCCGATAAGCCATAGGCCATCAGGTGGAGCGGAGAGAGTGAGAGAGAGAGAGAGAGAATAAATGCGTGTACCCGCGCACGATAGGCAACTTGCCTTCGAAGGCTTGCGCCTACACGGTTCGATCTTACTCTGTACAAGAGATCAACCAAGAATCGTCGTCCGCTAGACACACTCGAACCCCCTACCCTACGGAAGAAGCAAGGTAAGGGTGAGACATTGACAGAACAGCAGAAAGAGAGAGCCACTCGGCGCCCGAGGGAGACGGAACGACAGAGCGAGAGAGAGAGCGAGAGAGAGAGGGATCAGCGAGGAGTGGTGCACGTCAAGTCAATCGTTATCTCTCCCTAACCTTTTCAGAAAGGAGTATATCACGGCCACGGGTTCAAGTTCTCGAGTAAATTTGTGTACTTGTTCACCCCTTCTTCTGGGGAAAATTAAAGTTTCAATACCGCGTGGCAAGGTACACGAGGACGCAGCGCACAGTGGTCCTCCTCTCGGAGGGGAGCGCTACGATGACGCGACAGGGGCAGACGAGTCTCACCCGTTCGTAGGCGCGCGCTCGAGCTGCCGGCACGAGCAGTGCCTATCGCATCGTAGACCCACAAACCCCCCGATATGGGGCATCCTCCTTGACGAGTAACGCGCTGCATAATCATCGGTACGAAGGAACGAAAAAGAGTGTGTGCGTGTGTAAGAGAGGGATAGAGAAAGATAGAGAGAGAGAGAGAGAGAGAGACAGACAGAGAGAAACGATACCGAGATAACGAGAGACCGATAAGGGGATACTGTGAGTTTAGCGCATCCTCCTCTATTTCGTGGAGAGACGTCCACTTGCCAATAGCGTCTTGTGTCTGTGTTTATCAAGATTCACGCGCGAGAGTCATGGCATCATCTCAAAAAGGTATACAAATCGGCAACGCCTGGTTCCAAAAGAAAATCAACCTGAGACCTCAGCACAGAGGTGTTCATCTAGTCACCGAGGAGATACTTAAACAGATTCCTGAAATTTGCCAGTTCTCCGTTGGCCTCTGTCACGTTCAAAGTGGGTACTCTTACCAACGATAACCAATTTTATACTTTTATTTCAATCGTAGGGTTCTTCAATGATTGTTCTAATCGCTCTTTCAATTTTAGAGGGATTTTCCTCTGTTAACTGTAGCAAAAGTTCTCGTTAAACATTGCTATACAATAGATCATTTTAATAATTTAATATTTAATTAACTACCAATGCAATGTTTTATATTCAAATATTATTTTTATTTTAAGTCTTCGATACATTTTATTTATTTATTATTTTAAATAGAATAATTTGGTCAGTTTTACTTCTCATTAATTACATAAACTAATTTTAAAACATAAATTTTTTTTTTCTTTTAAGCTAATTTTCCTAATATTCTGAATTATTTTTAATATGATAAGAGTTATCTGCAATTTTATAAAGAAACTTATGATAAACTTACTATTTTCAAGTAAACTTAAAACTTGTAATCATTTTAGTATATTTTAATCTTATCAGAATTACAACATATTTTTATCCAAGAGTAAGTATGCGTATTAGTTAACGTGAGTAACAACATATTTTTAACATTTTAGTTCTTCATACATCAGCCAGTTTGGCATTAAACGAGAGTTGGGATCCTGATGTGAGGGATGATATGGAAATGATGCTCAATAAAATAGTTCCTGAAGGTTTACCCTACAGACATAGCTGTGAAGGGCCTGATGATATGGTAATGTCAAATTATAAAAATTATGATATTTTTTTAAGATAAATTATTATTCTTAGTTTTAGCTAAGGATAATTAATGTCTTGGTCCTTAATCATAGTATAACGAGTAAAAAATATATTAAAGTACTCAAATGTAGATATCTAAATAAATATTAACATGTTTACAATTGTATGTAGAATTTGAATTGCTTATATATTGTTTTTTGTTATTATTTTATTTAACTTTCAATGTTTAATGCAAAAATGTGAGAAAAATGTAAAACGACAATTGCTGAATAATTATTTTTTATAAGTTTAGTTACCACTGTAATTATTAAAATATGCAAATATTTATTCAATTTTAATTACTGTAAAACCATGATGGTTTTATTATCAAGTTCTGCTAAATAGCATGTACAATGTCTGTAACTTCAAACTTATTTCACAAAAACTTTTAATATTATTTTCAAATTTTTCAGATAAAGATATTTATTATTACTTTTAAAAATTCATAATATACTACAAATGATATTCAAAAGAAGTATTATTGCATATACATTATTTTTATTTTGCATTTCTTTTACATGTCATATAGTATTAAAAAGATATTACTATAAGATATTATATTATTAAGATATTATAATAAAATAGTAGAATAAAATAAAAAATAACTAATATACATAAAAGTAATGTATTCTTGTTGATATTATTTCATTTAAATATTCTTTGTATGTAATAATTGTATGTAAAAATGATGAAATAAAGATTAAAACTAAAAAATGATTGAATTTTAGCCGGCGCACGTGAAGGCGTGCTTCCTGGGCTCATCGCTGAGCATCCCGATAACAGACGGTAAACTAGCCCTGGGCGCATGGCAGGGCGTATGGCTGTGTGAGCATCGCGACCATGCGGGGAGTCGCAAGCTCGTGCTAACCTTGACCGGGTGCCTCAGGGACTCGGCCCGTAGCCCTCTCAGCCCTGTCAGCCCGATCGCGTCGACGAGCAGCTAGGACCACTCGCACCCGCGTAGGCGCGGCAAACGCACGCTGCGCAAGTCTACCTCCAGCAACACGAGCTAGCAGCCGCCTGCCTTTAGCCCGATACCGAGATTAGCATCCAAGGAGGAGTGACCTGGATACCGTGGACAAGCAAAAGCGATGCATGACCCACTCGCGGGTGTCAACAATATAGGGATAATTTGAAAGGAAAGAATAAAAGAGCGAGAGAGAGAGAGAGAGAGACAGAAAGACGCGTTGGTTGCCGGAATGCGCGCACTTATATGCACCTAGAAGAAAAATGCTTATCTGTGGTTCTTTGTTTATTTGTCGGGCAACCTTTTAATATCCATCTGCAACTGAGTCTCACTAGACCTTACCGTGCACTTGCTTGTTATTCGATCAGCAAATTTCTTTGTCAAACTGCTACTTGTGTCTAAGGTTAGTCTTTTCTTTGTCTTTCTCTAATGACCAACTTCTGATAACAATTTTTTATGTATTTCAAGGAGCTTGCCTGTAACCCAATTCTCGATAGCTGTTCATACACATTTTTGTGTCATATCAAAATGTGTAAGAAGCTTTGTGCTTCACTTTAAGACTAAAGTACAGATTTTATTTTGAAGAATTGGATTTCAGGAAAATATATGTCATACAGTTATTACATTCGTAAACTAAAAGCAACTAAACTCAGCTCAATTTCTAAATACCAATATACTTTATGCCTCTTTTGCTGTTTTTATGTTAATATTCTGAAATATACTAATTTAAATAAAAAAAATATTCGATGAAAATAATTAAAAACTAGGTGAATTATTCTATTCAACTTGATGAAAACTTACTGAGTTGATTAAAAATAAATTAATAACATAAATTTATAGATTCAGAGTGTATAACTTTTGTTTTTAAGTAAATATTGATTAATTATTTTAAGTACATTTTGTTATTATGAACATATACATATAGTGGGACCTTCTGTATCGTGGCTGTATCCTTAATAAATTTTTATAAGGCAGACTAATCTTGAATGTAAAGGTCAGTGTTAGACTAGTTGGAAAAATCGATTGACTTAATGTGGTTTCCTATAAAGAGACAAGTTATTAAAAAAAAATCTATAATATGATTTAACCCATTGACTCTTTTTAAGAAAAGACCTTTGTACAATCGATTTATGTGTAACAACCGATGGATTGAGAGTGATAATGAAGTAAAATAAAAATACATGCGTAAATTATGAAATAAAGCGCTAGTTATACAGAAATTTTGTCGGTATCCGACAACTTCGTAACCAAGGCATTATTACGTATTTTCTTTAATAAATCTTCACAAAACTTATTTAAATAAAATAAAACGTTTTTGTTCTTGAAATAACCATGATAAAAATGTATAATTATTTTAAAAATAGTTATATAATTTTAGATTGGAATAAAAGTATAAAGAATATTGTAATTTTAATACAGAAAATGTTAACTGTATAATTTGCAATATATCTATGATTTCAGATAGGAAAAAGACGGTGAGTGTAGCATAAAAAATAAATGAAATGTTGGCTTAATGTCCTTATTCCATACATCTGGATGATTTTGCAATCTAGATACTTGATTTCTAAACGCATCAATCGTAATCGTAAAGTAAATTAAAATGAATAAGATATAAATTTACTAAATGCTATTTAGTTTTTTAAATAGCATTTAAATTAGATATTTATATTGAATGCTACTTAGTTTTTTAAATATTCAATTTAGATGAATTGTAAAGTTTCTGCGTAATAATTACGCGTAATGTACATATTTGTATTTTTTTTATAAATAAACAAAAATGATATTAGAAAAAAATGAAGTGAAATATGAAATAATCACAGCAATATTAATAATCGTGTGTAACGTACGAAACATTGTTTTTTATATATACGAGAAGTATATCAATAAATACGATAATTATTGCAAATAATAGATTAAACGCCACTTTTATCATATACTTAACGTACATTAACTGATATTTCAAAATACAAAGTATACTGTTGCCATAAACAAATGGTTAAATAAATAGTTGCCACGAAGTCTTATTTTTTTAAAATCAAGCATTGCGAAAAAATACGAGTAAGGATATAAAAGAAAAGAACTATTAAGGAATAAGGTCGTACAAGTCCGCATACGGCCTTCTGCATCCAACGCGTCAAATCCGTGCGATAGGAGATACAAAGACAGTGTCGACGACACACGAATATTAGAAAAAAAGAGAGAGTATGAACGAGATGAATTGTTCATATATATGTCCGGAAAACTCTTGATTTTTCTCGATGAAAAAAATAATAATACATAAATCATACTTAAACGAGGAAAGGCATCGATCGTCGTACTGCAAATCCTTAAAAGCTGCCAGAGCAGACCTTTTTACGCTTTGTCTGCATAAATATAAATGTAGATATATCCATGTAAATATATTTATATGTATATTTATTATAAAATTCAGAGAGAGACTCTAGAAAAATTACCAAAAAAAGTAATAGTAATAATTAAAAGAAAAACGCAAAGATTTACAAATACTAATATCCAGCACTATTTCCGCGTATACTCTCGGCTAAAATTAATCTATATTACATTCTGAAGTACATGAAGCGTCCGAATACACTTTTTGAATTAAACAAAGGATGAAACAATATTATAATAGCTTTATTTGGAGAAAGCGATGAAAATGTCCTTTTTTGTAATAACGATGTCACACCCGCCTCGTGGGATAAAATATAAATTCAAGTATACTTGTTTGAAATGGCTATAAAATTTTAGTTTACTTTAAGAAAAATTGAATTCCGTTAATTGGAAATTCACATTTTAAATAACAACTGAAAATTGCTTGTAATTTCTACTGTCTCTTTGTTAAACATATTCTTTCTGTTTTTCCAAAAAAATACATGTTTTAGATTAACTTTGATATATTTTCATTTAAAATACGTTTACATAGAGAGTTGAAAAATTAAAAGTTAATACAAAATCTATTGCTCGTGCTGAAATGAAAAATAAGTGTAACGCAGAAGAATTATTCGAAGCATAAGATTTTTAATTGTTTTAACTTTTATACATTTCAAACAATACGAATGTTAAAAACCGTCACTAAAATATTGAAAAAATAATAAAACTGTATACATCTCTTGGCGCTTGTTCTCGATGTTCCTCGAGGCTCTCCAAAGTATCGTAAAATTTAAAAAAAGAAAAAATAAAAGAAATAAGAAAATGAAGGTATTGCAACTCACGAAATAAATTAAATTAATCCACACACACACACAAAGATACCTACACAAATGAAACACATTTTCTTGCGTACATAATTTTGAAACATTATATCAAAGATCCATTTATGACTTTGCTATTTTTTTATTGCGTGGGAAAACGAGTTTACAATAATTGCAACGTATAATCCATTAATTTTCAAAATATTAATTAATAAGGATGTAAGCGTTAACTGTGTAAACAGATACAAAACCAAAAAAAAAAAATATAGAAAAGAAGGAGTCGAGTGGTTATATAAAAGTCATGCGCATTTATTTGTAGGCGATCCTGTTGTACCGTTAAACGATGTAAAACGCATTACAAGTAAATAAGTAATACGCTCGTACACGTACCAGAGGATGTGTCAAGGGGTAAATGGAGCGCGTTAACGAATCAGGCATGAGCCATTATAAATAAATAATAGAGAAAAATGAAGCGTTGTTATTTAATTATTAATAATTATTATAATTTATAATTTTAAATATATATATATATATATATATATATATATATATATATATATAAGATATACAAATGATGTAAGATGAAATATATATATATATATATATAAGTACGGAGTAGCTATGTTCGTCATATTGTAAAATCTAATCACAACACACAGTATCTGTAAAGTATGTTTAGTGGCGTCTCTCAAACTTTGATACTAGCCAAGGGAAAACAAAGAAAAAAAATATGTCGACGTGGAAAGAAAAGAATATTAAATCGATATATTAAAGAAAAATAAGTGATTAAAACACAGCAGACGCCTATACCTATGTCCGAAACTCTTTTCTTTTTCAATAAAAAAAATATAGCTCACGTTCGCGAGCGTATACAATATAATAATGATTATAAAAAAGAAAAATCGATTTTCGCGAGTGTGTATAAAATATATTAAAAAGGAAATAAACGACTCGATCTCGAGGATTGGTCGATTGTATACAAATGTGTCGTATGGTTCGTTGAATTTAGTGGATATGTATGAAGATATAAAAAAAAACAAATATTACATGTAAAACACGCGTGAGGTAATATTATATTGAGAGACCTCTTTAGAAGGCCTCTCGAACAAAAAAAATATCGTGCGATTTTCTATGTTTTATGCGTAGAGCTTTTCTAACTTTATTTTTATAGGAATGATTTATGCCGAATTAAGTTTTAGTGTGTATAGTCGTATTTGTTACGAGGTTAAGGTGTGATACTTTAATTTATAAAGTTAAAGGTCAATCTGAACTTGTAATTGTAAAGTAGAAACAAATGATAACGGAAAGCAACGTTGATTATTTATCGTCTCTCGTTCTATATAAATCATTATATATTATTTGTATAATAAGAATCGTCGATCAACGTTAATTTTTTTTTATTACGTAATACGTGTGTCTCACAACTCGGATTCTATATCATTTAACTTGTAAAATTAATGCTAATCATCATTTTATATGCGTACATACAGATATGTTTGATTAAAATAAAGTTTATTATTTTTACGTTGCAATGTAATCGTCTCGGCAGACCTGCAGAGTCGGTTGAAAAATCAGAGTTTTTGTTATACATATTAAAACTAATTTATTAAAAAAATTTGTAAATAGTCTGTAAACAATCATTTACTCTCTGTAAGGATTCTGTAGAAATGTTGTGGCGTTGGGAAGAAAGTGAACTTTAATTTACTTGAACCTATTTTATTCTATTTTATTATATAACGCGCAAGAAATGGTTGACGATGTGTTTTATACAGTTGTGAATATCCAGGCAATAAATGGGTAAAAATAATAATCTAGCATTAAACAAAACAACAAAAGAAATTAATATTGTATAAAAAAAATCACCTATCTAAAATTATTACGTTAATGTAAAATTTTACTTAGTGTTTATATATACATAAATATATAATAAATACTGGCAATTTTTACTAAATTTTTCAAAACGTCTTAGCATTAATTTCATAAGTGACCGAATGAAAAGAAACGAAATAAGCGCATATATATACATATATACAGATATGTATATATATATATATTATTTTATAGCCATACGATCATATCCCGAAAAAAGTATTTACAAAAGAAAAAGCTCGCGAGGAAACAAAAATTACAGGTTTAAGAGAGAAAAGTGAATTCGTCGAGAAGTCAAATTTTTTATCGCTGCTAATTATTCCAGGGTCTATATATAATATACTTTCTCATTACGAGAACAAGTTAAAATAAAATAAAAATAAAAATAAAAAAAGATTTACAAATTTTTTTTTTCTTTATATATATATATGTATATATATGTGTATATATATATATATATATATACGTATATATGTGTGTATATGTGTATATATATATATACGTATATATGTGTGTATATGTGTATATATATATATGTATATGTATATGTATATGTATACACGTGAATTTCCTAAATTCATGCTCGTACCTGCACTGTGTTCCGATCGATCACGATGCGCAACTCGAAAATCGCGCGCTCGCTTAAATATTTGTGCAAAATAAGACAGTTGCGCTGTATAAAGTTGACGCGATAAGATTTAAAATAATAATAGCAACAACAACAATAATAATATTAATTAAAAAAGAAAAAAAGAAAAACTAATAATACTAATAACAACAGTAACGATAAAAAGAAGGAACTATATATGAGAATGAGTACCTATATCGCACGAAAACAAAAGCAACTCACACCCACACGTACGGACACAAATGTTTTCTTTCTCGCGCGGATCGATGTAAAATATAAAACGATTAATATATCGGTGAGGAAGATGAAATCTATCTAGTTTATCTCTTGTTTTTTAGCGCACGGATTATACATACATATATATAAGAGTATATAACGATACGTATGCTCTTGTATATATACATATATATATTTACTTATATATTATAATAGGTAGCGATACGAAAAGTCTTTTCGTCCAGCACAAAAATAAATTGACAAAACAATTATTTGTAAAGTTAATACAAACAATAAGAAGAAGAAACTATACTGTAAGATACGAACGTAAATTATTTTCCACGAGTTATTAAAATAATAATAAAAAAAAAATTGTTGCGCAATTTATGTATTATTTGTGGGCGCGCGTACTTTTCGAATTGCGATGCGAATCCTTATAGTCCATTAAAAAAAAAAAAAAAGAAGAAACAGGGAAGTCTTTGAACGCGCTGAGTTCCAAAGATAAAATAAATAAATATTTCGCGCGTCTCTCCTGGAAAAAAAAGGAATAATAATGAAGTCGCTAAATTGGCCGCGCGATATCGATTGCTTATAATAGGAGGATTAATCGTAATCCCCGAACAATATACAATGAGCCTGCATTTTTTTTTTGGTCCGGCCTGCGTGCGGTAATTTTTCGAATTTTCACTTATAAGTATATATATAAATATTATAAATATTATAAATATATAAATATGTCGCTTGGTATAGATGTATACTTCAAGAAATCCACCAAATTTATCATTTTTGATTATCTCTCGTCGATATATTTGTATAAAGATTCTCACGTAACGATGTAATTTGCGAATTTTCTACAAATTTTGTATAAAATAATCTTGAGAGGTAATTTTTCGCTTCGCAAAGGGAGGGAGACGGGGAGTGAGAGAGGGGCGAGAGATGAAGAGAACAGAAAGAGAGAGAGGGGGAGGAGAGTGAGAGAGGTGCATAATGTTTAAAATAATACATTATAACAAAGAAAAAAATGACGTTGCACAAAATACGAAACATGACAACATTTCCGGTAGATTTATAAATATTTGTATAATCTGCTATATAGCCGAAGAAAATAGGAAGCATTTGATATCATGTGGCCAGTGATTTTTGACGCTTTAAAGTAAGCGGAGGGTAAAAATGAAGTAAACCAACAAACCATAATTCACTTATTTTATCGTCGTGCGAATGTCCATTTCACTGCGATAACGAAAGTAAAATATAACGCACGAAAATATAATAAAGTGTTTGACGATTACTTGAAAGGAGCGACTACTTTTCCAGGAGCATTGTAAAAAGACATTATTGCTATAATATTACGAAGAAAAAAAAATAAATAAATGCGCGGGTTATCAAAGTTTTCAAATTTTCATTGAGCACTTTTTTGCAAAGGTGTGGGAGAAAGAGAAAGAGAGATGAAATCGAATAATTCTATTATATATCGAGGCTATGGGTGAGATTAAAAATACGAAATGTGCGAATATGAGCGAAATTATTGATGTATGGGATATGAAAAAAAAATAAAAAAAGAAATTACCAAGACGTAATTAACATGAAGAAATTGTAACTAGGATGTGACAAACATCGTCCAAGTGCTTCTGATGATGCTTGGGTACATAATCATTAAAAATTATTGTGTACTATTACTTGTATCATACTATTATCATAATTGTATTATTATTATATAATACTAGGGGGGACTTATTAAACCAAGTTGACTCTAAATTTTATCATGTCACATTTTCTTAATCCTCCCTCTTTTTCCTTAACGGGATGTTGGGATCAAATTACAGGTACCTGCACCTTTCAACCCAAACAATTTTTTGTCGGTAATTATTAGTCAAAAAAGGCATAAACTTTCAACCCAAATATCGTAATTAAATCATGTATCAAAAAATCTGGAGAAATTTGGGTATATTATTTAAAACACGACTTGGGGCTTGACATTCAAGGTTTTTTTAAAAAATGTATTCATTTGTTTATAAATAAAAATAAAAAATCACCATTTTTTGAGCCCAACATCCCCTTAATATAACATTTACAATATATTTATATTTTGTACAATGAATATCATAGTTTATAACTAATTTATAATTTTTAGGTTCCTTGTTTTTAAAGAAATCTGAAATAATCTATCTCAAACAGCACAAAAATTTAATAAATTTAATATGAAGTTTGTCAATACTGAAAATTGTAATCTACTCATTTGTAACGATTGCTGTAAAAATTTGTGTAAATAATTCAATTGAAGTACTGTATAATGTATTTGGGAGACCAAAAAACTACTATCAAAAGTACTATTTAAATATTTATGAATGCTTAGCATGAAAACTGATTAACTCGGATTAAATAAGGTTTTCATAATCCAAATCTACTTTTAATTTATAATTTGAATAACGATGTAACGATTACCTATATAGTAATTTTCGATACTCGTGTGAAAGAGTTGATTTTTAAACGATCGTGAGTTTTATCGCCGAAGTGAAAAGTGGATGATACTCGCAATATGAAAATCATCTTCTACACGCATATTGAACAATATTTGTTGATACAAGGAATGCAAGTACAATTTTTTAAAAACCGAACTATGCGTAGAATCGCATTTTACGCATACCGTGCCAAAAAATTCATATAATATACGCGTTTGTAAAATATTTTTTCCTCTTTGTTTTAACTTTATAAGTTTAAATAAATGACATGACACTTTTGAAAAACAAAATAATCTGCAAAGTAAGTAATTTTGTTAAAAAGCAGGGACTTTTAACAAAATAAATTAATTTGCTTTGTTGAATAATAAATAATAAGCATTTACACTGAGCATGGTATACTCAAAGGGCAAAGACAAAACAAAAAGCAAGATAAATAACCAAACAGTATAAAATAATTTAGATAAATGACTAGAAAAAAAGTTAATACAAAACTTTGGAATTTTATTAACACAGTTTGACAATTTTTTGGTTCCTTAAGTGTAACACAGTGTATCATCACAAGTCTTATTTAAAGTCATAATTCACTTTTAAGTCATTTGATATTCAAACATACTACTTTGAAGACTAGTAAATACTGTGAGAAATGCATATTGCAGGACGTTAATTGAAATTAAAACTTAATTATTATATTATTAAACATTAAACTAGATAAATAAATGCATAAATAATAACATTACTTTACCAGAAAATAGTCTTTTCTGTACATTATCACTCGTACGTTATTAAGTTTTAAGGCGCTTTTCTATATACCTTTGCTATCTTCTATTTTAAAATAAAATACGAGCATTAATATCGTATATTTAACTTATAAATGCAAAATGAAAAAGGGTTAAAGGAAATATGACTAGGATTCCAGAAGTTCATCGTCGCTATCGGTATCCGAATCGATTACAGTCGGTTCAGAATTATCCATAAGTAAATGAACTTCTTCCGTTGTATTTACCTGGAACAGTGAATTAAATTTACAATATTGAAGAGGCATGCAAAACATAACAACAAAGATACTGTGGTACACAAAAAAATCAAAATAATTGGATTTAAAAATGCTTTTTATTTTTATTAAAGATATATAGATTCACTTAATATTTAGATATAAACATTTTTATGAAACTGATGGATTCCATAGAAGTACAAAATAAACAGTATTCAAATTTTCTAAAATAGTCTATCAAATGCAATACGTTTCTACTAGAATTTTTTTATCCACAGGTTTCATTTAGGAACATAAATTTTAATAATATAATACTGAACTCAATACTGAAAAACATTATTTAACTATGACAACAAAACTAAAAATCTGAAATAGTTTTTAATTTATTTCGACGTACCCGTGAATATTTAACGCTATCACTATTTCTTCGAGACGAATTAAAAATTACATTTATAAGTCTTGATAGTCTCCCAGTACTTTGTAGATAGAAAATAATTGTCAGAATTATGACAATGACGATAACAATGCCGGCTATCTCAATACCTATGAATATTGAAAAAAAAATATTTATATTATTACATGCATGTTATAATTGTAAGATTTAGTTATAATTTTTTAAAATTGTCTTTTGTACTCATTTAAAAAAAAATTCAAATATATTTTTTTATACCACTCAATGTTGTAGTTGTCGTTTTAATCACTGACGGTAACGACTTATTTAAGGAGCTACAAATTTTATTTGTTTGCCACTCAAATTCCACATAGCACGGTTGTTCCTGGTAAAGAATTTTTTACAAAATTAATATAATTAACTCTATGTATATGTATATAAATATGATATTGGTAAATTGTAAATTACTTGAAGAGAAACCAGTGTATCAGAGTATGTATATTTATTACATACTATAGAAAGCAATGATTCAGCATAAGTACCATTGCATATGCTTCCTTTTGTAAATTTCAAACGAATGTAATTTGTATCATTATCGTCTAAAACTTTAACATTAGTACCATAATTTATCTGATCATCACAAATAAAAGCACCATTACAAACCGACTGATTTTTACAATATGTTATTTTATACATTTTATCTCCTTTTACGCTTTTTACCTAAAAATATTCATTTCATTCAAAATACGCTCAATTATCACTGATCAGCACCCATTTGGGAGCATAAAAAAAGGGACGTTAAAATTATAAAGAAAATGTATGGTCAACATTTGCAGAAATTATTGAATTTTAATACGTACACGCTGTATTAAATTTTCGTGTCTGATTAACTCTGTTAAATTTTGTATTCACCAAGTGTCTTTAATAGAGAACAATCGTCGTTAAATGTAGCATCGTTTCCGCTACAAACAAGATCTACCTTCCATTCAAAACGATATGTACAGTTTTTGTAGTCCAAATATTTTGGATAACTCTGCAACAAATAAAAATGAGTGTAAATGTTGCTCTTCCAGGATGATTAAAATATTAAAATTAAAAAAAACTATTAATTCTATATTAAATTATGATCTTTTAAAGTTATACGACAATAGATTCTATACAGTAGGAATAAAGTTCATTTAAAAATATTTTAAGATACTTATATAATTTTGAGTATAATGTAAATGTGATATGATGTAAAAAATTAATAACAGAACAAAAAACATGTTTTTACTAAGGAGTATAAATTGTAAAAAAAAAACTATGCATATAAATTTGAGTTTTAGCCTTATGTAGTAAAAATAATATTAGAAAGATTTGAACTTAAGTATGAATTAAATATTCCTTACATTATCCTTTTTAATATTTGCATCGCATAAAAATGATATACTTGATTCCACTTTTCTCTTTATATCTTCTGGGCAAACAGATCCATTGTGATAGATCAAAATAGCACTTTGATCAGATGTCCGAATTGGATTTTGATCAGGATAACCTAAGTTCTATATAAATTTTTTTATAAATTTAGTAATGTAAAATTTCAATATATTACAAAAAATTTAATTATTCATATTGATACATTCATTTAAATTACTTACAGTTACATCTCCATATCTACCATTAATAATTTTATTTTTTTTTATAAGCTTGTAGTCTCCGACTTGTATGAAAATAATGTCAGAATTATACAATGCATAACACGGATTTAATACATATGAATATTGAAAAAACCAACATATTTATATTATACATGCATGTTATAATTGTAAGATTTAGTTATAATTTTTTAACATTGTCTTTTGTACTCATTTAAAAAAAATTCAAATATATTTTTTTATACCACTCAATGTTGTAGTTGTCGTTTTAATCACTGACGGTAACGACTTATTTAAGGAGCTACAAATTTTATTTGTTTGCCACTCAAATTCCACATAGCACGGTTGTTCCTGGTAAAGAATTTTTTACAAAATTAATATAATTAACTCTATGTATATGTATATAAATATGATATTGGTAAATTGTAAATTACTTGAAGAGAAACCAGTGTATCAGAGTATGTATATTTATTACATACTATAGAAAGCAATGATTCAGCATAAGTACCATTGCATATGCTTCCTTTTGTAAATTTCAAACGAATGTAATTTGCTATCATTATCGTCTAAAACTTTAACATTAGTACCATAATTTATCTGATCATCACAAATAAAAGCACCATTACAAACCGACTGATTTTTACAATATGTTATTTTATACATTTTATCTCCTTTTACGCTTTTTACCTAAAAATATTCATTTCATTCAAAATACGCTCAATTATCACTGATCAGCACCCATTTGGGAGCATAAAAAAGCGACGTTAAAATTATAAAGAAAATGTATGGTCAACATTTGCAGAAATTATTGAATTTTAATACGTACACGCTGTATTAAATTTTCGTGTCTGATTAACTCTGTTAAATTTTTGTATTCACCAAGTGTCTTTAATAGAGAACAATCGTCGTTAAATGTAGCATCGTTTTCGCTACAAACAAGATCTACCTTCCATTCAAAACGATATGTACAGTTTTTGTAGTCCAAATATTTTGGATAACTCTGCAACAAATAAAAATGAGTGTAAATGTTGCTCTTCCAGGATGATTAAAATATTAAAATTAAAAAAAACTATTAATTCTATATTAAATTATGATCTTTTAAAGTTATACGACAATAGATTCTATACAGTAGGAATAAAGTTCATTTAAAAATATTTTAAGATACTTATATAATCTTGAGTATAATGTAAATGTGATATGATGTAAAAAATTAATAACAGAACAAAAAACATGTTTTTACTAAGGATTATAAATTGTAAAAAAAAAACTATGCATATAAATTTGAGTTTTAGCCTTATGTAGTAAAAATAATATTAGAAAGATTTGAACTTAAGTATGAATTAAATATTCCTTACATTATCCTTTTTAATATTTGCATCGCATAAAAATGATATACTTGATTCCACTTTTCTCTTTATATCTTCTGGGCAAACAGATCCATTGTGATAGATCAAAATAGCACTTTGATCAGATGTCCGAATTGGATTTTGATCAGGATAACCTAAGTTCTATATAAATTTTTTTTATAAATTTAGTAATGTAAAATTTCAATATATTACAAAAAATTTAATTATTCATATTGATACATTCATTTAAATTACTTACAGTTACATCTCCATATCTACCATTAATAATTTTATTTTTGCAAATTGCTGCCCCATGACTACAACCTAAATCTTTTGTAGGTACAAGAGGTCGACAAATATTAATATGATATTCATCCTCGTCGGATTTAATTATATAATTATCCATTTCACGCATTAATGGTTTCAAATTTATTTTATTGTTATATGAAGAACATGTATTCTATTAAAAAAATTGATTATTAATATCCATTATTACAACAAAGTAAACTAATCATTAATATTAAAAAAAAAAATAACTTTACTTTTTTACACACAAGAGGTGTATGTACTTTAATAACATCATGGCATGACTCCTCTTCAATTGTATAAGAATCAAAACCACAATAAAATTCTATTAATGTATATCTTTGCAATATATTAGAACATATATCACCATTTGTGTAATTTAAATATGGACCACTTTCTTTCCACATTAATTTGGAATTTCCAATTCCACCTGATGTGTTATTGCTTCTCCTACATGAACCTAAGAAATTGAAGAACAATTTAGGAATGACACAGAATTCACACATAAGTATCTGTAATTTCATATTTTACTAACCTGAACCTTTTTTACACTTAGAACTTTTTAGCGAATTACAAATACTAAATCCAAAAATATTAACATCATTAAAATTAACTGTATGTTCTTTACCCTTTAATTCATTTAGGTCATACAATTCACCAGTTTTTGGATCTTTAACTGAACATGTTTCAGTTTTTTCTTTGGTCATAGTTTTATTTTTCAGTGCTTCAACATCGCATGCAGCAGAAGTTTCCCAAAAAAAGTGATAACGACACTTTTCCATACCTCCTATATACTTTGGCAAAGTTCCCTGAAAATTGGTAAGACATATTAGACTAATTTTCTATTTCAAAAAGATAGAATAAATATTCAAATATTTAAAATTGTCATACAATTGCATCCAAATTACATTTGAATGTAATTGTGGTTTCAACATGTGAAGGGGAACCTGGAAAATTTTCAGAGCATATGCCCCCCTCTTTGTATGTCAGTGATATAGTTTGATCATCGGTATTGTATAGTAAACTATCTTTGTATAGTTTACCTAAAGTCTTGCTATAAAAACAAAAACAAATGGAATTTAATTTTATTTACAAATATATATTTAAATAATGATTGTTAATTATCATTAATTTTAAACACCTTGTTAGTTTTGAATTAGTTTTATCAATTAAACAAGCAGAACTATCAGCTGTACATGTATTTTTTCTATATAAAATGGAATGACAAATATTTAATATTGCAGAATATCTTTCATTAATAAATACTTCATAATTATCTGAAAAATTTATTAATGAACTCAAATCATAATGATTAGAATTATTATCTATTTTGCAGTCTATTTGCCGACGTTTTGTACATGCAGCTTCATTTCTCCAATTCATGTTAAACACACAATCATTATATCCCTTAAAAGAAAGTATAATACATTAATAAAATATAAAATGTTATTTTAATAAACTGTAAAATAGTAAAATATTCTTACAGTTGCATAAAGTTCTATGCCATTTTCATTATTCACATTGAAATCACATAACATATTAATATTGACTTCATTAATTATATAATAATGATTGTTAATTATCATTAATTTTAAACACCTTGTTAGTTTTGAATTAGTTTTATCAATTAAACAAGCAGAACTATCAGCTGTACATGTATTTTTTCTATATAAAATGGAATGACAAATATTTAATATTGCAGAATATCTTTCATTAATAAATACTTCATAATTATCTGAAAAATTTTATTTAATGAACTCAAATCATAATGATTAGAATTATTATCTATTTTGCAGTCTATTTGCCGACGTTTTGTACATGCAGCTTCATTTCTCCAATTCATGTTAAACACACAATCATTATATCCCTTAAAAGAAAGTATAATACATTAATAAAATATAAAATGTTATTTTAATAAACTGTAAAATAGTAAAAATATTCTTACAGTTGCATAAAGTTCTATGCCATTTTCATTATTCACATTGAAATCACATAACATATTAATATTGACTTCATAATTGTGATTATTATCACACTTATCACCAGTATATTTAAAAATGATTTTTCCAGAACTTTGAACAATTTCTGGTGGCTCCTTTCCTATATAAAATATTAAAAATATCATTGTTTACAGTAATATAAAAATACAATAAATGTTAAATTTTACTTATTACATTACTTATTAGCCTTACCTATCCCAATTTGCTGACCGTACTTTGAAAGACAAATAGAATAACCTGAACGTCCATTACATTCATTATTTAACTGTTTACACATTTGCAATGTTATGTAAATATCTAGTTCATGTTTAATAATATAATCATTAGTAGTATTGGTTAACTTTCTGAAATCAAAGTCGTATGAAAATCTATTTGTTTCCGTAACAAGACAATAATGTTCCTATAAAGTTTGTGGTAGATTAATTAAAGTGATTATATTTAAATAAAACTGGATTAAATAAAAAAATTAATTTTACCGCATTTCGAGTAACTACAGCAGCCAAAAATTTTGGTTCAATTAGTATTAAAACGAAAATGAAAATCCACATTTTTCAAGTTGTACATAAGAAAGTCTGCTGATTAAAATTTGTATCCACCATTGATACTATCAAATAACGTATACTTTAGCTTGCAAGATAAATATTTTTGCCGGTCAACATTATCGTATTACATTTCTTATCTTCACTGTCTTACCTCTTTACTTCTTTAACATTTTCAGTTACACTTAAAAGATTACCTCGTAAGTAAGTACAATACTTTAGGAGTTTATTCCCAAACAAAAATTTTTAAGATATTTTTAATGACAATCACACCACTCCCTTTGACGATACCACGGCTGTGTATTGTTTTGAGTCGACTTATTTATATACCTATATATATATAAATTAGTATAAGAGTATTGCGCGCTCACGACTCTTGAAAGTTGATCTTTAATTAAGTATCTTGTTCGAGCCTGTTTCTTGGGATACCACCCCCCCCCAGCCGGAAATATATGATATTGAAAAAAAAAAAAATATACATCGATAGGGCCATAATTGTAGCAGTTCTTAATAATATTTATTAAATTTGTACAGTTTCTATTTTGGCAGAAAAAATATTGAAAATCGTCAATACAAAATGTTTAACACTTAACTTGATCCCTATAAGGTTTCTGAACCATTAAATGCATAGAAAATTGAACATTTTTTTCTTTAATTTGTACAATTTCATTTATTGATAAAATTATTAGTTTTTCATGCCAATCGATAAAAACAGTAAAACTGCCACGACTCCCCAAGATGCAAGCATATGCGCATGCTCAATCTAGCCCCGAGCTAAGTTCAGCAGCTTTCGTAAGTATTTAATGTTAATAAAAGATTAAAATTTAATTTTGATCTGTCGCATATTCGTTTAATCATTTGTCCCTTACTAATAATAATAAAATATAATATTGTCATCATAAAATTATATATATATATATATATATATTGTAGCGAGTACTACCTTACCGACGGCCGATGGTATACTTATTGATTGTAAATAGCCACTGGATGGCGCCCTACTATTGTTTCCAGCGTAAACAATAGTTTGTAAATGATATATAAACATTCACAGTTCTTGCAGAGTAGGAAATTCTATACTTTATGTACATACGAATTTTTATGTAAAGATATAATAATTGGCAAAACTCATTTATGCAGAACTTTGTTTATAATTACTGTTGCACAACAGAACCTAATGTGTCAATAACTACTTACTCTTACATAAAACTCACACTTGGAGTATAACAAGTTTCGTGCATGATTAAATATTCAACATTGTAATATTTATATCTTGCAGAATCTAGAAAACAAATTATTTATGAAAACAATGTGAAATTTAGTAAGACCAGGAAGAATGTATTAAAATGAAAAGTAAATATGAAATTTGTTAGAATAATAAAACTGTTTATAAAAGTAATTTGCTTTTCAATAATTATAATAATTATTAATATAATAAATACAAAAAATATGTAAAATGAAATAGTTTTTTTGTCATTAAACTTCCTTTCTTTCATTTAAAATTAAAAAAATAAAATATTGTTTCAACTGGAAACAATAGTAGGGCGCCATCTAGTGGTTTTACAATAAGTTTCATCGGCCGTCGGTAAGGTAGTGAACTGCTTTTTACTCGCTATGTATATATATTTTATAATTTTATGATGACAATTTTATATTTTATCATCATTAGTAAACTTAAATTAGCTAATTAATTCATTGATTAATTTATGGCCTTTTATATTAAATTAGATGTGAGGCGATTTTGTGAATACATTAACGGCTTAAACTTTAAAAAATGTATGTAAATATAAATACTTTTGAACGATTCAAATAATTACGATAAACGAGTAGTATTTTTTGTTGTCTAATTAGCATTTTTGAAAGTTGCCTCACTTAGTTCGGGCTGCACTGCGCATGCTCATTATGCTCGAAACTTGGGAGTCATTCTGTTTTACAGTTTTTATCGATTTAAGCCAAAACGAATAATTATTACGATAATTGATGATGTACAAATTAAAAAATAATTGTTCAATTTTTCTGTGCATTTTAATGCTTCATAAACCTTATAGGAGCCAAGTTACAAGCGTTTAAAGTTTTTTGATTTTACCATATTTTCAATATTTTTTATGGGATATGTATAACTGTACAAATTTAATAAAGACTATTAATAAACTGTGCAATTAGGGTCTTATCGATGTATATTTTTTTTATTTAAAATAACATATATTTTACGGCTGGAAGGGGGGTGGTCGTGGGATATACCCTGCGCGTGTTATAAACAAACGCAATTAAGGCGAGTTTTCAATGCAATATTCCGCAAATATATATATATATATATATATATTTCTTTTTATTGCTTATAAGAATTAATAAACGTTTTATCTTTTATTAATTTTATATAGATGCACCAGTAAATTATGCTTATAAATTAGATACAAACATCGCGCTTGATACTTTTTTTGAAAAGGAAGCTTGAATGAGAAAAAATATATTTTAAAATTTTATAACCTTAATATTTGTATTTTTTTTTAAATCTTTCAAGAATTAAGAGTCACATGAGAGATGCTAGATAGAAAGTTTTAAAAATGTTAAAATAAGAAATGTTTATTTTTATAAATTGTTTAATAAATAAATGTATTAGAAATGGATGAACTTATGATTGCGGATGTTTTTTTGATTTTAAAACCGCTTTGTGATTCTTTTATGAATGAACCAAGTGCAGCAAAAGCAGAAGAAATTGGAAAACTAGTTAATAGAACTTCAAATACTATTGTACAAAAAATTTGCGAAAATGTTATGTATCCCATAATACATCATTTAAAAAACAATACTCTTAGGTAAATTTTTTTTAATTGTTTGATTTAATAATGTAATCTTATAATTATTTAATTTATTTTAATTCATCTTTTCGTTTTGCAGTAAAGATAATAACATATATTTGATTAATACTATTCGAACAGTTATACTGAAAATTAGAATAGAAAGTTTAAAATTATTTTATGAGATATATCATTGTTTACGATCTCAAATATGTCATCAGCAAAATACAATGGAATGTATGTCAATTTTATTATTTTACTTTTATACAACTAATACTAAACAAAATATGATAATCTAACATTTAGATTTATTAATCCATATAGTTTAACTGTTTTTCAATATACTAATTAAATTGTCATTTTTATTGATACCTAGGCTTAATGATGAGAAATTATAAGAAAATTTTCATGTTTATTTCAAAATCCAGTGAATTTTAAACAAACATATTATAAATTTTATATTTATAGTATCAAGTTATGAATAATTTGTAATTTTTTTTAGTAATAGAAACCCACGAAGAGCTAAAAGAAAGTGTAGTTTTATGTTTAAGAGATTTAATAAAAAATTGTTCTATAAGCACTATTGAAGCATTTTATACAAGAAGTCATGCAGCTTTCTTAAGTCATGGTATTTATCTAACAATTAAAATAGCCAGACTGGAAAAATCGGTTTCTCTAAGGTATAGTTGTAACATTATAGTAAAATAAATACAACAATTTTTTTGTGTCATTTTTTATTACAGATTAAGTTCAATTGAAGCTGCAATGGCTTTATTGCAAGTGCACGATGAAGTAGATACTCAAGATATTGTTTTATGTAGTCAAATAGCTGATGTAATTATGTTGTATTTACCTGGTGTTGTAAGTGGTTTATTGGAAATTGCTCTTGGCACTGATATACAAAACCACAAAGTTACAATGGTATAACTTTTCTGATTTTATATACTACACACTCTTTTTTATTTTATAAAAACAAAATATCTACTATTTTACTTTTATGCATTTTTAAGAAAAATCATATTTTTAGATAGCAATTCGTGCATGGAGTCGAACAGTGACCCTTGTTATGCAGGATATGCCTGAGGAACAAAATACTACTTCACTACATTCATTATCATTAGACCACATAATAATAAAAGATCCTAATGATCTAAAAAAAATGAAAGAAGTTTTAGAAAATGCTAAAAGAACACCTGATTGGTACTTATCAGTTTCTGAAAAATTTAAAACAATTTTTACAGAATTGGATACCTTAACTAAGCATTCCCATTTTAAAGTCAGAAGAGAACTTAGTGAAGGTGTTAGCCTTTTATTATTGAAATGTTCTAGGTAATTTTTTTATTCATTTTTTTAACTTAAAATTATAATACTAATTATTTTGTATACTTTCAGAAATATGGAACCTTGTTTTCAAACTTTGTTGGAAATTTTATTAACATTATCAGAAGATGAGAATATCAAAGTTGCAGAACATGCACATGAAACCCTGAAAAAAATACAAGAAAAGTGCTTTCAAGATAAAACTATGAAATCTGTTGTAGAGATAGTAGAAGAAAATTTATATAATCTTTTGACAAAAATGCCTAGAATAATTAGAACATCTGGTATTATTATATTTGAATATATTAATAGAAAAAGATATTTTTTTTTGCAATATTCATTACATATAGTTATATATTTACATTATAGGTGAATCTACACAAATAGTATGGCTCAATCGGTTAGCCGGATACTTAAAACTTCTTGGCAAACAGAGATTATCCAGAATTTTACTTTCAACATCACATTTAAGGAAATTACTATTAACATTTGTGAATATAACTGAACTTGACTGCAGTAACGTTACATTATTAGAAGATCTTACAATTACAAGTAATATTTAATGTTTAAAAATGATGTTTTAAAATAAATTATTATTAAACATTTAATTATTTTGTAGATTTTGAAGAAACTATGTATCACACAGTATCTCATTCCTGGAAGGAATTCAAATTTTTATTTGAGACTAACACTATAGAAAAATTATATAGTATTTTTAAAATTCTTGGAGAACTCAGTGATCAGCAAATTTTAGTTGATAGTATTTTAAAAATGACATTGGATGTACCAAAATTTAGAAAAGAATTATATTTAATATTAAATGTGATATTAGAAGGTAATAATTAATTTGTTAATATTATATTTTAAATAATAACATTTGTTTTTATTAACTTGAAAAAATAAAATAGTTCCTTCAGAATCTACAATGCAAATGGGAATATGTAAACAGGTAATTGAACATTATGTTCAAGCAGATTATTGGAATTCACCTGTTAAAGTGTCAGACGAAACGTCTTTACAAATGGCACAAAGCAATATTGTGCAGTGCTGCTTACTTCTCGAAGGACTCGGAATAATTGCAAAAAGTTTGCAACAGGATTATCAGTATTTTCTTTTAAAGACTCTTTATCTTGTGATTGAAAAAGCAGGTAAATAGAATTTCAAAGTTTACTATAAAAAAATAAAATTTGAATATATATTTAAATATTTTTATAAATCAATTTATTTAATAAAATATTTATTTATGTAGGGAATGAACACAGTTTACTTCGATTAAATGGTCTCAAAACTCTCGAAATTATTGCAAAATCACAAGAACTAGATACTATTGGAGATTTACTTCGAGTTAATGTTGATTATATTTCATATCATGTAACTTTGAAACTTCGTCGTGTAGATAGAAATCCAGGTGTTTTAAATGTTATAACAGTTGTAACAAATTACAGCACAATGGATTTCCTTCCACATTTAAAGGATATTGTAGATGATTTACTTTTACAGTCTAGTTCTACTATTCAAAAACGCAATGCACAATCTTTTCTTAAAGTATTTTATACTTTTACTTTATGTATCAGAAGATTATCATTAAAGGACAAGAACAATCAAAATAAAGGAGTTTGTGGAGATTCAAAACCTATGACACCAGCAGAAATTATTATAAAAGAGATTACAGAATTTTTGGAAGCTAAAAAAAATTCAAAACTTTATGAAGTTAATGATGAAGCAGATGATAAATTTGATGACAATATGATGAGTAATCTTGAAATAAATGATAAGTATAATGAACATAATATTACAGATACTGATGAAGGTATACATTATTAGGCACGACCGCAATCCGGGAGAGCCTTATATTTTTTACAATAAAAAGTGAATAATTCTATAAATAGAGAAAATATCCAAAATTAATTACTTTTTCAGAGGACAAACAAAAGGAAATTCCAAAATATGTTAACATGACTAAAGACATTATGAAAAGATGCTTACACTTTTTACCTGCACAAGATTTTTCAGTATCATTATTAGCAATGTCTACATTGAAAGAAGGTGTATTTATTTTAAAAGATTGGGAAAATGATTTACTGCCGATTGTTCATGAACTTTGGCATCCATTGGTAGATAGATTTCAAAATCCAAATCCACTTGTTGTAAATCACGCTTGGCAATTATTGTGTTGTCTTGCCCAAGTTTGTTTTGATTTTATTCGTTCTAGGACATTAAAGTAAGATAACTATTTCAATTACTTAATTTTTTTTAAATAACTAACATTTTTAGATAAAATATCATCAAGATATAAATTTCAAAACTATTTACTATTTACAGACAAATTTTACCAGCTCTTTCAAGTTTTCTAAAAAAATCTTCTAAAGAAAGTTATAAAAAGGATATAGGTAGTACATATACATATACTCAAATATTTAAATTACAAAAGGAAATATTGTCTCAATTTGGTAGAGTTGTAATTAATTTAAAATTAATTGAAAAAGACACGTGGAATGTTTTAGAAATAGTAGAGCCCTACCTTGATTGTTTACAACACCAGCAACTTCAGGTGAAGAATTTAAATATTGATATATAATTATTTTTAAACTAAAATCTTCATACAAGACTTAATAATTTATGTAACAGGATTGTTGTGTAAATATGTATAAAGAAATCTCCGATTATAATACAGATTTGGTTTGGATAAAATGTGTAGATATTTGGCACCGTCTTGTTGAACCAGTAATTCCTGAGAATGATCTAAATGCTTGGTTTTCCAAGGTAAGAAATTTTGGAAATAAGGTATTTAACAAAATGCAGCATATAATAATAACATATTGATAATATCTATAATGTTGTGCAGATACAAGATTGCAAAACAGAAAGTAAGTTTCAACAGAATGTATATAAGATTTTAATTTATATAGATGCAAAGCGTCAAATTTTATAACAAGTTATTAAAGGCTGATGATTTTACATATGTACATGTACATTTTTTATAAATATTTGTGAAGGATAAATAATAAATTATCAATTTTTTAATAATTTATAATATATTTGATTAAAATGTGTATTTATTAGCATATATCCTGTTCTAAAAAAAATATAATTAATATAGATATAAATAAATAAAAAACAATATGCATAATGGTAATTTAAAAAGAAATTGTCATACTTTTATAAAATGCGTTACTTAGATCAGTAGGAAACTAACTACATAGAAATAAGAATTTAATAGCTAAAGTGTGAAAAGTATTTATTTCATCAAGTAAAAATTGATAATTCCAAGATTTGTTCTCTGAATTTTATTTCTTTTTTCAGAGCATATAATTGTTGACAAAATGTTAAATAATTTAAGTTTATATATAATAGTAAAACAATCAGGTGATGCACTCGTATACAAAACCACCAATGTGCTTTTGTAATTTATGTACATATCAACATTTGTGAATTAGTTTTTTTGTTTTGGCCAGTAGACAATATGGTACGTGTGAACACATACATTGATCTAAAAAAATGGTTTTAGACAAAATTTAATAGATATAATCTTATATTTCATTTCACGTCTTTTAAATATATGCACATTCGGTTTTATAATCCTTAAAAGATATTAATTAGTATATTAATACAGACTAGTCGAACGATACAAAACATCTTATATTATTAGAAGTTTATCTGTACATTTAATATATCTCCTAATAAAGGTTGTCGTCCAACCTTTCACTTTATTACAGATGATTATATCCCAAACTGCCTAAAAGTTATCAAGGCGAGGAATATATTTAAATATTTCTTTTTCTATAATTTGCTTTATCAATTCATTGAAAATTCACTTTTTTCTCTTTTATAATATAGTACCAATTATGATACATATTACAATTTTTTGGCAGTTAAAATTCAAAGCATCTTGATAATATTATAAATGCCTTAATACTTCAGCTATTGAGAAATTCTTAAATGCACTTGTGAAACAAGATAACTATCTGCTATAATTGTAAACAATATTGATTTATCATTGAACGCTCAATACCTATGTATTATGCAACAGTCTTCTCACTGGCTATTACTTACTCAAAATCTATCTTTTTTAAATGAAACCTTTATTAAATATTATAATCAATTCAAATTTTGAATTTGTAATAAAGTCACAAACTTATATTTAAAAAATTTGTATTATATCCATATTTACTTCTTCAAAATTAAATAATTAATAACATCAATTAGTAAAAACCTACGATCTTGAACATCACATTATCATTCCTTCTAAATTAAATTACATTCACTCTAACAATATTATTAAAATGTCTCGCTAATACGTAGATCAATAGGTAGTCAATTTTTATATTTTCTTCTGTATATTTTATGTAACTTTAGGTCCCTAAATCATGAATTTTAAATATCTATGCCATATGCATTAAGGGATCTTTGGATTGAGCGAGCAGGTTCAAGTGCGAATGAATTCTCTGTGTTGTGTTGTATGTGTGTGTGTCTGTGTGTGTTTTGCGGTATGTTTTTAGTATATAATTAATGGCCATTTATAAAATTGTGATACTTGGTGAATAAACACTTCATTATTCGCAGCTGTCTTTGTCTTTTATGGTAGAGACAAACCAAAGACGATGATAGATTACTAGCGTCTTTTGTAAACCTTTTGCATCATCATTTCCAAGCTTGCTTCTGTACTTTTTGCGAAGCTAATTTTTTCGAAACGTATGATGAGATTACTAAAGCTGCAAGAACTATAACGATAAGGTAGTAGTCGAAATCTTCTTTTAAAACATCAAAAGTTTTTGATGGCGCTACTCTCGTATAAAAAAGATCTAAAACACATATTGCATTTTTACAAAAATATTTTTAAGCTTATTTTTATTAGTGAATGCAGTTAATTAAATACTAACTACTAGTATAATAATTTTAATGTTTATACTCACCAAGACCATGAACAAAGACTAGGCATGTACTTTCAAGGCCACTAGGACTTGTGTGAATTCCAGAAACTCTGTGCACACTTTGATTGTAATTTATAATACTATCCATATGAATAGGAATTTCTGGCATATATGGAATGACATTCTCCTCACGCATTTCTGGATTAATTGGTCGTCTTGGATCAACCATCATCCAAGGTAATTCCAAAATCCCTCCATTAGCCAAAGCGACTATAAAATAAAAATGTATTTATTTTTACAATTGTAAGTAATAATGATTCTTTGAGAAACAAAGCTGTAAATACTAGTTACCTAAGATGTGTTTACTTGTAATACCCTTTTCCGTAATTGTTTCTTGCATCGAATCTATCGAAGCGGGGAAAATAAAGGCCTGTCTTTCGACAATGGGTAATTTGGTAGTTGTAAATGATGAAAAAACTGCAATTTTAATTAATTATAATATGCTTTTTTAACTTAAAAGTGGAATTAGTAATAATATTAAAGAAAAAATTATACCTGTGGTGTTACTTTGAGCTTTTCCTTCGTATAATTCTAACGTAGCAATTTCAGTTCTACGACTTTTTTCATTAAAGTAACTATAAACTAACCAGTTTTCGGAATGAACAACATGAATGGGTCCTTTGGTTCGCTTGTGTACGATTGAGAAAACCATGGAACCCGACACAACGTCCAATAAATATAAATTAAGCGTATCTAAAATTAAATTAAAAAATTATTCCAATTTAGTTAAATACTGCATACTATTAAGATTAGAAATTTACTTTTCTGTGCACCACTGGTCCCTTGTGTGACAACGGCGACTAGATTAGGATTGATATACTTGTAAAGGACTGATCGATCACCAAGTACACGACCTTGTGAATGCACGCGTTCAATCGGATCCTTTGAAACAACGTGCGTTATTCGCTGATTTTTAGGTGAGAATACCAACTCCCATACCTAAATAATTTAAATGGCATATCAATATTATGTTTTAATAGATTATTATAACAATTTATTATTACAAGTTACTAGACTCATATTGAACAAAAATATTGTGTAATTAAATTTAATTTATATAATTAATAAAGAAAGTATTTGCATTTGAATATATTTTTTTGTTTAAATACCTTGTGCGCCACAAGGTTTTGTGGAGTGCTGTAGGAAAGCGAGTACCCTGATAATATTCCCGTTGCTTTGTCTACAGTGAAAATGTAAGTATTGCTACCTACAGAGGTTGCAACTGCGCTTGCATTTTCGGGAAATACGTGGACACGATCTTTATCATCGAGAGTGATTATACTGCGTAAGAAAGTTTCAGTTGTTGCATGAAGTAGCATTGATTGTTTTACACGGTAATCAAGTTTCGTCAATCCACCTAGTACTTGACCATTTATTGGATTAAATGTAAATATTATTCCATTGCCGGTTTCCTGAAAAATCGATAATCGATATATAATTTAATTTAATTTATAGTATAATTATTATGAGTTGCTTACTTGTATTACAATCTTTTTATTATTGTACAAATAAAACCATTGGTAACATCATTAAATTTGAAAAAAATCATATTCATTTGTTATTTTAAATTTTGACAAATATGAAGTACTAACCTTATCGGCAGCTAGAAGTGCACATTGAGGTGGATGTGGAAAATGTCTGCTACCTCGTTGAACATATAGTATCATACTGTCCGTGTCTCGAGAGAAGCCTTTAATGTTTGAAACTCTTAGTTGCCAAATTATTTCACCTCTCTTTGATTCAATACCAAATATCTAAAGAACAGTGTTAAAAATTTTAATAACATTAAAAAATAAAGTATAAATTTATTTTATTATAGTTCTATCTTTATCTATAACCTTTCCAGCAGTTGTAACAGCAACAATCATTTTATGTAAACCAAATTTATCACGTACTAAATCAGCTCTTTGATTGGATTGCTGAGGTTCCAACCCAAAAATCGTTTGAATAAACGATTTCATTTGATTAGCTTGAGAACTTAATCTTCTTATCAGCATTCCAAAAACGTCCCCTAAATCATATATTTAAATTAATTTTACACAAATAAATTTTTCACAAAATCTCAAAGTTTATAAGAAAAGATGGATACAAATAAAAAAAAGATGGCGAAATTGTAGAAACATATTTAAATAAAAAAATATATTATTTCATACATTAGAAACACTAAAAAGTTAACATCACTACATAGTAGAAGAAATCTACTAAGTATCTACTTAACAAAAATCATAATTTCTAGCTGTGTTTTTTACAACCCTGTAGTACTATGTTTCAAATTTCAACTAGTGTTATAAAATTAAAACTTTTTGTAAAGCATAAATTATGCCATACTAAAAAAGAAAAACATTATATACTTATATTCACAACTTGAATTAAATAGAAAAGCAGAAAATTGAGCAACATGCAAATAAATAAAAACTACAGAAATTTTATTAGATTGTACTATGTATAGAAAAACGTTTCCAAAATCACACAGTTATTTTTCATTAACATTATTTGAATCATTCATGCTACTACAAGGTAATATTATATTGCATTTCACAATTCAAACTTATTTCGTCAAAACTGTTCCGACTCATTACTTACATGAACTGTCTACATCAAGACCTGACAGCAGCCATTCATAGAAGAAAGTTTGTTAATATATTGTTATATATCGAAGAAAATATGAGTTATATATGCCAAATAAAATTTAGTGAGAAAATCGCGTCCATTGATTTATTATGTCATTGATAGAAAACGTTTTAGTTTAATGCATAAATGTGAGATTACTTACTTTCTTTTAAATCGAATTCCGTTTCAATAGCTTGGTCCCGATCTGACATTGGTAGTTCTACTATTTCAACAGCTGCAATACTTGCAAGAGATTCTTCTCTTGTCCAAGTTACTTTCTGTTGTAACAAACTAATACTGTGATCTTCAGAAGATAAGAAATATTTGCACATTTTGCCCTTAAGAGATTGATTATTACAATCAACTGCTAAAATTGCAGGTTTATGTAGTGCATTATGTGATATATATGCCATTTTCTCAGGATGTATTTCAGTTGAACCTAATTCATATGCTGTAATCGTTGTTACCTTAAAAAAAATAAAATAATATTTTAAATATACTTTTACAAAAATAGATAAATTATAATTAATAAATTATAACTTACATCATTTTTGTACACTGACTCAAATATTACTTTTTTATTATCTAAATTAGTGACATACAAAAAACTGTCTCCATCAAAATCTCTTCTAAATGTAACTATGTTGTCATTTTCAGGTAATAATAAACGCTGTTTGTGATGGTTTATACTACTAATAGATATTGCGCCTACATTTCCAGGTACAGAAGAAATTTGATAGGGGCCTATGTCTTCATTAAATATTCCATTAGTAAAGTTGGAGACTGGTGCCGTTTTTGGATCAAATATGTTAATGTAAAACAATATTCCTACTTCTCCAGTATTTTCTAATCCGATCAAATTGGGAACAGATAAAACAAACCTGTAATATAAAAAAATTGTCATTTTCACACTTTCTACTGTAAAGTAAATTACTATAACTTATTAACTTACTCTGTGTTTTGATTCACAGGTTGTGAATACATTTTTTTAGTTTTTAATTTTTCTCCTGTTTTACAATCATACGAAGTAACTTCAATTGTACTTTTTTCATAAATTGGTAAGACATGATATAGTACTCCATCTTTGACTTGCCATAGAACATTTTCTATTCTGAAAGGAAAATGTTGAAGCATGAAAAAAATAATCATATTTTAAAATTTATACATATAACAATTAGTTGTATTTAATTTTTAATCACAATTAAAAACATTTATTCGTGAATTTTATTGTGTACTGTATATAGGTATATATGGATTTTTGAGTGAGTCTGTAAATTTAATAAAAGAAAAATTTTGAATGTGCTTTAATGTGCACGTTGACAAGTTAGTAAAATAAACCTTTCACTACTGTAAAGTCCCTCTGTAGTATATGATATAAATGGAGAATCAATTCTGAAATAATAGAATGATAAATTAAAGTCATTAAATTAACAATGACCTTGCACATCTACTGTCACTTGTAATAAATGATGGTTTGGTTAACAAAATATTAGTATTTAAATATTAATAATAATTATAAGTAATTAATCCAAATGAAATGTTAAGTAACCTGTCTGGATTTTGTTCAGCTAATGTCCATTCATTCAGAATATGTCCAGTTGCTGTGTTCCAGTATCGAACAATGGCAGGAACTCCACCATTTACTGTAATTAATTCTCTATCCGCTACATTGCTAAATGCACGAATATGTCCAGCATATCCTTGTTCTAACACTCTTCTCCATAATATTTGACCTGAATAAAACAAATGTGAAGTACAATCATTAAAAAAAGGAACTTGTAGAATAATATAAAATTATTCAAATACCTGTTTTAATATTCAAAGCTGCGATAACATTTTCTTCAGTAGCCACAATGATTCTTTTTGTTGTTGAAACTGTATCAAAACTAGCAAATTTGATTTTGCCTACATATGTTTGTCGCCTAAAAATCAGTATAATACATAAATGAAATTATGTAATAAATGAAAAAAAAACTAAAAATCAGTATGAAATATCTTTGTATAAATGATATGATGGTATCTATAAAACTATAAATAAAAATTTGTTGTAAAGTAAAAATATAGCGAGTGTTGAAGAATTATAAGTTAACAATTGTTGATGATAGATGTATGCTCTTGACAAGAATAAGTATAATATCAATAAATTTAAATATTCATACATTTGGAAACATAATGCGAACACAAAGATTAATGACCAAGATATAGAAAATGTTTATGGAGTAAACAAATAATCGTGCAAACATTTCGTATCAAAACATAAGATTTCTCCTTAAAAAAAGCATAATTAGATAGAAAAATAATCGCAAAGTCACTGTCAATTGAGAGTCAAGTGTTTGGATTTGTATTATTTAAAGGTGTATCAAGCGAGAAGAGAAGAAAGTCTGCTCAATCGCAGTAGTCCTTACCAGTCGAATTTGCCAACCTGATCCTCGTATAAGCAAAGGGAGAGATTAAACAAACTGAATAGAATAATCAGACAATGAATAAAGTGAGAATCGGTAAATAATCGGTAGAAATTTCCACGAAAATTTGTCGCGAGGAGCGAAGGAGCCATGGCGATCGTGTGAGCATCAGGCTGAACAAACGACCTAGCCTATAGAATGAGGATACGTATACGTTGGAAGATAGGTCACTTTAATCACGCCAGGTGGCGAGATCGTTTTTATTGTTGTGTGTGAGTGTGACACATGTTTGAGAATTGAGACTTGAGCTTGAGAGATACCCGGCGGCCTGACTGCGGTGTGCAGTGTCGCGTAATCATTACAACTAAAACGATGTGACAACTCATTTATTTTTATATTTTCAATTACTTTATTGTATTGGCTTTGTGAACATGTTTTTGTAAGTTTTTTTCAACGCTACTAATAATCGTATGTATAATTATTTCGAATTGATATAACCTATAATGTTATTTAATTTATTAGTGGTATACATATATATATAAGCGCATAATTACTTATGAAATAAAATAAATTTTTTTATAAAATTTAAAAATTCTGTAGCTATTATTTTAATATTAATATTTTATTAAAAATTTGCCAAGTTTTCTTTATATGATTAATAATTTTATAATGCACTTAATTTCAGAGAAAAGCTTCCATAAAGCTAATGTTTTATTAAATTGTATAATGAAAAAAAGAATCTAAACCAAAAATGGAACTAAAGGAGCCCAGAAAGAAAAAGGGAGTTAGATTAGAACCAAAATCTTCATTACCTTTGGTATTTGGAAAAAAAGGTGAATTAACAAACTTTCATGCCAATTTGACAGCTCTTGGATCATGTATAGCTGATCCTACAGAAATGGAAATTATTTATAAAATGGTAAATAAATAAATATAATTTATTAAAAATTGAAAGTGACTTAAGCTGTTTTTCTTCAGAGTGTTATAATTATATTTTTTAAACAATTAACATTTTATAGCTAATTTTATCATAATGTTTCCAATAATTTCTTACTTTTAATAATCTTCAATTTACTTTTTCATCTATTTAATTTTGAAATGTTAAAAATATTAATTACTATCTTTATATAATGCATATTTTAGGGATACTTTGGTAAAGGATCTTTATCAAGGAGTCAACCATTGTTTGGTAGAATTCGTTATGGTGCTCCACCAATCATTCGTAACAGACAATGGCAACGTCGCCAAGAATGGATTAGTGAAGTACAAAAACTTAGTGTAGAATCTTACATTGATGATGAAAAGAAAACTGAATATGAACAAAGTATATTTATATAATTTATGTTTTATGTTTGGATTAGATCGAAGTGAAAAATTATTTTAACAATATTTTCTTGATTTATTTCAGGTGATAATGAAGATGAAAATAACAAGAGTAATAACTCAAAAGACTTCAATGATACTTCAGAAACTCTGAACAGTACATGTGAATCAGATGGTTTGACTATTCTTGATACAAGTCAAGAAAACAAAAATACAATTGACATTGAAATTTTAGATAATGATTTGAAAAATGTTCAAAGTAATGGACAAAATAATCAAGAGAATATGGAAGTTGATGAAGTTGTACTTGATTCTACAGAAGAAGAAGATGTTTGTGAGGTATCATCTGATAAATATGAATCTAGTAATTTTGAGCAAAATGACCTATTTGAAAAAGATGACGAGTTACAAATTAATAATGATTATAATAAAAATGAATCCGAGTTGCAAGGAAAAGTGTTGGTGTTATCAGATAGTGATTCTGATACAGAAAATTACTTAATAAATATAAAACCAAAAATAAAACATGAGAATTTTCCTGTAAGAGAAACATTGCATCTTACATTTGAAGAAACTTTCTTTTTGATGTATGGTCTTGGATGTTTAAGAGTGATTGATTTTGATGGGAAGTACCTTAGTATTGGTGAGACATGGAATTATTTTTGTAAAGAGCAAAAATGTTTTTTACAAAAGTATATAACTTATCATTACTTTCGTAGTAAAGGTTGGGTTGTAAAACCTGGTTTAAAATATGGTGGAGATTTTTGTAAGCACATAAATTCTACATTTCCTGGTATTGTGTACATTATTCCAATATAATTAAATTTTAAAACATTTATTTTCAGTGCTTTATAAAGAAGGTCCATCATCTTACCATTCTTCGTACATTGTAATAATCGATGTTCTAGATGCGGTAACTTTCAAAAGAGTTGAAAGTAAAACAATTAGAAAAATGACATGGAATAGTTTCTTTAGTTTAGAAAGATTAGCTGAAGCTGTTGGAAAGGTAAAAATTTTATAACTTTTTGTATTGACAAATATTTTTATAATGTATGATTTATAAATGCAAATTACATTTTTACAGGAAGTTTTATTGGCACAAGTATTATGGCCATCATCAGTTTCAACTGATACAATTCCAATATCTCCAGATGTTCTCTCACAATTTACAGTTAGAGAATTATTATGGAGACGATGGAAATTAAATCATGGCACATCATCTGCTTACATTGAAGATGATGATGAAGTTGATGAGGATGATTATTCATCATAGATTTTCAATTTAATAGTATATAATAGTTTAAGAAATTAAGTGTAACTTTATTTTTAAGGATATATTTATTTATGTTTAACTGAATATGTAAATTCTTTGTACATTGTTATATACATTTCTATACTTTATGAAAATTAAAGTTTCTATAAAAATTAATGTATAGATTTGATTTTTCATTCATACAAATGAATAATTTAAATTTAAAAAAATTAGTATTATGTAACTATAGCTGAATTTAAAAATTAGAAGCATATCGTGCCTTGAATTCTTTAATCTTTTTTGGTTCTCCTGTTCTCCGAAAATGTGATCTATCTTTTAGATACTGTTCTGTACATTCTTCCCAAAACTGTTTATCTTGATACCAACGAGTTAAACAACTCTTAAGAACTTTATTTTCTTTTTGACAAGTAAATGCCATTAATAATTGACTCTCTTTACAACATTCTTTGAAAGCTATAAAAATGTATTAGTTTTTTTATTGTATAAACTTTAAAATCGTTATAAATCATTTTACCTGCAACTTCTGGTATACATTTCTCTTCTCTTGCTCTATCTCTAACTATTTTTGCTATAAGAATATCTTTCTCAACTTTTCGTAAAAATCTATCGTCAGGATCACCTAGATAATTATATTTATATAATTAATAATACATTTATGCATCATTACAGTTTTGTATTTTATTCATAATAATTGATTAGCTATACAAATACAACAATATTTTTGTCATATAACCTATTTAATAAAAATAAAAACGAAAAGATAGTAATTTAAAAAACTTATTGCATTTGCTACAAAAACAATAAAAATTTCACCTAAACCATGTGGACCACCTCCAATTTTTGGATTAACCAAAGTGTATTGTACTTTATCTGGATTTTTTTCCTTATCCATCATATTATTATTTGAACCGTCAATTTCTCCGTTTTACTGCATTTGTGTAGTAGTAGCAGCTAGCAGCCCAGCCAGCCACAGAGTATGTATATCTTCAGACACTAAACATATACTGTACACACATATATATATATATATATATATATATATATATATATATATATATATTGAGCGAATTTAAATGCAAGCTTGATTCTCAACTATGTAATACTCTATACTCGTGAGTTTGCAGATTTGAGATTGTCAGCGCTCCTTTTCAAAGGGATGCTCTCGTGTTTGTTGTCGGTAGGACAAGATTCGAATATACAATTGTAATATAAAATTTAAAAAGTTTTATAAGTATTTTAAATGTAAGTTGACAATATATATAATACGTTTAAGAAATATAATTTATAATACCTTGTTATTGAACATTGATTTTGAGTTAAAATACATTATAACCTAACATTGAAATGATTAATTTTTCTTTCGTCATGCAAATTATAATTTTTAAAATACATATATTTGGTTTACTTTCAGTATAATTTAGATAAAAAAACATGGATAGACTCTTACGGTTAGGTGGTGGAATGCCAGGATTAAATCAAGGACCTCCACCATCAGATGCTCCTGTTGTGGATACTGCTGAGCAGGTACATTACATTTTATTTATAATTAGCAGCTTAATTAATTATTCTATAATCTTGCTATATTTTTCTTAAGGTTTATATTTCGTCTTTGGCATTATTAAAAATGTTAAAACATGGGCGTGCTGGAGTACCTATGGAAGTCATGGGTCTAATGCTTGGAGAATTTGTGGATGATTACACGGTGCGAGTTATCGATGTTTTCGCTATGCCACAGACTGGAACTGTAAGCTGGATTTAACAAGTTAATATTCCTGAACAATGTTTAGATAATTATTTAACTAATAATTTATTTATTTATTAACAGGGTGTCAGTGTCGAAGCAGTGGATCCAGTATTTCAAGCAAAAATGTTAGATATGTTAAAACAAACTGGTAGACCAGAAATGGTTGTTGGTTGGTATCACTCTCACCCTGGATTTGGATGTTGGCTTTCTGGAGTTGATATAAATACACAACAGTCATTTGAAGCACTTAGTGAAAGAGCAGTCGCAGTTGTAATAGATCCCATTCAATCTGTTAAAGGAAAAGTTGTTATTGATGCATTTAGGTTAATAAATCCCAATATGATGGTAAGAAAATATATTTATAAAAGAATTATATTGTTTAATTAATTTAAAGCAATCCTATTATTAGAAAAATTAATATTATAAAAAAAGTTATTAAAACACTTGAATAATGTTGAAGAATTTTAATAAATGTGGTTTAAATATTGTTATTGTTATTGTTAAATCTATTAACAGATAATGCAAATTTAAATGTAACAAGTGTAAATATGATTTTAAGTCATTTACATTTCAATTCATATAATCAGGAAATAATATTTTTTTTAAAGGTTCTAGGACAAGAGCCACGACAAACAACGTCAAATTTAGGTCATCTTCAAAAACCATCTGTACAAGCCCTTATTCATGGACTGAACCGACATTATTATAGCATTAGTATTAATTATCGTAAAAATGAACTTGAACAGAAAATGTTATTAAACTTACATAAAAAGACTTGGATGGATGGTTTGACTTTAGCAGAATACTCAGATCACAGTAAACTGAATGAAAATGTTGTTCAAGAAATGTTAGAATTAGCAAAGAATTACAATAAGGTAAATTTTTGTTACAAATTTACAAAATTTTAATGAAAAGTAAACAGTATTATTAATTAATTTCTTATATTTTAGGCGCTTGAAGATGAAGAAAAAATGACTCCCGAGCAGTTAGCAATTAAAAATGTGGGAAAACAAGATCCAAAACGACATTTAGAAGAAAAAGTTGACAACCTCATGACAACGAATATTGTCCAATGTTTAGGTGCAATGCTCGATACTGTCGTCTTCAAATAATTACAATTAACTTGCTATACAAATTTACGAAAAATATACATCTTTTTAATACCAGTTTCATAATTTTTTTGTATCGATCCATTTAACTTAATCGCTGTCGTGTAAAAATGAATAATGTAATAATTATATTTTTAAATTTTTAATGAAAATAGTAAATTGTCTTTACAAAATTAATCCAGTCACGTATTGTGACTTTATTGCCTGAATCTTACCTCTTTCAATACGATAAACGTAAACTTTTTATATAAATTTCAATTTTTTCACAAAATTAATTTTTTAAAGAATAAAACAATTTAATCTTATATTTATAAGTAACTGTAATAGACAAATGTTTTTATAAAAAAAATGGTATGAAAGACTATCACAATTAGATATATCTTTCAAGTTCAATATAACATTTCAATGCTTTTATAAATGTGAAAATATTCGTTTACAAATATTTATGTACAGCTTAAATATTCACTAGCTAACGTGAATATTATTACGGAACTTATACTCTGGCAGTATCAAGCCAAATTTTACACAGCGCGCATACATTATTTTATATTCATCACGAGTTATAATTAGTTGATTTTAAAATTAAAACTCCTTTGTGATTTTGTGATGCAGTTAACATCACTAAACAATTTTAGTACAAAAAGTAATAAAAGGTAAGTCGTTACATGTTTAAAAATTTCATAAAATCTTCATTCTTCATCAGCTAATTCTTTACTTTTCTTTTTCTTCTTTTTCTTTTCTTTTGTAGATACTTCCTGAAAATACAATTAGTAAAATTAGTAAAATTAGTTAATTAAAAGTATCATAGTTTTTTTAGTTACTAATTAAGTTAAGTACTTGAGCTTCTTCAACAGCTACATGTGTTTCTGCTTCTGTATCTGATTTGTCTTTCTTTTTATCTTTCTTTTTCTTCTTTTCTTTTTTGTCTTTCTTTTTATCTTTAGGAGATGCTACTTCCATGTCTACAGTTTCGTCAGCTTTAGGTTCCTCAATTTCTTGAATTAGAGTCTCACTGTGCTTTCGTTTTTTAGCAGAGGCTTCATTTACTTGTTCAGTAGATTCTTTTATACCATTTTCTTCAGTCTGTAAGATAATACGATTTAATTTCATTGGAGTAATTTAAAATTCAGTGAAATAAAATAATATTTTTATATTTACCTTAGCAGCACTGTAATCTGTGTAACCAGACAACCAATCTGCAGGTGTGTGTTCATTTGGTTTTCCATGTTTGTCAAGTTTACCTTCCACAATAAGTCGTTTCTTCAGAGAAGCTTTGGGACCAAGTCCCCATTTTCTTGGATAAGCATCTCTTTCCATAATGACTCTTTTAATTTTAGCCACCACTCCGTGATCACAAGCAGACATTGTAGGTGTTGTCATGAGAGCAATAGCTGTAAATGATTTAATTTTGTAAAATTAAATATTAAATTTTGGTAAAATATTTTTATATTATTTTCTTAAATCGTTGTTTTAAATGAGTTGCGTAAATATTTACCAAGAGCAACTGCTTCTCCTTTAGTGGTGACAATAACAATTTCTTGATTTAATTCAATACCGTCATCATACATCAGAACACCAGGCAGCATTATTTTAGCTCCATAACATATAGCATTTACCTAAATACAGGTATTTACCATTAAAAATATTTTGGAGCATTGTTGCCTTAGTTGCAAATAATTTTTTTTATTTTCTAATGAAATCTATAAAAATAATTATATATACTTACAGCACTATCCTTTACTATTATTCGTTTGTGGTTGACAAGTAGAGTTTCTAGAGGTCTGATTACTCTCCTCAAATAGGATTCATCACCATGATTTTCATACAACCATTGCGCATCCATAACATCATGCATTGTGACTAGTCCCTCTTCTTCTGACATAATACCAGATCGATTCCTTCTCAGCTCTTGCATTTGACAACCAGTACCAAGAAATAGACCAAGATGAACGCAAATTGTTCTAATGTAGGATCCAGCTTCACAGCTTACTCTAAAAACACCCATATTTCGTTCTTCATCATAATCAAGCAACCAACTATCATAAACAGTCCGTACACGTAATTGGCGTTTAACAGCTGATATTAATGGAGGTCTTTGAAACAAAGCACCTTTCAGTTTTTCAAGTGCATGATAAACCTAAAAAAACGTTTATAATAAAGATATTCATATTAAATTGAAAAAATTTTAATACAATATATATACATAAATATAATAAAATTTAATTTGATATACCTTTTTTACATTGTCAACAGCAGAATGAAGCTTAAATACCGCAATATATTCTTTTCCAGCTGACTGTTGAGATTTAGCTAAACGCGTTGCTCTATCAATGCAAACAATTAAACAACCTGATACCTTTGGATCTAGAGTACCGGAATGTCCAGTTTTTTGTACTTTTAAAATTCTTTTAATCCATGCTACTACCTCGTGCGACGATGGATTAGATGGTTTATCTAAATTTATACATCCAGTTTGAATATATTCTGTTATTGGTCTATGTAAAGGTGTAGATCCGCTTGATAAAGGTGTAAAATGTTTTGTACGAGTTAACATTTTATCAAAATTCTGTAAACGCAATAGTTAAACATACAATTGAATTAAAATGAAAAGTAAGCATTAAAAATACAATGTTAAAATAAAAAAAAATGTAAATACCTTAAATAACAATGGCCAATCTTTGCATTCAAGTTTGACAATATCATTGGATGGTTCCATTTGGCACTTCATTTTAGCTTGAATCTCGCCGAGATTTTTATTTTTATTTTTCTTCTTTTCTTTCTCTGTAAATAAAAATTTCATAACCTTAAATTATAAGGTGTCAAGACAACATTAAAATATTCTTTAAAATTAACAATTTATCGTACAGTACATAAGGTTTAATAATTATTTTAACATTAAGCATCATGTTTTTATATTTTACGATGTACTTCAAATAATTATTGCAAGTAATCGGAAAGTTGAAAGAACCACGTGTTTACAGCGTCGTCGCAGCATAGAATCATAACATAAAACTATAAGACAGTACATAATATTTGTTGACAAATAACAATGCTTAATAACAATGGTAAATTTAAAAACTAAAATACGAAAATTTGAAGATGAAATAAGTATATTGATAATTACCTATTTCCGCCATGGTAAATATTTTAAAATAAAAAACACGTGCTAAGTACTTATATTCGAAGTGCCGACGTCGCAGTACGCGGCCTTTGAAATAGAGAGCACGAACTACTTCGACAACGTAGATACGAAATTGTATCGAAATTCAGAGCGCGTAGTAAACAAACAATGAGGTCAGTAACGTCACATTATAAGTTTAATATATGTTATTATTCTTTTTACGGTATTATATCAATTAGTTGATTTTAAAGGTATGTATAATAAGCTGAATTACGTAAAATAGATACTGCTAACAAATAATTTTTGAAATTTTTGTCTCTTTTTTGAAATGGATGTCGTCGATTCGTTGACTCGTTAATGATTGGACAATTTTGATCATCCAATTGCATGCTTTACGAGTATATTATATACCACATGGCATGTGCCTATGTGGCGACGAATGACGATTGACGATACATCTAACCGCGTTTTTCACTGATGCGCCATCTTTATAAAAGTATTTTCTCTTAGATGGTGACGACTGACCAGATATCAGTATCACGCACTGACTGTATTTGTTTGTATATATATGTATATATCTATATATACATATATACAGATTCTTCATAAGTTTAACTTACAAATAAGTATATTATATTCAAAGGACATTCTGATTAGATTTATTAATTGACGTGAACATCTTATTTTTATGAAACAAATGATATGTTGATAAGAACATTAGCATTTCAAAAATCAATAGTAGGATAATATGAAGATCCAGTGAAAAAATTCATTTTACTTGTTGTTTCAAATATTAAACGATGAACGACGTGATATGTATTTCTTCATCTGGTGACGAAGAAGATGAATCTGAAAAGGTATAAAAAATATTTTTCCCTTGCAATTCGTAATAATTATTCTCAAGCTTTTTATAACGTTATCTAATAACGGTATTTTCACTTTATTACTGTTTTATCTTATATATTAGCATCTCACGATATTCTTTTTCTAACCTCTTATTTTTTTATTGTATTTATCTATTTTTTTTTTATTATTATTTTTGTTAATTTAAATATTATTAATTATACATTTACGGTAAAAACTGGTTTTTACTGTAAATGTATAATTAATAATATTCTTCAGATTAAATTAATGAAAATTCAATTAATTTATATTATTTCATTTTAGTCAAAAAACAATGTACGAAAAAGAAAAGTATCATTGAACTCATCGCAAATAAATAACACACCTAAAAGAATAAAAAATAGTAACATCGAAAAAAGTTACAATAACGTTTATGTGAAAACTTCACCAGGTAATACTTCTGCTAACAATAAGTCAAAACCACTTTGTGTTTCTCCGCAACCTGGAACATCTGGAATATCTAATAAGTCTCTATCAATTACACCAAAAAATATTGTAGTTTGTAAAATTATTTCTTCTGTTTCTTCTAATAATTCTGAAAAAACTCCTATTAAGGTTATAAAGCCACAACTAATTGTAAAAGATAAAGTTCAAATACCAGGTCCTTCCGAAGATGTGTTTGATAATTTTGTAAAAATTTGTCTACAGAAAAAAAATGATGAAGCTACACAAAAAATTTTAGCAAATCTAAGAAAGCATTATGATGAAATTAGTGATGTTGATAAACAAAATGAAGTATTTAAACTTAGTATTAATACTTTACTGCAAAAAATTTCACAAGGTAATTCCAATAAATTTTATTATTATATACAAGGTGTTAAAGATGAAATAAAAAATCGTATTAAAAGACCAAAGAAAATAGATAAAATTGATGACACAAAAACAACAACTGAAGATGATATAGAAGATGAGCAAGAAATAGAATTATCTAAGGAAGAGATGATAAAAGTTAAAAAATTACAAAAAGTAATTAAAAAGTGCCAAGAAAAGATAAAAGAATTAGAAGAAAGAGAAGTAGATTTTGATGAAGAGGAGGATTCAGCCTATTTACAGGAAGATAGATACAAAAGGAAATTAGTAGAATTATGTGTAGAACTTAATAAAATAGTTAAGGATAAAAGATTGAAGCAAGAAATCTATAAAAGACAATTAAGAAGAAAAGATATTTCTGAAGAAATGACTGGCATATCTTCAGTTGATGAAGCTATAATTAATTTAGTCAATTCTGGTATTAAAAAAATGAATAAATTAAAACATATAAGGAATTATAAAGCCACAGCTGAATGTTTATCGATGCCTGATTATCAAGACATTTTACAATGTATAATTAAACATAATAATTTAAAGGACCTTGGTTTATCTAAAAAGAAAATGGAAAAATTAGGTAAGCTCGTTAAATATTTTTTTTATATTAAAATATAGTTAAATAGTTTTTTTTTATTAAAAAGTTAGTTTTAAGTTTTTTTTATAACTAATGGAATATCTAGCACTTTGTAAAAAAAATATTGTTAAAAATATTTAGAAACTAACAGAAGTTTTCATATGTTTATTTAGCTGAAATTGCTTTTAAATCAGTTGGACGCTACTTGAAAAAACAAAGGATATATGAAACTCAAGATTATATTTCATCATATGCAGACATACAAACAGATGATCCAGCTTTAAAAAATATTGAATTGAATGAAAAATTACAGAAAAATAAAAAAGAAGGTGATCAGAAATTAAATGAAATGTTTATAAAATATGTGAGAAAACAAGAAGGATTATCCGAAAAAGAATTGGAAGAGCAAGTGAAATGTAATTCTTCTAGTAATGAAAGTGAAAATGAATTATTAGACAAACAAGAGACAAATAAACATATTGTGGAGAAAAATGAAGTTAACAAAAATAGAAATGAAGGAAGTATGTGTTCTACAACAGTTGAGAATAATGAAGAAAAACAAAATAACACCAAAGAGTTAAAAAATAAGTCAAACTTTAACAGTGAAGTGGAGGAAGAAAGTGTAAAAATAGAAACAGTGAATAACTTAAACAAAAATAACATAAATAATGAACATGTCTCTAAAATTATTGAGACCAAAAACAATTTATGTAATACTAGTAGTGAAAACAATAAAGTACAGTTATCAGACGATGATATAGAAATTTTGAGTGATTCAGAAAATACATTAAATAAAAGTAGTACTGAAATTAAATCATCAACACAATCATTAGTTGAAAATGCTGATGACTTGATTAAAAATAATGGCACAAGTGCACCTAATAATAAAACTCTACAAAAGACCGAAACTATAGTAATCAATAAAAATGTAGATATTAATAAGGAACCACTCAAAGAATCGATCATTATAATAGAAAGTGAAACTATGGATACAGAAGAGATTATTGAGGACACCAAACAGGTTGATGAATCTAAAGTAATTTCTGAAGAAGCTGAAAGTGCAAACATTTCTGAAATAGTTAAAGAAAAAGTAAAATCGGCAGATATGCTTACTAAAACGACTGAGACAGTAGACAGTTCTAAAATAAAATGTAAAGAAATTGATATCATAATAAATTCAGAAGAAAAAAATGATCTACCAGATCTAGAAAAATCAAATAGTTCAAATAATTTGGAAACTAAAAGTATTGTAGAACCAGCATCTGTAATACATTCAGAATCTGAAATTGCAAAGTTAGATGATCATAAATCTCTTAATAACAAAGGTATTTTTATAAATTATTGATATACTATGTCTAGATATTATTTAATTACAAAAATTCTATTGTACAAAAACTTTTTAAATTATTTTAATATGTATGAATAAAAATTATAATTAATTGATGACAAATGCAAAAAAATTTTAAAAAATAGCTTTATTAACCAACAATTTTTCTTGTAGAATTAGAAAAAGTACAGGATGCAGCTTCTGAAGAGAGTTCAACTTTTATAAAAGTGTGTTCGTTCGCCAAACCACCAGATTCGTGGAAGGATTCTCCAGAAAAAGCTAATCAAAATTTAAAAAAGAACCTCCATGAAGTCCTCGAAGATTTAAAAGATCCTGAATGTATCGATTTAACAAGTGAAAAGGATAATTCAAAATCCGTTAATAATTCGCAATGTATAAATCCTTTAGCTGTGAAAATATGCCGTGTACCGAATAATAATACAACAGTAATCAAAAGCAATGTAAGAAACGTTAATTTTATATCGCCAGCAGATGGTATTAGAAAATTGAAACACCCGAATTCAATTGATGTGCAACTTACCAGTCCGCAAGTTGGAAAACGGATTTTAGTCCGTGACGGAAAGCGAAATCTAATTGTAAATACTGCAGTGGTAAAAAAACTTAACCAAAGTAGTGCAAGCACGACGGATGTTATAAGAAGGTACAATGTTAACGCAACGTTAGATAAAAAAAATAATTAGGAATCGCATTATGAATCACTGACGTAAGGTTATTAATGTACAGTACGAAAAAATATCGAATTCGCAAGTTTTGATAGTTTATTTATCTATTGAGAAATGTTTATGTATGTACTTGCTTAATTAAGCCCAATTAGATTGTTTACCAACAATTTCGATAAATGAAATTCGCTTTTTACAAGATTTTCCACAATATCAAAGTGATCAATTTTATCTCGCAATAGTAAAAATTCCACGTTGTCAATGAAGTTTGTTAATCTCTGAAAAACATTATACACAGCTGTTTAAAAGAATTTAAAATATATCAAAATTATAGTAAAATATTACATACTCGTGAATACCGTCGCGATTCTTCAATAAATATGGGTGAATCGCATTCTCCTACTACAACAATAACTTTAAGGTCACGTATTGGTTCCAAATTTTGCTCATTTTCAGCTGTCTCATTCAATGGTGCAAATGTATAAGAATTTATTTCATTTCTGAAATGCAAAAATTTTGTATTAAAATATGAACAATGTATATTACCGATAATACATTTTTTTTGCTAAAATATAGTTATAACATATTTTGTGTTTAACATAAACAATTACAAAGAATAAGTAAAAGTATCAGTACAAAAATCATAGAAAGAGAAATTGAAAAATTCAAGGGTCTAAGTATTAATTATTAAACAATTAAAAATATAAATTAATTTAATATTTTTAATGAATATTCTATCAGCGGTTTTAAAATAATACCTTATAATAATTTATATTTTTACTATTTTCCGGTCACAAAGAAAGTGTTCTGGCATGTATGTTTTAAGAATAATATATTTTGTATATGATTCGGAGCATTTTAAATATAATTTAATGAATGTACACTGCGAGAAAGAAATATTTGCGACAAAGGAACATAAATTAACTAATAACTCGCCACGTATTTTTCCAGTACGAGAAATTTTCCTTTTACTGCATTTATACACGGTGTGTTAATATTTAATACGTACTCACTTGCCACAAATATTCTCAGTGTATCATTAAATAAATCAATACTTGATTTCTAGTTATTTTTTACATATTATAAATACAAAAAGGAAAAAATAAGCAAAAACAGTTTGCAAGTGCTGGTACATAAATTATGACTTTTTAATATATATTTATACATAATCTATATGATAAAAATATAATAAATAATAAAATCCAAACTTGCTTAGCGTTGCGAGGAAATAAATGAGCAGCTGTGATTAATTACACGAATTTGTAATGTTATAATTAAAGGTATAGGATATTTTATACGTACGTGGTCAACTTTAACGCCTCATTGACGCTTGTGCGTAAAAGGGGTTCAAGTGCATATACACCACCGATAAGGACAAGACCCTTGAGTAAATCTCGATAACCGTGCCTTGTCATTTCGGCGAGCCAATCACTATCGTGCAGAAGACTCGCCGCGAGATGTGCTCCGGCACTATGACCGGCAATCCATACGCATCTTTAGATAACAAAATATTATAAAATATAATGTATAAATCGATCAAAACAGAGCGTTGCAGTTGCTTTATTATATATTTAATTAATACTCTCTGTCCCGATTATGAGATATTCAAATAACTTTACGGTACTTCACTCCTACTATGTATACATTACATACGTTCAGTTATTAAGTACAATCAAAGTATATCTTTTACTTTAATTATTATACAATAAAAAAGATTGGACATTCGAAAAATTATTTTTCGTCAATGGCATTCAAGAGTCATTGCGCAATAATATAAAGAGATTTGTCGTTCGAGAGCTCGAATTATCAATAACGACAATGTTTTAATAATTTTTACACTTAAATCGGTAATAAAAATGATTTTTTTTTTCTAAATACTAAATTTTGTAAAAAGAAGCGTTGATGCGTTTGTATGCAATGAAATTATGTTACTTTTTTACATACAGTGGATGTGTGCATGATTAATCAAAATTAAAATACACTAGCTGCAGGATTATATTTATTGTGAAAAAAAAGCAAATAAACTTATCCGATAGAATTATTTTGTTTTTCTAATTACATAAAAATAAATTTCTCCGAGAGAGACAAAAAGGCAGTTTTATTTTAATACAAACGCAATAGACTATTATATAGGTGTATGAATGGTGAAATACCTGTGGTGTTTAGTGAAATACCAAACGATATGTAAATAAGAGTATTTATATGTAAGAATTTGTTTTTTTTTTAATTGCTTTAGTAAAATATTTTTATAACAAAAAAAAAAATTTGTATAACTGTAGTACGTTACAAGCTGTACAATGCGTAAACAAGATATAATTAATACCAACTTTGTATTAAATTCACGAATGATGTTTATAGTATAAGTACTTAATAAATATGACGATTATACGAATTATATGATGAAAGTGTTTTACTTACTTCGATCCTAAGTACTGCGCTAAACCTAATATTTTTTCAGCAAGCGTTTTTATCTGCCGAACGATAGTCGTTAACGTTACTAAAAAATGTATACACACGTGTATAATAACATTTGTAACAATTTTTGTACAAGTATACGAAATTAATTAGATTTTAAATATTAATGTGCGTAAAACGTAGTATTATATACCATTGGGACATAAATCGTAACCGGCAACAATAACCTTGATCCCGTGGGCAACTAAATTAGGTACGACAAAACCTGACAAATCTTTACTAAATTCTTGCCAGTATCCTCCGTGAATGAATAGAAATATTGGTGCATCTGTTAATGTGGAAAGAAATTTTTATCTATGTGTCAAAAAATTGTGCTTTAATAAAATAAAAATAACAAATGAATTAAAACATTTAAAATATTCTTAATAATTTTATATTTACACCCAATACCTTTTATGAGGTATTCGCATATAAATACCTTTTGGAAGATTGGTTCCGTAAATATCATATTTTGCTTTTTCTCTAACATCATAAGGAATGTCACATTCGTTTTCGATAGTGGTGCGTGCTTTACTGGTGGCTAAAAAAAATTCGATATAATATTTATGGAAAATTAGATTCAGGCATACTAAAATATGCTATAAAATATTTATTTTACTCTCTTCGCAGAATTTAAAGTATCGAGCTAGTAATTCCGTAGGTCCATATCGTTTGCTCCAATTGCTTGGCATGTAAGCCGTTTCGAGATCCTGAAAATAATTGTGTTTATACTAATGAAATTTCAAAATTTGTGGGCATTATTAGTTTAATAATACTAATTTTTTTAAAGGAAAATGCATGTTTATTTAAGGTAATTTTTATTTACACTATAATTATTTAGTTACGGACTTGCACTATTATTTTCCTAATTGTTATTTTTTATAGTGTTACCAAGTTAAAAAGTAAAATATTATATGTAAAAATACTATGACAGAAATTACGTGTGCAATTCTTTAACGCGTACGATAGAAAAATTATCAATGTATTCTGCTTGATAAACGCCTATTATCACTTTCATATATCTTCAATGTAGTTACTTATATAAATATAAAATATATATTAAAAGCAAATTTATTTCCGCATATATTTATATACTTGATTCTTTACGCGAAATTGTATATATATTTTTATCAACACGTCGCGTTATTTGAACAAAATATTGATAAAATTATTTGCATGCGAATGATATTTATTAATTATAATTGAACAAAATCCAACGAGACCCATAAGAATTCAATTACACCGATGCGCACGCGCAAAAGGTCGGAGATCACACTGGATACCCGAAACAAGAATAATTAAATAGTAAAAGTAAAAAAATGAAGTAATAAATACATCATACCGAATCTGACATCGTTCGAGTGATTCCTCAAAAATGTATTGAACCTTAAAATCCTTTAACCGGTTGTAGCTGCAGGCTCGACGCTCGATAACTTAGAAAACTTTCTTGGAATATAATGTTACAAGTCCTCCAAGGTTTACAGTTTTACTGATTTTTCTTAAAATTAAATCGAAACGTCTACGTTAACCGAGATATCCAATCCAACGGTATATAGAGATAAAACTTTGCGCAACGCGAGAGCGTTTGACTTCTTTTTTTTTTTTACTAACTTGTATATTATTTTGATGATATAAGCCGACGCGCGTACTCTGTCGATATGTAGATTCTTACTGGTTGAAGCGATGTATGTGTGGAAGATTTTGCGCGACCCTTCTTCCACTCTCGTGTACTATATATATATATATATATATATATATATATATATGGACATTCACTTTTGCGGTCAGTCGAGGCGTTTGTATACGGGGACAAGCTTCTTTTTTTTTTAATACGCATGTACGTACGTGATGATAATTAATTATTGATATTGAATTGTTTTATATGCAAATATATAGGAGTTGTTATAGAGAATGTATATAGTTGTAATATACTAAGATTAATCTAAATGTAAATACGATTTGCTGATCTACTTGTACTTTCTATTTCAGACTCGCGAGAACGTTACGTTGTTTAAATAATTTAATTAATTATTCAGTTTCGGTTTATTTAATCATTTATTTTTTTGAAAGGACGAATAATGCAACCAATTAATGTAAAATGAAATGTTTGTAAGACGTCCAAAATATATAAGTCGGTATACAGTAATTTCTTGAAAAAATGTAAAGCCCAATTATAATAAATATTAATAGAAGTTGGATAACGAGAAAAATTTTGATAAACAAAAAAATAAAGGAGGAAATGAATGGAGAAGATGGGAACAGCCGAGCGAGAGAGAGAGAGAGAGAGAGAGTGCGCATTAGTGAGTGGAACCCCAACGTTGAGAACCCACAGAGTAAATCACACCCCTGGAATACCTCGAGAGGCTCCCTACTCTCTTTCTTGGAGGAGGAGGAGGAGGAGGCTGGTGCTCCTTTGAAACCAGAAAAACCGGACGTCCCCTCCCCCGCATAGTCGTCCTCGTCCTCGACTCGCCGCGCGGCTGATCTTTCTCGCTCTCTCTCTCTCTCTCTCTCTCTCTCTCTTTCTCTGTCCGTCTCTGTCGCTACGCTGCGATCTAGTTAGAAAGTTCCTTTTGCCTTAGCCAACAGTCTAAGAGAGAAGATGTATACATCTATATATAGGTAAATTCAACGTAGCGCTTTCGGGGTCTCGTTATTGTTCAACGTTTATTGTTTGATCGTTTCGAGATAGACCGACTGTTCGATATGGAACGGGAAATTTATTAGCTCTTTACCCTATACGTGTGTGTGTGTCATCATACGTATACACATCGAATTTTTACTCGAATATCTTTTTACTCTTTATCTTATAATTGACAAATTTACTGCTTGTCACGAGAGAAATGCTCAATATACAGCTTCACAGTTAAACAATTTGTTTTATTTTGAACTTATATAAAATGTATAAATGTAAAACATAATTTCGTATATCGTATAAACTTACTAATAATTTTACATTTATGAGAACGTAATGAATTTTTAGGGGTGAAACTTTTAGCAACAATTCCACAAAACAATAATTGTCTGTATAATTATCGGTATCACTGCGTCTGCAGTAAGTTTCCTAGCTATTGCGATAATTCAATTTACTGCATTTTTATTATAAAATATAATGTATTTATTATTATCAGTTACTAATGGAGATATTATTTAATGTAAAAATAAATTATACTATCGTTGTCCATTGCTTCCTTTTGCGTTGTTATATTTTAAAACGCAAAAAAGAATTATATGCATTTGCACATAACAATATTTATACCAATTAATAAAATATTACTTATGTCGACTGTAGTATAACTAAATTAATTAATATTTTTATCGGTCTTACAGTCAATTATATGGGCAATCAGATTGCCCCTACTTATAATCACCCCCGAAGAATCTATAAAAATAAAAATAAAAAATATAAAATATAAAAAAAATAAAAACACTAACTAAACATAAAAACAAATTATTAATTAATTATTAATAAATTATTATAAGTAGGGGCAATCTGATTGCCCATATAATTGACTGTAAGACCGATAAAAATATTAATTAATTTAATATTTATACCACATTAAATTTAAAGAACATCGCACAAAAACATTCGATAACATATATCCAATTTTAATAATACAATTTTTATTTACATCTCGATCGTTGATATACTAAAATTTAATTATTATTTTTTTGAATAATAATAAAAAATACATGAAAATCTATTGTAATTGGATGTACAATTTGAACATATATAAACTATCATTACGTTTGAAAATAAATAATCGTTTGAATAAACGAAAAAGTATCTTATATACGTATAAATTATATAGGATATAAAAAAATAGATAGGACGAAAGTATTCGAGTATCGTCGAGTCGATAGAGCGAAATAAAGATATTGAGAGGGACGCAACGAGATATATAGAGTATAGGGCGCACTCTCGGTAGTCGGCTACCGCGATACACCCACGGAGAGTCAGCTTCTGGATGCACAGGTGACAAAAGCCTCTGGGCAGTCTCTTGCACTCCACTATTATCCTTCTCTGCTTCTCTGATTTTCTTCTTCCGTCTTCCGAGGGACCAATTTGTCTCCGTCAATCAGTTGGCTTTGACCATTATACGTTTTTTTTTTATTTCTTCTTTAACTTCGAGAGCCCACTAAAATTAAGCTTGTATCTAGTGTCAATTGTTAATCTCACTAAAAGTTTATTCGAGTTTATATAAAACCTTTGCAAAGAGGATGTGCCTACAGTTTAAACAAAAATGAATGTATCATTCGGTGTTATAGGTATATGTAGGTATATGCTTACAATTTATTAATGAGAAATATTATACCTATTTATGATATAAGGAATAATATTATTGTTTAACGGTATTAAATTTATTTTAATTAATATTTATTTAGTTAAATTATACAACTCACTGTTTTTACATTAGCTAATTAGTAAAATTTTAAAATTCGAAATCGTTTTCGCGTATATAATAATATATAATTCAAAAGTAATTTATTCTATGTGATTTTATACATATTTTATTAACAATATTTGGATAAAATAATACAAAATTATATTTCGTGTATAAATTTTTATATATAATTAAACTTCTTCGTATCAAGCATAAATAAATTATTCTGTCGATGTGAATTATTAATTTACGTGTATATATATAGGTATCATAATGTTCGCGAGTAGTTTTGTATATAAATTCAGTAAAGTATAAGTTACCAATAACTGTAAATATATATATATATTTTAATATTTTTCTGTAATGCGAATCTCTTATTATTTTGATATCACTTCACTATCTATAAAGTAGGTGATGTGATCGTTCTGGTAAGAAAAAGTCACGCAGTAACTGCTGCACAGTGCCAAAAACTATATACAAAAGTATTGTAACGATGATTTCGGTGAAAAAAATACATCAACTCGCATAGGTAATCGAATAAAATGAACCGTATATATAGGAATTGAAGGTAAAGCTTGAAGGTAAAGCGACTATACGATTGTTCAAGATAAGCCTCACACGGTAAAAGTGTATACGTAAAGTTCGTTTTAAATGGACAGATTCCTCGAAGATATTTGGCAAAGCGTGTGTGTATATATATATATTGTGGATTGAACGACGAAAACCGAGCGGGTTACGGGTGCAGGAGATGAGGCGCGAGAAAGTATCACGGCTCGGCGCTTCCCCCTCGAGGCCAAGGCCAACTCTGCCGAGGTCGGGGGTCTCCAGCCGTTCCGTGCATCGCTCAAATGCATATAGCTGCTACCTCATGGATCAGCTTCGCTTCGGTGGTTCCAGTCTGCACGCGATCCCACATTTAAACTAACTCGGAAGTCGACTATAGACGCGCGCTTTTACAACACAAATTCACCTTACCTTATTTCTGTATAGCTACACGCATTTACTCTTGTAAGATACATTATTCTAATGTCATCTCCTATTTGTATATGTTTCATTCGATTAGTCACAATTATATGTAGGTTGTCAAGTATTTCTATAATATATATATATATTAGTCATCCAATTTTTTACATTCGTATATATATATATATACTTATAGAGTAAGACGGTGAAAATAAATTATTTTCTTCCTTTTGTTTGATTGAAATTAAGATAATTCTTTAATTTCCTGCACTAATATTATTTAATCAAGATATTTTCTGCAGCATTGTCCGAGTTAACGAACGAATAAATATTTATTATTTCATTTCTTTAATGATCATATTAAATACTAAATTTGTCTATTTTATTTATATAACAAGAAATTTACTTGTTTAAAAGTTTATTTGAAAGATATGGTGTTGCTCTTATTAAAATAATATACATAATTTTACATAATAAATATCTTGCCACTTCGAACACTCGATAATATGATATAGCCTATGTTAATTTATCTTCATTCATGTTCAAGGTTCATAAAATTATATGATGCCGTTCATCAGTTGCTATTAAAATATAATTAATTTTTAACTACATCATACTTACTTACCTATTATGCAATTAAAATAATAATTAATAAAACTGAATTATTATAATATTTTTAGTCCACATATGCGCATCGCTTACTGTATAAACCATCGTACTCAGTTTAGCGATTACTTTGTATAATCGGATCATTCTCGATTCGAAAGAAAAAATTACGCTTATCATTTTCATATACAAACAATGAATGAGATTGTTACACACGTTTTAAAGATGTTTATTACGACGTTATGTACACTTTCATTTTTACTTGTTACAATATTGCTCAGAAAAGTTTGTTACACGTAATGGTAGGTTGAAAGAACATTTTTTACTTACGGGATATATAAGGTGTATCAGAAGAATCGCCATTAGCTCATTAGACTGTACGAGATTAGTATAATAAATCAGTAATATTTTATGTAATAAAACTCAATAAAAATATATTTATCTTTGATATAATTATTGTAAATTTAGCGTCTGCATATACAATCTATACCTTCATATTATTAAACAATGTTAAAATGGTTTGTTAATACACTGAGAAAAGTAATTCTTTGCTTCAAAGAAATGGTGTATTTGCCATTGTCTTAAAATCTTAACTATTAAGAAATATTTCTTAATAAAAAAGTAATCAATTGAAACCTAATATTGTTTACTAATAGATATAAATTTTAAACTTATTTATAAAGTTATTAACGTAACGATTATTATTAACGTAAGGAATATACTTTCAGATCATACTGAACACATTCGTTTAGTCAAATTAATAAATATATTTAATTACGCCAATATACGAGAATTAGGTAGACATACTTATATCATTAATGCATAATATTTACTATGAAGTTCAAAAAGTCGTTGACTCCCTCTAGCGGCGCGTGAAAAGATTACCCTTACGATTACTTCATTGAATACGTATTAATAAAGAACGTTTTAATTAAGACAAAATTATATAATCGTTTTTAACCAAAAATTCAAGTCACTGAATTCTTAATAGTTAAGACATGTGCCTTTCGCCGTATTCTAATCCACATTTCTTAACAATTAAGAAATATTCTTTGACTCAAAGAATCTCTTTTCTCAGTGATATACTGCTCGATATTAAGATTATATTACAACTTTGTTAATTGCGAAATCCAAAAAAAGGCTGACAATCCATTGACGTAGCTTCCTCATAATAAATGTATCGTTCCTTAAATGTTTATTATATATTATTCTAATATGAAATTTAATTAATCTTCCCAAAATTACCTAACTTATTGCTACATAGAGAAAATTTTGTAATAGTAAAATTTTTCGACTCCCTAAAAACATGTTATAAATATGTTTTAACATGTCAGGAGTCGAAGTCACGTGTTTTTAGAAAATGTCTGTATGAATGTGTGTGTGTGTGTGTGTGTGTGTTTGTGTGTGTACGTATACCGACGTATCTTCGAAACTTCTCGGTCAATATCGCTCAGCTTGCGTGTGTAGTTTGCTTTTTATTTTCCCAATTCCGAAAAAGATTTTGGTTCTTTATCCCCTAAGTTTTGGTTTTAAAGACAATTATAGATTTTAGAAAAAGTAATTTTTAATAGTATTATTAGTATTTTTAATAATATTATTAATTATTTAAATTGGACCAAATGTGCTTTATGGAGAATAAAAAATCTATCTACTCGATTTTGAATTTACAAATAATTTCTATTAACTTATTTGTTATTTAAAGAAACATATTTTTTTTAATATTTTTTATTTTGGAAATTAACAAACAAATGTGCTGAAAAAATTTATGATGAAAGAACCATCTAATGGTCATAAACTGTAAAAATTTCAAATAATTATATCGATTAGTTTTGCTTAAAAAAAATTAAAGTGTGAAAAAAATTGGGTTTTTCTCTCGAATGTGATCAGGAATAAAACGCATTCAATCCACTTCAAATTTTGGAAAAGAATAGTCTTTTTGATAGTTTCGATCTGTATTGTTTTTCAGCTCTAAATATCTATAATTACCTAAGTTATTAAGCATTATATATTTTTGTACAAAATGTTTGATTACTTATCTCTCTGAAAATAATTGATCAAATATGTTGAAAAAAATCGGACATCGAATTAAAAATAGAACATAATAATAGCATTCTGCTGTAAAAATTTGAAAATCTTTTATGGATTAGTTTTTGAGAAAAATATTATAATCTGAAATGTGGATGGGTGACACCATTATTGTGCGGCTTTCGGGATCGGTTAGGTGTTTTTCCACACTTCACAACATGAGCGGAAGGTGTGGAACATTCGGTTTCGGTGTTTGGGCCTACGCAAGGTGACCTGAACATCTAAACAGAATGTTTCAATACACCGGCCGTCTCGGGGAAGGTTTTCCTACAAGGTTTTCCCCTCCTCACGGGCATAACCCCGGGCGAATGCGAGACGGTGGAGACCGGGATGGGAAAAATTTGGAATGTTTTTAGCCCCACACATAGGTGGTGGGGTGTCCCTGTAAAAACCCGTTAAATGGGTATACGGGCGGTGATGAGCAATGAGAATAAAAAAAAATAAAATAATATTATAATCTGAAATGTAATTAGGCACGACCGCTATACGGGAGAGATATATGATTATATATGATTGATATATGATTGATATATGATCGGGAGAGATGATATTTTTATCATCGCAAAATGTGTAATGCATCAAAATATACTATAACTGATTTGAGGCCCTCCCTAAAATGTATGTACGTATGTAATCATGTATCTAAGATAACTCAGTTAATTTTTGACCGATTTACCTGAAATTTACAGGGTAACTTCGCCATAATTTAATTAGATAATGGTCCTATTTCCAGATATATAGCACTGAAACTTTAAGTTATGGCATTATTTTTCATTGCAGAAACGGTTATGTAGCATTATCTTGAAATGTATTAAACCAACATAAAAACTTCATACGGACAAAATGTTCCTCTCAAAATAACAAAACTTTTTGCTATTGTACACTTTACGTTCAGAATAATATTTTCAAAGATGAATAGAGAAAAACGGTCAAAATAATGAAAAAAGTACAAAAAAACACGTTTTTTCGCAATAAAACTAAATCTATCATTTATACTGAAAAATGTTTAATGAACGAAATGTTCTTTTTAAACTAACAAACCTTTTTTCTATTATACACTTAACGCTCAGAACAATATTTTTGAAGGTAAACATAGAAAAACGGTTCATAGAAAAACCATGAAAAAAGTACTAAAATTCACGTTTTCTCGTAATAAAATTAAATATATCGCAGTGCGTGTGAATTGTGACATGATCCGAAGGCGAAGATGGTAAGCACATAATTTAAAGTAATGTTTTTATTACTATCTCTTATGATGTATATCATATTTTGTATTAGGCCAAAAATTCGAAGCTTTGTGAAAGTTAATAAAAGTTGAATTGTTGTGTCATGTATTTTACCCAATACTCACAGACGATGCGAGCGCGAAGCACGAACTTTACACGGTCGTGCCTTATATGCAGGAAGCTTAGCTTTTTGCATGCCTTGCATCACTACGCGATATCAATACGGCAGACACCCTAAAAAATTTCTGCGCCGAAAATGTATGGTATTCTATGATTTTTCGATGCAGAAATTTTTAGGGTGTCTTTGTCGTATTGACCTGGAAATTTGTAGAATTGTTTATTATATTATGATTTTGCATAAATTTGCGTATTTTTTAAAATAAATGTAATAATTATCTTTTTCGGCTCAGTCGATAACCTACTGGGTATGCCACTCCCTTAAAATTGTGCCCGAGAAAATAGTTACTTTTTCGTTAACAAATCTTTGTCCCAAAATATATTTGTCAATTTCAAAGTACTCGAAAATTTAGTATCAAAAAACTGTTTTTGCACTTTGCATTATGATCTTTTTGCTCGTACAGAAATACATTTCGCAAGCTAAACAAGAATATTGTGATGCGCGCTGTAGACTTAGTTAAATTCAATAATTTCAGACGAACACTTTGACGTGCGACTGGTCTCTGACAGTCAATTATTAACAGAGTTAAGTGCATTTAAAGTAATTTGTACCATTTGTTAAGTTTCTTAATAACTTGTCAAGTTTCTCAATACCGTGGGGCTAGTTTGCCCTACCGGAAATACATGATTTTAAGTAAATTTTACGTTAGATTTGAACGAAATTAAACAATAGTTCTTACGTACATGTATTTAGTATTTTATAAAGATCGCTTTTCAATACGAATGTTCGTTTTTAATTCTGTTGTTAAGGTAGTAAGTGGTAAGTGTTATCGATAGAGAATATGTTAATGTATCGTTTCGCTAACTTTGCATTACGCCTACTTTTGAGTATCTCTAGTTATAAGAATGTAAGATATCTGCAAGAACTTTTCAAAGGATAGTATTCTTTTAAAAACTGAAAATTTACCGAACAGTCCAATTTTAGGCAATGGAAAAGAAAATATTTTTGAAGATCAACCGAAAAGAAAATTCAAGCCTAATGCAACATTAAATGGATATATTATAGAAGTATAAATATTATCTAGAGCAATTTTACATGGAAAAAGAGTTAATTTGTGAATTAATTTATTTATTAAATAAATTATTAAGCCGTTGTGTATTAAAATACTTTAAACTATGTAAAATTGAGAAGCTAAATACAAATTTAGCCCCAATAATTGAGCAAATCAGCCCCAGCCTCGGGACTAAGTTATCCAAAACGAGGTTTTTTTCACCTCCGGTGTAGATATGTTATTTTTAAATTTTTACATTCGGTAAAAATCAGGGAAGTAGTTAAAGATGTTGAACTTGTTTTCTGTTCATGTAGAGTGTAAAAATGATCAACATTCGCTAAGACAAAAATTCATTAAAAAAAAAACGGGCAATTTAGCCCCGTCCTCCCTATAAGTTTCAATAAAAAAAAATATTTTTCGAAATGTTATAAAATTTTGTTTTATATAATTAAATAATACTATAAATGAGTAATATATTACATATAAGATCTACATGTTAATTTGAGAAAGCTACGTGGCAATTAATTGGCACAGGTTTTTTAAAATCGTGTTATTCAATTGTTGTTATCTCGAAATATTTTCAGAACATTTTTTATTAATAATTATTTTTTATAATATAATATAAAAAAATTATTAAAATCGAAATATATAGGTAATTTCGACAATTTTCAATTAATATTATTCATAACTTCCGTTCCAAATATTCCAAGAATTTTGGTTCAAAATAAGAAAATTCTGTTCAATTAGATTGAACTTTTCATTAACTGGCAGAAAAATTTCGAAACTATTTCAATTAAAAATATAAAAAATTATCTTTTTTTGCATTTATTTGGATTGTTTAAAATATTTTCCTTCTAAAATATGGTTAGTTCCGCATGTGACTACTTTATAATTAAACAAAATTTTAATAAAAACTATAAATTTCAGATTATTATATTTTCTCTAAAACTAATCCTTAAAAGATTTTAAAATTTTTACTGCAGCATAATGCTATTATTTGTTCTATTTCCACAACTTTTTCAACATATTTGATCAATTATTTTCAGAGAGACAAGCAATCAAAAATTTTGTACACAAATAGTAATTTTCTGAAATTTTATTAGTACATAGCTATTATTATATTCTATTTTACCACGATCTTTACAACACATACGACTGATTAGTTTCAACGTTACACATTGAAAAAAATATATTTATGTCCGGTTGGTCTAATGCGATTATTTAGAATGAAGAGGAATTTGACTGCTTTTAGTAGATTGATCTTTTTGAGTTGTACTATCTCATTTATTACAAAAAGAAATTCTTCTCGATTATAGAAGAATCGTTTGATAATAGAAGAATTACATTGTATCAAACAGATTTTCTTCTTAAGACATATTTAAGAATAATTCCGATTAGATCAAAAATCTATTTTTTCAGTAATTGCAACAATGTATTCTTTTATTCTCTACAAAAATATGACAATTCGCTATGCAACAAAAATGAATCTATTATATATATCCAATAACGAATAGTTTCTCCGAATTCCGAAGTCAATAAGAAAAGTACGTGCTCAACCCGCCGAGCGATATCGATAATGTAGTTTAAAATATATGGCGGTACACGTACAAATACAGACACATCCATAAAGACATTCACTAAACACACGCGGTTTGGATCTGTAAGTATGTTAAAACATACGTATAACATATTTTTAACAGATCAAAAAATATTACTGTTACAATAATAGCTTCCTTCACAAATTCTGATAAAAATATTATATGATTATAAGATCACCTATTACCTATAATATATATTCAACAGTATTTCTGTAACTACTTGTCAATTACCGACTAAAGATTGTTATGTAATATTGAAAGAAATCGTATTACATTGAGAAAAATAGATCTTTGATCCAAACGTAATTCATCTTGCTTGCTCTAATGTGATTTCTTTAGAATCAAGAGATTCTAAATTCGCTTGATTTAGATGACACCTAACGTATAAATTTAGAAAACTTAACTAAATATAATATCACGTATTGTCGAAATAAAAACAAAAAATAATAAACTGTAAACCATTTTCTCGTTGTCCTATCAACAATGGAGCTTAAGTATCAATTACAGTGAGAAAACTCTTTCGTCTAGAATGAACGATGTAATTCGACTAGAGAACCAATGCAGAGAGCTCCCCGTGAAGAAGAAACAATTGTTCGAAACATAGCTGAATGGTAATACACCCTATTACTCTGCATTAGAAACCATCTCGTACTCTACGTATATCTCGTCCAAACCTCATGTATTTCACTCGCCTCGCGGGTTAATTTATTTGACCCAGAGAGAGCGCACGCCCGCTTAATTAGTCCTTAAAAAGCTGTGTCTCTATCAGACGCATGCGCGGTAAATCCTACACGCGGGAAAATTGAAGACGCGTGACCGCTACGTGAAATTGATGTGGCCCTGACTTTTCTCTATGATTATACTCTTTTTTTCTAAATCGCTTTCTGTTTCTCTCATATTTTCTTGGGTCGATTGTTGTAATTAAAACTACTCTAGACGATACACGTCATGATGTACTACTCGATACGCGCAAAAAATATATATGTTTGTTGTATTTTTGTATTATCGAATAAATAATAAAAACAAAAATAATCTGACAGATAATTAACTGAATCTTAAAGATTATGAATTGTATAACAAAATATGCATTGGAGCCTTTAAATTATTACTTTTTGTCTTGGTATAAGTACGTATTACTTTATCCTAGCTAAATCAGAAATAAAGTCAAAGTAGATAATATTATATCTTTCCGTATTTTTAAAGCTAAATGATGTGATAATCATATTGGCAGTGTTACAATCTGTAAGTATATACATTTGTATAATACCCAAGTGTTAATCATTTGTTATATATAATGACGCTTCATGTATTCTTTAAATGCGAATCTTTATATGCTTATGGTACAAATGTAGCTATAAATAACACGTCCTAGATGTAATTTGAGTCGTTAAACGGTCAAGAATAGTAATGCTAAAATTACTATGAAACCTTAAAAAAAAAAAAATTTCTCTTGTACAAGTTGCACCTATCTTTCTTTTTACAAATATTATTTTCGTGTAGGACTGTAGTAGATTTACATATACAGGAATTTATAGTTTCTCAATAATAGTTTACATTTAGTAATTGCGATATTTACATTCGTTATTACTCATATATCAACTGTTTTAATTTAATAGTATTATATCTAGATATTCAAAAATAAAAATATATTTTATATTTTTGCATTTAAAAAAGAATATCATTGACTACAGAAAAATTTCTTTTTTTTTTCGTATTTTCGCAAGTTACTTGATATGCGATCCGTACAAACCAATGGCTCAAATATATATGTTATAATTCCACACCAGTTTGACCTTCATTTTGATCCAGTAATATATTTAAGTTATTGCTGCAGCTGCAAGAAGAGACACGTACGTTTTTCTTTACTATGATTTTTATGCGTATATAGACTAGATATATTATATATCTGTCCATAAATATATATATATATATATACACACATATGTGTGGAATTTGTATCGGTCTAATTCATTCTGTTAAACATGCGCAAGGTTTTTTCATAATGATTTATACACATTAAAAAATAATTTACGTGCAATGCGTTCACACAGAAATAACTATTATTCCGTATAGCAGAAGACTCGAGAGTGACCATATTATTTCTTTCGATATTAATTTCCAAAGAGAAACTCGCGCGCATGCGATACTCGCTAGAAAAACGCAATAAAACATTTATGGTCCCTCTATCTTTAATCGTTGTATACACACGATTGCTAAAGTTTCCCATTGTACTAAATTGACGAAACCGTCAATTTTCGTATATATGTACATTATTTTATCGCGCGTACAAGATGACGCAAATTTTTATTACAAGCTGCCGAATACGTCGAGAGGTGGAACAATGAGAAATCTAAGCTTATAAATCATTGATAAATACTAATCCAAAACCGAGGAGACAATTGTATATTCACCGTTATAAAAAAAAATGTGTGTAATAAGAAAAGGGTAATAAAAAGTCTCTAATAAAGTCATACTTACCGCCATAGTGGCTTGTGGTTTTGGTGTATCACGTCACTCGATACGTACAACTCGAATATACATCTCTCTTTCTCTTGTGTATACAAAGAGCGAATTAAAATAGACGAGCCAGAGGGATGTGCAGTATTGTGCAATACGATAGAATATCGTATTATTGGTATTCGATATACCATTGAGGAACCGTAGGTGTCGATGATGGGACCGAATGGTTTTTAACAATGTTTCCTGTCATTGAATTCGATATATTACTGATGGGAAAGATACACCGTTCGGATTAACACATTTCCCTAAAGAATTATTAGCATATCGAAATTAGACATATAATTTATTCGTATATGTTATATAATGATTATATGCAAAAAATGAGATAGATCGACAACTTTTTAAAACGAATATACTGTATTTTATTAATATTATTGAATTCTCGCGAAAGGACATGTGCAGATAAGGATTATATCAATACTAATGGACCCAATAATATTTGTAAAACTTAACGGGATGTCGGACCTAAATTACAGGAATCTTCATCTTTCGACCCAAAAACTATATCTAAAATATTGCATTAAAAATCTGAACAAAATTCATACGGCCTTATCCGATAGCTGAAAACATAAGGAAGTGCTTGACGTTTTGAATAATACTTAAATAATACTTGAGTAAACAATGTTTGATCGGTAATTATTAGTCAAAAAAGCATAATCTTCAACCCAAGCATCGTGATCAAATTATGGATTTAAAAATCTGGAAAAATTTGGATATATTATTTAAAACATGCCTAAGGGCTTGACGTTCGGCGTTTTTTAAAAACTTTATTCATTTGTTTATAAAAAAGTGCAAAATGACCATTTTCTGGGTCCGACGTCCCCTTAAGGTAAAAAATATGCATATCCATTGTTATTGTCGAGATTGTTATTTGAACGCAAAACACTAAATCACCTCTAACTTTTTTTCCACTGCATATTTGGACCTCAAATTTTGTACACATCTTCTTTAATATATTTTAAATAATACAGCAGTTTTATTTTGTCATTTTTTAAAACTTCCCCACTCACTTTTTTTCAATTAAGAAATTAGTAGCGTATTAAAAAATGTTTTTGTTTATAATTTTTTTTACGTGTTTTATAATACCTTAGTCATTTTGTAATGCGGCAGTAAGGGACTAGTACTTATAATGTACACTCTGTAATTTTTTTGGAACGATCCATTAATTACATTGTGAGATACGGCGAGTTGAAAATAAAATAATTTTCGAGTCGGTGCGTCGAGCACGCGGGCAAATGTTTTTACATGGGGTTAGTATTTTAATTTTGTCGCTCATAATACTTCCACAATAGCTGAAATCGACAATCCCTCCCCGCACCGATCCTTACCTAAAAATTAATGCATGTATACGATAATGTAAAAAAAGACAAAAATTTTTTTTTTAAATTTCGTGTTTCTTTGAATTATTTTAACTTTTTATAGAATTAAAGGCCATAAAAACGCTACAGACCATTTGAAAGGTAATGCTTCAAGCTTTTTTTAGACTTATGGATAAAAAATCAATTGTGGCGCACTTACACTTTTTTCAAGTTGAATATTGACATGTAGTTTATGTAACAATGACCTTGAGATTAGAAATTCTAACCCAGAAGGAAAAATTCTAGACATAATTAGCAACGAATGTTACATGTTCTATAGTCAAAGTTGATAGATTTTGAGTTAAATAGCGGCAAACACAGCTGGTGTTGAAAAAACTTGAAAAAATTCAATTTTTGAGGTTAGAATAACTTTTGCAGCAAATAGATTCCAGTAACTAAAAATTTTTTTCTGTTTTCTGAAAAACATTTCCAGTGTGTATCCAAACTTTAGTGCATTTTAAAATTTTGATCGGATCACTTCACGTGAAATATCCTCTATGTATATATATATATATTTGCGTATGAATAAGAATACTTAAAAAAGAAAATAGTACTTGTCGTTTTGTATCGGCAAAACACTGAGAAATTTATCCGGGAAAGTAATGCTAGCAAGATCGTGAGCCGAGACGGTAACCATATACCTCCTGAGTGTCCTTGACCCAGTTGTCTCAAACAAAAGACCAAAATTTTTTCAAAGCTCATTCACACGGCTGTGGTATCTTGATGGTACATAAAGCGTATTGTTTTTCATAATATTAGTAAAAAAATATGTTTTTTTTTTTCCAAGTATATATAGCTACGTTTTAGTTATTAGTTTCAAAAAGTGGAGTAATTCTTATTTTCAGAAGTTACGCTGCATATAAATTTCAAACTTTAAATGAAAAATTGTGTAGTTCAGACTTAACATTGTTGCGTATGCTGTATAAAAAAGGAATAGTCATTAACATAAATACACGTATTACAAGCATTTAGTACATCAAAAAATAATTTTTTGTAGAATTTTCTAAAAAATTGAAAATAAAAATAAAAAATTGGAAAATAATATATGAATCACTCTACGGATGATCCGTCAACACTAAGTCAATAAACGATAGTAACGAATACGCGATTATTAATTTACAAATTGTCAGGATAATTGAGTTATCCATATGAATACGACGATACCAAAATGATAATTAAAAGAAGGTGAATCGTGTAGAGATTGCATATACATGTACATATAGATATAAATGTATATATAGACGTATATAAGCTCTGTAACAATCTGGCGCGCGAGGTGCGTGATTTCTAGTTCACACAGCTGGTCGCGTCGTATTCACTTGCCGATTAAGTATATGCGCGAGTCTCGGTGAAAGAGACGCATGCACGTACACGCGTATATAGTACCACGAATCTTTTTTAGGTCAAAACCCGCGACTCGCGTTACGTAAACGGTTATTGTCGTTGAACCTATACACCAGATGCGCTTACACACACACACACACACACGCCCGTACCACATATAACATGTATCAGTATATGCAATACATACTCATCGACGAATTAAAGACAACTTATAATAAGTCAGTCCTCCGTAGATTCCGCGCGCCATGTGGTTTTTTTTCGGCTACTTCTTTCTTTTTGTATTTTTATGATATACAAGTGTTTAAACTAACACGACTAAGTATATATTTACATTATGACGATGTAGGATTTTTATATTATTGGTATCGTGAATCGACGAGATACCCGATGACAAGCTTATAGCATCGTCTCTCCTTTTAGAAAAATTTTCTCGTCGGTCGAATGTGTCGCTTATGTCGACACCGAAGAATTTGTTGCGCATTCTTTGAAAAATGTATACCTAGTACCTAGAGAGAGAGAAAGAGTCTAATAAATTGTGATACAATAAATAATTCATGTATTCAACGTAACACGTTTTACGTAATCGCTATTGTTATGAATTCACTTTTGAAGGGAAATCAATTGAATCGCCTATATAGTACGAAGACTATCATTCAGAGAGAAGAACGTTTGTTTGTAAATATAAGAAACTAATTCAGTAAGTTCTGTTGGTTGTTTCTTGCGATTATATGTGCTACAATGTAAATACAATTTGTTTTTATATAATTGTTGAATTTTAAGGAGATTTAAAGATTCGTATACACACTTTATTTTAATTAATTAATAATATAAGTACAAGATTGATGTGCAATAGTATGGAAAATATGTGGAGTTATAGAGAATAAAAAAATATATCTGCTCGATTTTGAATTGACAAATAATTTCTATTAATTTATTTGTTATTTAAAACAATGTTTTTTTTAAATATTTTATATTTTGGAAATTAATCAGACAAATGTGCTGAAAAAATGTATGATGGAAGAACCATCTAATGGTCATAAACTGTAAAAATTTTATAAAGCAGTGTAATGCGGAACTAACCATATTTTTGGAAGAAAATGTTTTGAGTAAATCTAAAGAAAAGCGAAAAAGATAATTTTATATATAATTATTTGATACCATCATCAGTTTTTTATGTCAGTTGCGAAAAATTCAATCTGATTGAACAGAATTTTTTTATTATGAACAGAAACTGCTATCAATTCATTGCTAATTAGATGTGCAATATGATAACTTTATAGTATTTTTGGAAGAAAATGTTTTTAAAAAATTTAAAGAAAAGTAAAAAAGACAATTTTTTATATTTTTAATTGATGTCATCTAAAATTTTTTATGCCTGTTGATGAAAACATATTTTAATTTAATTTAAAATTAATAACGCAAATTACTAGCTATATAAGTTTCATTCAGAAAAGAATAATATTTTTCGAAATGTTATAAAATTTTGTTTTAAATAAAATTAAATAATACTATATTGGAGTAATATTTTACATATAGGATCGACATGTTAATTTGAGGAAGCTATGTGTCAATTAATTGGTAGCAGTTTTTTTTATTTTAACAGTTTTTTGTTTAGTAATAAAATATATTATTATAACAAATTAATTTTTCTATGCAAAATTAATAATGTTACATAAATTTTATTTTTTAATAAATTATTCTTTATTTAATAAACAGTAATATGTTCCAATAAAAAAAAACCTGTGAAAAGTTTAAACAATTACTTGAAAGTTATAATCACGAAATATTTCAAATAAATCCCAAAATTGATGTGCCTCAAGGAGCATTTGGCATCGAACACTAATTTTGATCGATTGTTCTGCATAACTTTGGTTAGAAATATTCTGTTTTATTGAAAATTTTCAGAGTATTTTATATATTTTTGCTGCAAATAGAGGTATGCCACATAAGTTTCAGATTATAACGATGAAAAACAAAACAAAATTTTTTTTTTATCTAACTTTACACTTAATTATTCAATTCACCATGTATTTTTCGTATAGACATTTATTGACTGATAAGTATTGTTTTAACAAAAACTAATACATTACACAGAATTTTAAAGAAAATTACGAGGGCACTATCTTTTGTTAAGTTCTAATCTATGATTATACAGTTACAAGCGATTGCAGAACTAGTTTGTGAGATTAATTGTTTTCAAAATCTAAGTTACTCTGCAATCATATTCTAAAATTTTTAAAACAATTAATCTTATAAACTACTGAATCAATCACCATGAAACTTTGCACAATAATAGATAATGCTGTTTCTTTTACATTCACTTTTCACCTCGTATACCCTTTAAGAGTGTTTTACGGACCACTTTTACCACCTGTGCGTGGGGGTGTATTTTCTTTCCATATTCTCCAGTTAAAATTTGCATTTAAGATTTGGGATTGATTTATAAATATATTAGAAGACCTTCCCCGAGACGGCCGGTGAAACAGCCTATGTGTCACGAATATGGATCATCTATCCAAGTATCGGCCGCAGAAAATTCTGCTTTTTTATTTTGTATTTTATCTGCAATGTTTTTATTATTTTGCTTAAATTTGAATACAAACATTAATTTTTATGAAAATGATACCTATTAATCGGTAAATTACTTAAATGCTAACGTAACAAGTTTAACATCCCCTTAATAGTTAAAAAAATCATCCATTATTTCTTATTCTCTATACCCATGCGACAACTGTCGAACTTCTAATGTCCAAAAAGTGAAAAGATCGAACTGTATCCTTTGCAATAACGAGCATGGAAAATCCAAAGAAAGAAAGCGAGAAAAAAATCGTTCTTTCGTGAAACACGCAACTGGATGACGAACTGGAAAATAGTTTGAAAATGTGTAGGTAGGTATAGAACTTTAATTATTTACCGGCGATGTACCGATACGCGAACGGTTGTAATCGGAAATGCCGAGTTACGCAGGTATTTCACATTGTAATACGAATGAAATACATATCGTCGAGGTATATATATATACATATATTGGTAAAACTGCCGAACTCGATAAGGTGCATTCTCACAAAGCGCGTCGATTTATTATCGTGGAAAAAAAAGAAAGTTTAATCTTACTAGTTAGTAATCGGTAAGATATATATATATATATAATACTTCTGGCTCAGTATTACAACGTTAGAAATTAATGATCGAATGCGAATGCGCTATTGAGAAACTTTTAGCTATACGGTATATATGAATGCAATCGTCGACGCGGATTTTACACTTTATATATACACATTTTCAAATATATATATACAGTGCGTGTACTTTCTTTAATACTTTGATCAGTTGATTAATATCACTTTATCATTCTACATTCCAGAAATAATCGTGCGGTTGTGATTGTTATATAGTTGCTGCTCATAAGAAAGAAAGCATGCAATGTTTTGTTTATTTTTATAACGACGTGGGCGACCTATATTTAGGAAAAAAAAGTTATGGTAATAGTAACGCGTGCGTTGTGCAGTAATATAAGTATATAACATAAAAATTCAAGGATATTTCATTATTAAGTTTACATAGGTATATCATTAGTAATTATAAATGAAAATTATGAGCTGCTGATAAGATTTAGATTAGTCATTATTGTTCTTCGATCCAGCGTGAAGTAATGCAGTTAACCTGTAAATCAATATCGTTTCATTCATAAGAAAACGCTGTGCAGACATTCCATTTTATTGAAGTGTACTCTACGATGATTATTACTCTATATCCTTATAGTTGCATAAAACTGCAGTTTGACGCTTATTCTATTCTTATAAAGATTATTGATCTCGTGGCATTATTTTTTTGTTTAGATATAAGTAGTTGTTTAGTCATTTTGTACATGCTTGCATTTTTTAAGTATAAATATTCTTAAATCTGCGATTCTATGATAGAATATACCGTTATCAGCTAACAAATAAAGGTACCATATATATTACTGTTTTTGGTATACAATTGCTCAAGTTAAATTTCTCGTTAGTTCGTTTGAAATAAGTTAAGGTACGCCCTTTATTTCGTTTCTGATTCGCCTGCATCCGCCGTGAAAATTCTTTGAAAACTATACAATTTTGATAAAGACTGGGGAATTACCAGACATATATACATCGAGGCAAGTTTAATTGCAACTTAATCCACTATCTCCGATCAAACCGATTTTCTTCGGTGCTTTTGATCGAACGATTTTGATCGCTCCACCCGGTTCCACCTTTATTTAAATCTTAACAATTATACGTATAATACTCGATCTAAACTATACATCAGGTCGATTATGACACCGTGATAGAGCTTTGATACGGAATGCTACACCTCAAATGCAAATCGTCTACTTAGATATACCGATCGAATCAGTGGGACATTTCGTGCACAATGCCTAAGCATTGATCGGTATGGTTAAAGGTTTTTTTTTTAAATTATAATAAAGCACATTCGTTTAATCAACCTTGTCTTTCGTACGTACGCAGTGTTGCAGGTTATACCTGTTTTACTTTATTATATGCTTTACGATGGAAAGCTACAGCTGCTTGTGCTTTTCAAAATTAGAGTTTCGTAACTTATACTTGTATATATCTAGCTGCATATACAGTTTTGTACAGTTTCTTTATGCAGTGGAAACGAGTTTCACCACCTCAGGCCATGCAAAATTACATCGGTTTAATACTCTCATTTTCTTATCGAGTTGTAAAGTACATCGGTATGAAAAAAAATATTAGAAGATAATTGACAACAGTTGTATTCATGTTTATATGCTAAATGTGTAATTAAATTCAATTAAATGTTTGATTTAAGTTTTTTGCGTTACAAAAGCCTATATGGTACACGCGCAGGAAACACCACTTTAGCATGAAATTTTTGATCGATAGAAATGGAATATAATGGAGTAGTATCTTATTTTATAAGATAGATTGGTTTATACCACGGAGCTAGGCAAAAAAATTGATGTCTTTAAAATTAAACGATAAAATAAATAAAATAAACGAGTCATTTAAAGTAATTTTAAAAAGTGTTCGACCAAAAGTATTTGTCGAATTATTTTCATCGAACTGTCTTTTTCTTTCTTTTTTCTTATTAATCAATCAATATAAAAAACAAAAAATTTTAATTAAAGCATATTTTATATTTTATTTATTCAAAGCAAAGTTTAAATGTTTTTAAAGAATTAAATAAATAAAACTTAATTTTTCACTTATTTTATGCTTTATTCTTTTCAATATAAAAAGTTACATAAAAATAATACTCTTAATAATCACATTAAACAAATGTGTATTATTTATCTAATTAATTTTTTGCTGATACAAAAAATACAAGCAAAATTCAGTTAATAATGCATGGATGATGAAAGACTATGAATGTACATCAGTATTTTCCGCGATTCGCTCGTTTTTGGGTATGGTCCAAGTTAAATTAGACTTTTTTCGTGAAAAATTATATCGTCAACAAAAAAAAATTACGTTGATATAGTAAAAATAACACGAATTATCCCAATTATTCTTTAAGCAAAATTTGTGTACGCAATATTAAAAAAAATGAAATGGTACAAAAATCGTTTTTTGGTTATATATATTTCGAAAAGTAAGTATCTGATATTAAAGAAAAAAATTTCAATACTTTATATCTATCGAGTGAAATAAAGTTTGTGAAGAACCCTTAAAAAATTTCTGTACCGCGTAAATGTACGATCTTCTTTTTGAATTTTCGGTGCAGAAATGTTTTAGAGTGTCTTTGTTGTATTTCCTGGACCTGGAACATTGTAGAATGACTTACTATTTAATAATCTAGTGCTTTTGTATTCGGGTTTTGCATAAAATTGCATACTTTTTTAAATAAATGTATCTTCTTTTTTCGATGAGTGATCCACCAGGTATACTACCTACTTAAGTGAAAAAAAAAACGTTGAATTTCATAGATATCACTTTATTTTTTGTTTTTCTCTATACTTTAATTTGATTTTTGAAAAATATTCGATGAAAAGTTGCGGACGAATATTTGCTCAGCTCTGGCCTGTAGACTTAAAATCGTTATAGTGGTATGCCTGCAGACTATACACATTACAAAATGATATCAATAAAAATAATTCTTGTTCAACACAATACGTCCTCAGGCGTAATTAAACCCGAATTAAATTATGCAGCTGCCAAATAATAAAGTTTTGTTTACGATTATTAATAATTAAATCGATACATTAAATTAACGGTTCTGAATTTTCAAATTCAGCATAGACGCGGTACTGCATAATTCATGGCACCGGAGTACCAAAAAAAAATTGGACACGAGGACCTCGATTCAACGGTTTCGCATCACGATTCACGAGCCAGACTATGAACGCATCAACGATGCATAACTTTGCATGAGAAATGCCGAGTGATCGCGAATCATCGATAGAAATTGTCGGCACGAGAAAGAAACGAAGCTGAAGGTTACGAATCACTATTAAAATTCATATCAGGTATTTACGATACTGGTCAGATAAGGTGTAGACTTTATTTTCAGAGTTTGGAAGGTATAATGAGAAAAAATGCTTTTTCAAAAATTGATTCAAATTCATTTGATTTGATATGTTGTACATATTTGTTCACGTGTTAATCTAAAAATGTATTTCGTGTGTATTAAATTACGGTTTCATAATAAATTATACAATAATATAATATTATTACCGATTCATATGTAAATAAATAAACAAAATTTCTGTTATAAAGTACAAGATTCCATATTTAGAAAAAAACGTTAAGTATATATATAGTTAATATGATAATTTTTGTTATTATAATAATGAAACTAATATGGATGTAATACAGAATAATTTAATTCTTATTCTAATTAATTGATTTCGAAAGTATTTTGTACTTTTTAATCGTATAGCTGTCAATAATTTTGCATTAAACTCGGAGTTTCTCAATATACCGATATACTCAGTGCACAAAGACGTGAAGAAAAAAAATTATATATGATATTTATTTAAATAGTAGTACGCCGAATAAATAAGTTAACGATAAAACGACTTGCTAATATACGAAAGTCGCAAGTGAATATTTTTACACATACAAGGTAGCGAAATTTGAACTCGCCAAAGGCTGAATAAGCCTCTCAGGTAAAAGTGTAGGCGTATTGTATAAATTGAACTCCGAAATTTCTTCCCCAGCAGGTTGGATGCCCCTCTCTTTCTCTCTTCTTCGATTATTCTTTTTTCCTCTTTCTTTTCTTGGTTATACCACGTTCTGGTCCTCCTACCGCGCGTTCATATCTCTCCTTTGCTCGAGGCAACTCTTTTCAAGAGAATTTTGGGGACCAACGAGCCTCGCGACCAAGCGGCTCTGCGGCTACCAGATTCGTCACGTGCATCCGTTTCTCTATATATATCGCACTGATAAAACGATCATTTCTTTTTCCTTGTCGTTCATTTAATAATTTCACTCTGTCTAAATATATATACACGGGACTATATTTTAATTTATATTTTTCGTCAAAAATTCGGTATATTTGGAGAAAAATATTTTTTTCTTAAATTAACATTTTACGGTAGATAATAGAGAATGAATATATTTTAAAGAATATTTTTATATATTAAAATACTTTTTTGACAATTTACTATATGCCGAGGATATAAATTAATATTCTTATTTGCTTATCTCCTCTTTTATGTCACTTGTTATACATTTAAATGCTTACACTTAACTTCGTATAAATTTCAAAAGTAAATTAAATTTCGTACACATTTCCCAGATTTAATACTCCGAATATACCGTGTATATAGCAAGATGACGTTATGATCTTCTTATATACTACATATATAAACGAATTAAAATACTAATTATAATTTCGATTTCCCAGTGTTAAATTACAACAACAATTTATAAGTTCTTTAAGACTCGAGCCGTCCAATTCGGTTAGTATACGTTGTCTATATATATATATAGATAAAAGTCTAATAAAAAAATATAAAATTCCCATAATTGTATAGAGTCGCGGTTGTAATCGTTGCGCACAAAGGCGCAATCCTGCGGTGTTTCATAAACGTTGGTAAACGCTCGCGGCGGATCTGACGTAGTTTCCAAGATCAGTGAGTCGAGATCCCATTAATTCTAAGAAATCTCTGAGTTCAAGAAGTTTTTTTTGATGATTCACATCTGTGTAGTCGACGATTGTTGTTTCACTTTGCATTTACCGGTGTAACATTGTTAGCTCGGTGTGGTGTCCTTTTTAATTCCTCTTTACAAAATATGCGCATGCACACGAAATATTGTACACTCGGTAAATTCGCTGATCTTGTGTAGTTGTTGATCTTTAGCGCTACTTGAATTACCGTATGAAAATTATTTTTTTAAAATATATATATATACACATATACGAATACTTCGTGGGAAAAAGATTCTGATGTTTACTTTGTCTTCAATAGAAATAGATTAGTAATTTAATATTTCATATGTGTGAGTATATATATAGTAGATGTATATTCTCAATTGGTTAATTCATTTGGTTTCTGAGAGCTCGTTCGAATCGTCCATCTTTTAATTAATTTTTGTTTTCGTTCAAAGTAACGTAACAGTAATTGTACAAGATGTAACCGCATCTATATCTTATCATTAACGAATCCTTCAAGAACAAATCCAAGTTTGTACATCTTGGTATATGTATATACATAGGTATATAGTGATCTCACCGCATTTTCATTCCGAGCGCAGAGACTCTATATGTATTATTCTCTTTCTTTTCTCTCGAGACTCAAATCCCAATCAATTATTATTGCATAAGCCGATTAGTCAACCCCTTAGTCAACCTCTTAGAAAACGCAATCGTTTACTTACGGCAATTATTTCGAATTCTCCATTTCGCGAAAAATTCAACGAGCTACTGTATATCTAAGTACGCAGCATCATTCATCAATGGTGTTTTTTTTCGAAGATAGTTGATGGTCTATTCGTCGTGATGTCGATATATTTAATTAAACGAAATGTCTACGACCCATAATCGTGAGTTTCGTTTTATGCACAACTTCGATAAAGTTTAAGTCAAAATATACAATGACCTAGTATTTATTCATAAGTGTAAATTTGTCTTGTGTACGCCGCCGGTTATATATATACTAATATCTTCGGAATAGTTTCGATGTCCACGGAAGATAAAATTAAAAAAAAAATTTGTTTAAAATAAATAATAGTTGATCTTTTGTAATAACGTAGTACCATAATTTAGAAATAATAAGTAACGTATAATAGCGAGTTATCAATAGATTTTAGTGTAAGCGATACGGAAGATGAGCATGATCGAGAAAAATTTTCTACTCGATTTTCGAGCTCTCATTAGGGACAATGCCGTTCCCCTCCTTTAGCGTCCTCTTCTTTATTATTCATCATCCTCCTAACAACTGTGGAATGCGGCGTCGACGAAGAATGTGTATGATGTTCCAGGCGCCTCGCGGTCATCTACGCGGCGCTCATATTTTTTGGATGGATCTGTGTATACATATATATATACCCTTTCGATCGAATGAGAGTCGCGCTTTTTCTTCGGTGCATATACATGCATTTATGTACCAAAATCGTCAGGTAAAAACTAACGAGTGTGTGTGTGTGTGTGTATATATTATAAGATTTCTCAATACTACAAGCGTCTATATACATGTATATACAATTTGAATACGAGAGGTCCCGTTTTCTGAATATATTATCTGCACCGAGGATAATTACAGTTAGGCTGCTAATGCGTTACATTCGAGTTGCGTTTGAGGAGTTACATATTATTCTTCGACTGCATTTTCCAAAAGTTTTCTCTTTCTCTTTATCAGTTTACCTATATACAAGTTCTCTCGGGTCTTGAAAATATTAAATCATTGCAGTTTGACATAGATCTTCTCGTTAGTTATGCGAAAATGCGTATTTCGCTGAAAAACGTTTAACCAAAATAATTGTTACGATATTCTATAATTTTAAACGAGCTATTTTTATATAATTTTAAAATTTTTTTTTCAATACACCTCAAAAGTGTGCCGAGAAAAGATTTTTTCGTTCTTAATAATTATTTCTGAGTTGGAAACATTTATTTTGTTAAACTCATCGAAGAAAATGTCTCATTGGATTTGTTGAATTTTTGTTTTATTGAACGTATATCGTACATATAGACTTTATAAATGTTGGATTTGTACATCCTTGATACCGTTGCCAAAAGGTAATACGAACAACTGTAATTAATAATATCGTACGGTTTATTTTTCAATAGCGCAATAATCTTATACGTATAAGTATACTTATAATGTACCTATATATATTTTTATATTACAGAAACCGCACATGAAAAGCATAAGACACGGCTGTGTCATCATATTAATAACAAACGTGGCACAGATGTGATATCTGATTCGACAGTAGGTAATGTTAGATTATAAAATATTTTTCCAGTTTTAATATAAGGGACTCGGATATATTATACATATACATATATATAACTAAATGTGCTTGATTATACAGATTAACTATTATTTTCAACGGTTCCCGGGAACCCAAAGTATTTATTTTTGATAATTAATATGCTATACCTATGCTTTTGTTGTATTATTCCATGTCATTTTTATTGCATTCCGTAAATGTGAAGATCGATTTTGCGTGTAACGATTGAAAATTGGATAATAGTAGAATTGATAAATTTTATTTAACAGATCAAGTATATATATATTCGGTAATATATAGGTATATAATATTTTAAAATACAAAAAAATATGTTATAATTAAAAATCTGAGATTTTTATGGCTCCCTCCTCTCTAAAACTCATACGCGAAAGAGTTTTTTTTTGTAAATTTATTAAAATATTAATAATGTCTCGATTTCTTCACCAAGACATCGTATACGACCTCCGTCGCTGATTAACACCGATTTGGGAGCATAAAAAGAGCGACGTTAAAATAATTAAAAAAAAATATATTAATAAAATTATAAACACGAAGAGTATGATGCAATAATTGACGATAATTCAATATAGAATTAGATATTGTATTTCCATGTGTAATAAGTAAAAAGTAATAATATTTAGCAAAATTTTAATATAACTTTAATTATGTAATTGTAAAAATTTGTAATTAATTGTTTAATTAAGCCTCCCCGTTAAAACCGATAGCTCGATAATTTATCCACTTAGAACAAAGTAGTATATAGACAGAAGTAGTTATTATCTAAATTAAATTACACGACCCGATAGAGAAAAGCGATGAAAAATTGAGTCAACTGGTTCCACCTTTCACTCCAACGATCAGCTACACGTTTCGAAAAACCCTAAGAATTCGTAATCACCCACTCCAGGAAAGTTGGATCCGAGTCAACCAACCAAGGAAGATAAGAAGAGAGAGGGAGAGAGAAAGAGAGAGAGAGAGAGAGAGAGAAAAAAAACTCGTTTGGTCCACACACCCGCGTTAAATAAAGACACACCGTACGTATACGGTATATAGGTGTACGGACACGTCGGCCGATACTCATCTTTGGATTCTTCGTGTCTCCTCGACTTTCGTTCCCATGCATATACACACATAAATATGTGTATACATATACACACGACATTATTTCGACCACCCGAGTCCTACATGTATGTATACACGAATCTACGCGCGCGTGTGTACATGCACGCATGCACGTATAGGTGGATACTCGAAGAGAACGTCGAGGTTAGAATTCTCGACGCGACGAAGCCCGAAGCCGAAGCCCGAAGGGGACCCTTCCTTCCTGCGTCGGTCACCATGGCAACGAAAAGGTGGTATAGTGGCTAGTGCCATAGCCATAGTGGCCGCCGCGCTGCTGCTGCTGCTGCTGCGGCCCCGTCACCTGCGCGCACCCGCGCGGGCCAGGTGACTCCCCACCTTTTATCTCCTCGGTGTACCTACTAGTATATATACCTATATATATATAATATGCATCTGTGTGTCGCTATATACGAGCGCGTGTATAATTTTTTCGTTTTACCGCGAAATTGCGATATGTACGTTCGAGTCAATGTATATATAGGTACTTGTATTTACAACTTCGAACGTAAATTAAAGCTAAGTAATTGATGTCGTTGGCTTTAACGCGCGGCGTGTAACTAATCGGGTTTACTCGAGTTTACAGCACAGCTCGAATGTGCCTCTTTCATTTTTACACACTCCATCCGATACCTTCTTATGACAATCTTGAATTATTTGAGTATTTACGTTTAGGATACTTCACCTTACAATTACAACGTTTTTTCTCATTACAATACGCGATGTACATACTTGTCTTTAATTAGGTTTCTGCGTATCTCGAAAAATCGACAACTGCCTGTTGCTTACAATATATAAGTAAAGATGTATATATATACAGACATAAATCAAGATTAGACGTCTTTACGTAATATTATTTTTTATTTGATGTGTATTGTTTAAATATAAATCTTTATAAGCGATCAGCTGATTTATATTATCGATTATCGATTAAACAATTAGAAGAGAAACACAAAAAATGTATTGACAAGAATTTTAGTTTGCGAATATGAAATTAGCATACATTTTGCGTTTAGAAAAGTCAATTATTGAGCAGGATATTTTATAACGTAGCATCCGAAATAGATAAAAGAAATACAAAGTAAAATAACATATTCGAGTTAATTAACATAAAGTGGTTAAAGGAGGTAGGTAAAATTCCAAAGAAAGTCATTTTTCACAAAGACCACCTCCAATTTCAGGCCAAGCGCAGTAAAAATCCAGCACGCGGTGTACTTTATATATATATATATAGCTGGTACGTATACTATATATGTGTATATACACGGACCTATAAGAATCCCCAAGAGAGGAGAAAAGGCCCAAGAATGAGAAGAAGGAGAAGAAGGAGAAGGAGGAGATGAAGAAGAAGAAACTCTCGTCCCGTCGTCCGTGCGGTCGGTTGCCCGGCTGGTTGCAGTGTACATGAGCGGTGCCGGTGTGTGCGTATACACGTATATACACGTATTACGTACATGTACACATGTGCACCGCGAGGTATCCTGAGCGATGCGCATGCGCGACACCCCGTGTCCGTGCGGCGTGCGTTCCCATGAAGACCTTTTCTCTCGCATCGCGTACACGCTCCCTCTCTCTTTCCATACGACTCTCGGTCTATCTCCTTTGCTCTCGGGTTTACGCTCGGGAGTCGCTCGGGCGGCTCGGGTCTTGAGTCTCGACACGGAGAGGCACACAGTCACCGGTGTCCGCACACACGCGCACGCAGATAAAAGAAGCGTCGAGAGAGGGGCCTATACACCCATGGGTTGTGCACACACATAGACGGAGAGTGGGGTCGACGAGATAAAGGGGGGCTATACGTGGGGGAGAGCGAGACCGAGCGAACGAGAACGAAAGAGGGAGGAAGGGGGAGAGGGTACGGGCAGGAAGGGGAGGGGGGAGAAAGGAAGGGTCCCGCGGCGCGCACGAGCTCTGCAGTCCCCGACGCTCGCGTGCGCGCTCGTGTATGCGAACGAGAAAATACGCGCGCTGCCGCTCGACACGAGTTCCTCTCCCTTTTTTTTACCGCAGAGGCGGGTTCATCCTCGAGGGCGTCTCCGTGCAGGCATACGCATTGTTTGTTTGTTTTTGCCCCCACGCTAAAAGGTTTCGCGAGCCCAGTTTCGTAGTGGCACATGTGCCGGTCGACGCGTCAAAACTACGCGGTGTCTCTCCTGGCACGTATCGTTAGTGGAATTTGACCTACGAGTCGTGAGGTGGTTTTGTATCCTCGGGTTTCCTGTGAAACTTGTTGTGCGTCGATGACATACTCGACTGGTGATCGACCGACGACACGGATCGACTAGACACGGAGAGGATCGGTCAACGGACGCGACGCAGGATACTAAACTTGGATTGTACTTACAAGAGAAAGTTCCGAGTTCTCACGGATTTTACCCGTAAATCTAAAGGTGCGTATATCTTCTTCGTTTGGTTTACCATTCGATTAAATCTTCGTTATATATAGAGAGAGAGAAGGTACCTATGCCTTATCGCGTATACGCACGCTTTTGAACCGATGTTCGCGGAGGATTCAGTGAACGTTGCGAACTCGTTGATTGACGCGTGGAATGCGGCTTCTTTTGCTTGTGCCCCGCGTTGTGTTCTCTCATTCTCCGTGTCTTGGAGCATATAGACACTACTGGAGGTATAGCCCCTAACGGCCGTGCGCCGCGTTACCAGACCGAGAGAGAGAGAGAGAGAGAGATAGGGACAGAGACAGCGAGAGTGCGAGGAAGATAGATACACCGTACACCATACACTATCCAGTGGCTAATTGGCTGGACGCACTTACTTTGTCAGAACTTTTCAAGTATCAAAATAAATTGTTAGATTTTCGATTTTATGTGCTTTTGATAGCCCATTTTCAATACTTATTTACTTATGGCTTCTAATGCACATAATGTGAAAAAAGATTTGCATTCCTCGTTATCTGCCAACTACTATTGTTATCGTTCAGTTTTGTTACAATTTTTTTCTTGTTTTTCTTTTTACGCCGAACAAGTGATAAAAAAACATTCCGCGCTCACTTTCACCTAAAATGTTTCATGCTGTACATCCAGATAAAATCTACAAAGATGTTTTATCCAGCTATGTTTAAAAATAATTCTAAGAATTGTGTGTATGCATTTATTTCTTGCAAGCACTATGTGACGGTTATTTATAAAAATACAGTTTCGTGAATTCAGTAGAAGAAAATAAAACAATTATTATCCTACTTGAAAATAAATAATTCACTGTAAAAACTTTTGTTAAAGCAAAATAAAATAAAATAAATAAGTATACAACAGACTTTTAAAATTTATTTCGAATAACTAATTAAATGGATTTATATACATATATATATGTGAAATAAGTACAAATGTTTTTATGTATTTCTACTAGTATTTGCAAAATGGGTTAAAACAATTATTCAATTACGTAAAACTGAAACTTGTTTCTGAATTTTTTATTTTACCTGAAATGATTTTTTTAAGGTTATGTCAGGCCGCATATTTCGGTAGCGAGTGACCGATAGCGACGGTAGCCACCTAACGGTACATAGTGGCGCTGTATTAATTATATTTAATTTTTATTTGTAACTTATTCATTAATAGTTTACCTGTTATAACTTATAAAATACCATAGAATATTTTATTATTCATGAATCAACTTTTCAGTTCTTTTGTTTTTAAACTAAAATAAATTGAAATCTCTATTTACTTTTTAAATAGCAATGGGTTAACTATTTTTAAAAGAATCTCTAAAATAATTATTGAAAAATTTTGGGTTTTTAAAGTAATTTAGCGAGTTAAGGTAAAAAAAACTATTTGTTTCACGAAGAAAATTTTTTTAAATATTTTCATATAATTAATATAAAAATTCGCATCTGTTTGCATTTGTTTATGTACTGATTAGATTAGAATTTAATGGACAAATCTTAAAAAGTAACAATAGAATTGTAGAAAACGTTTTCTTGATAATTACAAACTTTGAAAGAAGCTATAGCTAATAGATCCTAAGTAGCTCTTTTTTCACGACGTTGCATTTTATCTGTTTCGAATTCGAAATAAACACTTAACAGATCCTGAATCAAATGAGTGTTTTATTATATAATTTTACTTTAATAAACCGATTTGACTTTATAATTGATTTTCTTTAGGCTAAAGAAAGAAAGTATAAAATTAATATAAAAGTAATTAAAATTAAAACATCTTAAAATTGTGGAATTAACGCAAAATCAGTTTTTAATAATAAATTAAACTAGATTAATAAATCTTATATAATAATACTAATTTATATAGATATAATAAATTTTCATAAAAAATGTGTACGTAAATCCAGAAATAAATAATGCACATTTTTTGATTCTATCATTATTACGAACATTAGAAAATAGTTACAATAGATTTTTCAAAAAATTTTTCGAACTCGATTTAGCTACACGAGGTTATTGGATTAATATTTAATACTACGAATCTAAAAGAGTGCGGACAGCCAATCAGGTGCGATGAAAGAAAAATATAGTTCTTCACTCGTATAGTACGTATCTTTCTCTTTGCTGCGCTCGCAGTCATTGGGGGCTTGCCTCAGTCACCTCCAGTAGTGTCTAAGCTGCATGTGTGTGTATATATAAATATACGTTACTTTTTAGTTCTTATACCGGGATAACTTACGAAGTCAACAGTTTGTTGTTTTCTGCCGAATAACCTCTCTTTATTCAAAAATCTATCAATTCGTTTATTTTTTTTTATTATGGTCTGAAAAATTGTTTATTCACTTTATTTCATTACATGTGTTACTTTATTCAATTATTATTTGTCATTATTTTAAGTAAAATATAAGTTGAGAACATTTGAGTAATCAAGGAACAGTAATCGATAAATCATAAGTTGGAAAGTTTAAATTTTAACTATTTTTAGTTTGATAAATAATGCAAGATAATGTCATTAAATAATTATTAGAAGGAAAATCTTTATAAGTGAGCATTTGCTGCAATTATTTTTATTTTATTTATTAAATTATTAGGTTTATGTATTATAAAATAGTCAATTGTGTTATTTTCTTTCTGTCCAGGGTTTTTCAATTGTAAGGAACCAAAAGAAGATAACAAGTCAAGATGTTTGATGTATTTGGCTCGGTGAAGGGCTTATTGAAGCTTGATTCAGTATGCATAGACAACAATGTATTTCGATTACATTACAAAGCAACCTTTATTATTCTAGTAGCTTTTTCGTTGCTAGTCACCTCAAGGCAGTACATAGGTGACCCTATTGACTGCATAGTGGATGAGATACCTCTCCACGTTATGGACACATACTGCTGGATCTATTCAACTTTCACGATCCCTGACCGTAATGGCATAGTGGGCAAGGATATAGTTCAACCAGGAGTAGCCAGTCATGTGGAGGGTGAAGATGAAATAAAGTACCACAAGTACTACCAGTGGGTCTGCTTCACCCTTTTCTTCCAAGCTATTTTGTTCTACATACCTCGTTACCTGTGGAAAACATGGGAAGGCGGCAGAATAAAAATGCTAGTATTGGACCTCAATTGTCCTGTAGTAAGCGAAGATTGTAAAACTGACCGCAGGAAACTGTTAGTTGATTATTTTGCCACCAATTTGCATTCTCAAAATTTTTATGCCTTCCGCTTTTTCCTCTGCGAGGTGCTCAACTTTATTAATGTGGTTGGTCAAATTTACTTCATGGACTTTTTCTTGGACGGCGAGTTCACGACTTACGGTTCGGACGTGGTCAAGTTCACCGAGATGGAGCCGGAAGAACGCGTGGACCCGATGTCACGAGTCTTTCCCAAAGTAACCAAGTGCACCTTCCACAAATATGGTGCGTCTGGAACTGTACAGAAATTCGATGGATTATGTGTGCTACCGTTGAACATCGTCAACGAGAAGATCTACGTATTCTTGTGGTTCTGGTTCATCATTCTTTCGGTGTTGAGCGGACTGAGTCTCGCGTACCGCGCTCTAGTCGTCGCTGGACCAAAACTACGTTTCATCTTGCTGCGGGCGCGTTCTCGCCTTTCAACTCAAGACCAAATCGAAATAATTTCCAACAGGTGTCAGATAGGCGACTGGTTCATCCTCTACCAATTGGGCAAGAATATCGACCCACTGATCTACAAGCAACTGATAGCCGACCTCGCCAAAAAATTTGAGGGCAAGGAGAGCGTTTAGGGGGACGTGATTTTTTTCCCTTTAACACGAACGAACGTGAAATTAAAAGAGTAAAAGAGAAAGAAAGAAAGAGATAGAGAGAAAGAGGAGTGAGAAAGAGAGTGAGAAAATGAACGCGAGAGAAAGTTTTAAATAAGTTCTTTAGTAGTAAAGTAGCTAAATTGTGATAGACCGGTTCCATCTCCATTGTAAAAGTCGTCGGTCGTTTCGCGTATACAAGTTTCCGAGGATCTTAGTCTCATTTTTTAAAACTACATAATTAGACTTTAAGGTAAATGGAATCAAAGGATCTAGGCTGTACATATATTTGTTTAGGCGAAATACATGTATAGCGAGTGATTTCGAGAACGATCGAAACGAACGACTGATAAAAAATCCCTAACCGATTTTTCGTCAGCCACCAAAGTACAAGGGAGAGGTGAATCGGTTCGCGCGTTCGCCGGCAGACGGCGACGCCGGAAGGGTCTGGCTACATTGACCCTCCTCTCCCTTTTCCCTTGCATATTTTTTGATAGTTTTGCTCTCTCTTTCTCCTCTCTCTCTCTCTCTCTCTCACACACACACACTCACTCTCTTTCAGATCGACTCGCGTTCATTTATTATTCATCCGCCTCGTTCCATCCGTCGGCGGCCTTTCGCGCCTGCCATGAAAAATAGACGGCCGGAGGTTCCGTGGACTCTAATTGTGTGATAAGTGGAGGACGGCGTTTTTTCTTTAATTCTTTTTAACGGTTTTGACAATTTTCTCTGTGGGAATGACAGGAATATATATATATATTTTTTCATTTCATTCCGTTTAGTTTTATAAGATTTCGGGAGACAGGGGTTAATTAGTATATGACGTGCAAGTAAGACCAAGCTAATTACGATGTTAAGGTAAACGAACTTTTTAGAATGACAGAAAAATTGTTACGACTGTTAAAATTGTTTAAATTTTAGTAATCGCCGTAATTTGTTACTTTGGTATTCTTCTTCATACTTGCGGGCCACAAAATTAATACTGTACATAAATATGTATATATCGCCTGGGAAGGCGCATTAAATTACTTTCTTAGGGCTAATATAAATATTTTATTTATCTGAGTATAAAAAAGTTCATTTAATGTGGATTTTATCATGGATTATATAAAAATCGTACTCATTATTTGGTGGTAGTTTTGTGTCACAATAATTGTACAAGTATTTCAAGTAATAAATTTCGCACGGTATGTGATTAAAATTGTTTAAACATGTATTGATCAAACTGCTCTTCCATATGACGAATCAAGTAATCGTGTAGTTCGGGAAAGGATAAACAAAGTACAGAAAATGTACAGCTTATAAGAAATAACATCTTTGAGGGCAACGACGTTACTTCCGGTCTTTCGAATGCCTATTTCAGGCACGCTTTTTTGACTTCTTATATTCGTTGAAGACCCTCGATGCGTAACTCGAAACACGCACGCGTTTTTAACCCTCAAGTGCGTTTTTTTAATCACAAACCTAAATGAGATGAATGTTTGTTTTCGTTTTACGTGGTATCGGTGATTATCTTACGCTATCATCATTTTTAAATCCTTAGAGTTGTTTTAGTGACATTTTCGATAAATTTTGTAATTTTAACGACTTTTGTCGAAATTAATTATATTTAACCACGATATAACATATAAATTTATATTTGTTTCCACAATGACACAAGAATTTAGTTTTAATCTATTATATATAGATACATACAGTAATTAATTGAAAAGTGGCAACTGTGATGTTAGAAGGAAATATACATATATGTGTATGTATATACCGAGGTTCAAATTAAAGATGATTGATTAGACGAGACGCCGTCCTTCCAGTAGCGTAAAAAACTATTATCCTACCAGTTTATTAATCTAAATAATTTGTCTTACTCCTTGTTTCTTTCTCTAGCCTTCATTACATAGTATATAGATCTACAGAATAAATAAAAAAAAGCGTATAGCTCTTAGAAGATAAGGAAGATTATTTTATATAAATATTATATAAATTTAAATAATTATATATAAAGAAGGCGTGTAGATATATGAGATTTTTTTCTCATCCTAAAAGAAAGCTAATTTCTTGCGCATTCCGCGATCGAACTTTAAAGGATATATGTACTGCAATATTGATTATAATGTTCGCAAGGCTAACCTAAGGGACCAATCATTCCAGGACTGCCAGAAGAAAAATTTATTCCTTTTTTTTTCTCCACCTATGCGATTGTTGTTTGATAAATATATATGTATATTTATGATGAGGATCACGCGAGTATACATGAACGCGAACGATCGAAGCACAAAATTTTTACACTGTATAAATATGAATACTGCGATGGAATAAGCGTTTGCTACACAAAAAAAGATAAGGAATACAAAAAATCTTGTAAATTGACAATAATTTCGAAAGTGCAATTTTTTCATTTTTATTCAAACGTATTTCCACACGCAAAGCAAACATGGCTTTGTCCGTATGCCTACGTAATACTGCCGAGTATATGTAATGTGAATGATATATGCGATGTATACGTTCTATATACATATATTTATACACATATATACATATCTATATATATATATGTATAAATATTATATGTGTTTGTTTCGCGTAATCATTAAAACAAAAATAAAAGACGCTTGTCTTTAACCTTTCACATCTACATATTAATTTTATGTTCTTTAAAGAAGAAAATTAATTATTCAATTTCTCTATCGCTTAGAAGTTTCTTTGAACGTATTACGTTTCTTTTATCTCTAATCAATCTTAAAAAAAGTGTTACTAAATTCTAGAAAAATTTGCGCGATTGTTCTCTCCTTATAGTATGGATAGAAAATGATCTGATCGTGAGTGACTATAAACAAATTTTTCTAAAATTAAGTAATTAATTACTCGCCCAGTATAACTCTATTTTAGTTCGACAGTAATGATAGATAAAATTTCATTATTATTATTATTATTATTATTATTATTAATATTATTAATATTATTATTATAAACAAACAATTCGTGGGAGCCGTCAGATACACATAATGTATGCGTTTGCGATAAAGTTAAAAACGTAACCCGCGACTTGAGGGCATGTCGTAGCATCTTCCTTTCGTAATTCTCTTTGATTATTAAAGTGCTCAAAGTAAAGACTGCCAAGATAACATGGAACAATAATATTTCAGTGCACGCGTATGCTCCACAAGATATATATACACAATGTCTATGTATATACTTGATGGTGTAGGATTGGAGGTGTGCCTTAACTTAGTGACATTGGGATCCTCAAATGTTCCCTCGAGTATGTCAATTTGCGACGTACAATGACAAAAGTCCTGGTATTCATCCTCGAAACCGATGTCCTGCTGTTCAATCAAGTCTTTGAAGGTGGGAGCATCATTAGGTTGATGTTCTAGAAAATGTTTCGTATATTGAAACTGTTCGAAATGACCAATCTTCGGCCATCAGCTTAGTCAAGGAGAGTGGTGTATAGTTATTATCATACGTAGTGTATTATTCGCTGCTGCAAGTCGACATAACTACAACCCAAATAGATTATATCAACTAAAACGAATAAAGTGATATTTCCTCGGATGTCCAGAGAAAATCTCGCACGTGTATGTATGTATGTATGTGCGTGTATGTACGTGCGTTTTCTTTTCATCGCGATTTAAATGCACATCACTTTTTTTCCGCCGAGCACACAACCACACACACACACACATATGTACATATATATAAATATACAAGTATAAAGTTTTCTTTCATTTACTTTTTTGGTTTGTCAAAATTTTGTTTTTTTTTTCTTCCATTTGAAATAAAAATTATTTCACCAAATTATTTTTTTGTTTTACGTTTTTATCCTGCATCTTGTACTCCCTGCTTTATTTTATTAATTTACTTGCGAAAATTATGAGAGTGAGAGAATACCATAGTGTAAAAAGTACTTGGTTATTTCTTACACACGGTTGCACCCTCACTGCATACATAATTAAAGAGTTTCACTTGTTTCATTTCGTGGTCACAGGAACTTTGAGATTACAATAATTGTCGCTTCTGCTACATTCATTAAAAAAGAAAATGCAGACGCTCGACTGCCCGGTGTAAGAACGAGCGAGAGTGCAACCGGTGAAGATATTTATGTGGTATATTTATCGAATTACTCGAAAATAGAAAAAATTCGTGCGTATTTTCCAATACATTAAAATGCAAATACTAACGATCCTACCCATTAAAATCATTTTTGGTAACTGATGAAAAAACCTGAATAATAATAATAATAATAAAAAATCCTCGGAGACATAAAGGAATACCAATAATTTAAACTGTCTGGAAAGACTCGGCTAAGTATCGCAAGACAAGTCGACGAATATATAATAAACTTTTGTCTCGTCATCCTCATCATCGTCATCTTATGTGTAAGTGAATATATCAGAGTATATATATATATATATATACACGAAGCGTCGGTCGTTACTCTCGCGAGATGAGTTAAATCGTTGACAATGCAAAGGGAGCTATGTAACACTAATATAACACACAAAGGAAATCAACAAAAATTATAAGTGCCTTTGGAAAAAATTGTTATTTTTCTCTTCTTCTTTTTTTTTCTATTAAATACATCTCTTATTCTATCGATGTGCATTCGATGACGACGTAAATTGTAAGACCTTGCTTGCAAATTATAAAATAATATACTATCCAAATAGACAATCATATTGTAATAGTACTTATTAATAAACTTTCATTCAATTTCTGTAGAAATGCTATGTGCATCGCAAAGTGCCAATCGAGGTCATTATTGTACTATTTATTTTTACATCGACACTGGGGGAAAAAAGTTATTATGCATTTTATATTACTTGAAAATTAATCATCGTATTAAATTTGTCGTTCGCACATATTCGTAGTTTAATGATTTTTTTCCCTACAATATTTACATATGCGTATTGTACATTATTAAATCATTTCATCTATTATTATTATTATTATTATTATTATTATTAGTACTTTATTACTTTATTAGTATATGTAAGCGTTGTTGTTAAATCGAGCTAACGATGCTTAAATTGCGAAACTTAAAGTTTTTTTTACATATAGAATTTGCAAATTTCGCTGATAAGGCGATTCATTTTTCGGATAATGAATACGTATTTGCGATGGAGGCGAGTGCTTACTATATTGAATCACTCATTCGGTGATTATCCAGCTTTCTGACACATTTTTCTTCTCCAAGTTTTCATGTATACGCGCATGCAATCGAGAAAAATTCAAATTATATGTTAGGAGTTCGAAAGGGAATTTGATAATTTCCTTTATTATTGCTTACATTTCGAAAATGCCAACTTACGATAGACATGTATTTTTTATTTTATTAGCAAATAGTCAAGTAACAAAAATAACGAGATGATAAAATAAAACATTTGTATTACGAAATTTTTGTATACAATAAAATATCAAATGAAAATAGTATAATGAAAAAGAAAAGTAAAAGCCATCATTAAGAAAGAAATATAAAGTACAAAAGGAATGTGAGGTAAAAATAAAATTATTCGTTGAAAAAAATATTTTAAGAGATTATTGAAATTATATTTAGAATATACGTATTTTGATACTCACGTTTTAAAAACGAATAATATATCATTCATACATCCTCTTGCTCGAGTTTTTGCAATAAAATCATATACGGGGACGTGAGATTAGATAAGTCATTTGGTTCCTTTTTCATCATTACAAGTAAACATTTGCACACATACTTACACTGCAGTCACACACCCACACACACACACACACGCACACTTTTAAGATGTTTAAACGTAAATATTACAAAAGAGGAGAGACTTTATTGGGCGGTTATTTATAATATTGACATATCAGAAGCAATGATAGAAAGAAAGGGAGAGCAAGAGAAACGCGCTAAACATGCCAAGATAGATTGTAACGAATGGGACCAACAAATAAGCGACTGTTGTATGCGTGAAAATGGATAAAAAAAGGCAAAGTGTCTTTTAATTGAATTTTTTCCATAGACATTGTGTGGTTTGTGTAAGATTAATGTGTAGGAAAGAGAGAGAGAGAGAGAGAAATGAAGAGAGATTTAAAGTGAAATTGTTAATGTGAAGGCGTGTGTCTGATGAATGGACAATATTTTTAAAGAATAAAGTCGATTTCGAAATATACAATTTTTATTGCTTTTATTACTTTTTACCTTGTACAATCTGCTAATAATATATTTTTAGAATAATTGTTTCATACAGATATTAAGAACGTAATATATTATTGTAATGTGTAATATGTAATATATTTATTAAATTACGCTTATATTTACGTATCACGTAGTTTTAATAACGTAACAGTGCACAATATATTTCATTTCGCGACTCTTCTATGATTCTTTTGATATACCCATGTACAAAATAATCTTGTAATTTTATTATATAATTTGAAATGTGTATGCGCAACACGGGTCAAATGCAAATTTAAATACTTGTCGAACATGTTTTAATGTTATAATTCACATTGCACATTACACCTTTTTTCATAACTCTATGAAATTTAAAATATAACAGACAATTTAGAGGGGAAATTATAATAAGATATTTGTAAACGTGTAGGTATACATAGTTTACCCGACTCATTTTTATTATTCCTTCAGTCAGCATAGGGTGCCTTGAGTAATCTCAATAACATGTTTTTTCTTAATTAATTTTTAATTATGTGAAATAGAAACTAATGTAATTACAGTAACGTTTAGATCATACAAGAGATAAAATCAATCCTTTTCTATCATCACTGCGGTAACATCGAGAGCGAATCGATGTTAAAAAAAAAGTCAAACGAACAAAATCGCAGGTTGAATTCTCGAGCCATTGATGTATATACCATTTTAAGCCTGCCTTCGATCTCCCTTTGACTTGGAAGGAAAATCAGATTTCTGTCGAGGAGTAGTAATGCTTTGAAAAAGTATATTCTCCTTTGGTAGTCTTTTCAGTATCTTTCCCGTCACTCTGCGCGCGTCAAATTTTTTTGCACCGCGAGACTCGATGAGAAGCACGCGGTTGGATCAAAGACCGGAGGTTTCAATAAACTCAATTAAATTAAATATAAATTAACTTGGCATTAACTGATAGTTAATTTTTGCTTGGCAATAAAAAAATTACGCGTTGAAAGCCGATACATTTATTAGGATTTATCGCTACTTACTATATCATCGTATATATATATGTATTTGTGCTTCGCTGTCTGTATTTACATTATTAAAAAAAGAAATATAATATTAATTACACATACATATAATAGTTAAACCTATTGTTGTAAATTATACAACTATATCGATCGAAGCCGAAAAAAAAAGGAAAGAGTTAAGGTTACCTGTAATACATGCACATCGTTTAGTCCAATCTTGGTGTAATCGATATATATCAACCTTTGCCCGTATGTAACTGGAAATTCGCACCATTAAACTTTTACCACGAGTCGCTCGTGTAACGAGAGGCAAGAATTGTGATCGACCCATCGACCGACCTTGAATTTAATCCGCTACGCGTAAAAAATAAGGGACCCCCCCGGGCACATGTCTATATATATATATGTTTGCGGATATGAACGTCAAATGTCACTTGGTTCGGTTAAATACCAAGCGTGCACTGCACATAAGTATACGTGTATACACAAAGGTGTACAATGCAAGTTTAACTATATATTGTTGATTGCACACAGCTTCTATTCGGGTCACTCGAGATTTTCCGATTGCTTTATAATGATTTACCAATTCTAATGTCTTAACGTTCTTTTTGTTTCTGAATAGGTTTACTTTACATTTACAAGTTCGTATATATACTAGTCGTTTAGGTAAAGAATAATGAAATCGTGCATTTACGTATACAGCGAAAAAAAAAACGATGGAAAATAGTTGGAATCGTGATGCAGTACACCACTGATTTATTTGGTCGAAGTGAACGTATATACATGAGGAAAATGTACGCGGCAATATATGATAATCGAATTTAAGGAACTGCTACAGTTTTATATTTCTTTTTAATGCACTTTCTCTTTTTTTCGACAATACAACATTTTTAAATAATAATAAATCGTAAATTAATAAAAAAATAAATGAATATACGTTAAATCAATTTAAAAATTTATAAACTCTGCTAAACGATTATGATTATTATTGTAATTCTTCCTCGAATAAATTTACATTTTGACGGTTAAAAAATTCGTGTGGTTTAGTGTAGTTGTTAAATCTGCAAAAAAATCTACTTACTCCAAGTGAAATACAATAATTATTTCTAAATATAAAATAATATTGATAACAAATATTATATTTATATGTATCCTAGTATTTGATTTCGCGAGAAATTGATTATGACTAAACAATGTAGAGAAAATCAATGTCACGATATAGATATTCGAGTGTTTCCTTGAAATAACGTCAACTGTCCGACTGATTATATTCGCACTTAATAAAAAAAAATTCTTATAATCATCAACAAAGATTTATGGCGGTCTTTATCTCCATTATACTCGATAACATAATCAATTGCAATTTACAATACACGAACTTTCGTATTATTTAAAATTGTACCATGAAATGCAATTGTTAGCCTTTCATCCTATATACGTTTGTTTCTTGAAAAAAAGCACATTTTGTTTCCACGCTAATAATGTATACAAATTATAAATAAAAATATCTTAGGTCTTTAAGTAATTAAGAAAATTAATTCAACAAATGATAACGATATATTATTCGAAATGAAATAGCACGTATATCATTGTGCTAAAAAATATTACTGTATAAAAATTATATCCGTAGCGTGAATGCTTTTACAGATTTCGTAATCTTATTCAGATTAGCTTTTACACAACGCTTATAATATTTTAGCTTCGAGGCATTCTCTATTTCATTTTCTCTGTACGTATAAACTATATAACCAATCAAATTATTAATCTAAACTATCGGATAAAATTTTTCCTCTTTGAAAAGCTGTAAATCAATTTGCTCAAAGGTATAATTAAACGAATAGTTGGCAAATTACGGTATTTTAGATTTTACATTTTTTTTTAATAATAAATGTACACCGCTTTATACTGGATTAAAATTTATTGAACAATTTGATTACGAAATGTCTTTGGTATTTATTTAAATTCAATATAAAATTTATAATTTTTGAACTGTCTAATCTATATTGTGTGAGAAAATAATTGACGTGTTTTCAATGAAAACTGATTAAAATTATAACGCACACGCACACGCGCACGCACACACACACACACACACACACATATATATATATATATATACATATATTTTATTTTCAAAACTCCATCATTACAATAAATACAATTTTTGCATTATTATATCTTTATGTTTTGAATCTTTTAAATGGAAATAAGCTATTTTACGATTAAACGAAACTATTACGTTTTTTGTAATGGTATACTGCTGTCTTTATAGCTATACTCAATCCTAAATGGTTAGCATATTAGCCAAAATATTGTTTCATTATTTTCTGTTTTATGACAAAGTATATACCTTGAAAAAGAAAGAGGTCTTGTTATTTATTTTTCATTTAAATCTTTTCGTACAATTTATAATTAGCTATTTATATTACATTTTTAAATATAACTTTGTTATATAATTTTTTGTTAATGAATATGCGTGTCTAAAAAATGTTAATGTGAAAATACGCAGATTTGGTATAATTGGTTAGATGTAAAATAAGACACATTGGCCGATACGAAAAAGAAAATCGACAAAAAGTAACAAATGACATTTTAAATTCTAAGGTAAACCAAGAGATTTTGAAAGCTTGCACAAGCGCGCAAACTCGAAACTTGTCGAAGAGGTGCGGCAAAAAAGACTGGGAAAAGGTACAGACCGCTCGAAATCGCACGATTGCCGAAAGAGCCAACAGGTATAAGTCCAGGGCCTCCAGGTAGGTATGTTACAATGAAAACCACTGAGCGAGAAAGTAACTCTGAGGTCTCCCACTCTCCCACGTGTCGGTCCCTGGCCCCGGAATGCGGCGCCCTGAAAAAAAAAGAACGGTGAGAGAGACGAAGGTGCTACAGTACGGGGAGATAAAAAAAGAAGTTTCTGAGAAGACGTACAAAATCCACGTAACAAATGCAGGGTGTGACGTGCACCTAGACACGTATTCGAGCGCTCCTGGAATACAACGCGTAAATCCGGTCGATTAACTTGGCGAATACCCGAAAGATATATACGCGGGCATCTCGATGAATATTGAGCGTTACGGGTATTTAAGTGTTCTCAAATTCATTCGATATTGGTGGAACTGGAAATGCCTCTTGCTTCTAAATTCTTGTAGCATTTTTCGAAAAAATCCGCTAACGTTATATATATTTTTTACGCGAGTAAAATGTTACTATCCTGTTAATTATTTTTCTGATAATTATATATTTATGTTAAACAATAATTATATACCAGTTGCATGGAAAATTATCCGACCAAACATAATTTAAGGCTTATCTAAGGTTTAAATAATGCAAAATAAAAACTCATAATATATCATTCGAAAGTATTTTTATTATATGCTATGAAACCATATATTTAGAAAATTAAGTGTATTAATAATTATTTGTAATAAAAACAAATTTTGTTCGTTCATAAATTTCCGGCCAAACACAAATGACAATATATATACAAAAAACTTAAAACAAACATTTGTAAAATATAAGAAATTAACGATTTTTATTAATATTTGGAATCTATTCCCTTTGCAGCTATCACGGCTGAGGCATTAATTCAATCAATTTAACAGTTCGTTTTTGATTAATATTTTTCCACTATTCTTGAACTTTATTTCGTAAATGAGCTTTATTCGAACAAGCTTCAGTCCTTGCCATAATTGCTTTAGGGGGCTTTAAGTCTGAAGATTGACTTGGTCACTCTAAAACTCTAAATAATTATTAATTGTTACATTTTATAGCATAAAAAAAATACTTTCAAATGATATATTTGTGTTTCCATTTTACATTATTTATACCATTATTAACCCTTAAATTATGTTTCGTCGGATAATTTTCCATGCAACTGTACTTATTTATTTGAAAAAGTTTTATGTATTAGCTGTACTAAAATGAAACGTCACTAGTCGAATCGACATGCAATTGTGTATTTTATTTATTATTATTGCTAAAAAATGTTATCATTTAATAACTTAATTACTTCTAGAGAAAGTTTCGTTATTTCTATTTTTCACAATAAATGCAGTGAAAACGAAAAATTTGTAATACCTCGAATAATACATTTAAATTTAAAAAATTAAAAGTATTATTTTTTTTAATTTCTTGAGTGTATGTAAGTTCTTTAGTTTAAATATATAAAAAATCTATTTTTATATTATATGCAACATTCCGTTGGCAAAATTCACAAACATCCTTAGGCTTAATAATCTGAAAATTTTTTTTAGTACGATGATAATATATTCTCCGATTAATAAGGGTGAAGAGGTCGGCGAATTCTGCCAACGATATTCTAAACTAATTGGTAAACTCAATAAAACATGGCGTTTAAGAAATTGAAAATATAAGAATGAATTCGAAATGCATCTATAAATATCGACGATTACGATTATACTTTCGAAATATGATCATCATTCTATTTCTCGGTTCGAAATAACAAACAAGTCATTCTAATTTCTAAAATTCGAATATCGCACATATTTTGAATGAGCCTTCGACAATCGGACCCCACCCATCAATACATTCGAATGTTATTATAGTTTACCACAAATATACAGTTGCGGCAATTCAATAAATCTCAAGTACCTTTTGCACACAGAGTTAAAATGTGTACACCTATAACCTGGGAAGCATTAAAAATTTATCTCGTACATCGCTAGAAAAAAAAGATTGTCGTATCAACTGTTTTTGTAAAGAGGAAGTGCTCACAATTTCGACAAACACGGTACATTACTCACTGTAATAGAAGTTCAACAAAAACATCCTTAGGCTTAATAATCTGAAAATTTTTTTTAGTACGATGATAATATATTCTCCGATTAATAAGGGTGAAGAGGTCGGCGAATTCTGCCCAGAAAATTTGAAATATTTAAGAACAAGTATTATCATCAATACATTCGAATGTTATTATAGTTTACCACAAATATACAGTTGCGGCAATTCAATAAATCTCAAGTACCTTTTGCACACAGAGTTAAAATGTGTACACCTATAACCTGGGAAGCATTAAAAATTTATCTCGTACATCGCTAGAAAAAAAAGATTGTCGTATCAACTGTTTTTGTAAAGAGGAAGTGCTCACAATTTCGACAAACACGGTACATTACTCACTGTAATAGAAGTTCAACAAAAACATCCTGTTCATTGATAATTGTATTTTGCGTTAGAAATATTTTACGACGTTTTCAAAGGTTTTTCAAAGAAATCGCGACTCATCCGTTTCTAACAAAATATTTTATATTAGGTATATATGCTCATCCAAGTATTTATTCAAATAATTGTATAATTATCTTTATTTATAGTCGAGAGATTTAATTACAAATTATGTAAATTTAAACGAATATTATTAATGATATGTGTACGCGATGTATCATGGGATCATCGATTAATATCACCAGACAATGTAACATAATTGCTCTCGAAGGATCCGCTTTCTCTCTTACCTCACCTTATAAGCGTACTTCTTATTACAATGTGTCCTTATATGATCATCTTCGCAGTACCAGTTTAAATCGCGAACCAATAAATCTTATTTTTGTGTTACGGAAATTTAATACTGTTAACGTAAATTTTAATTATACTATTACCAACAATGGTTTATTGCAATAATAAATAAAGTATATCTTAATACTATTGATATATATCCCCATATTTACGAAATTGTAATCAACATTAATACATTTTCAGATAATATCCTATTTAGGATAATGTATATAGTATTTAATATTGTTACTCTATATATATACTAGTTTAACAGATATTAAACGCGAAGGACGAGTATTAGTAAATTTAAAAACATTATTAGGGTAGAAAATTTCTCTATTAATGTCTTTGGAAGTACCTACGACACGACTATTCGTTAATTTACTCATGTTACTTCGAGCATCGATTTTTATCTAAAGCAGTAATAAAAAAGACACTGAACATCTTCTGTACATTTGCATTTCTTCTATTGGAGTTGCGTATACATAGAATTCAATAAATTACGTGTCCAACGATACAAGGTCCTTTAAGTAGAATTTTATACTTACCTGATTCATTATATGTATCGTTGTTAATAGATTTTATTAGATTATAAAGAACTACCCAGTTACAGTTTAGCACAGCTTTCATAAATTAAGCACGGGAAAGTATATAAAAATATGACAATAATTAAAAATTACATTCAGCATAAATATTATTATCTGCAGCCATATTACAAATTCGAAGTATTCTGTATCTCTGCGAGAGTATATACTCCATGATTTAATTACTTCGTGGAAACATCCCATCGATTTTTCTTGCTCTTATCTTTAGCGATTGACCACATTTCCAATCGTACTTACCGATTTAACAATGTGCTTGCGCGCCCGCGAAAGCGCGCATAAACCTACTCGAATCCGTGAAAATTCTGATGAATAAAAGTGAGTTCGATGTAGATAAGAAAGAAATGAGAAAAGGACGAGGGAGCCTTGCATCAGAATGAGCATCAGCAGCAGAAGCAACAGGAGGAGAGGAACCGCTTATAGTAGCTCGAACGACGAAGCGTATATAAGAAGAGGGCAACGGCCGGTCAAAGTCCCACTCGTGTGCACGCGGTTCGAGCCTTTTCTTCGTCTCTCTTACACTACCGATCTCCTGGGTTTGCTACTTTTTTCTTTCCTTCGACTGTTGGACTGTATGCTGCTGACCCTTTGCGGTTAAGTGACGCCAGATTTATCGATACTTTCTCTCGCGAGTGATTAATCGAGATGAGCCATCAACCGGCGCCGACGTCGATGCCATTTTTCCATGACGAGTTTCCGACGACCAACCGTTTATGAGATTTGACGCATTTGACCGATTTTCTATAATTTATATAAATATCATTATTTTCACATCGTTTTCATCAACCTTTAACATTTAATTTACTTTAACTAAATTGGTTTTTAATATATACGCGATCTACTTGACAAATACAAGACCCTCTTTATATAAAGCTATCTCCAATGAAATATATATCCATATTAAACGTATATATTGATTATTCTCGTATATAAATTTTTGTATATAATTCTTGAAATAGTTTCTCGTGCACCCCGTTATCAATTGTTAATATCGGTCAATGCAATACCAATACATTCCAGTTGATACTGAAGATACGCGAGTATATAAAAATTAATTAAATTTAATTACATAAATCCACTTTCAAATAATGGTCAGTTGACAGATAACGATACGTGTATCACACGTCATTTTATTTGGATTCTCGAATTTTATTATTGATATCGTTATTACTCAGTATTTTTTTTAAGTAATATGTACAAAAATAAATTAATTAAAATTTATATTTGAAAATAAGATGCACTGAAACTACTTTCAAGATCTTTAATATAATTTTTCGTTAATAATAAAAATAATAATACACTTGAAATTACGATTGAAAATAGTTTAAACAATTAGTATAAAATAATCTATAGGGTACGTTTATGTATATATAAATAAGAATAATATATACGCTGTAAGAATTAAATAAGGAAAAGTACGAAGTAAGAAATTTTGTAGATATAGTTTAAATAAGATAAGAAAATTTTGTATAAGCTGCATCGTAAACCAAATGATAACTCTTTATTTAGAAAGAAACTCCACAAATAAAGAAAAATCTAATGCATCGGTTTATAATATATATATATATATATATTATCATATATCCAATCTTTCAATTTGCGCTTTCGAGTTCAATGACTTTTCTTTATATAAATTTTCTTTGTGAACGACGCCTTATTGATTCGAATTGTAATTCAAACGGCAATACGTAACAATGTACAGTAGAGATCTTTAAGAAATGTCGAAAATGTTTAAAATTCTAATCACATCTACGATGTAGTACACATCTTTGTTAAATTAAAATTCCCAATACAGATGTGTCACGTCATATATATACCTCGAACATTTTCTAAATCGAAACGTTATATCGAAAGTATACGAGAATTGAAATTGAAAAAAGAAATAGCCGCATAAGTTGGTCGATAACCTAATTGTAGAGCGCATATAAGTGACACTGTATATGATATTTATCTAATAATGTACCAAGACTTCCGAGCGTTGAGCTTATCTTTCACAATTGCGTGCGCAGATATATAGACGGGCCATCTTATCAGGTATCGAAGAAAGACGAGCGCACCGTGGTTTATTTAATGGATCGCCGTAACACCTGACCGAGGACGATCAACTCGAGTAACCCCCGTATGGTACGTGTATATATAGGTATATATACCATAGTTTTCACCCGAGGGAATCTCGAAACCATGGAATTTCACGGTTCCGTGGATTTCTTGAATTAACGACCCTCGAGAGTTTGGTTACCTAATTTTCAGATATATGCGTACAACTCGTCGGCTCCTACATGTACATGCGTATATGTACGTGATACACTGTGTCGTTAGCTCATGCCATTCGGACAATCGTTATTTTCTTGGCGCTTCAATTTTGGACGACGCACGTACTGTATATTTACATTTTAATTTTGGCACATTTATAGATCAATTTGTATACGAGTATAGCATTAATTAAGCGTTAGATAATTGGTAGTTATTAAATTTAAGTAAGTGTTTATATTTCTTGTAGTATTCTTAAAATATACTTCAATTTACATGCGGGTAATTTTATGTCAACATTTAACAAAGTGTTTTCAAATACGTTATTGCGCGGTCCGAATCGAGTAGTACACTTTATTACATTTAAATTCCTGTAATGTTAAATCATTTTACATCTATACTTAGTTGATTGATGCAAGAAGAAGAAAAAACAAGATTTGACGTCTTAATTATTAATGTATTCACATTTGTAAAAAGAGAGATATTACGCTACTAATTAATACATTATACATCTGTGCTATTTCGAACTTGAATAGCTATGCATTATCTTAAAATGTAAACGATTACTCATTATTTACTTAAAATTGTAATAATCTCAATGTTTATCAAAGTTTTAATTACACGCCGGAAAGAAATAGTAAGAAATTAAAATTTTATTTTTTTTATAGATGTGAAGTTTTAGAGTTGCATATTGTTATCTGGATTTTCTTACATAATTAATTACAATTTTTTATTCATGTTAATATTATGATAAATTTCTTTTGGTCATATTAACACTCGATAACTCAATCAATTTTAATTAAACATATTGCATATAGGTGTATCAGTTCAAAAATTAATTGTTACGCTCTCTCTCTCTCTCTCTCTCACACACACACTCACGTAGAAATATAAGAGAAAAGAGAAACACGTGAATTCGGTAAGATCAAACGAATTGGTAATAAAAATACTTGAATAAATATTATATAGACAATACGTAGCTAAATTAAACATTTACATAAAAAAAAAGTGTTCCGTCGCTAAGAAAACACGATTAATCATAACGGGGATCAAAGAAGAATTCCGAAAGTTCTGACAGATTTCCCATTGATAGAAAATTTAATAATAAGCGTCATCACTATACATCGAGGAAAAAAAGGCGTCATCTTTGCCGAGAGTAAACGTGCTGGATCGATTGCAGAAATAAACCCGCAGAGTCTTATCCATTTTACAATAAAGGAGGGATCATCATTGTAATCTTCATCAACCGAATCCGAATCATCTACGTTAATTTGCGTCACGAGTGTTTGACAACGTGTACTTATATATTGTATATATCGCTGATGCAATACCAAAATTCGGGTGTAATAAAAGATTAGTACATATTCTATATATATATATACATACAAGTGATGAATATGACACAAGTGTACGAATTCGATGTTATTGAAACAGTGTTATTGACATCTCGTAAAAGGATTTGCACCGAAAAAGTATTACATCGTAAATTATACGTTTTTACTATGAACGCTATATACATGCGGGATTACCTTATCATACTTTTATTGGCTTTGGAATTTTTGGAAGTTTTTTACCTATATACTCGTGGGTATTAATAAAATTTTATTGTCACTTTTAAATTATTGTAGTTAAAACTATTTATACGACCCGATATATTTATCACTTTTTTATTAATTTACAACTTTTCTAGCGGGATTAACATTATTTTAGCTTTGTAGATTATTTGGAAACGAAAATATACGATATATATTAGTATATATTGATGGAAGAAAATTGTTTGGTCACGGTGAAACAATATTAGCTCAATTATATTTTTTTTTTTATTTGGGGGAAAAAGTGTCTTGGGATCTTTTATAATATTTTGTGTCTTAAAAAGATATTGGTATATCACGTAGGCTAAAATACACCTTAGTTTTCTAAATTGAAAATTGAAGTAATCGGTTTTACAATGTATGTCTATAGGCATATAGTTTTAGACTTTCTTATACAATAAAGAAAGATAGGCTTATTTTGATAATGAACCGAAAGTACTAAAAATTACCACTAACATTCATAGAGGATTAGAACCGATAGAACAACTGTGCAAAGTTGCGTTCTCATTTTTGACGAAATGCTAACTGTAAATATAACAATATAGCGTGTAACGTTGGCAATTAAAATATACCGCAAATAATTTCGATGTGAAATGAAAATTACTATGAATAAACAAATAAAAATGTGTTTAAAATTAAATAATTGTACGTATTATCACGTTGTTTTATTATTCAATTCGTATCCAACGCATTTACCCATCTCGTCGCTTATTACAACAGATCTTACTTAAAATTATTTTGGGAATGACCGAATTAGCTGCTAATCATTACGTAAATCAGGGAAAAAAATTCCTACTGATATAAATGTCTGTTTTTGCATTTGTACAAACAATACTCAGAGATATATAAACATGTGAGGCAATACGACGAATGCTAAGCTAGTCAAAGAAATGTATCGTAGGTTAATTAGCTGATTTTAAATTCTGAATTAAAAATTTCAAACGAAAATTAAATGATACGTTAAATTATTTTATAAATTATTCATTTTTGACATATAAGTATGTATAAAATATTTTATGGCTCTTAACAGACTATTATAATTTTAATTTCTCGTGTACAAGTTTCTTCCAACCGTAGCATACAAAATAGTTTCTGTTATAGATAAGATGCCCTCGATCTACACGTTTTTCTTTTATTTTCTTAAATGTAAAGTAAACGCTTCTCTGTCAAATCTATATATTATAAGTATGTACAAAAAATAATATTTTATTACGCGTGTCAAGAAGTGTGACACATTTTATTACGAGATCATTGTAAAAATGGATATATTTTATAAATACAAATGAAGATTCTTTAATACGATTGAATAATTTATTATAGTTTTAATTGTGCGTAATCGTTTACGATAATATTAGTATAATTAAATATACAATTATATATATATGTAAGAAATGTAGTTTATGAAATTTCTATCAATAAATTACCTAAAAAAACTTAGTTTAAAATTGATTGATATACTGTGTATATACTATGTATGTTCGAGTAACTGATCGAATCTCTGATAATATTTTTGAGAATTATAAACTATTAATACTTGTGAAGGACAGAACGCGGTAAATTCAAGCTAATCCGCGCGTTAACGACGCTCCACGCGAAGTATCGTCGTCATAGTTGAACAATTGGCTGGTCAAAAATACACAACGTCTCATTACTTATATTCGGAAAAAGAGGTTGTAAGATATCCCTTTCCACTTGTATGTAGCAGCTTATCAATCAGCTTATCACCCAAGAATTATTACGAAGACTAAGAGAGAGAAAGAGAGAGAGAGAGAGAGAGAGAGAGAGAGAAAGAGAGAAAGAGAGAGAGAGTAAGAGAGAAAGAGAAGTGAGCTCGTCAAAACGCGGGAGTGTAAGATATATGTACACGCGTGCGATGATAATAGAGTGTTCGTTTTTGATAAGGCGTCTTCAGAATTTCACTGGTTTGCTGCTTCCAGTTCAGGCAGTTGCCTCGAGTGCGCGTGTTTAAGTGTGCGTGGACCCCCCCGTTCTTACGCCGGGAAAACGACCCACGCGAACCGGCTATACTCAGGGGTCTAAGCCGGTCATCTCGGATAATTCGCATATTTTTTTTGTTCGTTCGATAGTCTTCGACCTAGCTAAACCTAGCCATGGCTTCTGTGTTGGCGACTTTCTCCATTCTTAAGGACCACGTAAACCTTAAGGTATCACGAGAATCTCCTTCTATCGACAACATCAGTAAGTACTCCCTCGGATTCTCAAGGTGTATCGCGATACATTCATTATGATAAATATGAAAGTCGATTTTGATTCATTATTTGATTTTCCCTGCATCGTTCAGTGGAATCAATGAAACTCGGTCAATTGTATTTGATTCGTATCGTTAACACATGTTAATTAAACAGATTAAAGTATCACTTAAAAACGAGCATAATCGATATACAATTATGTAACGGCATTGTACGATAAACCCACAATTGTTGCAAACAAAAATCTAAGTTTTGGTAAACAAAGAAACGATTGTACACTTGCCGATACATAGAAATAAATGCTACCATAATTGGAAGATATTATAAATTAATGAAATAATATTGACACAATAGAAAATTATTGAATCTATGTAATGCTTTGCATTTGTATACAATCGAACGTATAATTTACTTAGGGATGCCGAATTGTCGTACACAATACGTCAATCACTGTGCTTTAAAAATCGACTGAACTTTTAATTTTAATAATAAGTTTCGCTTCGTCAAATTGGATAATTTACTTCCACTATTCCCTATATAAGTATCGAAGTATTTGGTTAAATAGTTTACTTATCTACATATTAGAGGATTTTCGATAAATTAATAATTTAGTCAATACTGCTCTAAAATAAATTTTTTTCCACGATATGTCGCGAATGTTTTTTATCCATCCTGACAATGATTCATTAAGCTTGATTCAGCCAACGATTATCTTTTAAACTTCGTATTTGTAATACATTCTTGGCGATGAAAACGTGTATAGTTTTAGATTTTATCGGTACAAACCGATACACGAGTTTCTCAATGAAAATAAAAGACATGTTTTTTTTATATAATTATCTGAAATCTATATTTTATGCATTTTGTGAATTTTAATATAAAAGATAAATATAATTAACATTTTAAAAATTACAATTAATAGTAATCAACATATTTAAAAAAAATATGCGCATTCGTCATCCAATTTAGCTGTCTTAGAAAAGCTTCTCTGTGTTTTAAATTGATACCTCGAATTCGAAATACACAATGCTGGTGTATAAGACGTGTTATTAATTTAAGGAAATTAATTAACAGAGCGCTTAAGTTGATAAATATCTTTTATTTCCTCAGTTTTCAAGTTCCACTACAGAGCGACCTTTTTGATCCTTTTGGCATCGTCGCTCCTAGTCTCGTCGAGGCAGTTCATCGGCGAACACATAAAGTAAGACCATCCTCTCGTGTAATAACAAAAGCTCAAGCGCACAGATGTAAGGGGCAATGAATGTATATATATATATATATATATATATATATATATGTATACGATACAGTTTCATTATACATCGGCTATGCAGGATTTACTTAATGAAACGATGTATGCTAATACTGCACCTACCGTATAAGAGTTAATAGTCTTCGTTTTCTTTTTTTTATGTTACACCGCAGATGCATCACGGATACCGGGGTGCCGCAGAAGGTTATAGACTCTTTTTGCTTCTTCACGTCAACCTTCACGGTGGTAAGTGCAATAAACTTGCTGTTTATACAACCTGGCTTGTGTATACACATCGAGACACATACACGCGCGTAAAAAGCTATATTGTTTCTTATACGATAGGTGAAGCACATGAATGCAACAGCGTTGCAGGAGGGTGAAATACCACATCCAGGGATTGGACCTACAGGGAAATCGGATGAAGTTACTCATCACGCGTATTATCAATGGGTTCCTTTCGTTCTATTTTTCCAAGCCCTACTGTTCTACCTGCCTCATCATTTCTGGCGCTCTGCCGAAGGTTATATTGTATAGCATTTTATTTCTTTATCACGAGTCTATCTGATTAACTTGCACAAACTGGAGTAATCTTTTTTTTTTAAGTTTTAAGTTTACTTTTACGCTTATTTTTAATTTGAAATTATGTAATCTACCAATTGACAAAAAGGATACGTAGACTTTAGAATGCTCAATTTCCACTAAGGCGTTACTTTTTATATAAAAGAAAGCTATTTCCAAGTTTAAAAAGTTTAAAACAAAATACAGTGTATAAATAGAGTGGATAATTGTAATCACAATTTTTGGCAGCATCCTTATCTCGAAATCATTATGACAATTCGTTATATCCCGTCTAAGAAAATGTTGTTTATAATCTATATAATTAATAATGTGAATTGCAGGTGGTCGATTGAAAATGTTAGTGTCAGGTTTGCACATGGCATCTATCGCTCTTCGCGAGGACAAAATAGTCACGGAAACTGGTATGACGGTACCATCAAAAGCGGACAAAGAAGAAAAAATCAACCAAATTCGTGTCGCTTTTATGAATCGTCTTCATTTGAACAGACCTTGGGCTTATTATCTTGGAATTTGCGAGGTCTTAAATTTTCTTAATGTCCTCTTGCAAATGTATATAACGAACAAGTTCCTAGGCGGTACTTTTATACATTTAGGAAATGATGTTAGTCACACTGATTTCAATGCTCAAATGGATGCTCTCGATGAAATATTTCCAAAAGTAAGTTCCCAATTACACAGAGATAAATAATGTACAATTGCACCACATTTACTTTTCATGGGATATTGTACCATTAATTTTTGTTTAGAATAAATTTTATAATTTAAGGAATAATAGTTATGGGGGTACAACATTTTTAAATATGCAATTACACATTTTATTACAAAGTTTATACAAATTTAATTACAAGACACATAAGTATAAACTAAATATTGCCTACAGTTAGTAGATGTATATTTACTTATAATTTTTGGTGTTGTGAGACCTGTTTATACCCCTACAATGTTTACTTACTGTAGGAAATTTAAAATGCACCTACCGTAAGGTTCCAAAGTCGCCGTTGGACCAAATTCGAACTCAAACTCAAGGATATATTGTTTAAAAATATATTAAGTTATGATATTAATACAGGGATTTTTATTTGAATAGGTAGAAAATTTTCTATAAGCACTACATAAGTATAATAAAATAAGCAAATACATTAGCAATTTTGTAATTATTTTTTTATTAATTTTTTAATTATATTTTTTTCTACGTACTCAAATAAAAATCCCTGTATTCATACCATAATTAATATATTTTTAAACAATATCTTTGAGTTTGAGCTCGAATTTGGTTCAACGGCATCTTTGGAATCTTACGGTAGGTGAATTTTGAGTTTGTTACTGTAAATAAGCATACATCCCCAAAACGTAGATGAATACATCTACTAACTGTAAACAATATTTAATTTATAAATGTCTTAATTTGAATTTTTTATAATGAACTTTATAATTGTACATTGAAAGGTGTTGTTTTTACCCTTACGCAGTGAATCTTGGTAAAATAGTAAAGTATAAGGTAAATTAAGGTTAGTATTACAGCACCGATTATACCATAAAAAAGCGTAAAAGTAAACGTAAACCAAGCGTCAATCGCAAAGGACCAACGGTAAAATATCGTGGATATCTTTAGCAGCCCGCGATCGCTTGCAATTCTACAATCTTTTAATAATACACATTTTTTTCAACCTTATGCGACCCTTAAATTAGACATTGAATCCATATAAATCTAGTAGAATTGAAATCCATTTAGTCAGCGGCGGATTAGAGTTTTACGGGGCCCGGGACTAAAATAGGGATGGGGCCCACTTAAGGGCAGCAATAATTTATGAAGCGAATATAAATAATATTTTTGTTATTAGTTATACATTTAATATATATAGAATATCACAAATATTTCTTACATTTATTATTATAAACATAACTCTTTGGAATTTTATTTTAAAAGACAAATTTTTTTACACAACTAAAAATATTTTTTTCTTGATTTTGCTCTGGCAAAATTGCTTATTAAATCATTAAAGTTGATTGATCGAAGTAAATCAACTTCAATGCTTAGCCTCGCCAATGTGGATAGTCTTTCATCTAACATAGTTGATCTATAAATATTTTTGATTCTTTTTAGGACGGAAAATGACCTTTCAGCTTCGCAGTTTACTATCGGAATCGTTAATAAAAGTCTGTAAGCGATGTAGATATTAGGGAATACTTCAACCATTTCCATATCAACAATCCAGTTTACAACTTGCAAAGGAGACAAGATTTGATCATTTTTGCTATCTGTTTCTTCAGTTCGATTAGAAAAAAAACCTTTTGGTTGTAACTTTAAACGGGGTATAAATTGTTTTAATTCTAATATTAAATCACTTTGTAAATCATCTGGATAAGCTATTATGAGGCTTGTTGCTTTGGCTTCTAATTCAATATTCTCTATAAATAATAATTGCGTAAGAAAACTAAATAAATTAATAATATCGTTATACGCTCCACTTCGTTTTTGCAACTCAGAAACAAGTTTATCTATAATAACATAAAATGTATTTATTCTAAAATCATCAGTCACACTCAAACTATTAACTTGTACTTCCTTGTCTGCAAGCTTACGAGTGATTTTTCTTTTACCCGACCTAGAATATTCTTCATTTATATAAGTACTTAATTTCTTAGCATCTTTTTCGATATCACAAAATTGATCACGTAAATCTTTAACAAAATCTACTAATGAAAGTAGCATATTGTTAGCAGAAATTAAATCTATATTTACCTTTTGAAGATACTGACTAGTTGCGTTAAATCGTTGAAAAATATTATTCCACAAAATTGCCATAAAAACATTTTCAATTTTAATTAAATTATTCAATAAAGCTAAAGCTTCTTGGCGTGTTTCACGTTTTTGATTTACATCATACGCTAATATTTCTAAAGCCTTATAAATGCCATTGAAATCTTTAACTATAAGTTTTGTGGCATCTCCACGACATGACCATCTCGTTTGCGATAAATTCGTTACTCTCGATTTATTAGTCAATAGGACGTTCCATCGATGTGTTGATGCACTAAAAAAAACATATAAGCGCTGCGCGACCCCGAAGAAATTTGTTGCATCAAGACATTCGTCGACGCTACATTCACCCACTAAGTTCAAAGAATGACCGACACAAGGAACGTAATGTGCTAATTTATTTTTTTCTTTAATGCAGGCTTGGAGGCCGGAATATTTTCCGGACATATTTGACGCATTGTCATAGGTCTGAGCTCGACAATTTTTAATATCAATATTATGTTTTTGTAATAAATCTAGCACGACATTACTAAGTGACCTACCAGTGTGACTTTGAATTTTGACGAAAGTAAAAAACCGCTCATAAACGTGCCTATTTAAATAATAGCGAAAAATGACTGACAGCTGATCAACATGGGATACATCGGGAGTAGAATCTACAATAATCGCCCAATATTTTGCACTTTGCATTTCATTTATAATCTGATTTAATACTTTTATAGCCATTAACTCCATGAATTCTTCATAAATAGTCTTAGATAAATATGACACTGTTCCTCGTCCTTTTTGAGAATATAATTTAATATGCTCTTGCATAAAAGGATCAAATTCGGCAATCAATTCCATGACACCGAGGAAATTTCCATTATTAGGGGATCCTATAACTTCATTTTTTCCTCGTAGAGGAAGTCCCCGTTCAGTCAGAAATCGAATACCTGCTACGACTCTTTTTAAAACTTTCGTCCAATATTGTACTTCACTTTCCATAGTTTTTATAATGCTCGCCTCTATATTCGTGTCTCTTTTGAAATATTCAATATAAGTCATCATGCAGTTGTTGTGTTCTTTACTATTTTCGTGAGAATGAATTAATTCGTCTATTTTCTTCCAATTCGAAAAACCTTCTTTTATAAATGAATTGTCACCGTCCGAAAATAGTTTACAAACAAAACAAAAAATTGAGCCTTTTAATTCCGAATACATCAGCCATTTTCTTTCGCACATTTCTCCATTTTTTAAAGTTCGCTGAAAATAGGTTGGCGAAAAATATCTATTTTGTTTATTGTATTCTCGTTTAGATGATTTAAAATTAGATTCTTTATTTTGAAAATAGGCATATCCCTTTTCTAAATATTTTTGACGTTCATAACCATTTTCGTACAATTTTAAAGGCCATAGGGCGGGATCTTTGTGCACATCTATAACAAAAATATTGTTTAGCACACGTAAATGTGTTTAGTTTTTAAGTGCATATGTGCGCCCTCATACCTGTATTAAAATTATTTGATAATGCATCTTTCCTGGAGCCATCATTGTCGTTAAATAAATCTTCATCAAAACGTGTATTATTTAGAAAATTTTCTGGTAAAGATTCTGTATCATTTTGATGCAATGCATCTATAAAAATGAATATATAATTTATTTTCTTAACAAAATTAAACCAGATACCAAATAATATATTTTATTTTATTAAATACATTAATCACTTCATCAAGCAAGTTAAATTAAGGCAAAATGTTAAATTATTTTTAAATTAAAGATGAATTATAGTTTTGTAGCTTTCGCAAAACATGCATTTTAAATAGCATCTAAATTTAATAATATAATGTAAAAGTAAAATTTTTATATAAATATAAATAAGTATATATAAGTATGTATGTATGTGTAAATATATATATATATGGGCTATTTCACGTCAAGTGGTACGATGAAAATTTTAAATCGCTCCAAAATTTGAAAACAGGCTGGAAATATCTTTAAGAAGATAGAAAAAAATTTTTAGGTGTTAAAAATAATTTGCCTAAGAGTTATTCCACCATGAAAAATGGAAATTTTTCAATTTTTTAGAAAAATTTCAATTTTCAAAGCCATTTATCTCAAAATCTATTGATTTTTTTGAAAAAACATTAAAAACAACTTTTGTTCAAAATAATCTTTAGAACTTATCTACCTGGGTTACAATTCTTAATTTTAACATCTCGAAGAGATAGGGCACTTGGAAATATTGAATATCAAAAAAAGGCGACCACGCCACAATCGATTTTGATCTAACACCGCTCAAAAGATCACATTTTTTGAGAGCTTTCGAATGGCGGTGGTTAGATTATTGGCCAAGACTGCTGGTGTAAGTTATGCCCTAAAATACATGAAAATTAGTGATTTTATGAGGTTTATGGGGTATAACTTACACCAACGGTCTTGGCCAATAATCTAACCACCGCCATTCGAAAGCTCGCGAAAAATGTGATCTTTTGAGCGGTGTTAGATCAAAATCGATTGTGGCGTGGTCGCCTTTTTTTGATATTCAATATTTACGGTCGTTCTATCTCTTCGAGATGTTAAAATTAAGAATTGTAACCCAGGTAGATAAGTTCTAAAGATTATTTTGAACAAAAGTTGTTTTTAATGTTTTTTCAAAAAAATCAATAGATTTTGAGATAAATGGCTTTGAAAATTGAAATTTTTCTAAAAAATTGAAAAATTTCCATTTTTCATGGTGGAATAACTCTTAGGCAAATTATTTTTAACACCTAAAAATTTTTTTCTATCTTCTTAAAGATATTTCCAGCCTGTTTTCAAATTTTGGAGCGATTTAAAATTTTCATCGTACCACTTGACGTGAAATAGCCCATATATATATATATAATACAACTAAATATTAAATTCAATTAAATAAAAAAAATTTAAATTAAGTGTTTTGACTCTAACTACTAGTAAATTATTGTATAACAAAGGTCAATAATGTTTTAATTTTGCTTAATTTGTTATACTTCGTTAATTATACGTTTTAATTCAGTAACTAATTATAATAAACAAGGTTAATTGCAAAAGACAATAGATGTCTATGATCAGTAATATTTTTAAAAATACATTTTTAATTAAAGCTTTATAATACCTGTCTTGCTAGTATCAACTACGTCCAATTTTTCTTCAGATTCTGGATTAGGTCGTTTAAAAAAATTCGTTACAGTAGGTAGCTTTTTTATTGATTCTTGCTGTTGTTTTTTCGCTTTGCGCTTTTCTGCCCCGCTCGGGTATTTTCGTTTTAACATTTTGTTGGTGTAATAAAGCGCATCACTCAAGACAACAGTCGTAACTAAACTATTGCAAACAGATCGATGAAGTTCGCCGCTCACGAACTTTGTTTTCGTTATTTTCCGCGGAGAATGTTTAGCGGAAAGGCCTCGAACCCAACGGCGGCGCACTATGGGAAAAAGGTAAGAATTTTGTCCTAAAATCGTAGAACTCTTGTTGTGATAGGTGCAGAATAATGAAATTTGAGGGTAAGATAGTTGATGAAATATGCTATCTGGGAAAATTAAAGTTATGAGTTCAAGGTCATTTTATGACCTTCAAAAATGAGATCAAACATGTTAGTTTTATGAAAAAATTTAGTTTCTTCTTATTAAAATGAGTAAAAATGTTAAATTATAATATATTATATAGATATTTTGAAATATTTTTGTCTGCTGATTAGAACTGCTGAACTAAAAAAATTGAATCACTTTTTGCTCTTAAAAAACGCAGTAGGTTAATTCTTGAAAGTTCCTTAGAAAACTTAGAACTGAACGGGTTCATGAGTGTGTGTATATATATATATATATATATACACACACACACACATACTATATATATAGTATGTATATACTATATATATATATGTGTGTGTGTGTGTGTGTGGGTGGGACTATACAAATATACAAATGTTGTTTATATTTACTTTATGTTTACTTATGTCTACCAAAGAATTTACATAAAATGTATTTTTATGAGATAAATTTACTACAATTATTTAACAATCTCGTATAAAAACTAATCCAAAACACACGCATACTCCCACACATAGTCCCACCCACACACACACACACATATATATATATAGTATATACATACTATATATATAGTATGTGTGTGTGTGTGTATATATATATATATACACACACTCATGAACCCGTTCAGTTCTAAGTTTTCTAAGGAACTTTCAAGAATTAACCTACTGCGTTTTTTAAGAGCAAAAAGTGATTCGATTTTTTTAGTTCAGCAGTTCTAATCAGCAGACAAAAATATTTCAAAATATCTATATAATATATTATAATTTAACATTTTTACTCATTTTAATAAGAAGAAACTAAATTTTTTCATAAAACTAACATGTTTGATCTCATTTTTGAAGGTCATAAAATGACCTTGAACTCATAACTTTAATTTTCCCAGATAGCATATTTCATCAACTATCTTACCCTCAAATTTCATTATTCTGCACTTATCACAACAAGAGTTCTACGATTTTAAGACAAAATTCTTACCTTTTTCCCATAGTGCGGCGCCGCCAATTCGACATATTCCACGAATCGAAAAACGCATTAAGTAGCATCTGCTGTACACCTCGAATTGTCAGCAATAGCTAATTTATCAAGACACAAATAAATATATCGGTATAATATAAGCGCATTTTTGGCTGATCTAATATAAAAATCTCAGTACACTTATTCAAATTGTTTTATATTGAATAAGTTAAGAAGAATACCGTTTCATATTTATTTCGTAAATTAATTTTAATTTTTTAAAATTTATTTTTAAATTAGTTAATGATTTATTTAATTAATTTCAATTTTAATATTGATTTTATGAATAGATGTGTGGATAAACTTATATTATGTAAACACTACTACCGCACGCAAAAATAAGTGCGATTTTTTGTTATATTTTAAATATCTTGTTGGTTATTGGGATCTAGCTTTAACCAAACTTTAATAAGAAAATAATATTAAGTGTAAATAAAATTTAAAAGTTACGAATTTTTTGCTTACAGCGAAATGCGTAGTATGATGATTTATGATATTTTGTCATTCGAACGCACGAGGCCCTTGGCTCATGGGGCCCGGGGCTACAGCCCCTGCTAGCCCCCCCTATGATCCGCCACTGCATTTAGTGAGCAGTACCAAGCCAGTTAAACTAGAAATAGGCACAAAACAATACACAAAACATAAAACAAGGTATATTTTTGGGGTTGCGATGAAACGCTTTTTTTAACCTTTCCTAGCTATTTTATAGAATAATCTATAAATGTTAGAATTGAACTAAGTATTCTGAAGGTTGTAAAACTAGTTTCCGTAAGCAGGATACCTGGCGCATTATAGGCTATGAACAAGGCTGGAAAAATGTTTCGGATCAATTTGGTGATTAATTTATAAAAGTTAAAATATCTTGAAAATGAGTGTTTGTACGACGCAAACAATCGTCGGACTCGATCGGAAATGGTCAAAGGGATCAAATTTCACAACATCCTTCGCATTTTGTTTAGAACATTACCCAGAAATGAATACTTTATGTTTGGTGGTTATGCTCATTCCAATAAATGTGCAACAAATGGGCGAAAAAGCGTTTCATCGGGAGTCAATACGTAACCATTTTCGCTGTCCATTTATTAATTTTCCAGCTATTTCTTATATTCTGAATTCTACTATAGATATTCTATATTTTTCTAATTATTTTTCTACGGTATTTTTCAATACTACAAACGTATGAAAATTTGCAATAAATTTTAAATATGTATTCAGTTTTGGCATGTAAATAAATGTAAACTATACATTGGCTTATTCAATTCATATATCGTAATCATAACTTTTTTTCTCTCTGTGTACAACTAATGTTTGCACGCCTTTAGACAATTATTATACCGTCACTCTTTACCATTTAAATGTTCTTGATCTAACAAGATGTTACACTCGTCAATATCGACCTACGATATCCATTTACGATTGATCAGATATATCTTCAAAAATTTAACACTTATAAGAAAAATGTGTATATGTACAATCTTCAGTCTCGAGAGATTAAGATGTTGTAAAAATTCTAAATTAGATTTCGATCTCTCGATGTTATAATGTAATAGTGATGATTTATTACCGTGTAATGTAGCGTACATATACATGTGCGTGTTTATATATATATATGTGTGTGTGTGTGTATGTGTGTGCGTACGTATGTGTGGGTGTGTGGGTGCATGTAACGTAATTAATTGATGCAAGACTCATGATCGAAGCACTCTGGATTAAATACCCTTAATGTCGAATTCTCATTGCCTTTAAGTCGGGCGTCAATTGAAGTGGATCAAGGATGATCGAGCAATTGATTAATTGCTTATGTATACATCTACAGGTCACCAAGTGCACTTTCCACAAGTACGGCCCGACGGGTGGTATACAAAGGCACGACGCCCTCTGCATCATGGCTCTCAACATCATCAACGAGAAAATCTACACGTTCTTATGGTTCTGGTTTATCATCATTGCCATTCTTACTGGCATCGGACTCATATGGAGGATACTCACCATGATGCTACATTCCAGGTCTGATTTTCAACTAATTTTCGTATTAGTAAACTTTTTTTTTTACGATGCAAAATATTGTCTATATATACCTTTAACGTAAAGTCATTACTTTATAAAAAGCAAAGATCATTTAAATGGTAATATTCTTAAGTATGAATTTTCATGAAATATTTTGACGTTCTACGGAATGATGTAAAATTAACTTTGGAAAAAAATTCGTAAAAAGTATAGAGGTGGAAGGACCGTTGAATAATATTATGCAAAATAAATTTTTCACCGGTATTCAAATCAAGATCAATAATTACATTTCTCAATGTAGTGTTAATACATGCAGATTCACGTTGCGTATTAAAATATTTTTATTTTATGTTATAATTGAGAGAAAACGTACACAGCGTTCGCCAATGGTACTGAAATTTTATAAAAATTTATAATCGCTCTTAAACTTACCAATTGTTTATGTATAATTGCATATTATTAACCCATCTTTAAATCAGTAAATACATTCAATTGTTCGGTTATCTTAGATGGTACACGCGAAATTTGAAACTAAATAATTCTCTCGTTATACGTACTATTGAACTATATCGTTGTGTAATAAATAAATTCCTTCAACACAATATTTAAACAGATTAATATACATATATAAATTGTTCGTCGTTGCGACGTCGTTGCCAACATAATTTGAGAGTTAACGAATTATACGCCTAATCATTAGAAGAAAATTAATATTTTGTTCATTTATATGTTAAATAAATATTTATCATTTTTATTAAGATACGCCTTCTTACTTAAAAAAAAGTAATAATCGATTTTTAAATTTTATTTCAAAACATTAAATTATTCACTGTATCGATAGCATTGATGTAAAAGTAATCACAAATCAATATTCGATATGTATACTGTTAGGAATACTTAGACATTTGTGTATCTACATATACATGTATTAGCTTAATATTTATGGGTGTCAATGTATCGAATGATTTATTACAGTGTATTGATTTATAGGAAAAAAAAGAAGGTTGGTAAGATGTTTACCTAAGCTAATCTAATTATGGCGGATTACCAAACTACTTTTACGGTTGTGTATATTGTTATATCTTAGACAAGGACGCAATTAGCGAGCACTTACGTTGAACCCATTCATCGGACGGAATGTCTTGAAGTTTTTATACCTGTTTTAGAACGAAGGTTAACACAATTGTAAAGAATTTTTCTCAACTTCCTACAATTTTCTGGTTGCAGCGCAATGAGATATCCGATTCAATTAACATATTATTTTTTATTCCACTTTTTTTTTAAGGATATTATATGCATTTTTATATTGTTTATACATTATATTACGTTACGTAATTATTTGAAAATATTATATTTTTAAAATGAATATTTTGTAATAGATATTAAATCGACCTCTTTGAAAATAACTGCACCGTCGTATAATGTCGTTCTATATTTTTCTATTGGTCGTAAAACGTTATGATCAATTTTCACGCCGTCGAACGCTAAAATATATGTATGTATATATGGCATCATCGTATTACGCTTTGTCTGTGGTGAAAAAATTTATTCAATTCTCTCACTTTGTTTGACTTATAAGTTTTACAGTATAATATACTTGAACTTATTTTAAAAAAAAATAATTATTATTTAATAATAATATAATACAATGAATTATCCAAATAATAATGATTACTTAATTTTAAAAACATAGGTGTATATGTTAAGGTATTCATTACTCAGTAAGGTTTAATATGTAATAACATTTATTAAAAATCATTGTATTTTGAAACCAATAAATTATTTTGTAAATTAACGAATAATTTTGTCATCTTTTGTTACAGAAGTACTTATTTTAACAAATGGGTCTTCTCAATGGCTTGCCCTGGCAAGTACAATCCCTGGGACGTATTGAAGGTCACCAACGAGTCTTACTTCGGCGATTGGCTCTTTCTTTATTACATCGCGAAAAACGTTGAAAATTACGTGTTCAAGGAACTGCTGCAGGGCCTGGCGCAAGATCTCGAAGAGAAAAGACGAAGCACGTATCGGACTTTGCCGCAACATGAAAAAGAACCACTGAGAAAGACTGAATACAAGTAATTATAAATTATATTACCTTGAGTCAAATATATATTTATTACATTTCTAACTTCAAGATATGGATTTTCCGTTTGTTGTTTTCTTATTTTTTTTTTTTAATATTTCTATAATTATTATTATTATTACATTATCTGGAGTTTTACTCCTTGAGGTACTAGTATAGCGAAATCCAAGGTAAAAGCCATTTTTTTTAAAAAACTGAAAATGAGTAATAAAAATCTATTGTTAACCATAGTTGTATAAATTTTAGTACGTACGTCTGTGGATATATTTTTCTTATCAATTCATCGAGGTAATGTGGATTAAAATGCGTTATGATCCTTAACGATATTTAACGATTCATGTAAAAAATGTAAAAAGTACAAACGATACGAGTAAAAATGTGTGGTCACGGTGTAGTAAAGTTTATGTACGAATGCAGTTTGACAAGTGAAAAATAGAGCAAAAATCATATTTCGAATGCTTATCTCGGGTTTAACGAAACGACTTTCCGACCAATCATCTTTCCTTTATACTACCGCGTTTACGATGTGCGTGCCACTTTAAAATTTAAAATATGATCATGAACGTCTTTACTCAAATTATTTATAAAGCGCGTGGGTTCTCGTAACTTACATCACTTGCGTATTATCAGAAGAGAAAGTTTCGTCTTTTCTTACGTTGAAGCAATGAAAGAGTGTAAGTGAAGATTACTTAAATATAAAACAATAGTCTTCATTATTCGGTTTTAATTTATTTTTTTAAATCAGGAGTTTCTTGTTTATACTGAGTAGCAATTTAATTGTTTCTTAACGAGTAATTAATAAAACGCTTTTTAGTCAATTTTCTTAATGGTAATTGGCAAGAAATGCCGTTTTTTATTAGGTGGTTTTTTTTATAGGACGTGGAATTAAATTAAATATGTACTAACCAGAAACAGGTGTTGTATCAATGAAATCGAGCAATTCAAGAAAGACAGATATGATGTATTGTTTATTGTCATCAGGATAATTATGCTAATTCTAATCCGCTATAATCTGACGAATTATTAAACCAGAATTAATCCTTGTTGAGAAAAAGCTGTTAAAAGCGCAAACGATGTGTTGCAATCAGTAAACATTATGAATTTATTATTATATTTACTATTATATTTATTATTATATTTATTATTATTTTTATGCAATAAATATACACGTACATTAGAAGAATGTCCATGATAATACTTTAACAATATCTAAAGTTTATTTTTATTTGAATGTATAATACAAAGCTTAAAAAGATTTCTATTTAATTTTCCCGATCAAATAATTAATATGTTGAATATCGTGCTTGATTTTTTATATCTATTTTTTGGGATTAGTAATTTTTAATCGACCAATTGATTTGACGAATACGCAAAGTGGATAATCTATAATACCACACGTCATATACAACATTCGCAATAATGCACGTTAATTATTTAAAACGAAGTAACTAATTAATATGCAAAATTATACGTAAATTAATAAAATATGAACATTATCAAGGAAATGCGTTGATAAACTAACGTTAATTATTAACTCTTACAAAATTATTTATCTCACATATTCGAATCCATTAAACAATTATTAAAAGAATTATCATAAAATGGCCGTTTAAAAATAACTCACCCTACGTGTCAAACTGTCAATAACAATCGTGAGCTAAAAAAATTGGAGGCGTTTTACAAGAGAACGTAAGAACTATTGAATGGCTAGTGGAAAAGTGCGACCGGCAATTTGAGAGCAGTCGCGTAATCGTGCGAGTGCACGCGATACTTCCATACACGAATGGGAAGTGAATTTCCCGCGTGCGATAATTCCTGCGATATTACATCGGTATTTTTTTTTCTTTTTATACACATTTTCTTCACTGATGAGCAATAAATTTGCATATCCCGATGTATACAAAGTTGCGAGTCTTTAGACCGGAACTCGATGATTCGACTAATTTTACAAGCCACAATCATCGTGTCCTCCGGGATTGTTTCCTTCATGGCTTCCTGGTAAAAATTTGGTTATTTTTAATGGATTGACGATAAAAATGTATAGGTATTTTACAGCTAATAACAAGGGATCTTCGATCTACAACTTTTTAAAAAATATCTAATTTATAGTTTGAATAGAGGCCTCATATTCTTATTATTATTTCTTATTATTTTTTAGTCAACAATGCTCATCATTAGATCATTAGATCACGACATTTCAAACATTAATCTAATAACACATATAGTATTTTTTTCTTCGCCTTTTAATCTATATAAATGTAATATTTATGTGATTTCTGATATGTTATTAAATATTATTAAGTTTATTATAATATATTATAATATGATCGATCCGTTTTATTTAGACTATACTAAAATGAGAATCCCAAAAGAATTCAAATAAAATGTGTATGTCATTACAAATTTACAAATGAGCAAATGAGTAGCTAATCCATTCAACGTTTTATTAAATAAATATATGTACAATGTTGATATCGGTAAATATAACAGTTGCTAATTACGCATAAATAATGTAATATTTAGTTGTGGATTGAATTTAGTTCCATCAGTCGATTAGAACAAAATTAAATAGAACTGTAACTCTGCGCGCAACACGTTATCTTTGATTCGTTACGATAAAGTGCACCGGCATATAGAAAGTTGTATAAGTAAAAATCAATTTAAGTCGTGCAATTTTATGCCCGCCGTAAATCTGCAATGACATTTATTAAAATTAATTTAGTCGTTAAAGTCTTGATCTATTCAGTTAACGTATACTGTAAAATGTAAACTCGGTGAATCCATTTTTTATAATTTAATAAATATATACATTATCAATATTTAACTTTACGATCGATATATGTAATGTGGACTTTTACTTGCGAGGACAGAAATTTTGTATTAAAAGTGCCAATAGTTTCTAGTGAAGAAATCACAGACTGACAAATTGGGGAAAATTATTATAGTTTATATTAATAATTAGAAAAATTAATTATTAAATATTACAAGAATTATAGTAAATTTTATTATAATCTTATATAATAATTTTTACTATGGGAACCATACTAATTTTCCTTAGTTTGTCAGTCTGTGATTTCTTCACTATAAACTATAGTAATTTTTAATCTAAACTTTTTCTCAATGTGCGATGAAAATTGTTTAACTTTATTTACAAGGCAATAGGCACCTATACGCATTGATACTATATTAATGACACGTTATTTTACGTTTCTTTTTAAAATTTATTAATTAAATATCAATTGTATCGATGTAAATTGTTGCATATTGAAATCATGAAGTTGTAAACGATTTTGATATAAAGAATGGAGGAGTAGATAAAATAAACACTAGAGTATTAAAGACATTATTAAGCTCATTGTAGGATCTTTGGTCCTATTTTTAACTTATGCATAGAAAAGCTATTTGGCCAGATGCTTTAAAAATCGCTGAAATTGTACTATTTATAAAGCTGGTGATAAAACTATATATTTTTTAAATAAATGGTGATATTGTCAAAAAATCAGTTGGTTTTGTTAAAAATAAGGGAACTAAAGATGCTCTGCAATACATCTCTAGTAAACTGTACAATTGTTTAGATAGGCAAACCAATCGCAATAGCTTTCTTGATCTAGCAAAAGCTTTTGATACAGTAGATCATATTATTACTGAATAAGTTATATACAGGAATAAGAGGTGTGCTATGATATCATGAAATGTTATTTATCGATAGACAACAAAGAGTTAAATTAGATAACGTTTTAGTTCTAATATGACAGTAAAAACTGGTTGTTCCTCAAGGTACATATTGGGACCACTGTTTTTATTTTATGTAAATGATATGTTGTTAGCAGATATTTATCTCATATGCAGATGACACTGCGATAATTGTCACTGGTAAAAATTGGGTTATTTTTAATGGATTGACGATAAAAATGTATAGGTATTTTACAGCTAATAACAAGGGATCTTCGATCTACAACTTTTTAAAAAATATCTAATTTATAGTTTGAATAGAGGCCTCATATTCTTATTATTATTCTTATTATTTTTTAGTCAACAATGCTCATCATTAGATCATTAGATCACGACATTTCAAACATTAATCTAATAACACATATAGTATTTTTTTCTTCGCCTTTTAATCTATATAAATGTAATATTTATGTGATTTCTGATATGTTATTAAATATTATTAAGTTTATTATAATATATTATAATATGATCGATCCGTTTTATTTAGACTATACTAAAATGAGAATCCCAAAAGAATTCAAATAAAATGTGTATGTCATTACAAATTTACAAATGAGCAAATGAGTAGCTAATCCATTCAACGTTTTATTAAATAAATATATGTACAATGTTGATATCGGTAAATATAACAGTTGCTAATTACGCATAAATAATGTAATATTTAGTTGTGGATTGAATTTAGTTCCATCAGTCGATTAGAACAAAATTAAATAGAACTGTAACTCTGCGCGCAACACGTTATCTTTGATTCGTTACGATAAAGTGCACCGGCATATAGAAAGTTGTATAAGTAAAAATCAATTTAAGTCGTGCAATTTTATGCCCGCCGTAAATCTGCAATGACATTTATTAAAATTAATTTAGTCGTTAAAGTCTTGATCTATTCAGTTAACGTATACTGTAAAATGTAAACTCGGTGAATCCATTTTTTATAATTTAATAAATATATACATTATCAATATTTAACTTTACGATCGATATATGTAATGTGGACTTTTACTTGCGAGGACAGAAATTTTGTATTAAAAGTGCCAATAGTTTCTAGTGAAGAAATCACAGACTGACAAATTGGGGAAAATTATTATAGTTTATATTAATAATTAGAAAAATTAATTATTAAATATTACAAGAATTATAGTAAATTTTATTATAATCTTATATAATAATTTTTACTATGGGAACCATACTAATTTTCCTTAGTTTGTCAGTCTGTGATTTCTTCACTATAAACTATAGTAATTTTTAATCTAAACTTTTTCTCAATGTGCGATGAAAATTGTTTAACTTTATTTACAAGGCAATAGGCACCTATACGCATTGATACTATATTTAATGACACGTTATTTTTACGTTTCTTTTTAAAATTTATTAATTAAATATCAATTCATTAAGTTTCAATGTAATTAATTAAGTATCAATGTAAATAAATTTCACACTCCCGGTATATTGAACCACAAAGTGAATGATCAGTATATGCATAGACAATTTATAATAAAAACAACGTAATCAGTACATCTATGCGAAACGCGCATCCAACTTGAACACCTAACAAAATTTAATAAATTATCTGTTCTATATATAGCGACGATCATCTGTACCATAAAGACAGCGACGTCTAATAAGAGAGTTCACGACAAGCATCCCCAAGAATTCCAAGACGCAACGATAAGTGCGAATGCAGTTAGCGACTTCGCAAAAATCGAGGATGACGACGATGATGATGATGATGCGGGATCCCAATCAGTGGAGTATATTCGATGACTCGCGTATACGTTCCACCTGTCGCCATAGAAACCGGAAGTAGGTGTTTAAGAGCTGTTAATTCGAGAGGCACGTGTAATACATAGAGACGCAATCACCGATACACAATGATCCTCACTCCTTTTCGCAGAGTGGTTGCGCAACTCCCGCAGAAAAGAGCTGCATACCCTACATACACACACACACACACACACACACACACACACGTGTATTCGATTAAAGAAGCTTTGCCCGTTTTGTTTGTACACGCCCTTCTATTCCCATTGAATCAATTTGATCCGATATATTTACGTAATTTACCCTACATACCAATGCTTTGATTTTACTTTTTAAACTTTTCATTTTATAAATCTGTTCATTGTTAAATCCACCGAATCAATTTATTAGCCAAATTTTAGTGAGTATAGTCATTATCTTAGGTTATAGATAAGTTTTAATCATTTATATATGTACTATTATATAACGCATATTATTTATAATTAATGTATATTTTCATTTCGTAATTTATGTTGCAATAATAAACTTTTCGCATTACTACCTTTGTGTAGTTAATAAAAAAATGATCATTGAATATTTTTTTTACATGTTTGTACGTAATACATTACTTATATATTTAAAGTATATACAAAAAGTAAACTGTATAAACATAAAAATGATAAATATAGTATATAATTATTTATATATATAGGTATATGTATAATAACTATGAGAAAACATAGCAAGGATGATTAAGCATAAGTTATTCCTATAATAACGGTTTCTTATTTCCGAACATTTTTTTAAGCCATTTACAAAATAATATAACATTGAGATTGATTGTATGCAAGCACACCTATAACGTAAGACGATTTAATGTAATTTAATATATTTGAATAAAAATAACGATTTTTATACATCCAATATTTGGTATTTCGTTTAAGGTAATAACAATCTTAATAATTATGATACGTAAATCTATAGATTTTGTAAATTACTGCGCTACCATTGAAACTTGTATTAGACATTATTAGTGGATTACCGCAAATGCATTTCCACGTCCACTAATTTCGATACAATAAAAAATAGGTTAACACGTATTTAGTGGAAGTTAATTTAAAATTAAGAGAATAAAGTAACATAGATGTAATACGATTAAATATCTGCAAACAACATTTTCCCGTATATGCAATTTAAACAGCAGCTTTACTCGATCATTTACCGTAACGGTTTGGAATAACATGAAAATTAAGTATATATATATCTCTCTCTCAATAGGAAACTCGAATGTTAAGAAAAAAAAAACGAAAAAAAAATAGGAGATATTTTACGGGCATGTAAGAAGTGAACGTTCACTCTCGTTTTATACAACGTTACGGTATAAGCGCGAAGGTGTATAGTGAAAAGTATCTGTATGATGTAATTCGAACGAAATGAGCGTTGCTCTTTTCCCAAGCTGGCCCGCGACTATTAATCGAAACTCGGTGTTCCGCTCGAAATCTCTCCCCATTATTACGTCTAACCAATAGTACTGATTGACTTCCCTTTTGCTTCTCACATTCTGGCTATTAAATACAATTGTGACGTACGTACAGGTAGAGGTATAGAGCTAGTGAAACGCCCGTGGTTAAGTAAACGTTGTTACGTCAACCGTATAGGCTTGGTATTTATATGTTTTGTCCAAAGATTTGGACGAATTAAGAAACTTGTTGATATGTACCAACGAAGAATCATTTGGAAACAATGATTTCTTTGATTCATCATTTGTGTTAGATCAAGCTGGTAGCTAGGCAGCGAAGTATCGTGTGATCACCTATTATCGAGATATACGTATATTGCGAAATTTTACGAAACCTCTTCTGCTCACTTAAACTTTTTGAGTAAAAACTTTGTACTTGGAAGGTATTAAAAGTACTTTCAAAATGTATATAATACATCGAATCCTTGCATTAATGTATGTAGAAGTAAATAGCGTTTAACGCATATTGTATTATCAAAACTAATATACTTTTTATAAAAAATTAAGTATCTATAGTGTAACTTAAGTATTTTATGATACTTTTGAGCTAAACTTTAAATCTTTTATTGATGGTATTTCCACTATTATGGAAAATTAAAATTATACGAAACATCCCTCGTAAAAATACTTACATTTTATATCAAGTTTGTACAAAGTTGATGTTTATATAGAAACTTTATATCAACGTAAGATCTTTTTCTAATTATTAAATTGTTTACGTTCAAAAAAATATATTTTAAACTAATAAAGAAAATTTACTTTAATTTAGCTAAAGTTCATATAAAGATTTGGTCAAATTTTCCACGCAGATTTTCATACGGATTTTTTTATGAAAAAATGAAAAAATAAGGAATTTGATTGTATCAATTTTTCTGAAAAACTAACTCCTCTGTCAAACAATACAAAAATATAGTAAAACCACCATAGATTTATCAACTAATAATTTTATTTAAAATATACTTTCGATAAGCTATCGGCCAAATTTAGTGAACGTATTTTGTAATTTTAAATCTACAGATAGGTAACGATTATTTAAAAATATGTGAAACGTACGTTTACTTGAACTCCTGGATTAACTGGATTGTGCACCTGTATCTTTTGCTAATTGTGTTAAAATGCCAAATGTAAAACGAGGAGTTCCTTTAATTTATAAAAAAATATATGTCAAGGATACGAGTGTTAGATTTAATTTCCACGATAATCTAAATTATAGCGTGAGGATAGTTTCGTGACAAGAAGGTGTCGATAAAACTGAGTATTTCTACTATCATTAAAACAAACTAGGTAAATTCTTAATAACAACTTACAATTTTAATCGCGTGCTTGTAACCGTACCGTTTATACAAATGATTGACCCAAGAAAAAAAAAAGGAAAACAAAGTACTATTCAAAGGCGATCAATATACAGATTTAATTATAACCCTTGAAATCGTATAACGCATATGCACAATATACACTACATTTGCAGTTTCTTCCTCCTACGCATGTATAATCAATACGAAGATAATGCTGGGTATATCTATACACATATATAGGTATGCCTGTAACAAAAAAAATGGTGTTGAATAATGTAAAATATATCTCTAGATCGTGTGGGAATCCACTTGACTTTGTATCGATTATAACAAAAATGAACGAACTTTCGAAGCGCGCAATCCAACGCACACACACACACACATAGACTGAGAGCAGCAGCAGTACCAGCAACGGCTTAATTACGTCCTCGTTCCGTTTTTCCGCGCGTTCGCGCTCGAGTGACTTAGCGAAGCGGGCTGTATCATCCGTGTACACACACACACACTTATACGCACACGCGTGTCCCATCACTTTTCCGTTGAGAAACGTCCGGAACGTGCCAACCGCGCGATATACGACGACGTTTGCCGCGATTCCGCCAAATGGATGCAGCGTTCCTATACTTCCCAGTTAAACAAACGGATGCGGAAGATGAGTTGATTATCTCTCGACTGTTACTCGTCACACATAGATTTGAATATTCAATATTTACGTACTGTCTTGCCGAATCTCCTTATCAACGTTATAAGTTGTTTTTCCTATACACCGAATTCAACATATCCGAAATTATCTCATTTCCTTAAATTTATATACTTGCGAGAAGTAGTTATAAAATAGTTATATAGGTATATAGATAATATAGATTAAAAATAATGATCATAAATATATAGAAAAAGTTTACACGAATACATTTAAAATGTGGTGTTGTCGACGCATACTAAAGAAAAGTCAGATTTTTTTATGGCTAAGAATTTGTTATTTAAAGTTAGTTATACAACTAACGGTTTTTTAAAACTAATTTTTGAAAACGCAATTCCGCTTAAAATATTATTTCAGTTAAAATAATGATCCACTCGAAACTTTTGCAAATACGCAAATGCTATATAAATTTTGCAATGCATAAAATAAACATTTTTATGTATTATAGTTACTGATAAAATGTCTGGAGTTCTATAGAAATAATTCCTGAAAGACATTTTTGAATAAAAAAAATGTAATAAAAGTTTTAGTATTATTGACTCGATAGCGCAGTAATAAGCAAGTGGATAAAAAAAATAAACCCTTCAATTGTACGGTAAAGTTTAATTTTTAAATGAATCATCGGTGAATGATAGACCCGCTATACTGTCCGAAATATAAACAAAGAGAAAAGAAAGGCGAAAAAGAGTTGTGCTCTCGTATACAACGGAGTAACTTTTAAAATTCAACAAGCGAATCGCATATATAAATATACGAAACATCATCCAAACTCAATTCAGCAAAAGAAGTACTGACCAAATAGAAATGTATGCGAGCCTCGTACGAAACTCAGAGTCGAAACAAGCAGACTCGTTCAGTTTGAAAAGTCGTGAGGCTCCACCGACGCATCGAAAATGCAACCCAACATGTGTGTGTATACGGACGAATTGCTCGTGAGCTTGAGCACGTCACCACGAAATATGGAAACCAGCTGGTCGACTTAAGGGCGTCGAATGGATTTTTTTTTTCAAAGAAAGAGATCCTGTTTCGTGAAATCCTGTTGTCGGAACGAGAGACCGAAAGAGGGAGTTCAACGATTTTACGCACCCGCAACGTGATGATTTGCACGTACCTACTCGAGAGAAAGTTTGATTTTGCGATAGTTTTGAATTTCTTTCCTATAAAGAAATTACTGAATCTTCCGAATTTGTATGAATATTTAGGAGTTCTCATTCTGCCTCTACGTTTGTATATCATTAATTTAATAAGTCTTTTACACATTCTTTAAAAAAACAGAAATAATTAAGTGCTCGGTTAAATTACAAAAATTTAAATATTCAGTTTAACTACTGTTCGTACAAGCATAGTACAAATTAAGGTTAATATAATAAAAACGTTTCATTTCACTGCGTTACAACAATTTTTTCTCTCAGGTTTAGTTCTTAGATATATATATGTATTTTTTACGTAAAACTATTTAGAGAGTTCTATAAAAATATTGAATATAAAAAATCAATAGAATTCTTTGAATTACTATTGTTTACAAGTTTTCATGTGTACAAACGGAATATTTTCCTCGATTTTCACATATGTATATTACGTGTTGACCTAGCGCGTGGTATTTTAAGAAAATTATAATTTCTTTTCGGCTCAGTTGGACACTTTTTCAATACGTTTTTGAGCGTTAAATATAATGATAAAAAATTAATTGAAAAAATTAACCAACACACATTTCCGATATATTTTTTTCTGCTTTTTCGAATGCCGTTGTCAGAATTAGTGCAAAACTTTTATGAAAAAGTTATAAACAATTTTTCCTCTATAATTTTTTTCTCTAAATGCATTATTTACTTTAGAGGAAACACTTTTAAGAATGGTCTTTGAGACGTAGATATCGTGGCAGGAGTGTCCAAGCTTTCAGATGGTTTTTATTATTTTGTAAAACTTCAAGATGGTGGCTCCAAAATGGCGTCCGAAATATGAAGTTTTTTACGATTTGTAAGGTATACCTGTAAAACCTACAGCCTTAAAAACCGTTATATGCTGAATATCAAAAGAAACTACCAAAATTTTGGTCGGCCATATTGAATCCGCCATTTTGAATTTTGAAATTTTGATAACAAATTCATAATCAGCGATCTCAGAAACTCATATATACCATAAAACCTGTACCAAATCATGAAATTGTGGATCTTTCTTTTTGAATTTTTACAAAAAATACAATCTGAAAGCTTGGACACTCCTGCCACGATATTATTGTCTCAAAGACCATTCCTAAAAGCGTTTACTCTAGTAAATAATGCGTTTAGAGCAAAAAAAATTCTGAAAATTTGGCATTTTTTTGGAACAAATTGTTTATAACTTTTTAAAAAAAAAGTTTTGCGCTAATTCTGACAACGGCATTCGAAAGAGCAGAAAAAACTACATCGAAAATGTGGGTTGATTAATTTTTTAAATTAATATTTTATTATTATATTTAACGCTCAAAAACGTATTGAAAAATTGTTTACAAGGCCGAAAAGGGATTTTATAAATGTAATATATTTTTGTTAGTTTATTAATACATTTTATTTATTAATTCATATAATTTTTACGTATATACATTTTGTCCATAAATTTAATTATTTATACTCATTTTATTAACCCTGTCTATATATTAATTAATACATAAAGCCAATAAAACAATGAAATATTCAACGAGGATTTGCTACAACCGCGAATAAATCTGAAAAACTGGTTTTAAAGCATATATAACAATCCTTACTCTTCATATTTTTATTCAAAAAAACAATTTAAATAATATGAAAATTAACTCACTATTCTGTTCATTTTTATGAGACTATCTTAATTTTTATGTATTTTGAATGATTATAATTATTAAAATATATGGTTTCGAAAGTTAATTAATTTTTGTCGTATAAAGTAACTATAAGCACCATAATTATTAATTTAAGTATTCGAACAATAAAGAATTAATGTATTGTACGATAGTATTATTTTCTTACTTGTAAAAATATATTTTTTACTATAACTGAAAAAATGAAAACTCTTAATTTACAATTGAGCTACATTATCCGAATATTACGTCATCTATAAAATAACATAAGCAAGGAAAATTTCATTAGTTATAAAGTAAGAAGGATGGTCATAGATATTCATCAATGGAATACCAAACTATCGTCTATTATTATACGTTAATTTGAAAACATCAACTATACAAAGTCGTCAATATGCAACCCTTTTTGTGATATTATATAATAAAGAACTGTTCTTATACATTTTTTACGGATATAAATAGAATTTATAAGTAAAATTTATAGTTGAATAAATAATCTTATTTTTAATACAAAATTGTTATTAATTTTTCTTGGATTTTGTAATTTGTAGACATCAAGGGCATTTTCGTGAATATTTAGATATTAGGAAATCTCACATTCTATTATTAACTAAATAAAATTATAAGCATTTGGAAATATATGAAGGAAAAGAAACGCACAAATTTAGCCTTTATTTATTTTTTTAACAGCATTATTAAAAAAAACAAGTATAAATATAAATATGTGCGAATTAATGCAGAACAAGCACAATCAAGACAAGACTCGTTTAAAATCAATTCTCTAAAAAAATCTTTAAAGTTAAATGATTGATCGTAAGACGAAATTTGAGAATATATTTGAACATAAAAATTAAGGAATTAAAAAGTAACCTATGATCTGACAGTTTATCTTAGCATTTAGCTTATTTCAACAAGTTTTTTAAAAATATTTTTAACAAGGATGTGTATATAATTACATTTCAATGAGTTTTTAAAAGTGTTCTTAATAGAAATGTACATGATTTATTTCTTTTTTTTTGCAATAGTATGCGTTAAGGGACACTGTTTCACCTGTAAAATTGATAATTATACAAAAATTAAAAATATTATTTTTGAGAACGTTTTGAACCATTAGAATCTTTGGTTCAGCGAAGGACCCAAAATTAGTGATTATATTCAATTATACCGTAAGGTTTTTTTTTTTATTTTATTTATTTTAAGTCGCATCTACCGTAAGGTCATTTGCGACTACGGTTTACAAGTTAATGTATATAAAAATTAAATGTACATCATTTACAGATATTTAGTCGAGTACATAGTATTTTTTACAGTATTTTATATATATATATATGTACAATGATGTTTAAAGTTAAATTTTGTCGTAGAGGGCCAATTTTTTTAAGTATTTGAGTATCTTCTCTCAGTTTATATCGTCGTTTAAGGCTTCAGATAAACTGTTAGGAATTTTAGCTCTGCTCTTTCGCTCGTGTATACTGGACAGTCTATTAAAATGTGTTGGATGGTTACTCTGCACTTGCAATTATCGCAGATTTTGGAAGCTCGTTGTCTAAAAGGTGTGCATGAGTTATGTTTGTGTGTTTGATTCTCAATCTCGTAATTTTAACTTGTTGATTTCTGCTGAAGTTAAACGCTGGATTTCTATTTTGATTTGTATTTACTTCTAGTTTTTTAAATCTGTTTAAGATGAGATTTAAGAAGTCATCTAGGTGTACTGGGATTTCGGTTACTGGATTTATTGTTGACGCTAGTTTAGCGGCTTGTGTCTGCATCCTCGTTTCCGGGGATACCAACATGAGACGGAATCCACGAAATTGCTATTTTATAGCTTGATGTTTTTGGATTTTGTTGTATTTATTAATAATTTGTCTTATAAATGGGTTTGATATGTTTCGTGCTTGTATGGCGGTAGAGACGCTTTTTGAGTCCGTCAAGATTTTATAGTTTGTTTTTAAGTTTACGCTTTCTATATGATCCAGAGCCTTTAGGATAGCGAAAGCTTCGCTATTGAATATTGCAAATGTATCTGGTAATTTATACATTTGCTTATTTGTAGGGGTTACTATTGCACATCCAATCCCATTATTGATTTTTGACGCATCAGTATAGATTTGCTTATATTCAAGGTAATCTTGGATATAAGACTGGAAGAGCGAATAAAATTGATTAACATTTGTTTCTTTTTTGTCTGGCCAATCACCTAAATGAATGATACCGTAAGGTTGGTTTTTGAGTTTTCATAGGATTAGCCTAAAATTTTAAAGTAAGCTCTCTAATTTCATTATTAGAAAGTAAGTTAAAATAAAACTAAGTTAAGATAAAAACATTTTTATGCCACAAAAAATTTGATTTTTATAGAATTTTTTTTATTTTTGTTAAATTTTGTTTTAAAATAAATTAAGAGGTTTTTTACGATTTTGTTTCGATTACTTTGTAACAATGAATTTAGAGAAGCTTTCCTCAAAATTTCAGGTTAATCGTATGAATACTCAAAAATAAACCTTACGTTGAGCATGAGTACCAACATTTCCATGTTGTCAGTTTTCCTAACCAAAATTACAAAACGTTCACAAAAATAATATCTGAATTTATGTTGATTAACATATTCGGTATTACAATGAATAAAACTTTGAATTAAAATTTATAATTTTAATGAATTTTACAGATGAAACAGTGTTTGGCTTCCTTAAATTCTTTTTTAACAGTTATCATATTCTTGAAAATTCTATTTGTTCAGGCATGATGGGACGGAACTACTATACTGTGTTCAGGTACAAGAACTTTCATTATAATAGATGTATTTTTCTTAAAATAAAATTACTTTAAGGAACTTTTTCTTTTTATATTTTAAGTTGCAACTGTATAATCCCACGTGTCATATAAGATTAAGAACGATTAAACGAAAATAATCTTAAATCGACATTTCGTTTTTATAACGGGTGGATACTTAAAACTTTCTATGTTAAAAAGTTAGGCACTTTACCAAATTTAAACACTTTTTAGTTAAAAAAAATTTAAGAAGTTTGATCTTTCTTTTATACTCTTTTTTGCCTAATATTGGCATGTATAGAATTTTCAAATAGAATATATTTTTTTTTTTTTTTTTTCATTTATTAGGCTGTAAAAACCATTTAAGTTTATTTAGCCTTGCAAGGTTACAAAGTAAAGTTACATGAATAAATGAGTAACAAATTAAATCTTGAGGTTACATTTTTTTAAGAATGATATTATTCGCAGACAAGCAGGAATATTTGGCTCTGCAATTAAGGATTCAATGTTTAACGGAAGGCGCAGATTTACATATTTTAGGTGTTCGATTAAGGACTGCCTATTTTCATTGTACAGATGGCATTGCCATAAAATATGATTAATGTCCTCAGGATATAGGTTACATCTGCATTTATTGTTTTTTATGATATTGACTCTCGAGAGCGAGTCCGCTAGATTGTAGTGGTCCGCTCTTAGACGGTTGATAGTGACAATATCAAAGCGTGTTAGATTATTTATTTGAAACCAAGAGGGGCTATTTTCTTTGTAATAGAGTTGAAAGTATTTTTTACCAGAAATGGAAAATTCATTTTTAAAAAATTTGATGTGTTGATTTTGCACATTTGTTTAATATTTTGGAAAAGGTCAGTAAATGGGACTTTGTCTATATCTAAGACGTTTGATATTGTCGCTTCTCTGGCAAGTGTATCCGCTTTTACATTTCCTGAAATTGCTCGGTGCGAAGGGATCCAATAGAAATTTATTATGGAGTTAAAATTATTTTTCATAAATTTGTTGAATAGTTTTTTAATATTGTAAATATAATAATTTGTTTTAATAGACGGTTGCGTTGATTTTAATGCTAAAAGAGCGCTTAAGGAGTCTGTGTAGATAGAAATATTTTTATCTGTATATTTTAATGCGAGATTAAGAGCATCATTCAAAGCAACGCATTCAGCGGTAAATACAGATGCATTTTTATTAATACCACGTAGAATGTATGAGTCAGTTTCAGGACAAATGCATGCGGAACCGACGCCTTCTGAAGTTTTACTGCCGTCTGTAAAGATTGATAATGCGTTGCTTTTTACAAGGTGATCGTTGAATATTTCATCACAATTTTTTGTATCCTTATATGATTTCCTAAATTAGTGGTTAGCGGATATGCTGGTAGTAAGAGTGTCGTAGTCAAAGAATATATTTATTTAGGTGCTTCGTTTGTTTTATTAGTTCTGAAATGTCATCTACATACCTTTAATATTAGATAAATATATTCTATAAGCAAGGAAAATTTCATTAGTTATAAAGTAAGAAGGATGGTCATAGATATCATCAATGGAATACCAAACTATCGTCTATTATTATACGTTAATTTGAAAACATCAACTATACAAAGTCGTCAATATGCAACCCTTTTTGTGATATATATAATAAAGAACTGTTCTTATACATTTTTTTACGTATATAAATAGAATTTATAAGTAAAATTTATTGTTGAATAAATAATCTTTATTTTTAATACAAAATTGTTATTAATTTTTCTTGGATTTTGTAATTTTGTAGACATCAAGGGCATTTTCGTGAATATTTAGATATTAGGAAATCTCACCTTCTTATATTAACTAAATAAAATTATAAGCATTTGGAAATATATGAAGGAAAAGAAACGCACAAAATTTAGCCTTTATTTTTTTTTTAACAGCATTATTAAAAAACAAGTATAAATATAAATATGTGCGAATTAATGCAGAACAAGCACAATCAAGACAAGACTCGTTTAAAATCAATTCTCTAAAAAAATCTTTAAATAAATGATTGATCGTAAGACGAAATTTGAGAATATATTTGAACATAAAAATTAAGGAATTAAAAAGTCACTATGATCTTGACAGTTTATCTTAGCATTTAGCTTATTTCAAGTTTTTTAAAACTTTTTTAACATGTGTATATACTAAATTTCAATGAGGTTTTAAAAATGTTCTTAATAGAAATGTACATGATTTATTTCTTATTTTTGCAATAGTATGCGTAAGGGAGCCAGACACTGTTTCACCTGTAAAAATTGATAAAATTTAAAATGCAATTAAAGTTTTTCATTGTAATACAAATATTTTATTATATAAAAAATAAGATATTACTTTTGTGAACGTTTTGAACCATTAGAATCCTTGGTTCAGCGAATTACCCAAATTAGTGATTGTATTCCTTATACCGTAAGGTTTGTTTTTGAGTTTTCATAGGACAGCCTGAAATTTGATGTAAGCCTCTCTAATTTTTTATTAGAAAGTAATTAAAATAAAACTAAGTTTAGTAAAACATTTTAATGCCACAAAAAATTTGTTTTTTTAGAATTTTTTTATTTTGTTAAACTTTGTTTTAAAATAAATTAAGAGGTTTTTTTACGATTTTGTTTCAATTACTTTGTAACCAATGAATTTAGAGAAGCTTTCCTCAAATTTCAGGTTTATCGTATGAACACTCAAACATAAACCTTAATACGTTGACACTATGAGTATGAACATTTCCATGTTGTCAGTTTTCCTAACACAAAATTACAAAACGTTTACAAAAATAATATCGAATTTATTTGATTAACATATTCGGTATTATATGAATAAAACTTTGAATTAAAATTTATATTTTAATGAATTTTACTATGAAACAGTGTTTGGGTTCCTTAAATTCTTTTTTAACAGTTATCATATCTTGAAATTCTATTTGTTCAGGCATGATGGACGGAACTACTATACTGTGTTCAGGTACAAGAACTTTCATTTAATAGATGTATTTTCTTAAAATAAAATTACTTAAGGAACTTTTTCTTTTTATATTTTAAGTTGCAACTGTATAATCCCACGTGTCATAAAAGATTAAGAACGATTAAACGAAAATAATCTTAAATCGACATTTCGTTTTTATACGGGTGGATACTTAAAACTTTCTATGTTAAAAGTTAGGCACTTTACCAAATTTAGACACTTTTTAGTTAAAAAAGTTTAAGAAGTTTGATCTTTCTTTTATACTCTTTTCTGCCTAATATTGGCATGTATAGAATTTTCAAATAGAATATAATTATTTAGGTGCTTCGTTTGTTTTATTAGTTCTGAAATGTCATCTACATACCTTTAATAGTAGATAAATATATTATTTAGTATAAACTAACGACAGTTAAATTACGTTTATAAAGTTAAAAATACACTAAATATTAAATATGTATGTACGTATAGTCATAAATAAATAGTATTTTTAAAATACTTTCTTCAATATATAATGTTAATTCTGCAAGGAAATAAAACAATACACTGTTTCGTCTGATAAATTAAATGCAATCATTATCACATCGACAGCCTTTTTTGAACATTTCTAATGTAGAAAGTGAAATTTAACTTCTGTATTAAAAATATTTAGTACGACGGAGGAAATCCGTGCTTATATAGAAAAGGGATAAGACACGCTGTAGTTCACTGGACATTTCAGTTGCTTTTCTGTCCCCAAAGAAAATTTGATTATTTAAAAACAAAAGTAATATATAAGAATTACACTTTTGTGACTTGACTGTGTGGATAGAAAATTATCAGTGTAATTCTTGATGGGACGTGAATCTATAAGAAATGGTTTGGTATAAAGTAATGCCTTAACGATTAATTTAATGTTATAAAAATCAATAACAATAGTCTTTAACTAGATAAACCAACGTCAACTTTAATGCTCCCTACTTTACCAACAGAGGTGAATAAAGATTTTAATTGTAATTAATAGATTATGATAGAATTTGAATGAGTAGGAGAAAAGGGCCTTTATTTACAAATTACTGACCTCTGTGAAAAATTTTACACTAAAATACAAAACCGTTTTCGTGAAATTCCTTACATCAAACTAGAGTGTTAATTACGTTACATTCGCTTCATATTTTTGGTAAGGTATTTCACGAAAACCCGCAATTTGTATTTTATATTTTTTAGTCTGATATTTTGTTTGCGGCGTGTCCTAAATGCATGAAAAAAATGGAATGACATCTATCGCGATGTGACCCATCGGATTAAAGTCCCAGATGCACTAGATATGTATGAAATAAAAAATGTCAATAGCATAATTTTCTACTAATAAAAAAAGAAACCCCGTTTTTTTCCGGTCTCAATAGCGTATACATATCCTCTCCTATAATCGATGATGTAAATGTCGTACGCCGTTAATGTATTCAGATCTTTTTACCGCAACGTCACAGATTTATGATATTTTAGAATTACTATTACCAACGTAATTATAAGAGACGAATGTATATATATAGCCGAGTGAAAAAAGACACTTCGCGCAGCATCTTTTATGCGATGTTTATGCAGTATATATATTTTGTATTATTTTTTAACATAACGTGCACATTTAAATAAACGTATGTGCAGTGAAGTAGCATTACTTGGCTATAAATACATTTTGCGATGAGTTTCTTGGAATGTATTGAGTTTTAAAGACACTTTTATTATACGCTTATATTACATTTTGATAAACCAGTATATTTAATTCACTGGGTTGAGTATTTCCGTATCTAATTCTAATAATCAAGTAACGTATATCCAGATCATATTGTTTATAAATATCACAATATAGACTGATTGAATTTCAGAACGAAAAATTCTGCATAAATCGTATTAATTATTTTTTATGCGACACCGAATTAACTACGAGTGTATATATTTACCATTGAGAAACATTAATTCGTGAAAACATTCTTCAAATAAAAATATAAAGAGTAATTCGTATAAGCTAGGCAGCTAAATTGTTTTTTTTTATTTTATTTATTTAAAGTCGCATACCTCAAGAAGAGTGACAACATATAGATACATTAATAATTACATTGGTTTGTTGAGAATGTTACAATGGTTTGTAACATTTCATACTTTTCTTACATTCTCATCTCTCTTCTTACATTCAATTCTCATTTCTTACATTTGTACTCGATTGAAGTACATTTTTTCAATAATCGTAGATACATATAAAAACATAAAAGAAATATGCAATTATTGAGAGACTCTTGGTATTAGTGAAAAATGTTGCATTTTTTTAAAAAGAAAATAACTTTTCTACAATTAGAAATACTGTATAGTAACTTATTCATAGTAGGTAGGTAACTTAGCTGATTGTCTAATAACACTAAATTTACTGCACTTTAATAAAATGTGGTCTATTGTTAGATGACAGTTACATGTCTCACAAATAGACTGTTCTTCCTTTTTCATAATATAGCTGTGCGTGATCTTACTGTGTCCAATTCTTAATCTGCATAGGATAACCTGTTCATTTCTGGTGAAGTTAAGCGTAGGACTTTTATCGAAGAATTTGTCCCTAATTCTGGTGATTTTGTAACTATCATCATTTTTTTATGTTTCTTGTCAAAAATCCTTATTAAGAGAAATTTCAAGTGTATTTTAAGGTTACAATGATAGATGAAAAGATTTTGATTAGGAATCTCCCTAATGAAGAGCAGCTAAATTGTATTTGTATAAATAAATACTCGTATATAATATTTTATATTTTAATTACAAGACAAACCTTGCGCATTTAAATCTGTTAGTGTGCTCGTGTATAAAAAAAATTAATGGATGATGTTTATGAGGACATTGTCTGCTTAGTTAAAAAGAAATTAATAATCACGATTGCGATAAATGAATCGATTGCGACCGAATAATACTTGCATAAGCGGTCAAGTATTGCGTAATTTCATTAGTACTCGGTTATTAAATAAATACTTTTTAAACAGGTCAAAAAAAAGGTAGCTTACTAAACGAGTAAGTGAATTAGCAACAATAAATTTTGACAAATTAGTGATCATGTGAAATATAATTTCACGATTTAACACATCGCACTCTACGAGTTAATCGCTAAAATATACGCGCTCATTTATCGTAAAATTTACCGTTACGATATCTTAATTTTAAGTTTGTGTTTATAAATAACCAATACACTGACTGTTTAACAACGAGGAATAATCTATATAGAGTTTTACAGAAATAACTATCGAGAATGAAATATGTATAACATTTATCACCCGGAAAAAATATAACCAAACAGTAACAGCAGCAGTAGCGCACTCGAAGAATGTGAGCTCTCCTTATTAGATAGATCTTGACACCAATTTTTTACAATTGCCCCGTGACAATTACCGATACATGCGCTGTATGTGCGTGAGAAACGTTCAGAAACCCTTTGTGTCTATAATACATACAACGAAGATAAAGATGCGCTTATATACGAAAAATAAAGCTCTGAAAGGTCTCTCAGTCGTCGAGGGTAATAAAAGTATTCTTGAAATAGGGTGAACGTGCGCGAGAGTTTTTTTTGCGTGATCCGAAAAGGAGACCAGACCACACATCCGTTATTGCTCGCATATGGAACTCGACGTGTGTATTATGTATCCAAACTGGTGGTGGTTCTGCTGCTCCTCGCGCAGCATGCGACATACATTCGTCATAATTGACACGATTGACCCGCAGTGACTCTCAAATAGGTTCGATCGTCGTGTGCTCGAGGCCGCGGTCGACGTCTCTCGTCTGCTCCAGTTTTATATCAATTCGCTCTTTCACTTCGCGCGCGCAATCCTGATGGGATATCCCAACCAAATCTTTCGGGAGCATCTACATTATGGTGCTGTAACTTTTTTTTTTGTATTTTTCAACACTGTCTATAGAGATGTTCACCCTTTGTCCTTTTTCTTTTAGATTACTTTTAGTGCGGCTGGACTCGCTGTTTACCGAGCGATTTATGTCTTGTTTATTAAAAATAGTTACAATTAAATTGCTACACCTATCGCTAGCAGGGTGTAGTATGCTACACTCGATTAATTCAGTTATTGACTCTATTAATTTTCATTACAATATATTTCAATTACTTGTATATATACACACGAATGAAATGTGACGAATTTAGTGGAACATTGAACAGTACGAACAAATAAAATAAAATTCCTCTTACATAAAATAAAATAAATGTAACTTCACAAATGCGTTGGAGAGTATGTAAGATTCATTGCTTACTAGACATCTTACGAGTATAACTTACTTATATCTTCCATTTGTGTACAGCTAGGGCATATAACCACATTAATTTTATTTAATTTATAATTGACCTTTGTGAGTGAGTTCTTTGAAGCAATGAATCGTGTGCTTCAAATTGATTCAATCATTGCCGAAAAGAAGTTACAGGAAGAGATATAGTATCAAACTTCAAATAAAATATGACCTTTATTACCATGGTCTGAAATTTGAGAAACATATTTTGACAAGCTATCTGTGATTAAATATTAAATTTAACATAAAAATTTGTAACGATAATCGAATTGCGCATTACTCTCATACACATAAAAGATCAGTTTGTTACTCTTAAGAGCGCGAAGGAAACTTTAAAAATAATTTAAATTTCAGTGTTGACATTTGATTAAGCGAGGTTAACCATAGGTGTAATCGTTGAGTTTATATATATATATATGTATATACCTTTGTGTGTGTGTATAAATTGAAGCAGCCACAAAATTGGTATAGCGCTTTGGAAGTCATGGTATAGACGTACACGCGATTAGTCGGCGAAACAGCTGGAAAGAAGGGAAGCCCCCGGCCGTCCAATACACCGCATAAATAGACCTACGGCAGATGAAATCTCCACGTTCGGAATATTAAGTGCTCCGCGTGGAGGTTGCACACCGCAAGCAACCATATAACCACCCGCAGCGTTTCGTGAGCGCGCATTATCAGCTGACTTGCAATTTGCCAATGATGTTTTCATTTTTTTGCTACCATCGCACGTATAATATATATACGTCTACGATGTAATTGAACTATTAATTAATCCACCGATGGATTATACGAATTAACCTTTAATTGTTCCATCAAACCATTATACAAATATTACTTGAACGTCCACCTTTATTTTACGTTTACAAAAGTTAGAGATAAGCAACAACCATTCTTGAAATAGGATAATATTTATTAATTTTGAGTTCTATAAATAATAACGATTAACCAAATGTATTTGTCATATTAAAAATAAAGGTATAGCCTGAGATAGGATGACAAAAAGTCATCGAAACGTCGCCATATAATTTTTAAATTGTGGTTAATTCACCAAGATCAACAAATTCTTATTCCAAAAAATACAACTGCGTGGATGTCGGGAATAATAGATAACAATAATAAAACACACTTAGTACATAATCTTACCAATAAAAAAAGGCGCAGAGATATTAAGTTTGCATATTGGTTTGAACACAATTCTCCATCAATATCGCACACAACTATCAAATTTAATTAAATTAAAATTAATATTATAAATTAAAAACCGAATATAAACTAGAAGAGAAGAAATATTAAACAATTAAAATTAAAAAGTTAAAAAAATTAAAAACAATTAAAATTATAAGTCTCACTAGTGTATAGGACTCCCTTCAGGGAGGTCCTCGTTTTCTTTTCAACATGTAAAGTGGAGGGTTGTGCGAAGGTAATAAGACCTTTTTAATTATAATTGTTTAATATTTCTTCTCTTCTAGTTTATATTCGGTTTTTAATCTTTAATATTAATTTTAATTTAATTAAATTTGATAGTTGTGTGCGATATTGATGGAGAATTGTGTTCAAACCAATATGCAAACTTAATATCTCTGCGCCTTTTTTTATTGGTAAGATGATAAAATATATGTAAACATTTCTTGAATTAATAATTACAATACATAATGACGTATATAGCTAGTATTTTCTGAAATACTATATTATTTTATATCAACTACTTTAAAACATTAAGAAAATGTGTATATTTAATAAAGTAAAGTAATTTTGGTGTTCTTATATCGTATATTAATGATGATACAGAATTATAAGACACTATGAATAAAAAAAACCAGTGTAGTTTATTTACTTTCAAATACCTTAGAATTATAATTTGAGATGCGCTCGATGAGACCAACGGTAAAAAAAAAGGTGGGCTGCACTCCAATAGATACTGTTTTGCATTCGATCTATATCGGATGGCGCGTAGCCTCACGAACACACGCTCACCGCAATGCATACCATACACACGATACACACATACCTATGTACAGTAATGCAGATTTAAATTTACCAAATATATTCATTACACGAATTTATTGCGCTCGCGTGGATCAGCTGCGTGCCCGTGATTGAGCCAAAACTATTAACCGATTTCAAGGTAAATCGGTTAATAAAACTAAGAAAAATTCTCATATATAATATCTCTTTTCGTATATTTTTTTTTTAAAATAAAATTACTTAATCGTTGTAATAAAGTTATAATATAAGATAACTTTTTTTATATACCCAGTTATACATCAATTGTGTAACATGATGACTTTGCTCATAGTTAATTTAAGCAATATAATAATGATTTAATCGTGCAAGTCATACAATGTGCATACGTTCGCTTGAAATAAAATACGCGCAGAAGAACCGCTGGTGCAAGCTTTAACGGAATACTTTTTTTTTTTTAAATACTTTTTAGGTCTACTATCAGCAGAAAAAAATGAAATTTATTTTCGAGTTGCAATATATATTATTTTTTATTATAATTAATGTGTTAATCCAATTTTGTGAATTTCTTATACAAGCGCAAGTTTTAGTCGAAATAATTAAAAATTTTGACTATATCTATAATTTAAAATAATATAATTGTATGCTGTATATATTTAAGCACAAAAGTATAACAGTACAATTTGAAAAATAACGTGAGAATTAATATTAATTTGAAATACCCTATCATTTAGGTTACTTTTTCAAATGTTATATCGGAAGATTTTAATGTCTCGCTCAATCATTGAGTTGAATGACTTAGTGTCTTTTAACTTTGTTCAGTGCAGTGTCATAAATTTTTTACCATCCTCAGGATTCGATGGAAGAAGAAGTGACTCGGTCGACTTATTTTTAAGGCCGTCACGTCCTGACTAGTATACTGTATACGAGTCGAAATGAAACGGCTTCTGTTTAGGAGAGGTCTTCTCTCTTAAAACTTTTTTTGGTTACTTAGGGGAATAGCTTCTCAAGAAGGGTGAAGAGAGAGTTAGAAGCTTTATATATGTTGACCTTCGCTGCTTCCTCGGGTGTACTTATTTTTGTCAAGAAGACATATTTTAATCAATGAATTCTTTTGTTTCTTTTACGCGTACAAGTATAACAAGGTTATTTCCACTGTCAAAATGCTTATATATAGTACAGAATTTTGTATTTGTATGTAACAAATGTTTAAACGGTAAATATATGGTATAAATATATCTAAAATAACAACCGTATATATAGCTACGAATAATACTATATACGTATACTTTCAATATTGTTAGCAAATAAATAATATTAATTGAATTTAGGGGACAAGCCTGGGTTAATATAAACTATTAATAGTTTTTTAAACAAATTATATTACTATTTATATTTACTTTTGAATTTTTTAGGTAATTTATTTGTAACATAATTATTTTCATCTTACCGCAGGACATCTTAAGAACCACTTATCGAATAGGCTGAAATTTTTAGTACAGTAATAGTAAAACATATGGTTCCACTTGTATAATTGAAACAAAATTTCAATGAAAGTCTAAATGTTTATTTTAAAAAATTATTTAGCTGCTTTTTACACAATTTTTCAAATTTTTTAATTAAGGGGGTTCCATACTCAATTTTCGATAAATAATTAATAAAAAAGTAGAACAGTATGTGAAAAAATAAGAGAAGAGGCGTCTTCGTTTATTGACAATCCAACTGTGCGCTCAATTTTAGATTAAAGTCTTATTATTGAGTTTTCGAGAAAAGTCTTACCAAAAATATCAAATCGTTTCACCTCGTTGAGGTTAGGTTCACTTTTTTGGTAAGACTTTTCTCAAAAATGCAATATAATTTTAATCTGAATTTCGGCACACAGTTATATTATCAATAAATGAAGGCGCCTCTTCTCTTACTTTTTCACATACTGTTTTATTTACAAATTTATTACTAATAATCGCGATTGCCGATAAGGTAGGGAGGATAAATATTGACTATGACACCCCGTTAATTTGTTAGGAATAATTTTTTTATTAAAAAGTTACTGTTAAAGTTTCAGCCAATTCGATGAAATGGTTTCTGAAATATCCTACGGTAAGTCCATTATTATAGAAAAAAAATGAGAGTACGGAGTCTCATAATTAATTAAAATAGTTATATGTCACATATAAATTGGCCAAAACATTTTAAATAAAAGTTAATAATAAGATAATTTGTTTGAAAAATTAAGAATTATTTTCAATGGTTATGAAAAAATTATTAATTGTTAATATTGAATAGCTTTTTCAAATTTTAATCCAGGTTTTTCCTCTTAATATACGTTAAACTCTGCAGGATATATAAAGCCAACTTAAATATTTCTATACCATCTTATTTTGATACTGCGCAAAATACAAAATACTAATTGTTTCTTCGAAATCTTTGTTTTATCATTCGATACCACTAGAAATAAGCAATCAACAGTTCCAACTAATTTAACAGATAGGATTCAAGAAAAGGAATCATATAAAAAGTGCAAATGTTATAGATTTCAGTGGATTCGAGTTACCTTGGATGGACGTGTAAATTTAAGCAATAAAAATAAAACAGCAAACTTATGATAATATGCAAATCGCTGCGTTGATAGACTATCAGAGAACACTCATACCGTATGATATATATCTTATAAAAGCATATGTACAATATATATATATATATATATATATTCTCGCGAAACGAATTATCGCATATCGTGACGTTATTAGTCCTTCCGTCTCTCAGTCACGGTGATATATCAAACGATTTGAAGAAAGCCGCCACTGGTGTCTAGAATTACACATTCTGAGGTTCTCACTTGTAAGTTATGTCATATATTTACCACTGGATCTGCAACCGCGGATGTCGATGATGGGGTGTTGAATAAAGTAATGGCGCGCACGTGGTTTGTCATTGATTCTGATACTTGCTGTCGTCGTACTTTTGAATGTATATCGTGTAATCGCTTTTTTCTTCAATTCTAAACTGTAGAATATTTATGTTTTCATATTTTACTATATTGAGTCAAAAAAACATATTTAGTAATTTAAGAAAAGAAGTGATTACAGGATAAATTCGAAAGTGTGACAGATAAATATAGAGATACACAAAATAAATCTGATGCATCGTAAATATATGTAAGTATATTATTTTATCTTGTAAGATCTTGTACCATTGTGTTGTACTTGTGAGTCACTGTTTTATGATTATGTTTATAAAGTAATACAAAACGATATATTATATAATGTACACACACCGTTAATTGAAACTTTGAATTTCCGGAAATGCCTATTTATTCGCGCCATCGTCCGTCGCGTATTAACAGCACTGCTAACCTCAGTTTTCACGCGACAGACGATGGCGCGAATAAATAGGCGTTTCCGGAAATTCAAAGTTTCAATTAACGGTGTGTGTACATATTATTGTTATTAAAAATAAAACGTTTCGAATTACTGAAATAATTTATAATTTTTATTGTGCAAATTTAAATAATAAATACTTAAAATATGTTGAAGTTATAGAAATCTTATCGTGTAAAAAAGGTCCATATGTTTTTCGGTGTTTTCTAATTAATTTTTATTTTACTCGCCAAACAGAAACTTTGAACAAAAAAGTTAAAATCAAGCTTCAATACAATAAAAATGTATACTTCGTACAATAAAAATGTATACTTTTTTTTAAAGAGTTTTTAATTGTTTTTTTTTTTTAATTTTATCTAATATTACCTAATTTAATTGTTTAATTCTTGGAGCACATCCATATTAGATCCGACAAACCCATAGACATTTATATGACAGTGTAAAATTAAAATTATAATTTTTAAGGAAGTTCCATGCTCAATATTGATTGATTAATTAATAAGAAAAAAAATAAAACATATAATGTGAAATAATAAGAGGAAAGGCTTCTTTGTTTATTTTAGTAAAAACTCTTTTATTTACATTGCCGATTAGCGCGTTTGTCGGTAAGGTAGGAAGCATACAAGTTGACTTTGATATCCCTTATGCAGTTTTTTTTAGATTATAAATTTTTTTTAATTTCGATAATTTCATAATTACAGCATTATCATGTGTAACGTACAAGTTAAACACTTTCCCACAATAGAACTTGTCGATTGAATAATAAATTTAATAATACATATAGTATATACAGAATAAGGTCAATGTTGAAGGAACATTTTTTTAGCTCTTATAGATATGTATATATATATATATATATATCTTCGTTTTTTGAAGAGTGCTTGCATTTACATGCATCACTATACTGCTTAAGGCATGAATTTAAATTGTTCGTTATAAAGTCTTACGCAATATGCGTATAGGAGAAATATTTTTTGCACAAAAATTATAAAACGAATGCCTCGCACGTATAGATTTCACAGATGTACTGTCCACGTAATGAAATCGAATAATATATTATATGTAAATGATCGAATCGGCATTATAAAATAACCATAGTAACAATAATTCTATGAACACTGATCAAAATGTAATGTTTATTTATATGCAAATGAGTATAATTCAAGAATTCAAAATCGATAAAGAATTAATGTCACGCTTATAAGAATCAATGGTCAATTAACACTTTAGATTGTATCAGCTGGAATGTAATAGAAGGACACGGTTCCCCAGTGTACAGGAAGTGTTGTTGCAAAAATGTCATTGATACCATTCACAAGGTATAGATTTACTTTCCTCGATGTTTATTATTCACACAATTTAATATGTAGTATACGTAACAACGAGATACATATATATGTCTTGAGTTTTAAATAGAAATCGAAAGACACGTTGCGCTTTGTATAATCCAAGGAATTTTCGAGTCATTGAAACTAACGGAACTAGGTAATGTATAATTTTGGCTTTTTGAACTCTCATTAATAGTTGAAGTAGTTAGGTACTCTTGAAAATTTGTGTAATTAACCCGCGAATCGGCTAATTTACGAGCCAACGCGTTTTCTCTATATTAACTATACGTTCGTGCGTGAGACTGTTTAAGGTGGTTCTTGCCTTATATATATATAGACGTTTTTAAAAGTAATTATTATTTTTAGTTGCATCAACGTTATATATCAAATAGAGGTACAAATGGGAAAATCAAGAGTTTGAGAAGGAGTAATAATTTTTTATAAATAAATTCGTATAGCGGTTGCGCTGATATCGCTACCATATTAACAAAATTTCATGACAAAGTACCGGAATATTTTTTGTTTCTTAACCAAATCTAACGTATTTAGGCTCATTTTCTTCCTTAATGAGTAATTGGAATCACTGATAAAGCGTAAATTACAATTGTTTACTGAAATAATTTGAATAGCAAATTTTGTAAAAAATTTTTTTAGTACACAATTGTAATTTACGTTGTCAATAAAACTAAAAATAATAAGTACATTTAAAAACGCCTATGTATAAGACAAGAACCACCTTAATACACTAAGAAAAGTAATTCTTTGGGAGAAAGAATCTTTTTTAACTGTTAAAGGGATGTAGTAGGTAATTACAGATTTCTATAATGCATTTTTCGTTATTTAAATTTGTTTTTGATTTTTAGATAATTATTACTGTCATCCCACATTTAATATGTATTAAAAAATACGCGATGATAAAAATAATGAGTAAATATCAACAAATTGTAAGTAAATAACGAAAAGTACGATATTATGTCGGTAAACGTGTAGTTTTGTCTAGACTACGACATCCTCTTAAGAAATGTGGATTGAAATACGACAAAAGTTACAAGACTTAATAATAACGTTTTCTATTACTTGATTTGGCAAGGTGCGCATTATATTTAAATTCTTTATAGTTAAGATGCGAACCATTTACAAGCATTGTGATTTTGATACGAGTTCAGTGAATTAATCAGTTTTGACAATTGACATGTATTAAATTTAAATTAAATATGATTATATCGAAGAAAATTAATAAGAATAAATAAATTAAAATTAAATTTTCTCATATATCTGTAAATAATAATTTATTTATATTATAATTAATATCAAATAAGAGTTTTCCTAATTGCCATTATAAATTTTTTAAAAATGATTATTTTCTTCAAGTCATATTCTCTAACTATTAAGAATTATATTATACTTTATATAAGATGATAAATATTTTTCTTACGCAAAAAAATGTTTGTAATAATAAAGAAACATTTCTTAACTATTAAGAAATCGACATCTGCTACAAATGAAATACAATTTTACGCTACGAAATTCTTGGTTTCTTTGAATGAAAGAATCGTTTTTCTCAGTGCACGCACTTGTAAACGTATAAATGCGCAAAGTCAAAAATTTTTACGTGATGGGATCGTTTGTTTATCGCCCTGTAGATCTATTATCACGTAGAAAAATAATTCACTTTCCAATCTTAGGTCATTGGCATTCACCTTCATAACGTACGCAGTACAAAAATCACTCGAACATTCATCGATCCTTATACCGTTACCGATCAAGAGCAAGACTGTTATTTATCTTTCGTTTTTTTTTTACGACTGATGGCATACCTAAAATATGTACACTCGAACAATCTTCAAACCGGTTTCGACAAGAAAGGAGGAAAAAAATCGCCGTTGTGTAGTAACCTACGTGTAAATTTACGAAACTCTTTAAAATAAGAAAGAAGAGCGGATCGGTTGCTTGGTTATTCTATGGTGGACTCGAAACGCCCCCGCGAGATGACAATGGGCGTAGCTGCCAACGACAATTGAAATTAGTGACGTTAACATCTCGAGTATCTCAAGGTTCCTCGATTATTTGCGATCTCGTGTTACGCGTACGGGTTAACCGATTCAAAAAAATCGGAAGTATCTGGTTTGTAGGTTAATTACTTTGAGATTCGGATTGTACGAGTTGTGTTTTGGTAATAAAAATTTTTTTTTATATGTTATAATTGTTTTGAATTTTTTGTATGTTTTTTTATAGAATGTGAATATACCCTGTACGAAATGAGATAAGAACGGATACTTGTTTTTATGACCAGTGTCTACAAGATTTAAAATACGGGCATTGATCTTCTGAGCAATAGGCACGTGTATTCCAATGATTTGAGAACAGTAAAGTGTACATAAAGAAGAATTTAATTTTTAATTCGTTTTTTTGTATAAGTTTTTGTGATAGATATCACGTATAATTAAATATAATGTTTAAGGGGACAAACCTGGGTAAAATTTGAAAAAAGAAAAATTAAATATTATATTAAAATTTTTTTTAAAGGTTGAAAACATATCTTAATTTTTTAAACAAATTGTATTATTATTAACTTTTATTTAAATTTTTGACCAATTTACTCTCTACACTCCGTACTGTTTTTGCCGTTATGGATTTTTTTCCATTGTGGACTAAGCCCAGGATACCTCAGGAACCATGTTATCAAATAGACTGAAATTTTTAGTCACATTCAAATATAATTTTAATTCATTTGTGTGGCACAGATTTTCAATAAATGTCTACATGTTTAGTTTAAAAAATTATTTAACTTTTTTTATATAAATTTTCAATTTTTTAAAATATTTTGGTAAGAATAATTTTTTTATTAAAAAGATAAAGTTCTAGAAGTATCTTACGGTAATTCCATTATGCAAAAAAAATCTGAGTACGGAGAGTAAATTATCCAAAAAAATTTAAATAAAAGTTAATAATAAAAAAATACGATGACCGAGTTAGCTGTATAATAAGGCTTACGCGCCCATACTTGCGTAGGGCGCTATCGCGCCCTTTGATACAAGTTGTTTAAATAATTAAGAAAAGTTCTGAATTGTTATGAAAAAAATGATTAATTATTTATATTGAATAGCTTTTATCAATTTTAACCCAGGCTTGTCCCATTATCTTCTAAAATGGTACTTCCTGTAGGAAAACAATAGATAAATATTAATTCATCATTTAATATCTATATACCATAACTGTTCATGTAAGTGGTTTTTTCAATGATTTTAAATATATACATATAAGTAAAAAAGTCTTTTCCTTTGCAAAACGAAATACTTACTCTTATACTGTTATATATACACATAATTTAATACCAAAAAGCGTTAAATATATATGAAAAATCTTTTATAATAGTTTCTTGATTGTAATAATAAAAATAAGAGGTATATTCTATTATACAATTATATAAAACAAGTTTTTTCTTATTAAAAAAGTTATTGATTAAATGTATTTAAATTAATGTGTTCTAGATTCTGGTGTTTCATATATGCATATATACAACAAGTTTACTGAAAGTTTGCGTAATAGATCGTAAGCGATTGATACATCACGATGATCAATTCAAGTACCAATTTATCTAGTAAATAAATTAAATAACCCAATTATGAAAACTTGGTCTGACAAATTATGCCGTATTACATACATCATTTTCTCATATTGTTCTCATATTTATTTTTCACTAATTAAAAAATAGTATTAATCGGATTCCATTTGTTAAGTAATAAATAAATTACTTCAATAAAATAAGCCAACAATATGTCCATGATTTGATTTTTTAAATCGATCTTTCGGAGGCAACGGGAAAAAGAAATCCGCAGATTTTTTCGACAACGTTTCGTTGGATGTGATCTGCCAACCTCTTCAGGCTGTTTATTAAAAAATAACAATTTTAAATACGGAAATTAAAAATCGCACACTGAAAACACCGCAATCAACAAATCAAATGGAAAATTAAAGTACCTTTAATCGGCTAAACCGACATATCCAGTGGTTGAATATGCCCATGACTTACTCACAGATAAAACGTTTGTGGCTTGTTTGTTAAAGCTCCTCCTTAAAAAAATTACTTATAATAAATATTCGGTTATTGGATTATTAAAAAAGAGTCACTACATCGAAATTTGTATTTTTATTAGGGCATTTTTAATGAATTATGCACTTCCCGGGATAAAAGTTGTTGCTCGAGTTTTAGCGATTTAATTTTTATATTTCAATTTAATTAAATTTGATTATATTAGAAAAAAAGGTTAAACTAAGTGTTCAAAACAAAAAAATAAGTCTACGATGAATAAAATATGTCTACGAGGAATAAAATGGGTGTACGGGGAATAAAATGAGTCTACGGGGAATAAAGTGATCAAAGAAATAAAATGCAATTTTACTCCACTCGAAGAGGTTAATAAAATAGACTTTTCAGATGATCAGGGTGAAAAAGTAATTATTTAGGGGAGGAGGGGGGGGGGGGTAAAACAAATAAGACCATTTTGCTCGCTTTTCTGGTACTTCTTAAAAGTGAAGTTACTCTAAGGGATTGAGAACGCAAGAGTCACTCGCTGTGAGTGACTTTTCTCTTGTTCGAATACAGAGAAGTAATTTAATGGAGTGAAATCTAAAATTGTCTTGTGATTTTCAAACTGAATTCTAGCTTGAAACATGGTCTAATTTTGACGTAAAAATTAAACTGAATCTTATGTATTTCTTAGTTTACTGCTCGTAAGAAGCTACAAGAATGATTTGTATATTTTAAATTTATGTCCATTCCAATCCATCCTAAGGAAGTGAACTAAAAAACATTTAATTACAGGCTATACTAGCAATATATATATACATATTCTGTCAATAATATGATATCATATGTAAACGCGTTAAAAAAATTCGAAGGAATATAATCGGTATAAATCCATTAAAAAGTACTATCGTTGTATTGTTGATTGTTGTAAAAAGCACCACTAACAGTAGTAAATGTATAGTTACGCCGATAGGACCGAAATTTAATCTTTACTTCCTCAGAGTACATCACACGTGAATTATCTGACAAACATTAAGGATAGAGAGACGGATAATGCGTCTGGCGACCGAGTGCTCGTAAACTCTATCTGGTGCTCTCTTGAATGTGGAACGCGCAGGTGAGCCGAGAAAATACTTGAAAAAGAAAAGTTCAAGGAGAAGAGGGAAAGCGCTACGAAGCTTAACGTAACCGTATATCCTTCCCTATATAGTTCCATCTACAAAACGGAAATCGCCTTGAAATTGTTCTTTCGGTGAGTTTGCTTCGATTTCTTCGATTCTCATTTTCCCCAAGTTTATCTTTCTTTTATTTAAGTTGTTATTAATTTTACTTATTATATATTTAATGGACTGTAAGATCAAAATAATTATTTTTAATTTATTTTAGTGAACAGTCGACATAAGAATTAATTATTAATATACATTGTTCTTAGTTGGGTTTGTAAACGATCTTTATTTATAAACAATTGTATTGGATTAATTTGCTTAAAAAGGAAGTTTCTTCGTGTACGAAATATTTATAGATCCGCATATAGTTCAGTTTACCTAAATAAAGAATGAAGTGTTTAAAAGATCATCGTTTCGTGGATGTAAAGATATTTTAATAAAGTGTCAGAGTCAAAAAATACAATTAAACACGTTAATGCCCATTCAACGTTGGTTATTAACATCAGAGGCAATTGTAGCCTGGAAGAAGCAAATGTTGCAGCTCGTGTTTCGACCCTGGCCCAGGTTTGAAATCATAGGATTGAATCTGTTATGCAAATGACCGACACTCTATACGTCACTCTAAAAGGTGCGTTTATTCTATTACCACTAATAAAATATGTCCATTCGTAATTTATGTACCAGTAATCCCATCATCGCTCTCGACGCTAAACACTGATGTCAGTATTTTACGATTTTAAGTTGAAGAAAAAGAAAAAGTGAATATCTGGTGAAGCAACCCTTTATGATATATATGCATACAACCGTGCGCGAGTGTAATATAAACTAACACTCGAGAGAGTGAACCGAACCGCACTGGGGTTCTTTTTTTTACGAGGCGGTAAACCAATCTCGGGTCATCAAAACTCGTCTTTCGAGAATTCTCAATTGATGTATACATGTATATACAAGCATACACACATATATATATATACCCATTTCCTTTGTGAGTTCTCTTAATTACCTCCCACCTATACGCATCTATATAGTTGATTTAATAAAACCTCGGCAAAATGACTTTATAACGATCGGTGTATATGTATGCTTGTCGTATTATGCACTCTTTCTCCATCTTCTTCATTTTTCTCGAAGAAAGACGATCCTCGTCGTCAGATTCTCATCCGAAATGCGTTCTCCTTCTTTGATTACCGCAGTCGCGGGTTTATCACACAACGTACCTCTGATAAAAATATGGAGAAAACAATGAGACCGGACGTCGTGCGTACAGTATATGTCGCGAGCAGTTTAAATTTAAATCAATGTGACCTTTTTGTATCGTTAACTTGCGTATATACGTATATACATATATACATATACGAACGTATCAACCTCTCGTTTCCTTAACGCATTCATTTTCGTGTGTGGTATAATTTTGATGTAATGTTACACATATATATATATATATGCATGCATGTGTGTGGGGTGTGATGTAGGTATCACTGTTGTCTCTTTGTTTGTCTTATACTATTGTTTGGAGGTCCATGTCAACGCGCCAGAATGACATTGCGCCAGAAGCGTATTACGGACGGTTTCCAATTGAGAAGAGAAGGTGTCATTGCGCCAGCAGTGCCGACAACTTTAACGCGGCGAGGGCGCCAAATTCAAAATTGTATGCCTATATATGTATACACGACCCATATGTATATATATGTGTGTATATACACACGCACACACACACAAATATATGTATGTATGTACATATGTATATATGTGTGTATATGTATATGGTTGAAATAAAACAATATATATATATAAATTGATGAATCGGTACTTATGCCGACACACAAAAAAATCGGAAAATTAGCTTTGTGAGCCCCGCTTCGACGTTATAATATTAATGAAGGATTGGAGTTATAACGTCTTTCGAGGTGCCGGAGGCCTCCGGCCTCCGGCACTTCGAATGAGGTTATAACTTCAATCCTTCATTAATATTATAAGGTCAAAGTGTGCTTTTTTACCCGTGAGGGGTATTAGGTATTTGGGTTATTGGATATTTGGGTTATTGGTTTTTTATGCATTATTTTATCAATTAATATTCTCCCCCTTATATCTGAGTCGTTACATATGTTTTATAACCTCAAAACACCAAGATAACACGTAATGTCACCATAAGTACCGATACTGATGTTTATATATATATATATATATATATATATATATGCGCATTATTTATTTTCTTTATAATTTAATATGATTATTAAATGGCATGTGTGTGTGTGTACACATTGCTTTATTTCAACCATTTAATAATCATATTAAATTATAAAGAAAATAAATAATGCGCATATATATATATATATATATGTATATATATATATATTGTTTTATTTCAAACATATATACATATACACACATATATCATATGTACATACATACATATATTTGTGTATATATGTGTGTGTGTGTGTGTGTGTGTGTCTATATATATATATATACACACACATATATATACATATGGGTCGTGTATACATATAGGCACGCATCTAAACATAAGTAAGATATATGCAAAATAGCATACAATTTTGAATTTGGCACCCTCGCCGCGTTAAAGTTGTCGGCACTGCTGGCGCAATGACACCTTCTCTTCTCAATTGGAAACCGTCCGTAATACGCTTCTGGCGCAATGTCATTCTGGCGCGTTGACATGGACCCTTGTTTGGTATGTATAAGTGTGTTGATGATTTTATTCTCTTACCGAGGTTTATAATATACACGTTCGCTCTCGTGTAATATAATATAATCATGATACGAATTTCTTTAGTTTTTTTCATATCTAATTGAATATATATGATTAAAGTAAATACCAAAGTGTGTACTGAATAAATAAATTACATCTATGTTAATTACGCAGTTAGATTTTATGACCTCAATCTTCTTATATAAATGATAATTTCCGATCAATTGATTTAATTGAATATAATTATTGACAATCAATTAAATGCCAGTAATATATAAAAGAAAACACGAATTACCAAGTTTTAAAATTGAAAGTATATCTATATAGTATACCTATACATATATCGATTGACCTTCGCGAGTCATTAGAATCTATTAAATTTTTTATTTATTTTTAAAATTTTATTTTTTCAAATTTTGAAAGTTTAAGTTTCAAAGTTTCTTTTAACCATCTCAGATAAATAAAATATTGCTATTTTTATAGTAAGGAACAAAATATAAGGAAAAAAAGTGGGACTACGGATATACCGATTCCTGATCAAGGATGTTAGCCAATTATTGATTATATAGCTACACTTAGATTTATATGGGTCTGATTATTTTACTTAAGTAATATTGGTGCTTGATCAACAAACGTGACGGTATATCGTCGCCTCCGAATAAAAACATTCTAACTCAGAAATCGCTTGGAAAATACGTTAACTCAGAATTCGCTTGGAGAACACGTTAACTCAGAAATCGCTTGGAGAACACGTTAACTCAGAATTCGCTTGGAGAACACGTCAACTCAAAAATCGCTTGGAAAACACGTTAACTCAGAATTCGCTTGGAGAACACGTTAACTCAGAAATCGCTTGGAGAACATGTTAACTCAGGAATCGCTTGGAAAACAAGTTAACTCAAAATTCGCTTGGACAACACGTTAACTCAAAAATCGCTTGGAGAAGACTTTAACTCAAAAGTTGCTTGGAGAACACGTTAATTCAGAGGATGATTTTTGGCGCCTCGATTTAAGTTGGCACCACTGCCAAAAATTTTTAACAGTTCAAGAATAAATAAAAAAACTTTCATATATTTATACACGTATTTTTTTTTTAATTTCTCTAAGCGTTCTTATTATACACTAATGCGTTCTCCTAAAAAAGGTGGAAAATTCTTTAAATATTTAAGAAAATCGTAGAAATTAGTGTTTTCGATAACTTTATGAAATCGATATGTACTATAAATCGTAAAATAAATATTTGAAAGAATTGGTATTGTGATGTGTTGGTACTTTATTTTTATGAAATAGCATTATTTCATAATTATATTGTTTTTAATATAAATATTAAAAAATTTGCTTTGTTTAGTTTTAGCGATTATCTAAAAAATATTTTGTATGGGAAAAAGTTCAACTGTATTCCCCCTTGCGACGCAAAGTATACTTTATATATACACACACACACATATATATATATGGGTGGATCTCTGTGACATCGAAGATGAAAAAAATAAATATTGCTATAACTGTGGGAATATGTTTTAGAGGTATCCAGTAGTTCTCCTGAATTTTTTCAGATTTTTTCTATGCCATTATATTAAGTTACAGAGAGTCAAAGTTGACATTTTAGCACTTTTTTTGCATTATATGCCCATTTTCATGAATTTTTAGCTCCCAGGGGATGCATTTTTCACTAAAAACATAAGTATGACTTTTTTGTAAAATTTTCCGAACTTTTCATTAAAAATACTTTTAAAGACATAAATGTATGCTGTCACACTTTTGTAAGTCATTTAAACCTTAAATAGTGAAAATCAGCAATTCTGCCCCGGACTCTGGTAACCTAATACTGTCTAAAAGATGTCTTATTATAGTCAGAAACTGCCTAAAAATTTCCAGAGTGGGTCTAAATCATTAAGATCACTTATGGTCAAAATATCCGGGAAAAGTGCCCGAAATATTAATAGAAATGTATATTTGTTGCCTTATAACGATGAATCTAGTAGCATGATCATTGCAAAAAAATTTATGCACTTACCTTGGAATGGTAGAAAAGTATCTCCACTTGTTTTAGTATCCATCTAATCCCTTGTAAGCTGCTAAAAATACAAATTATTATATACAAATGTAAAAAATTAATTTTTAAACATTTATAATGCTGGATTTTTAGTTTTACATCCCTTACAAGAATTATAATACTAATCTGAAGGATTACTATAAAAGTATCAACATTATTATTATTATTATTCAGCAATACATTGTTTAGATTTCACAAACTTGTCACTGTCACGTTATCATATTATTCATTATAATTATATATCCGATTTATTTATATATCTTTTGTATTAAATACGTATATTCAGTTATTGTAGTAATGATGTTTATATATTTATAGTAATCCTTCAGATTAGTATTATAATTCTTGTAAGGGATGTAAAACTAACAATTCAGCATTATAAATGTTTAAAAATTAATTTTTTACATTTGTATAATAATATTTGTATTTTTAGCAGCTTACAGGGGATTAGATGGATACTGAAACAAGTGGAGATACTTTTCTACCATTCCAAGGTAAGTGCATAAATTTTTTTGCAATGATCATGCTACTAGATTCATCGTTATAAGGCAACAAATATACATTTCTATTAATATTTCGGGCACTTTTCCCGGATATTTTGACCATAAGTGATCTTAATGATTTAGACCCACTCTGGAAATTTTTAGGCAGTTTCTGACTATAATAAGACATCTTTTAGACAGTATTAGGTTACCAGGGTCCGGAGCAGAATTGCTGATTTTCACTATTTAAGGTTTAAATGACTTACGAAAGTGTGACAGCATACATTTATGTCTTTAAAAGTATTTTTAATGAAAAGTTCGGAAAATTTTACAAAAAAAAGTCATACTTACGTTTTTAGTGAAAAATGCATCCCCTGGGAGCTAAAAATTCATGAAAATGGGCATATAATGCAAAAAAGTGCTAAAATGTCAACTTTGACTCTCTGTAACTTAAAATAATGGCCCATAAATAATCTGAAAAAATTCAGGAGAACTACTGGATACCTCTAAAACATATTCCCACAGTTATAGCAATATTTATTTTTTTCATCTTCGATGTCACAGAGAACCACCCATATATATATTATAATTAAGTCAAAATTAAATTCATTATTTAAGTTAATTAATACAAAATTTAGCAGCATTGAATCAATTTAGAAATTCATATAATTAAGTAAGCTATTATCAAAGTGAACAGGGTGAATAGTTTTATTTACACTTCTGGAGTAATATCCGATAATCCCCTCAAATGAATTATATTATTATCCTCGCTTATGCTGAGGCGACAACTTTTATCTGAGAGAATATATACCTGTGTACTATATTTTTGCATAAATAATTATTAAATATTATCAATATTGACTTTTTTTTCAAAATTAATTAAGTACACGATTTGTCGTAGCTTAGTGCTCTGAATTCGATTCTGTTCACGCATATGAATACCTAAATTCGATTTTTATGCATCTCATTTGAAAAAATATTGTTTGCAATATACTTATGAATTAGAAAACTACAACTTTGTGTGATAAAATAGCGCGGTGGTAACTTTTCACGCACTTGTTACGATATAGTACATTGCGAGCTTTATAATTATAAGTGTATTTTTAATTAATTAGTTTAAAATATTTAATAGTATAAAGCAGCTGTTTAATACATTTTAATATAATAAAGAGAAAAAATGGAGTCTTATATCGTTTTATCGAAGCGATATTAAAATATTTAAATGCGACGTAAAATTTATTTCTCCGTCATGTATATATTCAATAGAATTTTAGAAGTAGGGAGCAATATAACTATGTTGCACTCAAAGTATTAAAATAAAATTTTTTGTTCAAAGTTCAGCTTAAATATTTACTAACAAACGTGAATATTATGTATTTCATAGTTTAATAATTCATCTATTCATTTTTAACACAATATTTTATTTTCAAAATCTTACAAATTTTGAGCTGAAAAAAATATTTATAAAACACATTGAAGCAAGTAAATAATTTTAGAATAAAACGTAAATAATATGAAAATAAAAACAACATTTTTACTTGCATGTTTACATTAAGCGTTTGATGATGATATTTGTGCTATATAATATGATATATAATATGTAATTAATTACTATTTACTAACTATACTAATATAAAATATATACTTACAAAAATAAGTAATCAATTTTTTCCTCTTCTTTGTTTCTCTTTTTAGTATGTTTCGGTTTATTCCCAGCAAATACACCGTAGACAGTTACATGATTGTGATTTCGATTTTTGGTTATTATATTTACGTTTTTGTTCTATACATGCACTCATCTCATCATCGCAAATCGCCTATCGATCCATATATATATATATATATTTCATATTATTTCATAATTGTATTGTTTTTAATATTATTTAAATATTAAAAAATTTGCTTTGTTTAGTTTTTGCGATTATCTAAAAAATATTTTGTATGGGAGAAAGTTCAACTTTATTCCCCCTTACGACGAAAAGTATAACACGAAAAGTATTTATATAAAAGTATATGAAAATTATACATACATACATGATAAATAAGATATATATATATATATATATATATATATATATATAACAACAAATATCAAAGAACCGAAAAAATTCTTGCGCGCTTGGAGTTTCTAGTGCATATATATATATATATAAACATATTCCCACAGTTATAGCAATATTTATTTTTTTCATCTTCGATGTCACAGAGAACCACCCATATATATATATATGTGTGTGTGTATATATAAAGTATACTTTGCGTCGCAAGGGGGAATACAGTTGAACTTTCTCCCATACAAAATATTTTTTAGATAATCGCAAAAACTAAACAAAGCAAATTTTTTAATATTTAAATAATATTAAAAACAATACAATTATGAAATAATGCAATTTCATAAAAATAAAGTACCAACACATCACAATGTCAATTCTTTCAAATATTTATTCTACGATTTATAGTACATATCGATTTCATAAAGTTATCGAAAACACTAATTTCTACGATTTTCTTAAATATTTAAAGAATTTTCCACCTTTTTTAGGAGAACGCATTAGTGTATAATAAGAACGCTTAGAGAAATTAAAAAAAAAATACGTGTATAAATATATGAAAGTTTTTTTATTTATTCTTGAACTGTTAAAAATTTTGCAGTGGTGCCAACTTAAATCGAGGCGCCAAAAATCATCCTCTGAATTAACGTGTTCTCCAAGCAATTTTTGAGTTAAAGTCTTCTCCAAGCGATTTTTGAGTTAACGTGTTGTCCAAGCGAATTTTGAGTTAACGTGTTTTCCAAGCGATTTCTGAGTTAACATGTTCTCCAAGCGATTTCTGAGTTAACGTGTTCTCCAAGCGAATTCTGAGTTAACGTGTTTTCCAAGCGATTTTTGAGTTGACGTGTTCTCCAAGCGAATTCTGAGTTAACGTGTTCTCCAAGCGATTTCTGAGTTAACGTGTTCTCCAAGCGAATTCTGAGTTAACGTGTTTTCCAAGCGATTTCTGAGTTAGAATGTTTTTATTCGGAGGCGACGATATATACTTAATCTTTTTATGGAAATTAAAATGAAAAATAATTAAATAATTGTGGATCTTATACGATAAAGAGTTTATTTTTTGACTGATCGATAAATGTTAGAAAGTTAATGAACAATTTATAATTGTATATAGTCAAATAATAATTCATCTCCCGAATTTAGAACAAACTCCGTTTTCTGTAGGCGTGTCACTCTTCTAGTTAGCGAGTAATTTAAGCATCTCCCATTGTTTTGTAACACAATTTGCTCCTTTCATCGCGTATTGTCACTTTCGTATTATACACACAAACAAACAAACACACACACACACACACACACACACACACACACACACACACACACACACACACACACACACACAATAGAACCACCAGAACAAGAAAAAATAACGGACACTTTGAAAATGCATATCCATATAGTATAAAACCCATGCATTTATATGCGCGCTTACACGTTCTAAATATAGAGTAAAAACGACGTAATCGTCTTAGGAAAAAAGAGTATCCAATAAACAGGAAGAGTGAAAAATGCACATAACGCACTCGACGAAGTAAAAAAAAAAAATAGGTAGAAGGATCTTCCCGCACCAACGAGCGTCCACTCGTGCATTTCTCTCGGTGTGTATAGTCGTTGCTCAGAGTGTTCGAAAGCGCGCACATGCCACAGCCCTTCCGGTCCCCTAGCACAAGAGAGCCCTATCTATCATTCATTCTCCTTCTTCCTATTCTTTGGCTCTCCTCGACTTCTACCTTGGTCTTGTTTTTCCTTTTCCTATCGCTTGTGTATACCCTCCGCCTTCGCGATGTAAAAATCCGTGGAATCTTTTCGGAGGAGAGATACGTGTATAACGGTTGCGACTATCAGGAAGGATAAAGGGCCGCGAGGAAAAAAGGGTATACGAAAGAACCGATGCAACCTACAGCGCGCTAATGTTCTAAACGTTCTGGAACCTTCGTCAAAGGTGAACACGCTAAACGATTATCCTTCCCATCTATTGGGATCGCTTCTCCTTGTATACTTTTCGTTCTCTATACCATTTCGGTTGCTTGGTTTTTCTAATTTTTTTATTTAATGTTTCTTATCTCCCCATGGTTTGGGTAGCACCGAGATATGTAAACCTATTTTTGATAACGTACATTTCACTTTTAACATATCTTGCAGTAGATTGTCGTTTCAACGTACATATATAGATAAAGTAGAAAATTTAATTACTACTTTTATTGGTGATACGCCACTTTTTTCTTTCATTTTTATTAATTGTTAGTTATTTATGCATTTTATGACCATTCAAGATTAGACTATGATTTGTAAAGCGGATTCCCGCTTCGGGAGAACGTGGAAAAGCCTTCAGTTACATAAAGTATCCGAAGAAAGTTTATCTCAAATGTTATGTACGTATATTTAATAATTTGCAATATTTTTCATCTTGGGTTAATGAATTGTAAATTTATTTTGTGAAGACGGGTAAGTTTATCGAACTCGGTGATTTTTACTTTTAAATTGTTAAGTATAAAATTGAAATAAATATTTATTTGCAAAACTATGTATACGTGATATTTTACAACACCAATAATTTTGTTAAATACAATGATTGTTAATAAAAAAAATATATTGTATATCCACGAGTAATACAAAAAAGTTAGCGTAAAATATATTTAATTATTTCGATAAAACGTGATAGATCGCAAGCCTTATAAGTATTTGAACGGCGCACGGAAATCTGACGTTTTAATAAGTGAAAGTATAATAAAGAATCCGAAACTACCAGAAAATGTTTGACGTCTGTGATATATATCTCGACCCAAAAATATCAGTTCCAATAAACACCGAAAACAAATCTTTCCTTAACCCACCGTCAATCTGAAATAATTGCACGATAATCGAGGAAATATACATCGCGTGGTTAAACTCGACACATATAAATAAAGTTTCGACACTGTGCAATTTTGAACGTATACTATTACCAGTGAATATAAAAAAAGAGCATTTAAATCCCATCATTGGTGAATAAAGAAGAGGAATATATATGTAATATACGTTACTTGTAAATTAGAGAAAAATTGATCACCAAGAGAGAAGAGTTAAGTAAGTATATAGAGAAACAAAAGAATGACCGAGAAAGAGGCGCGCTTGAAAATCGTAAAATCCAAGTGCCCTGGGGGGGTCGAGGCCCGAGCGTAGCCCCGAGGAAAAGAGAAAGTCCCGTGAACTTGCGTCGTGAAGTATAAAGAAGCAGAAGAAAATAAAAAGCGGCCGTCCACGCGACGGTGATTTCAACGCCCGGTCCTTTAAAGAAAAAAAAACGTCAGAGTTGAGTTTCGGGTGTCGAGACGTGTAATTTCGGGGCGCTTTTTTTTTTTCTCTGGTTGTTCAAGACGATGCGTCGTAATGAAATTGTCGAGAGGTCCTGCAAAGGTGATCATTACGATTAAATTAAACGCGAGTGATCCTTGAAATTACGTTTTTCCTCGTTGCAACGACGTTTTACGAACTGGGTTATGCGGTTTAAATGGTTATTAATTAACTTTGAGATTTCTCGAGCTGTACACTTTTCGACTGTATACGTATAATAATAGTGGGCTGTTTTAAATTTATTTTTTTTTATATATATGTTTAAACGTTAAATGCGAAATGGTTGAAAATTTAATGACGAAATGAGAGCGAGGTTGACGTTTCTTTGACAATTTTTTTTTTCAGTGCACGTTGTACGTCTCGACAGTTTCCGTTCGAGCAACAGATGATGCAATTATAGGTACGCGTTAGAGCAGCAGCGGCTTTAAGGGTGTCGGTTGCGCGCAGAAAAATTAAACATTTTTGGTGGCTTGTTTATTTTGCGAATTAAAGTACTAAAGTGTACGTGTAATAAAATTACAATAAATCGTAAAAGGATAATCACATTTGTCTTCTCTTTTGTTTTACGTGTTCAGTACTTATCAAAAGATAAACAAATAATTTCTATGTACAATTGCGGTTTTATACATTGAAATGAATATTAATGGAAATTAGAAATCCATGCAGTAAACAATGAAACTTACGCGTTTCGCTTAGGTATATAGTCGAGATACGTTGGAATTTACACATTGAATCATCGTGGTGAATCATGTGAAAAGTCAATTAAAATTGTCTCGGAATTCCATTTTCTGGATCATTGAAAAGTCTAAATAACAGAAATTTTCTCTACTTATTTCCTGGTACACTGTGTCAACTGTACTTATGTACAAAAAGTAGTTGTCGCATCTTACGAAGAAATTATAATAACAATAGAGTTATTTTTTAATTGCATAATTAAATGAGTATTGCGTAATGTATACCTATATAGAAATAATAAGATATTAAGATCGGTGAGGTGAGTCATTGAGATTGATAAAAGTATAGGATGTACGGTGATCGGTGATGGTCGAAGACATCTGTCCGAAATAAAAGAAAATGTATTATATCAAGGGCAGTTATAGAAACGCGAGCGCGGGTTCATTCTCCGTTCGTTCTCGATTTCGCGAGGGTACATAAAGAACCTTTGTAACTCGGAAATAAATGATTATAGTAATCATAACCTCGAAAAAGAAGGGTGCACTTACTCGATCTTCGTCCGTGCTCGATAACAAAAAAGTAAATTAAACAAAAAGAGTGGCCGCAAATGCGAGAGAAAGAAAACCTACTTCTCGAGAGAGGGAGAGAGAGAGAGAGAGTAACGACAGGAGAAACACAATCCGCAGCGAAGGTAGTATCTCTCCGCGTCTTTATCCCTCTGCCAAAAGGAAAAGAAAGGAAAAAAAGAGGAGGATCGAGAAAGGAAAGACAACAGGAGCAGCGAGGAATAGGTCTCCTACAGTTACAATTTCAACGAGAGCAGAGCGGAAAGGAAAGCAGTGTAGGTATTACAAACACACAGCGTACAAGCAAAAGCAAGCAAGTATATAATATATAAGTATAACGTAAAGGAACGAGGGAACCAAGAACCAACTACCAAGAGGCAAGAGGCAAGAGTACACGAACGAACGCGGGTCGCGGAGCATATTATATATACCATAGGTATATAGCCGTGGCTGAAGCAGTGGTGTGCCGATGCCGACTCGCCGAGTCAAAGACGGAACAGCGGAGCCGCAACTCGCAACTCGCGCGAAAGAGAGAGAGAGCGAGAGAGAGTGAGAGAGAAGGGGGGGGGAGAGAGGAGCAAACACATCTGGCCGGGAGGTGGGGGTATTTCACCGTCTGTCGGGATTCCCCCTCCTTTCCGCTCCCCCCGTCACGCGGACCCCCCACAACAACACACACGCACACAAAACAGCCGCACGGCGGGCTCGGTCTCGCGCGCTACGCCACCTCGTCAGTCGGCGCCCAAGAGACAGCGCTACGTGCTTCGACGGAGGGGCATTTTCGGGCCCCGAGCGAGAGAGCGCGCGTGAAACGCGCCCGGCCCAGGAGGGGGCGAACTACTACACCGAGAGAGATAGAGAGACAGATAGAGAGAGAGAGAGAGAGAGAGACCGACGAACACACCGTGATACAGGAAGGAAGAAAGAAAGAGCAAGAGCGGTGCACACGCGGTCGACACCGACACCGACACATCGTCCCGCGCGCAGGACTCTTCTCTGTGTACACCACCGAGTGCGTTACGTACCTTTCTTATTTCACGACGAATCGTACACAGTTTATACCCTTCCGAACTCACGACGACCTAAAACAAAAATCGTAAGTATATTTACATTTCCTTAGTTAGTAAATAGTTAAGATTATACGTCGTAGCTACGAGTTTTTCTTTTGAACGTTTTGATTCATCGGTAAGTACTTCTCGTCAGTTTTCTCCTGCGAACGCGTGCACAACGTTTACGTGTGGGGAAGCCGGTAGGAAATATTCCGCGTACTTATATATATATATATACACACACACACACGTAGAGTTTGGTGCGCCCCAGGACGCGCAATTGCATCAGCTCTGTAGCGGGAGCTCGCAAAGGGAGAAGTGGCCCTTCGGGATTCTTTTGTTTCTTTCCTTCGTGCGCGCGCAATGCGCTCTCGTTCTCTCTCTCTCCCTCTCTCTCAATATTATTTTATCGTTTATGCAATAACGACGTGTTCGCGGTGACAAATTGGATATTTGAATAAATATTTAATCGCGAACTGTGTGTTTTGCGTTTAATCGCGCTTTTCTTTATTGCGAATTCTCAATTTTCCCTTTGAAGATGATGCATCTCTTGTATATCCCTCTGTCATTTTCTTCAAGTTGAGTTATGTTTCCCAGTACTCAGAAATATGTGGATCGGAATCTGAGTAGCGTGACGATTAGTAGTACGAAAATTCGTCGGTAAACGTATAAATATCAATGAATCGTGAAGATGTATTCGTAAACTATACCATATTGCGCGGGAAGCCGAGTCAACGTGAAATTGCGAAAACAATATACGGTTTTTAACGATTTCTTCGTTTACGAGTATCTTTTTGTACGCTCGACCGATTTACGTGATCCTTGTGGGTGTTGGCTCTCGATGATTTAGAAATTTCTAAAATGTAACACCGGTTTTATTTAAAAACGATATTTCTTAAGCGTTAGCCGATTGTAACTTTCGTTATACTATTTCGATATCGATTTGTCTATTTTTTCATTGATTGTTTTAATATCGATTTATCCGTACGTGCGTTCATCAATAGGTTTGAAGGTACACTACGCATTTAATGTCTCGAATGTTGTTCTCAAAATAAACAATGTGTTTTTCAGTAGTAACAACGCCGATACAGAGCGAGAGAGGAAGAAAATAAAGGATAAAAAGAAATTGAGATAAAACGAGAAGAGCTGCGGCTGGTTTACGAAGGTGTAAGTGAGAAAACGAATCTAAGCCGCATTCGTTACTTCGAGTATACACATACCTTCGTTTTCCTGACTGACTGGCTGACGGATGAGACCGACTCTTTGGGAATAAGGCCGACAACCTCGAAGAAACTCGGGATTGAGATAAAGAACTCGAGGCCGCGAAGAGACTTAAACGATTTTCCATGCCTCTCTGAGATCGTTCCAGAGATTAGGAGAAGGATAAAAAAAGGGATAGGGGAAATTCAAAGGCAAGAAATATGTTGAAGCTACTAGGAGAGCTTAAGGGTTACCTAAAATGGCAGGATATCAGCACGGATTCTATGGTCTTCCGTATGCACAACCTGTTTACAGCTGTGCTGCTGTTGACCTGTTCAATGATCATTACTGCCACTCAATTTGTAGGTAACCCTATATCGTGTATTGTCTCTTCGGCTCTTCCCACTCAACCGATCAACACTTACTGTTGGATTACTTCAACGTTCACTATGCCGGATGCATTCAATCGCCAGGTACTTGTCATCTAGGTCATGCGTGTTCTTTCGTTGATGCTTATCAAGGATAGATATTTGTGAAACTGGGTGAAGTTCTATACAATCTTGTATTTTATAGTTTTATCTACAATTACTATACTTATTGGTTATAATTAAAATTACTCGAGTAACATTATTTTAATACTTAACATCTATAATTGGATATTGTTTATTGGATTGTATTTACAAAGTTATAATTAGAATCTTGATATTAAATTCATTATAAGGTCATAATCTAGAATTTTCTAAATTAAAATCATAAAAACGCAGATAGTCTTATTCACAAATATTATCCTTTATAGTAATTATTTACAATGCCAACACTTATTAGTTTTATTACATTTTTTACATAAAATTGTAAAAGGATGTTACAGAATTTATGCTGTAGAAGATAGTAGGCTTTGAAGACAAGGACACTTTAAGTTGTGACAATGTTGCACTAATGCACGTTCTTTTCTTGTGTTTCATGCATAATGCAATATCTTCAACTTATTTACATACTTCATTTAATACACACACACACACATGCACACACGCACATTTTTCTATAAAAACTCTTGTATAAGGATTAAACTATTATATTAATTTTCTATAAAATTTTCGTAATAAAAATATATTTGTTTTATATATATATTTAGTCCGGATTGGAGCTAAAAGTTGTATATCATAGATGCAGGATGTTAAATATTTCAATCAAACCGGAAATAGTTCGATTATTATCATTATTACGACACTTACAATATGCATATATGTATGTTTTCCTTTTATAACGAGGTCGTCAATCTAATTATTGTAACTTGTGAATTACCCTGTCGGTGAAATTGAAAGTTCATTCTGCAGATGTGATGTATATAGCGCAATCTAACGCGTTGATTGAACGGGCAATGGGGTCTACGAATTGACGAGTTATTTTCTGTACAATAAGCTCGTCTTATATCTGCAATTACGAGTAGTTACAAAGAAATTAACTTTTTTTTCAACACTTGACTTCATACTGGAACTTTATAATTTTACTTAAAACACATTTTATTTTTATTATGTCGTACGAAAAAATACGCTAACATTGTGATTTAACTGTAATGTATAAAATTCTGAATTTCAGAGTAATTTATTCGTGAATCAATGTCGCACAAAAATGATAAAGTAAAATTATATTATAATTTATTATATTCAAGTAATTTTTTTTCTATGAAAAAGGACAATTAAAAGTATGAAATTTGCATTGTTCACGGATAATTAACTTATACAATGGTAATAAGACAAGCAATTAATTTTTCATTAAGTTATATTACAATACTTTCATCCTTATGCAATTTGATAATATAATTTAATGCAGGAAATACAATTCAGTTGAAAATACTTTAAAAAAAATATTTTATACTTTAATCATCTCATTTTGAAGAATCCCTGTAATCAATATAGGTAGATGTTTATTTTAGTTGATAAGCATTTTAAAATACAGATATAAATATGAGTTTACAAAAATAAATTGCATGATGCCACAAAGACATACAAAATGTAAATATGTGTATTATAAACGAAAATTAAAATTTAAAATTTACAGTTGATTGAAATTAATACAATACATAATCAATCAAAACTTAATTTGGTTTAAATGTGAAAATTATTAATAACTGATGCGAAGAAAGAATGAATAAAAAAGAGAAGATTGAAAACTGTCAGTTTTAAGATTTAGTAACGCCAGTTTCACTAACGCTCATTAATCTGGTATCTGTCGTTGTGTCCGATTGCAGGTCGGGCTGGAAGTTGCTCACCCCGGAGTATCCAACGACTTTGGCGACGTGAATGCGAGGAAATACTACACCTACTACCAGTGGGTCTGCTTCGTCCTCTTTTTCCAAGTAAGCACGCCTCTCCTTTCGTCGGCGGGCATTTAAGGCTCGTGGCTCGCTTGCGCGCACGTGTGTCTCTCGTGCCTTCCTTTTTATCTACTCGTTCCTTTTGCTCCGACTTATCACGATTCGCAACATCTGCTACGATCGCAGTTTTTTTTTACCCGATTCAGCGAAAGCCTACTCGGCGAACTTTTTAACAAGTCATCTTTTTATTACAATTATTTCTTTCACTTTGTCTCGAGATGTTAACTGCGTTTTTCTCGATGAAATACGATATATTTTAATTTAAATTTTTAACAATAATACAATATTTTTTAACTTTAATGGGCAATATTTGTTTTATTCTCATTTAAATGCATTAATATTTTTCTATTTTAAAAATAATTTTATTAAATCTATAATATATCTTTATTAGTACTAATTAGAAAGTATTAAATATTTAAATATATGTTTTGTGTACCAAGGTTGTTTTATTCATGTGCATCGCGTATTTATTAAATTTTATTATATACAACTACATAAAAAATGTAAGAAATATTAAGAAATATTAAAAAATTAAATATTAAAAAATTAAGAAATATTGTATAAAAACTGTAAAAAAACGAAGAGGGAAAAAATTTAGATAGTAGATACATTATACAAAATCCTCTTAGAAGGAACATATAATATATATATATATATATATATATATATATATATATATATATATATATATAACACATAATAACCAACGCGAAAGTAAAATAATAAATTCCTTACTACCAGTTGAAAATGTTAAACAAAAGTTTATAAATAAAATATGTAACCAAAACGTTCTCTTGTCGCGTACGACTATTATCAGTTTATGCTTACATAAAAATAGTTTAATACTCTTTAGCCGAGCCGTTGTGTTATCGTGCGTCTCGATACTTCAATTTCATCAGTTCTATGTATCTGTGTGCCCGGTTGTATCGGGTATCCTCGGTGCTCGTCAAATTTATGGTCGTTCTTCTGTAATTTCAGGCGATGGCCTGCTACTTCCCGCATTGGCTTTGGGGTATGTGGGAGGGCAACCTGATAAAGACTCTGGTTATGGGTTTGAACCACACGCTCGAAGCTGAGGAGTCCGTCACCAAGAAGAAGAACATTATCATGGACTATCTCATGTCGCATATCCGGGTAAGATTCAATAACCCATTCCTTTTTTTTACATCCATTTAACGACTTTTCCTTGCAATATTTGGAAGTATATCGTAACATATCCGTTTTCTGATCACGCTTATATTTACAATAAAAATTATTTATTATATATAAGATGATCCAAATGCTTTTTAAATATAAATTAATTTATTATTATTTATATTAACAAAATAATTGAAAATTGTATACTGATCAGGAATTGGGTAAGATATGATACTTGATTGTATTAAATTGTTTACGATTTACACAAATTTTAAACTCAATGTGAATTAGAAGTCGTTGGAATTAATTAAGAATTGAAATAACTTTTTTTAACACTTGTTTATACGTTAGACAAGGTAGTTCACTGTTACGCTAATATATGAATAATTAGTTAAATTAATCGATTCTTGAAACGATACTTCTTTTTCGTATTCCATACTGTAATTATACTTTATTGTTTTGCGAAGTTTTGAAATTTTTTCGTGAATGAAAGTTTATTTTTATTAATAAGTCTCGAGGAATTTTGCAATAATACTTTAAAAGTCATAATTAGATAAATAATTAACGCTTTAAACAAGAAAAAGAATACGATGCATAGTTTAAAAATAAAATATATCAATCCCGTTATTTAACATGGGGGAATTTAAGTTTACGGTTTAGCGTACATTTTACGATTATAATAACAGAAGCTTATTAGTTTTCGTAACATAAAATAGTTTTTGACATTCTTGAGTAAACAATTGTAAAAAAGTATTACACATGACACAGTAATTTCCCTTAGGACATATCTATTGCGTCCTTGTAAATACTTAATTATTGAGTAAACGTAAACAATTTATTTTATTGTTTTATTATATAAATTGTATCAATCATTATTTTACATAAAAGAAACTATTATTATAAAAATTCATTGTTTTGATATGTATATCGTAATATACGTAAATTGTCTTAATAATGTGGTTGCGTAAGATATTTGATATCACTATTTTGTCACACACATATATTTTTGAAAACTCTTCTGACAAGAGCAATTCACTCATTCGACATGTGGTGTACGTTAAATCAATTTTCCACGCGAATTCATTAGGCGTTTCTCATAGCTACAATTAGTTCACGCAATTTTAGCGTGCCACACAATTTTCCCCTTAATAAGATGGAAAATTGACTAATTAATGGTTGAAACGAGAAAAGGAAGACGGTAACAAAAAAGGAGGCGAGGGAATTAATTTACACTGTTACGAAACGAGAGGAAGCTCACACATCCAATAATCGTTCGAAGGCAAACAATGAAAGAGAGAATTCGCATAAATCGCGAGATCCGTGCTATGATGCATCACTCGGCCCTGGTGAGCTTAACGCCCGACGCCTCTGAGAAGTGAGGTGCCTTTTGCACTTGCGCAATCGGTGTTTAATAATGACATTATTTGTATTTACACGACGTTTCATTGATGCATCAACAACAATTGTCTTTTTTTGTTTATTTTACGATTTTATTGAATTTATTTAGCATTTGAATAACTTAAACAGTTGTAAGGAGAATGATTTGGGATTCTTATTTAAATGTCTTCATTTTTATACATGTGGGAAACCAGTTCATAAAAATCTTTTCGAAATATAAATTTAAATTCAGTAGATAAAATAATTCAAATGTAACATCTTCATTTTTTTTAAGTTCTCGAATGTTTATGATTTATTCGATTTTTATTTCTAATCTATATGTTTAATCAAATATTGCAAGGAGAATAATTAAATTATTCGATTATTGGAATAGAAAATTTCTTTTTAAAACCTTTATAATATTAAAGGATTTATTTCTTCTAATAAATGTTACTCACTATCACTGAATATTGCTAAAATTGATAGTTGCATGCTTATTATATAATCATTTGCTATAATTTTTTAAAAATATTTCGCTGCTTCATTTCTAATTTCTAATAAATAATACTCTTGTATTATAGCTATTACAAGTAAACAATTGTAACAATTAATAATATATTTTAATTATTAAAAATTATTTAGTTTAGTATTAATTAGTTCGATTTTTTTAGGAGCAATTTCAATGAAATAGACAGTATTAAAAAATTTATTAGTTTCGAAGTATAATCTGACACTTCTGTATGACTTGATATGAAAGGATTTATTTAACGTTTGGTGATAATTCAGTACTTTAACGTGTATTAAAGTATATTTATCTCAATAAAAGAGACTGTGATTCATATATCTAAAAAGATTGAATTTATATCAACATTCAGATTTGAATATTAAGGTTATTTTGAATGAAATGTCTATACCTAAATATCATTTATTTATGGGAAAGTGATAGAAAATTGCATATGCATGCATTACTTAATTAAGAGATTATTATGATGTCACTTAAAAATGTTAAACATTTGTGTGCTATGTAACTAATTTATAATTACAGTAATTTTTTTATTTTGTTGTAAAATTTTTTGACTATGGTAATTTTTGTGATACTAATTTTAATTGATAAAAAACTACTTTATCTAACATTTTATAAAAGCTAAATATGGCAAATTCTTAAATTAAATTATACTTCATCCAAGCAAATTTCACGAAAGAAATGATGATCTGTGACTCGAGCAAAGAGTCGTTGTCCGGCGCTTCCGAGTCAATTCAAGTTCGTTTAGTCCAATCACCATCAATAAACTCTGCTTCTCTTTTATAGACGCACAACATGTACGCATACCGCTACTTCGCCTGTGAAGCTCTATGCTTGGTTAACATCCTGGTCCAGCTTTACCTGATGAATCGATTCTTCGATGGAGAATTTTTAACTTATGGATTGCGAGTATTACACTTTTCCGAGGCACCACAAGAGGAACGAATTGATCCTATGGTTTACATTTTTCCGCGAGTGACTAAATGTATATTCCACAAATACGGAGCTTCAGGAACGATACAGAAGCACGATTCACTTTGTATACTGCCACTTAACATCGTTAATGAAAAGACTTACATCTTTATTTGGTTTTGGTTCCTGATATTGACAATGCTGCTTATGGGATTATTGGTTTACAGAGCGGCTATTATTTTTGCACCAGCAGTTAGGCCTAAAATTTTGCAGCTTTCTTCAAGAATGCTTGAGTTCGAGACGTGTCAGAGTATTACCAAGAAAATTGATTTAGGTAACTTTTCTTCATTTACCATAATTTTATAGATAGAAATAGGATAATAATTTAATTTTGTAATAATAGTTATCATTGGTATTTTGTTACGAAAAAGCGATTTGGATAAATTCTAAATAGTCAATATAGAATTTAACAAAAGTTTATTTTGACTGCTAGTTTTTAAAAAATTTTAAGTGAGTTTCTGTATAGTGACTTTTCATGCTCATTGACCATACACAAATACCATACACGAATTTTTTAAATATTATATTAACAAGGACAGGACCAACCCTGCGGGAAACGAATCTTTACCAAACTCTAGGATACTTTTTCTATTATAAAAATATGAAGAAAGCCAGAGTTATGTATTTTAATGCCCTTATTTCGATAGATATACCAAACTTAAATCTAAAAGAAACCTGAGATCAAATAGGTACGATTTGAAATAAGAAGCTGAAATATTTTGATTTGGTCATAAATTATGTATGAAATAAGATTTTAACCATATTTTGGTTTAAAAATTAATACATTTTTTATTTCATAATATAATTACTATTTATCAAACTATCGCTAAAATCCTTTCTTTCATAATTTTTGACCAAATCAAGATATTTGAGATTCTTTTTATTTTCAAATCATATCTATATGATCTCAGTTTTCTTTTAAATGCAAGTTTTATAGCATATCGTTATTGGTTTCCATGTTATAAGCGATTAAAGTCAAGTAACACAGGGCATTGGAATCTATAACTCCGGCGCTTTCTTTATATTTTTATAGTAGAAAAAGTATCTTAGAGCATGGTAAAGATCCATTTTCCGTAAATTGGTCTTCTCCTTGTATGGTTTGTTTTTCTTAAAAACAACCTTTAGTTTTATATCTTTTCCTTTAAAATATAATTTAGATGTTTTGATTTTGCAGATTTTCATACTTTTTTTAAAATGTTTCAAACTATTCAATTACCAGTAAGACATTGATATTTTATGATTATTATCTATAAAAAACTGGTGGAATTAGAATATGAGGGTGAAGAAGAATTTTAATAACATAATAATAACATCAAAATTAATTAACGTAGTAGATTAATTGAAATTAAGGAGGTGGCATACCCAGTGTGTTACCGTCCGGGTAAAAAAAAGATAATTATTATTGAAAATCGAAAATGTATGATTTTGCGTAATTGTTTGGTGCAGACATTTTTTAGGGTGTCCCTATTGTATTTACCTGGAACATTGTAGAATGACTTTTTATTTAATTATCCAGTACTTCTGTATTCGGGTTTTCCGCAAAATTGCGTATTGTTTAAAACAAATGTAATAATTATCTTTTTTTCATTCGGTCGGTAACACACTGGGTATGTTATCCCCTTAAATTACTTGAAGTAATGCTTATTTGTAATGACTAATGATTTTTCTTCTTATAACAGGAGACTGGTGGATTCTCTACGTATTGTCATCAAATATGGACTCGTTAATTTATAGAGAGCTGCTACAAGAATTGACAAAGAAAATGAGTGAGCATATGTCGCCTGTAAGCTCATAGGGCAGGCTCATAGCCGTGTTTAGGCTAGAGAATGGCAAATTTTACGATAAACGCGTTGATCTTTAGCAGTCAGCAAGGCGTTGTTTATTCATTGTTAATTCTGAGAGAGATAGGAAAATTATGTACGATATATAGCGTGCGGGATGGAGAAGAAAGATGTTTTTCATACGTGCTACGTTACCTGGTAAACGTTAAAGTTATTAAGAATTTTATACTTTATAGTTGATATTACCTGTTTCAATAAGTATTTTGAAGTAGCGTTGTCGAGCTTTTTGGTCTAATTTTTATTACAATGTTGTAAAGATATTGTATTTTACTAAAAAAATAATTGCCGAAGAAAAAAGGTTATCCAAAGATTTAAAATTTGTTTTACATGGGTCGCATATAATATTTTACAGGATTCTCGGTTTTAAAGTATTGAATGTGTTACGTCATAAGTCGTAATGTGAGACATGTGGTTAGTAATCCTCTAATTGATTTAAAAAAGAATATTGACTTCTTGTTTCTTAGAATATTTTGGAAATAAGAGATTGTATTAATTAATACCAAATTGGTCAAACACATTTTTTACATTTACATTATATTTTGAAAGTAAACATTTTTAATACGTTTTATAAACGTCCCAAGGTAACATAGCAAACTATGGTTTAAACTAAATCCAGTGACAAAACAAATATAATTCCGCGCAATTAGAATAAATTTAAAAATTGTACAACGTTATCTTTATACTCGCAATAATGAATATAATATTGTCATTGCGAAAGCAATAAACAGTTTGGAATATTTCGCATGTTGTTTAGAACATAAAATTGCGAGACAACGCGTGCCTTCTCCACCGTCCTTTTTATAGAGCATGCAGAAGCGACATGTATTTTTTATATAATATATACAAATGCAAATATACAAATATGTATGTGTATATATGCACGTTCCTGTATATACATACATATATAAATATTTGCAATTTAGGGAATATTAGAGCATAGCGCAGAAAACATTTGTACGATCATTTTGACAATATGCGCGCGCTCCGGACCGATAAAACGACGATAGGACTCGGAGAGTCGTTTGATATAAAATAAAAAACATATATATAGATATATATAAATATATACATACCACTGGTGGTATTCCCATTGCTGTTTTAAGCGACTTCATTTTTCTCTCGTAGATTTTTGTACTATATTATTATAATTATTATATTACTCTATATAAACTCCCACGACTGCTGCTCCTTTGTGATCTTAGTTCGGTGTTTCGAATTTGACGATTTCGGAGTAAAACAGCAGCTCGTCGCGAAGACTGACACGAGGAGCGATTCTCGAGAGTGCGTGAGAGCCACTCGTGTAATTAATAATTGTTGCTGTTGAGATTAATGCTAAGTAAGCGCCAAACACAAAACTTATATCAAATTTAATATTCCAATGGACCACATTCTCTTTAAACCTTTAAAAAAGAAAACGTATTATTTCAATCCATTGGAAAATATTATTCATTTGTGTGCTACATCAAAACAAACAATTCTGTAAATTTAATCAGTATGCAAAAAATGACAATTATATATTTTTCAAGCTCTTACAGTTTTAAAGTGATAAATAGATTTGTAATGTAAGGAGTGAACGATATGAGCGAAATATAGTGAGAGGAGCAAAGTTTGAAGAAAATGGGATGATGGAATTATCATTAAATGTATTTTTACTGTATACTGTTAATTGCGTGACTAGAGCTGCTCTATTGAATGACAACGCTAATGTGATAAGCGACATTCGGTTTGAATAGTACTATATAACGTATAACGATATGAGGTGATTTATCGCTGCAAACGCACACATAACCGTACGAGACAATTAAGAATACTGCAGAAACTGAGTATAATGTCGAAAAAATTAGTTTTTATTCGATTAAACTGAAATCTTAATATTGAATATATTTTTTTTTATGAAAAATTGTTTCCAGAAAGAGTTTCATAACCGATTGTTACTTTATTGTATACTGAAACATGAAATAAAAAAAGATTGGCTATGTAAATTAATCATTTGAAAATTAAGTAAAATTATTTAATAAGAGTTCTTTTTTTTTAATTTCGTTCATTAATCCAGTAAAGATCAATATCTTTAACTTACGAACTTTCGAATTTTAGTTGATACTCTCTGGAATGCCAATAAATTTGTGCGCTTATCGACATATGTGTTCCAAATGCAGTATACGAAGAAAATAATAAATATCGAAACGATTTTTATATACATTTTATATAATTAATATATAAATTATATAGGCGGTGGGTTGTATCAACGATTCGATTGGAAAATTAAAAACGATAATCGGCGTTAGCGTACGAAGCGTTATTCCTGTGAACATTGTACCTAGGGTCGTAAGAAATGTAATTTTTCCTCTTATTAAGCTCTTATGTATTGATTTATTAGTTTGAATCATTAAAAATGGAATTTAATGAATGTATTTCGTATTTATTAATGTTTTTAATTTTAGATGTTTAAAGACATTTATTTTAATTATTATACTCAAGTGTATAAGCATAATGAAAAGAACACTTTAGATTTTAACATATAATTATTTATATTTAAATTTATTAGTTAGTATATTTTTCGATTATTCGTAAGATACATAAACTTGAGGCATACGTGCTAAAAGGGATCACCAATAGGAAATATTTATCATAAGGTTTTATTATTATTATTTTATTTTCATAAATCTATGAATTATTATTACATAGTTAAAAAATCGAAAATTGTATATTACGAATTATATTACTAAAAGTACTTTTAATTCAAACAGTTTCAGCCTAAATGAAACTATGTAATAAGATAATAATCTTTTACTACATTTTTCATAATTTCAAAATCGGTATATTCAATATTTCAAAATCTGATTAATTCTCTTGCACGTGTTCTCAAATATTGTATAATAAAATATAAAAAACTATATATTTCTATTCATGCGAACAAAGCAGTAAAAACAACGCATTAATTAATTTAAAAAAGTAAAAGGTAAGTGTAGTTAAAAAGTAGTTAAAAAGGTTCCTCGAAAATGTGGTTGTATCCTTAGAGTCTTTAAAGTTCTTCGAAGAGTTAGTCCCTTTCCGAGGCGGTTGTAAAGTAGCACCGCGGAATTCGCTCGAGGCAACGACAACACCCCGTTAAGCGTTTGCTAGAGCAAACGGGCTTAAACATTCCCTCACTCAAGTGCATGCGGTTTTCTTCCTTATCTCTTCGTTCCTTTATTAACCGGTCCCTCTATATACCTACGTATACTTTTTTGTTTTTTGGTAACGCCCCAGGTAAAACCTTGGAAAAAAACACATTGGTGGAGGTTGATTGCGTGCGGACGATTATTCTTTTCTGCGGGCACATAATGACGATAATTTTGTTTCGATTGGCGAAGTATACTTAAATTTAGTCATATTTGAACGTCTTTTGAGAGATAATTAAAGTTAATACTCCACTCGATTTTCATTGATGTGTATATCAATATTTAAATTACTATACCTATATTTTTCGAGTATCATTTTAATTTGATCTTGCAATTACTTAACTGACTGGTGTTTATTGGGTTATGTTATGACAATTTATTTAAATAGTGTCTCGTAAGCATTTAAACGTGAGAATTCGGTATAGTTGTAAGAAGTAATTTCTCGGTGCAAATTACATAAATTAGAGGGAATCTCGTCGAATAAGTGATCAATTTGGGTAAAATTGGGTAACACGGTTGGATAATTTCGATTATCCGCAAATTTACTTAAACTGTTCCATCTATACATAACGATAAGATGATATTTTAAAGTATTTTAACGTTACGTATTTTGGCACGTTCGATAATTTTTGGTACTTGGAAATAGATTGAACGTTAATTAATTATCACGTTTATTATGACAATTACTAAATTTGAAATTGCTTGAAAAATGACGATCGTTAAATTTCGAGTAGTACGGCGGAAAAATAAAAGATCACCTATATACAGTTGCACAAAAATATTGTCAATAGTAAATAAGAAAAATAATAGCCGCTTGGTTGTAAAATACTATAAATTGGGAATACCGTAAAAAATCGCAGTTTCATAATCTCTCGCAATAATCCGGAGTGGTAAAGATAATAAATCGCAGTCAATTAGTCAAACGTCATCCGAGAAAAAAAAGGTAATCCAAACATGTACGAACCCAATTTTCAAAGTAAAAAGAAAACACGAAAGTAAAATGAGTGTCGGATCGGTCGACTGCATATCCGTATAGTGCGTGTATAGCAAGGGCAACTATTATAAAAATAAAAGCTCCGAGCGCGGGTATAGAACGATCGGAGACCGACGGATGGGGAAAATTCGGCGCGCGCGGTCGAGTTCTCTACGTCTCTTTCTTTCGAGTCTCTTTCCGTCAAAGCGCGCAGTAGGTCAGACGACGGTTCATCAGTCGGTTTTTCCGTGTGCCGTGATTCGATCGACGATCGGTCGACGCCGCGGCACTCGCTTTAAAAGCTTCCCGGCGTGAGCTTTAAAGTATACATATGTTTCGGGCTTCCTCAACGTAACGAGTGTTTAGGATGTACAACGGACGTTTTAATTGGACACTTGGAATTATGTATCGAATTTGTTAGTTCTGTGATGTTTATCATTTACTAACGATTATTTTGGTTATTCATTCAAGATATACCTGTTTATTTTGAAGGATTGGAATTGTTTCACTTTTTATATCAGGAGGTTGTCGATCAAGTTTTTTAATTTTCTTCATTCCTATTGTCACAATAGTGCTCCTTCAGTATTTCTCAATTACTGTTTATTACTGCTCGATCAGCTTTTGTAATCATTACGCGTCCACAGTAGTTATCGCATTGTATATCGTGTCAAAAACATCAAATACGATAAGTAAATAAAGTATTATTTGTTTAATTCGCATGCGTTCAACGAAACTTTGATAATCACAATATATTTGTTGTACAAAAAAAAATAAAATAAATCCTTCAATTGTATAATTTATTATGAATAACAGAATTTATCGATACTATGTATATATATATACCTATATCAATCAGTTTGTAAAAATATGTATTTTTCTTAAGTCTTAATAGACATTTATTGTATATATTTTACAAAACGGATTAGTTAATCGAACGTTGAAAGAAATGTGAATCTCGTACATCTATTTATATTTATTCGAATTGACTATTTTTTTTTTTGGAAAAAAGAATGACACATGCTTCTCTAAAGAATTTAGAGAGTCGAGTGTCGCCGAGTGCTTTATAGTCGGTTTTTATTACTGTATGACGCGAGAGTTAAAAGAGCTTTTTATATAAAAGATGTAAGAAAAATCGATTAACGTCCTGTTCAATTTAGATTTGTTGTTGTATTTTTGTTTCAATATTCTTGTCTTCTCGCGAAAATCGTAACTATAAATACATACGTATATAAAGTACTCATAATTATACACAATGCAAGTTAACGAAACGTACAATTAGAAATGAATATATAATCGTATAATTATTGAGAAATACGAAAGAAAAGCATTAAAAGGGAGTAGGTAGAGTGAAGGTAAAAAGGTGTGTTTATTTTCTTGGTGCGGGATCCAAGAGGTGGTTTATAGGTTGCGGTATATACGAATAACGTATCTCGAAAATTAAAAGCTCGGAGGTGCAGGTGCATCGTATATACGTGTATATATATATAGTATAACGCATCCTCGGTAAAACGTCATCGACGCCAATATCTCTATCGACCAATGACGATCTTGGTATCAATCGCGCATGCGCATCCCCGAACACGTGCTCACCAAGTTGCGGACCGGCTTTGCGGGGATTCGACGTGTTTCGCAAGCTCGTCGCCCAAGAACCGTAAAGCTCGAAGGAAGAATTTGAATTTTTAATCTCGGACGGCCTCCCGCGCCAATTGGACACGGGAGAGCGCCCGATCGCGCGTGGACCAGGGACAACTGCCCGACTCGAGATACAAAGGTAATGAGGGGGAAAAACAAGGGCAAGGTGGGACCGTCCGCGCGCCGCACTGACGTAAACGTCGAGTTTCATTCCCGCGGATCGTTATATGTGCTCGTGAATTTCGGCTTTTCCCTCTCCCTCTCTCTCTCTCTCTCTCGCTCCATATCGAGGCCGGATTTCGTGAATAACATTTATTATGGACGATGCATAGAATTTTATTTCGTAACTCGCTCTTAACTCGTCGCTATTTTATAATTTTTCATTCAAAGTTAATTATACGCAGTAGTAAATTTTCTTAACGATTATTAGTTTCATATTTACGGGTACTTTAAGTAAATATTAATTTAATTATATCCAAAATAATGTTTTTTTTATATTTATACCAGTTATATGTTTATGTAAAGTTATGTACTATTGCAATTGAAAATATTTGGTCTACTTATTTCTTTAAATTGATGTCAGTCCTACATTCGGATGCGCAAATATAAATACTTTTTTTGCTTCAAAGAGAGTAATAAAAATACTTGGTAAAGGACCAAACCTATTTGAGCCGTTTACTTTAATTGGTGAAAGATCTGCAGTACCATTAAAATTTAAAATATGTAACAAAATATTCTACAACATTCATTTAATTATATAATTATTGTTGCTACATTTCATTTATAAATACACGAATATTCAATAATTTCGGTTTGCGGGTACGCAAATTATCGGTTTTTATATAAACTTTGAGCAATCAATAAAATCAAGCGAAATCCCCGAAATCCAGGAACATATAGCGGATTTGAAAAGGGCGTATAAATCTTCGGGAGGGTTTTACAGATATTTGGAAGAAAATAGAGTAGGCCGTCGAGGTAGTTACTAAATACCGCGTGGGTTTTTCAGGATAATCACGAGAGGAGAAAGAAGAAGAAGAAGGAAAAGACGAAGAGGCGAGTGCATAATAAGTCGAGCTCGATGGCTCGATCGCCGGGGTAATCTCCTCTTGGCGGAAGGTACGAGGGCTTGTTAATCGCGAAGATCCGGAGCGGCGAGGTGTAACTGAGCCAAGGCAAGGAAGGAAAGAAAGAAAGAAGGAAGCAAGGAAGGAAGGAAGGAAGGAAGGAAGTAGAGGAGGCGGGGGAAGGAAACTCGGCTCGGTTTGGCGCAGATGCGGGAGCGTCTCGGGAGGAGCCGGCGGCGGCGGCGGCGGCGCGGTCACGCGGACACCGACTCGGAGGCGGCTCGCGCCGAGAGACCGGAGAGCCGCCCGGCCGCGCCGGCGATATTATGAGGAGCGCCCGGGCGAGCGCCAGCAGCACCGTCGCCGAGTCACCTGTAAGACCGGACGTCCCAAAGATACAACCGAGGGCCACAGGTGCCTCCTCATCGGCTTCCGGGCCCAGGAGGTGGCCCAACAGACCCAGGGGCCCAAGGCCCAGGTCCGCATGGCTTCGCCTAGCGAGGGTCAACCGTGATTCCGGTCGCCGCGAGCCCTGGATCATGGACGCCATCCGGGGACTCTACTGCCTTTTCAACGTGAGTCTCCCCACCCCCAACCCCCCTACCTCCCTCCATCTCTCCCTCGCACCCTACCCCCTACACGCTCCCACCTGCCCTCGTGTTCAACCGATTTCTCACCCGATCACCGAGCTTGCGAGCTTCCATCGACTCTCCCGTCTACCGATCACATGCATTATCGAATCTACACCCACTTTATGGCGTCTTAAATTTGAGACTTTCATCCCCATGTTTATTATCAAAACATGATTAATTAATATAGTTAACATGTGCAATAGTTATCGAAATACTGGGACTTCAATATTAACTACATCTTTAACTACATTTTCTTTCATCTTGCTTTTTACTTGTAACTTACAATTTTTTAGTTGTAATAAAATTCCTAGTTCTGCTGCATGCATTTGTTTATTTGCGAAATATACGTTTACTTAATTAAAACTAATACAAACTACTTTTATATATTTTTTTTACATTTTAAATATATTTACTAACAAATAATTAAATGAAATGTTTCAATTTATAAAACAGCTTTATTATATATTATTGAATAAATAGAGTACTTGATTTTTAATAGGCCGTTGTACAATCTAATGCTTTATGATATTCTCTTATAATTTTCGCATTTTAACGCATTTATAATTTTTATACGTTTTGTTTACTTTTTAAATTTTCTTGTTAAATATTCCCTGATCAATGATTAATATGTATAAAACTATGTATTTTGTTATTGTTCTTTGCGCGCGCATGGCATAAGATATGGAATAATGTAAAGTTGGTAAGTTTATACCTATATATATATCTCTTTGTACGAATTATTTTAATATTTTGTCTTTTTATTTTTCGTTCCATCTCACTCGAGAATGGAACTTGCATAAAAAGTAAAATAAACAAATTGACGTAATTTAAGATTTCAACGTTGAAACCGTTGGTTTAGAAAGTATCTCGTATATATATATATAAGAATGAAAGAGATATGCAAAGTAAACAAAACGCTTCCACTTTTGTTCCACCGCGCGTAAATGATAAAGTCATCACTGCACTTTGAAGTAGATACGCATATATATACATATATACATGCCCGGGTTCCAAGAGACTTGAAAGACTTTTCTTCCAAACGGGTTGATCGAATCAGTATAGTCGTGTAGTGAAAGAGGGATGCTCCATAGTACAAAGTAGGTGACTTCCGCCTTTAAAATAGAAACTGCGTAACCGAAATCATCATTTATCACTGCGTGCGGGTGTCGAGAAAAAAAAATATCCTTACTCGTGTGAAACCTGGAAGACTATAGATGAAGTTCCCAAAATACAATGGGAATGAAGATTTATGTATCACCAACCTGTCCGACATACTCCGTCTTTTACTACTTTTTCACGACGATGCGTACATTATCGCTATTTGCATCTAATTATTTTTCATATTTTTATCAACATTTTTTTTATCGCAAATCAATTTTTTTTTGTTTTCATTTTTACGATTATTAGTTTGCATGATAAATATAACGCGTTTGTGTGAACTTTAAGTAATTGTGTATCACCACTAGCATGTGCAATTTATTTGTCTTTGTCAAACATAAATAGATTTTAGTACATTTTTATATATATATCAAACCACTTTTCTTAGTTTATTTTACAATTTACTTTAAAATTTCTAAGTAATCAGAGAGTTTATTAACTCTAGCTTGTTTAAAGTTTTGTAAGTAAAGCTTTTACAAATTTCTTGGTAATGATTTTTTGTATATGTTTGATCATTAGCTTTAAATTACGTTTAAACATTTAACAGACAAAAATATGTGCATTTGTAGAAATTGTGGAGAGAAATATATTTCAAATTTTTTTCCACGTATTCGTTGATTAACCTGTTTAAACTGAGAACCCTATAGAATTTGTAAATATTTCCTTCTTATTATCGCTCAGTACATTACCATAATCTTGACGATTTTTAAGAATTTTTTAGGTAGTATAAAATAATTACTTATAAATATAATGTAAAAATAAGTTTAACATGAAAAAAAATGTAAATATAGAATACTATAGAAGAAATGAAATTAATCAGTAGTTTTCCGACTCCAGTAACGCGTGTCTAAATTTAATTTCGAGTAAAACAAACATTCCATTTTCATCGAGGGTGATCCGTAATTACAACTATTTTCTTCTTATGCATTCTTAATTTAGGTAAGCAAAGTACAAAACGACGGGACTGTATCGAGGCTCCACGTGCTCACGGCAGTTCTGTTGCTGACATTTTCTGCAATGGTCTCGATGAAACAGGCCGTCGGCAATCCAATCGACTGCGTCCACACAAGGTGATTTTACTTATTCTCTAACTTTGATTAATTTATTGTACTGGTCGTGGTGCCATGTACATACAACGATGTGTCTATAAGCAAGGTTAATTTCTTATTTAGTTTCTAATTCGCATTAAATTTATTTGTAAAAAATAAGCTGACGTTCTTTTATTTAACGATGAGAGATAACAAATTTTTAATTTTTATATGGAAATTATTCAAATTTAATATTTCATAAGTTGTTTTTTCTCTACATTTATGAGGTAGAGAGAAATAACTTAACGATTTTAGCTATTATATTAATATATCTTATCAATTACTATAAAATTACGTTACTTTTTTCTCTTTTGCCTGGCACTTCCTACCGTTTATCCCCTAAAATTACGTTACTTTTAAATCATTGAAATCGGTAAGGGAATTATAGATTATGTTGATTTTTCTAGATCTAATGTGACAAGCTCACTTTGTAAATTATTGCGTCACGGTATCTTTTGATGTAAATAGAGGATGGTAGCAAATATCCGTCTATTATAGTAAAGATTGGCTAATAATAGATGGAGTGACTTTTGTCTATTTAGTTGCATAAACGAATAATATTTAAAATGTAAATAATTGCAACTTTCATTTAATTAATCAATTACAAGTCTTAATGTAGTGAAAAGAGATTGCACAAATAAGGCTACGAAGTCCGTATCTATTTATTAAATGTTTAAGCTACCAGAGTTTACAAACTAAGTAATTAGTGAGCTATGGACGCTCCTTAAGTAATGAATGATATATGTTAATTCGCGTCCCTTATATACTAAACGTAGCCCATTTATCTATGTTTCATTATATATAATCTAAGGTACACTAGCTCGCCATGTGTGGCCTTAGGGCCGCTGTGACTCGCCGCTTCGTTCGCGACGCGTTCGATCTAGAGCTCCTCCGCTGCGCGATGCAAGGTATGCAAAAACTGAAGCTTTTTGCATATACGGCACGACCGAGTAAAGCTCGCGATTTGCGCTCGGACCGTTTATAAGTGTACTTTTATTAATTTTCTCAAAACTCGGAATTTTTGGCTTAATACTACAAAATATAATATGCATCAAAAAGAGATAATAATAAAAATATCAGTTCAAATTATGTGCTTATCATCTTCATCTTTGGATCATGTCACAATTCATACGCTCTGCGATATATTTAATTTTATTGTGAAACAACGTGATTTTTTGTACTTTTTCTAGGCGTAAAGTGTAAAATAGGAAAAAATTTTGTTATTTTAAGACGAATATTCCATTCATTTAAAGTTTTTGTATACGAATAATACATTTTGATTTATTACGAAAAAACGTGAGTTTTAGTCCTTCTTTCATGGTTTTAACAGTTTTCTTATGTTTACCTTCAGAAATATTGTTCTGAGCGTTAAGTGTACAATAGCAAAAAGTTTGGTTATTTTGAGACAAACATTTAGTCAATATAAAGTTTTTATGTAGGATTAATACATTTCAAGATAATGCTACATAAGCAATTAAAAATAATGCCAAAACATAAATTGTTTCTGTGCTATATATCCGAAAATAGGACCATTATCTAATTACGTTATAACGAAGTTACCTTGTAAATTTCAAGTAAATAGGTCAAAAATTGACTGAGTAATTTTAGACACATGATTACATCCATACATACATCCATACATACATTTTAGGGAGGGCCTCAAATCAGTTCCAATACGCATACATTTCTCTTACAACCCATTATCTAGTATATTTTGATGCATCTCACATTTTGCGTGCAGTGATTTTGCACTTATTGCACAGCAACTAGAGGGTCCGAAAGATGTAAAAGCTGTACGCTTTTTGCTTTTACATTCCAAACACGATCGTTAAATGTTTTAACAAATAAACGACTATAATATTTGAAAGTTACTATAAAAATTAATTTTATCCAAATCGGTAGAAATTGACTGAATTTTTCGATTGGCTTGTTTACATACATAGTACATACATAGTACATACATACCTTTTCAAAACGTTAAAAATGACTTATTTTACTAATTATTTATACTATTACATTTTTCGCAATGGTGATATATATGATTCCAAGAAAAGTATACATAGAATATGTACGTATTTTACTTTTGACCTATAATAATGAAAAGGGATCGTTCTTTTGTTGATAGTTTGCTTTTCCTTTTCTATTAGTAATTGTATACAATAAATCCTTGTTTCGTAATAAAATTGAATTTTAATAATTATTATATTAATTTATTTACAATTATATTATATTATTTTATTATTTCGATTAATTAATAATAAAATTATTCTTCATTCTATACAACCCTTTAGTTTTCCAGCCCGATTCATACACTCATAAAAATATCTTATTTTATCTAGTACTTCATGATCTATCTAAATTAAATAAAAGCTAAGTAATTATTATTCTTATTTTGTATACGGATTGTATGAATATGCACTAGAATAAAAGGAAGATGTTTATCTCGAGCAGTATTTAGTTAAAATATTTTTTAATGTTCAAATTTAAGTTAATTATTTTACTATAAGATAGTTAAAAATATTTTGTTATATGTGTTTTTATACGTCTAGTAATACAATATTTATATCGTAATTATAGCAAACGGACTTTTTCAAATTACGAAAATTTCTATTAATTATTCTGCTCTTGTCATGCTTATTATCATTTATATTAATTTTGTTCTTCTATTTACACTTTTTATATAAAAATAATACATCTTAATATAAAACGAAAAAATGTACTTTTGTATAGATTTTTAATGATTTTCATTGTTTTTATGTACGTATCTTTATAAATATTGCTCGAATCAATAATTGTTACATATAGGAAAAAGTTTTATAATTTTAAGACGATTATCTACGTAAGAATAGTATTTTTGGAGGTAGTGTGCATAAACCAATTTTACGAAATTGTAAAACGCTGCATATCTTCAACAATTTATGAACGATACAGTTGAAAATCGGACCACAGACTTCTATAATTATAACAAATATACCCTGTAAATTTCAGCTTAATCGATTAAAAATTAGCAGAGTTACCTTGGTCATAGGATTTCATACATACACACATCCATACATACATTTTAGGGAGAGGTTGGGATGAGTTCTAAGTTGCATAAAAATTTTTATAACGATCGTGCCTAAAAACTGTCTATAACTTAATAAATAATATATTTTTTGGATTTCAGAGACATCCCAGTAGAAGCTTTCAACGCGTATTGTTGGATACACAGCACGTACTTTGTGACGGGTGCAATGTTAGGAGTTGCAGGTGTGAACGTCGCATTCCCCGGGGTGGGTTCGACTCTCCTCTATCATTACCGACGACCACCATCTCACCATTCGGCTGATCGTGCACCTACTGATTCCGTGACCAGGCAGGTCAAGTATTATCAGTGGGTTCCGTTCTTCCTCATTTTTCAGGTCAGTCTCTTCTTTTTATTATTCGCATTTATGTGATCTGTATATAACCAACTCTTCACAAAAATGTTGTCGTTGTTATTTATAAAGATATTTAGTAATTTTCAAAAATAAAGTTTCAATATTAGTTTTAAAATGTAATGAACAGGACCATAATTATTAAAATAATTGCACAATCGGTTACAAACGAAACTAACATTATGTATACCTTATTCTGCAAGTATAACACGTGTTTTCTAGATTTATCGATGAGTGAATATATATATTTGAAACTATGCGAAATTACACGTACAAGTACATAGATATTATTTTATACCTAAATACAACGGGAAAGTAAATTATGAGTCATTTAAATAAAATAATTATTTACATTATATTGGTTATTTATATATATATATATATATATATATATGTAAGAATTTTATATACACTAAATTGCGAGGATTCTTATATGAACTTTTTAAATTCCATATCAAATTATTTCCTATTTTCGAAAGGAAACAACTTTTTATATAAAAATATGAAAATATCCCAAGTAGGTCGAATTGCTTTGTTTTGTTTCAAAAATTCGAGGTATACGATGGATGAAAAATTTCAAGTTATCAAAGAATATTTATTTTAAATGAATAAATTATTGTTGTTTATACATTTTTTAAAACTTTCTGATATTTACTTCTTCTATACATATAGACAAAAGAATTCTATTTTCATCTATAGCTATGTAGTTAAAATTGATAATTTTTTACTACAGTAACATTAAATGAAATTTGCTTTATTGAAGCTGAATATTTATAAATTTTAACTGTACTTTTTATATGATATTTGATTAAAAACATTGGATTCAAAAGTTCGTTAATCAATATCCGCTATTACATCTGTCATTCATATATATATATATATATATATATCAGTCTGTGTATATGTAATTTTTATAAAAATGTTCAGTTATTGTTACGTACCAATATGTTATAATAATAATTAACTGAATAAAAAACCCAATCTTTTTGTGTATAATAAACAATTTTCAATATCAAAATAACCTAGCGACCTAGCTTAAAACATTTCTTTGAACTACAATTATTTAATTGACCCAAATACATCTGATATGTTTTCTATGTGCGCATAATGAATCATGATTAGTTGAAACTCAAACTTTTTTTTATAAAATTTAACCTCAAAATCCCAATTTTATTTGAGATTTTGAGGTTCCAATGCTATAAAATATCGTATGTAACTGTTGTGGTAGATGTTTTTTTTACCTTACTCTATGTTCTCACTCGGTTCACTCGTGCGAACAATCTTGAGAAATGTAGAAGACAACCATCTCCCACAACAGTGTCATAATATACTATATTTATTATGGATAAAGATATTTAATTCATTTTTTTAACTATACATATAAAAATTTTGAAAAAAGTTCGCATAATTCACTATTAAACTGAAAGCTTCATCCTTTCAGCTTAAATCGGTGAACCGAGTGTTTTTTTTTATTGGCATGGTTTACCGCATTAGATCGATATTTCGTATTGCATTTCTTGTTTAAAAAGAACTATTGTATATAAAGTAATGAAGCAGAAAGACAAGTAGAAAAAGCAGTTGAGGTATTTTATAAATTACCAAAATTATTAATGATTATTAATATTTTAGTTATCACATTCCAATAACGTGTTTAATAATTAAATATTTAATAAAAAGATATTCTAAATGCGTCAGACCGTTTATTATTATATGTTATTATATTTCTTTTACAGTACTCTAAAAATTGAATAGTGATTTAAATGACACAAATCTTTTTATACATAAAATACTATGCATCGGTGGTGAAATAATTCGTAGTAATTATAAATTAATTCTACATTGACATAGAATGATGAACTTAAATTGTCTGTATGTAGAACATACCTATTATTAGGGATGATATTAATGTATATATTTCGTTTAAGTAGTTACGGTCGAAACTAGTCAGCCGTTACGTTTGATAATTGCGCAATTAACTTTGAACGCAATTAACCACCGTGCACTTGGAACTTTGTTTCAATTTATATAGGTAACTATATATATTACAAAATTTAAAATACGCAAATACTACAGAAAAACAGTGTCGTACGTGAAGTCGGTGCTATTATATTATGCTTACTATATACATTGTTAGTTATGCATTTTTTACAGATATAATATTTTTTTTTCTTTCGTATCGTTAATTTATAATTTAAATTTTTATTTATACAATAAAGCGATTTTTTAAGTGTACTTAAATTTTATTTACGTTTATTGGATCTTTGTTCAATAAATGGATATTGTTGCGCCTATTTTCAAAATATAATGAATAATCACCTCACAAGGAGAATATCAGGCCTGTGGGAAACGGATCTCTGCCAAACTCAAGGATATGATTTATACTATAAAAATATGAAGAAACTCTGAGTTACATATGTCAATGCCCCTTTTTACGGAATATATAAGTAAATAAAAAAAATTCCGCAAACAAAATGTTTGACTTTGGTTATATATATACCATATATATAACTTTGAAATAAATTATAACATTTTTACATTTTATTTAATTATAGTTCCTGTTTGTTCCCCTTTGTTGCACTTCCAACTATAGTCTATTGTAGGTGTATTGAAACATTCTTTTTGGGTGTTTTAGAATCCGGGTCGTGCGACACATGGAAGCAAAAATAATTAAAGTTGAATCATCACAGAATCATTTGATAATCGTTACATTGAAGTTGATTCCGTAAAATAGGAAATTTATTATTAGATAAGATTTGAGTAAGCTTTGCAAGGGTTGTGTTATCTTTTGTAACTTCAGAATATTAATATAAAATTCAATCAATTATATATAGTGTCGCGGCTCGAACAATTATGCATGCGTGACAACTTTCCTTCTTTGTTAATCTTCTTAAACTTCTATTATGTAATGAGCCAACTTAAATCCTTCGAGGAACATCGCACTTAGAAGTTGGATTGACTGATTAACTACAGGCGGGAGTTTTTAAATGGCATATTCGTCCTGTGCATGTAATTCCCATTACAAAATATAGATATGCTTGCGAACTTAGGTTAAGATTAGATTAAGAAAAATAAGCTCAAATATCTTGATGTGGTTAAAAATTACGAAAGAAAGAAAAATAAAAAATAGCTAATTTTGGACATTTTTCGTTTTTTTTTCTATCTATAGTAATAAAAACAAAAATACAGCGTTAAAGGAAGAATAATCAAAAAGAATTTTTTGTTATGAAAAAAATAATTAATAAAAAAATGTAATAAAATTTTGCATATTTTGTACTTTAAAAAGTTTAACTTTTTTTTAAATTTGATAGGTCAATTTTCCCGACAGCATTCACGCCTCAACTTTCGATGGTAATCCTAATAATTTAGCAATTTCTTCCACGAATCTTAACACTTTAAACTTATATGGTCCAAAAAATCAATATTTTATTATATAAGCTTTAAAATTAATTGATAGGAAAGCTATAATACATATATTTCAGTCAATAAGCTTAAAATTAAATTAATGATTTAAATTATCAATATTAGAATATTATGACACTGTTGTGGGACATGGTTTTCTACCTTTCCCGGGGTTGTTCACAGATGTAATCATTTATCTAAACTTTTTTATATATTTTTATTACTTTAAAGAATATAAACCTGTAATTATATTATTTTTTTCACTTATTAATTGCTGGTTAGTCCTTAGCTAGTAAATGCCAAATAATCTGACGAACATAGCACGTCGACTAGCCAGTCACTGCTCAACTCACTGCCCAGTTTGTCTTTCACTCGCTATGGACTACCCAAAAACTGCTGAACATTTTAACCAACAAAAATATAAGCACTAATAATAATAATACATTACAAAAACAAAAATTAAAAAAATGGGAGAAAACCGCACGCTTGACAAAGTAGTTATCACACTGTAAGGTTTACTTGTACCAGAAAATTTTTTAACAGTTATAGATGCTCAAGTTAATTGCGACGTTATTAGTAAATGTAAAATGTAAGTTGATGCCAAAGTAAACATTGACAATTGAGTAATACAATTATTTCCTATGACAAGAAAGAATACTTTACAATTCCAACCAGAATAGGACGAGTAATTTACGCAAATGTAAAGAATTTAGAAGTCCAAATATGGTGAGGTCCGCTAAAAAATAAAACTGGTAAAATATACGCATATTGCACAAAAACAGGAGCCAAATTGGTAAACATTGTGATTCCTACTATAACACTTTTTGCTTGCGACATGATAAGAACAGGAAGAAAATACGCTGTCGGTGAGAATGACAATAATAAAGTCAACAATAATAAAGTTGATGACTCTAAGTAAACAGAAAGCGGTACAAAAATATTATCTTGGAAATATTTAAAAAGAAGCAATAATGAAGTAAGATGGATAGATTAAAAACAATTAGAATTGGAACAATAATTCTTAGTTTTATTATTCGAATTTATGCAATTAATTAACGCATTTGACTAATCTGAATCGACAGAATTTTAACCATATTAATTACAAACCGACTGGTTTAGCTTTTAATTGATATTAACAACGGGATAATGCAATAAATGTTAATAAAGTTCGCGCGTCCTTTGAGCGACGTGTAGCTTATAACGACGATTCGAAGTTAAACAATGGAAAGGGATGGGCGCAGCGGTAACGTGCTCGATTTTGACGCGGAGGGTCCCAGGTTCGAATCCCGGTGTCGGATGATCCAAAGTTTTTTTCATTAAAATAATTTATTATTCAATTATATTTCAAATTAAATGTATGTAAATAATAATATATTTAAATAATTCTATGTATAAAATAAAAAAAAAGATGGCACGGGAGCCGTCCGAAAAATAAATTTTTCTTTCTTTCAGTCGCAATAAAAATTACTATACTGCTTTGTAAAAGTGAACTCGTTCTAAAAATTAGTGAACTGCAAGTTTGTCTCGATTTCAAGCAAGAATATAATCTTAGTTTTTATAGATTTTAATCATTAGCATACATATTAGTTACCAGAGCTTCATGTACACATCGTACTCAAGACAATACCGCATAACGATGAAAGAAAAAGATTCAAATTCTGGCAATTCACAAAAATAAGAAAAATCAGAAACGCATATCGAACAGAAAAACTTATTTAGTGAGAAGATATTCAAATAAATAAAGAAAATAGTTCAAAAAAGAATAAAGAATATACAATCAAGAAATAAAAAAAATAATCTTAATTTTTGTAAAGTAACGAATAATGTTTATAAGAATTATGGAAAAATAAATGTAGACCGGGGGCCTGATGACATATTTTATGAGTGCTTTTAAAATGTCTGCAACTGAAACCGCTTATATATAATGTTGAAGATCAGCGAATATGAGTGGTCGCAAGTTCTGAACTTATGTATAACATATTTAAACAAATTTATTTGTTTACAAAAAAATTATAATATCAAAAGTAACTTTAAAATACATAAAATGTGTACAGTTTTAAAGTTTAATCGGAAAAAAGTTGGCGGAAACACATTTGCAGACGCACTGGAGGTGTAGCAACCCTTGCAGACGGGGTTGGAGTTTCAAATTTTTTCTGGTAATTACAAGTCATTTTATTATGTCTGCAATTGAATGTTATAATTTATTTTGATGATTTACCTGTTCAAAGAAAGTTGCAGACGACTTGAACGTGTTTTAGTACTTTTCTAAATATAGAAAGTTGAATTTTGACTTTAATTATTTTTAGTCATGTTAATACGTCTGCAATTAAGAGTTTCAGTGAATTTAGATGAAAAATTATCATAAATAATTTTGCACACGATTTAGAGGTGAAGTAAATCTTGCAGACGAGGTTATAGTAGCAAATTTTTCTGTAGTATTTGAAAGTCATTTTATTTCGTCTGCAATTGAAGTTAATGATATAATTAAATGCAAATTTTGATGAAAAAATAATTGCAGACGCTTTGGATGTGCACAAGTAATTTATTTAAATTCATTAAGTTACAATATTATTTCGTATGCTTAAGTAGATTAACATAACTCTACATGCTAGAGTAATGATTAAGTTTGATTTGTGAATAATAAAAAAATTACTTGCAGACGGTTTTGATGATCACAAGTAATTTATTTATTTATTATTTCTCAACATCTTCTCAAAAAATTTTTCTCAAAATTTGATGTCATTCTATTTTGTCTACAATCAAAGGGAATGATTCATTTAAATGCGATACCTTTAAAGAAAATATTACAGACGGTTTTCATGTGCACAAATAATTTATTTAAATAAATTAAATTGCATAAATAAAGTTTCAGAATTGAAACTTAAATTTTTAGTTTTGAATAATGAAAAATCTATGCATTTTAATTTATTTAAATAAATTATTTGTTGTTTAAATAAATTTTTTTTAATTTATTTATTTTTTATTTAAAATTCTGTCAAAGTATTACATTATAACGTAAAATGATGCAGTATACGTTTTTTACTGTAAAATTTGGAAGTGCAAAGCTATTTTAAGTATTGTATTTTAGGTGTGCAATATAAAATGTTATAAATAAATCCGTTGCGTTTTGAAACATTTATAATATAAAATTGAAAACTACTTGACGCGATATGACTCTTTTGATTGTGTAAAATTACTTTCAATATATCGTTACTTCAAATTCATCTATTTTCCCGCGAAGAATCTTTGCTTGATTGGCGGCGCTATCTGACGAAACTTTTTTAAACTCGCGAGGCCTGGACTGCATATTTTGATTAGCTACGCCGGTAAGATGCATCAGTTTACGCTTTGAATATTATTATGTATAATTTTTTATTAATATTGAAATATACATTTAATTAAAATATTTTCTTGGTTACATTTTCATTTATAGCAACAATCAATGTGAATTGATTTTTATTGTCTCAATTATTAATATTATATACTTCAAGATAATAAATCTGTAAATTCTCTTAAGGATATTCCGTTTAATTTAAACCATTAAAATATATTTTATGCATCTAGAGAAAATTATTTATTTTACTATTTATATATAAATTTTTATATTTTATCTTAATTGAGCTTGTATTATAATTGGAAATAGAGTCATTAGTCGTGTATACGAAAACGGTCTTTTTAGGTTCACATTGTATACAAAAAAGAATTGTTGATTCATTCTTCTACTACCCTATATAAATAGTTGATTTCCTCCAATTTTTATTACTCGAATGCACATTTCGTAGAAGCTAAATGAGTATTTCTGATAAAAAAGTGAAATATACCTTCATTTGCCAAGAACAACTCCTACGTTGTTTTGATAGCTCTGATGAATCGATTAAGTTATATTAAACCATTCGCGATATTTTAAAATACATCTATTATTAAACTGTTTTTACAAATACTACATAAATTACATGAAAAACATTGGACTTTCTGTAATTTCGACCAAGTTAAATTAAGTGTTTTACAAATGATTGGGAAAAATTATACTCGACGATAAATAAGAAGGCGATCGATTATTTCGAAAGAAAATAAGTCATTGATTTTACGGTGTCAGATTCCATTTATATACCTCCTTGAATTGGTCGGCATTTCAATCGCTATTATTCCCAACGACAACTCATGACTCTGTCATCACTTGTTCCATAAAAATTCACAATCGTTCGTCTTCTAATAAATCGTTGTGATCTACCTGATGCTAAATCGTTCGTTTTCTTTTCACTCGTCACAACAATCGGCATCGGCTTATGCGATATTTTCAAATGTTGCAAGCTTGTATAGGTATATAGTTCAGAAATGAGGACGTGTCTAATAATTTATATTTTTCCATTAAATGTTACGTCGTGAAAATTTACTTTTTATTTTAACATGCAGATATATTGGAGACAATATTAAATCGTAAATTAAACGTCGAATGAAAGTAATCCTTGAAGCATAATTACGTTTTATTAAAATACTGAATTAAATTTTATTATTTTCAATATTTTGCAAAATTAAATTAAATTTTCTGCTTACAGATATACGTATTCGTTTTGATTAAATTACTCGAAATATTTGGTATTAATTATTGTAATAAAAATCTTTACGTATTTTAATATTTTTAATGAGAACGAGAGATAAAAAAATGTATTTATTCAGTGGAGTATATAGTTGAATGAATCAAAACTATCGCATGAAAATTCCAAGAGATTGAAAGTTTTATAGGTAACTATAAACTATACTTCAGAGTAAAAGTTTAAACGTAAATTCAATTTTAAATTGGAGGAAAATTATTTAAAAGTGGTGTCCTACTGTTAGGTACATTTTACGATGGATTAACATTTGACGAGTGTCTTGCTTCTTTTTTAATTTATAATTTATGTAATTATAAATACTTGACATTTTATAAAAAATAAATACAATTTTCTGGATTAAAATTAAATAAACGTAGGTATGAACAATGTTAAATATAATAATAGTGTATACTAGTATATCAATGGTATAATAACATAAAAAAATTCAGTATTTTTTATAAATAATTTATTTTAGGGTTACTTATACAAAAAAGGAAGCATTTAAAATGTATGTAAAATGAGTTTATCATCGTGAAAATATTTGTATTTATTACATCTTTTATCCAACATAATTTTTGGAAGGAAATCAAAATGTTTAATGTCTTATAAGATTGCTTAATAATTAATAATTATTGCTTTACTATAAAAATTTAAAAGTAAATACAATTTTCAAAGTTTCTTAAGTGTAACACAAAAATAATTATTTATCAGTAGTGCGATCAGTAAAATTGGATTTTACTACCTGTTGGTGTAAATTATTAATATTGTTTGATTCCCGGTCCTGACCGATTGATACAAGCACCACTGGGGAATGTCTTTCTTAACAAAAACATATAGAGTTATTTTTTTCAATCTATTATGTTCTATTATAATTTACACATATTTAATAAATATTTAATGATTAATATTAATAATACATTTATGTGCATAATGTACTATGCTAATTACCCAGTATACCATATAAGCTAAATAGGGCTTGGTGAAGGGTCTCTTAATTTTGTAAATGGTCAATATAATGATTATTTTGAAATAAAATATTGTATTTATTGATGCATATGAGTTATTACAGAGCTATTTGGAACTCTATACTTATATGTGGTAATTATCAGATCTGTGATTACTCGTAATGTGACGAGCATGCAATTCAAAGATCCTGGGACCTGGGTATACAGAATGATTTTTAGAAGTTGATATAACCTCTGTCGCCTGATAAATATTAACAATCATCGCCAAGCAAACAGTATCCACTGGTTATAGCACGTAAATGGAGGCATAAAGAGCAAAGTTAAAAAATAATAATATGAAAGATGGTAATTGTAAAACACAGTATTGGTGAGTAAAAACAACGTTAAAATTCTGTGAATCCCATGCACACGTAGCGAGAGAGAGAGGGAGAGGGAGAGTTGTACTGCACATACTATTTGTAAGGAAAAAATAAAATAAAGAATTTTAAGAAGAAAAGTAACGACTCTTCCGTATGTTATCCGAGATGCGCAAGGTGTTAAGTTCACCAATTGGAGGAGTGTGCATACAGCGTATAGGAGAACTGGCATATACCCTTGAGATATCTTAGCTCGCGGGTATACAAAAGCCGAGGAACGATAGTATATATACAGAGGGTCCAGTTCGAAGGTGAGATGGGGGCCTATTGCGCGAAGCCCGTGGCGCAAAGTAAAAACTTGGCTTTACGAGGGGGCAGCGCAGACTCGGAAGGGCGAGCGTAAAATGGGAATTTATGGGCGGTCGAGGCGCGGAGCCGAAAATATATTGACAGTTTACGAGGATAGGGATATGCCGGTTTTGCTGTATTCGTTTCGCTTGTATACGCTTTACGGCGCATCGCGAACTTTATCGAAAACCCATTTTCTTTTTCTCACTGTACCTCTTATACGCGCGACAAGTGCTCCTTTTCAATAGGTATATCTCTTATTTTTCATAAAGTAACCGTTTACTTCGTGTCGAAATATTTCTTTTCGTTACGAATTATGTTTCTCGTTACAAATGTCAACATTTTTCTTTTCGTTTCGCAAATCGGGCGTGCATAAGCAGTCGCGAATTTCGGATTGTTTTGTTTTTATATATATGCAGTCGACTCGGACGAAATTAGAAGTCTATATACGTAAACGGAGATGAAAAGAAGCAAGGAAAAGTTGCGGGAACGTCTAAGAAGAGGTGGATGAACGAACGCGGGAGGATAAGGAGAGTGAAAAATTGAACCGTCCGCGCAAAAAGGAGGAACGAAATGAGAAAAGAGAGACAAAGAGAACGCAGAGGAAAATGGACAGTAACAAAGTTAGACACATTGCTTGAAGGATAGAACGAAACAAAGGAGGGACTACCCACCCGGAGGAAGAAGAATATAAATTTCGCTGATTTTCGCACTTTTCGACGTTTTAAACTTGTAAACGTTTTAATGGACATTCTTGACAAAAACATTATTTTTATCCGAGAGAATATGGAATCTTGGTTATTATTCTTTCGAAAACTTATTACATTCAATGTGATTAATCGTACAGTGCTATTTTAAAAAGAGATGCAATTTTCTTTTTAAAAAACTTTTCATGATCGTTATACTGAGATTTTGTTAGAAATATTTGAAGCAGGTTCTCTAACAATTTCTGTACAAATCAGCTAAACCTTTTGTAAAAGACGTCTATAAAAATAATATCTTAAATTTTATTGGCACGTGTCACTCAATGCAGAAAAAGAAAAAAAAATAAAATTTAATCTTTGAGAAAGAAGAAGAAAGATGAGCCAAAAAAATAAAGTTATGTGTCCTCGCTTCCGAGCCATAGTAAAGTTGGATTTATGTTTTTACTTCGTCTCGATGGCGGGTATCGCGTGTCCCCAGGGAAAAGAATCACAATGCGCTTTCCTATCTAACTTTTATACCAATCTGAAAAACATCATTCGCAATCTCGACATTTTCAGGGTAGACGTATACTGTGTAATCAGAAAACTAATTGTCAGTTAAAATAGTATTTTTAAAATGAAAAATTATATACGATATTTTTTGCAGATTCTTTTTTAGGTGCATGTTATTCGTATTAATTGTTCGTGAAAAAAGTATTTTCGGGGAAAAAGTGGTGAGTGAGAAACAGGTATGTAGCTGGAAAGAAATTTTTGTTGAGTCATCGAATAATAAATGGATCCTACAGAATTTTCGAAGCAAGTACAAGAACTTGGAAAATTTAATTATTTTAGTACAAGTGAGTAATTTGATATTTGTAAAAATTTAATTCGTCATAATGTACACGGAGTGAAAAAAATTGCAATGATTACTATACACGACTATAGTAAGTCAGAAACGATGAAAAATTTTTGACTTACTACTTGTAATTCACAGCACTGAATACTAATATATCAAGTAACGAGTACATTTTTTCTTTCTTTTTGCATCATATGGTTCCCAATTACTTGACATGTGTATTAATCAGCGGGATAGTAATCATTTTTTTCTCTCCGTGTAGAAAAATGATTCGAAATAACAAAATTAAAAAGAAAAACTAAACAATTCGTAAAATTTCACTTTTAAAGTTTTCTACGCGAGGTGCAAAGATAGTAAAATATGTTCAATAAACTATTCATTCACTGTAGGTATATACACATCTAAACTCGAAGTGACTAAACCACACGAATTAAAAATTTTAGCCTAAACATTTCCCTAATCAGAGTTAGCGACGTAATTTAGCATAATCCACATTTTTGTTTACGCTCGTTCTAAAAGCTCCTCTATCGCAAATGAGGATGCATTTAGGACGAAAAGCTTCGAGATGAAAGTCGGTATCTCGTTAGTTTCTTCTTGTCGGTCGTTTGATATCTGAATCGCGTAACTTTAGATTTGGAGCGCTTTCAAAAAGATATCGTGCAAGTAAACTACATAATTTCTATTCTTTTATATATATATATATATATGCGAGAAAACTACCCGCATGTATACATGTAAATGCACTGATAAACCGCGAGCGACAGATATCGCCCTTCTCTTCTTGTATGAATTTATCGGAAAATTTTTTGCTCAGCGACTCGTCGAATTTCTAAATCCTAAGTTTTTTTGCACGAATCAACGTGCTTAACTGGAATAGTTATGGTTGCAGTATATTTTTACGAGTGCGATTCATGTGTTATAATGTATACAGCCGATATATTTAATATGCATACTTTAGTACATTGGGTGGTATTTTTCAAAGTAAAATTTTTATTTGTTTGTTATTATTTACCTATTATATTAATTATAACATCGTATAGTTTTATGTAAATTGTTACAACATAAATGTCACTAGTGTTTTGGTTTTTGTAGCGCACATATATTTCACTTTATTTTATTCTGCACATACCTATAATAGAATAAAATATTTTAAGAAGATTTGTAAGTTTTATTATTTATAATAATTTAATTATTTCAAAAACTGTAGAGCGAACAGTGTTGCAATTTGATGCTGACTATTATCAATAAATAATAAAAATATACCGATAATTAATTTATTATTCGTAATATATTATAAGTAAAGTAAAATATTAAAATTCTTTAATATTTAATGAGGTACCGTTCGAAGTATAATAAATTCTAGAACCACTGTTTGCATTATTTCTGCTTTTAATAAAAATTGTTTTCACACAAGGGTGCACATAATCGTATAATATTTTGCTTTTGTTGTGCGACTTATTGGATTACTCAATAGTTTAAGACGATTAATGCTGACTGAGCGTTTAATGTTTTACTGATTCAATCAATAAATTTAATTTTAATGCATCTATATTTATTTAAATCGCATATATTCGTTTTTTATTATTGATATCGGTGAAATAATTTACTAATTGGTATAGTAATCGCGCGCACTTACCGAGACAAGAAAATAGACATTCCATTGATTCTCATTTTATATAAACGCGATTTAAAATTTTAACGAATTCTCGAGTTTTGATGATTGTTTACGTGAATTTATAATTTTTGGGCCATTGGAAAGAAAGGTAAATAATGAAGGTTATTTTTAGACTTGTGAAAGAAAAAAACAATTACATGGGCAATCGCCATTCTTCGAGAATGTTTACGCGTAGATCGATTGCGATTGGTTGTTATACATTTGGTATAGGTATATTTTAAATTTTTTTATCAAACCACTTGTCATGAAATGCCGTAGATATATACAATAAAAAGAAATTGATGTACACGTGATGATGAATGATAAATTTACAATCGTTCCGTGATATATCATGAAAATGCATCTCGATAACGATCGCCATTGAGTCAGTTGTAACGAATAAAAACTAGCCCGTAAGTGCATTAAGGTGAAAAAAATCGTTAAAATAAAAAAGAAAGTTTTGGAACAAAAAAGCCAGGTGAATGAAATGAAAGAAATACGAAATTCACGCGATATATATAAATACACACGCATACGTATATTCGAAGAGGTTAAAGCACTCACTCTCTCATCGCGAATGAAATGAATGATAGGTGTACAGGTGAATGGATTATCGAGGGATTAAGATCAGCGAAGCCAATACGCGGATGTGTATAGAAGAAAGGCCAGTGCTCTTCGGGCATTCGCGACATGCCATCCACAATTTCATCATTCGCACAATACCTACTTTTTTTTTATACATCTATACATAAACCGATCGATATTTATTGGCTTTTTAATACACGATTTCCTTAATTTGTAAGGTATTAGCTATTAGTGCGCGTGTGCGGTCAGTTTAAGTTTTTTTAAAGTGTTTATTACATAGGAGACACCGGTTAATAATAAACGATCGTAACAAGGAAGCAGAAGGAATCGGCGTAGTTTTGTAACATATCTCTCTTAAACGCATTTTACGCGATATTAATTTGAAAGCGATATTGCGCACGAGTGCGTTAAACGTACGAATATATATATATATGTATATGCTGATGTATACATTTATAGTCGTAAAAACAAGTGAAACTTGGTTACTCAATCATGCAAAACCACCGCATCGATCGTCGTAAAAGATTCAAGAATTTTCTACTCTTCGTGTTCCCACGAGTAAACCATGTGAGGTGTATGACTTTTTCATGCATTTGTTCTTCTCGTATGTAGATCGACACACGCTGCACGCACACACGTGTATGCGTACGCATATATAGGCATATATATATACCAGTATAAATTTGATTGTTTACACACGAAATCACGTATTCGCGTGACAGAATAAAAATTACAAGTTCCTCCGGATTACAAAAATAATCATTATTTTTGTACACGTGAGTTATTAGTGTCGAATTTTCATTGGTAAACATCCATTAAAAAGAAATGGTACAGCTTTAAGACCGTACAGTTTATCTCGTTTATCTATACGGTAAATAATAGGAAATTGTAAAAGAGGAAAAAAAAGGAGAAATAGAAAAAAGAAGTGTCCGCGATGGATTGGGTAATAGTGTCAAATCAACATAGTTCCGAAAACTAAAAGAAGTGGAATGAGAGAACCCACGGAATCTGTGTAGCGTAGCGTCAGTTGGAATAAATCATGTGCGATCACGTGCCGAATATAACACCTAAAACCCAAAATTAACCCATAAATCAGCCAATCAAGAGCCACAGAACCGATACTCTGTCGTTTAGTAGCAGGAAAAACTCTGGTTCTTACCATTGTCTGTATATTCATACACATCTATATACATAACACATTTTCAACGTTTTCCGTCAATTTTGTGAGATTGGAAAAATCGTGGACAGTACATATTTATTGATTATTCATTAATTACTCGATTGTAATGAAAATTGCTTAAATACCAATCAATTTTTTTATGCATTTTGTTCTCCTTTGTAATTAAAAGGGAACAAAATTATACATTCGTAATATGCCAATAGTTTTATATTTCTGTGTAGATCAATATTTATCGTACGCTATAATAACAATGGATTTAAATTTGTAAAAATTCACTCTAAACTGCGGCTAAATGTAATTAATATATGTAGACATATTTGATTTATTTTAAGAGTTAATAAAAATAAACATTTCAAATGAATTTCTGAAGTTGGATTAGTAATGTGGAACATTGTACCTATATATAGCGATGTAGAAGCAGTAATGAACCATATATGATCGAATATACATAAGTGTGCAGATACGTAAAAGCTCATTCATACGTGAAAACTGATAAAACTTTTGATTTAACGTGTGCGTATAGTGTTATAGTTCACGAGTACATATTTTATACTTGCGTCACTCAAAAATAATAAAAAAAAGTTCTATTTTTTACCTTGGGTTTCACGATCACTCTCACTGTATCATAGGATTACTAATTTTACATAAAATTAAGTTTCCTGAAATTATGATTCATCGGTCACTAATAAAAATATTTAAATGAAAACTAAACGTGCGTACAATATATATTGTACATTGCGACGTGTACGATGATTCGTACGTAAAAGTAAAAGAATCTTAGCGATCGTAAAAGTTGACGAAGAAATCATCGCACGTCAATGATCCATAAAGTAAGTATAATAGAACTGTGTAAAGTAAAAGGAAGGGGTATTGAAACGAAAAAGGTAGCCAATGGAGGAAAAGGTGATGTAGGGAAGAATAACGGATGTAGAGAAGAGTCAATCGTCGGGTCTTGTCAAAGCTATCCATCTTAAAATGTGGGCGCACTCCTCGCCGTCAATCAGAAAGATGCGAAACCCGAGCGATCGCGCGAGTGCATCACCCTGGTTGGCCGTCCGAGCCGGGGTATATAGGTATACAACCGCCGAAAATCTCTCTTTCTCCGGTACATAAGTATATATGTGTATAACTCTATATATACATATATATAGAGTTAGACGAGTTCCCGAGCGCGTGTCCGTCGGGCATTCGCGACTGTCAAAACGGCCATCATCGCTCGGTAGCTCCCTACTCCGGAAAGCCTAATATAAAACACGCTCCCGTTCGCCGTCACGTTTCGCCCGCAAGCTCGACGCATTGCGTTATACCCTCTCTCTCTCTCTCTCTCTCTCTCTCTCGCTTTCTCTCTCTTGGTCGGATCGTATCTATTCCTGGAGCAGCACACCCTGAGACTCTGAGCTCGCGGAGGAGGCGGTAGTCGCCCGCCGCGGCCGTCCGTGCGTATACCGTCGCCGATTTTTTAACCGAAAGCTAATCACGACGTTTTTTTTTCTCCTATACACGTACGCATCGCGGTAGTGACATGTGCTGCTCGATATGCCAATACGCTCGGAACCTTTGTTATATCCTTGTTGCTCTCTCAACTCGTCCCTAACACCTCCGGTGAATTATTTTGGAACGAATTATTTTTCTGGGTAAATATATACATATTCGAGTGTGCTTGCGATCAGTATTTATAGCATACCGAATCGTTCTCGTCTGTATAACCACCAAATTTAAGTGGACAGCTTGCAACAATTGCTGCATCTATACCGACAAATTGTTTCGTTATATTCTTTCTTTCTCTCTTTCTTCTTAGATATACATCTCCGTTTGTTACGCTAATTTATAGGTTAAGGTATAATACGATTGACTTGGAAAAATATTATCCTCTTCCACGAGCTAATACGGGGGGGAAGCTAAAAATTTAATGTAATGTAAACGGAGATTAAAATAGAGCTTTCCTGTGTCTATTTGTACAGCTTTTCTTAAGGTATCTATTTTACTAATTAATCGGGCCTCATTTATATACATTTTTCACTCTTGCACAACATAGTTTCTTACGCGTATTTCCCCGCATATTCCAAGATATACATTCATACGTATTTATAATATTATTATGTTTTTTTTATTAAAAATGACATAGTGTATCAGGTACCGCACACGTAATAAATGTAAATTTACTCATTAAAAAGTAAAATATGTCGAGTGTGTCAAACGATTAGGGCCGCGTACAAACTTATATCAAACACACCAGGAAATCGAAACGAGAAAAGAGAAGAAAAAATTATACCTATTACTTAATTCTTGTAACACGTGTTCACTGACCACTATAAACTAACGAAGAATAAGAGATGGCTATATATACGTATATATATATATATAATAGCTTCACCGTACGGGATAAAACGAAAATGAAAAATGATCGTTTAGAATTTAATCACGTTTGGGGATCGAAATCGGGATGAAATACTCTCCTCTACACCTGTTTACGCGGGTTATACGGGAGGTATTACGATAATTTTACCGTTTTACCGCGCGCACGCGGTGGGTTTACGCGAGCCTTGCGTCATTATGTATATACGCGCAGCGCGCTCGTACTACGGCCCGCTTGTAAAGGAATAATAAATAGTTAGTATGTGTGCGCGTGGCCCGGGAAGACACGCGGACTTTTACTATGATTTATTTGGAACAACCCGAACGGAAAAACGTTTATACGTACAGGAATGCCTTACGATCGGCATGGATTTTTCTCTTTTTTTTTCCTCAATCGTTTAATTGGGTTACAGAGTTTGATTACGTCAATTTCGTAGCTTTCTTTTTCCTATGTTTGGGCTTCTTCTTTTCCTAATTTTAGCATACGGAGATTGTCTCGTATACCTAAACAGTATAGGCGAGCAGACTTTTGAATGATTTGTTGATAATGTGTAATAAAAGTGAGTGTAACACTCTTTCAAATATTAAGTATAAATATTATTAAAGGCGAATTATAAGTAATCGTCCTTATTTATTAATACGTTAAGTGAAATTTAAATCTAATTATGGTAAATGTTATATTTTAATAATGTTTTTACTTAATTTAAATGTATTAAATTTAATTAGAATATTCAATTCTTTTTATGAATTGTGTGGATATAGTGACTACGATTACTTTTATAATATTTTAAAAAATATATTAATATACATATATTAGATCCAATAAAAGCATTTAATTCTGAAAATTTTGTAACTTATGTGCGTTCACTGTTAAATTCGATGCAGATTACCAGGTGCTTTTCGAACTTATAATGTATCATTCATATAATTTTAATAATTCATGTACATTCATTTCTCACGTGTATACTATATTTACTTTATTTAATACTGTTTTCCTGATTTTTATTTTTTAACAACACAAATTACATACACCAGTTTCTTTAATCATCATTTAAAAGCTTAATAAATATGGACAGTTTTACATGGAAGTAATAAATAAAAATTGCATAATATTAAAAAAAAATTGAAATTAACTTTAAACAGTATAGCGAAATAAAAAGTTTTGGTTGTGCGTATTATTCTCGTAATTAAAAAATGGAATATAGACTAAATGGTTAAGAATTATAAATTAAAACTGTTAAATCGGGAATTTCGATGATGTTAATTAAATTTATTTTGACAAAACCGCTCGAACCGGCGCGTCGATGAATAAACAAACGAATGGCGCCCCGAGTTTTTTCGTAACGATAGCCGGTGAGATTTATTAAGTGGGATTAGTTGGACCATTTTCGAACGTTAAATTAGTCAGCGAATCGCGCGCAATGAGTCTACGATCTCAATGGATTTTCAATTGCCCGTAAATTATACGAGAGATGCGCTCGTCTAATTAACCGTTGACTGACCGTCGTAACGGAAAATCGCTACTTGTCGTTCCTACCTTTCGGGAGCCTTGTACCTTTTCTCGTATATTCAATTAATGCGAAATGTTTCTTACAAAGAGTCTTAAATTAATCTTCGAGAGTTTAAATTTACCCGAGTGTTCGTTTGAGCTGCCTATTATCTTCCTGAAAATATAAGAGTTTAGTCGAAGTTAACAGTTCATTAAATTTTACACCTCCAATTTTAATACGTAACTACTTAGTTTTTATTAATTAATACATTATTTATACTTTAATTCGCCAAAATAAATAATATTAAACTGCAAATGCAAGTTTATATGTATAATATACAGTTATAAAATTAATATCATTTTTTTGGCTTCCCAAACATTTAATTAAATTATATTTCACTTTGAGTAAGTCAATTAAATTTTTTTCCGTACTTCATTTGCGAATTTCTAGATAGAAATTTAAAGCTCAAGAAATATAAAGTAGGAGATAAAACTTTCAATTTGAAACGTCTATATTACGTTAAGAAATATTGATTTTTCTTCCAAGTATATTACTTTTAACATTGATGAAGGATGACGAGTAATGCACACACGTCTTTAAAATAGTGTTATTCGGTAGCGATTTTTTTTTTGATTAATTTATGAATGTAATTTTGGAGAAAAAAAATTAGGTAACAAATCAGTAGGTATTTAATTTTTCAGAAATATCGATATATTCTCACCAACTATATATTTATTCAATTTTATATTTAAGTATAAGCAGCGTAACTGAAAAAGAAAACTGGAAATAAAGACCGAACTCGGTGGCTCTGGGGTGTTATTTAACATTTTGCCATTGAGAATCATAAAATATATACGCACCTCTGATTAATACGAATAACTTATAATAAAAAAAATACTATATTTTAAATTAAACATTTCATTAATCTAAGTAATTGAATGTAAGAAAAACACAACTATCCTTAATTTATGAAGGATTTAAATTATCTCAAAATTCTTGGTAGTAAAATATATAATCGAACGTTCCAAAGTGACCGTATACATATTATATGCGCACATTAAAGTGTACAGATCGCGTTATCTTTAGTTCCATTAAAATCGCCGTTATTCGGTATGCAATTATTATTCAGTAAGTAACATATATATATATCGAAGGAAAAGAGACCGATAATTCCTTGTACATAGAGGAGATCGTACCAAACGTAAATTCGAAATTCTAAGGAAACGCATTTGGAATTTTGTCCATCGGGGCGAGGCTGCGCTTGTTGGAAAACTTGGAAACTTGCATCCAAGGAATTCCTGAGTTTCGATATCGATCGATAACGCGCGCACACACGCATACACACATCTATACTCTCTTGTGTGTGTACTAATACGCTACTGCATACTTAGGTATCTCAGAGTTTAAAATGCAGGTGAACTTGAGCTCGATGCACATAACCACTACGCGTTATCGAGTACACTCGCGTATTCGTTATTTGCTTTGCCTTTTCCAGTCCTGTCGAGGTTAAAAGGGAAAGACCGAGTTTTGCGTTATATAGCGTTAATAACATTTTTCATTTGTTATTTCTCTTTCAACGGGGATACGCGTAACGTTGCTTTTTCCTCTGTGGAAAGTGACATTATTATGTAAAAAGATAATTGTTTTCCTTATATTAATACGATTGTTTATATTGTTACAATATCACTACGCGAGTAACGATCTTTTCGACGCGCTTTGTACATAAGAAATTAAAAAATTGAAGGAGAGTTATTTTTATTTAAAACTGTATTATTGTATAAACCGGGGATGTAATATCAGATGTCAAAACGTATGTATTATTTGAGTATAGTATAGATAAATAAAATGTATCTTTTAACAAATTTAACTAATTTTTACGTGAACATCTATGCACAAATCGTAAATATTTTAATAGATGAAAAATGTACTTTTATACAATAATTAAATAACTCGAAATTAGAATTTTGTAGTATAAACAATAGTTAACAGGAGATAATTCTCTTATTGATGAAAAATATTTTTCTATATAATACAATAAATTATTTTAATTCAGTCAGAATTGTTATAAATAATATATACTCTATTCCGTTGAGTACTCTCTCACAGGAGTTATCAATAATTAACATATCAATATATACATATATATTTTAATATATTTACTCGTGTAAACGCTATAGCCATAGTTAGTCGGCATTTGACAAATTCCAAGCAAGTGCAACGTGTAAATGTTTAAACATTCGTAAGCGTAATACACTTATAAATGGCGGTATTAAAACAAAATAATCAACACATCGCAGAAGCAGGAAATTATAAAAGTTTCGACGAGTCTCATTATTAATAAGTCGTTAAATTACGAAGAGAGCGCAAGTGTGTGCAGTAGTTGTACAGATAATTTTGCTTCTCGCAAAGATTCCAATGAGAGTGAGAGGGAGGAGGGTGGTTCACTCCATTTCTTGAAAGTGAACCAGGAACTACTTTGGAGCGTTAGCTAATTAACTATTTTTCGCGCCTGCACCTGAAGAGACGAGTAAACGAGCATTTCTCGAGACGTCCGTATATATATGTACATATATATATATATACATATATATATATATACAAGCGTCGAAAAATTTACGAGCAATAAACGTCAGTACGAGTAAACAGCAACACACACATACTTTTCAATTAAAAGTCATTCGAAATAGTTAAAAATGTCGAGCTATAAAATCAGGTTTACCTCCACCCCCGTACAGCTTCGATCTTTTATAGCTTCCGAAAGAAAAGGAGAGGTAGAGAGAATGAGAGAGAAATGAAAGCCCACCGGGATTCTGGTCGTTGTAGTCACCGACATCCTTGCGACTTCCTTCGCGATATTATTTTCATCTTTCTCTCTATACACACACACACACACACACACACATGCACGCACACACGCATATACACCTAGCCATGTAGCGGCAAGGAAGGAGGTAAGGTCATTTAAAGGAATAATAAAAGTAACGTCAAGTCCGCAAAGAATCCCGGTATACGCGCGATCGACTGTTTGTTCAAGGTATCGACGCGTGCGATTACTTCGCCTATAGGACTAAGCTCAATATATATATATACCTCAAGTATACCTATATAGCGTATGGTAAAATGCAAATTGCACTCCGGAAAGGCCATAAATTTCTAATGATGATGTACCGCTCGCGAGCGAGAGGGCTTGAATCGAATGAAGAAACGGTACTGCGCTCAGCAATGTGCGCTTCTCTCTTTCTCTCTCTCTCTCTCTCTCTCCCTTACTCTCTTTCTCCCCGCGTATAAAAATAGCGACGCTCCGCGCGCCTCCGCAAACTCTCGAGTCTCGGTTTTTCTTGCCTTTTTTTCTCTTTCTTCCTCTTTTGAACGCTTCGAGAGTTGATTTTGAATGCCCGTTATCGGGAATTGATTGTCGCTCTTTTACCCCTACTTCATTATTCGAATTATCTCGATTTTCAATGCTGATTTTACATTATTTTCGATTTTTCAGTTTACACTACTTTAATATACTTTTTCTTTTTTATTCTCGTACGTTCTTTGTTTTTCATAGCCGAGGAGAATAATTTTAATAACACGTAAGAACAAAAGTTTTACAAACTAGTATTACGAATTGTAATAAATGATACAATTTTTTTTATTTAATATTACAACATTCTTCTAACTTTAAAACTAAAATGTTATATTTAAAGTTTGAAGAGTTAATTAACTGTGTGTTTTATTAAAATATTAATGCATAAAAAGTATTTTCAAAAAACTTTTAATAGGTTCCCAGAGTTTCGTGTAGTATGAGAAAAAAAGTGTTAAATTAACATTTTTTATACTAAAGTTTGAAAAATTATATAATATTGTACTTTAAAAATAAATCCCACATTTTATCTCTTAAAAAAAGTTGAATTAACGATTAAATAAAAGTATGGGTAAATAATGTTTATGTAAAAATGATTTAAAAAACATTTGTTTTGTGAATATAATGTCAGTCAAAATTAATTATATAGTAAACATTGTTATATATATGGGATATATATATTTAAAATATATTTCTCGAGAATAATCATCGAGAGACATTTTTTTACCATCTTGGCAAGAGATATACGTTTTTTTAGGTTTGGTGTACGAATGGTATAGCTGTTTGATGAATTAAAAATTTTAGTAGAACGGTAAACGAACCCATTCGTCACTTCCTTTATTATAGAAGACCACGGGGAATTTTGTAACTGATTCACCACTCTTATTTAATGTCGTTCAAAGAACGATAAAAGTAGTATACAAATAACCGAATTAATGTTTTCGGAAAAATGCGAATAAATTTGTTGTGACTCTCGCGTGTTTCTTCGAAAAGAATGACTATTTAATAACGACAAGAATTCCTGTCACGTGTAAAAGGATACTTTGGTTTTACATCGCGAATGCGCGAAAACAATAATATTTCAAGGTGTAAAAAATGTATCGAAACGCGTTTGAGCGCTAACCGCTGTGTAACGTACCGCTACCTAATTTTACGCGAAATCTCGGATATCGAGGACAAAAATGCCGTATACGATAAAAGGGAACTACTGCTATACACGTATATATATATAAACCTCCGCTCGGCGCGTTCTAAAAATTAACGCGAGTTTATCCTGTTAGCCCGTAAAATTTTTCAAATATTCGATTAAATAATAACGGGCATGATCCTATATAGATACTTTGTTATTATACTTTCGGTATATTATACGAGAGGGAGGTCGTGAAAAAGATGAACGTATGATAAATATCGATAATTTAAGCGATAGTCTTAATCGACGCTGCGGGCCGTTTTCCTTCACGGTTTGGCCGAGAGCCAGAGCTTTCGGAGGAAAAAAATTACTCGGTGAATCGATGTAATTTTCTACCCGTATATCGGTTGTCTCTATAGTGGGACACGCGTGTACTTTTATTGAGCGGTCCCGCAACAAGTGTCCGTATTCGACTTACTGTATTTACGTTCTATTCTACAACAGTTTTCGCTTTTTCTTTATTTTTTTCTAAAATTTACAATCAAGATTTCGGAAAGCTGTCTGAAATATTCAACGTTTTCATTATCATTTTATTCTACATATTTTATAAACAAAACGTTTCATATTTAAATGCGTTACTCGTATCCGTATATATTCTCAATTGAATGTTCATGTAACAGTAAGTCGCATTATAGGAGGAAAAAAACGAATAATTAGAATGTACTTTCGAAGGTTGAAAATGGTCCGATAATTGGATTAGCTGTTAAAGCTAAATTAACTAATTTTCTACTACAAGCAAACGATTTTATACGAAGTCGCAAATGTAAAACGAGTAAAGCTGTAGAAAACGATAGTAAATAACACAATAAGTTAAATGTGCAACCTGCCGCGTGACAGTGCTTTACAAATAATTTTACTTTTACGCGAGCTCGTAACAAGTTCCAGTATATATATATATATATATATACACTGATAGTGATTTTCAAGCTCATTGATAGAATCTCGATTAGCTCCGTTTCGCGAAATTTGATTGTCCGCGATCGACGCGTTTGCGCTTCTATACTTCCTTAGTCGTATAATCAATGCTGCACTTTCTATCTTTTGTGACGCGTGGAATTGTGTGTCGATTACCGATTTCTTTACGGTCACCGGTGATTTCATTTATATTTTAATATACTTTAAGTTTTATTAACAAGGTTACACCATTACTTCGTTTATAGAAGGTCAATGTTCGAATATTATAGTTTCAAGCAGAGCTGGGCAACTATTCGTCCGTTTACGCCGAATATACTTTATAAAAATAATATAAAGATTGCGACATAACAAAAAAGAAAAAATTAAATGGTGTTTTTAGTCACTTGGAAAAATTTCACAAAGTATTCGACAAAACATATTCGACGAATACTTTTAATGGAATATTTTAATTTTATTTCTTCTTTTAATCAATTAAAAAATCTTTTTGATTTAAAAAAAAATGTTTAAAACTTTGCCTTAATTGAAAAAAATACTTTTTTTGTTTGATTAAAAGGAGAAATAAAATAACTATTCGTGGGAAAGTATTCTTTGAATACATTTGGTCAAACATCAGTATTCGAGGAAAAATATTCGACGAATACTTTTGGCCCAAATTTTTTGAAATTGCTCTAACATGGGGAGTACTTGACCTCCGGGAAACGGATCTTATCCTAACTTTCGTATGTCGTTTGTAATATAAAAATGTGAAGAAAGCCAAGTTATCTCTTGCCAATGGCCACTTTTACGGGAGTTATTCGACATCCAATAATAATATCAGTAAAAATTACTTCCAATTTGATCGTTTACAACTTGAAAACAAATAAAGATAGGCACTCAAACCAAAAACCAAAAGAAAGTTGAGTTCAAGTAGATATGGTTTGAAAAAGAATAAGCTCAAGTTGCTTAATTTAGAGCAAAGTTATGAAGAAAATAAGAAATTGAAGAAATTTTAACCAAAATTTAATATGAAAAATTTATTGCTTCTTTTGGCCTAATAATCTTTAATTTCTTATTGTCTTCATAACTTTGCTCCAAATTGAACAATTTGAGCTTCTTTTTTTTAAACCATATCTATTTGAACTCAACTTTCTTCTGGTTGTAGGTTTGAGTGCCTATCTCCATTTTTCGTCGCACGTTTTTAGTAAATTTTATTGAAAAATGTTATCACCCCTGCTAGAAATCATAAAAAATTTATAAACAATTATTATTTATTTTTGACTAAACCAACTAATTGTTAGTTATTTAATTATCGTTAAATCTCGGCTAAATAGGTAAGACTTTTTAGCTAACAAATTAGTTATATATTGGTGCTGAAAATTATTTTTAGTTATTTCTACAAAAACAATTAATTTTCATTTGCTGAATTTGAAAGTTCAATAATATAATTTTATCGGATAATAATATTTCATAATAGATTACATATACATATAAATAATTATTATACATAATTTTATCGGCGTGCGAAATCTCGGTCGGTAGTAGTGGGGACTCGTATCCGAACGTCTCGGGTTCGATTCCCGGTCTCTGCCGATTGGTACGCAAGTACTAGGGGAATGAATTTTCACCAAGTGCTTTTTTACAAAGATATTGTACGCTGCTTCCGTCGCTGATTAACACCCACTTGAGAGTGTAAAAAGAACGATGTTTACAATGTCTAAATTTTGGAAAAGAAAAGATACGTATTATACTAAGGAAACCCAAAAATAGTCAAATTAAAATGAATGTTGTCAATTCTCAAGTAAAATTTCAAATATTTGTAGTATATATGAATGTTTTTTTAATGGTTTTTTACTTTCGCCTGTATACAGATAAGATTAAATTATCGTCTTAAAAGAATGATTGCAAATAGTTTGATTTAATTTTGATAAACTCTTGTATGCACATTGCTTACTAGTATGAATTAGTAATTAAAATGAGAATACATTTATTTTAAAAAAACTATACGCGTACGAGATTTATTATAATGTTTATTCGGGTACACGCGACAAATGAAATTCTAACGTAGTTCCACATCCAAAAGATATACGGTGAAAGTTAGAACCTCTGAAAGATAATTCTGTTTAAAGTAAAATAAGGCAGTGAGACTAATAGAGTAAAGTAAAATTAAAATAATTTGATACCGTGTATAGCAAAATAGTGAAATTGATATTATTAGGATTCTCGGATGTATCGCAGTTTGTATGGCGCATCACACAGGGACGACGAAGAATCTCATAAATCCGATGGAGCTCTTACCGCTGGCGAAATAATTAAACGTATTAAAGAAATAAATCAAAGAACGTCGGGATTTAAAATAATGGTTTGGTTGGCGAGAGAAAAAGTATTGTGGTTCAATTAAACGGGAATTACGAGCTCGATTAACGTTCAATCTTTATATATATATATATATATACATATGCGAGATCCTCGATTCTTTTATTTGCCTTGTGTCTTTCCCTCTCTGACAGGGAGACTATGTTGGTGTTAACTAAACGGTCGATGTACACCTCGTCGGCAGAAGCGAGATGAATCGTAAATGCGCCGCCAGGAAAAGTTAATCGAATACGGCAGATCGCCTCGAGATAAATCGTTCATTCGTTCATTCGTGCGCATAAAACTTGCGAGTGAATCTAGTCCGCGAAATACGCAACACCGAGAAATGTGTGACGGAGTCCAAGAAATAATTGACTCGCACCGGCATGACTGATTTCATTCTGACGAATTTAGTTGCACCTTCCGTATAACCGATTCCTTAATTTTCTATCGCTTCATTTTCTTAATTACGGGTCACAGCTAACTAGAACTGCCTAAACTTTACTAAAATTGTCTAATCGTATCTATAGATTTTACAAAAAACTATAAGCCATTGTTCGACACCATATTTTTTTTTATTGAATAATACATTTTATTAAATATGTAAATTACTTATTCACCTGTTTATCTTCAAAACTTATTAAAATTCGTAAGTTTGTTAATATAAGTAAAAATAATTTGAATAACTAAATAATATTTAGTTGTAATATTTTTTTGTGAATACCGAAGTTAATATGTTTTTTTTTGACTACCAATTTTTACGAATTTTGTTTAATTATATAAAATTATCTTGCGTTTATAGTTTATTACATTCTGCAGTAACAAACTTGTTATTCATATACACACACACAATAATATATGACGATATCTTCAATAATAATAAATAAATGTAAATGATTTAACATTATAAATTAAATTTTAAGTAGTACACATCAATGTTAACGTCCGTCTAATTTGTGTAATAATTATACACGGTTATCCAAATAATCACAAAGAGATTATGACAATTTTTAAAAGCCACATTAAAAATAGAGTTTCTAAATATTACTCGTAACTGCTTATGGTTTAACGCGTGTAATTAATGGGGCACTGTAGAGAATCTGGAGAAAATGACCGAGTCGAAGTTTCGGAAGCTTAAAATAGCACCATTTTAGGGTCGTGTTGACACTGGGCAAGGTGTCAAAAGATATTCTATTCAGAAAATTTACACAGTTTTCTCAGTGACAGTATAAAAGTATTTCGTTGTTGTTGGTTATACTAAATCAAATTTTATGACTGCTAACAAAATTTTCTACAACTTGATATATGTATACACACTTGCACACGGGCCACACACACACACACACACTCACACACTTGACACTGTTATTGAAGGTTCCGCAACCATTTAACGTTTCATTATTACCATGAGCTTCCGATGTATCCCGCACTAAAATAACTTTCGTTTTCGAACGACCTTATAAAAAATCCGTTTATTTCACCCGAGTGAGCCTCTGGTAAAAGTGACACAAGTGTCATAAACCTAATTATTTAACTCGATGCGCGTTAATGATTTCGCAAACGTCAAGACGACGAGGGTCGTTGTATATGAAACGGTGGCGTCGTTGCAATAAAACGAAGTAGTAATTTAAGAAAAAGTAAAATTTTTACAATACTGCAGATAAAGTAAACCGTTTAATTACGAATTATTTTACGAGAAGCGACTCGTTGTTTTCGAGTCTCGCGACAGCGAATTCGCCGTAAGGGGTTAAATCCGCTTTAAAAAAAAACGAAGGAAAAAGGAGGCAAAAACTCGGCTATTCCCGTGCTCTTTGTCCCGGCAAAGTGCACCAGGCTCGACGCTAGAGCCAAAATAGAATTGCGCTCGCTCGCGCACATCAAACAAAATCACAAAACCAAACGCGCGCTCCCTCGACGCTAAGGAAAACCCGCGTGATGCTCGTCTCGGTCGCGGACGGGTTTTCCTTTGAACCGACTAGATATCAATGTGGAACCAAGTATATGTACACTATCCGGCTTTTGTCGTTTTCAAGGGATACCTTTGTTATACGTTCCTTCGTCTTTTACTTGTTTTAAACGATTGAACGAGGTTCATTTGTAAGACGCGTCACTTCGAGTTTAACTTTCAGAGACTCTTCTGTGACACTTTATTTTTCACTATTAATTGCCATTCAATTTTCCAAATAATAGTTTTTTTGTAAGCTATTTTTGTAAAGTTTTGTAGTATATCCAGAGTTTCTATATACGGAGAAAAAAATGAATAAATATTACCCAAATAGATTAAAATGCTGTCATTTACTTGTTTATTTGTTATATTTGTCGATAATCGTAGTAAAAATAGAGTTTTTATTCTACTCATATCATTTAGATACTTATAATAAAAATTTTCTCTTCGTGTACATTTAATGAAATAATAGGCATGACAATTAAGTAAATGTAAGTGAATAAATAAATGTTAATAATGAAGTTTAGCTCTGAATTAAACTATAATTTTAGTGAAATAACAGATATAATTCTATTTAGTGTTGTTTAATTTAAAATTTGCTTGATTCAACCTAAAGCAGTGGGAGTTGATCTACCTTTGAAACTCGGTACGACCCTCGTTCCGCGCTGTAAACTTTAATATTTGGCACAATCTAGTGGGAGATTTACTGTAAATAGCCCACCACTAGCTAGCGGTGAAAAGTTTACGAAACCGTAGGAGGCTGCACCGACGTCCACGAGTCATCGACTTCGTAAACTCTATTTACGTAAAAACTAACACAAATCGGTAGAGCAATTTTCATTACTACTCAACATCTTTTCTCTATTTATCTTTCCGAAAGTATAGCGGCAACTCCTTTTTCTCCAATAAAACTTGAAAAAAAGGACCGAAATTCGTTGATTTAATTTCAATTAAATTCGAGAACTCGAACTGGGTTTTGTCCAATATTTTCCTATTCATGGTAAGCTCTTTGCATTTGTTTTTGTAAAACCGAAGCTTTCCATCCGAATGAAAGCTCCCCGTTGTCGGGTGATGTCGATCGCAGTTGGCAATGACGATAAGTAAGGTTGAACCAATGAATCAACGAGAGTAGGTGTTATAAATAACGGTTAAAAGCCTAATTTCCGAACGACTCAATCGTGTGCGTTTCATCCGCCGACGTAAAACGGTGCGGTAAAGTCAAAAGTGCTTTTCAACCGTGGCTGACGAAAGAGGTACGCGAGGTTCTATAACCGCGAAAGATCGAACGTCCAAAAGATCAGAGGATAAGACGCGTTTACGATCCACCGTAAACCTTCGTCCCTGGGAAAGTGCGTCCCGAAATTGCATTAGCGCACTCGGTAAATGGGCCATGATGAGATTTTTCGGTCTTTAACCTTTAAAGAGCCAACAGTTATGTATTTTCCCTCTTATAAACTGTATCGTCACCCTTTATGAGATATTATCTTATTTTATTACTTTTATACCGTGCTCAATTGATTGCGCGGCTATCTTTCTTCGTTACTCTCCATTTGTGTATATGTTGATCGGTCGACGATTTTCACTACACTCTACTGGATTTTAATTGTCCTATATGGAAAAAGATTCGTGTAACATTTTTATTTTGGAAATATAAAGAATAGTAATGGAAAATGCGGAGTTTATTTTTATGGCCGGAAATAACATTATTCCATAGTTTTCAAATATATGTGCATGAATATCATTGTTCGTCTACTCTCAAAATCTGCCCTCCATGAAGGTAAAGTTAGTGTAACTTTGACGTTTGCCTGAGCACGACGGTTCGGATCCTGCTTCCTTCGTCATGTAAATTTCAACGCTTTAAACACAATTAGTAATGTAATTACTAAATGTATATAATACTTTGATTAAATTATATTTTCTCATCTAATATATCATTTACTATATCATAGTTTTAAAAAAATTAACTACGTGGAAAATAAATGCTTTTTAAATTACCAATCGCAAATTAACAATATATATTTCTCTTACTGATTCATTATATAATAAAATAATATTTATTGCAATTGCGCATACTCGGAGTAAAAAATTCACGAGTGCGTCATATATATATAGGAATCGGGAATTACCTTCAGCCGCGTCATTTCTCACTATGTCTAAATACCTGCCGTAACGTTTAACGATCTGTAAAAGTTTCCTAAAATGTTGGTGGTATAATCTTAAAGATCGAGTAGAGGATAGGTAGAGGTTTTTCCTTCCCGCTGGCATGGCTCATCATCGCCGTATAAAGACCGCCTCCCCGTTTTCATTTTTCTTTTTTTTTTTTTTCGTCGTAATACTAGAAAACGAGCGATATTCGCTGCTCGCAAAATTTGTCTCCCACCCCCTCGCGAAATCGAGCGGTCGGTCCACGCCAAGTGGTAAGCCGAGTCCATGCCAAGTAAGTACGTATCTTCTTCTCTCTCCCTCGAAACGAATGAATACGACTGCATTCGCGCGGCATCGTCTCTCGAGCGCGCGCCTGAGCATTTCGCATCTCCATATATATATGTGTACCTTCTACTCTTTCTTCTTTTTTCCCCTCTCTCTCTCTCTCTCTCTCATTCTCTTTCTATCTGTTTTTTTTTATATGTACATATACATATTCTCCGATGTGGATGAGGATCTACTCCTTTTTTCGTTATTTTCGCTCGGCCCACGAGAGCGGACGCGTCGCGGACTAAAGTGTTGTCTAGCCGTTTTATTTGTTTTCGCGGGTGCGCGAATTTAACGTATGCGACGTATCTTTCTACTTTTGGGTAGCGTGTACGACGATGTATCGAGTGTATATTTGTTACGATGCTTTACAGTTCACGTACGAAATCAACGAGAGTTACATTTTTCCTTATCTTTGTTGTTGTTGCCCACGTTGTTAAGGAATACACTTACGATATATAGGCACATATCCGGTATTCTAAAATATCCGTCAATGTGTTGCTGTTACTTAAAGTGTTGTACTTGTTTACTCAGGTTCTTATCTACTCGACGGAATCAAGAATTTCGATTAATCTTCTTAAAATATTTAATGTATACCGTAAAGGTAGATCTCAAGATTAATCCTCATTGAAGTATTGTAACAGTTTTAATTTAAATACTTTCGATTAAAAATTTTGATTCTTACATTATTTTCTTACTTTCAATTAATACATTGCTCACAAAATAATACTTCAAGTTTATAATTTTTGTTTGATATATACTCATTATTGGGTACATTAAATACACCTTCGTTCACATCAAAATTATTATTTAATGTCCAATCGGAATGTATCGATTCTGTCTTTGGTATAAAAGAAAACTGTTTTTTTTTTGGAAATTCTACTAATCTTACTTAATCTTAATTAATAACGTTAAACTCTTAGCTACTGGTTTTTGGACATTTAAATAAATTGTGTTTTATTCTATTTAAATGAAATAAAAAAAAGTTAATAAAACGATGTTTTATATATATATATATATATATGTAGGTACAAGTACATACATACATGTATACGTATCTACACATGAGAATTTAATCATTTAATATTATAGCTATAGAAATTATTAATTTTAGTCACTATTCACACAGTTATTTCAACGATCCAATTTGCAAACGCAATTAGACTTCATTTGCCAAGTATACATAATAACTTGCGGTTTACATAGGATTTAACAAGATGTAACGTATAACGTTTTCATATCCGTTATATTATGTTCAATCACGGGGATATTATTTAGTTATTTTTATTACACCAAATTAGTTAGAGTAAAAGGTATACAGTAGATTTATGAAAAAATGAACGATAAATATAATATTACATTTAAATTCATCTCATTTTTTTATTCACGTACGTCTCATTCGCAGTTCATATTTGTTAATTATAAAATGTAAATTCGATATTACACGTTTAACATGTTGTTAAAAGAAAACATTGACAGAGACAAAAAATGAATTTCGCTTGTATATATATATATGCGTCTAAGTTTTATTTCTCGCCGTTTGCAAGTAGCTTCTCATCGCGTAATGTATCACAAACCGGCAGTCGAAGTTGCTCTCGCGTGTGAATGAAAAAAGGAAATTCGAAGGGATTACAAAGTAAATATAGTCGGACGTCGGCGATTTCTCGTTAAGTCAATCAAAGTCGTATTAAATTTACGCGCGGCATCGAGAGAACAATTTCGAATACACGTGTATGTATGTGTAAATATATATGTATATATGCATCTATGTACGTATACGTGTAGATACACATACGCGTTCAGTTTTACGAAGTTTTAACACTGTCCAAATATTTATTCGATTCTCGCGTTCGCGCTTTTTTTTTCTTCTTTCCTCTTGTTTTCAATGCCTCGTGCTAAGTGGATGGAAATGCTGCTTTTTTACGTATCCTCGATAACACAATTTTGCAAATGGCTACAAGTTGTTTATCTCCACCGCACCGAATATGTATATATATATATATGTATATACGTGTACTGTGGAATTTGGTGTTTTCATTGTTGTCGTGTAAACTTTATGTTTTCTAGCCGCCATTCTGTAATTCTGGCCAGTTAACGAGTTGTACGCGTGGGAATGGGTAATTTTTACCTTTTAAAATAAACGTAACAATTAATTACGGTTTATTATTTTAAAATTAATATAAATATTGCATTGTACGTCATTATTAATAATGTTAGTATTTAAAATGAGTTTTCATTCTTAAATTTATGGGATCTAGACAAGCCAAAGCTGTTCTCTTAATTTCGGTGGCTGTGCCGTGCTCAATGTTTTAGAGCCACTGGCTTTTGTGTGTCTGATAAGCTCTCGAACAATGACTTTTATATGCGCATAAAACTAACTACAAATTAGAGATATTTTCGTATATGTACGTAATAATAGATAATGTATTATGCGTTGTCGATTTTTAACAAATTATAACTAGTAATGCATTTTTCATTATTTATATTTACGAATTTTAGACACTATAGTGAAACCTCTAATTTAGTATTTATTAATTACTTAAATACTTTATAATATAACAAAAGCTTTTGAAAGTTGAAAATTCTGTTAGTTTTATTTAAAAAAATGTATTATTAACTTCATTCCCCTAGAAATATTTATTTATTTCATTAAGGAACATAAAAATCAAATATTGTAATTATAAACTGAGGTATCTTAGTAATTGATCGGTAAACATAGAAAGAGTATCATAAGTAGCAAACTGATTAAATGTATTTTTAAACTAATTTAAATAATATTTTTTAGCGTGAGTTGAGCACATTAAAATATCTACACACAAAATCCATTGTCTCGTAGTAAAGTAAATAAAAAGTAACAAGTCGATCGAGGAACCCGCGTTGCTGCGATTCCCAGGATAAAAAAAATATAAAAAATTTTGGGAATCGAAAGAGCGAGGTCTTCGTAAAACTTGGATAATCCTCTTTTGTAGAAATAGTACGGGAAGAGATCGTGAAAAAATGTGTCCCGAAGTTTGAATTTGAAATTCAAACAGAAGGCGAGATAGGACGCGATGCCCAGTAAATGACGAGAGAAAAGTTACCCGGAAGAATCGTACGAGAATGGCCTCGTGCTCGATTCCCAGGGTGGACCAGCAGCAACGACGCATCGTCAGATGACAGCCGACCAAGGAAGCGAATCCAGCTAGAGAATGTGCGGAGGATCTCGTACCCCGGAGCCTGGTGCGAACGAATCTCGCCCCGAGCTTCGGTGGGATCCTCGAACGTGCGAGTGCCTCGGTCAAGATGAGGATAGAGATTTCGTTATGTTGTTTTTTTCAAACTTGTGTTGAGTGCGCGATGTTCCTCGGTCCTTTCAACTGTACATTCGTATCGTAACTCGGTACTATCGGAATCGGGAATCGTTTCGCGCACACCCCCACAGACACACACACACACGCACCCACGCACGTACGCACGCACGCACACGCACACAGACCGACGGACAAACGGATATCGAGAGCAGTTGGTCCAAACGCCTAGATTATAATCGCACCATGAAAACAAGGAGACTCGTGTGATAGAGAACGGGAGCCGAGTTTGCGTTTGGGTGGATAGCGTCCCCGGGGTGTCCGCGAAGATGTTGGACATATTTCGCGGCCTAAAGAGCCTTATAAAAATCTCGCACATTCACATCGACACTGCCGTATTTCGATTGCACTACAGTCTTACCGTGATCCTGCTAATCGCGTTCTCGTTGATCGTGACGACGCGACAATACGTGGGCAACCCGATCGACTGTATCCACAGTAAGGATTTACCCGAGGACGTGCTCAACACCTATTGCTGGATCCACAGCACCTATACCATTACTGCAGCTTACAAGAAGAAGGAGGGATACGAAGTTCCCTTCCCCGGAGTTGACAACTCCAGGGCGTATCCTGAAAGCGAGCGGAAGGAGTACAGGTACTATCAGTGGGTCTGCTTCATGCTATTTCTACAGGTAATTCTATAGTCATTTTTTTATTTTTATCCTCGTATCGTTTTTATATTGCGAATTTGGATGTCTTCACCCCGTCAATTACATGATACGTATGTGTGTGTATATGTATATATACATGAGTGGTTCTCTGTGAAATCAAAGATGAAAAAAATTAATATTGTTATAACTGTGGGAATATGCTTTAGAGGTGTCCAGTAGTTCTCTTGAATTCCTTCAGATTTTCCCAAAATATCTGGGAAAATTGCCCGAAGTATCAATAGAAATGTATATTTGTTGCCTTATAATGATGAATCTGTTAGCATGATCATTGTAAAACAAATTCATGCAGTTACCTTGGAGTGGTAGAAAAGCATCTCCACTTCAAGTAGTATCAATCTAATCTCCTATAACCTGTTAAAAATTAAAATATTTTGATCAAAAGTGGTCTTAATGGTCTAGACCCACTCTGGAAATTTATAGGCAGTTTCTTTAAACAATATTTGGTTTTCAGAGTCCGGGGTAGCAAGTGCTGATTTTCACTATTAAGGGTTTAAATGGCTTACAAGAGTGTGACAACATATATTTATGTGCTTAAAAGTATTTTTAATGAAAAGTTCAGAAAATTTTACAAAAAAAAATCATGTTTATGTTTTTAGTAAAAAATGCATCCCCTGGGAGCTAAAAATTCATGAAAATGGGCATATAATGCAAAAAAGTGCTAAAATGTCAACTTTGACTCTCTGTAACTTAAAATAATGGCCCAGAAAAAATCTGAAGAAATTCAGGAGAACTACTGGACACCTCTAAAACATATTCCCACAGTTATACACTGAAATAATTTTCGGACGTTCGCTGTAAGACTAGTACATCCGAGTTCCAAAAAGCGTTGCAGTTTTCGTCTACTCGTTTTGGGTATAGCAGCCATTCAAAAATTGTGCGGCAGTTGTTCTAGAACAGCGCTGCTGTCGTCTGAAATGCGCAGTATATACTATTTCTGCCATTGTTTTTATGTTTTTGGGTAGCCGAGATCCAAAAAGCAGGAGAGTTGTTGCACAAAAATCATGTATGACAACCCAATTGAACAAAAACAGAATAACCTCGAAAATTCTCTCAGTGTAGCAATATTCATTTTTTTCATCTTCGATTTCACAGAGAACCACCCATATATACACACATATACGAATCGGTGACAAAGTGTTGTATAGGTAATCGGTGTAGGGATCGTATCCTTACTGTTCACGCAGTTTACAATCAATCTTTCACGTACAAAGTCATTTGATATTCCCTAACTTTCAAAGAAAATTACTGAATTTCCTCGAACTACTTTAGTAGTTGCACTTATGATCTAAGGAGTTTCAAAACCAAGACTCCCTAATTTGAGGTCGTCGATACGTATTTCTCTCGTTACCATTTATTGACGTTCACCAACTGATCAAAGTGTAAACGATCTTTTATCAATTGTTAAACTTGACCAATTTCCGACTATAATGCACTTTTTTTTAAATATACTAAGGTAATACATTCTTCTTAGGATTCGTGCTTATAATTATAGTTTTTATTGAAAATGTAAAATATTATTACAATTATTAATATGAAGTGTACTTGAAAAAGCTCCTTGTTTTATCACTTCAATTAAAATATACAAACTTTTGAATTTCTCTTTAAGATTCGAAATTTTTTAGTTGAAAAATTAAATTCGATTAATATCAACTAATAGAATAGAATTCCGTTAGTTGTGAATTTTAAATACTGCGCAAAAAGTGCTTATCGATTTCACGTAGATATAATAAAATGATACGATGTTTCATCTAAAGCGCAACCCATTGTACGTTGTCACATGTATAATGTGTGGCCTAGCATATTTGAATAATGTCGTACAACGTTCGACACTGTTTAGATCGAAACGTTCAATCATTCGCGGTAAATCCTTAAAATACCAAGAATGCCAAAGTGACACTCGAGAGCTCAATATTTCGTCGAGGTACAAAGACAAGAATTTTTCCTCGCGCACGCATCACCGTCTCACCGAGAGAGCGTCTCGCGTTCAAAGCCCTAACTCACGTTCCTTCGCGTCTTCATTTTTTATACGCCCCGTCCGGAGATAGTCGATTTTACGAGTCCCGGGTGATTTGTGCTTCCTCGCGTGTGGGAGACGCGCGCGCATTTGCCTCCTTTCTGCCTTTTTCATCGAATTTTTAATCAGCCACGACCAAGTTTACGGGCTTTCGGATTGCGTGCCTCATACGTGCGACAAATATATACACACGCGCTCCAAAGACACGTGGTAGGAAAATACAACGGAGATACGTACTCGCTTTGCGAAGGACCGTTTGGACCTTATACTTCAAATATAATCAAAATATTTTACAAACGTTACGACAGTTTTGTAGTATATACTTACAACTAAATTTGGATGTAGATATCCAGTTTATATACATATATAAATATAGCAATTGAAAAGATCTTACAATTGTTATTTTTTTAACAAAGTGGCTAACTGTTTTTAAAAAAATATTCTTGATTAATTTAAACCGAACTACCGTAATTTCATGTTTATATTATCAAAAATTACCAAAATCGAATGTTATTTAAAAAAACAAAATAACTAGTAAAAAGTGAGAATGATTGCATTATAATTTAAAAAATTTAGTTTTTCTTCTCTGGATACATATATTTAGGAACAATATAATAGAATAGAAATAGAATAACATTAGGAAGAATCGTTCAACGAAATGACATACGATTTTAACCAAAGAAACATGCGTATAAAATGCGAGCGTGAATATATATAAAACGGTGTATAACCAAATCAATGAATCTTTGATTGTCACCATGATGCGGAAAGAGAAACTTGATCGAATCGAAGGGTAATACTTTAACGCGGTATTAAATTGCAAAATCCCGTAGTTCCTCGATGAGAGCGAGTCGAAATTTCTCCCGAGGCCATGTCTTCCCTTCCGATCGAAGAAAACCCACAAGGCGAATATCTTCCCCTTCTTCTTTGGGATCGGACAGCGCTCGAGAAAGGATCGGATAGTCCCGGTGTTTCATTGGTGTGCACGCAAGCCGCTATCGTTCGGGAATCTCGCGTCACGACGATTATCCCATCCGCGCAATGACAAAGCCCGCATAACGAATGATCTTTTGTTCCCGAACGATAGATCCCTGGGGCTGGATCTCGAGTATTGTACCGTTACCGCGAGGTTATACCTTCTCGCCGCTCTTGAACGCTGATATGACCGACAGCAACTCTCGTTTACCCTTCCCCCCCCCCTCTCTCGCTCTTCCTACAGTCAGTTTCTTGACTAGTATCACTCAAGATGGTGAGAAGACGGAATTAAATTGATTCGATAATCATACAGAATTCCATTTGCTTACCTCTTGTAACTACTACGAGGGAGGTCTTTACGGTGTATGCCATTGAACCCATGCAGGTGAAATTATATTTCACTTTTTACTTTTTTCACTTTCATACAGGGTGATTTTGAAGTGAAAAACTATTTCTACGTATATAAACGAAACGTGGAATATATAATACATTTAACATCTTCAAATGTTTTTATTTGAATGTTATTTGACGGGAATGAAATTAAACATTGTTTGTCAGTTATAGAAATAAGAGTAAAAATCAAACGTAATTTCGTTATTATTTACCTATACTTTTCAGAATATAATACAACATTTTTATCGTTATTACCGGTATTGAAATGTATTTTTCAATGTTACTATTGTAGAAAATTAATAACAATAACAGTATTCGAATTATTATAAAATGGTGTAGTTATATACGTGTATCCGGCAAAGTATTAGTTTGTAAAAAGTGTATGATTTGATATTTGAGCCTGTAAGGTACACAAGTGAAGGTAAGAAATATAAGGGTCATAAAGTACAGAGAAAATGTAGAGAGTGTATCTGCTACATCTGCAAGTAGATACATATCAAAAATGGTTATACGCGACTTACTAAATTTGGTACTTATCTACTCACATATTTCTTCTCCTTGTTCGAAAAGGACAAATATTTCCACACTATAATACAACAAATTACGTACCGCGGTATTTACGTTGTACACTACCTACAACCTTTCTTACACGTCGAAACTATTTTACTCGGTGTGCATAGATACATATTTTTCATTTCGACATTCGATTCTTTCAATGAAATACCGTATCGAATCGTATATAAGCGAACGATTATTTCTACGTAAAAAAAAATGAAATGTGCAAAGTACAAATAAAACGAAACATTTTAATTAGCGGAAAAGTCCTTTGGAAAAGGTTAACTAATTCAACTGGAGGATCTAAATGTACCGAATCGTTGAAAGTATTCAATTTCCTGGAGGCACTTGATCTTCGGTACTATTATACGTAACAGTGTAAAAACGAAAGGGAGCAATTCCATGCCGAGTTGAACGACTCGCAACAGTATCCTCGATCGATGAGCGATGCTTTTCGACAAATATCCAGGAGAAAAAAAAGATCGCAAAAACTTCGAGTCCTCCCATCTCTTCGAGTCTTTCGGAACGGCAGGGTTATATAGAAGAGAGACGGACTCGTATCGGCGAACCCTTGCAATTTAACATTTTGCCCGCCGGCAAGAGACCGAGAAAGAGAGAGAGAGAGAGAGAGAGAGAGAGAGATGCGAAAAAAGACCCGGAGAGAAGTCGGACGGGGCTGTTATGCGTGCCGCGCAAGTTTTTACGCGGGACCGCGATCCCGAGCGTCGATGCCCGGGACATAAAGACCAAGGGAATACGAATGTTTATATGTACACGTGTTCTTTCTCTTTCTGTTTCTATACTTGCGACAGGGCTTACAATGTACATTCCGTGGAGGATTCTTATTTCCCTTTGTTTTCTATGATTTTGCTTATCTTTTCTTTTCGATTTTCAAACGCGAATAGTCTCGTGCGCAACGTGTAGCTATATACATATACAACGTCCCAAAATGTAACAAATTGTTTAATAATAAAGTAATTCGGTTAAATATTCACTTATTTATTTAATGGTCTACTCCTTTTTTTTCTCGAGATGTAATCAACCTCCGTCGTTTTACTTATATTATATATGTTTTTATTGCTTTAATGAAGCAAATAACTATAATTCGAATGTTGATTGTATTCACTTACGTATTGGATCATGTATTATATAAATTATTATTTATCACTTTCCACTGTTGAAGGTGAATTTTTTAAAATGTTTTCGAGGTACATTTTGGGGTTCCTGTTTTAAGTTGACTCGTTAGCTCTCAGTTGCCTGGTTGCAGATACTCTAAAAATGTACTGGCCAAAAGTTACAACGATAAGTGGCAATGGATACGGTATAGGTTCGGCGTATAGTAATTTTCTTCACCCTTAAGATAATTTCTTGATCATTTTTACGTTTAAATATTTATCGATATGTAATTGATTTAGTTGTTATAAATAAGAATTAAAAAATACTTTGTTAAACAGACAAAAGGATAACAATTTGTATATTTATTTATAGACAACAAACATATAGACTTGCATAACAACATCGTATATGGTATATATACCAAATAACGCTAATTAAAGGATTTGAAAAAGTATTCGTTAGAATACTTTTTTCGAATACCGAGAATTTGATGAAAGTATTCGTTCAAATACTTTTTCGAATACCGAGTAGCATTTTTTAATATAATTAAATTTCATATATAAAATTATGAACTTAACTACTATGGAAAGGTATAGATCACACATAACCTCAATTCTGCGCAAAATTATATTTGTTTTTGTATATAATAATATCGGCCTCTCACGAACTAAATCCTTTACTTTAGAATAAAGCAGGCACATTGTACTCTGTGTTCACTATGGTTGGTGGAATTTCCCAGAGGATATATTTGTTTTTACTATATTTGTTTTTAATAAATTTGCTTACTTTTGTTTTCAATTATAGTGCGACGCATCAGAGATGCTATTAATTATACGTTTATACGTTTATACTAATGACAAAATAGTAAGTAATGCAAATAATTTATAAAGTAATACAATTGCTACAAAATTACTAATATGAATCAAAAGATGTTTTAAAAAATATTGTTATACTGATATTATCAATAAAGGTATAGCCTGATGAGGATGTAAGATATCCATCGAAACGTCGCCAAATAAAAACATACATGGTTTGTTCATCAAAATCGAAAAAAAACCTAATCCTTTTAAACATACTGCATGGACGACAAAATTAATCTATAAATTTTATATAATTTTAACTTTTATTTTTAAAAATGAAAATTGTAATTGTAATTGTAATTATAATTGTTACGTTCATTAGTAATAAAGATAACAATTATATATAATTTAATTATATTAAAAAATGCTACTCGGTATTCGAAAAAAGTATTCGATCGAATACTTTTTTCGAATACTTTTTATTTAGCGTTATTTGCTATATATACCATATACACTTGCATAACAACAATGTATATGGTATATATATACCAAATATCGCTAAATAAAAAGTATTCGAAAAAAGTATTCGATCGAATACTTTTTCGAATACCGAGAATTTGATGAAAGTATTCGATCAAATACTTTTTCGAATACCAAGTAGCATTTTTTAATATAATTAAATTTTATATATAAAATTATGAACTTAACTACTATGGAAAGGTATAGATCACACATAACCTCAATTCTGCGCAAAATTATATTTGTTTTTGTATATAATAATATCGGCCTCTCACGAACTAAATCCTTTACTTTAGAATAAAGCAGGCACATTGTACTCTGTGTTCACTATGGTTGGTGGAATTTCCCAGAGGATATATTTGTTTTTACTATATTTGTTTTTAATAAATTTGCTTACTTTTGTTTTCAATTATAGTGCGACGCATCAGAGATGCTATTAATTATACGTTTATACGTTTATACTAATGACAAAATAGTAAGTAATGCAAATAATTTATAAAGTAATACAATTGCTACAAAATTACTAATATGAATCAAAAGATGTTTTAAAAAATATTGTTATACTGATATTATCAATAAAGGTATAGCCTGATGAGGATGTAAGATATCCATCGAAACGTCGCCAAATAAAAACATACATGGTTTGTTCATCAAAATCGAAAAAAAACCTAATCCTTTTATCGAATACTTTTTGATACTTTTATTTAGCGTTATTTGCTATATATACCATATACACTGTTGTTATACAAGTCTATATGTTATTTTAAGCTATAAACTCAAATAATGAAAAAGTATTCGTAAATGGGTGGTTGCCGACTACTTACCCAACCCTGATACACATGCAAATTTTTCGGCGTACGAAATTGAGAATAAATTTTTTAAATATAAATCAAAATGACCTATTTTATAATGTCAATATATATACAATATATACACAATTTTTTATTTTACATATTTATATAAGAAGATTTATGAAAAAAATTTCGTGTTTAATATGAACGTAATGAATTTAAACCAATAGTTTAATGAATTACGAGGAAAAATCGCTGAATACATTATTCATATAGGTATAAATATACAAGTCAATATTGATCAATATTTTATTAAAATGCGATTTATGGCATCTCACTCGGTTAAAGGATTTTAATAATTTGGTTTAATATAGGTTTAATATATATATGATAATTTATTAGACAAGATTATTATACAATTTATTTACATAACTATATATACATATGCTATAACTCTTTAATTGAATAATGAAAGTAAATGTTTTATAAATATATTATAAACTTGAAAAAAAAGTAAAATTTACTTTCTAATTATACAATAATACTTATAAAATTATTCCCGCGACGAACCAAGAATAATTATGTATATCGTCCGTACTTACTAAAGCAATAGACTAGAGTATCCCTCGGAAAATTGACCTTCTGCGTCTCATGTTATTTATAGGTATTACTAATTCGCTACAGCATGTAAATATTCCCTTCCTCGGGATTGTTATACCCTTTCTGTCTGTCTCTCCCTCTCCCTTTTTCTCTTTCTCTCTCCGTAGTCCTTTTATATCGATGAGAACATTTTCAAATGTTCGATCCGCAATGTTGTGCTCTTTATTTATTTTTTGTCGATATATCCTATATCCTTTAACTGGATATATCTATATATATATAGAGGGTTCTCCAACTAAATGCTCGTGGATGCACCTATGCTTCATATCGCAACTGCAGTTTGAATATGATATATAAGGGTTGCAGTGTTCAAATCATTATTTTTAATTGAAATACTATGTACGTGTAATAAATACGAATTGCATCCATTTATAAGATTCGTATCTCGCTTTGCGATTTATCACATCTTATATGAATTTACACGGCTAAGGTGTTGTTTTCCTAAATTAAATCTTCCTCGCTGTACATATATACATATACCAAGAATGTTGATAAATTTATTTAATTATCTTGGAAGTCGTGAAAAATTACGCGAATGATTATACCGTGAAGCGATTGTAATAAATTTCAAAGAACCGATTTTCTCAATTTAGCATAACAGAATTAACATTGTAAAGGTACATATGCATGCGTATAGCATAAAATTGTATGGACGTTGTATATAGAAAGAAAAAAAAATAGCGTGTCAAAGCAGTAAGAACCATTTTTTGTTGTCCCCTCTTAATTCTTTTCCTCCGAGCTGCGCCAAGTTTCGTTTCTTTCCTTTTCTTTTTCTTCTTCTTGCCTCTGTTATTTCGAATATGCTACTACTACGTGCCTTTGCACGCAATCGGTTACTATTGAATGATCGCTCGAGAGTCACAGTAAAAACACATATTTCGTCTCAGCCAAGCGCAACAGTTTACGGCATTTTCACAGCTCACGTATTACGCGTCGTATATATGTTACTCCGCTATATTTTTCAGTGACTCGCGACGTGAGTAATAGCAATCGTTGAAATATTGTACGTAGATTATCCTTAGCAATAATATTTTATATAATTTACTGTTTAAAATTCCTTGGCTAAATTTTTTATTGCCACCATTCTGCAATTTTCTGTGACTTATATATATACGTAATAAGTACGGAAAGTGATATTCAACGTGCATATGCAGCTCTTGTGCGATCACTATTTATTTATATATCAATATACGAAAAATATCGTTGGAAATAATTAAAATGGGAAAATCATTGTGTTTCGTTAATTTTAATACATTATTCTACGGCTAATTAGAAAAATAATCAAATGAAAATACTAAGATTCGCGGTACCATAATTGTTCAAAGTAATTACAATAATTAGGTTAATTATATATGAATAACTTGTTTATATGAATTTTATAAATCTGTAATCGATTTAGATTATAGGGGATTAATGTCATATTATTGTACATTTAGTTCACCGAACGAAAAGTGATAATTTGTTAAAATATTCTTTTGTTTTTCTCTAATATAAATATCGACTTTAAATGAAAAATTCTTATGATTCCTCACTTTTGTGTGTGTGTGTGTGTGTGTGTTGCGTACGTATAAGTATATGTTAATGTCGTCATTTTTCTTGGTGCGTGTAAATATTATTCAGGCAATTGACGTCACGATGGGTTTTGCAATATTACAGTCATGTATTACTTAATTAAAAAGAAAACAAAAGGAAAAGAAGCTTCCCCGACGAGGTAGGAAAAGTAACCAGTAAGACTTTCACTGGAAAGTCTTCGAGTTAAGACTTAAGTCCAATTCGCACCTTTCCTGAATAGGCACATAAGAGCAAACGAGGCGTGTGTACGTACATAGAAGGAGTCTCGTTTTCGATCTGGCCTACTTACATCTAGATTAGACGCAAGCTCGATGTAACTACGGGCTAATCGGAGAGCACGAGCGAGTCTGATTTACATCGGGGCGACTTGAGGAGCCGATCAAGGCGATTAGTGCCGTTCGCGCGACTTGATTCACATCGGGAAAAACGGGTTTTCTTAAGCGCCTATAGATGTATACATATATATATATATATATACCTTTTTCCTACGTGTATCGCTTCTGTACGAATTATCACGTGTCTTGAGAATTGAGAAAAAGCTGCGTTATCGATTATTTCCTTTTCTCATAAATACTCGTGGTGCAATGAAAACTTACGGCGATATCCGGCGCGCTCAACAATTTAATCTGATAAGTCAAATCAAGATTTTAAGATCAGTGTAAATTCTGTTAAAATTCTCTTTTTATACGCGTCACAACTTCACTTCGTCTGTTCCTTCCTTTTTGCGCGATTTATATACCTTTACTGGAAAAGCAAAAAAATAATTGTTTTTTGTACTAAAAGCTTACAATCATATCTCAACGGTAATCGCATTGATAATTTGCATCCAGTTAAATTACAAGGTTCTGATTTGCGGAGAATATATATTATTTTCCTCTTGAGACCATGGAATTTTGATAACAACTACGCGAAGCAACAAGAAAGGTGGAAAGCTCGCAATTTTGAGATATCGTTCGGAGAACGGATAAAGGATCGAGTGTCCTCCGCGTAGGCCGCTCCGTATTTGGTTCAATGCCGCGTTGCCCGCGACGCCTACGCTCCTCGAAACCATTGTTTTATTATCACTGGTTTATAGGGAAGCTCGCCGTCGCATCGTAAAGACGCGCGCGTCTTTTCCCTTTTCTTTACGGACGGATTTCCTTCCTCGCTTCAGATATTTTTAGTACAGGGAATCAACCGAAGCTAAGTCGTTTTCATTTTGTAATCGAGAAATTTTCGAGGGGATGAGTGCCGTCTTCGTTGTAACGGTTTTTCTAATTTTATCGGATTAAATACTGTACTGTTTTATTTTTTTACTGGTTTTCAATTTTGTACATGTGTATAAGTACGACAATGATGCTGTTATGTAACAACATAAAAATACTTTATTATACAATTATTTTTTACCTAATATCTGTTTATCGTATAAAAATCATTGATTGTGTGTTTGGGTTATCTTACTGCTTTGTTTGATTAAATGGATGTGGTTGCTTCTCTTTGACGTATATTTTCCTCTGAAATATAATATTTTGAATCGAATCTAAAAAAAATGTAAATTATAATCAAAGAATAATATGAACGCGTCACCTTCTGACACTTGTTCGAAAAAACTAAAATCTATTCTAGTGGTAGATGCAAAATCTGATACTCAAGTGTATATTTGTTTTAAACTAACAAGAAGGGATTCCATCCTCCAGGTCACGAATTTAGTTTATATGAAATATGAAAGAATTCAATCTCATAGACTGTATGATGAAACTTATATGCAGTAAATGAAATATTGTGAAAAAGAATATACAAGAATATAAAATAATATAAAAAAGAATAAAGAATTTAATTCTTGATAACTTGAAAGCAATCAGAAGTAGAATCTCGAACTTAAATCTAGCAATTATCATAATTTGATAAAAAATTATGGAAAAATTAAAAATATTAGACTAAATTTACACAAAAATTTATAGTATTAAATTTTATAATCGTTTTAAGCAATATTTTTGTTTAATTCTTATTTATTATATACTTTTTGTAAGCTTTTCTTCAAATTATATCTACTTGATCTTAACTATTTATTAGATTTGCGTTTGAGCGTCATATTTTTTTTCTTCACAATTATTCATTAACTGTGAATAATTTTCGTCAAACAGACTATGTAATTGAATTTTATATGAATTGTTTTATATTTGAGTATTAGAAGCATTTCCACAATTGCAGCGGAATTCGTGACTCAGAGCGTGGAATCCCTGCTGTATCCTAAACAAAATCACAATAAAAACATTAAAAGAATTATTTACTTATATTACCTTCTGACTTTACATAAATGTTAATTTTTTATGTAATATAATCAAATGTTAAATTTACCTGTACTTGAGTTAAAATTATTGTTTAATATAGTTAGTCAGTTTTTATTCTTGTAACTGTCAATTTCTTTACCCACGTCGCTATATATCATATGCTTATTTATTTTTCTTTCTTATTTAAGATATTAGCATATGGTTGTTGAAAGTTAAAACAAAAAAAAAACGTAGCATATTTGTTAATATTGAATTTTAAAAACATGAGCTGAAATCAATATTCAATTAATATTTATCTTACTTAACGCATTGTAAAATGTAAGTGTAAAAGTAGCACGTTTACATTTAATAAAGCATTTAGATGTGCAAGTCTTCGTACGGTACAACGAAATAAAATTTTTCTATGTTTTATCGATGTTTTGACAATTGACACTCGGGGTTTCGAAATATATAATTTAAAAAAAATGTGTGTATATGTATTTATGCGTATGTTTATTAAGTATAGTTTAATCAATATGTTTTTAAAGCTGCATTGAACTATTTATGCAAATTTAAGCCATTCTAAATACTTTTAAGTCAGAGTCAATTTTTGGGTTTTAAAAATCTGTTTTTGTAATGTTAGAGTTCAAATAACTATACATATGATTGTGAAATAAATTTATAGATCATAAATTTATTTATCTTCTGGTTCGAGGTTTGTTCAATTATCTTCGTTTGTTTTTTTTAAATTACCGCAAAAATAGTAAATAAAAAAAATTTGTATTACATAATTGGTTAAAAAAAATTAAAATTTATAAGTATTCATATTTAGAGTCAATTTTCGATTTTTATAAGGAGGCGTTTTTATCGATTTTTAGTGAACTAACCATTTAATTTATTTAATTGGCGACGTTTCGATGGAGAAAAGCCACATATGTGCATTAATTTGACCAAATAGTGAGTAATTATATTTAGATATATATATGCAAAATTGTAAAATGCTGGTGTAACAAATGATTGTTTCAATAAAGGTATAGCCTGATGAGGATGGAGGACTTCCATCGAAACGTCGCCAATTAAATAAATTAAATGGTTAGTTCACTAAAAATCGATAAAAACGCCTCCTTTTGAACCAACTGCGTGGACGAATAGAACAAATTTATATCATATTTCGATTTTTATATTAATAAATACAGATTTTATTGCGTTATGTTATTGGACACTCCTGTGATTCAAGACACTTCTATAAGTATTTACCAACTATTTGAATCATACTACAAAACACAGTATCTGAAAACGTATTTTACACACTAGCAGAATGAAGTAATGTTATACAAAATTAGAAATAAGCACTATACGAGGAAGCTAATATCAATTAGCAGCGATTTTTTTATGTTTATCTTTCAAATATGTTTATTGTGAGTAAATATATTACAAGTTACGTTTGAGGCCTGCGATGGCTCGGTCGGTAGGACGTCGGGCTCGTAATCTGGAGGTCCCAGGTTCGATTCCCGGCCCCGGCCGATTGATACAAGCACCACTGGCGAATGTATTTTCAACAAGTGCTTTCTTCACCAAGACATCGTATGACCTCCGTCGCTGATTAGCACCGGTTTGGGAGCATAAAAAGAGCGACGTTAAAATAATAAAAAAAAAAAAAAGAAAAAGCCAAGTTACGTTTAAAAACATTTAATTATTAGAAAAAATTAAATATCTGCTGATTAAAGGATTTACATCAGTTTTTTAGTTACTTTAAGTTTCAATGACAATGCTTTGAATACTGTAAAGATTTTAAATTGATATACCCATATTATGGTAAGTTAAAGTTGTGATCGGAACGGCTGCTACTTACTAGTTTATACGTCTTCTTGAAGGTGAATTATCTTCTCTACTGTCATTCGTATAATTGATACTAATTAATATGTGGTACAATGAACTATATATTAAAAGAGAATTGACGGATTCAATGGTAAATATAGGTACTATTTCTATAAATATTATTACCCATGTATACAATAACTGAATTCCTTTATACGTATTTCGAAATAAGTTCGTCAGTGTAGTGTTTGTCGTCGAAGGACATGGACGGACAGCAAAGTGTAGAGGACTTGCTTACTGAGTGGGAATTATCCCAATAAAAAATCAAATGTATTTAAGCGATTTCTGGTATAACAATAATGTTTTCAATGATAAAATTTATTATCATATGTGTGAGGAATCTAATAGAATATTTAATATGTAATTTAATATGTAAAGAGTATTATATGTATATGTGTAAAAATAAAACTATGTACATTTATAAACTTATATGTATAACTTGTTTTATAAAAAAAAAATAAATTTTTAAAAACAAAATTTTAACTATCGTTTCATTTTGCACAACCGTATCTTAAAGTCTAACTTATTATCGGGAATACCACCACCTTAAAGGATTTATATCAGTTTTTTAGTTACTTCAAGTTTCAATGACAATGCTTTGAATACTGTAAAGATTTTAAATTGATATACCCATATTATGGTAAGTTAAGTTGTGATCGGAACGGCTGCTACTTACTAGTTTCTACGTTCTTCTTGAAGGTGAATTATCTTCTCTACTGTCATTCGTAATAATTTTTTCTTTGACATGTGTGTAACAGTAATTAAAAATTTTCGCGCTTAAAACTGCCGACTGAAAAGTACTATTTTTACAAAATCTTTTAAATATCAAAACAAATTTACAAAAAATTTTAAATTAATTAGTCTCATAAAATACTAGATCAAATAGTACCGTTTATATTTCGATAATCACATGCTACATCATAACGAAGGGCGATGATTTTGTAGATTTGCTCAAATTTTAATAACAAATATTAATTTTTGAAAATAATAGTATTTCTTACTCAAGTAGAAATTGAGCATTTTGATATTAATTAAAACCATTTTTAAACATTAAATACACACTTATTGAACATATTTTCAGTTAAACTGTTAGTTTTGGCTAAACAACGTATTATAAATCATTTAAGTTCTACTAACGTAAATAATTTTGGTGGTAGAAATTCGAAGTATTATTACCGTTGCTTTAGTAATAAATAAATAAAATATTGTTTAAGCGCGGAAAATATAAAACATTTTGTTGACATAAAATAGGATCAATACATATGTATCCTGTATTTCGTTTACAAATTAAATAGAAACAAATTTATTTTTTATCTGATAAAATGTTACGTTTGAATATGGAACCAATAATTCAAAACGAGCATAACAAACGTTATAAATGAATTTAAAATTTTATACATCATCGCGTGGATGAAATTACAGATTTTTATAATTGCAGGTGAAACTAATAAACGTCATTTAGAAAGAAAATTATGCTTGAAAATTCAAAGTTTTTTTATTTTTGAATTGAAAGAAAAAGTCAAAATTCGGTAAAGTTCCAAACTTTTTATAACTGTAAGTTTTAAGTATCCTTTGGTCGTAAAAGCAAAATGTCGAATCAAGGTCGTTTCCGTTTAATCGCTTTTTCTTATTTATTGTTTTATAACGCACGTATAACTTTAAAATACAGAATACGATGAGAAAGTATAGTATTTTATACAAAAAAACGTAACTAAATGTATGAAAAAGTTTTATTTAAAATAATACACTTATTAACGTATAAGAATTACCGTGTTACACCATCAGTATAATGAAAATTTGTATGCGAAGTTAAAACATCATATGCATGTATTCCTTGTAAAGACCTGGTAAAAATCAAAAATATTTCACAATCATTTTGTAGGTATGATAAATTGGTTGAAAATATACACTTGTTAGTAATACTAGCTAATTGCTACTCGTTGATGACGGGTTTTTAAGGCATTTATCAAATATTTCTTAGATTGGGATATTTTAAGCTTTTTACCAAGTAGTTAACGTACAAGAAAAATCCCCACAAGCGGTAACATTCTAGGAATTTTAAACCGCATTCAATTTCATATAAAATGACTTTTCGCCGTATCGCACGAGTATAGGTAATATTTTAAATTTATTAAAATAGTTTTACTTTTCTTTATTACTTGACTTATTTAAATTTTTTATTTTAATTTTAATTTCAGTTATAATTACATATTAACAAAAGTTTTGAATTGAAAAACAAATTGAATTAAATGCTTAATATGCTTAATATGCTTGAAAATTACGTATTTCTTTCACCTGATGTTAATTCAGTATTAATAATAAATATTACTTGTAATTTAGTACTAGACACTTTAGAAAGACGTGTACATGATATACAAAACAATTGCAAAATACCATTTAAGGAAATACAAAAACATACAAAATTTCTTTTTGAGAATACTTATTTTTTACATAATGATAAAATTTATAAAAAAAATAACGGGTACACCGGTGGGTACTATAGTTTAAATAAACTTAAATTTTATGCGTAAAAGAAGATCATATTAAATTAATTGTTGATACATTCAACTCTTATGACCAATATTTAACATTTACATATTAAATTGAACAAGATAAAAAAATTAATTTCGTAGATGTCATCCTTAGTCAACAAGAAAAAAATATTGTATAAAATTTAGTGGTCATAGTAATTTTATATTATTGTGACGTCCTATAGACGTCCACATAATACATCACAAAAAATAAATTTCATGCAAAAAATTGAAATATTATCAATAAGTTTTATAAAGTTTTATAAACAAATATCCATATTTTTATAAACAAATCCATAAAAATTCATATTTTAAACAAAATAAAATATGATAAGGAAAATAATAAAATCACAAATATTTTTAGTAAACCTAAAATGGTACTACAATACACAGAAAACTTTGAAAAAATGATTGAAATATAAAAAAAATATAATTTTATGACAATTTCCCTAATTCCGAAAATTTTAAATTCAATTGTAAAATTAGGGATATTAGAACAAAAACGTTACACAAAAGTAACGTTGTACATCAATTCAAATGTAAAAATTATTCTGCATCATACATTGGTAAAACAAAAGAACAGTGAAAATTCGAATTAACGAACATAAAAATAGTAAAAATGATAAGTCAATGGTTAGAGCACATCTGTTAAAATATATTTATCGATTTGATTAGGAACATACAACAATTTTAGATACGGAGTTTAATTAGTAAAAAGAGAAATATTTCAGAAATGTTTACATATATAGAAAATGATTATATAAACTGTTATTGCGTTGATATTACAAAAAAAATTGTATTAGTTTTCATACAATAATAAAAATGGTTTGTCTAGTCTGAAGAGGTTAATGAATTTTACCAAGAAAAAGTTAGCATATAACATAAAAATGGGTTTTTAATTTATTTAAACCAAAGCTATACCTGCCCCTCAAGAAATTGAAAAAGAATACTTTTAATTTTTTAAATCAACAATGGAAGATGAAAGACCAGTATTACATCATCATTTATTACATGTGTACAAGTAATAAATACTGCTACTGAAGAAAAAAAGAACTTTTATTGAGTGAAGCCGCAACAAATGTAACAATTTGTTTTAAATAATACATAAGCGTTACAGAAAATGGTACCTATAAGAAATCTTATTTCCCGGAGAAATGTTAAGGTTTAAATTGAATGAAGAGTAACACGATTGCAAAGCCTAATGCAATATTCTAGTTTTTCCGGAAACAAAGAGTCGGTGAAATAAGGCGGATTGTATGCATCAGTTGCGCGTGGTGGTGTATAGATATATGTAGAGGAAGGAAGAGCCACGAGCCGAAGGAAGAAAAACGAAGAGTAGGGTCGTGGGGTACGAGCGAGGCCGTAATAAGGCCTCCTTACGCGTTACCTCTATCTATAGCATGACAATGACCCGAATGCCTTGACGACCAAGACGCTACCTCGGCTTTTCGTTACGCTTTCCATTCTTTTCTTTATCAACCATTTCTCCTTTCTCCCTCCCTCCCTCCCTCTCTCTCTCTCACTCTCTCTCACTCTTACATACATACACGAGTGCATATACGTTCTTTCGATTGTTTCACGAGCAAACTAATTCCTATGTTTTTTCTTTCACCTTTCACGAAGAGTAAGAGTGCGAACGATTAATTCAACTGGACACTCCGTTCGATGATGGGTATATCGATGTTGGGAGTAAGACATGGCATTGAGAAATATTAGATTATCATCCTCCCTGTCACTGTAATTTCTCACCGAGTTTAACTCTCGTTTATATATTTTATCTGTTCTTTTTTTTCCTCTAATAACGCATGAAGCCATCTGGTACGTAATTATAATACGAAACGAAAGTGAATATACTTCTTTAAAAGAAAGTATAAAATTAAATGATGGATTATCATTACAATTTTTAGATCGTTTTAAAATTAATGTAGATAATAACGCACTCTTTAAATGTACTCGGTACGTAGTTATTCTTTTTCTAATTTCATGCTCTACCGATCTCAGATTTCAATTTTCTGTTTACACGTAGGATGGAATGCGTTTAAAAATTAAATTTTACTATTTTTCTAATAATTAAATTTTTATCAACAAAGTCAGATAGATCTCTTCTAATCAAGTACAATTTTTAATTTAATTACTACTAATTATTTTTAATTATTTAAACCAAAGCTATACCTGCCCCTCAAGAAATTGAAAAAGAATACTTTTAATTTTTTAAATCAACAATGGAAGATGAAAGACCAGTATTACATCATCATTTATTACATGTGTACAAGTAATAAATACTGCTACTGAAGAAAAAAGAACTTTTATTGAGTGAAGCCGCAACAAATGTAACAATTTGTTTTAAATAATACATAAGCGTACAGAAAATGGTACCTATAAGAAATCTTATTTCCCGGAGAAATGTTAAGGTTTAAATTGAATGAAGAGTAACACGATTGCAAAGCCTAATGCAATATTCTAGTTTTTCCGGAAACAAAGAGTCGGTGAAATAAGGCGGATTGTATGCATCAGTTGCGCGTGGTGGTGTATAGATATATGTAGAGGAAGGAAGAGCCACGAGCCGAAGGAAGAAAAACGAAGAGTAGGGTCGTGGGGTACGAGCGAGGCCGTAATAAGGCCTCCTTACGCGTTACCTCTATCTATAGCATGACAATGACCCGAATGCCTTGACGACCAAGGACGCTACCTCGGCTTTTCGTTACGCTTTCCATTCTTTTCTTTATCAACCATTTCTCCTTTCTCCCTCCCTCCCTCCCTCTCTCTCTCTCACTCTCTCTCACTCTTACATACATACACGAGTGCATATACGTTCTTCCGATTGTTTCACGAGCAAACTAATTCCTATGTTTTTTCTTTCACCTTTCACGAAGAGTAAGAGTGCGAACGATTAATTCAACTGGACACTCCGTTCGATGATGGGTATATCGATGTTGGGAGTAAGACATGGCATTGAGAAATATTAGATTATCATCCTCCCTGTCACTGTAATTTCTCACCGAGTTTAACTCTCGTTTATATATTTTATCTGTTCTTTTTTTTTCCTCTAATAACGCATGAAGCCATCTGGTACGTAATTATAATACGAAACGAAAGTGAATATACTTCTTTAAAAGAAAGTATAAAATTAAATGATGGATTATCATTACAATTTTTAGATCGTTTTAAAATTAATGTAGATAATAACGCACTCTTTAAATGTACTCGGTACGTAGTTATTCTTTTTCTAATTTCATGCTCTACCGATCTCAGATTTCAATTTTCTGTTTACACGTAGGATGGAATGCGTTTAAAAATTAAATTTTACTATTTTTCTAATAATTAAATTTTTATCAACAAAGTCAGATAGATCTCTTCTAATCAAGTACAATTTTTAATTTAATTACTACTAATTATTTTTAATTATTTAATCAGTTAGTGTATCCAATCTAAAGTAATTATAATTTTATACTGAAGTTACTGAAGTTTATATTTATACATATATTAACACCACCTCTCATAACTTCAAGATTTTCCAATCAATCTTAAATGTATAAATAAAATAATTAATATTTAAATGTAAACTTTACAAGAATAAAAAAAAAAACATTTACGATATTGATAATCGTACAAATTGATAACGAAATATTTTGAAAGCTACAATGTAGGTATGGTTTATATATTTTGATTAAATTTTAATTGACTTTGAAATTAAGTACATCGGTACGAATAGCTTTGACGTTCTCCGTTGAATTGAACAGAGAGTCTAACTCTCTTCTTGAAAGAATGTAAAAAGAACGTAACGTCCAATATGTTAGCGATGTACATGAAGGTTTTATATATATAAGAAGGATTTACTGGATCGTAGTGTACATTTTATGTTTTTTTTTTTACATTATGACTATTATATTTTCATACTTTATTTGCCAGGTTGCTCCTAGTAATCTTTACGTTTCACATAAACCCTCCTAGCTAACTGACGAGTTTGATTCAACAACGTGTAAACGAAACGAAATTGGAAACATCCATAATACCCTCTTTATGAAACTATAATTATTAAAATCTATTAAGAATAACGTACTGTATGTTAAATGAAAATACATAGTTATTTGATGATTGTTTATTATTTCCTGTATGGAGAGATATCTTTCACGTTATGCGTACCTGTTTCGAACTAAATTTTTTTTGCTACGAATAAACAGTCATAATCAATTGCTTGTTGAACGAACATATACTTCGTGACTTAAAAAAAATGAAAAAGGGAACTGAACGGCTTTATAAAGGTAATTTGTGGTCGTCTCACCGCAAGTTCACCAAATTTCAGCCTCCCAAAAATATATATACATATCAAGATTCTTTTGATCTCTTTCGCTCACTTGGTCGTTCGTTCTTCAATTGGTCTTTTAGAAATATATTTTGAAAAGACGAGTTTTTGGAACACGTGCACCCCAGTCTATAAGAGAAGAGTTTTGCGCCTCGCTGATAGTATCTATTTCAGCGGCTAATGGCGCGTGGTTTATTTGTCCGCGCGCTTCCAATGTTTTGGAGAAATTTTGCCTGAAATTAAGCTTGACTTTTGCGAGGCATCCATTTTTTTTTGCGTGTCAGGCTGAAAACCCTAAGGGAAGTTTTCGGAGGAATATACAAACAATAAAATTTAAATGTATGTCCAACAGACTTTGTCGTTTAATCACAAAACTGTTTTCGCAAGTAATCTGATTGCTAATGTTCTTAAACGCACATAGATTAAAAAATATACTTGACAAACGACAGTAATAATAATAATAATAATAGATAATCAAGAAACAATTAATTTATCATATTAATTTATAACCTCCGATTATCAAAGAAAGTTATTTATTCGAAAGATAACTATACAGAAACAATATACTAAATAAAACAAAAGATCTCGAGAAAAAAATTTTAATATGTTACTTCCAGTGCCTAATTAACAACTTAAGCTCTACCTTGTAGGCAGCGGAAATGGTGTATTGGTAGCTTAAATGCAATAGCCAACTTAAGACACAGAAGAAGTAGATAGACTAGTAAATATAAAATTTGAAAAATTTGGAACAAACTATAGAAAACAGGAATGAATCATACTTAATTATATCAAATAAGAATTTCAATATACGATAAAAATATCGCAGAAAAATTCAAAAGAAATAATCAGATAATTATTACTAAACTACGTTTAATACATAAATATATATACATACTCAACTAACTCAAACCAACACTTAATATGTAAAACTCCACCATCTGCATGCCAGCACTAGAAGACTCAAATAACTATAGAACGTACATCTATTAATAAAATGTCAACATTACGAAAAAGGACGTAAAGGTTTAGATCTAAAAAAAACCTTAAATTGCGTTACTAAATGTGATCAATCCCATAAAGTTACTAGAAACTGATAAACCTAAAAAAAATTAAAAAATTAAAATTCACGAATAAAATGTATATACATATACATATATGAAATATAAATAAGATGTAAATAAACTATATGTAATTATGTATATGTACTTCAATGATAAGTGTCTGATAATCGTAAACGTTATTGTCACTAATACCTTAGTATAGGGATGTAACTTGAAATAAAAATGAAAAAAAAAAGATTATTATTTTTATATGATAACTCTACACGATAATTAGTTATTACTAATTTTGCTTTTTACATTATAAATTAAATTGTTAATATAAATAATAGAAAATACATCTCGAGATAAGGTTATTATCGTTAAAGCCTCTTTAAAATACATTATTTATAGAGTGTATATAACGATAAGTCTATATTCTAATGACTTGTACTAAAAGAAAAATCTTAGTGTCTACTTCAAAGTACCAAGGCATATTTACACAGTTTCTTCATTTTTAATGTTAAAATCCAGCAATATCGTCCGAAGTACCGGTCACACTGAAAAAGAAAGTATATCCTCACCTAGTTCTTACTTAGAGAGGGGTATCATATTTCTTGATTAAGCAGCACCAATTTCACGTAGAAGAACGATTTTAATCAAGTGCTCCAGAACAATGGCGCAATAAAGAATAATTTTGCCGCTAAAATGCCCCTAGAGCATTTCAAGCAAATCGACTGCAATCTAGAACAACAGGTCTCAACTTCCCGATTGCGCCGCATAAAGTAACAAAAAAAAAACGATGAAGAAAGAAAAAAAAGCATCCGATGTGAAATGAAAAGAGATGATCGCGTGCAATCAAATGCAAAGAATACGTTATAATACCGTTTGCTCTTGGTCTCTTAGAATATTCGGTGTCAAGTTCGTGCATTTATAAATTTCAAGGCGATAGTAAAATTGTATGGATGCCTCGCTTAGCATCGTGCAAATTTTAAAAGCTTTTTAGTCTATTAATCATCATTGGTATAATATTATCGACGTTATTGGATTTTGTTTTGCATAGGACGCAAGTTTTTGTAAGTATTGTATCATAACGTCTTGCAACATTATTCCACACTTATGTCTTATTCAATATTATTTTGTAAAATAAGTTTTCAGTTTAATCAAAGGAAAGCAAACATAATTTTATAGACTGCATCGTATTGTAAGTCTATTCATAATACTCTTATGTGGGAAGTCTTCGCTATAATGCGCACCACGAAGAATGGTTTCAAGAGAATTAATCTTTTCTTAATGACTTGATTTTAAAGATATATGATGAAATAATTTTAATACAAACATCGAGAAGATCATCTTACATCGAATGTAAATTGATTAGTAAATTTTATGCTTGCAAGTTCAAATTATTTTAAATTTTCGCGCCAATTCTGTACAATATTTATATATACCCAAGTAAACATTTCTACATTTATAATTTTTTGATGTTAAAAAATACCTACTTCGTAGATTATAATTATAACTATTTCCTACCTATTTTTAAAAAAAAAATGATTGGCAAAATTTATTAAATATCTGTTAAATTTTTCAATGCTTTGTATTTGTAGTAAATTTATTATACAGCATAGTAATTTGTTATATTGTTTGTCAAGTCTGTCCCTCGATTACTCAATAACATAGTAGTTTTTACTATTAATTTTTTTCTCTGAGTATATATGTAGTTATGATCTATAAAATAGTGATTCGTCCAACCTTGAAACCAATACAAATTTTTTATCAGGGTTCATAACATATATTTACGTGAAGTTATTGAAAATAGAGGTAGGTAAAACGTTATTGAAGGTTAAAAAAAATCGGAAAATTTCTTCTCGCTATACATTTCACATTATTTTAATTCTTTTCTATTTAAACTTCAATAACTTTTAAACAACATTTAGGCCCATAAGAATCTTGCAGCTGTTGGAAAGTTCTTGTAGTGCACTAGTTCTTTAGAACTTTCGGATGAAAAATCAATTGTGACGTGGTCGCCTAATTTTTTTTTTGATGCAGTAGGCGCAAAATGCGTATTTTGCGCTTTGTTTTGCGGGCGCAAAATGCTCATTTCTCGGTCACGGATGCACAAAAGTAATTTTGCGCCCGAAATAAAAATTATTTTAAATTATCGCGCCAATTCTGTACAATATTTATATATACCCAAGTAAACATTTCTACATTTATAATTTTTTGATGTTAAAAAATACCTACTTCGTAGATTATAATTATAACTATTTCCTACCTATTTTAAAAAAAAAATGATTGGCAAAATTTATTAAATATCTGTTAAATTTTCAATGCTTTGTATTTGTAGTAAATTTATTATACAGCATAGTAATTTGTTATATTGTTTGTCAAGTCTGTCCCTCGATTACTCAATAACATAGTAGTTTTTACTATTAATTTTTTCTCTGAGTATATATGTAGTTATGATCTATAAAATAGTGATTCGTCCAACCTCGAAACCAATACAAATTTTTTATCAGGGTATCATACATATATTTACGTGAAGTTATTGAAAATAGAGGTAGGTAAAACGTTATTGAAGGTTAAAAAAAATCGGAAAATTTCTTCTCGCTATACATTTCACATTATTTTAATTCTTTTCTATTTAAACTTCAATAACTTTTAAACAACATTTAGGCCCACTAAGAATCTTGCAGCTGTTGGAAAGTTCTTGTAGTGCACTAGTTCTTTAGAAGTTTCGGATGGAAAAATCAATTGTGACGTGGTTGCCTAATTTTTTTATAGTTCCTGTTCTTGTACGTATTTTACAAATACTAGAATTTTGTATTATGATATCTGAACTGAACGGATGCACTAGTGTACAAGTTACCCTTCTCCCCTTCACCTATTGGTTGTACGAAATCATTTGGTCGTTACTTATTTATCGATTAAATCATCAAGACAATTAATGATTTTGAAAAATTGTAGGGCAATTCTAGACCAGAGGGATTGGTCAATATTCTATATCCTAAGTGTAACTACACGTAACTTATTGCAACACTGCTAACAATATTCAGATTTGATTTGACTAATTAAGAGTTGACCGTAATAATTGCGGAAAAGTAAATGTACAAGAGTACGTGACTGTTGAAAATGATACAAGATTTATCCTCCATGCAAAGAATAATAGGAGATAAAAGACGGAAAGGATCCAGAAGTGTAGGTATGTAAAAAGCCTATTATCGTAAGAAAGAAAAAGCATATACCACGAATCCCATTAAGGATAGAGTGAAAAGAAGATTTCCGAACGGTTGGCCAAAGAAAATAATATAAACGATCCAAGGAGGAAGCGTCACTCAAGGGGGAAGAAAATAACGTTGCGGGGGCAAAGAGATTTGCAAGTAGTCGTCGAGGTCTATACGAGAATGCGAGACGAGGGTCGAGAACTCGCAAAGATAATATAAGTTATGTGTCGAAGCGTGTTGGTCGAGGCCAAGGGATGCCCCTCAAGTCGTCGCAAGCACACCGGTTCACTCTTGCTTCGTTCGTCTTTAAGGCCTCTACATCGCCTCTAACTTGACCCTCCCACCTCCACCCCTCCTATTCACTCTTCTCTCTCTCTCTCTCTTTCTCTCTCTCTCTCTCTCGTGTGCGTGCTTTTTCCTACTCGTCTTCGTTTTATTTTATACCCTTACCTTTAGTCGTTACGAAGTTGCCGTTGACCGAGTGCCGTGATTTCTTAGTGTTTCCGACCGTCCATTTATAGTGAAACTTGTCCTCCGTACCGCTAACGACTACTTTTTTATTATTTCCTTGGTAGATGGATGTGTCGGCTTTTGACTTGCGGTTTGTGCGATCCTTTCGATTATTTTATAACTCTTATAAATACCTTTCGATTTTACCTTGTTATACTTGTTTACTATTCGCTCAATCGGGTTTCTCTTAACGGATCCACGTTACGCTGGATGAACCCACAACGTTTTACGTTCACCCGCGTAACTTGCTCTTTCCTTGCAGACCTCCATTTATACATTTATTTTGAATAATCTTGTAATAGATATGTAAACAATGTTGTTTTGTTTCAGGCCATGTTGTCTTTTCATATTTTTTTTTATTATATTATATAATTTAGTTTAAATACTTAAAATTATAGAGTGTGGCATTTGCACCTACTGCATCAAAAAATATTGTGTTGAATCTCGAGCGCAAATTTCGCGATTTCGTGGGTAGTTCACACTCGGGCCGGCTTCGCCGGCCCTCGTGCACTGCTATCACCACTCAAGGCGCGAAATTTCATTTGCGCCCTTGATGCAAAAGTACTATATAGTTCCTGTTCTTGTACGTATTTTACAAATACTAGAATTTTGTATTATGATATCTGAACTGAACGGATGCACTAGTGTACAAGTTACCCTTCTCCCCTTCACCTTTTGGTTGTACGAAATCATTTGGTCGTTACTTATTTATCGATTAAATCATCAAGACAATTAATGATTTTGAAAAATTGTAGGGCAATTCTAGACCGAGGGATTGGTCAATATTCTATATCCTAAGGTAACTACACGTAATTATTGCAACACTGCTAACAATATTCAGATTTGATTTGACTAATTAAGATTTGACCGTAATAATTGCGGAAAAGTAAATGTACAAGAGTACGTGACTGTTGAAAATGATACAAGATTTATCCTCCATGCAAAGAATAATAGGAGATAAAAGACGGAAAGGATCCAAAAGTGTAGGTATGTAAAAAGCCTATTATCGTAAGAAAGAAAAAGCATATACCACGAATCCCATTAAGGATAGAGTGAAAAGAAGATTTCCGAACGGTTGGCCAAAGAAAATAATATAAACGATCCAAGGAGGAAGCGTCACTCAAGGGGGAAGAAAATAACGTTGCGGGGGCAAAGAGATTTGCAAGTAGTCGTCGAGGTCTATACGAGAATGCGAGACGAGGGTCGAGAACTCGCAAAGATAATATAAGTTATGTGTCGAAGCGTGTTGGTCGAGGCCAAGGGATGCCCCTCAAGTCGTCGCAAGCACACCGGTTCACTCTTGCTTCGTTCGTCTTTAAGGCCTCTACATCGCCTCTAACTTGACCCTCCCACCTCCACCCCTCCTATTCACTCTTCTCTCTCTCTCTCTCTTTCTCTCTCTCTCTCGTGTGCGTGCTTTTTCCTACTCGTCTTCGTTTTATTTTATACCCTTACCTTTAGTCGTTACGAAGTTGCCGTTGACCGAGTGCCGTGATTTCTTAGTGTTTCCGACCGTCCATTTATAGTGAAACTTGTCCTCCGTACCGCTAACGACTACTTTTTTTATTATTTCCTTGGTAGATGGATGTGTCGGCTTTTGACTTGCGGTTTGTGCGATCCTTTCGATTATTTTATAACTCTTATAAATACCTTTCGATTTTACCTTGTTATACTTGTTTACTTTTCGCTCAATCGGGTTTCTCTTAACGGATCCACGTTACGCTGGATGAACCCGCAACGTTTTACGTTCACCCGCGTACTTGCTCTTTCCTTGCAGACTCCATTTAATCATTTTATTTTGAATAATCTTTGTATAAGAGATGGTAAACAATGTGTTTTGTTTCAGGCCAATGTTGTCTTTATCATATTATTTTTTTTATTAATAATTATTATAATTTAGGTTATAAATAACTTAAAATTATTTACGACTTCCGTAATAACTCTCTGGAAATTATTGAATATTCATTCGATTACATTTTATTTCAAATTAAATTTGTTAATTGAAGCTTCGTTTAGACAAAATGATTTATCTTTTCCCGTGTCAATGAAATTTTCTTACATAAATTAAAAATATGATTTATTTATACTTAACACAAGTGACCGAAATTAATAACGGTATTTAGTGCTTTAAACAATGTTATTTTATAGGACAAATAAGGGCATCCGCGTTAATATTAATACTAGTTAAATAGAGTGCGTTTTATTTTTCTAAATTTTTTCATTTCAATGGGCCGGTGTTACAAAGTTGAATCGGAGAATACTCGTAATGTAACGACAATAGTACATAATATAAGCTCTGAATGGTTTAAAATCAAATGTTTCAAAATTGGCAAAATTTAATATTTAATTTCAGTTTAATTGTTTGAATAGTGCAACTAATGTTTATAGCTCTACACTATTATGTAGTTATTGGTGCTTGTTCAGAATCATTAATTTATGTAAAATAATTCAATTTTAATTAATTATTCTAACGGTTAATTTATATTAATTATTTGAATTTCAAATTTTGTTGAACGTAGAAGGCAAATGTACTTGTCCAGCTTTGAAAAGACAGTCATTATTTCGATCGATCAAAGTAGAGGAAATAAGAGAAGTTTTGATCATACAAAGATAGCATCGAGTAAGAAAAATCTACCTGATAATAAAATATCGTCGAAAACGATTCGAAGAGTCGTCACTGAGGAAGCGTAAAAGTTTACGAGACGAGGAGAATCGTAGTGCGCGTAGCTGTGCGCGAAGTGAGGAAAAGCTGGTGCGATGAGAGTGCCGTCGGAGATATTCAAGCCACCGAAACTCTGAAAAATGCAGGGGCTCGGGAGTCTCTTTGACCGAGAGACTTCCGGTGATACCGAGATGTCGTCCAAATAACGCGGGCTCGACAGGATGTTCGACGATACGATAGAGGATTGAAAGCGCGGTGAGCCAAACCCCCAAAACTCGCCTCGTTAAATGTTAACTTTATTTCGGTGTCCGATTATACAGGCTGAGTTACGGCGAAACTTAAACTTTCTCTAAAACAACATGCTTTTTCTTCTTTTATTTAGATTAAACTACTGATATTTGTATTATCTGACAAAGAATTTCGGATCGTTAATTGCAGCAGTATTATTTTTACGAAAAATGTGCAAGATGTATATTATTATTTTTACTGATTAAATAATCTAATAAATTAATTCAATTCACATACTTTGTTTTTGCAAAATCTTACTACTTTAATATTCTTTCTTAGAGTCGTGCGTTGTTGCATTGATATGATTAAACAAGGATATAAGCACTTACTATGTAACACTTAGAAAATTGATTTTTTTATTGCCTTATAGAAGTAACATAAAAGTGTTTTAAAATATTGACTGTCCTAAAGAGGATTTGTTTTCATATATTTTAAAAAGCTTCGGTTTTAAAGTACTCACAATTGATCATAATCATCTTTAATTAGTATATTTTGTAATACTATATACGTAAACTCTATTAATTGAGATATAAATAACTTTGTCTAGCTTATTTGATTCATAAACTACTATATCAATCGCAAAAATGTAATATTGTAGATTACAATTTAATTAAGGTAGTAATCCTAAAAGCAAATAATAATGCATTATAAAAAATTCACAGTATCTTCCTTTGATAGTATTAAAGCTTTATCTAAACTTTTTTTAGCATAATGCACACTTACTGCAGGTTCTTTCAGGAACCACTACATCGAATAGATTGAAATTTTATAGCAGTAATTATTAAACGCGATTATAATACAGTAGTTCAAAACAGATTTTATAAATATAATTACTAAATTTATGTAAAAGTTTCCAAACTATATTTAAAAGGAGAGATAAATAATTTTTTTATTAAACATTTAAAATATTTTTCTAATTCTGTTCCGTACACTGAGAAAAAGTTTAGATTAAAAATTATAATAGTGTTTAGTAAACAAACCACATACTGACAAATTAAGGAAATTACTATAGTTTCAAGTAAAAATTATTATAGATTATAATAAAATTTACTATAATTCTTGTAATACTTACTATAACTTTTGTAAATTTTAATATAAACTATAATAATTTTTCTTCGTATGTCAGTCTGTGATTTATTAACTAAAAACTATTGTCATTTTTACATATTATTTTATAATTTTTAATACAAAATTTCTCTTCGTGTAAGTGAATTCACAGCATGTTTCATTATAGCTGCTATAATTTCAGCGTATTGAATGAAGTAGTTTCTGAGGTATACTTTGCGGTAAGTGCACTAAGCTAAAAAATCTTGGAACGGAATCTTATAATTGATTAGAATAATTACATTTCAAAACAAAATATTAATTATTTGTAACAAATTATTTTTTTTATTTTAATCTACGCTTGTTCCCTTAAATTTATTGATACAATTATTATTGACTTTAGAATTAAATATTATTTATATGTGTAGTATATTTCAATATAAATTAAAAAACTTGACTTTATGTAATTATGATAATACTAAAAAATTCTTTTATTATTTTTCAATTGAATTATATAGTTGAAATCCTTACTCGGACAAAAAAGAACTATTATAAAACTTCATATTTTTAATACTTTTTTAATTTAATTTATCTCAAAATTGTCCCATCTCGAAATATAGAATTGGCAATACGTTGGGCAAAATATTTGTTTTGGAAGTGTTGATTAAACCGTATACTTATGTTAAAAATATTTTCTATTTATTTAGGTTATGCATATATATTATTTAATAAGTAAACTATAATAAGAGAAATAATATTTTTTTTATTAAAAAGTTATATAATATACATTTGTAATACATGACGTAAATATCTGTAAAATAATATTGCTGCTATTCGCAAGTATAATGGTATAGTATCAAGTGATGGAGAATTTAAAATTCGTGTGAAACTCAGCCGTTCGAGCAAAAAAAAGTAAGCGAGTCAAGTTAAAATAATAAAGAGAAAGAAATGGTTAATGGATAACAATTGTAGTGGGCGGTTGGGCGAATTAGCGCCCCTGGACCATGCCAATAATGTTAAAGATGATCGACGTGTTTGGGTCCATCCGCTCGCTCTTCAAGGTCCAGCGGGTCGCGGAGGATACCCTAATTTTTCGACTGCACTATCGAGCGACGGTTGCCCTTTTGCTCGCTGGTTGTCTGACCCTCGCGTGCAAAAGCATCAGTGGCTCGCCAATCCACTGCGAAGCCTCGGGTTCCGTCGATAAAGTAGTCCTCGAGACGTTTTGTTGGCTCCACACCACTTACAGCATGGTGCACGCGTTCAACATGAGTTTAGGAAGGTCAATACCTTATCCAGGTGTTTCCAACAGCGGAGTTTCGAAAACCGAGGTGCATGGACACGGGCCTCATCCCCTCGTCAAGCAGCACAAGTATTACCAGTGGGTCATCTTCGCGTTGCTGCTTCAAGTAAGACCGGTTCATTTTTGAGCTTTTTCTTTTGTAACATCGGTTTACAAAAACGTAGTATATTGTCATTGCTATAGATGCTAGACGGTCGTATCTCTTTAAGTGATTTCGATCAGTGATGGAATAGTACCACAGATTAGAAAAGTTAATTATGCAAAATTATGCTTATAAAAAATTGAGTAAACAAATAATATGACTAAAAAATTTATTTATAATTTTGCCCCACTTTCTAATAGAAATTATTTATCTTGAAATAAGTCGATACTGTAAAAATTTACTTTCCTCAACCATTAAGTCCATATAATATCCATGAATATTAATAAAACATCTCATATAAACATCAATAGATTGAGGAAATCATAAAAGGATAAACGCGTGCATTGCAGGGCATTTAACGTTTATTTTTTCTATTATTATACATTAAGTTTACATCGGGAATCGAGAAGAACTTTATTTGTACTATCAATAATAAACAGAAAGTTTACGCGTCAAATGAACATTAACCACGTGTGTCGCAGGTCATATTAATTGTTATCACATATAATACAAGCGTCTCTCGCGCATTAATACTTATCTCGTAATTGAAGCTCTCCCCCGAGACCACTTTTACGCCAAAACATCGCAACACGCGTATTGCCTCGAATTTTCTTCTTCGTCCTAGATTGACCAGATCGTTGATGCCGATAGGGCGATGTCTACTATGAGTGACTGACGACTTCTTTTTCACACGACGTATAGATGGTCCATAGGAGCCGAAGGAGGTGTTGCTTCGCTGGTGGTCCCAGAGAGAGAGAGAACTCGCTTGACGAGCGAGCTTTCTGACTAAGGCTCGAGGAGCCTTCAGTCCTGCCAACATAGCAGGTGTCACTGTTCCCCCATATAGGAGAAACATAGCTTCCAAACGAAGCGCGCGAATCTATGATTCATGTTGAAACGCTACAATACCATTTTTCAGTATCAACCGAAAGTTTCATTGTAACACAAAATGTTTATTTATGTATTATTATCGAACACTAATTAACAATGTTTCCTTAATTTAACCAACGGCAGTTAATGTCTACATTGTATTCAAGATATTTATACGCGATTAAAAAATCGTATAAATTATTTGTATACAAATACCACTTGAGATGCGGTTGAGTAATTAATAAGACGTACGCATCATTCGTCGCAATTAATTAATAATTATAAAGTAACAACTTTTGCAATTAGTCATGTAAAATAAGGATATTAATCTGTATGAATGATCGTCATCGTAACGTTGATTACTCGAATATGTAAATTCAATTATAAAGAATTCAAATGAAACTATTAATTTTAAAATAAACTTCTGATTTATCTAATTCTCACTTCTATTTATAATGCAAACGCGCTTAACGATCTGAGATTATGTCGATAATTCTGTAACGGCATGACACAATCGTATATTAGATCAAAATAATATCGAACGTCTTGGCAAACATATTACAGTAAGTTTAATCGTAAATCTTATCGCGTGATCTTCAACACATATCGAATAAAATGGAAGGAGAAAAAAAAAGGTAATAACAAAGTTATAACTATCGTGCTTTAAATTAAGATATCCTGGCTAAGTGCAAATGTGCGTAATCCGAGTAAATACAACTTAACGTTAAAATCATAGCCCAAAGACATTCCATGTACATCCGTGAGAATGTCGCATTAGAGAGAAATGATTGTCACGCATTCGCAGGTAATGCCTTATCCATTACCACTTTATTATCCATACTTTAGACTTGCCGGTAGAGGAATAATACTTTTGTCGAAAAAAAAAGAAAAGTTGGAATTAATTTTAAATGTACTATTTAATTATATATTAACTATATATTATTTCCTAAAACGTAACGTTAGTTATATATAAAACAATTTTTAAAATAACCAAGTATTATAAATCTTAGTTGTATATGCAGAAAATTTACAGTCGCATGTTTTCCACTATTTATTTGATATGCAATCATAAATTTATGTTTTACGACGTATTTAGATGTAATACTGTTGTTAAAAGAATAGAGCAGTGTTGATTAATTTCAACTATTTTTATATTGAAACATGCGAAATCGTTGATTAGAAAAATTTTTGTTAAACCATCGATACACTATATAAGTAATAAAGAAACATATATATTGCCCTTGTTACCCCTGTATACCCGCTATTTGCTAGGTTTTTACGAGACACCCTTGCCACTTATATGTGGGGGTGTACATTACCTTTCCTTTTTATCCTCTTGAGATTTTTTCCTTACCATCTCGCATTTGCCCGGAGTTATGCTCGTGAAAAAGAGAAAACCTTGTTAGAGATTGCCGGTGTTTTGAAACATTCTTTTAGGTGTTCAGGTTCAGATCACATCGCATAGACCCAAACATCGAAATCGAATATTCAACGTACATATTCCGTTCAAAAATACCTAACCGATTCTGAAAGTTGCAAGAGGATAGGTCGCCCATCCAAGTACGAACCGTAATAAAATTTGCTGTTTAATTTTCATGATCGGCTCCTTCAGTATTTCGTTAAGAAACAAATATATATATATATATATATATATATATATATATATATATATATATATATATATATATATATATATATATATATGTATGTATGTACCTATGTTTATAAATTATAAAACTTTGGCATATAGAATAGATTGTGCACGTAGAATTAAACACATTGGGTTTATATACTAAGAAATTGAAACAAATTTCTATGTACCATGTCAAAATATAATGCTGATAAATCTTAATTATTGTTTACGGATATAAAAATAGCTTTAATAAAAAAAATTAATGTTGATAATATTCATATGTTTGATTTTCGGGTGTACGATCCACTCTCCGCTAAAAAATTCTCACGAATAAGTAGTTATTTTCAATGTAAATCAGTTAAAATCTAGTTGTTATACCGATAAAATAAAAAAAATAATATTTATGTAGACATCGTTAAAAAGGAAAGTACGCACATACGCATATCGAGGTAGAAAATATTGTCAGAGTTGTTAAGCCAGTAATACAGCTACATTATATCTCGAAAATGAAAAAGAAAATTGGTAGCTTTAGCTTGTATATATATACCTACGACATCCCCCTTAATAATCAGATCTTGGAGTGAGTAAGGCAAACTAAAGAAGAGGATAAAAAGAATCTTAGGGAGGCATGAGGAATAAAGAGCGAAATCACTTTCGCTGTAGCGGACGAGATATTTATGCGAATCTTGACAATGCACAGAGCCTGCGCGATTTCTCACCTGGCGATATCTTTATCTCGCGTGCGAGCCAAAGAGAGAAAGGGAGTCTCACATATCAATTCAGTGATTGCGCATGGTCCTCCGCATATAATCCTCGAGGCTCCTTTGATCCTTTAACTTCTCCTCCTTCTCCGTCTTCTTCTTCGTCTTCTTTGTATCTTTTATCTTTTACGAGAGTTAAAATAATCAATTTTCTATACGCTGCTGGTTTCTTTCGTAAGGATGATTGACAATTTTCACCCGAACTTGAGATGCTAATGTTTCTTACTAGAGTTTCATGTCGATTGCAACGATCTTTTGAAATATTACTTTTGACATCTTATGTAGGAATGTTGTTCTACTTTCCTTCTACTTACTTTTTCTTTAAGTTAAGTTAAGATATTCTTGTGGATCATTAATTAAGTTTAAATATCTTGGAATCATTTTTCTTCTTTACAAGTATGAATGGACGTTTTGTTTGGGTTAAAATGGATGTAATATAAAGGATTACTTTTTAAGGTGCATGGGACAAGAAATCCGGTTAATCCAATATAATATTTCATCGAATATATTTAACAAAATGTTCGTATAAATATTGAAACAACTATAATATTAATAATTATAAATATGTTGCATGTTTAAACTAAAGGTTGTTTAATTTACATTATTATCTGTTTCAAACGAATATTATATATACAGTTTCCTGAATTTTCTTGTGCACTTGTATATTTTTTTACGTTTATTATTTTGTGAACAAGCTTTCTCGATATGGTATAGTTACAATTTCAGTCTAAAAGTTCGTGTTTGAAAATAAAGAATATTTTTCAAATCTAAATAAAAGTAAATATAAAAAAAATGTAAAGAGTAAAGCCAACTCGAATTTATACTCGAACGTGCCAATATGAAATTGCAGCTACCGCTGATTATTGACCAATTAATTTGCGAACCAAATATTCCACTCTGTAAAATAATGTATACAAATATCTTAAGCAATGTAAATTTAATATCTAGAAAATTACATAAAGATTGTAATATAAGAATATTGTCATATATCTTACTGTAAAGCAGAATAAACTGTGTTGTATACTGAATTTCAAATTCTTAAATAGAAAAAAACAAATATCATACGTACTTTAATTTTTTGTTCAAATATAAATATTTTAAAATAAAGTTTTAGGCGAGTTTCACGGTCACTCTCGTGTAAAAATGTAAAATGTTTATATTAACATAAAGTTTATATATTTGGCGAAACTTGGAAAAATATTAATTGCATTGAGTTAGCTAAACTTGAAAAAATATCTTAGGAAAATTTAAAAATAATATTATTAAACTTATAAAATTTTGATTAATAAAAAAATTAATGAAACAATTTTATTTTATTCTGAGAGTTGCATGAACTCTCATTAAATAAGCATTAAGTGCATCGTAAATAGTTTTAAATATTGTAACGTGTGGTGATGTAAGCACACGCATAATTTCTAGTATGTAGGTAAAATATCCATTACTGGAACACTAATAGATAATATTAATTATCTATTTGATTCGAGTATAAATTAAGAAAGTAAAAATGATTTGATATTATTAAAGTTTTCATATATTGAATTGAACTACTTACGTTTATTTCATTATGATTGCACAATCTTTAAAAAATCATGTGAATTAATCCTCATAAACTGTGCATGAGACGAGCGCGGAATCGCTATTGTTTTTTGTTTGAAAAGTTTTAATACCACATTTGATTTGAAAATTTATATTTATATTATTTCATACAATAATGGACAACAACATAATATCACTATAAATTTGTAATACCTTTACATCCAGTATACAATTTTTTGTATACGATTTCAATAAATAAATTGCTTGAAATTGAATGTCCCGATTTTGGATTCATTTTTAAGCTAGTTACCCTATACTATCACGAGATTGTGTCGCCACGCGTTTTAATTTTGGGGCAGTCGTCGATGAGCCTTACCGTAACTAGGATACACATTTCATATTTATTCATTATAATTTTAAGGTAAGCCTATTATATACTGCTGCATGCAGAACGGTGTTTGCAGATCTGTAGGTTTTCTGGGATGTTATTTACACGATGTGAATCCCTCTCTCAGTATTAGCTTTGTCTATCCTACTAAGGGTTAAATTGACTAATTATAAAATTATTCTTTTTCATTTATATAGTCTGTTTAAAGTAAGTTTTTACCGTTAGAATACTTAAACAGATAAGGTAAAAGTACCAATGACTGGACAAGTCCCAGATGCTGGACACGAATGGAAAATTACGTTTTGGAAAATTATAAGAGCAGACATATAAACGTATTTAATATATTTAAATACTTTGAATATCGTTAGCTTAAACGAAAAAAAGTTTTATGTCGGTTTTGTTTTAATTTATATAAAAAATCAATATTTGACTAATGATGTTCACAATACTAAAATAACGGATTTTCTGAACGATTTGCTAAGAAATTCGCGTGCACGCTTAAGGCGATTTGGGATATATTTATTAGTTATAACATCTAAAAAATGCATAAACATAATTTTTAATGTACTATAATCAATATTAAACAATATATTTTTGCTGCTTTACACTTTTTTTTATTAAAAATATAGTTTATATTATTTGGTACGCTCTATCGAGGTTTGTCCTAGTAACTGACCAGTGTAATAATTTCTCATGATCTCGACTTTTGTTCTAAATTATTATTTATTCATTAAAGAATTGAGTAAGTATTAACTATTTTACAGTTATATTTATTTATACTATAATGTATTTAGTTGTTTTTCATATTAATTTAATATATTGTACGTAAGAAAAATTAGTAAATTTAGAATAAGACAAAGTTAACCTACAGATTTTATAATTAAATACTGCATATTAAAATAACTGTTTCAGTTTATTCATTAATATTAATATAAGTGTGTAAATATTAATCAGAAACATTCATACATTGTTAAATTTGTTAAATTTTGTAATAACGTATTTAATATAAGTTTCTTATTTAACCTTTACTTTACTTTATATACTTTCCTTCGTAAAACACTTTATACATTAATTAATATATAATTATATTCTCTTCACAGATTTTACGTGTTTATTAATTATTTATTATGGTGCAGTTGCTTTTAATTATCATTTACAGCATGGTAAAGTTACGTACAGTTATTGGGACGTATGCATTCGGACATAGAGGTACCATCACGTTTTGTTAGTCCAGATATTGGTTCAATGTCATCAATTGTATTTTCATTTACATTATGAAAATTAACATGAAGATTAGTGCGTTTGCAATGCAATACACGCTATAAAGCAAATACTTTTTATTAGAACTAATAGTTTTTAATTTTGTGTATATTTTTCAACAAACTATACATTAAACATCATGTCTATCCTTAGGTGTCCAGTAATTGGTACTTTTACCTTATAATAGCTAACTGTTACAACTTTCATTTTACCCAAACTAACAATAGTCTTTTTTAAAATCCGTCTTATATTACTTACGTTACTGTGAATGTTCCAGTAATGGTCATTTTACCTTATGACTTGTGCGTCTATATACCCGAAAAAATATATACATACGTCGAAGATCGACATATTAGAGTGTCCCATAGATTGCGTTTCCCCTTCTCTCTCGGAATAAAGACCGCACGGCTCGTGGCAAAATTCGGAACGGATTCGACTTCTCTCGCTCAGCAATTACCATCTAACGAGTCATCTTGGTCAAGTCTATTTATATCAACGTAGGACATACGATGATGACGTGTAAAAATCATTAGGATTCTCGTGATGTCCAGGAAAAAGCATCGTCTAACGGCTAGTAACACATTATTCCATCACCTGGAATCCTGAGCGAGACGAGCCATCGGGGAACGCCAATGACCGTATAGTGAAAACTTAAATTAAATTTTTTTTCGTGCCAGGGACCCGGAAAGTGCAAGTTAGACTTCCCGGTCTCCCGCACATAGCACGTGTTTGCCACCCTCCCCTTAAGCATAACCAAATCGACACATTTATTTCATAAAGTGTAAAGACGTAATTTGAACGCATTTCCGATCCTCACTTACTTGATTATATTCTTTACTATTATTATTATTTGTTTTATAATATAACTCAGTTGTTGGTAAAGTGAGACTCCAAAGTACAAGATAGGTAGATAGTTCAAATCTCAGATGCTGGACACGAATGGAAAATTACGTTTTGGAAAATTATAAGAGCAGACATATCAAACGTATTTAATATATTTAAATACTTTGAATATTCGTTAGCTTAAACGAAAAAAGTTTTATGTCGGTTTTGTTTTAATTTATATAAAAAATCAATATTTGACTAATGATGTTCACAATACTAAAATAACGGATTTCTGACGATTTGCTAAGAAATTCGCGTGCACGCTTAAGGCGATTTGGGATATATTTATTAGTTATAACATCTAAAAATGCATAAACATAATTTTTAATGTACTATAATCAATATTAAACAATATATTTTTGCTGCTTTACACTTTTTTTATTAAAAATATAGTTTATATTATTTGGTACGCTCTATCGAGGTTTGTCCTAGTAACTGACCAGTGTAATAATTTCTCATGATCTCGACTTTTGTTCTAAATATTATTTATTCATTAAAGAATTGATTAAGTATTAACTATTTTACAGTTATATTTATTTATACTATATGTATTTAGTTGTTTTTCATATTAATTTAATATATGTACGTAAGAAAATTAGTAACTTTAGAATAAGACAAATTTAACCTACCGATTTTTATAATTAAATACTGCATATTTAAAATAAACTGTTTCAGTTTATTCATTAATATTAATAGTGTGTAAATATTAATCAGAAACATTCATACATTGTTAAATTTGTTAAAATTTTTGTAATAAACGTATTTAATATAAGTTTCTTATTTAACCTATACTTACTTTATATACTTTCCTTCGTAAAACACTTTATACATTAATTAAGATATAATTATATTCTCTTCACAGATTTTACGTGTTTATTAATTATTTATTATGGTGCAGTTGCTTTTAATTATCATTACAGCATGGTAAAGTTACGTACAGTTATTGGGACGTATGCATTCGGACATAGAGGTACCACTCACGTTTTGTTAGTCCAGATATTGGTTCAATGTCATCAATTGTATTTTCATTTACATTATGAAAATTAAACATGAAGATTAGTGCGTTTGCAATGCAATACACGCTATAAAGCAAATACTTTTTATTAGAACTAATAGTTTTTAATTTTGTGTATATTTTTCAACAACTATACATTAAACATCATGTCTATCCTTAGGTGTCCAGTAATGGTACTTTTACCTTATAATAGCTAACTGTTACAACTTTCATTTTACCCAAACTAACAATAGTCTTTTTTAAAATCCGTCTTATATTACTTACGTACCGTGAATGTTCCAGTAATGGTCATTTTACCTTATGACTTGTGCGTCTATACCCGAAGAAAATATATACATACGTCGAAGATCGACATATTAGAGTGTCCCATAGATTGCGTTTCCCCTTCTCTCTCGGAATAAAGACCGCACGGCTCGTGGCAAAATTCGGAACGGATTCGACTTCAGGCAATTACCATCTAACGAGTCATCTTGGTCAAGTCTATTTATATCAACGTAGGACAGTACGATGATGACGTGTAAAAATCATTAGGATTCTCGTGATGTCCAGGAAAAAGCATCGTCTAACGGCTAGTAACACATTATTTCCATCACCTGGAATCCTGAGCGAGACGAGCCATCGGGGAACGCCAATGACCGTATAGTGAAAACTTAAATTAAATTTTTTTTTCGTGCCAGGGACCCGGAAAGTGCAAGTTAGACTTCCCGGTCTCCCGCACATAGCACGTGTTTGCCACCCTCCCTTAAGCAAACCAAATCCGACCCATTTATTTCATAAAGGAAAGACGTAATTTGAACGCATTTCCGATCCTCACTTACTTGATTATATTCTTTACTATTATTATTATTTGTTTTATAATATAACTCAGTTGTTGGTAAAGTGAGACTCCAAAGTACAAGATAGGTAGATAGTTCAATTCTCAGAATAAAAAAATTTTTGATTCCTGATAGAGGAACCATTGTAATAGTAAAATTTTTCGACTCGTTAAAAACTTGTATAATGTTTATATATGTTTTAACATGTCAGGAGTTAAAATCACGTGTTTTTCGGAAATTTATGTGTGTGTGTGCGTGTGTGTGTGTTGTGTGTGTAAGTATACTGCCGTATATTTTAAAATAGTCGGTCAATATCGCTGAGCTTGCGTGTGTAGTTTGTTTTTTATTTTCCGAATTCCGGAAAAGACTTTGGTTATTTATCCCCCAAAATAGCTTTTTTTAAAGACAATTTTTTTAATTTTTCAAAAATTTAGATAATATTATTAATTTTTTTAAATTGGACCAAATGTGCATTATTGAGAATAAAAGAATCTATCCGCTCAATTTTGGATTGACCAATTATCTCTATTAGTTTTTTGTATTATTTTTTATTTATCAAAGTTTTATACATTTAAAAGTACTATTTTTAATCTTACCTAAGACATTATTTCAAGTTTATCTAAATTTTAAAGGATAAATGACTAATTAATATTTTTCCAAGTTTGGGAGAGTTTGTTTATGTTAATATCACTTTTCGCCAAACATAAACTTTATATTCAGTTGATGTAAATCTTTACATTTTTACTAGGGCTTCGTGTTTTTAAGAAAACTGATACAAAATTATTTTGAAGAAAATATATTTTAATTTTTCTTTTTTTCGTACATTATTGTTACAATATTCATCGTAGTATTGATAGATAATAAGACCGTATTCTAACTATAAATTATAATAAAATACATGAAAAGTCTTTGAAGACCTACAATAAATACACATTAATAACATATTCAATAAAAATTGTATATTATATCTAATGGTGTATAAAAATAATTAAAACAAATGTTGCGGACCACCATGATTATTATAATAAAACTAGTTTTTTAGTGTTCGCTATAATTACTCATGTTTTAAAATCTCTTCTATTTTATTTCTACGGTAAATTTTTCACGAGCTCGCCGTACGACTAATATACATCCTTAAGCCGCGAAGCTGCTATGCTCGCTCAGAGGGATTACGCGATAGAGTTCGCTTTGTGCTTGCGCGCGCGTTTTCTCTCCTTCTTGTTCTCTTTGCCTTTTTATACCTCGTACCTCTTTCGACGTCGTCTGGTTCTATCTCACACTCTTTTTCTTCACTAGCGTTCATTGTAACTCCTGTCGTTATATAACGTCGGATTGAGAGATTAACCATGCCCAAAGCCGTCTTTGAGCCATTAAGGAATAAGAAAAAAAAGGTATGTCACGTATACCAATTTCTAATCAATCATGGATAGTTATCTTGCTTACTCTAATTTATAATGCACTGTCAAAGTAATTCTAGTCTATATTTTTGATAGACCGACTGAAACATATTTGCTCAAAAATATTCTAACAAGATTAAATATGTATTTTAATATTGATTATGCCTTTGTAGTATTTGGAGCGTCAATTAGATATTCACTATCTCTATACCTATAATAATTTTTAATTAGACAAACATGAGTATCTTTTAGTCCATCTTCCAGATTATGCAGAGGAAAGTGCTCTACCCGAATAATTTTGCTGACCCACCGACAATTTTTATCCTCTGACTTTCTCAACACTTATGTATATACGTATTAAACAAATATGACCCCCGGTCGTGGGCATCATCAAATTTTATCACAGCATATGTGAAATTCGATGCGATAGTTCAGTTGTTGTCGAGCAAATAGAGAATACGTTATGATACTCATGACCCAGTTGTTTGTTAGGGTAATAATATCGATAAAGATAGACGAAATTTAGAAAAAATTGATCAAAATTAATTTATTTTGGAACATTATATTTTTAATTGATTTTACACGATAAATTAGTTAATATTTTTTAAACCTTACATACTAGAATTCATATTGTTCGAAATGTAAATCTTTTTAAATTCTATAAATCTTCAATTGACATTTTTTCATCTATCAGCCAATAGTCACTACTAACAAGGAGGGGTTCCACCTTCCGGGAAACAGATTTTGTTGCAACTTTGAGAGCTGTTTTCTGGTACCCAAATTTGAAAGAATTCATATGAAATTCAATCTCATAGGCTGTTTCACAAAAATTATACGTAGTTATCGAAACATCGTGAAAAAAATATGTTTAAATTTAATTGCCAATAACTCGGAAAGAAATAGATGCACATACTCAAACTCAAATCCATTAAACAGTTGAGATCAAGTAGACATAGTTTAAAAAAAAAGCTCAAATATCTCAATTTGGATAAAAGTTATAGAAAAAATAAGAATTATATACAATTTTAACGAAAATTTACTATTAAAATTTGATAGACTTTTTAAGCAAATATTTCGTCTAATTCTTATTTTTTCCATAACTTTTATCCAAATTGAAATATTTGAACTTCTTTTTTTAAACTATATCTACTTGATCTCAACTGTTTAATGGATTTGAGTTTGAGTATGTGCGTCTATTTCTTTCCGAGTTATTGGCAATTAAGCTTAAACATCCCTAGTAGAATTAAGAATATAAGAAATAGCTGGAAAATTAATAAATGGACAGCGAAAATGGTTAGGTATTGACTCCCGATGAAACGCTTTTTCGCCCATTTCTTGCACATTTATTGGAATGAGCATTACCACCAAACATAAAGTATTCATTTCTGGGTAATGTTCTAAACAAAATGGGAAGCATGTTGTGAAATTTAATCCCTTTTACCATTTCCGATCGAGTCCGACGATTGTTTGCGTCGTACAAACACTCATTTTCAAGATATTTTAACTTTTATAAATTAATCACCAAATTGATCCGAAACATTTTTGCAGGCTTGTTCATAGCCTATAATGCGCCAGGTATCCTGCTTACGGAAACTAGTTTTACAACCTTCAAATACTTAGTTCAATCCTAACATTTATAGATTATTCTATAAAATAGCTAGAAAAGGTTAAAAAAAGCGTTTCATCGCAAGCCCAAAAATATACCTAGTTTAGCCTATTTCTAGTTTAACTGGCTTGGTACTGCTCACTAAATGGATTTCAATTATACTAGGGATATTTTTTTCACAATTTTTCGTTAACTGCGTATAATTTTCGTCAAACAGCCTATGAGACTGAATTTCATATGAATTCTTTCATATTTGGGCACTAGAAAATAGCTCTCAAAGTTGCAACGAAATCCGTTTCCCGGAAGGTGGAACCCCTCCTTGTAAGATACATAACAATTATAGGCAACGTTTCCAGATTTGAAATAAAGAGGAGTTTAAAACAGCTTAAGGGGATGCCGTATTACCGACATATTTGATTTTTCAAATTAAATCTTCAGTTTATCTTTTATTCCAATTGTGTGTGCATAGATACATTCTATATGATTTGCAGATTGTGTGTCAACTCGCAGAATCTTAAAATTCAACATATTAATTTAATTAAATGAAAAATAGTTTGCAGAAACTGTAATGTCGGTAAACAGTTACAATTTTTAGTACATTCCAATTTTTCATTTAAATAAGGAAATGTATCGAATTATAAGATTCTGCAATTTGACGCACAATCTGTTAATCATGCAGAATGTACCTATGATCACAAAATCGGAATAAACGACAAAATCAACATTTGATTTGAAAAATAAATTCGGCAATTTATACTGTGTGGCATGCCCTTAAGGGGTCCAGACACTGTTTCACCTGAAAAATTCATTAAAATTGAAAATTTTAATTAAAACTTTAATTTATTGTAATACAGAATATGCATATAAATGTACGTTACGTAAATTAATATATTGTTTCTGCATACATTTTGAAATTTTGGTTTGAAAATTCGACATAATAGATTCATCAGAATTCTCGGTTCACTAAAGAATCCAAAATCATTGTTCGTAAACTACTTATAACCAGGTTTATTTTTGAGTTTTCATAGGTTTGGCTGAAATTTCGAGGAGAGCTTCTTTACATTAATTGTTAGAAAGTAGTAACAAAAATCCTAAAAAAATTCTCAACTTTGTTTAAAACAATATGCTAGCAGAAATTTTGCTAAACAAAATTAAAAATTGTATAAAAATTTACTTTCTGACAATAAATTTACAAAAGCTTTCCTTAAAATTTTAGCCAACCCTATAAAAATTCGAAAATAAACCCTACGGTAAGTGAATACGAATACTAATTTCGAATCCTTCGCAGAACCTACAACACTCATGATTCTGTTTTGCCAATTTTTTAACCAAAATTTTAAAATATTTGCAAAAACAATATGTTAATTTATGTATATTAATATGTCCTACATTACACTAAATTAAGACTTAAATTAAAATTTTAATTTCAACGATAGGTGAAACAATGTCTGACTTCCTTAAACTTAACCTGGGTTAAGGCTGTTTTTTTCATTGAAATTTCGAATTGTTTTTGAAGATTTTTTGTGTTATTTGTTGAAGTTATTGGAATGTTTCGCGAATAGACATGCCGAATCGGCATACACAATGTGAAAAATGACTACATTTAAAAGTTAATCTAAAGTTCGTGACAATTGCTAAATCGAGATTTTTGTAGCAAGCAATAATATATGTATTTATTTTGATATAAAATTATTCTATGTTTTATTTAATTAGTAAAATAGAAGACGTATAATAAACAACGCACGCGGATCAAATCTAAAATTCTTAATAAAATAAGAATATTTTTACTCACCGAGATATCTATATTTATACATAGGAAGTGATTTAAATCACTTGTTAACAAGTTACAATTCTAAATGAGTCCACTTGGAACGATTTCCTCGTACATTGTACGCGAATTCGATGCGTATAATATATAAAACATCGTGAATGGCAACGATAATACGATAACATTACGGAAAAACGTCATTGCCAATGGCCGTAATTTTGCAACAAAATGTGATGAAGCTCGAAATGTCAACAAAAATAAAAATGTCAAGAGGGGATAAATATAGTTATTAAGTGAGTGAGAAGAGTTGAGGCACGTATCCGGTGCGTAGCTCTCTACTCGCGATATTTTCTGTCTTTCTCGACCGTTGACCCTTGATTTTCTATAGACTGTGAATCTACGTAAAGTCATTGTACAACACGATAATACTCCTTATTTTTCAAATGGAAAATATTTTACTAAAATAAATGTATAATAATTATTACTGTGAAAAATGTTCCTGTTAAATAAATTAAGGGGATCAGTCAGTATTAAAATTGGAAAAAAGCTATTTAATATTAACATTTTAATCATTTTTTTCATAACCATTGCAAACATTTCTTAATTTTTTAAACAAATTATATTATTATTTACTTTTATTTAAAATTTTTTGGCCAATTTATATGTGACATAACTAATTCTGATTAATTATGAGACTTTGTACTCTCATTTTTTTCCATAATGGACTTATCACAGGATATCTCAGGAATCACTTCATTGAATAGGCTGAATTTTAACAGTCACTTTTAAAAATGATTTTAATCTACTTGAATGGAACAGAATTTGAATAAAAATCTAAATGTTTATGTAAAAAAATTAGTTAGCTTAATTTGGTAAGAATAATTTGTTTATTACAATGTTAACACATCATGTTCCATACAAGTGGATTAGAATCATATTTAAAAGTTACTGTTAAAATTTCAGCCTATTCGATGGTTCTTGAGATATCCTGCGATAAATCCATTATGGTAAAAAATCAGCGTACGGAGTCTCATAATTAATTAACATAGTTACGTTACATATAAATTGGCCAAAAAAATTAAATAAAAGTTTATAATAATATAACTTGTTTAAAAAATTATGAATTGTTTTCAATGGTTATGAAAAAAATTATTAATTGTTAATATTAAATAGCTTTTTCTCAATTTTAACTAGGGCTGCACGATATACCAAGATTAGTCTTGATATTATCTTGTTATGCCTCAAAATTACAAGACGATATTATTACATGACAAATATGCAACATTTACCGTCAATATCGATACGTACTGACCAAGAGCGTCAAGAATCTTGTCTTGTCTTGAAAAAGAATAATTTCATTTTTCAAATATAAATTAATTAAATAAATATAACAAACTTTAGGAACAATAATTGTAATTGAATTAATAAAAGCAATGAAGTTCAACGAGTTTTCGTAGATGGTGTAGGTTTTCAATAAATTTAATGATCAATAAATTTGAATAAATGCTAATTTATTTTTAAATTGCGTCACAAAAACTTACATGTATGAATAATATAAATATATAGTATTTTGTATATAAAAATTAAACAAATTTATACCTAAATAAGCCAAAATTATGTGTAAACAAAATATATGTAACTTACAAATCTCCATAACAGATTTTATCTTTTAAAGACCTTTTTGACCAAGAATTAATACACATTAAAACTTTAAGTGACTTACAATTTAATGAAGTTCTTCTAGTATTCATCACTAGCGAACCTTAAAAATCTCTCTACGGGGACTGAAGAAGCTAAGATGTTTAAAATGTCTCTAGCCATGCTAGCAAGATTTGGGTACAGATATTCGTGATTTTTCCACCAAATTAAATGTCTTCTTCACTGGTCCAGCCGATGCATCAGTTGAAATGTTGTATGGTTTGACTTAATTTTTTCTTTATTCTCATAATTTAAATATTAGAGTTCATAATTTAAATTATAGAACGCTTATATTTTTGCGTATCCTAATTACTTTAATACCACGATAATGTTATATTTTAATTAGTAATCAGGTTAAATTAATAAATTGATTTAGAAAGGTACATCTCCGACAGTTGAAAAGAGCAAGATTAATCTATACAAGATACTAGCAATTTAAAGAATCCTTTTGGTTGGGTGTCAGTCGCCAGTCGAGACTCGATAGAAATAGCGAACCTTGGCCGCCGACATTTCAATCTACGCGGCTTGGTCTCTCGCGTAATTTGCGGCCCACGGCGTTTCCTCCACCCGCACGGACTTTGCGTGAGCGATCGCGCCCTGATAATGAGCCAATTTACGAGCTGGATTGTCCTGACGCGCGCACGCATGCCGTTTATTTTATTTCTTCTTTTTCTTCTTCTTCTCCTCCTTCTTCTTGCCCTTCTAATTCTAATTCTACTTTTAATTTTTTTTCTTACCTCGGGGTATCTTCTTCCGTTTCTTCGAACCATTTTATAATTTTTTTTCCGCAAATCTGCAAGTTCTCTTCCGCTTCTGCGTTCTCGAACTGTGATATATGTGTTTTTCTCGCGCACTCAGGCTTGTAATGACTTATCGATCATTTTGATTTGTGTATACTTGTGCGAAATGATTATATATAAATATCGTTATCGTAATTCGTTGATGATTAAAATTATTTTATGCTAATTTTGCGAATTTTACATAATAGCGAATGATTGTATCGTGAGAGTGCTCGGTATTTTTTTCAAGGGTTATAACATCCCTTTTAACGAAGACAATGTTGCGTCGTTGCACGAGAGACGATAAATAAATGTAAATTGGTAGAGTGAAACACGGGTTAACTATCTCAAAGGAGATAAATATCTTTTAACGCATTTTAAACATTTATCCGTATTTTCTTTTTTAAATTAAATTTTTCTACTCATTAACAACTTGTATATGTAACACGATGCTATTTTAACTCAATTTAATGGTACTCATAAAATATTTAACTTCATTTTGATAGCCATCTTAAATTATATACATATTGTGCAAATTGAAAAATAATTATTATATATATGTATGTAGTTAATGGTGAGCGGGATTAAAATTCTTTTGCAGTTTTTAATATAATAACGCGTTGGTTTAAGGGCTTAATTAGTATGCTACGTGAGAAAAAATTGTTTAGATGTTAATGATTTTGTTAAGGCTTTTATTTAACGAGTAATCGTTAAATTATTTTAACTTCGCTCATATTGTTTGCAATTACTTTTGTGAAAACTTGACTTTTCAATGTATTCGATTTCAATATTTTGTACTTGAAAGAGTGAATGTATTATAATGTATCACGTGACATGCAAAGCATACTGCTAGGTGGTCTTATTAGAAATAATACTTTTAAATTTTTTTTTTCCTTATTTCAATCGTATTTGCTGAATAGAAATAATCGTAAAATGTTGATCAACTGGGATACTTTGAATTCTAAACAAATGCAAATGCTGTAAATAAAAGTGACAACTTACGCACTCTCGAAAAGTAATAAAAGATAGAGTTTTCAAATTTAAGAATCTTCGAAGTTATAAAACCATATACACGTAAATGTACCAAAAACTTGAAAGTGATAAATGTGATGTAAAAAATGATTTTATGTCTGCGCAAGTATTGTATAGACGTATAAACTAAAATTACTATTTCGGGGACAGACATGTATATACATTGAGAAAAATAGTTTACATAATCAAAGTAAGAGAAATCCACCCTAATCGAGTAGAAATAATCTAGTTTTATGCGGTAACATTACAGTCCTCTCAATGCAAAATTATGGTATAAGTATCTCTCGCAGATATGTAAAATAAGAAAACGGTTCTATCTTTTAAAATAGCAATATATTCAAATACGCGCGTGCGTGTGTGTGTGTGCGTCTTTGAAAACTTGAATTCATTTCAGTATAAATTTTATAAAAAAAACACATGACAAAGTAATATAAATAAATGTACTTTGCCTATAAGGACAATATTTGTATTTAAACGGATGTAATACTGTACGTACTTTTAAATAAAAAACTGTCGATTTGTTATTACGAACAAACATCTGTTGTTATTAACAACGCGTCACATTTTCTGCACTGCGGTCAATTCAAATTCGCTAATTGTGTATTACATATGTGAGAAGATCAAATTAATTAATTGTACACGTATACACGTTAATTTTCAATTGATTAAGCCAAATCAATAGAATGTTTTATTTATTCATTTTGAATAAACTAACATTTAATGACATAAAGTTACCATTAAGACCAACTGAATAATTTATCACAATACAGTCGAACACCTACAGCAAATTTCTAACGGAAAGTTTAATTACATATATATATATATTATATGGTATATGATAGACAATTAACACGATTACGCAAACGGTCTTTTTACCATACGTGAAATTAACATAATCGTACAGTGCATGCTATACGTCCCCATAGAGACGGAGAAAAAGGTAGTAACAAACAAGAAGTACGTTACAAATGCACCGTTAACTTACATTACCAAGGAATTTCGCAGGTATGCTGTATAGAAGCCGGTCTTTAAAAAAAAATCTGAACATCATAGAGCACCAGCCCAAAAGTGACTCGTTTACATGCCTCGCAACTCGACGTAGGTAGGTATATAAGAGACTCGTCCCCGGAACTGCATGTGCACCTCGAGGGTTCTCGTGTATTACCGGCGCGCATAGCGTGAAACTGCACGCGTGTAAATGCCTCCTGGCACTTTGCCAATATATACTCTCTTACTCTCTTTTCTCCTCTCTATACTCTCGCGCCGAGGGGGACCAACTATTTCCCGCGTCCCTTGGACCCGTTCGGTGCATTGACACCGATCCGAAAATTCTCGGAGCTACAACCGTATGTAGTTGAACGCTTCGTCATACACACACACACACACACATTCGAGACCGTGATTATGTTAATGTCACGTCGGTGGTGTGAATCTTTTTCTCACCATTGAGATGTCTTACTTTTCCTGGGGTTCGTTCCATTGATTCTCGAAGATGCAAAATCAAAGCTCGCGTGAGCGACCGATACAAAAGAAATACGGAGATTCACTGGCTATTATTGGTGGCTATTCAAAAATGAAGATGCTGCACGCGATACCTATATATATATATATATATATATATACGCGATCTCGTCCTTCGTGTCGTGTATTCTTCCTCTGTATACTTGTTAGATTCATTTCATAATTTTTCTTCTTTTTCTTTACGACTCTTTTTCTATTTACATCCTACGTTTTAACGAGTAATGGTTTATAACTAGGATTATACGAGGGTTACTTGTGACTCTCTCGTTTATATATAAGGATGTTATATACGTGTGTACTTTGCTTTTACTACAAAACTCGACTCTAAGACTCTTCCGTTTATTATTACGTTTATATTCTCAGATTTTTCTTATTTTTTTTTTAAGATATCATTTTCTCCGTGTAGAGTTGGATGTAAGAAGTTAATCTTTTCAAAGATTCTATATACCTAGTTATACAGATAAATGTAGGCAAGATAAAATATCATTCCGTTTTTTATTATTTTCAATGTATTATTCTTAAATATTCTTTTCGTTTCGTTTTTTTTTTAGTATTTTTCACTTTGCGACCTTTCGGTTTTATTATCAATGTTACGTATACTGCCATTTCTTAATGTACACGTCTAAGAATATATTTATCAAAAAAACAAGAAACCCAATCCCTTGTTTAAAATTTCTTTATACAAAATTATAAAATATTGATCAATCGAAATTTTATAATTTTTGTTAATTTTGTAAATGTTCTTTTAGTACAACATTAAATTATTGTTTTAACTATTTTACAGTGAAAATTGTACATCACTCAGATTATTGAATCAAAGCGCGTGTATATCCGAACATACTTCGATGATTCAATTTAAAATTCAGAATGAAATCTTTACATCAATCAGACCGTTTAACAGTCCAGTAAATACTTTATTAATCAATCGGAATCAACTCGAGTAATGTTTTTACCGCGATAGATCTCATTGCTACGTACACAATACCGAATCACCGACTAGCTATTTTTTCTTTAACCTTGTAAATAGGCCTGACGTCGGTATTCAACTTGTCAATAAAATATTCTAGCGCACGCATGGGCGAGGAAATGAAAACTAAATTAATTTATTGTGCATGCGTGATACGTCAAAGCTGACGCAATGAATTAAAAAATAATGTCAATAATACATACGTCGTACGTATTGTGCGCCTGACCCATCATTTTTTAAAGGAGAAAAATTATTTTCTTTAAAGGCAAAGTTCCGTTTCATTCATTTCAAAGGTATTCACTACTCGAAAGAAAAATCCTATTTATCACAAAGGAATCGTCTTTTTTTTCCTACCAAACGTTCAATTACAGAAGCACGCAACTATACGCTTCTAAACGCGTGTGCATTCACATTCGAAAGAACGTGCGCATCCAGCATGCATATTCATTTACTTGCAAATGCACCGTCGATCCCGAACGCATCACTCCAATTCCGATTTGAAAAATGTGCTCAGCTCCGATGAAAAAAAAATGCGTTGTCGTAACGTTTGGAAAATCCATGAATTTCGAGGAGCATTTCCTAGCTAAATATATTAACCTAGCTATAAACATAATAAGCTTCGTCGGGTATAGATATATTTTATTCCTTTCCCTTCGTGTGGAAGAGTTACCCATTGTCCATTGTTATCACGTCCGTTCCGCGAGCCACCGTGGTGTAAACTCAACCGCGCCTCCTCGTGATTTTGGACCGCGGAAACGAGAAATCGTGAATTCTACGGTTTTTCATGCGGTCCTTATTGTTTCCTCGAATATATTTTCGTTGTTTCGGTGACGGGATTTCTCTGCGGAAGACTCGTGTGTATATATACCTCTGGAATTTTCCTTTTCTGCGGAGAGGTCACTCGTTTCCTTTCATCGCGAAAAATATTTTCTTGCGTGTCGCGTCTCGCAACTATTAGTCACTTCCGTAATCGGGATCCTTTCAATGGTAAGAATATTTTTTCTTTATATATATAAATTTAAAAAACAAAAAACAATAGTTCTTCTTACGTTCGAGTAAAATAATAGAAACGATATTCACTATGGTTTCCGAGACAGTGATATCACATGCATAATCTTATAGAATCGAAATAAATTTTCATTAAAATTTCATGAAAACTCATATTTGGAATGCTCATACGTACGATCTTTTATTTCCTTTTATAGATCATACGCGGTTACGGTTTCTTCCACCGTACAACCGATGTCGCGCGAGTTTTCTTTTTTCCTTAAAGGCATATGTGTACGTACGTACACCAATGGCTCGTAAAACCCTTTAAATATTTATCTGCCTAAATAAATCAAGGCGCGCACGTGCATACCCGATATACATACATAAAGACCGTTGTATATTTTTGGAGACAACAGAGGGATTTTAAATTTTCCTATTCTACGCGTATGGATCAAGTTATGTTTCATTTGCATTTTTATCGTTATTACTGTACCATGTATTCACAAAGAAGAATAAATCAAATTGATTATTCGGTATATACACAGAGAAATCATTTAGAATATATTTAAAATAAAATATGTTGACTAAATAATGTGAATTGAGTAAAGAAATAATCGAAATACAATTATTGTGAAACAATTGTAAAGGGTTATTAAAACGAAATGTAAATATCAATATATACGATCTTTCGCGATATTAAAAAAGAGAACTACCGCGTCCGTTTGTCTTCTCAAGGAAGTGCAGACTGCGACAAGAGGAAAGTACGTTGATCCCGTGGTACGCGCGTATATAGGTTCGTTCTCTCGTTGGTCTGAGCGCGATACGAGCTGAGGATACGTTCTCTCGAACGAGCGAGAATGATGCATCGCCAACGATATACCAAAGCCCTCGGCAGACCCGAAGATAGAGAGCAAACCAGACAAATGAAGAAAAGTCTCGTGCAGTCCCCCTTTTAGGAGTGTCACCTCGGTATACCTACTCTTGGGGCTATAGCCAGCGTACATCGCTACGCGTCCTTTCGAGATAGAGCCTCCAATCCGAATGTGGATATCGTACAGGGCGTTGATGCATCGCATTTCTTTTTTTATCATATTTTTCTTATTCTGTACGAAAATGTAAGATGGAATTTATGGTTGGGAGAATTCAATTATTCGGATGTTTGTCAAGAAAACGCGAGAGTATTGCCTTCGTTTAATCTGATAGGCAAATCAAGGTTAAGGATTTACGATGCATCCGAGTGTATGTAACCTCAGATTTATATCGCGTAATAGCCCTTTCCTCGAGAATTTTAGTAATGTGGATTTATTACGATTATAATTACTTTATCAGGACTATATATATAAGGATGTTATATACGTGTGTACTTTGCTTTTACTACAAAACTCGACTCTAAGACTCTTCCGTTTATTATTACGTTTATATTCTCAGATTTTTCTTATTTTTTTTTTAAGATATCATTTTCTCCGTGTAGAGTTGGATGTAAGAAGTTAATCTTTTCAAAGATTCTATATACCTAGTTATACAGATAAATGTAGGCAAGATAAAATATCATTCCGTTTTTTATTATTTTCAATGTATTATTCTTAAATATTCTTTTCGTTTCGTTTTTTTTTAGTATTTTTCACTTTGCGACCTTTCGGTTTTATTATCAATGTTACGTATACTGCCATTTCTTAATGTACACGTCTAAGAATATATTTATCAAAAAAAAGAAACCCAATCCCTTGTTTAAATTTCTTTATACAAAATTATAAAACATTGATCAATCGAAATTTTATAATTTTTGCTAATTTGTAAATGTTCTTTTAGTACAACATTAAATTATTGTTTTAACTATTTTACAGTGAAAATTGTACATCACTCAGATTATTGAATCAAAGCGCGTGTATATCCGAACATACTTCGATGATTCAATTTAAAATTCAGAATGAAATCTTTACATCAATCAGACCGTTTAACAGTCCAGTAAATACTTTATTAATCAATCGGAATCAACTCGAGTAATGTTTTTACCGCGATAGATCTCATTGCTACGTACACAATACCGAATCACCGACTAGCTATTTTTTCTTTAACCTTGTAAATAGACCTGACGTCGGTATTCAACTTGTCAATAAAATATTCTAGCGCACGCATGGGCGAGGAAATGAAAACTAAATTAATTATTGTGCCTGCGTGATACGTCAAAGCTGACGCAATGAATTAAAAAATAATGTCAATAATACATACGTCGTACGTATTGTGCGCCTGACCCATCATTTTTTAAAGGAGAAAAATTATTTTCTTTAAAGGCAAAGTTCCGTTTCATTCATTTCAAAGGTATTCACTACTCGAAAGAAAAATCCTATTTATCACAAAGGAATCGTCTTTTTTTTTCCTACCAAACGTTCAATTACAGAAGCACGCAACTATACGCTTCTAAACGCGTGTGCATTCACATTCGAAAGAACGTGCGCATCCAGCATGCATATTCATTTACTTGCAAATGCACCGTCGATCCCGAACGCATCACTCCAATTCCGATTTGAAAAATGTGCTCAGCTCCGATGAAAAAAAAATGCGTTGTCGTAACGTTTGGAAAATCCATGAATTTCGAGGAGCATTTCCTAGCTAAATATATTAACCTAGCTATAAACATAATAAGCTTCGTCGGGTATAGATATATTTTATTCCTTTCCCTTCGTGTGGAAGAGTTACCCATTGTCCATTGTTATCACGTCCGTTCCGCGAGCCACCGTGGTGTAAACTCAACCGCGCCTCCTCGTGATTTTGGACCGCGGAAACGAGAAATCGTGAATTCTCCGGTTTTTCATGCGGTCCTTATTGTTTCCTCGAATATATTTTCGTTGTTTTGGTGACGGGATTTCTCTGCGGAAGACTCGTGTATATATATACCTGTGGAATTTTCCTTTTCTGCGGAGAGGTCACTCGTTTCCTTTCATCGCGAAAAACATTTTCTTGCGTGTCGCGTCTCGCAACTATTAGTCACTTCCGTAATCGGGATCCTTTCAATGGTAAGAATATTTTTTCTTTATATATATTTAATAAACAAAAAACAATAGTTCTTCTTACATTCGAGTAAAATAATAGAAACGGTATACACTATGGTTTCCGAGACAGTGATATCACATGCATAATCTTATAGAATCGAAATAAATTTTCATTAAAATTTCATGAAAACTCATATTTGGAATGCTCATACGTACGATCTTTTATTTCCTTTTATAGATCATACGCGGTTACGGTTTCTTCCACCGTACAACCGATGTCGCGCGAGTTTTCTTTTTTCCTTAAAGGCATATGTGTACGTACGTACACCAATGGCTCGTAAAACCCTTTAAATATTTATCTGCCTAAATAAATCAAGGCGCGCACGTGCATACCCGATATACATACATAAAGACCGTTGTATATTTTTGGAGACAACAGAGGGATTTTAAATTTTCCTATTCTACGCGTATGGATCAAGTTATGTTTCATTTGCATTTTTATCGTTATTACTGTACCATGTATTCACAAAGAAGAATAAATCAAATTGATTATTCGGTATATACACAGAGAAATCATTTAGAATATATTTAAAATAAAATATGTTGACTAAATAATGTGAATTGAGTAAAGAAATAATCGAAATACAATTATTGTGAAACAATTGTAAAGGGTTATTAAAACGAAATGTAAATATCAATATATACGATCTTTCGCGATATTAAAAAAGAGAACTACCGCGTCCGTTTGTCTTCTCAAGGAAGTGCAGACTGCGACAAGAGGAAAGTACGTTGATCCCGTGGTACGCGCGTATATAGGTTCGTTCTCTCGTTGGTCTGAGCGCGATACGAGCTGAGGATACGTTCTCTCGAACGAGCGAGAATGATGCATCGCCAACGATATACCAAGCCCTCGGCAGACCCGAAGATAGAGAGCAAACCAGACAAATGAAGAAAAGTCTCGTGCAGTCCCCCTTTTGGAGTGTCACCTCGGTATACCTACTCTTGGGGCTATAGCCAGCGTACATCGCTACGCGTCCTTTCGAGATAGAGCCTCCAATCCGAATGTGGATATCGTACAGGGCGTTGATGCATCGCATTTCTTTTTTTATCATATTTTTCTTATTCTGTACGAAAATGTAAGATGGAATTTATGGTTGGGAGAATTCAATTATTCGGATGTTTGTCAAGAAAACGCGAGAGTATTGCCTTCGTTTAATCTGATAGGCAAATCAAGGTTAAGGATTTACGATGCATCCGAGTGTATGTAACCTCAGATTTATATCGCGTAATAGCCCTTTCCTCGAGAATTTTAGTAATGTGGATTTATTACGATTATAATTACTTTATCAGGACTATATATATATAATATACACACAGCTTATTGATGTATCTCACTCTACAAACGTTGTTTCAAATAACAATTTCAGTCGATATATCTCCGAAGCACAATAATTTTCGCATTTATGTATGCTAATTCGGCGTTCCTTCTCACGGCACATTCTAATACGTCGTACAGTAACAGAAAAATATTTTAAGGAAATATTTTGAAATTTCAATGAAAAAAATGGAGCTCCCGGTTCAAACCCGGGCCAAGGCTATTTTTTTTTTCATTGAAATTTCAAAATGTTTTTTTAACGATTTTTTTTCTGTTACTATCGAACGTATTGGAATGTTTCGTGAAAAGGGATGCCGATGCGGTATACATAAATGCGAAAATTACTGTCCTTCGGAGATATCAACTAAAATTCTTATTCGAAAATCTTTTTTATCTTTGGACATAAAGTCTAATTTAAGAATAAAGATTCATTTCTGAACAAGTCTCGCGTGTTAACGGACATATTTGAAAGACTATTCAAGTATTTGGAACTATATGGAAAATATACAAATTATTTCATCTTTTGCCATTCCTGAACACTCACTTCGAATACTCTATACAAGTCTTTTCAACTCTTTCCCAGTCTTCGGAATTTGCAAATGAAAATGCAGAGTATGTAGCTCCTTGATAAATTGCGAATAATTCAAATTGTTTATCTTTCAAAATCTTCTGTGTATGATATAATTTGATTTGCTTTTACTTTGCCAAAACTTCCATATAATTCCATCATATACTAATTGAAGAAATTAAACCACGTTGAATCGTCAGTGTAATGTTATTCTTACCGTTTTTATGTGACGAAAATTCGAATATAAGTACAGGTTCAACATATATCTTACGTATTATCTACGCTTATTCCGTAATTATCGTTAATAAAATTTGATATTAAGTATATATTTAAATAAAACACATATTAAATTATAACGAAAATATATTTATTTTTCTCTCTCAATATGTTTAATTTAAATGTTACGCGCGCATTTATATACAAATTATTACATATTAATATTGACATAAAAACACTTGATAGTAATCGAATTTATGATTTTGTATAGTTGTTTACATTATCAGTTGTACATTCTGCATTTAATATTAAAAAGCTTTCATTTTGCATTTTATAAAAAGAGCAATCATATTTAAGTGGATTATGAATTAAATGGTGCTTTTTACTTAACGGTTTAGCTATGTAGTTAACTTATATTTTCTTAATTTTATTCGTGCGATGTATATACGTTACTGCAAAAACTCTCGTGTTATAGTATAAAATTATTTTTTAACAGATAAGTAAATGAAAACGTTGGAAGCTTGTAAAAACAATTGCCTTGAACAACATTATAAAATTACAAATATATATGAATATAATTATATGAAATAGCAGCTGGATTTTAAAAACGCTACAACATTTAGATCGTCTTCGTAACAATTATTACATTTGTGAACATAAATAAATTAATAAACGACGAGTTAAAATAACAAATACATTTAATTATTTGACTATTATTGTACAATTTATATTCACAAAAATATAAATATCAAAACGTAGATTGTCAATTAGTATAAACAAGCTCTTAACCTTTTAAAAAATGAACCAACAAAATTCCTTATTGAATTATAGAACGAGATCCACCGATTTCTTTCCATTACATTTTTGTCACTGCAAAGATAGAAATAAAGAAATCCGTAATTAATTGTACCCTTGCACGCAATAGTTAACGAGCCTATTCCTAACTATTCTTTCTAATCCGTGCTCGATCTCGCGGAAAAGTTAATCGAGGTAAACGAAAAGAAAAAAAAACAGAAAAGCTCATTATACATAAGAGAAGAAGTGTCGGTAACACTAAATTGGATTATCTAATCTTCCAGTGCATTATTTTCTCTACGACAAGCGAAATTTTCTTATCGTTTGTTACATACGCGTAAATATAGAAAAACCAGAGGAAAAAATGTCGTATTTTTGTAATTGTTAAAAGTAGAAGCTAATTGTTGATTCGTAGATACAATGTATCAACAAAAATTATGCATTCTTTACAGGGAACGTTAAGTGATATAATCTCATTTGAGTAGAGCTAAGCAATTGAACATTTACGATAAGTATATATACCGAATAGTATTTTGTCTATTTTGCAAATTTAATGGTATATAAGTATTATTTTCAAAATTATTTCGAATATAATTCACGATTTTCACAAGGTAATTGTTAATATATGTATTTCAATATGTATTAATTAAATAATCTTTAGTTTTCCTTTAGTAAATATACAATTTATAATAATACTTTAAATAACCATGGATTTAAATGTTTTATTTATTTTAAATTCACCATCATCACGATCGTTATTATAATTACTTTTCGCAGCAAGAATTAATAGAACCGCATTAATTTTCAAATATGATCATGAGACACATTAAAAATAGGTAGATTTAAAACGAGTTCTAAGATTAATGCCGATCATAACATCTAAAAACATATAATATATTGTTATGAACACTTAATCGTAGTAAATGAGTGAAAAAAACTAAAATAAAAAGATGGATTGAAAAAAGAAGGAGTACACGATAAATAAGTAACTATAGATGTAAGATACTCCGCACGAGACTCCCCGGGAAGTCAATTATTAAGACACATCAGGATTCCCTTTTTACTCCCCCTTCGTACATAAACAACGAATAGCCAGTGGAAAATAAAAGTAAAAAAAAAGGAGGGAAATCACGATGTAAGAGACAGCAAAGGTATAGCCCGCGTAAAAATGTAAAACTTTATCAACTTGATATAAAGTTTATGTTTGGCAAAAGTTGATATTAACATACGCAATGAGACTATCCCAAACTTGGAACAATATTAATTAGACATTAGTATAAAGTTTAGATAAACTTGAAATAATCTCTTAGATAAGTTTAAAAATATTATTTTTGAACAAATAAAATTTTATTAATAAAAAAAATAAAAAAAATTTTTATTTCCAGATTCGAACCTTTAATCTTCTACTTCGGAGTGTCAACTGAGCTATTTTATTGTATATATTTAGTAAGTTACATTCAGGTTATAAACTTAGAAGCATGTTTCAATAATTCTTTATAACCAAAATTTAATATTATGACATAAACAATAAAAATGGTTCAGTTGCAGATAGAGCGAGACTGATGATTTCAAAGTAGAAGATCGAAGGTTCGAATCTGGAAATAAAATTTTTTTTTATTTTCTTTATTAATAAAATTTTACCCGTTCAAAAATAATATTTTCACACTTATCTAAGAGATTATTTCAAGTTTATCTAAACCTTATACCAATGTCTAATTAATATTATCCCAAGTTTGGGATAGTCTCATTGCGTATGTTGATATCAACTTTTGCCAAACATAAACTTTATATCAAGTTGATATTAAGTAATCTATATATATTGATAAAGTAAAATCAAGGGGTTTGCTTTCGATTCTTTCTCGTTCGCGATTTTATTGTCGCCGCGTCCATTATAGGTGCGCGGTCTCGTTTCCCTCGATGTCGCGGTTGCAGAGCGTTATCTACGCGACTGCGTCCTCCTTCCGCGCCAAGACCGTGAACTTAATTAAGCGCGGCAGGAAGGTCGTAGACTCGCGTGCGCACTCGCGTATTTCTGAACTTTGCGAAGAGAGCAACCGGGACGGAGAGGGAGATCGCGTTTATAAATAACAATGCACCTGTCAGCTTGTTCCGAGGAGCAAAGAAGGCCGTCGTATTATTCTTGTTATATTATTATTGTTATTATTATTGTACCGAGAGAAAGAATTTATTTATAGGCGAATTATGTTGTCGCGCTAGCTCGTTGATTAAAGATGCGTGGATGACACTCTGGGGTTGCGCGGTCAAGTTAAACCTGTTAGATTCACTTGTTATCTATACTTTCTCGGTGTATCCATATATATTCAATGTATAGATAGTTCGATCAGTTTTTTGTTTAGAAGGTATAACGTTATCCTTTTTGAAAATCGAATTTTATTTTTAAATCAGACTGTTCCACATTAGATCGACGTTGACTTTGATCGCTCCTCGTTCTTATATACAAATATAATGTTACCTACACTTACTTTCGAATTCATTTCGTACGATTTAAAAGATAAATACATCTTAACGATGTTTGAAAAATGTTTATAACAATATTTTGAATTTATTTCTTGATGCGAACATTACGTGATCTGAATTGAAACATAAAATTAATGATAATCTAAATTACATCTAATATTTCTCGAGATAGTGTTTTCGAAAATGGTTTAGCGATTAACAAAGTGTATTCTACATTAATTAATTGTTTAAACACATTTTTGAATGTATATCTATATATATTTATATATATACAAAGATTTGATTGTCGATGCAACGTGGAGCCGGTTGATTTCTGTTCTTTTGATCTTGTTCGCGATGCATTGATTGTACGACTTTTGATAGCGTCGTAAAGTTTAGCTCGCTAATTGATCGTTTTGTTTGACCGAGCAAAGTTTCCTCCCCTAATATAGATTTACGAGCAAACTCAGTTCTACAACTTCATACGTTATCCAAGTAATCTTATTTTATATAAAAATATAACAGGTACATTGACTTGTTCGAACAATCATCAAAGTACATTTTTTCATTAAATATATATGTAATTCGTTTATAAAAAAAGTGTCGATCGTTTAATTACGCATGTCTAAAAGAGTAATATATTTCTTACACTATCTTTCGTTCTTAATTTATTTTTTTATTCGTCTCAAATAAAATATTTCAAATATTTTCTAATTATTATTTACAATTGATCATCCGTAATTACAGTTAACCCAAAAAACGAACGGTACATTGAAATAATATACCTAATGCATCGCAACACTTAAGTAACGCGGGTATTCGCCATTCGCATCGCAATGTACTTGAAACTTGTGGGGAAGAAAACAAGAAACTAACTGACATTATAAACTCGAAAACCAAGATTGATTTGTACATCATCAGAAATTTATAGGGTTGACTAAGAAACTTCAGCACTATTTATTGCATTTTGAAATAATTTCTATAAAAAATTACTATTATGTGTGCGATATATATATACCTAGTAGAAATGTAACATTTCAAGGTTAAATAAAACTCAAAGTTTGCCAGGCATTTATTGGGTATTTTATGAAAATTGGCTATTTTTTAGCTTAAAAAACTTAAAAATTTATGGTCAGGTTTCTACTCTAGATGCTTTTGGCATAATGTTATTTAATATAAAATAAAGTAAAATTAAAAGAAAACGATCGAACAATTGGCTACCAAGGAAATAATGAAGTTGTCATTAAGTTAGTGAACTTATTAAAATAAAAAGTAGAAAAAGCAAAAGGTGAAACAATGTCAGAAGAATAATTAAAATTCCAAAGTGCGAACGTCGATGGAAATCTGCGCGGGTCTGAAGAACCTTCCCGAAACCGCGATCGATTCGACGCGCGTGAGCGCGCGGATTAAAACATTTTCGCACCGACGGCAGCTTTTGATTGCAACTAACGCGCACAGGGTCCAGCGATACACCAGTTGCGATATAACGAGCGGCGCGAATCCAAGCACGTGCGCGCATCGAAAATACCCGAGCGTTTAATCAACCGAGCCGCGAAAGGGCATATTTCCTCGTTATCGCGATGCTGTTTTTCTCAGCGACGAGGAATTCGTTTAAGAATGCGTTATTAATAATCGCTAACGCTCTCTCTCTCTCTCTCTTGCGCCCTTGCCTCCCCTCTGAATTCCCCTTTCCCCCAATCGACGCGATAACTTCGAATTTCGCGCGCTGCCAATATATGTATATATATATATACGCATGTATATATAGGGGTTGGATGGGGATTTTTTCTTGGTTCTTTTATTAAAAAATTTTATTCGCGTTGAATGGCTTGATCGATGAACTGTAATTTCGTACGTTTTTACGAGGTGCGCATTTGTTACTGTGCGATTGTACGTACGTATTGGACGTATGATTATATACCTCACGCAAGATTGGATTTGCACGTCCAAGGGATTGCTGCCTTTTCTATAAGCGAGAATATAAGAATATAAAAGGGAGTGGGGAGAGGAAATAAGTGATAAATTCAATTATTCGAATCGAGTTATTATATAAATTATGGGCCTAGTAATGGACGTGCTGTTTGGAATCGTTTCATCGATAAATCTGAGGTTTCTGTTTTTGTGAAAAGTTGCCCTGCATATAAGGAAGATAGCGGAAAAATTTTAATTAAATTAAATTCAACGTCATTTGTGGGAAAAATATTTTTTTTATTCTCGATCCATAAGAAATATTGATAGACTTTAAACGAAAGAAATCACTTGAAGTAACATTAAAAATCTTGTTAACATGGATATATATCCATTTAATCTTTGATTACCAGTATATCGATGAACTCGATGTTATCTAAGTAATCTTATTAAAGTGGTGCATTTTTATAGATAAAATAGATTCTTTAATTTAGAAATTCTTATAACTTATCACTAATTTTTTTTTTTATAAATTAATAGCAAAATTGTATAATACATTTGGGTTATTAATTATTGCATGTTTTTACTACATAATCATTCACAGTATTAATTGTATTATTGCTCAATCGTTATACTTTAACTCTTGTAGAAGTTTACAATTTCTAGGCTTTGTAGACAGTAGTACATTGTACGTCACTGTAAGTAAATAAGCAATTTCCATCAAGAATAAGGTATTTAGCACAAGTTGGGATCGAAAATACTTTTAGATTATCTTCTTGATACCGTATTGCGTTCAACAGTAGCGTATATACAACCGGACCTTTTTTTCGCATATTTCAGTCGTTGGAAAAAAAGTTACAAAAGAAATGACAATTAATATTTTTAACCGCGTGTGAAAAGTGTATAGTAATGGATTTTTTCGAACGTAGTATTATTATAGTAATTATATATATATCATGAAAGGATGGAATATGCTTACCAGAATCGAGCAATTGTTTGAGAATAAAGTATATAACCTGTCAAAGTTTCTGAAATACATTGATAATGTATAATAATAGTAACTATTAGGAAAAGAAACCTATTCGTCGAATACTTTTTTCGATTTGTCAATATGCGAAAAATATTATCGACCTATAGTATTTTCGAATATACTTTTTTAAAAAGCTTCTATATACATTATGAATGTATTTCTGAAAATTGGAACTGGCGGTTAATTATTTCTTTCTAATCAACATGCTGAACAAACTATTCAAAAACTTTTGCGGTCGAATATTTGTCTAACACGGAAGCCTATTCCAATTAAAATAAAATTTTTTTATGAAGCGGTAATTGAATTTTGCTAACGATATATGAGCAATTCCAAAAAAAAATCAGCCTTCCAGGTGTTCAAAATGTTTCGAAAATAAATTTTCGGGCACACCTTCCGGACGTGATTTTTCTTGTTCTATACAATATATAGAAGAAAAATTCGTATAAGTACAAACCGTAAGTCTGTACAAACTTTTTTCACAGCTACTTATTGTTTTTTTAATTTAAACCATTAACTCCGAAACAGTCACATTATTACTGACTTTTCAATGCAATTATATTTTTATATTAATGGCACTGAAACAATTTTGATTTCGCACATTTTGACGTAGAATTTTGTGCTCTTTCAGAATCTCTGGTCAAAATTTGGCCAGATTTAAAGGAAAAATGATACAATCAATTTAAACACAAAAAACACCATAATTTTAGAAAAAAAAATTTTTCCATTTTTTTAGAATGTAATTGCAAGTAATCTATACTCAAAATATAGAGAAAGGTTGAAGGAATAGTTGTACTTAAAGCCAGTATTTTTTTATTTACCGAAATAACATTTTTTTGTGAAAATATTGCGATTTTTGCGAAAAAAGTTAAAAATCGAATTATACACGTTCTTTTCATATTATTGTTAATTCGCGTTTTTAAAGTTTTTATTTATATATATTTTTTTAACACATTTCTATAATAATGTAAAAAGTTTTACTTTAAAAATATAAAATGAAATTGGGTACCATCAATCAAAAAAAGGCACAAAGTACAATTTTGGCATTTATTTTAAAGCAATCAAAATATCTAATATTTTAAAACAAGAATAATTTATTACAAATATATAATATGTACATGATAATTTTAGAAATGTGAAGTACATGTTGAAATTCTTATAACTTATCACTAATTTTTTTTTTATAAATTAATAGCAAAATTGTATAATACATTTGGGTTATTAATTATTGCATGTTTTTACTACATAATCATTCACAGTATTAATTGTATTATTGCTCAATCGTTATACTTTAACTCTTGTAGAAGTTTACAATTTCTAGGCTTTGTAGACAGTAGTACATTGTACGTCACTGTAAGTAAATAAGCAATTTCCATCAAGAATAAGGTATTTAGCACAAGTTGGGATCGAAAATACTTTTAGATTATCTTCTTGATACCGTATTGCGTTCAACAGTAGCGTATATACAACCGGACCTTTTTTTCGCATATTTCAGTCGTTGGAAAAAAAGTTACAAAAGAAATGACAATTAATATTTTTAACCGCGTGTGAAAAGTGTATAGTAATGGATTTTTTCGAACGTAGTATTATTATAGTAATTATATATATATCATGAAAGGATGGAATATGCTTACCAGAATCGAGCAATTGTTTGAGAATAAAGTATATAACCTGTCAAAGTTTCTGAAATACATTGATAATGTATAATAATAGTAACTATTAGGAAAAGAAACCTATTCGTCGAATACTTTTTTCGATTTGTCAATATGCGAAAAATATTATCGACCTATAGTATTTTCGAATATACTTTTTTAAAAAGCTTCTATATACATTATGAATGTATTTCTGAAAATTGGAACTGGCGGTTAATTATTTCTTTCTAATCAACATGCTGAACAAACTATTCAAAAACTTTTGCGGTCGAATATTTGTCTAACACGGAAGCCTATTCCAATTAAAATAAAATTTTTTTATGAAGCGGTAATTGAATTTTGCTAACGATATATGAGCAATTCCAAAAAAAAATCAGCCTTCCAGGTGTTCAAAATGTTTCGAAAATAAATTTTCGGGCACACCTTCCGGACGTGATTTTTCTTGTTCTATACAATATATAGAAGAAAAATTCGTATAAGTACAAACCGTAAGTCTGTACAAACTTTTTTCACAGCTACTTATGTTTTTTTAATTTAAACCATTAACTCCGAAACAGTCACATTATTACTGACTTTTCAATGCAATTATTTTTATATTAATGGCACTGAAACAATTTTGATTTCGCACATTTTGACGTAGAATTTTGTGCTCTTTCAGAATCTCTGGTCAAAATTTGGCCAGATTTAAAGGAAAAATGATACAATCAATTTAAACACAAAAAACACCATAATTTTAGAAAAAAAAATTTTTCCATTTTTTTTAGAATGTAATTGCAAGTAATCTATACTCAAAATATAGAGAAAGGTTGAAGGAATAGTTGTACTTAAAGCCAGTATTTTTTATTTTACCGAAATAACATTTTTTTGTGAAAATATTGCGATTTTTGCGAAAAAAGTTAAAAAATCGAATTATACACGTTCTTTTCATATTATTGTAATTCGCGTTTTTAAAGTTTTTATTTATATTATATTTTTTTAACACATTTCTATAATAATGTAAAAAAGTTTTACTTTAAAAATATAAAATGAAATTGGGTACCATCAATCAAAAAAAGGCACAAAGTACAATTTTGGCATTTATTTTAAAGCAATCAAAATATCTAATATTTTAAAACAAGAATAATTTATTACAAATATATAATATGTACATGATAATTTTAGAAATGTGAAGTACATGTTGAAATTCTTATAACTTATCACTAATTTTTTTTTTATAAATTAATAGCAAAATTGTATAATACATTTGGGTTATTAATTATTGCATGTTTTTACTACATAATCATTCACAGTATTAATTGTATTATTGCTCAATCGTTATACTTTAACTCTTGTAGAAGTTTACAATTTCTAGGCTTTGTAGACAGTAGTACATTGTACGTCACTGTAAGTAAATAAGCAATTTCCATCAAGAATAAGGTATTTAGCACAAGTTGGGATCGAAAATACTTTTAGATTATCTTCTTGATACCGTATTGCGTTCAACAGTAGCGTATATACAACCGGACCTTTTTTTCGCATATTTCAGTCGTTGGAAAAAAAGTTACAAAAGAAATGACAATTAATATTTTTAACCGCGTGTGAAAAGTGTATAGTAATGGATTTTTTCGAACGTAGTACTATATAGTAATTATATATATATCATGAAAGGATGGAATATGCTTACCAGAATCGAGCAATTGTTTGAGAATAAAGTATATAACCTGTCAAAGTTTCTGAAATACATTGATAATGTATAATAATAGTAACTATTAGGAAAAGAAACCTATTCGTCGAATACTTTTTCGATTTGTCAATATGCGAAAAATATTATCGACCTATAGTATTTTCGAATATACTTTTTTAAAAAGCTTCTATATACATTATGAATGTATTTCTGAAAATTGGAACTGGCGGTTAATTATTTCTTTCTAATCAACATGCTGAACAAACTATTCAAAAACTTTTGCGGTCGAATATTTGTCTAACACGGAAGCCTATTCCAATTAAAATAAAATTTTTTTATGAAGCGGTAATTGAATTTTGCTAACGATATATGAGCAATTCCAAAAAAAAATCAGCCTTCCAGGTGTTCAAAATGTTTCGAAAATAAATTTTCGGGCACACCTTCCGGACGTGATTTTTCTTGTTCTATACAATATATAGAAGAAAAATTCGTATAAGTACAAACCGTAAGTCTGTACAAACTTTTTTCACAGCTACTTATTGTTTTTTTAATTTAAACCATTAACTCCGAAACAGTCACATTATTACTGACTTTTCAATGCAATTATTTTTTATATTAATGGCACTGAAACAATTTTGATTTCGCACATTTTGACGTAGAATTTTGTGCTCTTTCAGAATCTCTGGTCAAAATTTGGCCAGATTTAAAGGAAAAATGATACAATCAATTTAAACACAAAAAACACCATAATTTTAGAAAAAAAAATTTTTCCATTTTTTTTAGAATGTAATTGCAAGTAATCTATACTCAAAATATAGAGAAAGGTTGAAGGAATAGTTGTACTTAAAGCCAGTATTTTTTATTTTACCGAAATAACATTTTTTTGTGAAAATATTGCGATTTTTGCGAAAAAAGTTAAAAAATCGAATTATACACGTTCTTTTCATATTATTGTTAATTCGCGTTTTTAAAGTTTTTATTTATATTATATTTTTTTAACACATTTCTATAATAATGTAAAAAAGTTTTACTTTAAAAATATAAAATGAAATTGGGTACCATCAATCAAAAAAAGGCACAAAGTACAATTTTGGCATTTATTTTAAAGCAATCAAAATATCTAATATTTTAAAACAAGAATAATTTATTACAAATATATAATATGTACATGATAATTTTAGAAATGTGAAGTACATGTTGAAATTCTTATAACTCATAAATTGTACAGCTATCCGCAATCTCGTTGACAAATTTTATTGATTCATCGCTAAAATCATATGATTTACTTTTCGCTTTCTTTTGTTTAGTTTCTAGGAGGGGTGGGTCTATGAGGCACAAAATTTGTGTTTTAAATACTTTTTGCAGATCATCTACCCGTGGAAAATTAAAATATTTTCTTTTACGCTCTAGGAATTTAACGATAAGCAAGTCATTTTCAATTTTTGTAGCTAACCCGGGATACCATATTTTGTCATAAATAACAGCAACCCAATCACCTTCTTTATAATTTTCTGGTGCAGTATATTGATTTGCACATTTTATGGAATTTTTTTCAAATTATAGTGTTTACAATTGGAACCACTACATTCATAACATGATAAATATCTGAAGAATAAAGTATCCTTATTTGAATCTAACCAAAAGTATCAATTTTGTCAATATCAGCTTCTACAACTAAAAACGATTTCACTTTACAATTGCTTTTATTTAAAACATTGTTCATCTCATGGGCACTTAGTATACTTTGTCCACAAGTTATTCTACGATCGCAAAATGATTTTACAGTGCCGCCGACTGCATCTGCTATACTTTTGCCATAACCTGCGCCAGTAAAATTCCAAAATGCTTTTTTTTAATTTAATTTTTTACAAAAATAATTAAATAGAAAAAAATTGGATTTATTTTTGTACTGACTGCTAGGACCATCGCTTTGAAAATGAATTATTTCTAAAAATGGCACGTATTCCTTTATGTAAGTAAACACTGGGTCAAGCATAGCCCATGCTGCAGCTGCATCATGTCTCAAGCAGTCTGAAACAGAAACAAATGAAACGCAATCAAAGTCATTTATATTGTTTTTATAAATAAATGCACCTGTTTGAAGCGATGCTTGCTTTTTTGAGGCGCCAAAATGAACGCTTTGTATCTCTTTATTATATTTTAAATTATAATTTTGTGAAAAATCAATAATATAAATTTCATTTTCTTTTAAATTTTGCTTAATTTGTGCTATAATTTTGCTTTGATGGGATACCGTATATACATGTTTTAAATAAGCGGAGAATTTTGAATTAAACAAATCAATTAATTCGGATATCGTAAATTTAATTTTTTTTTAGAAGTTACTTGAACAGTATAAGTTGAATTTTTGGCACCTTGTCTAGTAAGTTTTTCTGTTACCCATTGAAAATACCACGTTTTTTCTTGTACATTTTGAGTAGCATACAATAATTTTTTACTTTTACATTGATGACATTCCCTAACATACAATTTTTATTTAGAATTTTATCACAACAAGCAAACTCTCGTACGTTTTCAGTGTTTTTAAATGTTACAATTTTTAAAGAATATAACTTATTGTATATCAATTCAAAATCGTGCTCTTTACATAAACATGTATCACGATTTTGAATTTTTTTAGCTACGACCCGAAAGGGTTTTAATATATAAAACATTGATTTAGATATTTTGTTTCCGGATATTGTACAATATTTTTTATATAAATTTTGAATCGTATCAGTTAAATACCGTTTACGCTTTCTTAATTTATTTTTTGTAATAAAATCGCGACTTCCTGGAGTAAACACAGAATTTTTGTCTTGCTCAAAAAAAAATTTAACACTGTTTTTTAAATTCCGCAAACGGAGTTTTTTTTAATACAGTTGCCGTTAAAAATTGTCTATAATGTTTACTTACAGGATTAAAAGTGCGATAAACGTAGGTAAAAATGTTTTATCAATTAGACCCTTGGTATCAAAGGCAAGAAGAGTCCTAATCACTAACGTTCAACCCTGCATACCCACGGTAGTTATTCTTCAAGAATTGAAAAAACTAGACATAACACCGGTCTCTAACATAACTACGATCAAGTCAAGCATTCAACATCCATCTCTAAGTCATTTACTAAGCTTTAGAAAGCAAATGTTTATAAAACCTGAGGACAATTCAAAAATACCTGGAAATATAAAAATTACGTCAGATGAGGTGAACTTTTGGATCTACTTCTCGACAGAAAAACCAACATGTTTTATATGAGTCTTCATAGAGTTTCTGCAATAGAAAATACTGAAATCAAATCGACATAAACAACAAATATCTTTAATTAAATATTTATATATTGTTTTTGCTTAAACTCCATAAAGTTTCTGCAATAGAAAATACTGTAATAGAAAATCAACCATCGGTACCAACATTCAAATTCCAATAGTGAATACCAATATTGGTCCAACGTTGGTACCAATATTGATCAACGTTGGGTACCAACATTGGTCCAACGTTGGGTACCAATATTGATTCAACGTTGGGTACCAACATTGGTCCAACGTTGGGTACCAATATTGGTCCAACGTTGGGTACCAACATTGGTCCAACGTTGGGTACCAATATTGATTCAACGTTGGGTACCAACATTGGTCAACGTTGGGTACCAATATTGATCAACGTTGGGTACCAACATTGGTCCAACGTTGGGTACCAATATTGATTCAACGTTGGGTACCAATATTGGTCCAACGTTGGGTACCAACATTGGTCCAACGTTGGGTACCAATATTGATTCAACGTTGGGTACCAACATTGGTCCAACGTTGGGTACCAATATTGATTCAACGTTGGGTACCAACATTGGTCCAACGTTGGTACCAATATTGGTCCAACGTTGGGTACCAACATTGGTCCAACGTTGGGTACCAATATTGGTCAACGTTGGGTACCAACATTGGTACAACGTTGGGTACCAATATTGGTCCAACGTTGGTACCAACATTGGTCAACGTTGGGTACCACATTGGTCCAACGTTGGGTACCAATATTGATTCAACGTTGGGTACCAATATTGTCAACGTTGGGTACCAACATTGGTCCAACGTTGGGTACCAATATTGATTCAACGTTGGGTACCAACATTGGTACAACGTTGGGTACCAATATTGGTCCAACGTTGGTACCAACATTGGTCCAACGTTGGGTACCAACATTGGTTCAACGTTGGGTACCAACATTGGTCCAACGTTGGATACCAACATTGGTACAACGTTGGGTACCAATATTGGTCCAACGTTGGGTACCAACATTGGTACAACGTTGGGTACCAATATTGGTCCAACGTTGGGTACCAATATTGATTCAACGTTGTGTACCAACATTGGTACAACGTTGGGTACCAATATTGATTCAACGTTGTGTACCAACATTGGTACAACGTTGGGTACCAATATTGATTCAACGTTGGGTACCAACATTGTACAACGTTGGGTACCAATATTGGTCCAACGTTGGGTACCAATATTGGTCCAACGTTGGGTACTAACATTGGTCCAACGTTGGGTACCATATTGATTCAACGTTGGGTACCAATATTGTCAACGTTGGGTACCAACATTGGTCCAACGTTGGGTACCAATATTGATTCAACGTTGGGTACCAACATTGGTCCAACGTTGGGTACCAACATTGGTCCAACGTTGGTACCAATATTGATTCAACGTTGGGTACCAACATTGGTCCAACGTTGGGTACCAATATTGGTCCAACGTTGGGTAACAACATTGGTCCAACGTTGGATACCAACATTGGTCCAACGTTGGGTACCAATATTGATTCAACGTTGGGTACCAATATTGGTCCAACGTTGGGTACCAACATTGGCAACGTTGTAACATTGGTCCAACGTTGGATACCAACATTAGTCCAACGTTGGGTACTAACATTCCAAACCAACTATGGCACAGGGATGGGCGATTCTACTCGATTACCTAAAATTTATTAGATTCTTTTTTTAAAGTATCGATTATTTATTCGATTCTTGAAGAATCGATACTCCAGAAACAAAGAATCGATACTCCAGAAACGAAGAATTGATACGACTATACGACAGCACTTAATGAATTACGAAAATATTCTGTATAAAGTGGTTTACAAAACTTAAAACACGACAAGTGGTTTACAATACTTAGAACACGAAAAAACGGCAAAGAAGCACTGAGCAGAGCAGGATGATGTGAAAACCATGTGGTGCCCGACCGTATTCCAATTTACGACGTTGAAAAATGGATAAGAATCAAAGACTGAATACTGATAATATGATAATATAAAAATAGTAATAGTGAATTAGTGTCTATAAGTAAACAGAAATCTGTATAATCATAGAGGCTATTAGTATGTACAGCATAGCTATTACATTGATTAATGAAAAACTAATTTTGAAAACTTAATCTCCAAGTATTTTTAATTTCAAATTTTCAACCCAATTTTTTGTATAAGATTATATAAATGTGTATCTAATACATCGGCAAGTATTTTGTAGATGTCAATAGAAATTTTTTATATATTTATTAGAGTTTCACTTTCAGTAATTTTATTATTCATTATTAAATATTCCACATAGAATTTGTGCTTCTAGACAGTACTTTATATAAAACACCTTCCACGAAGGTGTCAACATTCGCAAGTATGGTTTCCAATCACACTTTTAAAAATGTTAGCTGATAAAAAAATCTTTAATTCTTACTCCCAACCTATTTCTACTTATATTTTGCTTAAACTTCATAGAGTTTCTGCAATAGAAAATACTGAAATCAAATGGACATAAGCAACAAGTATCTTTAAATAAATATTTATATATTTTTTTTTGCTTAAACTCCATAAAGTTTCTGCAATAGAAAATACTGAAATCAAATCGACATAAGTAACAAATATCTTTAATTAAATATTTATATATTTTTTTTGCTTAAACTCCATAAAGTTTCTGCAATAGAAAATACTGTAATAGAAAATCAACCATCGGTACCAACATTCAAATTCCAATAGTGAATACCAATATTGGTCCAACGTTGGATACCAAAGTTCAAAATCAATAATGGGTACCAATATTGCTTGAACGTTGGGTACCAATATTGGTCCAACGTTGGGTACCAACATTGGTCCAACGTTGGGTACCAACATTGGTCCAACGTTGGGTACCAATATTGATTCAACGTTGGGTACCAACATTGGTCCAACGTTGGGTACCAATATTGATTCAACGTTGGGTACCAACATTGGTCCAACGTTGGGTACCAATATTGGTCCAACGTTGGGTACCAACATTGGTCCAACGTTGGGTACCAATATTGATTCAACGTTGGGTACCAACATTGGTACAACGTTGGGTACCAATATTGGTCCAACGTTGGATACCAACATTGGTCCAACGTTGGGTACCAACATTGGTCCAACGTTGGATACCAACATTGGTACAACGTTGGGTACCAATATTGGTCGAACGTTGGGTACCAATATTGATTCAACGTTGGGTACCAACATTGGTACAACGTTGGGTACCAATATTGGTCCAACGTTGGGTACCAATATTGGTCCAACGTTGGGTACCAACATTGGTCCAACGTTGGGTACCAATATTGATTCAACGTTGGGTACCAACATTGGTCCAACGTTGGGTACCAATATTGATTCAACGTTGGGTACCAACATTGGTCCAACGTTGGATACCAATATTGGTCCAACGTTGGGTACCAACATTGGTCCAACGTTGGGTACCAATATTGATTCAACGTTGGGTACCAACATTGGTACAACGTTGGGTACCAATATTGGTCCAACGTTGGATACCAACATTGGCCCAACGTTGGGTACCAACATTGGTCCAACGTTGGGTACCAACATTGGTACAACGTTGGGTACCAATATTGGTCGAACGTTGGGTACCAATATTGATTCAACGTTGGGTACCAACATTGGTACAACGTTGGGTACCAATATTGGTCCAACGTTGGGTACCAATATTGGTCCAACGTTGGGTACCAACATTGGTCCAACGTTGGGTACCAATATTGATTCAACGTTGGGTACCAACATTGGTCCAACGTTGGGTACCAATATTGATTCAACGTTGGGTACCAACATTGGTCCAACGTTGGATACCAATATTGGTCCAACGTTGGGTACCAACATTGGTCCAACGTTGGGTACCAATATTGATTCAACGTTGGGTACCAACATTGGTACAACGTTGGGTACCAATATTGGTCCAACGTTGGATACCAACATTGGCCCAACGTTGGGTACCAACATTGGTCCAACGTTGGGTACCAATATTGATTCAACGTTGGGTACCAATATTGGTCCAACGTTGGGTACCAACATTGGTCCAACGTTGGGTACCAATATTGATTCAACGTTGGGTACCAACATTGGTACAACGTTGGGTACCAATATTGGTCCAACGTTGGATACCAACATTGGTCCAACGTTGGGTACCAACATTGGTTCAACGTTGGGTACCAACATTGGTCCAACGTTGGATACCAACATTGGTACAACGTTGGGTACCAATATTGGTCCAACGTTGGGTACCAATATTGATTCAACGTTGGGTACCAACATTGGTACAACGTTGGGTACCAATATTGGTCCAACGTTGGGTACCAATATTGGTCCAACGTTGGGTACCAACATTGGTCCAACGTTGGGTACCAATATTGATTCAACGTTGGGTACCAACATTGGTCCAACGTTGGGTACCAATATTGATTCAACGTTGGGTACCAACATTGGTCCAACGTTGGGTACCAATATTGGTCCAACGTTGGGTACCAACATTGGTCCAACGTTGGGTACCAATATTGATTCAACGTTGGGTACCAACATTGGTGCAACGTTGGGTACCAATATTGGTCCAACGTTGGATACCAACATTGGTCCAACGTTGGGTACCAACATTGGTCCAACGTTGGGTACCAATATTGATTCAACGTTGGGTACCAACATTGGTACAACGTTGGGTACCAATATTGGTCCAACGTTGGGTACCAATATTGGTCCAACGTTGGGTACTAACATTGGTCCAACGTTGGGTACTAACATTGGTCCAACGTTGGATACCAACATTGGTCCAACGTTGGGTACCAACATTGGTTCAACGTTGGGTACCAACATTGGTCCAACGTTGGATACCAACATTGGTACAACGTTGGGTACCAATATTGGTCCAACGTTGGGTACCAATATTGATTCAACGTTGGGTACCAACATTGGTACAACGTTGGGTACCAATATTGGTCCAACGTTGGGTACCAATATTGGTCCAACGTTGGGTACCAACATTGGTCCAACGTTGGGTACCAATATTGATTCAACGTTGGGTACCAACATTGGTCCAACGTTGGGTACCAATATTGATTCAACGTTGGGTACCAACATTGGTCCAACGTTGGGTACCAATATTGGTCCAACGTTGGGTACCAACATTGGTCCAACGTTGGGTACCAATATTGATTCAACGTTGGGTACCAACATTGGTGCAACGTTGGGTACCAATATTGGTCCAACGTTGGATACCAACATTGGTCCAACGTTGGGTACCAACATTGGTCCAACGTTGGTACCAATATTGATTCAACGTTGGGTACCAACATTGGTACAACGTTGGGTACCAATATTGGTCCAACGTTGGGTACCAATATTGGTCCAACGTTGGGTACTAACATTGGTCCAACGTTGGGTACTAACATTCCAAACCAACTATGGCACAGGGATGGGCGATTCTACTCGATTACCTAAAATTTATTAGATTCTTTTTTTAAAGTATCGATTATTTATTCGATTCTTGAAGAATCGATACTCCAGAAACAAAGAATCGATACTCCAGAAACGAAGAATTGATACGACTATACGACAGCACTTAATGAATTACGAAAATATTCTGTATAAAGTGGTTTACAAAACTTAAAACACGACAAGTGGTTTACAATACTTAGAACACGAAAAACGGCAAAGAAGCACTGAGCAGAGCAGGATGATGTGAAAACCATGTGGTGCCCGACCGTATTCCAATTTACGACGTTGAAAAATGGATAAGAATCAAAGACTGAATACTGATAATATGATAATATAAAAATAGTAATAGTGAATTAGTGTCTATAAGTAAACAGAAATCTGTATAATCATAGAGGCTATTAGTATGTACAGCATAGCTATTACATTGATTAATGAAAAACTAATTTTGAAAACTTAATCTCCAAGTATTTTTAATTTCAAATTTTCAACCCAATTTTTTGTATAAGATTATATAAATGTGTATCTAATACATCGGCAAGTATTTTGTAGATGTCAATAGAAATTTTTTATATATTTATTAGAGTTTCACTTTCAGTAATTTTATTATTCATTATTAAATATTCCACATAGAATTTGTGCTTCTAGACAGTACTTTATATAAAACACCTTCCACGAAGGTGTCAACATTCGCAAGTATGGTTTCCAATCACACTTTTAAAAATGTTAGCTGATAAAAAAATCTTTAATTCTTACTCCCAACCTATTTCTACTTATATTTTGCTTAAACTTCATAGAGTTTCTGCAATAGAAAATACTGAAATCAAATGGACATAAGCAACAAGTATCTTTAAATAAATATTTATATATTTTTTTTTGCTTAAACTCCATAAAGTTTCTGCAATAGAAAATACTGAAATCAAATCGACATAAGTAACAATTATTTTTAATTAAATATTTATATATTTTTTTTGTTTAAACTCCGTAAAAAGTTTCTGCAATAGAAAATACTGAAATCAAAGCGGAATAATCGACAAGTATTTTTTACCAATGTTGGTACCCAACGTTGGACCAATGTTGCACATACGCTGTAAATAATTAAACTTCTTTTTTTCGTCTGCTATTAACGCCTTTACCATAAAGTTTTCTTTCCTAAATTTCAATTCATACTTTCGTGTTATATTAAAAGCAATTTTGGTTTTAGCTGTCGTTTTCGTTTGCGAATTTTTTAAATTATCTACATTTTCATCATTACAATTCATATTGTTAGATGTACTTCCATTTTCTACTGATAATATTTCAATGGCACTATTCTGAATTGGTTTGCTAAAGGAAAAATATTTTTTAGTACAAGCATGAGGTACTAATAAATAATATATTACTAACTCAATTGTTTGTTGTTTTTTCTAAGATTATTTTTACGTGCAATTTCTAATTGTTTCAACTTAATTTCCTTTTGTTTCTGGCGCTTAAGAAGAAGTCGTTCATATTTGTTATTTACTAACACTTTGGCAACATTGTTTAAATTAGTGCTACTCGTTTCCTCCATGGTTTACAATATTATTCATAAACCATTCTACGTTTTAAAATATTAATTACACTTTTTGAATCGATAGTTGCGATTTACAATCTATAAAATATTAAACTAAGAAGTGCATTAGATGCAAAGTACATATTGTTAGATTTCATTTCGAATGACAAATTTTATTGTAAAAACGCAGCGCCTTCTTGCTTCAATGTAGATGTCAGAGAAAGTAGAAGGTTAAAAACTATCATGTGAACGAAATTTAAAATTACAATAGGACACTAATAAAATAATTTATTATGTGAATTATATAAACACATATATCTATAACATGTATATTAATAAAATATGTATTATATATTTATAATAAATTATTCTTGTTTTGAAATATTAGATATTTTGATTGCTTTAAAATAAATGCCAAAATTGTACTTTGTGCCTTTTTTTAATTGATGGTACCCAATTTCATTTTATATTTTTAAAGTAAAACTTTTTTACATTATTATAGAAATGTGTTAAAAAAAATATAATATAAATAAAAACGTTAAAAACGCGAATTAACAATAATATGAAAAGAACGTGTATAATTCGATGTTTTAACTTTTTTCGCAAAAATCGCAATATTTTCACAAAAAAATGTTATTTCGGTAAAATAAAAAATACTGGCTTTAAGTACAACTATTCCTTCAACCTTTCTCTATATTTTGAGTATAGATTACTTGCAATTACATTCTGAAAAAAATGGAAAAATTTTTTTTTCTAAAATTATGGTGTTTTTTGTGTTTAAATTGATTGTGTCATTTTTCCTTTAAATCTGGCCAAAATTTTGACCAGAGATTCTGAAAGAGCACAAAATTCTACGTCAAAATGTGCGAAATCAAAATTTTTTCAGTGCCATTAATATAAAAAATAATTGCATTGAAAAGTCAGTAATAATGTGACTGTTTCGGAGTTAATGGTTTAAATTAAAAAAACAATAAGTAGCTGTGAAAAAAGTTTGCACAGACTTACGGTTTGTATTTATACGAATGTTTCTTCTATGTATTATATAGAACAAGAAAAATCACGTCCGGAAGGTGTGCCCGAAAATTTTTTTTGAAACATTTTGAACGCCTGAAAGGCTGATTTTTTCGGAATTGCTCATATATATGAAATATATTAAGTTCATGGGTCGCAATAAATTAATTGCATTCTTATTCATATACCCCTTCTCATTATTAATTAAGATATACAGAAATAAAGAATTCATGCAAGAATATTTGCAACGCGAGTGGATATATGCTGAAGAAGCGTATTCACATAGGTTCTGTCCCTCCATAGTGACTAAAGAGATGCAGTGCACACGTGCAAATACCGAGGAACACATAGACACGCGAACACAGAGACATATACATCGTTGTTAACAACGAGCATAAAAAAATATATTATCCAACATGAAAGATCCGTTAGGCAAGTGTCACAGGGGACATTACCCGTGGAACGTAGTAAATATCCAGTACCCGTCAGACGTAAATTAGTAAAGCTTCCCCCGAAAAAAAAGTAAAGCATGGTATAAAGTGTTGATGAAAGTATAAAAAAAACGGTATTTCTTGGACGTTACAGGCGATCCTGTTCTACACGCCACGTTGGCTCTGGAAGGGCTGGGAGGGTGGCAAGATTCACGCTCTCATGATGGACCTCGACATCGGACTCTGCTCCGAGGTCGAGAAGAAGCAGAAGAAGAAGATGCTGCTGGATTATCTCTGGGAGAATCTACGCTTCCACAACTGGTGGGCGTACAGGTACTACCTCTGCGAGGTGCTCGCCCTCCTGAACGTCATCGGTGAGTATTTTCCCTTTTCTCCTCGTACCCTCTACGTTTCGAGCATTCTTTTTCCTCGTTCCCTCGATTCGACAATTATCATAAATCTCGTTGGGGCGACGCGCCTCGGAAATTAACTTTCCGCAAGCAAATTTTCTCAGACTCGTAAAAATTCAATCGTTTTTTTAGCGACGAGCTTTATCGATATCCGCGCGTCTTCGTCATTTTCCAAAAAATGACGAATGTAATTAACTTTTTTTTTTCTATACGCCTCAAGGTATATCTCCTCGGTTATTATGTAGATTTTTCAACGAGATTCCTTTTCGTTAGTATTTATTAAATGCGGGGAACGGTTTGAGGAGCGATTGAATATTTTAGTTTTCTTCGACAACTACACGACTTTGCGTAATTTTAATTTACTTATTGGCGATCAAGTTAATTAATATCTATTGTTCGGTCGATTTCACCTTGAATTTTAATCGTATTTAATAAAGATATTAGTCTATTCAATATTGTTGTGATAACCGTTTATTCGCATAATTCACTCAAAACGTAAAAACAAGAATGAGTTAGGTAATTTACGTTGCAGTTGGGCTAAATCGCTTAATGATAATTTGATGAAGATAATAATTTCTCATCGTGAGTATATTGAACTCACGCGATTTGCTAGTTTATAATCATTATAAGGTTTATGAATATTATACTTGAGAAGGATAACTTAATTAAAATTAGTGATAATATTTTCTGTAGTACGGTACCTATACAATAATATTCTTTAATATTGATATTTTATAAAGTAATTAAACAATTTTATATTATTATTTAATTGCTTTTGAATATTTAAAATGTAATATTCTATTTTCATGTGTTATTTATAATTATCGTTAAAAGATAAAAATTAATTTTTAAGATAAGCATTATCCTAAGTAATAAAATTTAAAAAAATAAAGTACATACTTCATTGTTTCTTTGATGTTGCTAAAAGAAAATAAACTTATTTTACACTGTACATTAAAAAGCCTTAATCTCCTATAAAAGCTAATAAACTAGAAAATGAAATTTACGAGAGTATCGGCATTTTTATTCTACATTAACCATTTGGTAAAAAAAAGCTAAATTTTAAAACACTTTCAATATGTGTTCAGTTATTTTATAATATTATATAATTATCGCATTATTAATTTCGACTTTGATCAACAAAAGAATAATATAAAATCATGTGAAACTAATTAATACCCAATAACTGTATTAGGTTGAACGAGTTTTTGAGTTCGGAGTCTCATGGATGAATGAGCGGTTAAACGTATAGAATTTTGGCATCGTTACAGCTGGCTAGTTTCATTGCCACGCGTCACCGTTGCAACGCGAGAAAGTCGCGGAAATATAACTTAACGAGTGACGTTTAACCCCTCTCGCAAAATCATTGTATTCGTCGTTCACGGCCAATATCGGTGCGAGGTCTTTTCGATATTTGTTTATACACTCCTCACACCTTTGTTTTCGTTGCATCACTTATGCAAAGTGTTTGTGCGGTATCGTTAAGGCCGTTAAGATGAAAGAGAATACGTTGCTTAAGTTACTCTTAAAAACCGAAGCCCGATGAAAAATGCCTTGAAGAGAAAATGCAGAAATAACGATAAAATGTACGTCAAACTATATGAAGATTGAGCAATATTGATTTTGGAGATTCTCACAACCGTACGCGCGCTATTTTCCTTTTGTTCGTCAAAATTGATCTTAGCACGCTTTCTAACATTTTCGCAATAAAAATGTGATTATCCGTACAATATAGATTATACACAAGATTTTAATTTATGTAAAATTTACAAATCTTGCAATTCGTATTCATTTTCACGAGTTTTTTTTAATATAATTTAGAGATAGATTTATTTATGTATACTTTCAAAATATACTATAAACTTCAAATGTTTGTGGATAATTAAATTGGTGAAATAACAGATAAAAAAACTTTACAATTTACCGTTCAATGCATACAAATGAAGCATAAAACTATTTTTATAGAGAGATGAAAATCTTATCCGTGTTGCTAGTACATAATAATAATATAAAAAGTGACAGATAATAATCAAATTAAGTAGAATAAATTGTAAAGTATAGTAATATTTTTCAATATTTTTAAAAACAAAGAAATCCTTTTAAAAAAATAAAGAATCTTCGAGAATAAAAAAAGCTATCCATTTATTTATAGTTGCAATGATAAAATGTACTTACGTTAACTAGATTTCTCTTTACGTATTGGTCGTATAAGTCAATATTCAAAAAAGAATTTGTTTATTTAGTAAAGGGTTAACAAGTATAATGTAATAAATGTACTAAATATTATTTATATTTATACAGATGACTCGTTAAAACTGTAAGATAAAATCAATCTATTTTACTTTGGTAACTTTTCAATCTTCGAATATTTAGTCGCACTTTTTTACTTAACTTATCGGCACATCAAGGCATTTGTCTTGGTGATTTTCCTCTACGTTCAATATAAAAATTTCGTATGCATGGAAATTTTAACCGTAAATTTCTATAATAAGAAGATTTTCTTTTCTACAAGGTAAAAGAGCGATAAAATGACTATCTTATCAAATTAGCATATGAAAAGTTCGATGAAAATTAAACTAAAATGAGTCGAGTCAGAAACGAATATACCTGTAAAATATACTACAATTTCCAATGGAATATACAACAAATAACTTTGGATAGATATAAGTGTGTAAAATAAAACGATAACGTAGGCCAAATGTTCCTGATGAATCGGTTCTTCGACGGTGCATTCCTGACTTTCGGCATCGATGTCCTGCGGTTCTTGGAGTCGGATCAGGAAGATCGCGTCGACCCGATGATTTACGTCTTCCCTCGCATGACGAAATGCACCTTCTACAAATATGGCGTGAGTGGCGAAGTTGAACGACACGACGCCGTTTGCATACTGCCTCTCAACGTCGTCAACGAGAAGATCTACGTCTTTCTCTGGTTTTGGTTCCTCTTTCTCGGGGTACTTAGTCTCTTGACCGTTATTTACAGGGTAAGTCATCCAAACCTTTGTATACACACAATATTACTCCACTCAACTGAAAGCAATCATATATTTAATTTAAATTAAGATTTATTAAATTAAAGTTTACTGCATTGAATTTTAATGAATCCGTTCGTATTTAAATCTATTGACACAAAGTTAATAAAGATAATTTTTCAAAGAATTTATTTATTTGCAAATTTCATTATTTCTTGAAGAAAAATTGTGAAAAGCTAACAAAATGAAAAATAATTTTGTCACAATTAATTCTTTCTTATTATATTATTTACAAATTAGAAATTTCATTTGATTATTAGGCTATTCTAATATATTACCAACGTAATAACATTTCGTTTAACAGAAGACGAAACAAAAAATTATCTCGATCTTCGACCGAATAAAAGCTTTTACAAGGTCGTTTCGTTTGTAATCTTCGGTATACAGAATTACGTGAACGGAAATATACCATACATTATCGTAATTAATTTTTGTAATACGTGTTGTTCTGACTGCAATATACTAAATACAACAAATGGTATTATATTTGTTCAAATTACTGTTGCTTTAAATAAATAATATATTAACGTGATATCTACAACAAAACCATTTAAATTTGATTAGATTAGTTAATTAAATTTACGGAAATAGATTTTTCAATCAAATTGTAACGAGGATATTTATTAAAATAAAATAAAATTCGTTACTATACGCTCAATACATATATATTTGTATAACCATTATTTAGTTAAAAGAAATTCAACAATTATATAGGAGAATTATAAATCGAAAAGAAATGTGCCTAGTCGTTAAAATACTTTGACGTGTATGAATTATGGTTGCGTTGAAAGGTAAGAAAATATAATTCCAGTCGGTACGAAACTATCCGAAACGTGCACGCGCGTTAAGTTTTAGAAGATTAATACAGCTTTTTACGCTTTGTATACATAGTGATCGATTTATCGATGTCATTTTGCAGACTCTCGCGAGTCGAGTTTCGAGCCTGTTAGCAAACTGTCCTAAGGGCTTTGCTTATTAAGAAGATTATAGTATGCTTAAATAAGCTCGTTAAATAGCTGGCTTATTTCAACGAAATCCCCTGAGCTGTCCTGGCCTTCCGACTTATTTCCACGAGCTTTTTTTTTTAAATCTTTACATCGCGTTAACAGATAAAATTGCAATTTATTATTATTACTTAGTCATAGGCAGGCCACTAATTTTTCTTCTTAAGACATTTACAAAGAAAATCTATTTTGACGAAATAATGAATTTTGAATATTGTATTTTTAAATGAATCTCTCTCTCTCTCTCTTTCTTTAATGCTTTTGATTATTAAAGGAAAAGATTATACCGCTCGGAAGTGCAATTCGTTTTTCCAATTATAATTTGCAATCCCGTATACAATAAAATTTCTTAATTATACACCCATTGAAGCATAAAAAAATTGAGAGATAATAAAGAAAGTCGTGATATAAACTTTGTAACAGTTAGTACAGCAATAATAACTAAATTTTCTTGAAACGAACGTCAAACTATGCTTTAATTTTCAATTTACAATAGAAAGCAGAAAATAAAGATTTTTTACTTTTCGTATATAAATAAAAATATAATTGCAGTAAACTATAATTTGTTAGTTGAATATTCCGAAATTTGTTTATTCGATTGCTAATTATTCTGTAATTGTTGTACGTTGTTCTGTATATAAGTATACGTAAAATAATATTTCTTAAAAAATTCATAAATAATTGTAATTACGTTAATTTAATTTAATCAGATTAAACAATTGATATTTATTTTATTTTACTTATATCTGTAAATATGTAAAGTAGATACGAACTTTGCAGGTCATTATAATATTTTCGCCCCGAACGAGGGTGTACCTGCTGCGACTGAGGTTTCGTCTCGTAAGACGCGAAGCTGTCGAGACAATCGTGAGGCGCAGTAAAGTTGGGGACTGGTTCCTCTTGTATATGCTCGGTGAGAATCTCGATACAGTCATCTACAGGGATGTGATGCACGAATTGGCCAATCGACTGGCCTCGAGGCATCATCACAGTGTACCCGGCGTTAAGGGTGAACTGCAGGAAGCCTGATCGAGGTCTGTATTTCTTCGCCTATGCGTATTTTTTATCAACTAACGAAGGTGGTTTCTTCTTTACAAGATAATATATTCAAAATAAATAATTCGAATTACCATCTTTACTTAATTCACTCTCTTTTAGAATTTTTTAAATCGTTTAAAAATTATTTCAAATATTTTAACAATTCATTCGTATCGATATTACGATTTTATACGTGTAAAAATGTCGCTGATAATTTTATTAGCTGTTAAGATAATACAGTGTAAATTTCTTAGAAATATATATATATATATATATATATATATATATATATACATGCATTCAAAAATGGCATTGAGAGGATATTGGACTAATAAAGGAGTTTTAACTTTCCTTCTAAGGACATTTTTGAATACATCTATATTTTTGTTTGAAAATTAGTGCAGTGACAGAGAATACTGAAATGAAGGGCAATGATATCTTGGTTTTTAATAATTCACAATACTTATATAGAATCGTTTTTTCGTCTCAATTGACTCAGTCAGAAAAATGGACTTTAACATTCCCTTAAATAAATCACTCGACACGTATACGACGATATTAAGAAGTAAAATTTTTTTTCATTAAAATTTCGCGTCCGTATTTTTCAAAATATGCATTTCTACTGCTTATATCATCCACATGATTTAGGATTCTATTATTTGGTAACACGTCAATGCTTATTTTGTAACTAATACGTACTTCATTAAACACGGGAAAACAAAAATTTTCCTCCATTCTGTCTAATAAAAACGTAAGGTTTATTGAATAGTAAACTTTTTTTTATTATCCATCGTTATATATTTATATCATTTCTAGATATATAGTTCGTAGAACATTTCAATAATTCAGTTATGTGAACTTTATATAGACCTTATGATAAAAAAAAACTAGGTTTCTCGAGAGTCATAAAAGATGCGTCCGTTACAAAACTGAGATTTTTGTTTCGTATCTAAAACATTGAAAACGGAATCAAGCTAAGGTATAGCTAATTTGATCAAAAAGGAAGTAGCTTTAATATTTGGCAGTATAACGAAAGTAACGGGCACATTTTTGTAGATCGTATTTTATTTTTCCGGCAATACAAAAACGAGATTAACGACAAACATCAGCCTGAAAAAAGAATCGGAGCTGGGCGATCTACGAGTTACGTCGCTTCGCGATTTACGATCGTTTCACCGAAAGAAAAAGTAAAACAACGGCGAAAAAAAAGACGCCACGCTAAGGCGGGAATGACAGGCGCGCGTCTAATTTTACGGAAAAGCGCAGCGTTCAAAATCAAATATAGCCTTTCGTGATCCAAGAATAATCATTTCTATGGAGAAGGGGACAATCGAGCATTCTACACTCGAACAAAAGTGGATTTTTTCTAAATAAATTAGACTGGTGAGATCGATCGATTAATCGGTGGTTGTAAAATACTTTTTTTCATTGAGTTTTTCAATTACTTTATTGTTATAAAATTATTGATATATACGTGTAATATTAAGTTAAAGAATCCATACATTTTTTTTCAGTTCTAAAAGATTAACAAACTTTTTACTTTGTTTAATTTTCGAAGTTTGATAATTTCATTGATATATAAAACTGGTACGCAATTCAGCAATCGAAGCGAAAGTTAAAGGAAGACCAATCGAAAATTGAGATCCTCGATCCAATTCGTCGTGAAAGAATGCACGAAGTATCGTAAACTTTTGTAGTCGGTATTCGCGATCGAGGATCGTCGCGCAAACTCGATCGGTATCGCAGGACGACTATTTTTTATCGTCCCGTACAGTTCCTTGATATTCGCGGGGCGTGCACGATTTATCGCGCCTTTTCCGCACGCCCAAGCTCGCTCCTATTGTGTCGGGACTTGCTGAATAAATGCCTCGTGACTCCGAACACTTCCTACACTGCTTTTCGGTATTGCAACTTAGTCTATCTCAAGCTCATTTTTCTCTGTATTTAAGATGAATTTTCCACGCTCTTCCGTTACAGCTACTTTTATTCTCCTTCCGCTTGCTATCAACTCAGCAAAATTATTGAAAAGTAACCGTTACAATTCAAATTTTGATGCTTATGTTAGTTTTACATAAATGAGCGAACGGTATTTGTAGAGTCTGTTAGAGAAACAATATTTCTTTATTTATTATTTACTTGAATTGTATAACAATTACTAATATTTATATTTAAGATGGACTTGACATCACTTCATTAAATTATATATAAAAAAAAAACTCTAGTTGGTAATTAATTCTACTTATATACTAGTTTTTTTTTATGAAAATAAGTGTTTCAAACACTAAAAGTATTTTCATGAAGTTTTTCATTATAGATTCTATACTCGTCGTATTATACTACAAATATATTATCGAGTTTTAGACCTAAGTACATTATAAATGTACTAATTATTTCTCATGATATAATTAAATCAAAATATTAATTATTATTAATAACTTTAGAAAAATAAAGAATCTTTCGAAATGAATAAAAGACAATGTGCACTCAATACTTAAATATATTGAATTTGCACATTAAAAAATTGATAGTTGTTTTTTCGTAAATACTATTATAAACAGTAATTAATTGTTCGGCCGTATACAAAACGATGGATCAGCAATTTTTAAGATATACATTTTAACAATAAAAATATATTATTGAATTATAGTATTAATCAATAAATTTATGTATATAATTAGTAATTTGTTGATGGATTCTCATGTGTGTCGGAATATTACATTTATTACTGTTGAAAACTACATAAATGGGTGTAGTATGATAAGTATCACTATCTCGAACGCTACACGTTCTACTAATATTACTTGTAGTTGTAATAGATTATGTTCTAATATGTTTCCTTGAGCTTTTTAGAGGGATATACGTACTATTAATAAGAACATAAATTGCGTATCTTGTACGTAAGAAATTATTGGTATCTTGTAAATGCTTCCTTAACTGATATTAAAATAATAAATATATTAGTTAGCATCAATAAATTAATTGAAAAATCATTATTTTTATTAAACAAAATTGTAATCAATGTTTTCCGTTATATTCCGCAATCTTTTCAATTATAAACAAACTTTTAATTGCTTCCTCGTAGAGAAAGCTTTGTAACAATTTTTTCGGATTGCTAAAAATATGTTAGAAATATTTTTATATTTAGAGTCCTATTCACGTGTTTCTACTATTTTTCTGTATGGATGTATGTGTGCGTGTGTGCGTGTACCGCCATATTTTCTAAAGTACTACACTGATTTCACTCCCATTTTAGAAAAGAAATTTGTAAATTAAGGGTCAGTAATAAATAAATCTGATTTATATGACAAAGTTCCGTCTAACGAGTTTGCAGACTTCTTCAGATGCTGAGTATTGAATATAATGTTATATATATGCCCAAGTGAGCTTCGTCGAATAACGCTATTGGATTTATTTAATTATTGACCCTCAACTATCGACAATTTACTAATTCAACAATGGAGGGTAAATTCACAAAACAGAAAAAATTTGTTTTTTGTATCTATAGGTCATTTTTAAAAAATTTCAATGTTGCAAATGATATTTTTTTAATCAGATCGAATGTATTATGGATAAAAAAATAAAAAAATCTTTCCTCTTGATCCGGACGTTTTAAATGATCTCTATTAATTTTCAAGTTATTAAAAAAATTAATTATTTTTTAATTTGATAAGTTTGAAGCTAATCGGTTGAATGTGCTAAAAAAATCATGGTCATAGAACATAATAGTGTCTATATATAAAAAGTGTATTTTATTATTATGTGTAAAGGAATAATTTATCAAGTGGATTTTGAGAAAAAATTATAATCTAAAATTCTATCATTCTTGAAATTATCACATTTATAGATATATTAAAACTTGTCAGAAATATAGTTTGAAGTATTTACTATATTTAAATGCTGTATTGTTTTGTGCATAACTCTTGGAAAATGCATTAATCTACATGAAAACAAATGGACTTTAAAATCAGATGAAAGATCAGACCAAAAATTTTTTTTTCATTAATAACAGTTTTTATATTTAATTAGAATATAAACAATAGTTCGGATAAATTTGGTAGGATTAATTAAATCTCATATATTAAATAGAATTAGTGTTATAGGAGTCGCTAAACTTACTAGGGTATTTTATTTATCATTATTTACATCGAATTGAAAATATTAAAACGTAAAATTTTATAGATTTAAAAAAATGTAGATATAAAATTTTGTAGAGTTTTAAAAATGTTTATTTTGAAATAATTTGCATAACGTTACGTATTTTGGCAGCGGCTTTTTTAATAAAATTTATATGCTGAATTTATACTTACACTCTTTGTTCGCAATAATAAAAAAATATATACGTATATACACACGTCGCTATTAATTTTTAAATTTAAAGTTCATTTTAGAAGATAATGTCAGTTTATATTGTTAATAATTAAAAGAAATGTCGGTACATAAAAACTAAATAGCATGCAACAACAGAGATTTTTGTTAACAAACCCATAAATAAAGTAAAGTAAATATACATTTTATTGAGTTGATAAGAGTCATATACGAAAAGAAATGTATGTTTAAAGTTAAAACTCGACGATTCAGAGAGTCGATTACTTTTCGTTCAGGGAATGTTAAAAATAATGGGTTGTTTTTATGCCGAGTGATTTGTAAAGTGGCCCCCAACGAGGATAATGGACCGCTACGCGCGAAAAAATGAAAGTGGCGGGGTGGGGCAAAAGGAAATATACGAGGTTTGCGCGCGATATATGCTGCGTCGTGTAGACTTTAATCGTCTGGAAGTGTTGTTGAAACTTGGTGGCGCGAGTTCCGTTTATATATACATATATACGTATATACGTGTACATAAATACATCCTCTTGATAAATACGATCGTCACTCTTTTCTTTTTCTCGTGCACTCGAAAAATTGGATTTTCACTTTCAATGGTAACGTATGTTATTGTTTCAATATTTCACGTTGTTGCATTTAATTAATGGTAACTCAAAGAGGATGCATTCGTTCACCTCACCAGTCTTCCCGAAAATTTCCACCTCGCGCCCCACGTCAACTTTTCATTTTTAACTAATTGCTCTGGCGTGCGGAAATTATTTTAAACCCCGTAACGACCACGATAAATGATGGACTGTGTACAAACTACGTTCGATAAATCAAACTTGCCCACGCTTTGCTTTTATATTCGTACAACATTTACACGAATGTTATTACTGCAAATACCTATAAACAATATCTATATCTAAATTAGAAGTTTATATTACGTTTAGGATGTGCAACGTATACTTTTATCTTTTTTTTTTTATCTTACATTGCAAATTACATTGAATATTGATAATCTTCAGTAAATCGACTTCGTTATACTAATAAATCTTATACAGATTTTACAAGAGGATATATATATGTATACATATATAAGAGTGCTGCTTTAAATCAAATTTATTAACGGTAGTTTTTGAAACTATAATTGAATTGCCTTGTCTTTATTAAGTTATGTGAAAACGCAATAGTTGAAGTATATCTTAATTTTATTATAAGAAATTGCTGCATTTATATAAGATACTTTCAAATAATTTATACGATTAGTAAGGAAATTTACCATATTTTTTAAATTATTCAAGGTTAAAATAATTTATGTATGGATAAAGGTATTCTATGTTTTATGTAAATTCGTGTAATCAATGTTAATATACGTTTTTCACTTGAAAATGTAATCTAATTTTGGACTTGTGATTAGTCCTCTTCCACTGTACTTACTTACAAACTGTGAATTAGGTAAAAAAAACTTTTTTCGTAACTTTTTGAAATTTTAAATTCAGGTTGGAGAATTAAAAAATTACGAATCTTTGTACTACAAATTTTGTTTTAAGTTTTAATAAGACGTGGCTTAATTGTGTTGTTCAATTTAAAAATTCAAATAGTAAAGTTGTAAAACGTTTTGGTGTAACATTAAATGTATGTATTGTTTTATACTAAAAAATGATTTTTATTTATATTTATAAATTATAAGACTTATATTTATAAGATAAATTAATTTTATCTCTGTAGGAATTCCGGCATATTCATAATGTTGTAATTTTACCTGGTTTAATAAATAAATAAATAAATAAATAAATAAGTTGAATATTCAAATCTTTGTGTATAAACATCTATATATATATTTAAAAAAAAGACTGATCTATTAAAATCGTTGTATCTATATAATATAAAGTCCTTTTATAAGACCAAAGAGAAGTCCAGTTAACTGCATGAAATAACAGATGTAACGTGTATAGTTTTCTGCCTTTCGAGGCGAGGAGTGGGAGAGTGCGCGAATTGTCTAATTGGCAATTTTGGCGCAAGACGGTACTAGGTACGGTCGGTGGTCTCGTGATCCGTGGACTCGGGATGCTCGCTCTCTTGCTCGTCGGCTCTCCAACTGAACGGATGCGAGCCTGATTTCGACGATCCAATTCCGACGCCCACCACGTGGCAACTGGATTACTGCCAACTACTATGTTCGGATCCAATAAATCCAATCAACGACAACAGTCAAAGGTTCCTGTCAATGGGACAATTATCCAGGGTCAATTGGAATAAGTTGGCGTAAGAAAAGGAAGAAAGTGAAGAATTTCACCATTGGTTAGAACGAGCAGAGCCAACGTCCGCATAAAACGAGTACCGAAGTTGAGTATCGTGTGTAATCGTGAGATATCCCTAGCCGTTTAGATGCACTCTCCTTCTCGATAATATAAAATCAAGCATTAATATTTATTGGCTAAATGGTTTATTTTATTAATATTATGAAAATCGTGCGAGGATCTCATAAATTTGTAAAGAATAGGCGCGAAGAGAATTGTATCAATAAATATATGTAATTTTAAAGAGTTATGACGTTATCTGTAATCCCTGCATGTTCCCAATGGATCAATATACATATATATAATATAATTAAATAGGTTTAAGATATAGTAATATATCACAAATGGCGCCCAACTAAATGGCAAATTAATTAAGTAATTAATTAAAGTACTCAAACATAAAAGTTGATCTATTGATGACATGCATGGAATATAGTGAAAGTTACGTGACAAAATCGGGTCGAATATCAAAACAAATACTACCTAATTTAAATTTTAACATCGAAAGGCGAAGAGAACGAGAGAAGAAAAATCGCAATAAAACCTTTGACGAAGAGCGCACTAGCCCTATTAAGATGGACGAGTACCAAAAACAGCACGAGGACCTCGTGCGACAAAGAGCCGAATTGGAAGCCGTACGTAATGCATTGAAACAACAACAACACGAATTAGAATTGGCAAAAAAGAATTTTCAATCTACGCAAAAACAACCAAATGGCCAAGAAGTTATCCAAATGAGGCAACAAATTGAAGCTCAACAAAATGAAATCCAACGATTACGTAACGAACGTTCAACGGTGCCACGTGTTATCGAGACGCCAGGTACATCGCAGCCCGATTATACAGCCCAGCTTTGTAATTTGTTAGGTAATTATTCTAATATTAATATTCAAGTTAAGACGCCGGAATTTAAGGATGAAAATACATCGAATCCGTTAGAATTTCTCGACGAAATTGATCGATTTTGTTCGATAAAGAATATAACGCCAGATAAAGCGCTAAAAATGTTAAATATATTTTTAAATGGTAAAGCACGTGTTTGGTTCGGTTTGCAAGATCCTTTTATAAATTATAACGAGTTTCGCGAAGCATTCGAAAAAGAGTTCTATAGTATTCCTATTCAGGTAAAAACGAAAAGTATTTGGTCGATAAAGAAATTTTATCGTAATGAAATGAATTTGCAAACATATTTTTATCGGCAATTAAAGGCGGCCAATTATTTGAGACCAAAAATAAGTGAATTTGAACGAAATTTTACTATCGTACAACAATTTCCGCCGTACGTTCGGAAAAATCTTGCCGCCGTTGATTGCAACGATACAAGTACTATTGTGCAGGTTTTAGCTAATTTAGACGCAATTGATAATGAAAGTAAGCAATATGATCGAAGAAATTTTCAGTCGCAAAAACCCAATAATAACGAAGAAATTCACGTTCGAGAATGCAGGGTGCAACAAAGAGATAATAATCGTAGTAAATATAGTTTAAATCGTTATCGCGGATATCAAAATTATCCAAGGAATCATGAATATAATTCAAATTCGAGTAGATTTCAAAATACTAGTAATTATTCTAGAAGCGAAAATAATCATCACCCATATAGAAATGAAAATCAGTTTAACTCTTATTATAGGGATCAAGATCGCGAAATTTTACAGAGAAACGATAATAATACGCGTTTAGAAAACAATACTCCAAAGTTGCCTGATACGCGGTTCCCTCCCCCATCTTACGTGAATAATAATGGCACAAGTTCAAATCATAATACACCAAATCAAAACAATTTAAACCCAAGCTCGGCGCGTTGAGTGTCGGTTCGGCAGCGCGTCATTTCAATGACTTTACTGATGATTTATCTCACGGTATAGTAGATAACGCGAATCGAGAAATAACAAAGAATAAGTTAAATAAAATAGCTTCATCTCCACACATTTTATGCAATATTTACGGTAACAAAGTATGGTCGTTAGTAGATACCGGTAGTCAGGTTAGCGCGATTTCAGAGAATTACTACAACGAATTGAAATTAAATAATAGAATTTTAGAGATGCCTGTATCTAATATCATGGTTTCAACAGCAATTGGTAAAAAATCTTATAACTTGAAAAAACAAGCGTACATTGAACTGGAGATCGCGGGCGAAAAAATTGAATTTGTCTTTTTAATAATCCCATTTTTAACCAGCAACTTGATTTTGGGAAACGATTTTCATTTAACTAGCGGGTTTATTATAAATTATTGGACGCGAGAAATATATATGAAGGATAAAAAATTACATGATTCGCTAATGATGTTTGAATCGGGTGTATCGGAGAGATTGCTTCGATACGAAAAAGAAAATCAAACTCATATTTATTTAATTAATATGGATAAAAAATTATCTGACGTATGCATAAAGAATAATGAATTTAATGATAATGATAAAGTAGTAAAAGATATTGAGACGACGGAAAATAATATTGATGCGATAAATAAAAATGACAAATATGAAAACAACGAAAATAAGAATGAATTAGTAAATACAAACAAAGAAAATATTAGCGTTTTAAATAAGAATATAAATACTATTGAAGAAATTGAAAATGAAATATTAAATGGAGAAAAGTTAGCAGTAAGTGAAAATTATGAAAAATATATAACAAATGCATGTAATTTACAAATAAATGCAATGCATAATACTGAGGTAGATCTCGACGAACAATTTGAGTCAGTTGCTGAATCCTGTACAACATTTAGTGAAAACAGAAAAAATATTATAAAAAAATTATTGCATGAATTTAGAAGCGTGTTTTCAGACAAACCTGGGTATGCAAAAGGGTATGAATATGTAATTCGTTTAAAAAAGCCGAATCCCGTAATAAACAAAACGTACCCCGTGCCCTTCGCTTTGAGAGAAGCAGTAGGTAAATGTTTACAAGAAATGATCGACGCGGACATCATAGAGCGTGCTACGAGTCAGTACTGTAATCCTCTTCGAATTGTTAAGAAAACTGACGGTAGCGTACGGATTTGCTTGGACGCACGACATTTAAACGAATATATCGAGGACGATCATGAGTCACCACCAGCTATTGCTGAGTTGACTCAACGATTTTTTGGGTGTCGTTTATTCACAAAACTTGATGCAACGCACGGATATTGGCAAGTACCTCTTCATAGAGATTCGCGCCCACTTACAGCCTTTTTATTCGGTAATTCGATGTTTCAATTTAAGCGTGTTCCGTTTGGCATGAAGACGGCCGGCAGTGCCTTTATCCGAGCATTTAAATTAGCTTTAGAAAGTAATGTTAAAATAACTGATATTTTTCGTAAATATAATTTAAAAGATGATACAGACGAGGACGATGGAAATAACGCGGACTGTGTTTGTGTAGAGAAGGATACGTCGATTTATATAGATGATTGTTTGATAGCAACGCGTTCATTTAAAAAACAAATACAAGTTCTACAAATAATTTTGTCTAAACTTCGTTACAATAATTTTACAATTAAATTTCAAAAGTGCGAGTTTTTCAAAGAAAAAGTTTTATTTTTGGGGTTTATTTTATCTCAAAATGGAGTAATTCCAAATCCTGATCGAATTAGAATTATTCAAAATTTTGAGATACCTAGAAATAAAAAACAACTTCAACAAATACTGGGCGTTTGTAATTTTTATCGTCGTTTCGTCTTAAACCATAATGATTTCGTAACACCATTTAGAGAACTCCTTAAAAAAGACGTTGCTTGGCAGTGGACTGAGAGGCACGATTTAGCATATGCCGCGTTAAAAAGAAATTTTATGAAATATGTTTGTCTATCGCATGTAATCCCGGATACCCCTTTTAAACTTCAAACAGATGCGAGTAGCCTTGGTATAGGGGGAGTATTATATCAAATAGACGCGGAAAATAATCAACGTATAATTTCACTCGCAAGTCGATGCCTTACATCTGCCGAGACAAACTATATGACAACTGAATTAGAATTGTTAGCTATCGTTTATTGTGTTACTAAGTTTCGGGATCATTTGATCGGGGGTCGCTTCGATATCGTTACCGATCATAAAAGTCTAATTTTTTTACATTCGACCGCATATCACGGCGCACGTTTGATTAGATGGAGTTTATTATTAATGCAGTATTCGTATAACGTTATTTATTGCCGCGGAAGAGACAATGTAGTAGCCGATTTTTTAAGCCGAAATCCTGATAGTAAGTTTAGTGAAGAAAAACAAGATCAGTTAATGATCTCAACCTTACAAAAGTTTTGTGTACCCAATATCAATGATAATGAATCATCGCCGTTATTAATTTTAAGTTTACATGATGGAGATACTTCATTATCAAAGATTCTAAAAAATATTAAAAAACTACAAACCGACGATAGATTTTGCAAAGAAGTATGTATAAAAATTTCAAATAACGATATAAAAACACAACAAAATTTTCAAATTCATAAAGAAATTTTATTTCACAGTGATAAAGAGGTGAATCATTGGAACGTAGTAATTCCGCATGCATTGCAAAAACAAATAATTGTGCATATACACGAGAAATTAGGGCATCCCGGAGTATTTAAAACTTTTCGGTACCTCAAAAAATTTTATTATTGGAAAGGCATGCACAGAAATGTAAAAAGCCACGTGTTGACTTGTGATCTTTGTCAACGTGTTAAGTACCTCTCGATCGCGATGGAGGGTCCATATGGGTTAGTAAATTCGGAGGCACCGTGTGATTTGGTAACGGTGGACTTCTATGGGCCCCTCCCTCGCGGTCGAGGGGGAGTAGAGTATATCCTAGTTGTGCTTGATGCATTTTCGAAATTAGTTAGACTTTACCCGATGAAAAAAGCGACAACTCAAATGGCTCTAAAAAATATCTTAGAAAAGTATGTGGTGGAATGCGGGAAGCCGAAGAGACTGTTGAGTGACAACGGCTCTCAATTTGCCTCGCCTAGATGGAAGAATGCGCTAGAAAAGGAAGGGATAAAAGTCCTTTACAGTTCGATAAGGCACCCGCAGTCCAACCCGACTGAAAGAGTTATGAGAGAACTGGGAAAGTTGTTTCGATTATATTGTTCACAAAAACACACTGGTTGGCCAAATTATATAAAAAAGATAGAAGACCTATTAAATATTACCACCCATTTCAGTACGGAATGCACTCCGATAGAACTTCATTTCGGTAAATGCGTAAAGGATGAGGTAATGAAAGTCCTTGAATTTCCAGAATCAGAGCCGATAAAACATCAATATTTAATTACTTTCGCGAAAGACAAAATAAAAAGGAATTTTGAGAATCGAACCAAACATCAAAAAATATCGAACGTTAAACTAAGGGTGGGCGATTTTGTGTTGTTACGCGTTAGGCATTTGTCAAATGCAATCGACAAGGTGACGCGAAAATTCTTTCATCTTTTTGAAGGACCGTATAGAATTGACAAAGAAATAGGACCGAATGCTTTTGTATTAGTGGATCCGAAAAATGACAACGAAGAAAAAGGCATATATAATCGCGTTAACTTACGGAAATATTATACATAATCATATGCGGAACAGATAAACAAATAAATATATAAACACAAGACAAAACCGCTTTACGCGTAGATTTGATGTAATTTTGTAAATATACCAGTATTGCTATGTAAATAGTTATTTATGTTATCGATTAAGGCGATATTATAACATATCTTTGTAAATACCGAATGTAAATAAAAAAAGGCGAAATCGAATGCGGACAAATTTAGACGTTAAGAGAAACGTACGCGTAGTATTAGGTGCACCGACTAGCATTATATTTCATTGTAATTTTATTCAACGTAATTATGAACTATGAGTAGATTCGCGAATCGATCAAACCAAAGATTAGAGGTAGTAAGTACTTAAAATAAAGATAAGATGTAAACCTTTGCACGATTTTCTTAATATGTATCAGGCTATGGGGGGGCTTTTAGAAAAACACAGTTAAATTTATTTTAAGGGGGAGTAATGTAACGTGTATAGTTTTCTGCCTTTCGAGGCGAGGAGTGGGAGAGTGCGCGAATTGTCTAATTGGCAATTTTGGCGCAAGACGGTACTAGGTACGGTCGGTGGTCTCGTGATCCGTGGACTCGGGATGCTCGCTCTCTTGCTCGTCGGCTCTCCAACTGAACGGATGCGAGCCTGATTTCGACGATCCAATTCCGACGCCCACCACGTGGCAACTGGATTACTGCCAACTACTATGTTCGGATCCAATAAATCCAATCAACGACAACAGTCAAAGGTTCCTGTCAATGGGACAATTATCCAGGGTCAATTGGAATAAGTTGGCGTAAGAAAAGGAAGAAAGTGAAGAATTTCACCATTGGTTAGAACGAGCAGAGCCAACGTCCGCATAAAACGAGTACCGAAGTTGAGTATCGTGTGTAATCGTGAGATATCCCTAGCCGTTTAGATGCACTCTCCTTCTCGATAATATAAAATCAAGCATTAATATTTATTGGCTAAATGGTTTATTTTATTAATATTATGAAAATCGTGCGAGGATCTCATAAATTTGTAAAGAATAGGCGCGAAGAGAATTGTATCAATAAATATATGTAATTTTAAAGAGTTATGACGTTATCTGTAATCCCTGCATGTTCCCAATGGATCAATATACATATATATAATATAATTAAATAGGTTTAAGATATAGTAATATATCACACAGAAGAGTCGATATACAGTGTATACAACGCTTCTACTTTTGAGTTAACAATGCGGCTGCATTTGAAATAAAAGGAAAACTTTCGATTCTTATTTAAGACGTCTTTCGATTTCTATCGTTGCTAATGAAGTTTATTTTGAATGGATCCGCGGTATATTCCATCGAGAGATCATGGAATTGATAGTTTTTAGAATTTTTGGAGAAAGTTAAACAACCAAATATTATATGATTATTAAAATAATGTATATCTACTACTTTATAAAGATTATATCTTTTGCTTTATATTTTTTGTACGGTATCAAACCTCTCAAACCATTTTAATATAAAATGCGTACCGTTATCTTTTTAAAAATTTGATTTTTTCCAAGGATTATCGAAAATATTTGTTTAAATTGATTCTAGCCAATTTAACTCAAAATTTGCTAGAAAAAGTTTTATTCAATCACTTTATAGTTACTATTACCGTAAAGTACCCAATTGTTGATCATGAACCAATTTCTGATCAATATATTATTTCAATAAAATAATAAGATTTACATAAATTTAATCGTTGCTACGCACAATTTAAAACTCAAATAATCAATAATTGGTTAGCAGTCTTAACTAGGAATTGGTATACGTACCAAAAATTTACTGATCAGAAATTGGTACTTCCCGCTTTTTTTCTTAGATTATTGCTTACTTTTAAAATGGCAGTTATTTTATTTTTCTCAGATGGCTAAAAGCAAGTTTAATACTTATGCTTTCTGTATGCGTCACAATATGTACAATTATATTAGACTATTTAACATAAAATTATTCTGTGAACATACGGATTTCTCTTAATTGATCAACAATTGGGTATGTGACGGTATTCTACAATAATACAGTATTCTCGCAAAAGCATTCGTATAGAGCAAAACTTTTAAATTACTTAATAACTGAATTGTTGAATGGTATATGTGCCCACGCGGATCGCAGTTAACACGTAGTAGGTAGTAAAGGATATTTTAGCGAAGGTCAAAGTGAACGAGAAAATTCCAGAATGCGACTCCATCTGTGGGTTACGCGAAGATGATATTCTTTTTGTTCTCGTTGCGTGCGGTTGAGGGTTTATTCCATCCTTTCCTCCGCGAATGCCTTGAACGTACGGAACGCCGAGGGAAAAGGGAAGCGGTTGCAGGTCTTGTATATAAAGAAGGAGAGGGAGAAACGTCGAGCCGTGTAATCTGCAAAAGCGTAATGAGAGTGAACAGAGCCAGCTTATGAGCGCAATTAAAATTAGAATTTAAAAGGCAATACGGAGAAGAAGGGAGAGAGAAAGAGAGAGAGAGAGAGATAACGGAGTTTAATCGCGGCCGACGCCATGGACTCGCGGAGTTTGGCAGTAACAAGGTAATAATAAGTGCGGAGCATCTATCACGCGATACGAGTGAGAATATTTTCCGTCAACGACCGAGGAACAGCCTTGCGGCTCGCGGATTCTGAATAAGTTTCTTGATCTCATCCTATGTACCGTCTCCTTTCTCTCTATTATCCGCCCTTTACGTTCCTTTTACTCGTTAAACCTTGTTTACTTATCAACTTTGCATATACCCTTTTTACCTATACCTAACTAATACACTTTATATATTCATATTACTTTTATTTCGAATATTAATATTCCACTCGGCGTTTATTTTAACTTTATAATACTACACGAGAATTCTAAATTATATTTAATAATCCTATACTATCCGACAAATTATTATCAATTTTATCTTATTTTCTTATCTACATTATCTATATATAACGACGGCTATGATACTGCACCTTGAGTACCTTTACAATATAAACTGAATCGTGGAAAATGAAATTATGTTTTCATTCAGGATTATCTTGTTTATTTATTATTATCGATCGAACGATCATTTTGGCATTTAATTTTATCAACTATGTTTCCTTCGATCCTTACAAATTTCACGTCGTACACGCGCTTAAAATAATTAATCCACCTTCGTCGCATGAACGAACTTTCCTAATCGCTCGTATATATTTCTGTCAGGTTGATCGAAAAAGTTTAACTAAAATTGATACCAATAGAAATATAAATACGTAACGTTAATTTCAAAGTTTAACTGTATGTACGTAAAACGTATATAAACGAATCTCGCAGCAGAGTCGGCATTCCGTTAAGGATTTACACACACGAGTGACTGCGAGCTTACGGAGCGCATCGAACGAGGCATCGAAGCTTCTCCAATTCCGTTTGGATCGAATCCGCATCGAGCATTCGGTCTATAGCTATGTAGAAAAGCACGCGGGCGACAAGTTTTCTTACTTCCCTCGTTAATTATATAAACGGGATATTCGGGGATAGATACACCGTTTGCCTTTTAAAATTGACGCGACTCGCGCGCTTTTATCCCTCTCGCGCGGCTTTTTAATTACTTTTCCGGCGTGTGTAGACCATTAAGTTGGAATATAATTCTGGTGCGCGCTATTCAACCGATCCATGCGGCGCGTCGCTTACTTATATATTGTCGGTTCGGTTGTGTGTCTCTGTGTGTGTGTGTGTACCGTGCTTTCGTTTTATCCCCCGAGTTCGTTAAAGGAAAGACGCGCGCGCGCCCGTGAAATTCGATACTTTTTATGGTAGTTGTACTCTGGTCTTGTGTATTGGCTGACCGCAAGTTTGCACGTGCGCTCCCTGTCGTTTCGAACCGACGTTTATCTAACTTTACCCCGCGCTTTAATGTAATTAAATCTGCTCGCGCGAAAAATTGGATGATTATCGCTCGTATTTCACAAAGAATTTTCAATTTTAATTAATTCAAATTTACGTATCTTTTTGCATATACACATATATACATGTATATACCGGTACTTTTATGCGGAAAAAAGATGTTTACTCAATTCTACATTTTTATCTAATATTGGTTAATAAGCTGCGGTTGAACAATCGCGCCCGATACCTATACAGGAAATTTCAATTAGTTTATTTTACCCTAGCTCAGCTTCAATTAAATTGAATTTCTCAAAAATTTTGCCTCGCAACTTGTATTAGAGAATATATTCTTGTAAAACTAATAAATTTTTTATTGTTGAGAAAATCGTAGCACATTTATAACCAACTGGAATGTAAGTGATCCAAAACAATAAAATAATTGCGGTGTATCTAGAAAATGCATATATATATACAAATGTGCTTTAGATCTGCAATCTAGCTTATATATATATTTCCTATTTTAAAAATAACCCAAATGCACATTCTTATCAGCTCGAGAATATCAGTATTATAATTTGAAAAATCAGCAGAATATAGTACGAAAGGTACTTTAAAATCAACTATTTTGAAAATGTGATTGCTAATGAAACGCTACACCACATGTAGGTATCGCGTTACAAATATTTATTTTAATGCAGAAAATAGATAAACTTATATTTTAGTTCTCGGTTTCCAAGATCATGCGCTGCAATAGTTAGCTTAGACCATTTAAAATAACATCGGTTAGACGTTAATTTCATTTAGCCACCAGTAAGTTATCGACTGATCTCGTATAATTACATAATTACAAAAAATGAATAAAATATCTTTGCGCGAACAAATAATTTTTGTTGAAATCGCCTATTTTTGTTCGTACGGTTATTTAATCACACGTTTCTAATGTATCGCCTAATAAAATATATAAGGATTAAAATCGTATAGGATTATAACGAGCAAAATGTTTTAACTCTTGTGCAATACAAGAATTGATGAAGCAGAAGTAATACCGTTGTATAGTTAAGTTTCAATGTAAGTTAAAATAAGTGGCTCGTGGAGAGACCACTCTGTAGTTGACTTGGGTCACATTTGTACCTTTAAAGATTTTTTTTAGCGATTTTAGAACTCCCATTTGAAGTGACAGAATAAAGCATCTCGCGTACTGATTTAAGTTGTAGGAACACAATTCTTGCTCGTCGGTTTAATAATCTTCGCAGCATATCGTTGAGCACAGGATTAAATGAAATCGAAAGAGACTGGTAAAATAAATAGTCTCATTACGCTAAAATGATTCATCGAGAAACCCGCATACGTATATAGTAACTGAATATATATAATATATATATAATATAGTACGCATATCAGGAATAAGGTTACGCGAAGACGATTAAGCGTGCCCGAAATAACGGGTGGTATTGAAATCCACCGAAATGAACGAATGAACCAAGAGTAGGATAGAGATAAAGAGAGGTTTAAAGTGAGGAAGGTTGTCGAGTCACACACAAAGCCCTTCACTATATCTCGTATAGCATAATAACCCCCGGCGCACACATCTCACTTATGTATATATACCTATATATATATATGTACAAGAGTATGCGCTTACAAAGCCCAAGAGAACGACGCTAATAAAGGGTGACTTTTGCTTCGTTCACAGGCGTTTCCGCTCTTTGTTCCATCATCGCGGACGACGGCTGCACGCCACGAGTGTCCCGGCAAGGATCGCCTGAAAGAGAGCACCCAAGAGAGTACCTGGAGCGAACGAGCGGAGAGAACCGCGGCGCAAAGACATGCCGCGCTGTCATTTTTTTAAACCGCGGACTCGCACGCATACACACACACGTACGTACGTACACTGCAGAGCACCGAGGAGGTACGACGCGCCTGCCATGCAGGAGAACGGGACGGGATAATGCGCCGATTATACGCCCGACCTTCTTGACCGTATAGATGCGTACCATCCCTCGATATATACATACATACATACATACAACTAGGACATCCCTACATATATACGCGTGTGTGGGTGTGTGTGTGTGTGCGTGCGTGTTCGTGTATACACACCAGAGAGAAAAGTTTGAGTAAATTTTACTAAACTCACACTAACATGGTAACATACTACCGTAACGCAAATAATTATTGAATTTCAGTAAAAATATCTGTAGTTTTAGTAAAAATTAGTAGACTATCAGTAAAAATTGCTATGAGCGGCAGTTAAAATTGACAAATAATTCAGTAATTTTTTTGGATTTCGCAAAGTGTGTGCGGTACCGCGTCAGTGAAAGTTTAGTAATTATATTTACTGACATTTTTCTCTGCGTGTGTATACACTCGCGGGAGATAAAGAGAGATAAAGAAGAGGCGTATCTCGATACGTTTAATTGCGTTTTTTATCCAAAGATTGTGCGCGCGCTCTCCCTTTATTATATTTATAAGCGAACCCTTGATATATCGATTTCGTTGCAAGTGCGCTACTCTAGAGACGAAATCCAGACAATCTTACGAGATGTTTGTAGTGTTATTCAACAGTCGCGAACGGATTAAGATTTTGAATACGTATCGATTACTCGAATGAACTTTTAATTGATGCCTTTGAGCTATCTAGTCAATATACAGGGTGTCCCAAATTTAAATGGCCAAACTTTGGGAGCGTATTGGGGGCTCGTAAATAAGCAAAAGCTTTCTAAGAAATTTTTCTTCATTTCCAATTATTAAGAAGAAAAAAGTGATGTTACTAAGATCGTTTACGCTACAAATTAGAAAGAAATATTCATTTAAAATAACTGTAGTTGATTTTGAAGTTTCAAATTTAATTTTCTCGATTATCTTCTTGAAAACTGGAAAGGAATAAAAATTTCTTAAAAACTTTTTGCTTATTTATAAGCCCCTAATATGCTTCCAAAGTTTGGCCATTTAAATTTGGGACACCCTTTATAGTGGCAATTTTAAAAATTTTAAAATCATTTAATTTACTTTGTTTTCGAAAAGCTGCATTTAGAGGTACACGTAATTTTAATTTATACATTTTTACAACATTTAGAAGAAAACAACCATTGGACATGTACATTGATTATTATTTATCGACCGATTCATCGGATGTCAGTTACGAACGTTAATTAAAATAGGATATAAATTGAAGTGAAATAAAAGGTTTAAAGGACGTCAAAAATATAGGTATATATTTTCAATCAATACGAGCATATTTATAATCCTTATGGTAAAGAAACGCGGCATCCTCTTAAGTCAAAAGATTACTATTACACGCTTTCGACCGAACAAATCTTAAATTTGTTGCATCCTCTTTTCAGATCAAACCGGATCTTACATAAAGTAAGATTCTCTTTTTCTCTCGATAGTTCGTTTTCTTTTCTGTTTTGATACACAAGTGTATTGCGAGAATCGCCCGACAGAATTTGTATATATCATTGTATCGTAGAACGTATGGAAAAATAATTTTGCACGTACTCGTGAATTATCGCGTACTATATAATTGCTTGTAAATAGATACACGATACAGCCAAGAAAAACAATTAATAAAACTTGTACTATACGTATATCGATATATCACCGGTTCGCTGCGACAAATCCTCGGAAGTAAAGCCAAATTTTAAGCTCTTTCTAAGCACGATAATTTAATATACACGTTCAAATATAGTTAAAAACTGTTTTGAATATACGTTTCGAATAACAAATAAAAATGTTAAAATTATAACGTTTTTTTAATTAATTATATATATAGAGAGAAAGAGAAGCGGCATTCTCTGTAATCGCAATATATATATGTAGAATATTCCATTTATAGAAGCTTACTATTAAATCGTAGGTTCTATATCGAATAAATCGTGTATTTTTGTATAAACGAACGATAGTTTAACGAGACTGTACACTTGTGCTTAATGCTTCGACGAATACGTTAAATATATTACGTGGAACAAAATTTTTCGACAAAGAGCAAAAATTTAAAATGAAATAATACAAAGGGCATATAGACACATCGCAGAATAATAGCAAACAGTACATCATTTAGTAAAATTTTATTTTTTAAATATTTTTTTCTTTACGCGTATAATATCAATTTACTCCGAGTAATAATTATACTTTACACTTTTACTCTTTGTTGAAACGTCACAGATTACCGTTCCAGCGTTTACAGATGTATAGGACGAATATAATTTAACTCTACGTAACTTTGTATAACTTGAAAGATCTCAAATAAAACAAAAAAAACTACGATTAATTATTAGCAATAACGTGTATAACGTAATCTATACGAGATAAAAAAAATAACTATAACTAACTACATAATTATTATACTTAATGTACGCGACAGTGCAGCGAAATCATAATAATTGCGAAGAACGAATCGAGGTACGCCGAGCTCGCCATAACCGAAAATGATGCCGTATGTGCATAAAATGCCAAAAAATACGACAATACTGGTGAAACGAGGTGTATGGATACCGAATTCTTCGTGCGTTTAATACGTAAGGAGGGACTCGATCGAGGCTTCGTTCTGTGCTGACAATTGTGTAGGGGATTGTCAAAATGCCAAAGAGACGCTGAAGTGCACGTAATCCGCCAGCAACGAAGATAAGCAGAGAAAGAGAGAGAGAGAGAGAGAGAGAGTGAAGAACAGGCGTGCCTTGCGAATTTAATAAGAGTGAGAGAGAATGTGAAAAAAAGGTATATGCTGATGAATGCGAATATAATAGCGGCTAGTTCACTGCCTGGCCCTTTATATCTTAATTGTGCATCGTTCAACCGTGTTGTGCTCGCGAGAAAATTTTTTCCGTTTATTTTTATTTCCTTAAAAAGAAGAGAGCGAGAGAGCGAGAGAGAGAGCGAGAGTGTGATAAACAGTGAATAAGGTTATATACATATATACACAAACGTGGTCGCGGATACAACAAGTTTCTTATTGACTTTCCATTCGAAATTTTTGTTGTCTCGTTAGCAAATCATACGAACAATTCTGTCAGATTTTTTGTTTAAATTATTCGTACACACATAAATTCACAAAGGAATGGATATATGTACATATAGAATTCTTATATATAGACGCGCGTCGATGGATATATTTCTAGTATCGTAAATATGTCAAATATTTTTGCAAGCTACGAGTTAAGAAAGTCTGTAATTATAATTGTACATTATTTTACTTACAATCAGCTGATACCTATACCAGGTTACAAGTATCTACTTTCAGTTGAATAACGAAGAATAATTTTCTACGGATATTTCGCATGGATCGTCAGTAAAATTCCTTTTCACCACGTGCATCGTTGCTATTTAACTCGTATGTATATACATATACCTCGTTTGATCATATTTTTTTTTCGTGTACGTTTACTTTGAGAAAATGCCGAAGAGGTCTGTTTATCAAAATTATTTACACGGTACACGGGCATGAGCTTTAATAAACATCAATTTTTATCGATTTTATTCTGATTTACATGTAGTTCGATCGTATATTCTCAAATATTATCACGGTCGTGTACACTATTCCACGTAATTAAGATGAATAATCGTATCGCGATGCAATATTATTTCGTAATAACAACGATGAGTTTTTTTTAAAGAAAATTATTATTTGCTATCGTTGATATCGCAACCATGTATTTAGTAATATTCGCGACAATTTGGGTACGATCGATAGAGGACTCTTTAGCGTTACTCCAGGTAATTCTCGGCTAAACTTAATTTCTTCGTTTGATGGAACCATATAATGCGCATATGGTGTGGAGGACCAAAGATAACTCGTTCTCCGAGTCTTCCGCGCCCACGGCCGTAAAGTCCGGGGTTTGCGTAAAGGGGCCAAAAGCGGTTTGTTCGAATTAAATAAATAAATAAAATTACATTTTAAAATTTAAACGCAAAGACGTACGTTGGGAAGTAAATGCGGATTAATAAAATACACGCTAGACGAAGGTCACGTACTTAATAAAGAATTAATAAAATTAAAGTTACAACGTATAACGAAAGAAACGTCAATTTGAACTGCGTACAGGTTCTTTTTGTTTTTCACGCTGACAGTAACTTTTGAGGACGCTTACAAAAGAAATATTGTTTAACCTGTGACATTTTTTATCTTAACGATTATTAATGTAATAAATACCTTAATTTTACTTAATTTTTCCATAATTAATAAGGGATGATGTAAACGAAAAATTACTTATTCTTCTACCGAATATGAACATGTTTATATTTACTTATTATTGGTATAAATCGAATAGAATAAAATTACTTGTGAACGTCCTCAAACAATCATAATGACATTTGACTTTTATTTAAATTAAAAAATTGATTTTCTTTACACTAATGTATAACACTTGTATGATATACTTCACTCGTGAGGGTTAATATGTGTATAGGTATAATTGAATTGTGAGAGTTCGCTCTTTCTTTTTTTTTGTATACTGTGTGTGTTGCAGCGTGTCCGGTTATGTAAAAAATAAACGCGGGAATTAAAGGTTACGTAAAACGGGCTATTGGCATTGTGAAAAATATAATTCACGGTCAGTTTTCCATTGTGTCAAATTCAAAGAAAGCAGAGTGACGAAGGTAACGATTTTATTCCGCGGCGACTATAAGCATTATAAACCTAAATCCTACATTTACGTAAATAAAGGCCAAATTGCAAGGGTTTCTTTTTCCGGCAACGGGCAAATTCCACTTTCACAAATGTATGTCCTACACCGATATATATATATGTATATTAAATTGTTTATATTTACCTTGTACTTGTTTTTAATTAACAACTCAATTTTGCGGATGAATGCAATACGTTGCATTGCAGAAAAAAAAATGGCCAAAACCACGAAAAATGTTCAAGCCCAACAAATAGAAATGTTTTGTACAGTTAAAATTGCGCGCGAACTTTGCGAAAAAACTTGTAACCGAATCAGTAGCTTCAGAAGACTGATAAATGAAACTGCAATTTATGATAATGAAACGACGCTATTTAAGTAATGAATTATATAGTTAACGATATATATATATAAAAAAAAGAATTACACAAAAGCCTTTATCCAACACCAAATAATTACAGCTAGTCATTGATTCACCATAGGTGTGCAATCGATCTAGTCTCAAGATCCGAACCTTTGTATATATATAATCGACATTTCCTACAAATATGCTGTCGTAGACAAAAAGAAAATACAAATGTCAGTGGATCAAAAATTACGTAGTTGGAAATATATATATATGAGGTGGTTAAAGTAAATAAAAATATATAATTATGTACGTAAAATTTAGAGATGTTACCCTTGTTCGCGAATTTGAACGTCTATATATATATACATACAAACGATATGTAATATGTAATTCGCAACAATAAAAAAAGAATCTTAATTTCATTTGAGAGCGATATTCCTTCGAAAAATGATCGAAATATCATATCCATGTGTATGTATAAATTTAGAAAACGACGCGTTTAATAATTTCACCTGTGCCTTGTAGCTTTTTGCTTTTCGTCTATAGTGCATTATCCGATAAACGATGTTATAAATTATTCTGCGTTTGTAGAGATTCAAACATTTTTATCGCATGTACAAGAATAAAGAAAAAAAAAAGAAAGATTATAGTATTAGTATGGGTATGTGAATTATATTTTTTTTGTCTTCAAGCAATAAAGTACGAGATTAAAGGTTACGTTTGAGTACGGTATAATCAATTGTTTACGAGTTGTTACAAATATCAATTTTTAAAATAAATAAAACATTACTTTGTATTAAGCTGCAAATTTTCCTTTGTTTTGATAACAAAATGTCCTTATCTACAATGAAGAACGCTCACTTTATTATAGTAAAATCGTCTTTGAAATGAACAAATTATAAATTATTTCACTTAAGTATATCAAATCCACAATATAACCTTATATTTATTTATAAATATTATTTGTAATTTCTAATAAATTTTCTTATGTTAAAGTCAAACTATCGAGGTATCAGTCATAATTACAACGCATAGCAACATTTATTCGCACGAAACTAATTAAAAATGGAAAAATTCATAGAGAATTCGAACGAGGATTGCATAAATGCACGAACAACGGAGGTAAACGGAAAGCGGCTAAGAGAAGAGAAACGAGGACGATATATAACATCGTTCGAATATGAGAGGAAGCGAGAAGAGAGGTAAGTTATGTAATTGAAAAAAGAAAAGCAGGGCAACGTTACCGACGAGGAGGAAAAAAGCCCGTAAAACCTATATGAAAAGAGTATATATAATAAAGGGCGAGATGGTATACACAATACAACGAGTAACTCATTCTTGAGTATAAGCTGTACAAAGAGACATCGTTTTTCCTTACTCGGTAGACCTCGTATCGCAATTCACCAGGACTGGATTCCCTTTCCGTCGTTTTTTCTTGAGTAACGCGATCATATACATGATAGGTATTACCGGGTTTACCGCCCTTCGACGAAAGAGTCGAATATAAAAAAAGGTCCGTTCATTTCCAAGCATACTTGTATAGTACGAGGGACAGGTCCTGTTGTTTGTTTTCTCATTTGTATGTATGACAGTTTGAGCTTTCGACGTATAAAATTCAAGAAGGGACAAACATGCCCTTTAGGGATTTAATTTCTGAAAATAGGTACATTGCATCTATTTTTTATTTCGATATTAAGTTATTTAATTGAAGAGGAAAGATTACTGATTATTTAAATAATATAAGTTAAGGATACGCTTTTGGAGTAATAGAAAATAAATTAGAAAATGTATATAAAAAACATATATATGTATTTATATGATTGTTTATTTAAAACTAAATTTATTTAAAAGCACAAACATCATTTTTGGTTATTTTTAATCACTTAATTATATGTAGTATAATTCTTCTTTGTGTATATGATAAATAAGTACAGTATAGGTGAGTCATCGATGTTCTATTAAATTTTCCTCTATTTATACGACTTAAAAAAATAGATTAAAATGTAGTAAATTTTATTATAAACTACAGTCATTTTTACTGGAAACTATAGGATTTGCCCTAATTTGAAAGACAGTGTCAATTATTATATCCGGATATGATTTTATATTCAAAATTATTGATTCTTATTTAAATAAACAAAACGATCAATAATTGGATACTACTGATCAGAAATTATGGATGTGAGGTGGTATATTAAAACCAATACTTTTTTATACAGAATTTTAATAAACTTAATAAAAATTGGTTCAAGGTGAAAATATTTCTTCATCATCAATTTTTGGTTGCGAATACCTATAATGAGTGTAAAAAATGCGAATACTGTTACATTAATGAGATTCTCATTTTGGCACAGCTGTATGTGTTATTTATTGAATTTTTAAATTGACGTATAATTTTGTGGTCGATTAAATGGTCAATATTTGATGATAAAATGTGCCGTACATTTATTGTGATGCAACAAAGTATAACCAAAATCAGTTGTAAAATAATAAAATATTTGATTAATAATGTCAAAATTTCGAAAATGTATAATTAATATATATTTCTTAATGGGATGTGAACCCCAAAAAATAGAAAAATGATTTATTTTTTAGTTATCGATTTATATATCAATTTATTTATCGAAAAAAACTTTCTGTGACAATATTGTGTTTATTCTATTTGTTTTGAAGAGTAACTGTGACTTTCTTCAGATTTTTCTTACAATAATATAGGTTTTAAAATTTTTGGGATTTTCTAAGTAGGTCTCTGCAATTTGGATATCACGTCCCCTTTACATGAATATATTTAATCGTAAAATAATTGGATTTGATTATTTGCACCAAATGGACTAATATATTGATAAAAGTATATAAAAATTGTAAAATGGTTAACGTCGAAATCTGGAAATTAAAAGTTATTTTATGCGAAATTAGATAAATATTAAAAAATTTATACTCTTCTTATATAACATTGAAACACTTAATTTTAATGTCCGCATTGTTAAGCTAAATTCAAGCAATACAATATCTAAATTTTATTTGATGTAATGAAATCTAAACTATCTTAGCGTGGGCGTTACTTGCGATGCATTCAGTAAGTGAGATAGGTACGCTCCTGCTAGTGCTTTCAAAATGCAAATTTAATTGTTTATTAAAAGCTCAGCCACACGTTGTGCATTCGTTTTCGTTGCATTAAATGCGCCTGTCAAAATAAAAGATACATTTCACACTGTCATCATCGTAGATCTCTTACTCTGCCCCTGATGATGACGATATATGTATATGTATATTAATACAAATGTAACTATATTAAAAATGCATTAATTACTTGAATAAAATGTATTGAATTCTATACAAAAATAATTATAATACAGTCTAATTAATAGTAATCTTCAAAGTATCAATTTATGTAAGTTTATCGTTGCAACTCAGAGCATAAATATTAAATATAGATATGAAGAAGGTATGCATGAAGATAACAAATGGGATTTTACGTACATATATGAATATCCTAGAACATTAGCTAGATTCGAAAAAGAATCAAATAATAAAGGTATATATATATATATATATATATAATGATATTTGCTACCTACGTTTAGTATGATTACTTTGGTTGCGAATCTCATTCTCTTAAAGCAAATGCGCTATTAATTTTGACGATAATGGTTGGTTTAATGGTTACACGGAGAGGCATATATTTGCAGTTGCAAACCCGCCAAATCATAAATGAGAGTCAATTTGTTTTAAAATCAAAACTCGTTTTCCAAAGACATAGCTATACGGTATGTGTGTGTGTGCGCGCGCAAACGTACACAAATAAAATGGAAAATGAAAACAAACGTGGCAAGTTATAAGGTGTACAAGATATTTGGTGCCCCATAGGCAACCTGAAAAACACATGTCCACATATCCGAAGGACACAAAAAGGACAAAACATGACTCGAAAGAGAGAGAAAGAGAGTGAGAGACAGGGGGGGGGGAGGAGGACGAAAAGGAATAACCCGAGGTTTCAAGAGCGCAGCTCGTAAATTACAGGGAAGGATCGTTAAAAACTCGGTAATTAAGGAGCACATGCGTGCCGAGCAAAAGTCATTATCTTAGGGGGAGGGAGAGAAAGAAAGACAGAAAGAAAGAAAGAAAGAGAGAGAGAGAGAGAGAGAGAGAGGAGAGAGAGGAGAGAGAGAGAGAGTGGGCTGTTATAGGATTGACGAAAGCGAAGAGGCTTTGGTAACTGCCGAGAGACTCATTAAAAAAAATTGTCGAAAGTAGAGGGAAAGAAAGCGAGACTACCACGTTAAAGGAGCCCTTGGTTACTCCTTATCCACGTAATGGAAAGAATCGAGATACTCTTGGGGTTATTTACACGGTTTATTAATACCTTTTTCGCAAATTTTCCGGTGCGCCTGGGTGTCTGCCTATATGCGAGTGGGTACGTGTGCGTGTATGTGTATGTATAATTAAATTACTTAATGCGCCGCAGTATACGTATACGGTTATTACAGGCCACCAGAAAACTTTGGCCGAGAGAAGCGTAAAGCTTGTTTGCGCGCGTTCGCAAAAAACATGCGTTTATATATTGATTTTCAACCGGTAGCTTACTCGCAATTCATTTATCGAGAGATTATTCCTTTAATACCTATATACATATGTATATACGTATATAAGCTTGTCGCGAATGACGGGAATTTCAAGTTTGCGTAATTTACGACCATAGTTACGAGTAATATCTATTGTGCAGTAAATTTTTTGAATTGCGAATAAAAGTTATTTTGTTACCGATAGTAGTAGCTTTTCTTTTGCGCAATTACGATCTAATGTTTACCTTTACCTGCGAAAGTTTATATCCACATATGTGAGAAAAATGTGAAACAACCCAAAACCCCCGATGCTAAACGCTTTGCGAGATTATGCGAAATAACCAGATATACACCTATAATGTATATACATATATACGCGAGAAACGTTCAATTTTCATGGATCGTTCGGTTATTTTCTTTACATCGCGCGTCGATCATTAAAAAATAATAAAAACACGAGTTTATACTTGAGAAAGAATGAACGTTTAGAACCCTACGAACATCGAATCATCTGAGTTTCAGACTTGAACATTTTTTACCGTGCCCTTAAGCTTTTTTCGTTGTACAGTCGCTTTAAAAACGAACCTTTCGTAAGCATTTCCTAAATTCTCAAAATTATTATTAATACATTGCGGAAGAACTTTAATAAAAAGTAAATATTATGTGTTTTTTATTATATAATTGAATTTTCAGTTATACTTTGTGATTTTCGAATGTAAAATATATATAAATAAATATAAGTAAATTAAATTTTAAACGTTTTCTTCGTTAATAAAGTTACACTTTTATCATTTCGAAGTTATAATAAATTTTATTTTAATTTTGGCGAAGCAAATGGTTTTGAATTGGAAACTACGTGTTCATATAAAAGTATATTTTTGTTTATTATTTTCCTAAATTTTATTTCGTACATTTTTACAGTAGTACACGAATGGTGACGCATTGTTGCGTAATAAGAGTTACTTATCAAAGCTATAAATATCGTTATTGTCACCCAGGTACGCAAAACGAGTATATACTAGCAGAATATATAATATGTCCATTACCGAATGTAATACATTATGTAGGTAATATTCTATTAGTATTGCACACGACGTATTAGTTTTAAGCAAGAATTTTCAGAGTTTTAATATAAAAAATTCAGAATTATTTATTTGATTAAATCAAACATAATAATTGTTTATTTATATTTTTAAATTTTCTTCAAAACAGTTTGCACAATAAAACATTGGTATTGTAAAATTGGGGTATACGCAGCGTGTTTGGTTTAATACAGATCATTCTTTCGGTGCAACCCAAATGTCGATTTTATAATTTATAATGTACCTAAAATTATCGAAATTATTAACTACCTATGAAAAGTGTTGCGGAAGTTTAAATTAACCGAGTCAAGTTTCGAAATTCGTAGAGCCGATTGACGTAGAGTATATAAAGCGAGTCAATATATGTCGTGAGTACGAGCCAACCCATCGAAATAAAAACGCAAAAAAGGACTAAGATATAGTTTACCAAAGTCCTTTCCGTCTCTGGAAGAGGGAAATTCGCGTAGTTTATGAAAACTAACCACAAATGTCAATTTCTATACCAGACTGTACTACCGCTCAAAAGACGAGGATGCATAAAACGAAATTGCACCGGTGATGCAGCGAGATACGCATCTTTGGTGGGCGTGCCTCGGGTCGAAACGTTTAGCGCGCCGAAATTCCCGCGCGCCTGGGCGAGCTCGTGAAATTACCGGTATATAGTATATATATATACGAGACAGGGAGAGAGAGAGGTGAATACTCAAGGGTATACTATCTAGCCCTCCCCGAAGGTGCGAAAGCCCTCGCATTAACTCTGAGGGACCGATCGGAAGCGCATGCGTTTGTCCGAGGCGGCGAGGTTTATTAAGGATAGCCCGAGGCTATGTTCGTCGGAGCGTCGAGAGATGCCTCGAGCTTCGGTGAAATTTATTAGGACCTGCTTGATCTTGGTTAAGTGATGTTGATGCGATCCTCGTCACTCGATTAATCCATATCAACGATTTTACCTTATTTTACTTTTACTTTATTTATTTCTTTTTCGAAAACAAGTGTCATTCAAATTCTAGTTTTTACTTTGTCCTTTCTCTCTCCAGGGATATAATAGTGGTTTTCGATCAACCTAATTTAGGTGATTTCAGAGTTGAAATCTTGATCGGCTAAGTGTAGGCTTACACTTTCGATCGATCGATTTAGATACATTTTTAAATGCAGGATAAATATACGTTTAGCTAAATTCATACATGATATTTCTTATCGATAGTAAATTGAATGTTTTTTTCTGTTTTCGCTTATATCCACACAAACAGAATTATAGAATTCATCGATTTTAAATTATATATAAATCACCATAGTGCAGCGTTCCCATTGGGTCAATGATTTAATATAATATATAAGCACTAACCGTCAACATTCGTAATAAATCAATAGTTATATGAAAAAGTTAATAATACATTTACCCTGACAATATATAATACGTTTAAACAATATATAAAATGTATAATTAATATTGTTAAGCGTCCTTAAGATTTTCTTTAAAGAACAAAGTCAACAGAACCGTTTGAAACGAACATTTTAATTTGTGAATAATTGAGCGTAAATTGTAGGTAAGACTACATCAACTAAAAACGGTACAAGTTCGTTATGAAAGAAAATGAGATTCAATGAATCCCCGTTTCTTAATCACTGCACTTGTGTTATAAGTGATCTTGAAGAACAAACTAAGTTTCATTCCAATTAATCAAACAATAATGTTAAATAATTTTCAATATTATCTATTATAATTAATAATGCATTTTACCAAAGGTTCGCTTTCCTCGGGCGAAGAACGTTCAAACAAGGACGAATTTATCTTTCTAACGTATGCCAAATTGTATTTTTTAACACGATGCGTGCATGTTTTCCCCAGATTGATTTTGAGCAAGAATGGAGCGAAACTATTTTTTGAGAATAGAAGAACGCGATATGCATAAGCTTGATAGTATTAACACTTGAACAAAGTTTGTTAAGAAATTATATATTTGGGATATTCCACGTGAAGTGATCCGATCAAAATTTTAAAATGCACCAAATTTTGGTTATACATTGGAAATGTTTTTCAGAATACAGAAAAAAATTTTTAGATACTGGAATCTATTTGCTCAAAAGTTATTCTAACCTCAAAAAGTGAATTTTTTCTAGTTTTTTTCAACACTAGCTGGGTTTACCGCTAGAAAGACAAAAAATTTACAAAAATTAACATGGTAATTCCCATTTAAATTTTTAAAAAGATTTCGTGTTTCTTTAAATTATCATAACTTTTTACAGAATTGAAGGCCATAAAAATGCTACAAACCATTTGAAAGGTATTGCTTTAAGCTTTTTTTAGACTTTTGGATAAAATTCAATTGTGGCGCACTTACACTTTTTTCAAGTTGAATATTGACATGTAGTTTATGTAACATTGACCTTGAGATTAAAAATTCTAACCCCGAAGGATAAATTCTAGACATAGTTAGCAACGAATATTACGTATAATGTTATATAGTAAAAGTTGATAGATTTTGAGTTAAATAGCCGTGAACCCAGCTGGTGTTGAAAAAAAAACTTGGAAAAATCCACTTTTTGAGGTTAGAATAACTTTTGAGCAAATATATTCCAGTACCTAAAAATTTTTTTCTGTATTCTGAAAAACATTTGCAATATGTACCCAAAATTTGGTGCATTTTAAAATTTTGATCGGACCACTTCACGTGGCATATCCCATATATATATCGAATAACTTAATTGCGAAATCAAGAACAAACACGGGCATGCAGCTGGTCGATCCCCCTTTAGCAACAGTTCGATTCCTTTGCTACACATATATAGAAATTATTTCTACGCAAGTTGAGCGTAGTTGGAAAATGTTAGTGCATCTTAATTTCTTTCTTATACGTGGCTTACAATTTGTTGCGTAATGGATTTCATTTCGTAATCTTTCGTAATTAATTTTTTTAATATATATATATACATATTGACTGGTGATCAAGTAGCGAACGAAATTTTTGTAAATCGAATCATTACAGAAATAAGTTCAAATGCGCATTTTATATTTTCAGTTAATTGCTTCTAATCTCGATCCAACGTTTACAATTTTCATTTGGCTTCATTTACAAATAGAGAAATGATAATTTATGAAAAATTTAAAGGTATTCAGAAAAATGTATAAAAATTTGTACAAAAGTCTATATTTTAAAAGAATTGTAATAAGAAAAATTCGGAAATGTTAACGGGGTGCCATAGTCAATATTTATCCTCCCTACCTTATCGGCAATCGTGATTATTAGTAATAAATTTGTAAATAAAACAGTATGTAAAGAAATAAGAGAAGAGGCGCGTTCGTTTATTAATAATTTAACTGTGTGCTGAATTTCAGATTAAAATTATATTGCGTTTTTGAGAAAAGTCTTACCAAAAATGTAAACCTAACCTCAACGAGGTGAAAATATTTGATATTTTTGGTAAGACTTTTCTCGAAAGTGCAATAATATTTTAATCTAAAATTTAGCACACAGTTAGATTGTCAATAAACGAAGGCGCCTCTTCTCTTATTTTTTCACATACTGTTTTACTTTTTTATTAATTAATCATCAAAAATTGAGTATGGAACCCCCTTAATGGAAATGAACTTTGAATTATTAAAAATTGATACATCCGTGGAAATGTTAGTATACGTCCCGTGCAGTATTACGCAACAACAATATACCAGATGCATGAAAATCGGAATAATAATATGTTTACACTGGATATGAATACACAAATCGAAATGTAAAAGGCTATTAACCCCCACTCGCGTAGAGGTATAGGATCGAAAAAAAGGCGAAGCGCGTCCAACGCACGTCTACGAAAAAGGCGAGGTATCCACATCAAGGCGGCAGAGAGATATCGCAAGAGCCACTGCAGATCGGCGGGTGCGACCGTGACCCGGTTCTTCGCCATCATCTCGCGCGAGCGCAATAATCGGCGAGCCACGTCGCTCTTGCCTTGGACGTGTGCCGTCCGTCTTTGTCGTTCATATCTATATGTATATGTGTGTATATGTTTATATATATATATATATGTATATATATACAGCGCCCACGCGAGTGTAGGTAGCACCGAGATTCTCTCTCTCGCGTATGGGCGAGGCCAAGCGCCCCCGGACAATTCGACGTACGTGCGTAATTCATTCTGCTCGAGTTTGTACCTTTTTTTTCGTAAACCTTCTTGCATCTTCTTACTTTTTAAATTTATAATTTTGTCATTCCCCGATATATTATTTACGATTATTTTTCACTGAAATTGTAGTCGTCTATATATGTATTTGCGATATTTCAATTTTTTAACGGGCGCTGTTAACCCCAGACGGCACGCATGTTCAAAAATAATTCATAATGAATTCATTGAAATAATTCTTTAAGAACTCATGGAATAGTATTCAAAAAGAATTGAAAATGTACCTAAATTGATCAAAATGAATACAATGCGAACAATTAAATCATTCAAAATGATGTCTTACAGTATTCATTTAGTGCCCATTATTTGATCGTGTTATGTCACCTGAAATGAATTCTTCAAATATTCAAAAAGTAATATTTTTTGGTTAAGAAATTAATAAATAAAGTATTCTTTTAAAATGAATTCTAAAAGCATTCATTTCTACTTTGATAAAACAGTTCGTGAATGAATTGTACCTACAGTTAGGAAGGAATACATTTAATGTTTATAAAGGTTTTCTTTTTATAATTCTTTATGAATTGTTAAATGAATTCATTTAGAATGCATAAAGAATAGAAAAATTAATTAATTAATATAAAAGTTAATTATTAAATTTATGCCCTCGACACTATATTATCGTCTTTATTGCCTTGATTTGCTGATTGTCAACGTACAGCCTCAATTATTCGGCCGAAGATCGTTTGATTGTGCGAGTGCGAGAGAGGTTATATAGTGATTTATGAGGATAAGTGCAATTGGTGCAAGTTTTAATTATCAGATGTGTTAATCTATGATAAGAGGACGTCGAAGCTAGCATTTTTACCATCAGAGTAACTCTACCTAATGGCACATATTCGCAATTACAATTTCACACTATTCTTCGTTATTTGCCACTAGATTTCAATGAAATTTGCACAGATTATGATAATAAAAACGTACACCAGTTGGATAAGAAACGGGAAAAAAGGTTAACAAGTAGGAGAGACAAAGAACGAGTATATAAAATAAATATAAAAGCCGTTTGGGCGATGCGCGTCCACGGAGGTTCGTTAAAAAAGAGACGGTTGTCTCGCATCATCATCATCATCATCATCATCATCATCATCTTCACGATCACCGGTATATCCATGGTCATCCACGACCTCCTCCTCCACCTCCTCCTATTCCTTCTTCATCTTCTTCGTCTTCTTCGCGTGTTCGCTTCTCGCGCGTGAGTTTATGGTAATCCAGGTGTATACACTCGGGCACGCTCGTCCAATAAATCCCGCGTAAAATATGCCCCAATTACCGAAATGACTCATCAAGTAATAGAGCATAAACCTGAGCACCTGCGATCGTGCGATAACGCGGGACTCGCGCGAACAGAAGAACCAGAGCTTTTACATATTCGAAGCACACGCGAGATAAGAGGAAACTTTCCCAAGCTGGACTATACGCGTGATCGGTTAGATTTATCGTCTCTGTTTCTTTCGCCTATATACATACATCCGAGTGTGTATTTTTCGACTCATTCTTACTCGTTCACTTACAAGCTCGGTCAACAACAACTCTTTCTCACCCGTAACTTTTCTTCTTTTTGGCTCTT